>CM057347.1:279018242-281418242 GCA_030015575.1 Agapanthus africanus | reverse complement strand
ATGTAGCGGGAGCATTGCATAACCCAAAGGGCATGCGTCTATAAGCAAAAGTACCAAAAGGACAAGTAAATGTGGTTTTGTCTTGATCCTTTTTGGCAATAGGGACCTGGTTATAGCCAGAGTATCCATCCATGAAGCAGTAATATTCTCGTCCAGCTAAGCGTTCTAGCATTTGGTCAATGAAAGGTAGAGGAAAGTGGTCTTTCCTCGTTGTGGCATTGAGTTTTCTATAATCAATACATACACGCCACCCAGTTTGAGCGCGTGTCTGGATTAACTCATTTGCCTCATTTGTTATGACCGTGATGCCAGATTTCTTAGGGACAACATGAATTAGACATACCCATTGGCTATCGGAGATTGGGTAAATGATACCATTGTCAAGGCATTTGACGATTTCCTTCTTCACCGCATCCTTCATGACGGGGTTCAACCGTCTCTGTGGTTCTCGGGTTGGCTTGGCTTCATCCATCAAATGTATATGATGTTCTACAATCAAGGGACTAATCCCTTTGATGTCAGCCATAGTCCAACCAAACGCCTGCCTATTAGATCTCAATACCGTCAAAAGCGCATTCTCTTGCTCTGAGGCTAGAGAGGCGGATATGATGACAGGTAAAGACTCATTCTCTCCTAAATATGCATATTTAAGATGAGAATGTAAAAGTTTGAGATCTAATGCTGGCGGAGAAACTATAGAAGGTGGGGTCATCGAATGATATTCAGAGTCACAAAGAAACTCGTAGCCTGCATAGGATACAGACTCGGAAGGTGATGAGTCAAGAGTGTCAGACTCAGGAATGGAAAGAGTGTCCTTACTAAGATGTGAAAGATCAAACATTAATATGCTAGTGTCGTCGAGATCTTCAAAGCAAAGTTCATCAACTTCGCAACTTTCGGGAGCAATCTCGTGGACAGAACAGACATCAAGTATGTGAGCAGAGGGTTCAGACGGCTGACTTCCAATTTTGTAGATGTTCAGTTCAATTGTCATTTTTCCAAAAGATAGGTTCATTGAACCGTTTTGACAGTTAATGACAGCATTGGAAGTGGTAAGGAATGGTCGACCCAAAATCACCGAAATTTGGTTCTGTGGGTTTGCTACAGGCTGTGTATCGAGAACAATAAAGTCCACAGAGAATATGAATTCCCCGACTTTTACAACACATCCTCCAGTTCACCCCTAGGTTTGGTGATTGAACGGTCTGCCATTTGGAGAGTGCAATGAGCTGGTTTCAACTCTCCAATCCCTAACTGCTCGTAGACAGAATATGGAAACAGGTTAACACTTGCGCCAAGGTCAAGTAAAGCACGGTTAATGCTTTTACCCCCAATAGAAATTGATATTGTAGGACATCGTGGGTCCTTACGTTTCTTTGGTAACTGTGGGGTAAAAGCAGTGCTAACATTATTTGTCATGAAAACCTTTTTGGGCACTTGAGTCTTCATCTTCCTAGTGCACAAGTCTTTAAGAATTTTCGCATAAGCGGGGACTTGTTGAATAGCATCTAGGAGAGGGATGTTGATATTAACCTGTTTAAATAATTCCATAATCTTCTCCATATGTGGACTCGATTTGTTTCCCCTTAACCGATTAGAATAAGGAGCTTTAGCAACAAGAGCCGGGTTCAACATTGGAGAAGGTGATGTGTGTGGAAGTGATCCCAGAATAGGAGTGGGGGTGGGGATCATCTTTGGTGGACTAGAAGAGGTATGCTGAGGTGTCGAGACTTAGGGAAAATGAAGAATAGGCTCGAAAGAAGGTGGTGGGGTAGATAGAGTAGGATTAGAAGTAGAAGTGGATATGGAAGGAAAAGTCTCAACCGGGGTATTATTGATAGATTTTTCATTATCATCAATCTCTTCCCCAAAGTGATTATTCAGCACTCTTCCTAATTTCAACGTTGTGATGGCATGCACATTGTAGTGCTCAGGATTCGGTAAGGGTTGAGACGGAAGTTTCCCTTTCTCTCTAGCACTCATTTTGGCTTTTAATTGGGCAATTTGAGCTTCCCTCGATTTTAAACTCTCAGCTTGGAGGTCAGAGTTTTTCTGGAATTTATCGAGGGAAGACTTAAATTCAGTCGACATTTGTTTCATGAACATTTCAAAAGTCCGTTCGAGTGAAGAGGAATTATCAGGACCGGTCAACTGCAAAGGAGTATACGGTGCAGGTGTGTTGACAGGGTTTTGAAAGTTTTGTGATTGGTAGGGGTGCTGAGTCAGTTGTAGTGGTTGCTGTTGTGGTGGAGGAGCCCTTTGGAAATTGTTTTGATTTGGAACCGTGTTTTGAGTTTGTTGTTGGTTCCAAGTAAAGTTAGGGTGATTCCTCCAACCCTGATTATAAGTGGAAGAATACGGATCATTTCTTGGTCTTTGTTGGAAAGCATCATTGATATGCTCTTGACCTTGAAACGGAGAATTTAAAGGACATTCTTCCGTAAGATGAGATGGATCAGAACAGCATCCACATACAGTTTTGGGGAGTGACATCTGATTTAGGGAGGCTGCTAAAAATTTATGTTCCATAGCTTCGAGTTTCTTTTGCATTGCTGCCATTTCAGCTCTAACTCCTATGGAAACTTCAATTTGGTAAATGCCACCCCTAGACAATGACTGGTTTATACTCTCCCACTGCAAAGATTTTTCAGCGAAATCTTCTAAAAATCTCCAGGCTTCACCATCATCTTTAGTCATGAAGGTGCCTTGACACATAGATTCAAGGGTCTGTTTTGTGGCAGGATTAATGCCTTCATATATGATTCTGCACAGATCCCATCTAGGGATTCCGTGATGAGGACATTGAACTAACAGATCCTTGAAGCGTCCAAAACACTTCGAGAATGGTTCATTTGGAAGCTGGGTAAATTAATTTATTTCGCTACGGACTCAAGCTGTCTTATGATTGGGCTAGAATTTCTTTAGGAAAGCTGCGACGAATTCATCCCAGCTCGAAATAGAATGTGCGGCTGTGTTATAAAGCCACTTCTCGGCTATATCGCACAAAGTGAATAGGAGAAGACGTAAACGCACAGCATCCACAGAAAGCTGTGAAGTATCCATCATTGCACATGCATTTTTAAATTTGGTAATAAAGACATATGCGTCTTCAGACTCGAGACTGTGATATTTTGGTAGAAGATTGATGTATTATGGTTTGATTTCAAAATTGTCCCCATTGGCTGGTGGAATGGTGAGACAGGTCGAAAGAGGACCTCGCATAGGGTAACATCTCTCTTGGAGAGAGATGCGGGGCGGATTCTGCACACCTACGGACGGTGGCAGAGTAGTGTTAAAGAAGTTCGATGGAGAATTGTCCATCGAAGTGGGTGTGGTGGAGGGTAAAGAAAAAGTAGACGTAGAATTACCGACTTCGGAGTCGATAGGAGGAACGCGGACAAGACGGGCACTAGAATCCCGTGTCCAGCCGAGCATGCACTAAATGGTTTAGCACAAGTGGCAGCGTTGTGATAATTAAGGAAAAGATGAGTTTGGTGTTTGTTTTGAAAAAGTCGGATTTTTGAAAAATTCACACAAACAATGCACAAGCAACCCTAATTCTAGTGGTCACCTAGGTCAAGTCTCTAGACCGCTCCTAGACTTCCAGAAGACAAGTCGCAAGATAGATCCTCTACTGCCTCTTTGCCCCTTCTGTGGCCAGGTAAGTGGGAGGTTCTCCACTACGTAAGTAGTGGGCCTAATTAAGCACTTGCCTTAGACACACTTGCCTTAGACACCACAAAAGAAACGCGGATAAGCAATAGATTACCCACGACCTCCATCTGTCCTAATTGAGCGCGACGGTCCTTAGAGTCATGTCTAGATATTTTTTAGTTAATGAGGGTGATGCGGATGCAGTTTTGTGATTTTTGGGGCTTAGGAAGGGTAATGAACTCCCCACCTAATCTGAATTTGGTCTTTGCCCCTTAATTTCCGTATTAAAAATGCAAACCAAGATCAATCACGCACAATTTTTTTCTTTTTAGCGGCGCTGCAAATTTTTGCAAAGAAACCTGCAGAAATTGGTTAATGGACATGTAAGACTACGGTAGCGCCCCGGCCGTCTTTCCGAGGCCAAAATGCGGAAACGAAAATTTTTCTTAACTTGAAAACCGGCGCTATCGTATGCTTAAAACCCGGATCGAACCATTAACCTACTACTAGCAAACTAGAGAGAAGGTTGGAAAGCTATACCGATCGATCCGTGTCCTTCGGTCTTTGGCCACCATCCCAAGCTCCTCGCGGCAACTCCGGTCTCGATCTCCTCATCGGAAAGGGCACCACATCTACGAGTTATTTTACGAGCTCCCGCTTCATCCGAAGCAACTCGGGCATGAAGTGTGCTAGACGACGTGTCTAAGATATTGTAGAGAATGTTTGTGATCACTTTGTCTCTTGCATCCATGGATTTGGATGGAGGTTAGAGGTGTTGCCATTAATGGAGATTTGAGCTAGAGAAGAAAGAGGAAGAAGAAGGAGTTTCCTCTCTCTTTTCTTTTGTGGTGTGTTATGATAAAATGAGAGCAAGAGAGGAATTATACAAGATCCAACCTCACTCATGGCAGCCCCTCTCTCTCTCTCTTCTTATCATATCAATATGCATCCATCACATAATGTGACACATGCACAAGAAAAGAGACCATGAGTCATCACTTATGCATGTGTCACCATTAATGCTCTAAATGATGATTTTGTGCTCATAATTTCCATTAACAAACATTAATCCAAATGTTTGCAACAATAAAAAGATACGGCAACATCTAAAGTAAACTCGTGACGGATCACAAGGATACCCCTCACCTGTATATACATAACTGCATCCGCATTCCGACCGAATGCGAATGCTATGAGACTAAAGTAATCCAACAAATCTAATACTAGGATCCGGCTTAAACCAAAGCCCGCTAGTATGATCCGCCCAATCATGATCCGTGCAATACCGCACGTATAAGATCGAACCCTGCCATATATCATACGGCCTCTACAACGTTTCGCCCGAAACTTGAGAAACTGTCTATGGGGGACTCTAAAGACTCGTCAATACTTTGGCTGTAGATTTAACCGCTAGCATGTTAGAGGTATTAGCCGTACGTAACGGGCTACCAGGTATTGACCAAAAGGGAGGTCGATGAGCGAACTCATCCTGACACCCTACTGAGCCTGTCAGTGACAATATCCGTACAGTCCGGTCCGTTCGTCTATGAGCATCGCATGGCGGGCCTAGGGGGTTGATAAAAGTCAGACCCCCAAAAGCGGTACAAGTCGTGTCGGAGTGTAGCCCAGAACACCCAGAAATACTACTGGAATACCTACCAGTAAATCTCCTGCCTCGGCCGAGGGCTTTGTGTAATGGCTCTCCTAGACACAGCGCGATCTCACCCCCAATACCGGGAGAGACGAAACCCCTGCCGATCCGCTCACTGCCTCCATGTGGCTCGGGACTGTACCTAACTAAAACCTGTTTGCACGACTCCTTTGAGCCATGGTAGGGTAGTAATCAAAGCACAGTGGGAACTCACACGAGACAAATGACGATCTCAGGTCGTTGAACTAACCTGTACACATGTCACCAGGGAACTGCTATCTGACGTTAGGTATAATACCAACTAGCATGTTCCCAGCGAGTCCTGTCCAGTGTACTCATAACCCAATGAGCACCTGTATACATCTTAGGTGATCCAACTGACACCAATGGCTTGTGAGACCGGCCACCGCCCCTCGTCGGGGTCTCGACTGTATACACTAGTCTACTAATGGAGTATCGATGCCCAGTCTCGAAACTCCCATGACTAGGGACCTTTTAAGGATGTGCTTATAGACCCCAGCTCCCACGTATATGATCACCATCATACTGCTGGTCGTCAAGCAAGAATCCTAAGGGCTCTATCAGCGTGCAATAGCGACCTGTAAGGTCACCTAAAGCAGTACACGATGATAAAGACAAACCATAGTAGCATACTATTCTCCATCAACGTGTAATAGTGAACCACAATGTCACCTAAAGCATGTACATGATGATAGAGACAAACCAAATAGTATACAATCATCTCGAGTAAGACTGTCCTACCGGTATAGGTCCTCCCTCAATCATTGCAATCACGTGCCTGTGATCCAATAATTGACTCTGAGGGCACTATATCCAACAATCTCCCACTTGCACTCAAGGCTAATTATTGCGATGTCGCGTACTCACAGCCCGTGTGATACCGAACACCCAACTCCTCTACTAATCAGTCTCACAAAGCCCGTTTGCGAAGCTATTGCGTTCGAGGAATAGCCTCAGCTAGTGGATCCACCCTGATGTTTCTTTCTATGTCTCTCTTTTTCTCAAGTTCGCGGAGAAATCCATCTCCCGAAATGAGCAATACCTGTCTTAGAATATGTTTGGATATCTGATGGGACCTAGTTCATAAATGAACTCCAAATCCAAACTTCTTAGACTGTATCGTCAACTGAAATTAATCAGTATCTTGCGCCACACCTCCCTCGGTATCCGCTTGGACCATCTGTCCAAAATACTGCCCCTCGCCAGAGGGAAAACTATAACTCTGACAGTTACTCTGTCATGCAGGTCACCTTGGAGCCTGGAATGATAACCATCCCCGGAAAGAGGCTGCTGTTATCATATCCCTAGAACATCCACTTATGTTCTAAAACTGCTTCCAAATGTTTCTCCAGGATTGGATCAATATCCACTTATTGCATCTACTGCAAAAACAACATCAGGTATGGTACTTGACATCTCATGATTGACTTAATTGCCTAAGCAAGTGATATGCCAATCATGCACATCCTTCTCCCCTTTAGTCTGTAAGACACCTTTAGAGAGGGTGACTCCATCACCTGCAGGTACACTACCGTGCCAGGAGTCGTCCATTCTAAAACACCTTTAGAATGCTGTCTAAGTACCCAGATTGGGATACTACCCAAATCTAGATCTAAAACCATAGATCCAGTAACCAGAATGTCTGATATGAAATCCATGTCCTTTGTGGAGAAACCACTGTGTGACAACCAAAGTATAACCGATCGTAGTGCAGGAATATCACTTCCTACTCTGTGTATGTCATCCAAATACCAGGACATCACACCCTACTACCTCCTTAACAGACCCATCTCCTATTCTGATGAAGTCAAACCTATGACTGTCACATCAGAAATAGATGATCTATCTACGTTATATCTGCTTTAGTCTATAAATAGACATAAGCCACTTGTCCACTATGCTTCCGCTGCTCCCACTGACTACGACATGTAGGGTTCCTAGGCACTCTAATGGAGTCTCACAAGTGATCAAACATGCCAATTTCTAAAAATTACGGTGCCGAGAAACCCTAGAACGGATCGATGACTAGATATATAGGCGAAGTAAGCAAGTATACGGAAATAAGCTAAAGGGAAGGGGCTACAACCTTTGTAGATCCGGTCCACCACTTCCTAAGCTCCGCGATGATCTCCCTCCGCTGTCCAAATCAAACCCTTGACTCTAGCATTGGCATCATCGAAGAATAGGCGGGCTTGATCGTCGGTTCGATGCCGAAGATGATCTACGTCGAAGCATCACAAGAACAAGCTCCAACTTCACCAAGCTTTGAAAACTTGTGAAGTAAACACCCTATACAACTTGGCAAGAGGTAGAGGATGAAGAAATAGGAAGTGGGTAGACTTTAGTTTTGGATTTCTCACTAGTTTTCATCACTTGCCATTGGAGTAGCAAGCTTTCTCTTTTGTTGAAGAAGATGAAGAAGAAGAAGAAGATATATGATAAGTCTTAATAATTAGATAAAATAAATCAATACTTATCATACTTTCAACTATAGTTAAGTGTAGAGAAAAGACCATGGTTAAAAGGATGGTTAGGGTTAAGCATAAGAACAAAAGAGTGACTTAGTCAAAGTTTCAAGAAACTTCAACTAAAAACAAAACATTCAATCATTCATTTATCTTTTTCTTTTTCCAAAATGAATAAATAAGAAAGATAAATGAATAAATAATCAAAACCCTAATCATTAACTTAAACCATGGTTTGATTCTTTACACTTAACCAAGTAAGCATGTATCATCAAACATGATACAAACATGTGCACAAAACTATATCGCATATACAATGTGCACAATTCAAGTGAGAAAATCCTTTTAAAGTGAACCAATACTAGTTAACGCAAAGTAATATATCAAATATATAAATATGCACTAAATCATTAAATCAACACTTGATTTAACGATCCGGTCATATCGGATATAACCGACTAGTATCATATGTATCGGCTTATCGAATCAATCCTTGATTCGATAACTAGGTTATATCGCATATAACCAATCGATACATTGATCGCGAGAATGGAATACGGTATCACATACTCGAATTATTCTCGGTCCCGCACATATCTCATATGCGCTCCTATTTCGTTTCGCTTGAGCCAGGAAACCTCTGTGTAGGACTCTAAAGACTCGTCAATACGCCGGCAGCAGATGATGATCATATCAAGCATCCACAAGCCGCAAGCGGTCTGCTGAACGTAACGGCCACCCGGGTATTGAACGATCAGAAGATTGACGAGCAAGCCCGCTCACACTCCTGTGAATCCAACCAGTAACACTTACCGTACCGTCCGGTCTGTTCGTCTGATATGTTGCATATCTCGCCTAGGGGTGGTAAACGTCAGACCCCAGTAGCTCGATAAGTCATGCCGACTTGAGGTCCATAACATTCGTGAAACTACTGATAACTCTTACCAGTATATCACTGCAACCCTGGCCAGGGATTTCCTGTTATGGCCAGTCGAGCATAGCACAACATCAACCCCCAATACCGGGAGAGACGAATCCTCTCCTATCGCTCATTGCCTCCATGTGAATCGGGACTGTACCCAAAAACCACCTGTTTGCACGACTCAGAAGAGCCGTGGTAGGGTGGAAATCAAAGCACAGTGGGAGACACACAAGACTCTATGACGATCTCGGGTCAACAGACTAAGCTGTACCAGTGTCACCAGAGAACTGCCATCTGACGTGAGGTATAATACCATCTGGGAGTTCTCGGCGAGTCCGTTCAGTGTACCCAGTCTCTACTGAGCACCCGCATACCATCTTCGATGTCAAACACCAATAGATATGGGATCATCCATCGCCCATCGCATGGGTCGAGAAGATATGCGCTAGTCTACTCTGGAATATCGATGCCCCGTCTCGATATTCCCACGACTAGGAACAATGAAGGATGTACTCATTGACTACCCAGGCCCCACTAGTATGATCTGCATCACAGTCCTGGAAGTCGAGTACACATCCTAAGGGCTTTATCAACATGTAATCAGAGAGACAGAAAGTATGCATGTTAAGATAAAGAGCAACCAGATAGCGTACTATCATGTCGAGCAAGAAAGTCCTACCTATATATGTCCCAGCATCCACTACAATATACATCCAATATACAGTAATGGCCTCTAGGGCATACATATAACTAACAATCTCCCACTTGCACTAGGGCCATCTGTAGCAGTGGTCGCAGTATCTAATACTCAACCATCCCATATGAGTCTCTCTCTGGGAAAAGGCCTTCGTGAGTGGATCCGCCGTGTTGTCCTCTGAGTCTACTCTCCTAACCTCGATCAACCTGGAGATCAACTATCTCCATGATCAGGTGATGCTGCCTCAGAATATGTCTGGGTCACTGATGGGACCAGGGTTCCAGGGTCGAAGCCACACTTCCATTGTCATACAATGGCAGGAACCTGGTTCATCTTATGAACCAATATACACCCAAACTTCCTCTTTGGTAGTATCTTTAATAGCGATGTTACCAGCCTTTATCGTCTAGTTTGTCACGGTATCTAGCTTGGAACTCTTCCAACATACCGTCCCTTTACTGAGGGTAAAGACAATGCCTGGGACTGACATTCAGTCGTCCTTATCACTCTGGAACCCTTCCAGTGATTCTCCCCAGGATCGATTGATACCATCTCACTACAACTAGTGAGTATCCTAACATCCAATTAAATCTATCTCATAGATCCAAAGCTTAGGATTTAGTAGGTATAACTTTGATCCTATATGGAAAATCATTGTGATAAGCGGAGATTGATCGAGCGTAGCATAGGAAACTCCTTCCCTAACAAGAGTATGTCATCCACGTATTCTACGAGGATCGTCACCATACTCCCTACTACCTTTTTGTTTATACAAGGTTCATCTACCATTTTGATGATGTCAACTTCTTTGACTAATCCATCAAAACAGATGTTCCAACTCCGCTATGCCTGCTTTATCCTATAAAGCATCTTGCACACGTTTCCGCTGCTCCCACTGTCTACGAGGCCCTCTGGCTGTGTTCTTATAGATATTGTCTTCTAAATCATTATTTAGAAAAGTTGTCATGGCACCCAACCACCAGATATCGTAGTCATGGTATGTAGCCGTGGCAAGTAGGATCTGGATGGACTTAAGCATAGTCCCTGGAAAAGGTTTCATCATTATCCGTGCCTGGTTGATGACGAAAACCTTTAACAAGTCTAGCTTTGAAAGTCTCAACTTGTCCATCTACACCAAGTAATCTTCTCAAGATATACTTGCTCCTGATGGGGATTTAACCCTTCAGATATAGCAGCTAAAGTCCATACTTTGCTGGTGTACATGGATTCCATCTCAGATCGCTAAGCATCCAGCCATTCTTACAGAGTCCCTACTCTCGATGGCCTGCTCGAAACTAGTTGGGTCATCATCTCATGATGCAATCCTTGCTCCCACTTTCATCGAGAAACCGAGGTATCTCTCAGGCGGATGAGGAACCCTACTAGATCGGCGGAGAGGCTGAGGTTCGTCGGGAACTATAGAATCTTATGGTTCTGTCAAATCATCAACTGCAGTTTTGTATAGCTGGAACCTTTCCAGTTCTACAGAACTGATCCTGCCTCGATCTTGTCCGTATTTAGCTTTTGACATAGGCCGGACAATCCCAAATCTTAACTCGCTTAAGAGATAGGATCTTCCCACACCATATCTTATATGGAGTGGTAGGCAGTGATTTGATTCAAACCTAATTCAATAGGTATGCAGCTTCTCAAGTGCATAACCCCAAAAGGAAATGGGTAACTCAGTAATACTCATCATAGAGCACACCATATCTAATATTGTGCAATTGCTCCGCCCTGATACACCGTTGTGCTGTGGTGTATTCAGAGGAGTAGTACTCAGAGAGAATCTCATTCTCCTTTAGAATAGTCCAGGAATTCTATGCACAAGTATTCTCCTCCCTGATCTTATCATAGGACATAATACTTATACCCGTATTTTGGTTTTCTACTTCTAACTTATATTCTGTGAATATCTCAAAAGGTTTGGACTTATGTTTCAACAGGAACATATGACTGAATCTTGAGAGATTATCAGAGAATATAATGAAGTATAAAGAACCAGTCCTGGCATGTGTAGACAGGAGACTTTACATACATCATCATGTATCAGTCCCAAGAGTTCATTAACTCTTTCTCTGCTTCCAGTAAACAGAGCTGGTGTCATTATATCTTTGTGACATGACTGGCAAGTTTCACAAGATGTAAATTCAAACTGATTTAAATATGCATCTAAAATGTAACTTCAGCCAGTCGGGTCGCATTGATATGACCTAGTCTACAATGCCTCAAGAACGAATCGTTCATTTCTGAACTCTTCCTCTTGTGTGTGTTCTGTATACAAGGAACTGTAGTTTGATTTAGAACGTCAATGCTTTTAGATAACGTGCCTGAACCGATCAACTTTTGATATAGGAAATGTTCAAAACATTATCCAACAATACGAAATTATATCATTTCTTTACTAATAAAGAGACTGATATGATTTTGTATATCAGGTTCGGTATCTAATAGCATTTGTTCAGAATCAATGTATTCGTAATACAGGGTGACAGTGACCAACAGACTTGGCTGCAACACTTGCCCCGGTTTCTGTCTCATGAAACCTATCATCCGTTCTCAGTTTTTCTACCTTTTTGTAGCCCTATGTAACAGATTACATATCTGGGATCCTGATCCGGTATCATATACCCAGGATGCAGAGGATACTGAGAAACAGTTCTTTATAATGAACACACCCGAAGGAGATGCATCATATGCACTTTCTTCGTTTGGGCGGCATAGGAATTCTGGTATTCCCCAATTTCCTGCTCTGTCTTATAACAATTATAAGTTGGAGCGGGACCAACGTTCCCCAGCTCAGTATAACAAGCGGGTTCGGTCAATACATCCATTTTATTATCTTGATTAAGGCGTGATATGGTCGCTACCAGGAGAGAGAGAGAAGAAAACACTCTGCGTACGCTCTTGCAAGATTAGATTGGTTATGTATTTTATCTAATCAGGATGGCTCCCACTGTTTTTATCAAATCTTCCTTCAAACCCTAAAAGGAAAGACTAGCCGGGATTAATTACACTCTACAAGTTCGCCAATCTTTCAGCCAGGCCAGTGTCGGTACTTTGAGGGAGGTTTCCCGTGCTTTCGCACGGACCTAATTACAGTAAACCTCGTTTTCCCAGAGGCGTAACCCCGTTGACACCTTTCTAGACACCTACTTGATCGGCTAATTGCAAAGTGCAAAACTCTCCCAGGAGTAACAATTACTCGCAGTGGGTATCGGGATCCAACTATCATATAGAAGGTATGCAATCTCATTGCAAATTTCAACACTTGAAACTCCCGATAAAGGTTTTTACCCCTAGCACCTATGACCTTAACTATGGTCAACAAATCATAAGTACTAGTCAAGTTCTACCCGTCATTTCGTGATTAATTGACCCACCCACATGACCCTTAACTAAGGTCAACAAAGTCACGCGACTGTTCTAACTAATCGCATCATATGTGGTGTAGGAAGACATCACTTAGCTACCGTACACTGTGCCTTGACTATGGTCAACAAACACAGCACGAATACTAAGTACTCTACTTCCTAAAATGACGGAGGGTTGCGAATGGTTTTTGTGAAAACCTTTAACGCTTTGAACTTGATCTCGTTGCGGAATCAAATGGTTTTTAAATGGAATGTTTTCGAGGCTTTTCTAGTTTTGCTAAAGGGGTCACTCCCGGTGAAGGGATCGTCGGCCCTTTCCTCGTCGAATGAGGTGCGGGATATATCATATATATCACTGTGCAAAGCGTAAACTATAGAAGCGATCAAAGACAAACCGATGGTTGTAGCATCTGCCAGTTATTGCTAAAGGAGTCACTCCCGGTGAAGGGATCTCGGTCCTTTCCTCATCGAATAAGGTGCAGGATGTTCTACAAGGAACACCGCGATGCAAAGCAAAAACTGTAGCTACCTGTTTTTATTTTAAAATTCGATTCCACAACATCAATTAGGTTTATTTTCTTTCATTAATCTCATTAATGAATATCCTATCATTTAAGTCCACCTAAACATCACAGATAAATATAACGTACGCTTATGCCATCCGCATTCGCCTCGATGTCCCGTCTGCACCGTTAGGTTAGGTAATTAACGGCAGAGCGGGGCAGGGCTAGCGCGGGTGTAAAACATAAGCAACGTTTATATAATATATCATATATACTATATATAATATCTGTCACAGAACATCACATGATCACAGATAAATCACAGCAGAAGGAACATATGAAATATTGGATATACTAGGACGTCCGTGTTTTCAATACGAGCCAGTATAAAACACGGATTCCACGGTCGTGATGAATAGCCAATCCCATACCCCTAGACCCCTACGAGAGCGGCAAGCAACCCTACCAATTCTAGGGTTAGGAGACCCGGACTCGACTCCTCGAGATGGTCTCCCACTGGACCCCAGAACCCGGTTACTTGTGCTCCCCTCCTTGGGTCTATCCTAATGCGGAAAAGGAAATAATATACATCAACGGTGACATCTTCCGCAACCTGGAAGTGCCCCAATAAAAGAATATTACATACAAGTTTTTACATGAATGAAAATGAAAAAACACTCATCTCACATAAAAAAACCCCGGCTATTCAAACACGACGATCCAATATAACATATCCAGCAACACATAACATCACATGTCATCAACGTAAGTAAATATGCACATCCCAATTGTCGTTGACATATAGCAACGAAACCGGCGATATCACATATTACACTTACGGTCACAGAAAAGAAAGTGTAAAACTACAACAGTTGGAATCCGCAATCTCTTTAGACATCGCATGCCTAATCAAATGAATTCCTTAGACATCGCATGCCTAACAATTATAAACCCCGCATTTTAGTCTCATTGTCGAAAACACTTTTCAATATCAAGTCGGGCAATTCAACAAGATTCCCGAAAAACTGATCGAATGCTCGTCGCAAACTTTAGTAGGCGGCCGCACCCCTGATACCGTCGACGAAGTGCACCAAGGCGGAACATCGCTACCGCAAGCACCCGAACGGATGCTTTCGGCGACGGGGTTCTCCTACAGTCACTTGGTCGGGGCTATGGGGTGAGGCTGTCTATTAAGTTTACCCGGCGAGTATCCGCGTACGCTACGTGATTGCGACGGACTTTTGATCACATCAAAACTCCGTGGCAACCGATCAAGTGAGACTAAACTGCTACGTTTATAATATTCATTCCGTTATCTCATAACAATTTGTGAATTCCAATTATTGTATCACATTCCGGATAAATAGAAAATGCTAAACTTTTCGATCGAACAATCGAACACCCAAGTTTTCCCGATACAGCTCAACACATGAAATAAGTCTAACAACATTCAGTTCGTGCCTCAGTACCAACGGTCCAGCCGTAGAAGGGTCAAGCCAACGCCTCACATGTGGCACGCCGTACTGCCCCAAACCCGAAGGTTCAAAGGGCAGTTCAAGACGGTCACATAATCGAGTTAAGGTTTGTTGTCTTCTAGAGGGTCCATCGCGTTACTTGCACTACTTAGAACGTCGTTAAACTACGGAAAAATCCAACACTTGGAAATTTCCCGGCAGGGGAAAAAGTGGGTATTTATATCCGGTCGAACTTTTTAACATATTCTAAAAATACCCGGAAAAGCACACCGACAAAATTAGACAGTCCGATCGAATACACCGAGTTTCCAATACAACCCAGAAAATGCAACTCTGGAAAAAAATATTAAAAGTCCCCAGGAAAACCAGCACAGACAGCTAAGAACTACTGTGCAAAATTGGATGCACAAAACGATAAAAGGGCCGCGGATCCGCCGCATGAGCCTCCTGTAAGGCCGCGGATCCGCGCCGCCTTTATGGAATCAAGCCCTCGAATTTTACAGTAACCCTTATATCTTCCTGCTGATTTTTCTGAATATTTTTAATTCACAAAAAACCACGAATTTCAAAAAAGTCCAGAGAGCATTTTTAGGTTTGGGTTTTGGGTTGATCGGACTTCTAATTCCGTCGGGACTTCGCCTAAGGCTCTAGCTAGGCTCTGATACCACTGTAGGGTTCCTAGGCACTCTAATGGAGTCTCACAAGTGATCAAACATGCCAATTTCTAAAAATTACGGTGCCGAGAAACCCTAGAACGGATCGATGACTAGATATATAGGCGAAGTAAGCAAGTATACGGAAATATAGCTAAAGGGAAGGGGCTACAACCTTTGTAGATCCGGTCCACCACTTCCTAAGCTCCGCGATGATCTCCCTCCACTGTCCAAATCAAACCCTTGACTCTAGCATTGGCATCATCGAAGAATAGGCGGGCTTGATCGTCGGTTCGATGCCGAAGATGATCTACGTCGAAGCATCACAAGAACAAGCTCCAACTTCACCAAGCTTTGAAAACTTGTGAAGTAAACACCCTATACAACTTGGCAAGAGGTAGAGGATGAAGAAATAGGAAGTGGGTAGACTTTAGTTTTGGATTTCTCACTAGTTTTCATCACTTGCCATTGGAGTAGCAAGCTTTCTCTTTTGTTGAAGAAGATGAAGAAGAAGAAGAAGATATATGATAAGTCTTAATAATTAGATAAAATAAATCAATACTTATCATACTTTCAACTATAGTTAAGTGTAGAGAAAAGACCATGGTTAAAAGGATGGTTAGGGTTAAGCATAAGAACAAAAGAGTGACTTAGTCAAAGTTTCAAGAAACTTCAACTAAAAACAAAACATTCAATCATTCATTTATCTTTTTCTTCTTCCAAAATGAATAAATAAGAAAGATAAATGAATAAATAATCAAAACCCTAATCATTAACTTAAACCATGGTTTGATTCTTTACACTTAACCAAGTAAGCATGTATCATCAAACATGATACAAACATGTGCACAAAACTATATCGCATATACAATGTGCACAATTCAAGTGAGAAAATCCTTTTAAAGTGAACCAATACTAGTTAACGCAAAGTAATATATCAAATATATAAATATGCACTAAATCATTAAATCAACACTTGATTTAACGATCCGGTCATATCGGATATAACCGACTAGTATCATATGTATCGGCTTATCGAATCAATCCTTGATTCGATAACTAGGTTATATCGCATATATCCAATCGATACATTGATCGCGAGAATGGAATACGGTATCACATACTCGAATTATTCTCGGTCCCGCACATATCTCATATGCGCTCCTATTTCGTTTCGCTTGAGCCAGGAAACCTCTGTGTAGGACTCTAAAGACTCGTCAATACGCCGGCAGCAGATGATGATCATATCAAGCATCCACAAGCCGCAAGCGGTCTGCTGAACGTAACGACCACCCGGGTATTGAGCGATCAGAAGATTGACGAGCAAGCCCGCTCACACTCCTGTGAATCCAACCAGTAACACTTACCGTACAGTCCGGTCTGTTCGTCTGATATGTCGCATATCTCGCCTAGGGGTGGTAAACGTCAGACCCCAGTAGCTCGATAAGTCATGCCGACTTGAGGTCCATAACATTCGTGAAACTACTGATAACTCTTACCAGTATATCACTGCAACCCTGGCCAGGGATTTCCTGTTATGGCCAGTCGAGCATAGCACAACATCAACCCCCAATACCGGGAGAGACGAATCCCCTCCTATCGCTCATTGCCTCCATGTGAATCGGGACTGTACCCAAAAACCACCTGTTTGCACGACTCAGTAGAGCCGTGGTAGGGTGCAAATCAAAGCACAGTGGGAGACACACAAGACTCTATGACGATCTCGGGTCAACAGACTAAGCTGTACCAGTGTCACCAGAGAACTGCCATCTGACGTGAGGTATAATACCATCTGGGAGTTCTCGGCGAGTCCGTTCAGTGTACCCAGTCTCTACTGAGCACCCGCATACCATCTTAGATGTCAAACACCAATGTATATGGGATCATCCATCGCCCATCGCATGGGTCGAGAAGATATGCGCTAGTCTACTCTGGAATATCGATGCCCCGTCTCGATATTCCCACGACTAGGAACAATGAAGGATGTACTCATTGACTACCCAGGCCCCACTAGTATGATCTGCATCACAGTCCTGGAAGTCGAGTACACATCCTAAGGGCTTTATCAACATGTAATCAGAGAGACAGAAAGTATACATGTTAAGATAAAGAGCAACCAGATAGCGTACTATCATGTTGAGCAAGAAAGTCCTACCTATATATGTCCCAGCATCCACTACAATATACATCCAATGTACAGTAATGGCCTCTAGGGCATACATATAACTAACACGACAACCCTCTGGCAAAATAATATACACATGCACTTCTAAAGCTAGTTTAGAACGACGCTATACTCATCCTCCTGCCGGGTCTCATAGTCTGGAACAACAGCAATAGCAAGCCTGGGTAAACAAGAACCTCCCTGTCACCGTCCTTGAGGCTACCGGAGTACCTCTCGGGTGCCTGAGGTTACCCACCATATCTGCGGAGTGGCCAATGGAATGTCAAACCAGATCGAATCTTTAGGTTCTTATCAAATTTTCAGCAATCGTTTGCGGTTCTGGAATCACTTCCAGTTCTACCATACTCCCACTACTGTTTTCTGAAAAAATCCATTTTTATTAAAACTGTGGCGAGTCAAGAACAATATCACTATTGATCTTCCAGATGGTAGAAAGTCAAACCTCGTCATAGCCCGGGTCAACCCACAAACAGCCATTACAGAAACGTGCCTTGAGTTATCCAGAGTCTGGTTTTAAGCATAAGCCTGACAACTCCCCGTACCTTAACAATGTTAAGATATGAACTATTCTATATCCAATATAGAAATAGAGGCACTGATTTAATTGGAACCAGATTCAAATCATGCAGCTGTCTCCAGTACATGTCAACTAAATGGAGAGAGACCGATCAGCATTACTCAACTTAGGAATAAATCCAGATATGAGTAACCTGAAAGAGAAACAAGTTCTCATAATCATTACTATCAACTGAATACCATACACAAGTATCTACATCTTCGATCATCTTGAAGAATCCTGATACTTGCAACACCGGGTTCTCTACTTTATTCTTATACCTATAACTTATCAAAACTTAGACCTTACATTTCTACGAAATACTTGTCTAAAAACTAGAGAAGTCATAAGTAAACAGAATATAGTACGAGGACCAACCCCTCTGTCCTCATGGATGCTGGACAACATACAATACTTTGTATAAGTCCCCTGAGTCTAATAACTCATTCCCTGTGTGTCGTAGGTTGAAAACTGTACTTATGGTTAAGAAGAATTACACCGCTGTTTAATGCTCCTTACCTAACCATCCACTGATATAGATAAATGTCATAGACATAATTTCAAAAAGTTATATCTCACTTTATAAAAATAAACGTACAGATATATCAATTTGAAATTGGTGCATTACAACGGATATTCAAAACCAAATATTTGCCGTCCGGCAAACAACCCGGGTGATTTCCTCAAATATCACCAATTACAACGAATCCCGATATAATGAGGATGATCACCCAATTCCCAATAACTTACTCCCACTCATCATCTGTAAAACCATACAGATGTGAGAATCAAACCTAGTAAATACATACCCTGGAGCAAGGACTAATTGGGAAATCAGTTTTCTGTTAACAAGGCGCAGTAAGACTGAAACATGAAAATGTTTCGAAGGGGTATCTTGGTATTCCTAGTAATGCCTCTTCCATTATCAGATTCACAACTGTAACCGTATATTTCTTTGTCATCTCTCCAAATCCCTTTATATGTCTTTAGTCATTACCTTCTGTACACCCCTTTAGGCCAAATGGTTTTCTTCCTTCCCTACCGTTCGGCACCAGCCTATGGTTTAGAAGAAGACTATCCAATAAGCATAATGGGTGTACTCTCCTAATCCTAGGAGTACTCGAAACCTGAGAGAAGGTGAAGATAAAAGACAACTGAATAAACCTTATTCCTATTTCTCCTGAACCAGAATCCATCCCCGAACTGGAACAAGTCCTTTCGAGTTCGTATATAACCATACGATGGAGTATCCATTAAACTGTGGATCTTCGTAGTGATACGGGGTGTTCCGGAGAAATACAAAGGTGAAATAGGATTGGCGAAGAAATACTTGGTTTGGTCGTGAATAGCAGTCGCAATTTACTTTGCCCTCTTACTAATCCCTTTATTTGTCTTTACTTATTACCTTCTGTACACCATCGTTAGGCTAATTGGTTTTCTTCATTCCCCACCGTTCGGCACCTACCTATGGTTTGGAAGAAGACTATCCAATTAGCGTAATAGGTGTACTGTCCTAATCCATGGAGCACTCGCAACCTGAGAGAAGGTAAAAGGAAAAGACAACTGATAGTCCAATTCATTTTCTCCAGAACTGGAAACCATCCTCGAATCTGGAACAAGTTCCTTCGAGTTCGTATATAACCATACGATGGTTTTATCCAATGGAAGTGGACGTTCGTAGTAATATGGGGTGTTCTGGAGAAAAAGGGGTAAAAGAAGGAGTGGCAATGAGGTATGCAACTCTGACAATCCAAAAGCGAGTGTTATAAGAAGGTTCGGTTAACTTGGTCACTGAGTCATAGTCAAGGGTCGGGTCATGGTCGCTGCCAAAGAGAGAGAGAAAAGAAACACTCAGCGTGCACTCTAACCTAGATCAGAATGGTTACCAATTTATCTAATCAGGAAACCTCCCACTGTAACCTCAAATTCTCCTCCAAACCTGAAAGAAGAATTAGTCGGGATCACCCGAGGAGTAAACCAACTCATCAGTGGGAATCGGGATCCAACTATCATCGCATGATAACGTGATGGAATCCACTCACGTTATCACACTCCAGAAGGTATGCGCATATCTGGCAAGTTTCAGTTTCTTTAGAAACTCCCGATGTGATTTTTACCCCAAGCGGCTTATGACCTTGACTAGATCAACAAACCATAAACCGCTAGTCAAGTTCAACCCGTCATTATTCTGGATTGCATTAAACTCACCCGTACGTGCCCTTGACTAGGTCAACAAGGCCGCACGACTGTCCTAACCAATCCCACTTATGCAACAAACAAGTACCACTTAGCTACCGAACACTACGTCTTGACTAGGTCAACAAACGCAGCACGAATACTAAATAATACACGTAAGAAATGACGGAGGGTTACGGCTGGTTTTTGGCGAAAAACCTTTAACGTAATGAACTTGATATCGTTGAAGGAACTGCATAGCTTTTTATAAATATATAGTGGCGAAAACCCTTTGCTAAAGAGGTCACTCCCGGTGAAGGGATCTCGGCTCTTTCCCCGTAGAATGAGGTGCAGGATGTTCCAACTGAATACCATGATGCAAAGCAAAAGGGAATCGGCTATAGTGAAGTTATTACCCTGACGCAAACTTCTGTCCAAGGGGTCACTCCCGGTGAAAGGATCTCGGCCCTTGCCTCGTCGACTGAGGTGCTGGATATTCATAACCGAATAACACTGTGCAAAACAAAAGAGAACGTCCTTGCAATAACAGATTTTTGAAAAATGTTCCAACAACATCAGAATAGGTTTGTTTAGCTTGCATTGATCCGAATCAATGCAGTCCCATCAATTGATCACACCAATAAAGAACGAAAATACGATGTACGTATATGCCATCCGCATTCGCCAATGGGTCCCGTCATCACCCGTTAGGTTACTTAACTAATGACAGAGCGGGGACTAGACTAGCGCGGGTGTAAAACATATACAACATCTACTAGTATATATATCAATAAATAATATTCGCTCAAGGCGTGATAAAATGCAACATCACAGAAATGTAATAAGCATCACAGAACAATACAGATAATCTGGGATCCCCGGGTTTCATAGATCCGCTACTGAAACCCGACGTTCCCCTGGTCGTGTGGATAGCCTGTGCAATGAAATCCTAGACCCCTGCGGGCGCGGCAAGTTACCCGCCAAAACCTGAAGCGAGGCAGCCCCCTTCAACAAAGTGAATGGACCACCCAGCACTTCACGGAATCTGGTAACTTGAGCACCCTTCCATGGGTCAACTTGTACCCCCTACGAGTGCGGCAAATAGCCCGCCAATTCTAGAGTAAAGCCCCCTCCGTCTCAAAGCCATGAGATGCGGGCCCATTGCCCTCTAGAACCCGGCTACCCGTGCACCCCTCCGCGGGGTAATCCTAGTACAGAAAGTAAAATATACAACGGGTACATCGACCTCAGCCCGGTCGTGCCCAAAAAGAATAATATACAAACAGGCAGTGACGGCAGTCCACATATCGGACGCTCGTCCCGCAATATCAAATGTACATAAATAACCAAACTGTACTACCATTGCATCCAGGCTATCCACCACGACAAATCCGCAACATCACAGCACAACACAGAACATCAACGTGAATATCACGTTCGCAAATCCGTCTAAAAGAGCTATAGCAATTAGACAGGATTTACCGATCAAATGACATTCACGGTCGCAGATATAATGTAAATACTGTGAACTAACATGTTTTAAAATTTTCAATCGACTAAATTTCCCAAAGTGGGCCCCAAGCACAATACCCAGTACTCAAACAAATCTGGGCCCAAACAAAAAATACCAGAAACCACATTTCAAAGTCATAGAACACTGTACTAAATTTGGTGCATTGAAGAATCTTTCCTGCGGCGGAACCGCGGCCAAAACAAGGGTATGGCCGCGGTTCCGCGGCGTTACTGTAGCCACGTGCTACTAAATTTTGTCAGAATTCCTAAAAAACCCTGCACGAATTTCTGCAATACACCAAATAATTTTTTGACCACAGAAAAATTTCGACAGAAACTGAACAATTGGAAAAGCGGTTTTTGGAAATTACGTCCGATCGAAGTTCTAAACACGTTAGAGCAAGCTAGTAAAGGTTAATGGCGTGTCTCTGATACCATGTAAGACTACGGTAGCGCCCCGGCCGTCTTTTCGAGGCCAAAAAGCGGAAACGAAAATTTTTCTTAACTTGAAAACCGGCGCTATCGTATGCTTAAAACCCGGATCGAACCATTAACCTACTACTAGCAAACTAGAGAGAGGGTTGGAAAACTATACCGATCGATCCGTGTCCTTCGGTCTTTGGCCACCATCCCAATCTCCTCGCGGCAACTCCGGTCTCGATCTCCTTATCGGAAAAGGCACCACATCTACGAGTCATTTTATAGGCTCCCGCTTCATCCGAAGCAACTCGAGCACGAAGTGTGCTAGCCGACGTGTCTAAGATGTTGTAGAGAATGTTTGTGATCACTTTGTCTCTTGCATCCATGGATTTGTATGGAGGTTAGAGGTGTTGCCATTAATGGAGATTTGAGCTAGAGAAGAAAGAGGAAGAAGAAAGAGTTTCCTCTCACTTTTCTTTTGTGTTGTGTTATGATAAAATGAGAGCAAGAGAGGAATTATACAAGAGCCAACCTCACTCATGGCAGCCCCTCTCTCTCTCTTCTTATCATATCAACATACATACATCACATAATGTGACACATGCACAAGAAAAGAGACCATGAGTCATCACTTGTGCATGTGTCACCATTAATGCTCTAAATGATGATTTTGTGCTCATAATTTCCATTAACAAACATTAATCCAAATGTTTGCAACAATAAAAAGATACGGCAACATCTAAAGTAAACTCGTGACGGATCACAAGGATACCCCTCACCTGTATATACATACTGCATCCGCATTCCGACCGAATGCGAATGCTATGAGACTAAAGTAATCCAACAAATCTAATACTAGCATCCGGCTTAAACCAAAGCCCACTAGTATGATCCGCCCAATCATGATCCGTACAATACCGCACGTATAAGATCGAACCCTGCCATATATCATACGGCCTCTACAACGTTTCGCCCGAAACTTGAGAAACTGTCTGTGGGGGACTCTAAAGACTCGTCAATACTTTGGCTGTGGATTTAACCACTGGCACGTCAGAGGTATTAACCGTACGTAACGGGCTACCAGGTATTGACCAAAAGGGAGGTCGATGAGCGAACTCATCCTGACACCCTACTGAGCCTGTCAGTGACAATATCCGTACAGTCCGGTCCGTTCGTCTATGAGCATCGCATGGCGGGCCTAGGGGGTTGGTAAAAGTCAGACCCCCAAAAGCGGTACAAGTCGTGTTGGAGTGTAGCCCAGAACACCCTGAGATACTACTGGAATACCTACCAGTAAATCTCCTGCCTCGGCCGAGGGCTTTGTGTAATGGCTCTCCTAGACACAGCGCGATCTCACCTCCAATACCGGGAGAGACGAAACCCCTGCCGATCCGCTCACTGCCTCCATGTGGCTCGGGACTGTACCCAACTAAAACCTGTTTGCACGACTCCTTTGAGCCGTGGTAGGGTAGTAATCAAAGCACAGTGGGAACTCACACGAGACAAATGATGATCTCAGGTCGATGAACTAACCTGTACACATGTCACCAGGGAACTGCTATCTGACGTCAGGTATAATACCAACTAGCATGTTCCCAGCGAGTCCTGTCCAGTGTACTCATAACCCAATGAGCACCTGTATACATCTTAGGTGATCCAACTGACACCAATGGCTTGTGAGACCGGCCACCGCCCTTCATCCAGGTCTCGACTGTATACACTAGTCTACTAATGGAGTATCGATGCCCAGTCTCGAAACTCCCACGACTAGGGACCTTTTAAGGATGTGCTTATAGACCCCAGCTCCCACGTATATGATCGCCATCATACTGCTGGTCGTCAAGCAAGAATCCTAAGGGCTCTATCAGCGTGCAATAGCGATATGTAAGGTCACCTAAAGTAGTACACGATGATAAAGACAAACTATGGTAGCATACTATTCTCCATCAACGTGTAATAGTGAACCACAATGTCACCTAAAGCATGTACACGATGATAGAGACAAACCAGATAGTATACAATCATCTCGAGTAAGACTGTCCTACCGGTATAGGTCCTCCCTCAATCATTGCAATCACATGTCTGCGATCCAATAATTGACTCTGAGGGCACTATATCCAACAGGACAGAGCAGGGAGGAGATAAGAAAGTATAGAAGTTACCACAGAGAAATGAAATTCTGAAGCTTCAATATCACCGCGGATCCGCCGCGAAATGCTTGCTATAGCCGCGGTTCCGCGGTGAGTTGACGAGATCTCTGCACAAAATTTTTTACAGATGCTCTTTTTACTCCACTGGACTTCCTTAAATGATCTGAATGTTTTTCCCTCTGCTCCGATTATTCCGGATTCCCTCGCAAAAATCACAATAAATCGTTAAGCGCTTGTTGTGAACTTTGATCTAAAAATTCTGATGGAATAATAATTTTTCAACTCAAATAACAAAAACGAACAAAATAGCACACATCCCCGGCAACGGCGCCATTTGATTGATCGATTCCGTGTCGTGTTTAGAAATGTTTCACAACCAAATAAATTTATACCGCAATCAAATGATGGTGTCTATTGTAGTTTCGTCAATGAGAACGGATCGTCCACTGAGAAAGTGTGATTTGATCGATCTTGTTTTAGTTGAGTTGAAAATTAAAAAGAAAAAGAAAATGATTCAATAGTTGTGAAATTTAGTTTCAAGAATCATCAAGAACTAGATCTAAAATCAAGAAATACTAAAGATCAAGAAGATGTCCAAATCGAATGAATTATCAAGATTTGTAAAGAGGCTTGTAGGAATCGATCCAATTGATAGTGATGATGAAGAATAATGATTACAAATTCTTATCTATTGAAGATTTGTTGCTAGATCGATGACGATCAACGAGAATTAGGGATCTATTGAAGAAACTAGGGTTTCTCCATCATCATCCCTTGTCCTTTCGTTGATTATCATTCAAATTCTAGCCTCTAGGAAATTCAATCATCGATCGTTGATCTCAAATTTGGAGCGAAAACATTCAAGAAAGCATCTAGCTCAAAACTAGATCATCGTTGATTCAATTTCCTAAAGTTTACAAAACTCATAAGACTTAAGAATCGTTCAAGAATTTAATCATCATCATCTATCTATTTTCTCGATTCCTCCACAAGCGGAGTTTTCACTCAAACATTATGAAAAAGATAACAATCAAGAATCTATAACTCTTCATAATGCTCAAATGTAAAGAAAAGCAAGATCAAGAATTTTCACCTTTTATTTAATCGATGTTTCGTTACAATACACTCAAAGACTACAAGATTTGAGGAGGAACTAAATCGTTGAACTAGCTTCGCATCGTCTTCTTGAGTCGCGGATCATCGTGGATCTCTTGCTCGGATGAAGATCGGCGTTGCTTCAAAAGGCTCGTTGAATGCTTGCTTGATTTGGTACTCGATGAATCTTAATTTGGATCAAATTGTGTCACTCAATTTGTGTGGATTTTGATTTGGATCTTACGACAACTAATGATCAACCATCAACAACTCAACAACTTCTTCAATGAAGCCTTGGATGCCTTTTTATAGTCTTTTCCTTTGGCTTCCCCTAGAAGCTAGGTATAGCTTCCCTTGTAAGCTTGGTAGTTGAGAAGAAACCTCTAGATTGAGTTAGTTATTTAGCTTACAAGAGAAGACTTGCTGTTGGAAGGGAAGCTTCTGGAGAAATCTATACAATTCGAAGCGTATTGGAGAAACTTAGCCGTTAAAAGGAGTCTTCTGCAAAAAGTTCTCACCGCCGACGAGTCAACTCGGCCATGGATCCGCCGTGGATCCGCGGCCGTTTGGTGGATTTGCTGCATGAAATCTTCAGGGTATTTTTGTGTTGGCTTTATGGCACTTTTTTGATATCTGGAATATTTTTGTACTTTCTTGTTCACTGCCAGATCTCAAGTCTTGGACTTGACGTATTTTATCAGCACTTTTAGCAGTTCCGGCTCTTTTACCTGGAGAATTTCCTGCACACAATCTCGAGACAAGTGTTGATTCACAAAAGATTACGTATGCAATAATAAACATACAATTTCCCTCATAATGCTGGTTATAATGTATAACACATGTTATTTGATATTTTACAGACAAATTGCTAATATGTGCTATATTTATACCAAACACCTTTAGATGATTGCAAATAGTAGGGAAATTGATGTGTTAAAAATGCAATATTTTCGACTGATCAGCAGTCCTCCAGTGACACTGGTACAGGTTAGTCTGTAGACCCGAGATCGTCACAGAGTCTTGTGTGGCTCCCACTATGCTTTGATTTCCTCCCTACCATGGCTTAAAGGATTCATGCAAACAGATGGATTTTGGGTACAGTCCCGAGTCACATGGAGGCAATGAGCGATAGGAGGGGTTTCGTCTCTCCCGGTATTGGGGGTTGATGTTGCGCTATGCTCGATTGGCTATAACTGGAAGTCCCTGGCTAGGGTTATTGCTGAGATTTACTGATAAGTGTTATCAGTAGTTTCTCAAACCGTTATAGGCCAGACATCGGCATGACTTATCACGTTACTGGGGACTGACGTTTACCACCCCTAGACATGATATGCGACATATCAGACGAAGAGACCGGACTGTACGGTAGTGTTACTAATAGGCTTTATGGAGAGTATGGACGAGCTTGCTTGTTGATCTTCATATCGCTCAATACCCGGGTAGCCGTTACGTCCAGCTAGTACCGCTGACGGCTTGTAGGTGATTGATGTGATCATCACCTACTGCTAGCGTATTGACGAGTGTTTAGAGTCCCACACAGAAGTTTCCTGGTTCAAGCGAAACGAAGTAGGGCACATATGTTGATATGTGCGTGGGCCTGATTAAATATGAGTATGTGATACCGTATTGTAATCCGGCAGTTATCTGTTATCGATTCGGTTATATGTGATATAACCAGATTGTCGAATCAAGTGTTGATTTGATAATGTGATATACAGATGAATGATATTAGTCTGTCATATGTGATATAACTGGATTATTAAATCAAGTGTTGATTTTATAATGTGATATATATTATATGTGATATAATCATATCTTAACTAATATCATTAGCTCACTAATTATTCTTCATTATATATATATTAATATATATGATATATATATATAATAATGAAGCATGGCATGATTTCTATTTTTGAGAAAAATAGAAAAGAGGTGGAAAATGAGAGCATGGTTGCAAGCATGGGCTTTATTCATAGTTTATTCATCTTAACTCACTATTCAAGTATGGTTGCAATTTTATATTGCAAAATTCCATGCTTGGATGAATGGGGGGTCAAGAGTTGCCATTTATTCTAGTCTCATTCTCAACACTTAGCCATTTTTCTTGAGTTGCTCCCATGGTTGCTCTCTAGCTTCATCTTCCTCCTCAAATGTCATGATTCAAGCTTCAACCCTCACATGAGATGTGAATCATGAAGCTTGAACACAATCTTGCGAGTTTCTAACATCCCCTACTTCACCATCCCACACCAAACTAGCAATTTGGTGTGGTGTGTTTGCTACACTAAAGAAGTTTAGTGTAGAGTTAGCTTGGGCTAGAGGGACTTCGGGTGGATCATCTTTGGCGCGAAGATCACGAAGGAGGGTCGTTCAACTCGAAGAGGAGCCTTGTAGAGTTGCGTGGACTTTAACCCGGAGCTTAGAAGAAAAGGACTCGAACTACAAAGATTGTATGCTCTTTTCTTCTCTTAAGTTAATCACATCACAAAGGAAAACCCTAATAATCTAGTAATGATCTTGTTAGTCTAACTTAGCACCTAATAAAAATTAAAATGCGGCACGCTTGATGCCTTTAGAACTCCATGGTGGTGCTAAGGTAGACTTTCACTATTGCCCACGTTTTGATATTTATGGTGATTGATTTTGTATTAATGGTTATTAATTAATTTCATTAATTGTCTTTAATTATTATTAATTGGTATTTTAAACATATCTTCCTAACTATAATCCTTTTATCAAAACATATTTCCAAAACCCTAAATAAACTAAACCCTAAACCTAACTATTTTTCCCCAACCTAGGCCCACAAACCTTCATCCCAACCAAACCCAGCCAAGAACCCACTCCCTTCTCTCTTTTTCTTTTCCTCTTTCTTTCATTTCTTTTTCTATTTTTTTTTAAACTGAGCTTCTCCTTCTTGTCTTCTTTTCCCCCACCAACATTTCCCCCTCAACTCGCCACGTCTTAAACGACTCCCTCTCCTTCGGCTGCGTGACGCTCCCTCTCGATCTCGTCTTCACTCAACGTTCTTCTAAGATCCTAGCGCCCGCTTCCTCCATCTCTCAACCGCTCAACCTCACTCTCTCTATCTCTATCTCTATCTCTCTCTCTCTCTCTCTCTCTCTCTCTCTCTTCATCTTCCTCTACCCCTCCTCGCCAATAAACCCTCCGACGACTACTCCCCCTCACCTCGTCGCCCAGACCACCGTCACCGCCGTCATCATCGACCACCATCATCGCTTCTCACCACCGCAACCTCCACCAAACTCCTATCCCCCCACTTCATCCATCCTCACAACCCACCTCCAACAACCATCGTTGGCGCCACCCTGAACAGCTGCCAACCTCGCCATCATCACCGAATCCCCCCACTCTCCCTCACACCCCCGACAAGCACCCACCGCTGCACCCTAAGCTTCCCATGAGCCACCTTCCCCAGCAACCAGCTCCGCCTCCACCTGCAACGAGCTCCCCCTTCTTCCGCCTTGTCTCCAGCAACCTGGGCCGCCAACAAGACCCCTCGTCACCTCCCCAAGACCACTACAACACCCTCGACATCTTCACATTTCCCCCCTCACAACCCCACCGAACTCCTCAACCCAACCCTGCATCATCACTGGCACCCTGTGCACCATCATCGTCGATGCCCGCTGCCACCCGAGCCCCTGCAGCTCCCATCTCCAACGGATCCCGTCGCCATCGCCGAGCCTCACCCCTGAACGCCACCGCCATCACCAACAACTCCACCACCCGAGCATCCCCCGCCGAGCTCCCACCTCACCGGCCACCTTCATTGTCGCCTCGTCGAGCCCAAGCCTCACCGCTGCCCGCAGTGCCCCAACTCATACCTAAGTCGTGCCCACCTCCATGCCAGGACCGTGCCGCTTCGTGCCCGCTTCGGCACCAACACCGTGCCACCCCGTGCCTCGGTCCAGTGCATGCACCGTGCCCACTCCCACACCAGCACCGTGTTCAGTAGCATCCAGTACTGTATCGCGCCATGCCACACCCGCACCATGTGTTGGATATAGTGCCCTCAAGGCAATTATCATAGTCGCAGGCAGGTGATTATGATGATTGAGGGAGGACCTATACCGATAGAATAGTCTTACTCGAGATGATAGTATGCTATCTGGTTTGTCTTTATCATCATATATTGTCACGCCCCGCTTCCCAGAGTACGCTAAGATAGGCACGTGACAGAGCCAACCATGCTACTTATGGATAGGAAATATCCATCCACAGTCACATTACGGCTGTAGAGATATCAAGAATAATAATAATAACTATCTAATACATGTCCATGAGCCAGAATAACGAGTCAAGAATAAAATAATGCGGAAGCAAAAGATCCAATACAATAATAAACTGGAATGTACGTCCCATAATGCGGGCTCACATCAGGAAATAAAATAATGCTGAAAGGAAACCAAACTAGAATACTAACAAGTCTTCAATGCTCGGCCTGTTGACTGAGATACTCCTGAACGGCTTGTGACAGAGAAAGAGGATCTAGGCCATGCAAAACCCAGACGTCAGTGCGTCATAATATCAACAATAATATAGTCAGGAGGTAACAGGATATGCAGGCATGCATATAAACAGTAACGAGAGTATAACAAGAATATATAACAGTGAGTATGTCAGTACAAGTGACGTGCAGTGATATCTAAACTGTGCTACGGGGTTATCTATTCTAAAGTCTTCGAAACCAATTAATGTAATCCTCATCATAACCCATCGGTGATTATTCCGTAACACCCAGAAAAACGGCAAACAATCGGTATTTCGTAACGCCCGGAAAAACGGCAAACAATAGGTATTCCGTAATGCCCGGCAAACAATAGGATGGCCCTTTGAGTTACGTTCAGTTACATTCTTGATTTCCCCATACCCCCAAGTTATGTGTTCAAGTCAGGTATTTATAAATATGGAACTAATACCAACACAGGATCAAGCAAGTACAGGTTCTTCTGTACAGACAACAGGATATGTCCGTAAGGACAACATGTCAAGATTGTCGGCATTAGTAACAAGATCAGGTAACATGTCAAGCTGTGGTACATCAGGTCATGTCAGGTGGTGTACATGTATCAAGTCATGTCAAGTAGTGCACAGGTATCAAGTCATGTCAGTAGTAGTGTATCAGGTCATGTCAGGTAGTGCACAAGTGTCGAGTGGGTACTCATAATCAAACTGTAACAAGTATGGGTGCACAAAATCAAGTATAGAGTACTAATAAAATGAACTAACATGAATGGTATGCACATAGATAGAAAGTCAATGACATGGATGCACACTATCGATTAGGGTTACTTTTAATAGTTCTAAAACTAATTAGATTGCACTTTATTAAACATGGGGTAATAAAACAACAATATTAGGTTATTAATAAGATCTGTAAATGCAGCTGTATGCATTCTACATAATATGGATGCAAGCGGGCATCATACAACCGTAAAATGATAAACTAACAAGTGCGAGATATATATCTAAGCAATATGAGATGCAACTATTCAATTCGATGCAGTATATAATAGTATAGTATGTAACAAGATACGTTTTCATGATCTAGATCTGAAATGATATGAATGGATGCATACGGTCAATGTAAAATTGTGAAACGATTACTTTGGATGCTCGGTTTGAAATTCAATTATTATATTTGTTAACATAGATGCATCTAAAGTAATGTAACATGTATTTAAGATTGGCTTGCATGTCCTAGATCTGAAATGCACTATACAGATGTAAACGGAACGTCGAAAAGCTGTAATATGAAACATGGAATGCTAGATTTAAATTACAGGGATGATATTTATTTAAGTAGGTATATAATGAGTTATATAGCATGTAGCAAGATTAACTTGCCTCGACGGATCAAGAAACGGATGTGTACGGAACGTCTCACGTCGACAAAATGCCGCGACGCACGCACGGTACACGGAACGGTTCCAAACAACGCACAAAGGTGATCACACAAGTCAGGTACGACGTCTGGATCGTCAGGATCGTCGACGTCACGTCCGGCTCCGGCGAACTACTGTAGACAGAAAACAGTTTTTAAGAAAGGAAAGAAAGAAAAGAAGAAAGAAAGAAAGAAAAGGGAAAGGAGAAGGAAAGAAAAGGCTCATTGTGGTGCACTGTGAATAGGGAACGAGGGGGGCGACGATGAGATCAACTCCGGTGATCTTCGCCGGCGGTGTAGCGGTGTGTAGGGGTGCTCGGGTTTGGGTTTCTGGGTGTGTGCAGGGCTCGAGGAGATGAGCAGAAGAAGGTGAGGAGAAGGTAGTAGTGATGAGGGAAGGGTCGCCGGCGACGGCGAGGTGTGGCGGCGACGAGGTAGGCGAGGGGCGAGGCAGCGGCTAGGGATCGCAGGGAAGAAAAAATGAGAAGAAGAAAGGAAGTTGAAATATAAATATATAGAGAGAGAGAGAAATAAAGCGAGAGGAGAGAGAGAGAATCTGAGAGAGAGGAGAGAGAAAGCAAGATCGAGAGGAGAGAGAGTGTGTGATGAACAGTTAGGAGAAATAAATTTGTTTGTTTGTGAGGAGAGAAAGAGAGACTGAGTGCGGGGAGAGAGAGAGAGGAAGAGAGAGAAAGAGAAAGAGAAAGAGAAAAGAAAGAGAGAGAGAGTGGGAGCCACTTGACAGCGAGAGAGAGATGGGGTTTGAGCTGGGTTTTAGTTAGGATTAGGATTTAAATTTTTAAAAAGATTTTTAGTTTTTAAAATATTTTGGTTAGTTACGAAATTTTAAGTCGTAGATTATATTTAATTAAAATTTGGATTTTTGGGTAAAAACAAATCTAGTCCAAAATACGCCTGGGTCGGGTCTAAAAATTCAGATTTTAAATATGAAAAATATATGTGACTTTCAAAATTCAAAACGAATGCTCAGGTAATGAAAATGCATACCCCCAAGAACGGATGCACGTACGTGCGCGTAGCCATCCAAACACGTCCGTTTCACTGAACGGGACGAGAACAAGATGCACGGATACTACCATGGGGTTAGGGGTATCATGCAAGCCATATTATGAAATTTTAAATTATATTTTCTATGACTTAAAATGTTATATGGTAAAATATGCAATGCCAGATGAAATGCCAGTATGCAGTATACATGAATGCACATGTCTATGTAACAAGTCAAGGTAATTCATAAATATGAATCAACCAGGTTCAAGCAAGCGGGTCGGGTCGAATGCAATGTAAAATGTAAAATACCATTCGCACCCAAAACACGATAAATCTAGAAAATACCACCAATGAGAAAATATGAGACTGGAATTGGTATAAATGAACTAGGTTATTACATATATGTTGATAGAGCCCATTGGATTCTTGCTTGAATACCAGCATTATGATGGCGATCATATACGTGGGAGATGGGGGTCTATAAGCACATCCTTAAATGTCTCTAGTCGTGGGAGTATCGAGACCGGGAATCGATACTCTAGTGTAGACTGGTGTATACTTATCTAGCCCCGGACGAGGGGCGGTGGCCGGTCTCACAAGCCATTGGTGTTAGTTGTTAACCTAAGTGTTAGTTGTATGTATGCCCTAGAGACCAGTATTGTACAGATGATGTATATTATATTGGATGCTTGGACATATATAGAGATGACATTCTTGCTCGATATGATAGTATGCTATCTGGTTGCTCTTTATCTTAACATGTACACTAGTCTCTTTAAACTGTCTTATAGTTACATGTTGATAAAGCCCTTAGAATGTGTACTTGACTACCTGGACTATGATGCAGATCATACTAGTGGGGACATGGTAGTCCATAGGTACATCCTTCAAGGTCCCTAGTCATGGGTGTATCGAGACGGGGCATCGATATACCAGTGTAGACTAGCGTATACGCTTCTCGACCCATGAAATGGGCGATGGATGATCCCATATCCATTGGTGTTTGATATCAGAGATGGTATACGGGTGCTCAGTGAAGACTGGGTACACTGGACGGACTCGCCGAGAACTCCCAGATGGTATTATACCTCACGTCAGATGGCAGTTCTCAGGTGACACTTGTGCAGGTTAGTCTGTAGACCCGAGATCGTCATAGAGTCTTGTGTGATTCCCACTGTGCTTTGATCTCCACCTTACAACGTCCATGAGGGCGTGCAAAACGGTGGTTTTTGGGCACAGTCCCGAGTCACATGGAGGCAATGAGCGATAGGAGGGGTTTCGTCTCTCCCGGTATTGGGGGTTGATGTTGCGCTGTGATCGATTGGCCGTAACAGGGAAGTCCCTGGCCAGGGCTGATCAGAGATTTGCTGGTAAGTGTTACCAGTAGTTTCTCGACCCGTTATGAGCCTCACATCAGCATGACTTATCGGTTATTGGGGTCTGACGTTTACCACCCCTAGACTTGATATGCGACATATCAGACGAACAGACCGGACTGTACGGTAAGTGTTACTGGTTGGATTCACAGGAGTGTGAGCGGGATTGCTCGTCGATCTTCTGATCGCTCAATACCCGGGTGGCCGTTACGTTTAGCAAACCGCTTGCGGCTTGTGGATGCTTGATATGATCATCATCTGCTACCGGCGTATTGACGAGTCTTTAGAGTCCTACACAGAGGTTTCCTGGCTCAAGCGAAACGAAATAGGAGCGCATATGAGATATGTGCGGGACCGAGAATAATGCGTGTATGTGATACCGTATTTCATTCTCGCGATGAATGTTTCGATTGGTTGTATGCGATATAACCTAGTTATCGAATCGAAGATTGATTCGATAAATCGATGCATTGGATACTAGTCGGTTATGTGCGACATAACTGGATCATTGAATCAAATGTTGATTTAATGATTTAATGTATAATTATATATTTGATATATTACTTTGCATTAACTAGTATTGGTTCATTTTAAAAGGATTTTCTCACTTGATGTGCACATTGTATATGTGATATATTTTTGTGTGCACTTGATTGTATCATGTTTGATGATACATGCTTACTTGAGTTTGTGTAAAGATTAAACCATGGTTATGTAATGGTTAGGGTTTTTCTTTTTCTTACTTATTTATTTATTTATTTATTTTGGAAAATATAAAAGAGAAAATGGTGGCTTTCTTTGTTTGTTGTTGAAGCTTCATGAAGCTTTGACTAAAGTGACCATTTTGTCTTCATGCTTAACCCTAACCATTCAAACTAACCATGGTCTATTCTCTACACCTAACCAAGGTTAGGATATGATAAGTATTCATATTATTTTTCTTTTTAATAAGAACATATCATATTCTTTCTTCTTCTTCATCATCTTTAACAAGAAGAAAAGCTTACTAGCTTTAATGGCAACTTGTGAAAATGAGTGAGAAATCCAATTCTAAAGTGAACTCACCTCCTATTTCTTCATCCTCTACCTCTTGCCAAGTAGTATAGGGTGTTATCTTCACAAGTTTCACGACTTGGTGAAGTTGGAGCTTGATCTTGAGTTGCCTCGACGTAGATCTTCTTCGGCATCGAAATCGACAACCTAGTCCGCCCATTTTTCCGATGAAGCCGATGCTAGAGTCCGAGATCCGATATGGACAGCGAGGGGACGTCTACGTGGAGCTAAGGAAGTGGAGAACCGGATCTACAAAGGTTGTAGCCTCTTTCTTTTAGTTAAGGTGTTAACTAGTTTCACTTTTCGCCTAAACTCTAGTCAACGAATCCGTATTAGGGTTTCTTGGCACTTGTAAAATTTAAAATTGGCATGGTTGATGCCTTGTGAGACCTCATTAGCGTGCCTAGGAACCCTACAGTGGTATCAGAGCCTAGCTAGAGCCTTAGGTGAAGTGTAAACGACGTTTGAAATCCGAACGAACATTGAAACCCTAATCCAAAATGCTCTCTGGAAATTTTCTGAAAATTTGGATATTTGTGAATTAAAAATATGCAGAAAAATAAGCAGGAGTTTATAAGAGTTACTGTGAAATTCGAGCAGCTAAGTCCATTAAACCGCCGCGGTTCCGCGGCATGAGCTTGGCTCATGCGGCGGTTCCGCGGCCGTACTGTCTCCTTGTCCAATGAATTTTACACAGTAATTCCTATTTTTGCGGTGCTATATTTTCTGGGTATTTTTATTATGACTAAAGAGTTGAGTATTCTGGGGTTGTATTGGGATTCAAAGATTCGATCGGATTATCAAACTTTGTCTGTGTGTTTTCCGGATAATTTTAGAATATGTTAAAAAGTTCGACCGGATGTAAATACCCAATCTTTCCCCTGCCGGGAAATTTTCAATTGTTGGACTTTTCCGTAGTTTAATGACGTTCTAAGTAGTGCAAGTAACGCGATAGTCCCTCTAGAAGACAACAAACCTTAACTCGATTATGTGATCGTCTTGAACTGCCCTTTGAACCTTGGGGTTTGGGGCAGTACGGCGTGCCACATGTGAGGCATTGGCTTGACCCTTCTACGGCCGGGCCGTTGGTACTGAGGCATGAAGTGAATCTCTTTGAACTTATTTCATGTGTTGAACGGTTTCGGGAAAACTTGGGTGTTCGAATGTTCGATCGGAAAATTTAATATTTTCTATTTATCCGGAATGGGATACAATAATTGGAATTCACACACAGTTATGAGATAACTGAATGAATGTTATAAATCTAGCGGTTTAGTCTCACTTGATATTAAAAAGAGTTTTCGATAATGAGACTAAAATGCGGGGTTTATAATTGTTAGGCATATGATGTCTAAGTATTTCATTTGATTAGGCATGCGATGTCTAAAGAGGTTGCGGATTCCAACTGTTGTAGTTTTACACTTTCTTTTCTGTGACCGTAAGTGTAGTATGTAGTGGTATTGCCGATTGTCGTTGCTATACGTCGACAACAATCGGTGTATGCATACTTACTTACGTTGATGACATATGATGTTATGTGTTGCTGGATATGTTATATTGGATTGTCGTGTTTGAATAGCCGGGGGTTTTTACGTGAGATGAGTGTTTTTCATTTTCATTCATGTAAAAACTTGTATGTAATATTCTTTTATTGGGGCACTTCCAGGTTGCGGAAGATGTCACCGTTGATGTATATTATTTACTTTTCCACATTAGGATAGACCCAAGGAGGGGAGCACAAGTAACTGAGTTCTAGGGTCCAGTGGGAGACCATCTCGAGGAGTCGAGTCCGGGTCTCCTAACCCTAGAATTGGTAGGGTTGCTTGCCGCTCTCGTAGGGGTCTAGGGGTGTGGGATTGGCTATTCATCACGACCGTGGAATCCGTGTTTTATACTGGCTCGTATTAAAAACACGGACGTCCTAGTATATCCAATATTTCATATGATATTTTCTGCTGCGATATCTGTGATGTGATCATTTGATATGTTCTGATGGATACAGTATATAGTATATATGATATATTATATAGACGTTACTTATGTTTTGCACCCGCACTAGCCCTGCCCTGCTCTGTCGTTAGTTACCTAACCTAACGGTGCACGAGGGGACATCGAGGCGAATGCGGATGGCATAAGTGTATGTCGTATTTATCTGTGATATTGAGGTGACTTAAATGATGGGACTTCATTAATGTGATTAATGAAAGAAAAGAAACCTAAAAGATGTTGTAGAATCAAATTTTAAATAAAAAGGGTAGCTACAGTTTTGCTTTGCATAGCGGTATATATGATATACCCTGCACCTTATTCGATGAGGAAAGGGCCGAGATCCCTTCACCGGGAGTGACCCCTTTAGCAATAACTGGCAGATGCTACACATTCGGTTTGACTTTTGATTGCTTCTATAGTTTCTGCTTTGCACAGTGATATATATGATATATCCCGCACCTCATTCGACGAGGAAAGGGCCGACGATCCCTTCACCGGGAGTAACCCCTTTAGCAAAACTAGAAAAGCCTCAAAATCACTCCATTTCAAAACTTCATTTGATTCTACAACGATATCAAGTTCATTACGCAATAGGTTTTCAGAAAAACCTGTCGTAGCCCTCCGTCATTTCAGATAAGTACTAGTTAGTATTCGTGCTACGTTTGTTGACTATGTTAAGGCGTTGTGTGCGGTAGCTAATTAGTGCTTATCTGTATAAGCATATGATGCGATTGGATTAGGGTAGTCGTGCGACTTTGTTGACTATGTTAAGGGTCGTGCGAGTGGGTTTAATTCAACCAGGAAATGACGGGTTGAACTTGACTAGCACTTATGATTTGTTGACTATGTTAAGGTCATATAGCTGCTAGGGGCAAAATATTATCGGGAATTTCAAGTGTTGAAATTTGCAATGAGATTGCATACCTTCTATGAGATAGTTGGATCCCGATACCCACTGCGAGTAAGAGTTACTCCTGGGAGAGTTTTACACATTACAATTAGCCGATCAAGTAGGTGTCTAGAAAGGTGTCAACGGGGTTACGCCTCTGGGAAAACGAGGTTTACTTTAATTAGGTCCGTGCGAAAGCACGGGGAACCTCCCTCAAAGTACCGACACTGGCCTGGCTGAAAGATCGACGAAGTTGTAAGGTGTAATTAATCCCGGCTAGTCTTTCCTTTTAAGGTTTGAAGGAAGATTTGATAAAAACCAATGGGAGCCATCCTGATTAGATAAGATAATAACCAATCTGATCTTGCAAGAGCATACGCTAAAGTGTTTTCTTCTCTCTCTCTCCAGGTAGCGACCATGTCATGCCCTAATAAAGATAATAATATGGATGTATTGACTGAACCCGCATGTTATACTGTGCTGGGGAACATTGGTTCCGCTCTTTCTTATAAGAGTTATAGGAATGAACAGGACATAGGGGAATACCAGGATTCCCATGCCACCCGAATGAAGAAAGTACATGTTGATGCATTTTCTTCGGGTGTGTTCGTTACAGAGAACTGTTTCTCCATTTGCTCTACGTCCTGGGTATTAGATACCGGGTCAGGATCCCATATATGTAATCAGTTACATGGGCTAAGGAAAGGTAGAGAACTTGGAGAAGGTGATAAAGACATAAGAGTTGGAAATGGTGCAATAGTTGCAACTAAGACTGTCGGGGAATATCATCTTGCATTACCAACTGGTAATACATTGGTTCTGAACGAATGCTATTACATGCCGAACCTGATATGCAACATTATATCGGTTTCTTTGTTGAGTAAAGAGGGATATAATTTTGTATTAGAGAACAATGTTATGAACATTTTCCGTAACCAAAAGTTGGTTGGATCAGGCACGTTGTGCAATGGCATTTATGTTCTAAATCAATCAACAGTTCTGAGCACAACAAACACACACAAGAGGAAGAGTTCAGAACTGAACGAATCCTTCTTGTGGTATTGTAGACTGGATCACATCAATGTGACACGACTGGCTAAGTTGCATAAAGATGGATATTTGAAACCAGTCGAATTTTCATCTTATGACACTTGCCAGTCATGTCTCAAAGGCAAGATAACCAAAACTCCGTTTACGGGACACGGAGAAAGAGTTACTGAACTCTTAGGACTGATACATAGTGATGTATGCGGTCCTATGTCTACACATGCCAAGGATGGTTCTTCATACTGCATTACATTCACTGACGATCTCTCTAGGTTCGGGTATGTGTTCCTGATGAAACACAAATCAGAAGCTTTTGAGAAATTTAGAGAATATAAACAAGAAGTTGAGAACCAAACCGGAAAAAGTATTAAAATCCTACGATCTGATCGAGGAGGTGAATACTTGAGCAATGAATTCCTGGACTTCCTAAAAGAGAATGGGATTCTCTCTCAGCTGACTCCTCCATATACACCACAGCACAACGGTGTATCAGAACGGAGGAACCGCACCCTATTAGATATGGTGCGCTCTATGGTGAGCACAGTTGAGTTACCTATTTCCTTCTGGGGATATGCGCTGGAGACAGCAGCATACCTATTGAATCAAGTTCCATCTAAATCTGTACCTACTACACCATATGAGATATGGAGTGGGAAGAGACCATATTTTAAACGAGTTAAGATATGGGGTTGTCCGGCCTATGTCAAAAGGAAAAATCCAGACAAACTCAAGGCACGGTCAGTTCTTTGCAAGTTTGTGGGATATCCTAAGAATTCCCAAGGATATCTTTTCTACCATGCTGAAGAACAAAAGGTGTTTGTTTCTCAATATGCCACCTTTTTAGAAAAGGAATTCCTTGAAAAAGAAATTAGTGGCAAAGTGGTAGAGCTGGAAGAAGTTCCAGATACACAAACCGTAACTGAAGATTTAGTGGAACCAGAAGATTCAGTAGCTCCTAATGAACCTCAGCCTCTCCGCCGATCTAGTAGGGTTCCTCGCCAACCTGAGAGATACTATGGCTTTCTCATGGATGGTGGTAGCGAAGATTGCATCATGGAGGATGATGACCCAACTAGTTTCGAGCAGGCCATCACGAGTAAAGACTCAGTGAAATGGCTGGATGCAATGCGGTCCGAGATGGAATCCATGTACACCAACAAAGTATGGACTTTGGAAGTTGCTCCTGAAGGGGTAAAACCTATTGGGAGCAAGTGGATCTTCAAGAAAAAACTTGGTGTAGATGGGAAAGTGGAGACTTTCAAAGCTAGACTTGTTGCAAAGGGTTTTCGTCAAAGACCAGGTGTGGACTATGACGAAACCTTTTCTCCAGTGGCTATGCTTAAATCCATCCGGATCATGCTTGCCATCGCTGCATATCATGACTACGAAATCTGGCAAATGGATGTTAAGACCGCCTTTCTAAACGGTGATTTAGAAGAATGCGTGTACATGACTCAGCCAGAGGGCTTCGTAGACAGTGGGAGCAGCGGGAAGGTGTGCAAGCTGCTTAAATCCATTTATGGATTAAAGCAAGCATCGCGGAGTTGGAACATCTGCTTTGACGTCGTTATCAAAGAGTTTGATTTCGTCAAAAACCCAGATGAACCTTGTATTTACAAGAAGGTGACAGAGAGTAAGGTTGTCTTCCTCGTATTATACGTGGACGACATACTCTTGATGGGAAATGATATTCTTATGCTGCAATCGGTCAAGCTCTTCTTATCACAAAGATTCTCAATGAAAGATCTTGGTGATGCCTCCTGCATATTGGGAATTAGGATCTATAGAGATAGATCCAAACGGATATTGGGATTGTCCCAATCCAGGTACATTGACACCGTACTAAAGAGGTTTAGTATGGAAGAATCCAAGCGTGGGAACTTGCCCACGATCTCTGGAGTCACTCTCTCCAAAGAGATGTCTCCCAAGACTGATTTGGAGAGAGCTCGCATGCAAGGGATACCCTATGCTTCGGCTGTAGGCTCTATCATGTACGTAATGCTATGTACCAGACCCGATGTAGCATACTCACTAAGTGTAGTGAGTAGGTATCAAGCTGATCCTGGAGAGAGTCACTGGACAGCTGTGAAGAGCATTCTCAAGTACTTGCGAAGGACTAAAGAGATGCTCTTGGTGTATGGTAATGGAGAACTCCAAGTGGAGTCCTTGTAGGGTTCCTGGGCACTCTCAAGAGGTCTCACAAGGCATCAACCATGCCAATTTTAAATTTTACAAGTGCCGAGAAGCTCTAATACGGATCGTTAACTAGAATTTTAGGCGAAACATGAAACTAGATAACAACTTAACTAAAGATAAGAAGCTACAACCTTTGTAGATCCGGTTATCCACTTCCTTTGCTCCACGTAGTCATCCCCTCGCTGTCCATCTCGAATCCCGGACTCTTGCATCGGCTTCATCGGAGAAAAGGAGCGGACTAGTCGTCGGCTATGATGCCGAAGATGATCTACGTCGAGGTTACACAAGATCAAGCTCCAACTTCACCAAGTTGTGAAACTTGTGAAGAAAACACCCTATACTACTTGGCAAGAGGTAGAGGGTGAAGAAATAGGAGGTGGGTTCACTTTAGAATTGGATTTCTCACACTTTTGCTCAAGTTGCCATTGATGGTGGCAAGTTTTCTTTCTTGAAGAAGAAGATGAAGAAGAAGATAGAATATGATGAGTATCTCCTTTAAAATGCAAAAGAAATGAATACTTATCATAATTAGAACCATGGTTAGGTGTAGAGAATTAACTAAGGTTAGATGAATGGTTAGGATTAAGCATGAAGACAAAATGGTCACTTTGGTCAAAGCTTCATGAAGCTTCAACAAGCTTCAAGAATAAAAGCAACCATTTTGTTTTCTTTTGCAATTCTTTTTTAATTAAAAAGATAAATGAATGAATAAATAAAAACCCTAACCATTTACTTAACCAAGTCTTAATTCTTTACACTTAACCAAATGAGCAAGTATCATCAAACATGATACAAACATGTGCACAAAAGTATATCACATATACAACTTGCACATTAAGTGAGAAAATCCATTTAAAATGAACCAATACTAGTTAATGCAAAGTAATATATCAAATATATAATTATACATTAAATCATTAAATCAACACTTGATTTAACGATCCGGTCATGTCGCACATAACCGACTAGTATACAATGTATCGATTTATCGAATCAACGATTCGATAACTAGGTTATATCGCATACAACCAATCGAAACATTCATCGCGAGAATGAAATACGGTATCACATACTCACATTATTCACGGTCCCGCACATATCTCATATGCGCTCCTATTTCGTTTCGCTTGAGCCAGGAAACCCCTGTGTAGGACTCTAAAGACTCGTCAATACGCCGGTAGCAGATGATGATCATATCAAGCACCCACAAGCCGCAAGCGGTCTGCTAAACGTAATGGCCACCCGGGTATTGAGCGATCAGAAGATCGACGAGCTAGCCCGCTCACACTCCTGTGAATCCAACCAGTAACACTTACCGTACAGTCCGGTCTGTTCGTCTGATATGTCGCATATCAAGTCTATGGGTGGTAAACGTCAGACCCCAATAACCGATAAGTCGTGCTGATGTGAGGCTCATAACGGGTCGAGAAACTACTGGTAACACTTACCAGCAAATCTCTGATCAGCCCTGGCCAGGGACTTCCCTGTTACGGCCAATCGAGCACAGCGCAACATCAACCCCCAATACCGGGAGAGACGAAACCCCTCCTATCGCTCATTGCCTCCATGTGACTCGGGACTGTACCCAAAGACCACCGTTTTGCATGCCCTCATGGACGTGGTAAGGTGGAGATCAAAGCACAGTGGGAATCACACAAGACTCTATCACGATCTCGGGTCTACAGACTAACCTGCACAAGTGTCACCTGAGAACTGCCATCTGACGTGAGGTATAATACCATCTGGGAGTTCTCTGCGAGTCCGTCCAGTGTACCCAGTCTCCACTGAGCACCCGTATACCATCTCTGATGTCAAACACCAATGGATATGGGATCATCCATCGCCCATCTCATGGGTCGAGAAGCGTATACGCTAGTCTACACTGGTATATCGATGCCCCGTCTCGATACACCCACGACTAGGGACCTTGAAGGATGTACCTATGGAATACCATGTCCCCACTAGTATGATCTGCATCATAGTCCAGGTAGTCAAGTACACATCCTAAGGGCTTTACCAACATGTAACTTTAAGACAGTTTAAAGAGACAAGTGTACATGTTAAGATAAAGAGCAACCAGATAGCATACTATCATATCGAGCAAGAAAGTCATCTCTATATATGTCCAAGCATCCAATATAATATACATCATCTGTACAATACTGGCCTCTAGGGCATACATACAACTAACAATCTCCCACTTGCACTAGGGCCAGCTGCTGTAGTATCGCATACCGAGCATCCCGAAGAGTCTCTCAAACTGTATCTAGGGAATGGCCTTCGTGAGTGGATCCGCTGTGTTGTTCTTCGTGTCAACCCTCCTTACCTCGATCTCCCGGCGATCAACTATCTCCCGGATCAGGTGATACCGCCTCAGAATATGCCTGGATCGCTGATGGGACCTAGGTTCCTTGGCCAAAGCCACCGCTCCATTGTTATCGCAATACAAAGGTATTGGATGCTCAATGGATGGAACCACTCCAAGTTCAATAATGAACTTCTTGATCCAGACAGCCTCTTTAGCAGCATCGTTGGCAGCGATGTATTCAGCCTCCATCGTCGAGTCTGCCACGGTTTCCTGCTTGGAACTCTTCCAGCTAACTGCCCCTCCGTAAAGGGTAAAGACAAATCCCGACTGCGACTTAGAGTAGTCCTTATCACTCTGGAAGCTCGAATCGGTAAAGGACTCCACTTAGAGTTCTCCGTTACCATACACCAAGAGCATCTCTTTAGTTCTTCATAAGTACTTGAGAATGCTCTTCACAGCTGTCCAGTGACTCTCTCCAGGATCAGCTTGATACCTGCTCACTACACTTAGTGAGTATGCTACATCGGGTCTGGGACATAGCATCGCGTACATGATAGAGCCTACAGCCGAAGCATAGGGTATCCCTTGCATGCGAGCTCCCTCCAAATCAGTCTTGGGAGACATCTCTTTGGAGAGAGTGACTCCAGAGAACGTGGGCAAGTTCCCACGCTTGCATTCTTCCATACTAAACCTCTTTAGTATGGTGTCAATGTACCTGGATTGGGACAATCCCAATATCCGTTTGGATCTATCTCTATAGATCCTAATTCCCAATATGCAGGAGGCATCACCAAGATCTTTCATCGAGAATCTTTGTGATAAGAAGAGCTTGACTGATTGCAGCATAGGAATATCATTTCCTATCAAGAGTATGTCGTCCACATACAATACGAGGAAGACAACCTTACTCTCTGCTACCTTCTTGTAGATACAAGGTTCATCTGGGTTTTTGACGAAATCAAACTCTTTGATAACGACGTCAAAGCAGATGTTCCAACTCCGCGATGCTTGCTTTAATCCATAAATGGATTTAAGCAGCTTGCACACCTTCGCGCTGCTCCCACTATCTACGAAGCCCTCTGGCTGAGTCATGTACACGCACTCTTCTAAATCACCGTTTAGAAAGGCGGTCTTAACATCCATTTGCCAGATTTCGTAGTCATGACATGCAGCGATGGCAAGCATGATCCGGATGGATTTAAGCATAGCCACTGGAGAAAAGGTTTCGTCATAGTCCACACCTGGTCTTTGACGAAAACCCTTTGCAACAAGTCTAGCTTTGAAAGTCTCCACTTTCCCATCTACACCAAGTTTCTTCTTGAAGATCCACTTGCTCCCAATGGGTTTTACCCCTTCAGGAGCAACTTCCAAAGTCCATACTTTGTTGGTGTACATGGATTCCATCTCGGACCGCATAGCATCCAGCCATTTCACTGAGTCCCTACTCGTGATGGCCTGCTCGAAGCTAGTTGGGTCATCATCCTCCATGATGCAATCCTCGCTTCCACCGTCAATGAGAAAACCGTAGTATCTCTCAGGTGGACGAGATACCCTACTAGATCGGCGGAGAGGCTGGGGTTCGTCGAGTTCTACTGAATCCTCTGGTTCTACCAAGTCTTTTGTTACAGTTTGTGTTGCTGGAACCTCTTCCAGTTCTACCTCAATGCTACTTGTCTGTTTCATAAGAAAACTCTTTTCTAAGAAAGTGGCATGTCGAGAAACAAACACTTTTTGTTCCTCGGAGTGGTAGAAGATATACCCTCGCGAATGTTTGGGATATCCAACAAACTTACATAGAACAGACCTTGCCTCGAGCTTGTCCGGATTTTGTGTTTTAACATAGGCCGGACAACCCCATATCTGAATAAAATTAAGACATGGTCTCTTGCCATTCCATATCTCATATGGAGTGGTAGGCACTGATTTGGTTGGAACTCTATTCAATAGGTATGCAGCAGTCTCCAGTGCATATCCCCAGAAGGAAATAGGTAACTCAGCTGCACTCATCATAGAGCGCACCATATCTAATAGGGTGCGATTTCTCCGCTCCGATACACCGTTGTGCTGTGGTGTATAAGGAGGAGTAAGCTGAGAGAGAATCCCATTCTCTTTTAGATAATCTCTGAATTCGTTACTTAAGTATTCTCCTCCTCGATCAGATCGAAGGATCTTAATACTTTTGCCCGTTTGGTTTTCTACTTCTAGTTTATATTCTCTAAATTTCTCAAAAGCTTCTGATTTGTGTTTCATCAGGAACACATATCCGAATCTAGAGAGATCGTCAGTGAATGTAATGAAGTACGAAGAACCATCCCTGGCATGTGTAGACATGGGACCGCATACATCACTATGTATTAGTCCCAAGAGTTCGGTAACTCTTTCTCCGTGTCCTGTAAATGGAGTTTTGGTCATCTTGCCTTTGAGACATGACTGGCAAGTGTCATAAGATGAAAATTCAAACGGATTTAAATATCCATCTTTATGCAACTTAGCTAGTCGTGTCGCATTGATGTGACCCAGTCTACAATGCCATAAGAAGGATTCGTTCAGTTCTGAACTCTTCCTCTTGTGTGTGTTTTGTAAATTGAGGACTGTATTTTGATTGAGAATGAATATGCCATTATACATCGAGCCTAATGCAATCAACTTTTGATCTAGGAATATGTTCATAACATTAGCCTTTACTACAAAATTATATCCTTCTTTACTTAATAAAGAAACTGATATAATGTTGCACATCATGTTCGGTATATAATAGCATTCTTTTAGAATCAGTGTATCACCACTTGGTAATACTAGGTGATATTCGCCAACTGCTTTGGCTGCAACATTTGCCCCATTCCCAACTTGAACGGAATGATCACCTTTTCCCAGTTCTCTTCCTTTCCGCAGCCCATGTAACATCTTACATATGTGGGATCCTGATCCGGTATCTAATACCCAGGACGTAGGGTGAACTGAGAAACAGTTCTCAATGACAAACACACCCGAAGATGATGCATCAGTATGCATGCTCTCCGTTTGGGCGGTGTGAGAATCCAGATATTCTCATGTTTCCTGTTCATTCTTATAACACTTATAAGATAGAACGGGTTCAACGTTCCCCTGCACAGTATAACATGCGGGTTCGGTCAATACATCCATATTATTATCTTGATTAGGGCATGACATGGTTGCTACCTGGAGAGGGAGAGAAGAAAACACTTTAGCGTATGCTCTTGCAAGATCAGATTGGTTATTATCTTATCTAATCAGGATGGCTCCCACTGGTTTTTATCAAATCTTCCTTCAAACCCTAAAAGGAAAGACTAGCCGGGATTAATTACACCCTACAACTTCGCAAATCTTTCAGCCAGGCCAGTGTCGGTACTTTGAGGGAGGTCCCCCGTGCTTTCGCACGAACCTAATTAATGTAAACCTCGTTTTCCCAGAGGCGTAACCCCGTTGACACCTTTCTAGACACATACTCGATCAGCTAATTGCAATGTGTAAAACTCTCCCAGGAGTAACTCTTACTCGCAGTGGGTATCGGGATCCAACTATCTCATAAAAGGTATGCAATCTCATTGCAAATTTCAACACTTGAAATTCCCGATAATACTTTTGCCCCTAGCGTCCTGTGACCTTGACGGAGGCCAAACTACCCACAGGGCGCTAGTCAAGTTCAACCCGTCATTTCTTGATCGAATTAAACCCACCCGTATGACCCTTGACGAAAGCCAAACTACGCCGTATGAATACCCTAATCCAATCGCATCATATGCTGGCAGATAAGCACTAGTTAGCTACCATACACTACGTCTTGACGGAGGCCAAACTACCGCAGCATGAATACTAAGTAGTACTTATCTGAAATGACGGAGGGCTATGCAGGTTTTTCTGAAAACCATGAGCGTAATGAACTTGATATCGTTGTAGAATCAAAATGAAGTTTTGAAATGGAGTGATTTTGAGGCTTTTCTAGTTTTGCTAAAGGGGTCATTCCCGGTGAAGGGATCGTCGGCCCTTTCCTCGTCGAATGAGGTGCGGGATATATCATATATATCGCTGTGCAAAGCAAAACTCAAAAACAATCAAAAGCAAACCGAGTGTGTAGCATCTGCCAGTTATTGCTAAAGGAGTCACTCCCGGTGAAGGGATCTCGGTCCTTTCCTCATCGAATAAGGTGCAGGGTATATCATATATACCGCTATGCAAAGCAAGAACTGTAGCTACCTGTTTTGTTTAAAATTTGATTCTACAACATCTTAGGTTTCTTTTCTTTCATTAATCACATTAATGAAGTCCCATCATTTAAGTCACCTAAACATCACAGATAAATACGACGTACACTTATGCCATCCACATTCGCCTGGATGTCCCCTCGTGCACCATTAGGTTAGGTAACTAACGACAAAGCAGGGCAAGGCTAGTGCGGGTGCAAAACATAAGTAACGTCTATATAATATATCATATATACTATATATTGTATCTATCATCGAACATCACATGATCACATCACAGATATCGCAGCAGAAGAAACATATGAAACATTGGATATACTAGGACGTCCGTGTTTTCAATACGAGCCAGTATAAAACACGGATTCCACGGTCGTGATGAATAGCCAATCCCATACCCCTAGACCCCTACGAGAGCGGCAAGCAACCCTACCAATTCTAGGGTTAGGAGACCCGGACTCGACTCCTCGAGATGGTCTCCCACTGGACCCTAGAACCCGGTTACTTGTGCTCCCCTCCTTGGGTCTATCCTAATGCGGAAAAGTAAATAATATACAAAGGGTGACAGCTTCCGCAACCTGGAAGTGCCCCAATAAAAGAATATTACATACAAGTTTTTACATGAATGAAAATGAAAAACACTCATCTCACATAAAAACCCCCGGCTATTCAAACACGACAATCCAATATAACATATCCAGCAACACATAACATCACATGTCATCAACGTAAGTAAATATTCGCATCCCAATTGTCGTTGACATATAGCAACGAAACCGGCGATATCACATATTACACTTACGGTCACAGAAAAGAAAGTGTAAAACTACAACAGTTGGAATCCGCAACCTCTTTAAACATCGCATGCCTAACACTTATAAACCCCGCATTTTAGTCCCATTATCGAAAACTCTTTTCAATATCAAGTGAGACTAAACCGCTAGATTTATAACATTCATTCAGCTATCTCATAACTGTTTGCGAATTCCAATTATTGTATCACATTCCGGATAAATAGAAAATATTAAACTTTCCGATCGAACATTCGAACACCCAAGTTTTCCCGAAACCGTTCAACACATGAAATAAGTTCAAAGATATTCACTTCATGCCTCAGTACCAACGGTCCAGCCGTAGAAGGGTCAAGCCAACGCCTCACATGTGGCACGTCGTACTGCCCCAAACCCGAAGGTTCAAAGGGCAGTTCAAGACGGTCACATAATCGAGTTAAGGTTTGTTGTCTTCTAGAGGGACCATCGCGTTACTTGCACTACTCAGAACGTCCTTAAACCACAGAAAAATCCAACACTTGGATATTTTCCGGCAGGGGAAAAGTTGGGTTTTTATATCCGGTCGAACTTTTTAACATATTCGAAAATTATCCGGAAAAACACATAAACAAAGCTTGATAATCCGATCGAATCATCGATTTCCAATGCAACCCCAGAACACTCAACTCTTGAGTCAATTTAAAAATTCCCAGAAAACTCAGCATAATAAAATAGGAATTACTGTGCAAACAGGGAAGGATGACGTCATGATCAGGCCGCGGAACCGCGGCAGAAGCCAGGCTTCCGCCGCGGTTCCGCCGCACTTTTGACTCTTCATTTTGAAAAATTTGCACCGTAATTCTTAGAATTCCCTGCTGAATTTTTTAAGCATTTTTAATCTGGAAAAAACCCAGTTTTTAGAAAAAGTCCAGAGAGCACTTAGGTTTTTAGGGTTTCGGTTCGATCGGGTTTCAAACGTCGTCTACACTTCGCCTAAGGCTCTAGCTAGGCACTGATACCACTGTAGGGTTCCTGGGCACTCTCAAGAGGTCTCACAAGGCATCAACCATGCCAATTTTAAAATTTACAAGTGCCGAGAAGCTCTAATACGGATCGTTAACTAGAATTTTAGGCGAAACATGAAACTAGATAACAACTTACCTAAAGATAAGAAGCTACAACCTTTGTAGATCCGGTTATCCACTTCCTTTGCTCCACGTAGTCGTCCCCTCGCTGTCCATATCGAATCCCGGACTCTTGCATCGGCTTCATCGGAGAAAAGGAGCGGACTAGTCGTCGGCTACGATGCCGAAGATGATCTACGTCGAGGTTACACAAGATCAAGCTCCAACTTCACCAAGTTGTGAAACTTGTGAAGAAAACACCCTATACTACTTGGCAAGAGGTAGAGGGTGAAGAAATAGGAGGTGGGTTCACTTTAGAATTGGATTTCTCACACTTTTGCTCAAGTTGCCATTGATGGTGGCAAGTTTTCTTTCTTGAAGAAGAAGATGAAGAAGAAGATAGAATATGATGAGTATCTCCTTTAAAATGCAAAAGAAATGAATACTTATCATAATTAGAACCATGGTTAGGTGTAGAGAATTGACTAAGGTTAGATGAATGGTTAGGGTTAAGCATGAAGACAAAATGGTCACTTTGGTCAAAGCTTCATGAAGCTTCAACAAGCTTCAAGTATAAAAGCAACCATTTTGTTTTCTTTTGCAATTCTTTTTTAATTAAAAAGATAAATGAATGAATAAATAAAAACCCTAACCAATTACTTAACCAAGGCTTAATTCTTTACACTTAACCAAATGAGCAAGTATCATCAAACATGATACAAACATGTGCACAAAAGTATATCACATATACAACATGCACATTAAGTGAGAAAATCCATTTAAAATGAACCAATACTAGTTAATGCAAAGTAATATATCAAATATATAATTATACATTAAATCATTAAATCAACACTCTATTTAACGATCCGGTCATGTCGCACATAACCGACTAGTATACAATGTATCGATTTATCGAATCAACGATTCGATAACTAGGTTATATCGCATACAACCAATCGAAACATTCATCGCGAGAATGAAATACGATATCACATACTCTCATTATTCACGGTCCCGCACATATCTCATATACGCTCCTATTTCGTTTCGCTTGAGCCAGGAAACCCCTGTGTAGGACTCTAAAGACTCGTCAATACGCCGGTAGCAGATGATGATCATATCAAGCACCCACAAGCCGCAAGCGGTCTGCTAAACGTAACGGCCACCCGGGTATTGAGCGATCAGAAGATCGACGAGCTAGCCCGCTCACACTCCTGTGAATCCAACCAGTAACACTTACCGTACAGTCCGGTCTGTTCGTCTGATATGTCGCATATCAAGTCTAGGGTTAGTAAACGTCAGACCCCAATAACCGATAAGTCGTGCCGATATGAGGCTCATAACGGGTCGAGAAACTACTGGTAACACTTACCAGCAAATCTCTGATCAGCCCTGGCCAGGGAATTCCCTGTTACGGCCAATCGAGCACAGCGCAACATCAACCCCCAATACCGGGAGAGACGAAACCCCTCCTATCGCTCATTGCCTCCATGTGACTCGGGACTGTACCCAAAGACCACCGTTTTGCACGCCCTCATAGACGTGGTAAGGTGGAGATCAAAGCACAGTGGGAATCACACAAGACTCTATGACGATCTCGGGTCTACAGACTAACCTGCACAAGTGTCACCTGAGAACTGCCATCTGACGTGAGGTATAATACCATCTGGGAGTTCTCTGCGAGTCCGTCCAGTATACCCAGTCTCCACTGAGCACCCGTATACCATCTCTAATGTCAAACACCAATGGATATGGGATCATCCATCGCCCATCTCATGGGTCGAGAAGCGTATACGCTAGTCTACACTGGTATATCGATGCCCCGTCTCGATACACCCACGACTAGGGACCTTGAAGGATGTACCTATGGACTACCATGTCCCCACTAGTATGATCTGCATCATAGTCCAGGTAGTCAAGTACACATCCTAAGGGCTTTACCAACATGTAACTTTAAGACAGTTTAAAGAGACAAGTGTACATGTTAAGATAAAGAGCAACCAGATAGCATACTATCATATCGAGCAAGAAAGCCATCTCTATATATATCCAAGCATCCAATATAATATACATCATCTGTACAATACTGGCCTCTAGGGCATACATACAACTAACAGTCCTTTACCGATTCAAGCTTCCAGAGTGATAAGGACGACTCTAAGTCGCAGTCGGGATTTGTCTTTACCCTTTACGGAGGGGCGGTTAGCTGGAAGAGTTCCAAGCAGGAAACCGTGGCAGACTCGACGATGGAGGCTGAATACATCGCTGCCAACGATGCTGCTAAAGAGTCTGTCTGGATCAAGAAGTTCATTACTGAACTTGGTGTGGTTCCATCCATTGAGCATCCAATACCTTTGTATTGCGATAACAATGGAGCGGTGGCTTTGGCCAAGGAACCCAGGTCCCATCAGCGATCCAGGCATATTCTGAGGTGGTATCACCTGATCCGGGATATTGTTGATCGCCGAGAGATCGAGGTTAGGAGGGTTGACACGAAGAACAACACAGCGGATCCACTCATGAAGGCCATTCCCCAGATACAGTTTGAGAGACTCTTCGGGATGCTCGGTATGCGATACTACAGCAGCTGGCCCTAGTGCGAGTGGGAGATTGTTAGTTGTATGTATGCCCTAGAGGCCAGTATTGTACAGATGATGTATATTATATTGGATGCTTGGACATATATAGAGATGACTTTCTTGCTCGATATGATAGTATGCTATCTGGTTGCTCTTTATCTTAACATGTACACTAGTCTCTTTAAACTGTCTTATAGTTACATGTTGATAAAGCCCTTAGGATGTGTACTTGACTACCTGGACTATGATGCAGATCATACTAGTGGGGACATGGTAGTCCACAGGTACATCCTTCAAGGTCCCTAGTCGTGGGTGTATCGAGACGGGGCATCGATATACCAGTGTAGACTAGCGTATACGCTTCTCGACCCATGAGATGGGCGATGGATGATCCCATATCCATTGGTGTTTGACATCAGAGATGGTATACGGGTGCTCAGTGAAGACTGGGTACACTGGACGGACTCGCCGAGAACTCCCAGATGGTATTATACCTCACGTCAGATGGCAGTTCTCAGGTGACACTTGTGCAGGTTAGTCTGTAGACCCGAGATCGTCATAGAGTCTTGTGTGATTCCCACTGTGCTTTGATCTCCACCTTACCACGTCCAGGAGGGCATGCAAAACGGTGGTTTTTGGGCACAGTCCCGAGTCACATGGAGGCAATGAGCGATAGGAGGGGTTTCGTCTCTCCCGGTATTGGGGGTTGATGTTGCGCTGTGCTCGATTGGCCGTAACAGGGAAGTCCCTGGCCAGGGCTGATCAGAGATTTGCTGGTAAGTGTTACCAGTAGTTTCTCGACCCGTTATGAGCCTCACATCGGCACGACTTATCGATTATTGGGGTCTGACGTTTACCACCCCTAGACTTGATATGCGATATATCAGACGAACAGACCGGACTGTACGGTAACTGTTACTGGTTGGATTCACAGGAGTGTGAGCGGGCTTGCTCGTCGATCTTCTAATCGCTCAATACCCGGGTGGCTGTTACGTTTAGCAGACCGCTTGCGGCTTGTGGATGCTTGATATGATCATCATCTGCTACCTACGTATTGACGAGTCTTTAGAGTCCTACACAGAGGTTTCCTGGCTCAAGCGAAACGAAATAGGAGCGCATATGAGATATGTGCGGGACCGAGAATAATGCGTGTATGTGATACCGTATTTCATTCTCGCGATGAATGTTTCGATTGGTTGTATGCGATATAACCTAGTTATCGAATCGAAGATTGATTCGATAAATCGATACATTGGATACTAGTCGGTTATGTGCGACATGACTGGATCATTGAATCAAATGTTGATTTAATGATTTAATGTATAATTATATATTTGATATATTACTTTGCATTAACTAGTATTGGTTCATTTTAAAAGGATTTTCTCACTTGATGTGCACATTGTATATGTGATATATTTTTGTGTGCACTTGATTGTATCATGTTTGATGATACATGTTTACTTGAGTATGTGTAAGGATTAAACCATGGTTATGTAATGGTTAGGGTTTTTCTTTTCCTTACTTATTTATTTATTTATTTATTTTGGAAAAGATAAAAGAGAAAATGGTGGCTTTCTTTGTTTGTTGTTGAAGCTTCATGAAGCTTTGACTAAAGTGACCATTTTGTCTTCATGCTTAACCCTAACCATTCAAACTAACCATAGTCTATTCTCTACACCTAACCAAGGTTAGGATATGATAAGTATTCATATTATTTTTCTTTTTAATAAGAACATATCATATTCTTTCTTCTTCTTCATCATCTTTAACAAGAAGAAAAGCTTACTAGCTTTAATGGCAACTTGTGAAAATGAGTGAGAAATCCAATTCTAAAGTGAACCCACCTCCTATTTCTTCATCCTCTACCTCTTGCCAAGTAGTATAGGGTGTTATCTTCACAAGTTTCACGACTTGGTGAAGTTGGAGCTTGATCTTGAGTTGCCTCGACGTAGATCTTCTTCGGCATCGAAGTCGACAACCTAGTCCGCCCATTTTTCCGATGAAGCCGATGCTAGAGTCCGAGATCCGATATGGACAGCGAGGGGACGTCTACGTGGAGCTAAGGAAGTGGAGAACCGGATCTACAAAGGTTGTAGCCTCTTTCTTTTAGTTAAGGTGTTAACTAGTTTCACTTTTCGCCTAAACTCTAGTCAACGAATCCGTATTAGGGTTTCTCGGCACTTGTAAAATTTAAAATTGGCATGGTTGATGCCTTGTGAGACCTCATTAGCGTGCCTAGGAACCCTACACTAAGATAGTATACAGGTGCTCATTGGGTTATGAGTACACTGGACGGACTCGCCGGGAACATGCTAGTTGGTATTACACCTATTGTCAGATAGCAATTCCCTAATAACATGTGTACAGGTTAGTTTGTCGACCTGAGATCGTCATTTGTCTCGTGTGAGTTCCCACTGTGCTTTGATTACTACCCTACCATGGCTCAAAGGAGTCGTGCAAACAGGTTTTAGTTGGGTACAGTCCCGAGCCACATGGAGGCAGTGAGCGGATCGTCGAGGATTCGTCTCTCCCGGTATTGGGGGTTGATGTCGCGCTGTGCACGGGTGGCCATCACCAGAAATCCTCGGCCGGGGTATGCGAGAATTACCGATCCAGGATCGATAGTTTCTCAGGTGGTGATGGGTTTCATACCGACACAAATTATCGCGTTGTTAGGGGTCTGACTTTATCCACCCCCCTAAACTCGATATGCGGTACTCATAGACGAACGGACCGGACTGTACGGATATTGTCACTGTCAGGCTCAGTAGGGTTTCAGGATGAGTTCGCTCGTCGGCCTCCCTTTCGCTCAATACCTGGGTAGCCATTACGTATAGCTAGTGCCACTGACGTGCTTGTGGTTAAACCCACTGCCAGCGTATTGACGAGTCTTTCGAGACCCACACAAAGGGTTTCCCTGATTCGGGCGAAACGTTGTAGAGGCCGTATGGTTTTATGGCAGGGTTCGAACATACACGTGCACTTGTGCACGTGTAATGATTCGGACGGATATTACTAGTGGGCTTTAGTTTAAGCCGGATCCTAATATTATATTGTTGGAATATTTTCGTTTCGTTGTATTCGTATTCAGTTGGAATACGGATGCGCGTATGTATATACGGACGAGGGGTATTCTTGTAATTCGTTACAAAATTACTTTTGAAGTTGCCATTATCTTTTTATTTAAACATTTACGGTTTAATGTTTATGTGGTGAGGGAATATTCAAGGCTGTTTTTCTTTTTGTTGTGCTGGCTATTTCTTGGCTGCCAAATTTGTGGGCATAGGGTGTGTGCAATTAATGGGGCATGGGCAGTGAGAAATTTGTTGCATGCATGTGTGCAATTTGGTGTGTCATGCTATGCATTAATTAGGCATGGTCCATTTCTTTTCCCAGGCACAATTCGTGGGCATGGCTGTGGTCAAGGAGTGGGTGGGTGCTGGGAATTTATTGGAGAGAAGGATTAATTCATTTAGGTTGATTTTGGTGAGGTGGTGGCTGAGATTATTGGTGGCGGATTAATTTATTGTGTTGTCTTTTTATCACTACAATTCCTTACTACTACACTCACAACAACAAAGAGGGTTTCTTATGGCCGAGCACAATTCCACAGAGCACCATTCTCCCTTGGCCGAGCCCATTCATTTTCCTTCAAAAGCAATTTTCTTTAGCCTCACTTCTACTTCTCATCCATGGCAACTTCAATTTACCTCCACCCAAATACTTGGGTGCCTTGAGACAAAGTATTCACACACAATCTCTACTTCACCTTGGACATGTCGGCTAGCAAACTTCATATCCGAGTTGCTTCGGTTTGAAGCGGGAGCCCGTATTAGGAATCCTCGAGGTGGATCGTCTTCGACGAGGGAGACCGGAGAGCGAGCTTGTTCGGGGCAGCCGCAAGGAGCTTAGGAAGAGATTGAAGACCGAAGGACACGGATTGATCGATATAACCGTTCTAACTCCTTTTAACATTTAGCTAGTCTAGGGTTAATGGTAGATCCGGCATCGGGTAATGGTAGCGCCGGTTTACTAAATTTTTGTTCCGCATTTAGCCACGTTTTGATGGCCGGGGCGCTGTCGTAACCCAACATGGTATCAGAGCAACCCTTAACCCCTTACTAGCTTATTTAGACGCGCTAAAAAGATCGATCGAACAAAATTTCCGAAATCACGATTTCATTTTTGCTAGTTTCTGCCGATTTTCAAATGTGGTCAAAAATATTTTCCAGAGGCTTAAAAATCCGTGCAGGCTTTTCTAGGAGTACACAAAAAAATTGAGCTCATGATGCTTCTAAAGAGCCGCGGAACCGCCGCATTTGACCCCTATTCCCGGCAGCTCCGCGGTCGTTTAGTAGCAACGGAGCACCAAATTTTTACTGTAGCTCTTTTACATGGAATTATGATTTTTGTGATACTTTGTTTTGGCCCAGATTTCTGTTTGAATGCTGGAGTTGCACTTGGGGCCAATTTGGGAAATTTAGTCGATCGAAATTTTAAGTGTGCGTTTAAAAGTACATGCATTATTATCTGCGACCGTGAATGTCATTCGAGCGGTACAATCCGTCTAACTGTTATATGTTCTTTTAGACGGATTTGCGAACGTGACATTCACGTTGATGTTCTGTGTTGTGCTGTGTTGTGGTTGGATCGTCGTGGTGGATAGCTTGGGTGCAATGTTAGTACTGTTTAGTTTCATTTGTACATTTGATATTGCGGGACGAGCGTCCGACATGTGGACTGCCGTCACTGCCAGTTTGTATATTATTTATTTGGGGCACGACCGGGTTGAGGTCGATGTCACTCTTATATATTATTTTCTTTTCTGTACTAGGATTACCCCGCGGTGGAGTGCACGAATAGCCGGGTTCTAGAGGGCAACGGGTCCGCATCTCATGGCGTTGGGACAGAGGGGACCTTACTCTAGAATTGGCGGGCTATTCACCGCACTCGTAGGGGTATAGGAATGACCCAAGGAGGGGTGCTCAAGTTACCAGATTCCGTGAAGTGCTGGGTGGCCGATTCACGTTGTTGAAGGGGGTTACCTCGCTTCTGGTTTTGATGGGTAACTTGCCGCGCTCGTAGGGGTGTAGGTATCATTGCACTGGCTATCCACATGACAGGGAATGTTGGGTCTCATTTGCAGCTCAAGTGAAACCCGGGGCTCCAAGATTATCCACCATTCTATGTTGCTTCTGTGATGTTTCTATGATGTTGCTTTATATCATGCTTAGGACGAATGTTATATATATATTTATATATACTAGTAGATGTTGTATATGTTTTGCACCCGCGCTAGTTCAGTCCCCGCTCTGTCGTTAGTTAAGTAACCTAACGGGTGATGACGGGACCCAGTGGCGAATGCGGATGGCATATACGTACATTTTATTTTCGTTCTTTTCTGGTGTGATTAATTGATGGGACTGCATTGATTATCAATGCAAGGATAAAACAAACCTATTTGATGCTGTTGGAACCAATTTTAAAAACTGACATTATAGACATTCTCTTTTGCTTTGCACAGTGGTATTCGGTTATGAATATTCAGCACCTCATTCGACGAGGCAAGGGCCGAGATCCCTTCATCGGGAGTAACCCCTTGAGTAAAAGTTTGTGTCAACGTAATAACTTCACTATAGTCGATTATTTTTGCTTTGCATCATGGTATTCAGTTTAGAATATCCTGCACCTCATTCGACGAGGAAAGAGCCGAGATCCCTTCACCGGGAGTGACCTCTTTAGCAAAGGTTTTCGTAACTATATATTTATAAAATCTATCAGGTTCCTTCTACGATATCAAGTTCATTACGTTAAAGGTTTTTCGCTAAAAACCATTCGTAGCCCTCCGTCATTTCAGACGGGTAGCACTTAGTATTCATGCTATGTTTGTTGGCCTACGTCAAGACACAGTGTATGGTAGCTATTTGTTACTTTTCTGTTGCATAGATAGATGCGTTGGTTTGGAACTGTCGTACTACTTTGTTGGCCTACGTCAAGGGTATGTATGGGTGGGTTCAAATTAACCTGGACAATGGCGGGTAGAACTTGACATGTGACTTATGATTTGTTGGCCTACGTCAAGGTCATAAGAGCATGGGATAAAAATCACATCGGGGGTTTCAAATATACAGGAAACTTGTCAGGCATGCGCATACCTTCTGGAGTGTGATAACTTGAGTGGCTTCCATCAAGTTATCATGCGATGATAGTTGGATCCCAATTCTCACTAATGAGTAGGATTACTCCTCGGGTGATTTTAGATGATCCCGACTAATTCTCCTTTTGGGTTTGGAGGAGAATTCGAGGAAACAGTGGGAGCCATCCTGATTAGATAAAGTGATTAACCATTCTGATCTAGGTTAGAGTGCACGCTGAGTGTTTCTTCTCTCTCTCTCTCTCTCTCTCTCTCTGTGTGTGTGTGTGTGTGTGTGTGTGTGTGTGACCCGCCCTAAACTAAAACTCATGAACCCAGTTAACCGAACCTTCTTAAAACACTTTGGCCTTTGGAATGTCACGGTGTCGCGTATATCATTGCCACTTCTATATCACCTTTGCATTTCTCCAGAACACCCCGTATCACTACGAACATCCACTTCCATTGGATAAATCTATCGTATAGTTGCATACGAACTCGAAGGAATTCGTTCCAGATTCGAGGATGGATTCTGGTTCTGGAGAGATTGAATAAGAATATTCGGTTGTCTTTTCTCTTTACCTTCTCTCAGGTTGTGAGGGCTCCTAGGATTGTTAGTTGTATATATGCCCTAGAGGCCATTGTTGTACATATGATGTATATTATAGTGGATGCTTGGATATATATAGTGAGGACTTTCTTGCTCGATATGATAGTATGCTATCTGGTTTCACTTTGTCTTAACATGTTGACTTGTATTGGTTTACTGTCTTGCTCTCACATGTTGATAAAGCCCTTAGGATATGTACTTGACTACTGGGACTATGATGAGATCATACTAGTGGGGCCAGGGTAGTTAACGAGTACATCCTATAACTGTTCCTAGTCGAGGGTGTATCGAGACAGGGCATCGATACACCAGAGTAGACTAGCGTATACGCATCTTGACCCATATGATGGGCGATGGATGATCCCATATTGTTCATATCAGATTTTTGCATTTTTATACCACCCAATTTTTATCATATTGTTTATCGGTAGGTACTCTTGAGCCGTGTTTGCTAGTCAATTGCAGGATACAGGTTCTCGGCTCTAAACGATGAAATTCATGGAAAAGCGCGACAAAATCCGGGTTCCTGTCACCTACAGATAAAACACGGGTCTCCGCTCTTTATCCGTCTGTTGCCACACACCAGTTTAAGAGACAAAATGGCAAATCAATGTCATTTTCATGCACAAGGCTCAATGGCAACACAAGATCCAAGAAATCTACGCGGAGCTCGAAAAAAATCATGACAAAAAGATCCATATCCAATCACCTTTTGATCAACAGAAATTCTGGAAAAATCGTGAAGCAATTCTGAGAAAAATCATATACCAGACTAATGGGCACAACAAAACAGGAAAAGCCACCAAAAATGATGGACCAATTCCTCTAAAGTGCCGCGGTTCCGCGGCAATAGCAGGCTTAGGCCGCGGAACCGCGGCCGTACGGTCTCCTCAGTTGACGAAACTTCAGGGTTATTTTGGTCTTTTCATGTGAAGGCAGAATTTTGCCCTAGATTTCCAGTTCCCTGCCTATAAATAGCCCAGAACCTTGTGAAGCCAAAGGTGCTTAATCTTGTATTTTAGGTTTTAGAATACTTGTTCTTCTTCCTCTTCTCATCTCTTCTCCATTGAAAAACTTGTAGTGAGCTTTTGTGAGTGAAGAATGATGAATAAAGAAGTTCATTTTGTCATTATACTTGTCTTGTTCTTGTTATGTTTATTGCTTATAATTTTCATTTGATAACTTAGTTGTTGTTATTTGTGTTTGTTTCTTTCTTTTCTCTTTTCCTTTATCCTTAAACAACCATGACGCTTACACTTGATCCTTGCCGAGGTGAGGTCGCAAATAGCTAGTTGTTATCTTCTAATCCCCTTCTTTCTATCTTCCTCTTTGTTTTATTTTCTTTTCATTATGATGTGTGAGTAGTTTCCATACTTGTTAGGGTAGGATAAGGGAAGTTTGAGAGAAGGAAATCTCTCTCACTCTTTCCTTGCCCAACATCTTAAATCAACTCCCGTTAATTGAACCACAATCCGCTCCCTACGGCACCCTATCCTACATGATAGCGGTGATTCCGTAGTGAGACCGGTTGTGGTTGAATTAACCGGAGGTTATGGCTAAGAGCCAAGAACGAACGGACAAGCACCAAAAGGAAGAACTTAAGCGTTGGAAAGCCTAGCTTATATTCGCAAGTTCCTTCCTAGTCGTGCTAATCCCCGTTGTTGCCGATTACCGTAACACCGATATTAAGAGTGGCAACGAAAGAAGTGAGCGACTCCTAACTCAAACTAACCTAATCCTAACCCTAACAAGCTCTCTTTACATATCATTTTAACACTTAGATAATCACAAACAAATCTGGAAAATTGGACTTAACTCGTTAAAGCACATAGAAAAAGATTCCCATCTCCCTGCGGACGACCCGTACTCAACTGGATAGCTACAAGCGAAAACGTTTTGATTGCGGTAATTAACTAAACTTAACATGCAGAATCTCTACCAATCAAATGGCGCCGTTGCCGGGGAGACGGTAGTTTATTTCTTTGTATAATTTCGGGTTAACTTGTGAATATAATAAATTTAACCAAAAAACAAAACAAAAAATATACTTTGTAAAGAAAAATCATCTTGTTACTTTTGATTAGTTTTTGTGCAAGTGTGCAGGATAATACGGAGTTCGAGTTCAGTGCCAAAGACGTGGGAAGATAGACCAACATTTCGCGGCTACACCGCGACGGATCAAAACGAAGCAAACGGTCTACTGTAAAAATCTGGAGCAGATACAGTAAGCAAGTCAAAATTCAGCACATCCAGGAAAGCAGAGGACACCCAACAGAGCACACCCAAAAATTTCAGAAGCCCAACTCCACCCTACTGCCGCGGAACCGCGGCATAAGCTGGCTTAGGCCGCGGATCCGCGGCCGTTTGGTGGCCTCAGGGTGCCAAAATCCCTGTAAGTGTTTCTCTCCTCTCTCCCACTCTTCTGGACTCCAATAAACTGTGTTTTCTGCAGCATTCTTTGCGCAAATTCTCTTCCCCCTTCCAATAAACTGTTCTTGTGCAGGATTCTTTGCGCCGCGCTAAAAATAAAAATTGTTTGCAGTTGATTTGTTACCGCTTTGCATTCATTAATACGGACTTAAGGGGCTTGAAACCAATTCAGATTGGGTGGGGATTTCATCACCCTTCTCAGGACCCCAGAAATCACAAAAAGCATATGCATTGACCATTGTTAAATTAAAAAATACTAGACTCAGCCCTAAGGACTTCGCGCTCAATAGGACAGAGGACTAGTTACAGGCATCGGCCGTTTATCCTATCTGACTTTTGCGGTGTCTAGGCAAGTGTGTCGAAGGCAAGTGGTTATTTAATTAAGGAACTTCGCGAAATCGTTGGATAACCTCCCACTTACCTGGCACTTACCCGGTCGCAATTGACGGAGAAGAGGCGGTTTGAGGTCCTATTTCTAGCCCTCTGGAACAGTTAGGAGCTGTCCAGCAGACCTTGGTGACCCTAGATCTAGGTGTGATTGTGCATATCTTGTTTGTGATTGCTTAAAGCCGTAAGTCCGTACATATTTCTGTAAAGCTCTTTCTAAAAAAATAAAATAAAATAAAAAAAGGGAAAAAAATCAAAAACTTTTATAAAAACTTGCCCTTTGTCGCCAAAATCCATTTTTCACCCACCACCCATCGCCTTTCTCCATTGACGTTTTCTTACCCTCACCTTCTCCGCTTTGACTATACTAAACTCGTTTAGTGTATGTCCGCTTGGACTCGGGACACTAGCGCCCGCCTAGTCCGCGTTACGTTAGTCGCTACCGACTATGCGATCGACTCAGACGTCGAAACTCCGTCCACTCCTCTTTCACCTTTACCTTTGCCGGCCAACTCCGACGTTGACCGGAATTCTGTTCATACATCTTCACCTTCACCATCACCAACCTCTTCTTCCGCGATGTCAGGTTTTAATCCGAACATCTCTTTGACTACCCCTGGATTGGCTCCACCTCCTACGGAGACCAATAACCCACCACCACCGCCTGTTATAGCGCCGCAGCGAATTGCGCTCCAGGATCGTTTCTATCCCACCCGTTCTGCACTTCCCACCTGCCTTTCTCTTCCACCGGCCAATGGGGATAATTTTGAAATTAAGCCCCACTTCATCAACATGCTTCCACGATTTCATGGGCTTGAATCTGAAGATGCCTATATCTTCATCAATAAATTTCAAAACGTTTATGCCATGATGAAAACTACCCAACTGTCGGACGATGCTATACGTCTACGGGTCATTCCATTCACTTTATGCGATCTTGCTGAAAAATGGCTGTATAGCACCGCTTCCCACTCCATAACCAGTTGGGACGAGTTTGTTAAAGCGTTTCTCAAAAAGTTCTATCCGAATCATAAAACCGCAAGGATTCGCAATGAAATCAACCAATTCTCTCAGCTTCCTTCTGAACCCTTCTGGAAGTGCTTTGACCGGTACAAAGACCTTCTTGTTCAGTGTCCTCACCACGGTATAGAGAAATGGCAACTTTGCCAAACCTTATACGAGAGCCTGAACCCAGCAACGAAGCAGTTGTTGGAAACCATCTGTCAGGGCCACTTCCTATCAAAATCTGACGAGGAAGCGTGGCAATTCTTTGACGACCTTGCGGAGCAAACGCTACAATGGGAGAGCACCAGACCGACTTCTTTTTCTTCTACCTCCACTTCTACCGGTCAGTCTAGGGTAGAATTCACCAACTTGATGTCTCTATTGCAATGAAAGCTGAAATGGCTGCAATAACGAGAAAGCTTGAAGCGATAGAGAGCAAATTTTCTTCTCCTGCTCCTGCCCCTGTTCTTCCCCTTCGTACCATTTGCACTTGTTGTTCCGATCCTTCTCACTTAACCGAAGAGTGTCCTTACAATCCACCATCGCAAGGACAGGATCAGGTTAATGCTGCATTTCAGCAAAGACTGAGGAATGATCCATACTCTTCCACCTACAATCCCGGTTGGAGGAACCACCCCAATTTCGCCTGGAATCAGAATCAGAATCAATTCCAAGGCAACAATTTCCAAAGGCCCCCTCCGCCGCAACAACAAGCGCAACAACAAACTCAACATCAATTTCAGCAGCCCTTCCAACCCCAACCTTTTCAAAATCAGACGAACAACTTTGCACCCAACAATTCTTTTCCCCAAAACAATTTTGTTCCGTCAAACAACGATAAGGTTTCCTCGCTCGAACGAAGTCTGGAGGCGTTCGTTAAACAATCGACTCAATCCACCGCAAACATCCAGTCTTCTATTCAGTCCTTAGTGCAACACACTGCCGCTCACGGGCAAAGCATCAAGACCATCGAGGCCCAGATTGCACAGCTGAATGCGGCCTTAAGCGAGCGAGAGAAGGGGAAGCTCCCGTCCCAGCCCCTCCCAAATCCCGGTCACCCATATAATGTACATGTTGCTCTTGAACAACAGAATCATAATGTGAGTGCCGTGACCACATTGAGATCGGGAAGGATGCTGCAAAACAACATTGGCACACGGATCAACGATGACACCCCGGCTGCTGCTTCTTCTTCTTCTTCTTCTTCTTCTCCTGCTTCTTCGTCTTCTGAGCCTATTCTCCATTCTTCAAAAGGCTCTCCTTCTTCTTCTTCTGCTCTGAACGGACCCGCTTCTCACTCCACGAAAACACCTGTTCTGGGATCCGTTCCAACTCCACAATCTCCTCCACAAGCATTAGACTCAACCAATTTTAAAAACGTCCCATTTCCAAACCGGTTGAGGTCTAATAAACAAAATCCTCAAATGGAGAAGATTCTGGAGTTATTTAAGCAGGTTAATATTAACATTCCTCTTTTAGATGCCGTCCAACAAGTCCCATCCTACGCGAAAATCTTAAAGGACTTGTGCACGAAAAAGAGGAAGTCTCAGGTACCAAAGAAAGTTTTCTTGGCTAGTGCTGTGAGTGATGCTCTTACCCAATCTTTACCACAAAAACGGAAGGACCCTGGCTGTCCTACGATTTCTATTACCATTAAGGATAAGAACATCAACCGCGCACTATTAGATCTTAGTGCCAGTGTTAACCTGCTTCCGTACTCAGTATACGAGCAATTAGGCGTAGGAGAGCTGAAACCCACACACTGTACTCTCCAAATGGCCGACCGATCGATCACCCATCCTAGGGGTGAGCTAGAGGATGTGTTAATCAAAGTCGGGGACTTCATATTCCCCGTTGACTTCATTGTATTAGACACACAGCCTGTAGCTAACCCCCGGAATCAAATTCCGGTGATACTCGGTCGCCCATTCCTTGCAACCTCAAATGCTGTGATCAATTGTCGCAATGGTTCAATGAACCTATCTTTTGGAAATATGACAATTGAACTCAACATTTTTAGGTTGGGGAATCAACCCTCCGAACCTAATGCTCATATACTGGACGTTTGCTCAATCCAGGAGATCACCCCTGAAGAGTGTGAATTCGAGGAGTTTCTGTTCGATCATGATAGCCTTAACGCCACTAGTGCGTTCCTCCTCGAACCTGCTGCTGTTTCTGCGCCCGACAACAACTACGAGTGTTTCACGTTCTCGAACGATCTTAGCCGCTCACAACCCGAGTTTGAATCCTTCGAATTTCTGGATGAGTTACCTGAACCATCCAACTCGGTCGCTTACACTCGTTTTGAACCTTTGCTGGAATCTTTTGAGTTCGAGACCTTTGCACCAATCTTGCCTTCAATCGTTTCACCTCCAACGCTCGAACTCAAGCCTTTGCCGTCTCACCTTAAGTACGCTTACTTAGGTGAGAACGAGACCCTCCCGGTTATCATCTCGGCTTCTCTAGCTCCCGAGCAAGAGAAAGCCTTTCTTGCGGTCTTGCACAACAATAGGCAAGCTTTTGGCAGGTCCATGGCGGACATCAAGGGGATTAGTCCCCTGATCTTTGAACATCACATTCATCTGATGGATGATGCCAAACCAGCCAGGGATCCACAAAGACGTCTCAACCCAGTCATGAAAGAGGCTGTGAAGAAGGAGATCGTAAAATGTCTGGATAGTGGTATCATTTACCCTATCTCTGATAGCCAGTTGGTTAGCCCCATTCACGTTGTCCCCAAGAAATCAGGTATAACGGTCATCACTAACGAGGCGAACGAGTTAATCCCTACTCGCACCCAAACTGGGTGGCGAGTATGCATCGATTACAGAAAACTCAACGCCGCAACGCGGAAGGACCACTTTCCGCTACCTTTCATTGACCAAATGCTTGAACGATTGGCCGGACACGAGTACTACTGCTTTCTTGATGGCTACTCCGGCTATAATCAAATTCCCATCGCCGAAAAAGACCAGGACAAGACCACCTTCACTTGTCCTTTCGGCACGTTTGCATATCATCGCATGCCTTTTGGGTTATGCAATGCGCCCGCTACCTTCCAGCGGTGTATGATGGGAATCTTCTCAGACATGGTGGAAAAATTTCTGGAGATCTTCATGGACGATTTCTCCATCTTCGGCGATTCCTTCAACGAGTGTTTGCTGCATCTTGACGCTGTCCTTACCCGATGTAAGGACAAGAATCTCACTTTGAATTAGGAGAAATGCCACTTCATGGTGCGCGAAGGTATTGTCTTAGGACATATCATCTCGCAAAATGGTATAGAGGTTGACAAAGCAAAGATTGAGGTCATTTCCAATCTACCTCCTCCCAGATGTGTCCGAGACATCCGAGCCTTCCTTGGCCATGCCGGTTTCTATAGACGGTTCATCAAGGACTTTAGCAAGATTGCTAGGCCCTTGACTCTTCTGCTGGCCAAGGACACGCCATTCGACTTCAACTCGAGCTGTGTGACTGCGTTCGAGTCATTGAAAAGCTCACTCACTTCTGCTCCCGTTCTTTCTTCACCTGACTAGACGCACCCATTTGAGATTATGTGTGATGCATCCGACTTTGCCATTGGTGCTGTCCTTGGACAACACATCAACAAGATGCCGCACGTAATCTATTATGCGAGCCGAACCCTGAACGACGCCCAACTCAATTATACAACAACTGAGAAGGAATTCTTGGCTGTTGTATTTGCTTTAGAAAAGTTCAGGCCCTACCTCATCGGCTCTCCAGTCATTGTCTACACAGACCATTCTGCTCTGCGCCATCTTTTTACAAAGAAAGATGCAAAATCTCGGCTAATACGTTGGATCCTCTTGCTTCAAGAGTTTGACCTTGTCATTAAGGACAAACGAGGATGTGAAAACGTAGTTGCCGACCATCTCTCACGACTTCCTTCTTCGCCTTCGCTTCCAATTCCGATCAACGACGTTTTCCCGGATGAACAGCTCTTGACAGTATCTTGCGAACCCTGGTTCGCAGATATTGTGAACTATTTGGCCACAGGATTACTACCGACTGAATGGTCAGGTCAGGACAGACTTCGCTTCTTATCCCAAGTAAAACACTTTTACTGGGACGAACCCTATCTGTTCAAGTACTGTCCCGACCAGATTATTCGTCGGTATATCCCTGACGAGAAATTCAAGAGTGTGCTGTCATTTTGCCACGATCAAGCGTGTGGCGGGCATTTTGGCCCCAGAAAGACAGCTGAGAAGATCTTGCAATGTGGTTTCTACTGGCCACAACTCTTCAAAGACGCTCATGACTATTGCAAGACTTGCTCCCGATGCCAACACTTGGGCCGGATATCCCGGAGGAATGAGATGCCGCTCCAACCGATCTTGGTTGTGGAGATTTTCGATGTTTGGGGGATCGATTTCATGGGGCCGTTTCCAAGCTCTTTTGGGAACTTGTACATCCTTCTTGCTATTGATTACGTCTCTAAGTGGGTCGAGGCTGTGCCCAGCCGGACTAACGACAACAAGGTTGTCGTTAGGTTCCTTAAAGAAAACATTTACTCCCGGTTTGGGCACCCCCGGGCGATCATTAGCGACAATGGAACTCATTTCTTCAATAAGACTTTCGAGGCCTTGATGCGGAAATATTCCATTAATCATAAGCTCTCTACGTCCTACCACCCCCAAACCTGCGGGCAGGCTGAAGTTTCAAATCGGCAAATCAAGCAGATACTGGAGAAGACGGTTTCCAAGAACCGTAAGGATTGGTCGCTGAAACTCACTGATGCCCTTTGGGCATTTCGAACCGCTTATAAGACCGATCTTGGCATGTCTCCCTATCGGCTTGTGTACGGAAAGGCTTGCCACCTACCTGTTGAAATAGAGCATCGCGCATTTTGGGCGATAAAGGAGCTGAATCTGTCTCTCGAAGATGCGGGCAGCCATCGGAAGCTGCAGTTGAATGAATTGAGCGAGCTTAGAGATGAGGCTTACGATAACGCGGTTGTCGTTAAGAACCGAACGAAGGTGTTTCACGATAAACACCTTTTGCGCAAAACTTTCGTACCTGGTCAACAGGTATTGCTTTACGACACCCGGCTACACTTCCATCCAGGAAAGCTCAGATCTCGCTGGAAAGGGCCGTATTTTGTGCGGAATGTGTATCCGCATGGCGCTGTGGATTTGGAGAATCCAAAGGACGGTTCATTTTTCAAAGTAAATGGACACCGACTCAAACCGTACCTTAGTGCCGAACCAACAGAGGAGCTCATGTTCTTACAGGAGCCGGTTTACCCTGCATAATCTTCCTCTGCCTACCTCCAAACTTCGGTTATCCAGCCAAGAACAAGTGGACACTGTTCCAAATAAGTTTGGGGGTATGTATATACCATTTGTACATTTTTGTGGATATTCTTTTTCTTTTTCTTTTTTCTTAAAACCAAAAACACAAAAAAATAAAAAATTTGTGTATATCTAACCGACAATTTTGACCCTTCAAATGATCTCTTCATGCAATGACAGTGAGAACACTGTCCAGTTTAAGTTTGGGGGTACGCTCGGTACGCATTTCTTACCTTCGCATTCATATGTATATTTTGCATCTGCATACTAAAATCCATAAAATCCATAAAAATCAAAAAAAAAATCTAAAAACATAAAAACTTTTTGTCAAGTTAGCTAGTGGGAGGACTCTGATTCAACATTTCGACGGTTTTGTTTGATTAAATAAGAATAACTAAATCTTATGTTTAGATTTTGAAAACCTGAAAGATAACTCTCCTTTGAAGTTAACTATAGCTGATATACGTCTTTACATCACGCTACACGTGTCGTGAGTTTTTGGGAATTAGATGACAAGTCTTTTATGTCGAAAAACTTTTAAATAGATCAATGATTTTCTGAGGATCAAATAGGTTTGTTCTGAAATAGTAATATCAAGAATAGTTTATGAAGTAAGTGAATATGAAGGAATGTTATTGATGCCTTAATTGGAACTAAGTCTGAAAAATAACCCATCTGAAACTTGATTGGAATGATTACACACCGAACCCACTAAACACGTCTTTTATCCAAAAAAAAATAATTGAACTGCCGGTTATATCTCCGTTCGTATTAAATCATCATGATTTTCACGCCAAACTGTCTTTTGTTTTTAGACCTAGGTAACTTGAGTAATTAAGTCCGCTGGGGTGTTTCCACACCTAATGCCCTAAAACCAACTGGTTTGGGAGCATTGGCCCAAAGCTCGCTAAGAAGCCTAGAAAGTCCAGTTTAAAACAAAGTCAAGCAAGTGTTCTCTCCGAGTTAAAATTCCTAACGGTTCTTTGTATGAGAATAATCTTGATAAAAGACAGGCTTTTATAAAAAAAAAAATTAACGGAGATATGAAGGTTTTATTCTATGATAAAGACTATTGCACGTTCACAGAGGTGTGTATGAAATGAAAAACAAGAAAAAGGTGGAGTGAAAAATAAGACCTAGTTTCCTGTTAAGGAAGATAGAAATTCTAAAGTTGAAACTTTACTGGAAAACGAAACTTGAAAAATGCTTAACTCTTTATAAAACTTATGTGATCCTTTCAAAAATTTTATCTGGGCTTTATTGTGTGACATGATGACGTAAATCGATCCTTCTGGAAACTTAACGACCCTATTTGCACTGCACGTAAAGACATATAAAATCTGTAGTTAAATAAGAAGCGAGGTGTGAAAAATAAAGGTTCGATAGTCTAGACTTAGGATAATAGAATTGTTATTTTCTGAAACAAAACTTTAGGGTTTGAATCATAGTTATTTTCCAAAACTAGCTTGACCGAATTTTGTGGGTAGTATCCGCTGAAAACCCTCAGGAGACAACATTCCTCCTACTAGGAACACCTAAAGGTTTAACGGCTTGTTGCATATGCTCAGTGCAATCGCGTTCCCTGCGAAAGTGAGGTTAGGAAATTTTTTGTGAATAAATTGGCTTTGCTCGGGACGAGAAAATGATAAGTTTGGGAGTATTTGTTCATATCAGATTTTTGCATTTTTATACCGCCCAATTTTTATCATATTGTTTATCGGTAGGTACTCTTGAGCCGTGTTTGCTAATCAATTGCAGGATACAGGTTCTCGGCTCTAAACGATGAAATTCATGGAAAAGCACGACAAAATCCGGGTTCCTGTCACCCACAGATAAAACACGGGTCTCCGCTCTTTATCCGTCTGTTGCCACACACCAGTTTAAGAGACAAAATGGCAAATCAATGTCATTTTCATGCACAAGGCTCAATGGCAACACAAGATCCAAGAAATCTACGCGGAGCTCGAAAAAAATCATGACAAAAAGATCCATATCCAATCACCTTTTGATCAACAGAAATTCTGGAAAAATCGTGAAGCAATTCTGAGAAAAATCATATACCAGACTAATGGGCACAACAAAACAGGAAAAGCCACCAAAAATGATGGACCAATTCCTCTAAAGTGCCGCGGTTCCGCGACAATAGCAGGCTTAGGCCGCGGAACCGCGGCCGTACGGTCTCCTCAGTTGACGAAACATCAGGGTTATTTTGGTCTTTTCATGTAAAGGCAGAATTTTGCCCTAGATTTCCAGTTCCCTGCCTATAAATAGCCCAGAACCTTGTGAAGCCAAAGGTGCTTAATCTTGTATTTTAGGTTTTAGAATACTTGTTGTTCTTCTTCCTCTTCTCATCTCTTCTCCATTGAAAAACTTGTAGTGAGCTTTTGTGAGTGAAGAATGATGAATAAAGAAGTTCATTTTGTCATTATACTTGTCTTGTTCTTGTTATGTTTATTGCTTGTAATTTTCATTTGTTAACTTAGTTGTTGTTATTTGTGTTTGTTTCTTTCTTTTCTCTTTTCCTTTATCCTTAAACAACCATGACGCTTACGCTTGATCCTTGCCGAGGTGAGGTCGCAAATAGCTAGTTGTTATCTTCTAATCTCCTTCTTTCTATCTTCCTCTTTGTTTTATTTTCTTTTCATTATGATGTGTGAGTAGTTTCCATACTTGTTAGGGTAGGATAAGGGAAGTTTGAGAGAAGAAAATCTCTCTCACTCTTTCCTTGCCCAAGATCTTAAATCAACTCCCGTTAATTGAACCATAATCCGCTCCCTACGGCACCCTATCCTACATGATAGCGGTGATTCCGTAGTGAGACCGGTTATGGTTGAATTAACCGGAGGTTATGGCTAAGAGCCAAGAACGGACGGATAAGCACCAAAAGGAAGAACTTAAGCGTTGGAAAGCCTAGCTTATACTCGCAAGTTCCTTCCTAGTCGTGCTAATCCCCGTTGTTGCCGATTACCGTAACACCGATATTAAGAGTGGCAACGAAAGAAGTGAGCGACTCCTAACTCAAACTAACCTAATCCTAACCCTAACAAACTCTCTTTACATATCATTTTAACACTTAGATAATCACAAACAAATCTGGAAAATTGGACTTAACTCGTTAAAGCACATAGAAAAAGATTCCCATCTCCCTACGGACGACCCGTACTCAACCGGCTAGCTACAAGCGAAACCATTTTGATTGCGGTAATTAACTAAACTTAACACGCAGAATCTCTACCAATCACATATCCATCGGTGTTTGACATCAAAGATGGTGTACGGGTGCTCAGTGGAGACTGGGTACACTGAACGGACTCGCTGAGAACTCCTAGATGGTATTATACCTATCGTCAGATAGCAGTTCTCCGGTGACATTGGTACATGTTAGTCTGTAGAACTGAGATCGTCATAGAGTCTTGTGTGATTCCCACCGTACTTTGATTTCCACCTTACCACGTCCAAGAGGGCGTGCAAAACGGTGGCTTTTGAGTACAGTCCCAAATCACATAGAGGCAATGAGCGATAGGAGGGGTTTCGTCTCTCCCGGTATATGGAGTTGATGTTGTGCTGTGTTCGATTGGCTATAACTGGAAGTCCCTGGCCAGGGCTGATATGGAGTGCTACAGGTAAGTGTTATCAATAGTTTCTCGACCTGTTATGAGCCTCACATCATCACGACTTATCGGTTACTGGGGTCTGACGTTTACCACCCCTAGACTTGATGTGCGACATATGAGACGAAGAGACCGGACTGTACTGTAGTGTTACTGATTGGATTCACAGGAGAATGTACAGGCTTACTTGTTGATCTTCTGATCGCTCAATACCTGGGTGGCTGTTACGTTTAGCTGACCGCTTGCAGCTTATGGGTGTTTGATATGATCATCACCTACTGCCGGCGTATTGACGATTCTTTAGAGTCCTACACAGAGGTTTCCTGGCTCAGGCAAAATGGAGTAGGAGCGCATATGTGATATGTACGGGACCGAGAATAATACGATATAAGATATCGTATTCTATTCTCGCGATATAAGATATCAGCCGGGTATATGTGATATAACCGGGTCATCGAATCAAGTGTTGATTCGATGAATTGGTACATGTTATATTAGTCTGTTATATGTAATATAGCCGGATTATCGGATCAAGTGTTGATTCGATAATTTAATGTATAATTATATATGTGATATATTACATTACGTTAACTAATATAAGCTCGCTTTATTGATTCATTTTCTCACCGGATAATACATTGATATATATGCGATATATGTTAATTGTATTATTTTCTTTTGTAACATTATATATTATATATGTGATATATAATATTGTAACATGTTAGGGTTACAAATGCAACATGGTTGTTGAGTTTAAACCAAGTTAGAGTTTGGATTAGGGTTAGCTTTTGGATGAGGTTCATGGATGCTTTATGAAGCTTTGACTTTGTCTTTTTTTCCTTGATATTTTGTGAAGATATTTGTTAACCCAACCCAAACCCTTAACCTATGGTTTATTCTCTACAAGAGTTAAGACTCTCATTCTTAACTCATGGTTGCAATTGTAACCACAACAATAATTCATTATTCATCACAAAAGCTTTTGCTTCTTCTTCTTCTTCTTGTTCTTGAAAGAAAAGCTTCACTAGGTTTTTGATTTGTGATGATTAATAGTGAGAAATTGAAAACAAAAGAGAGCAAAATTCCTACTTCATCATCCTCATCTATTCTAGCCACTTAGATTAGGGTGTTCACTTCTCTAATTACTTCATTAGTGAAGTGTAAGCTTGGATTAGAGATTCTTCAAGGTAGATCATCTTAGATCAAGAAGACTTCAAGCAAGATGCATCATTCACCTCTTGGAGCCTCACGAGAGTCGGAGTTCTTGATGATCGCAGCGAAGGGACCTCAACACAGAGCTTATGAAGCGAAGGAACGGACTACAAAGGTTGTAATCCTACTCTCTTTACTTCTTTGTATGTGATACAAACTTGTTACCCTAGATTTGCTAGTAAAGATTCATGGTTTGCTTGCTTTGCACCTCTCTAAATTTTAAAGTGGCATGAGTGATGCTACCAAACCCTAGACTAGGTGCAAAGGAAGCCCAACAGTGGTATCAGAGCCAAACTAGAATTCTAGATATGGTGTTAAAACAATTACGAAAACAAAATCGACTCCGAAATACGGTATTATGAAAACCCCCATTTTGCTCTATGGAAATTTTGCAAAAAGTCCTTTAAAAAAATTTCAAACAGGTGCAGAATGATATTTGGGACATTCTAAGAATATGGGAGAAATACGGAGGGAGGGGCTCGGATTTTGGCCGAGCCCCAGGCCTATATTTCCGGCCTGGCCGGCCCCATTGGCTTCTCTGCCCCCCGTATTCCCCCTGTGCTCTCATGTCTTCATTTTGGGTTTCCTAGTATTGTTTATTTAGCCCAATTTTCATGTGATGATTAGTTTGACCCGGGGCTAATTCGTAGTGCTTCATAGTCGTATATTTTAACACTGTATTGGTAACATTGACTATTTTTAGCAGTTCGATCGAACTTCGCACACCACATTTTGTACCCTGCTGAAATTTCCAAGTGTTGTAATTTTCCGAAGTTGATTGTACTCGTAAAATCGTGCAAGTACCCCTATGGACCCCCTAGAAGACTATAATAACCTTAACTCGATTTTATGCCCACGGAACCGCGTTCGAACCTTCGGGTTTGCCGTAGTTCCGTGGTGTCATAGGTGAGGCGTTGGTTAACTCCTTCTACAGCTGGTCCATGGACACTGTGGCACGGTTTTTAAGTGTTTCCACTTTGCTCAAGTGTTGAGCTCACGGGGGTAATTTGTGAGTGTATGTTGATTCGATCGAAACGTTAAATATCGTCATGATATTCTGTGATTGTGATACAATATGTGGAATTCATATAGTTAGGCATGAAATCCGTAATATGTGATGTTCGGGTTTACGATGTCTAAGGTGTTTTTGGATTCCAAATGTTGTAGTTTTCACTTTCTTTTCTGCGACCGTAAGTGTAGTATGCGGGGTATTGCCGGCTTCGTTGCTATACATCAACGATAATCGGGATACGCATACATGCTTACGTTGATGATATGAGATATTATGTGTTGCTGTGATATGTTATATTGGATTGTCGTGTTCTGAATAGCCGGGGGTTTTATGTGAGATGAGGGTTTTTATTTTCATTCATATAAAATTCAATTGTATGTAATATTCTTTTATTGGGGCACTTCCGGGTTGAGGATGATGTCTCCATTATATATTATTTACTTTTCCGCATTAGGATAGACCCAAGGAGGGGAGCAAAAGTAACCGGGTTCTAGGGTCCAGTGGGAGGCCATCTCGAAGAGTCGAGACCGGGTCTCCTAACCCTAGAATTGACAGCGTTACTTGCCGCTCTCGTAGGGGTCTAGGGATGTGGGTTTGGCTATTCATCGCGACCGTGGAATCCGTGTTTTATACAGGCTCGAAATAAAACACGGACCTCCTAGTATATCCAATATTTCATATGTTTCTTCTGCTGCTAATATACTGTGATGTGATCATATTATATGTGTGAGACAAATGCTTTATTATTGTATATATGATATATAATAAACGTTGCTTATGTTTTGCACCCGCGCTAGTCCCGTCCCGGTATGCCGTTAGTTAAGTAACCTAACGGTGCATAACGGAATATTGTGGCGAATGCGGATGGCATAAGCGTACGTTGTATTTTCGTTTCTTCTGTGATGCTTAGGAAGCATAAATGATGGGATTTATTAATGAGATTAATAAAAGAAAAGAAACCTAAAAGATGTTGTAGAATCAAATTTTCAAAAAGGGTAGCTACAGGTTTTTGCTTTGCATAGTGGTATATGTGATATACCATGCACCTTATTCGATGAGGAAAGAGCCGAGATCCCTTCACCGGGAGTGGCCTCTTTAGCAAAAATGGTAGATGCTACAAACTCACGGTTTAGTTTTTGATTTCTTATATAGTTCTTGCTTTGCACCGAGGTATTTATGAAATATCCTGCACCTTATTCGATAAGGAAAGAGCCGAGATCCCTTCACCAGGAGTGACCTCTTTAGCGAAACTAGAAAAGCCTCAAAAACACTCCTTTTCAAAATCACTTGTTTGTACAACGGTATCAAGTTCATTACGCAATAGATTTTCTGAAAAACCTGCGTAGCCCTCCATCATTTCAGATAAAGATTATTTAGTATTCGTGTTGCGTTTGTTGACCTCTGTCAAGGCGTAGTGTGCGGTAGCTGATTAGTAATTATCTGTAAAGCATGTGATGAGATTGGATTATGGTAGTCGTACGACCTTGTTGACCTCTGTCAAGGATCGTGCGGGTGAGTTTGATTCAATCAAGAAATGACGGGTTGAACTTGACTAGTGCACTATGGTTTGTTGACCTCTGTCAAGGTCATAGCACACTAGGGGCAAAAGTATTATCAGGAATTTCAAGTGTTGAAATTTGCAATGAGATTGCATACCTCCTATGAGATAGATGGATCCTGATACCCACTGCGAGTAAGAGTTACTCGTGGGAGAGTTTTACACAGGATAATTAGCCGATCAAGTAGGTGTCTAGAAAGGTGTTAACGGGGTTATGCCTCTGGAAAAAACGAGGTTTATTTTAATTAGGTCCGTGTGAAAGCACGAGGAACCTCCTTCAAAGTACCAACACCGGCCTGGCTGAAAGATTGGCGAACTTGTAAAGTGTAATTAATCCCGGCTAGTCTTACCTTTTAGGGTTTTAAGGAAGATTTGATAAAAAGCAGTGGGAGCCATCCTGATTAAATAAGATAATAACCAATCTAATCATGTAAGAGCATACGCTAAAGTGTTTTCTTCTCTCTCTCTCCAGGTAGCGACCATGTCAGGCCTTAATCAAGATAATAATATGGATGTATTGACTGAACCCGCTTGTTATACTGAGCAGGGGAACGTTGGTCCCGCTCCCACTTATAATTATTATAAGTCCGAGTAGGGAATAGGAGAATATCTGGATTCTCACGCCACCCAAACGAAGAATAAGCATGCTGATGCATCATCTTCGGGTGTGTTAGTTATCGAGAACTGTTTCTCAGTTCACTCTATGTCCTGGGTATTAGATACCGGATCAGGATCCCATATATGTAATATGTTACATGGGCTACGGAAAGGTAGGGAATTGGGAGAGGGTGATCATTCCGTAAGAGTAGGGAATGGTGCAAATGTTGCAGCCAAAGCAGTTGGCGAATATCACCTTGTGTTACCAAATGGCAATACATTGGTTCTGAACGAATGCTATTACATTCCGACCCTGATATGCAATCTTATATCAGTTTCTTTATTGAGTAAAGAAGGATATAATTTTATAGTACAGGATAATGTTATGAACATATTCCTGAATCAAAAGTTGATTGGATCAGGATCGTTAAATAATGGCATATATGTTCTCAACCAAACTACAGTACTTAATGTACAAAACACACACAAGAGGAAGAGTTCAGAAATGAACGAATCCTTCTTGTGGTATTGTAGACTTGGTCATATCAATGCGACACGACTAGCTAAGTTGCATAAGGATGGATATTTGAATCCGTTCGAATTCTCATCTTATGATACTTGCCAGTCATGTCTCAAAGGCAAGATGACCAAAACTCCGTTTAGTGAACACGGAGAAAGAGCTATGGAACTCTTGGGACTGATACATAGTGATGTATTGTAACGTTTTGAAAATCGTTTCGGTGAAATTTCGAAAAAAACGGTAAAATAAGGGGGTTTTCTGTAAAAAGTCAAAATACAAATATCTTATTATAAAAATTAAATATACATATTCTAGCTATGTAATTGCTATTATTTGGTGTTTATTGAGCCGCTGGTGAAATTTCAAATTTTCTGAAAAAAATATTATTTTATTATTATTTTAAGCCGTCACTAATACAATTAATTAGGGAAAATTACAAATTGGAATGAGTTGAAACAAATTTTGTGCATCATAAAACATTAAATAAAATTTTATCATGTGGTTTTTGAAATAAAATTGTTTGCCAAAACGGTTTAGATAATATTGAAGAAAAAGGCTTATTTTGTGAAAATAAAAGGGTTTTGGTGCATATTGTATTGGTGTTTGGTGTTCATTGCTCCACACACACACCCTCTCATCCTCACCCACTCACATGGCCGGCCCCACCACCACATTCCAGCAGCCCTCTCTTTTAAAAAAAAATTAGAAGAAGAAAAGAAAGAAGAATGAATAGATTAATTGATGAGGTATGGTATTTAACATAAAGTGGACTTTGTTGACTTCAACCCACACCCCAACCTCATTCTCTCTCTCTCTCTTCCTCCCCTCAATTTTGGCCGAACCCCTCCCATCCTCACTGCAGCAACAGCCCCCCTTTCTCTTCTCATTTCACCTCAAAATTTCTTCATATTATGCCCAAAAATCAACACAAGAAATCCCACAAAATCCAAATCCAAGCCCTACCCATTTTTCCTTAGCCTATCTAGCATGGATCTTGGGGAAAAGTTTGCAATTTGGAGACAAGTTTCATGTTGATCTCAAGATGGTTATGAGGTATAAATCTTGTTTTTTTTTGAGTTGTTTGTTATTACTTCAAATTATGTTAATGAAAGGTTTAGTTTAGATTTTAAATTTAGAGTCCAAATTCAAGATTAGGGTTTATGAAATTGAAGTGGGGTTTTGTTTTGGAGTTGAATGGTGATCAATTGTGCATGGTTATGTGATGTATTTTTGTATCTTAGGGCATGCGAAATGTAATCTTGTTGCTTAGTGCTAATTGTAACATTAAAATATCCAATTTAGCTTTATTTAAGCAAACTAGTTTTTAGCTTTTGGTTCCAAATGGGTGATTTAAAATCTAATTAAGGTTTTGATGACTTTATTAACATTTTAATAAGTTGTTTAGCAATTTAGATCATGCAAAACCAAGCTTAATTGATGAATTGTGAATTTTGCTATAAAAGGTGTTAAAAATTGATATTTTTGCAAACTAGGATTTTGGAAATGAGGCAAATTTATGAGAATAAATTATAGAAATAGTTTATATGACTTAGTTATGATATTTAGTGGATATTGTGGTCGCTAAATTTGTTTAAACATCGAGTTTTGTACTAAAACGGTTAATTTTGCTTGCTAGATTTTCGGAAAAATAGCTTTTAAAGTGAGTTTGAGGTTTTTGTAAATTGCAACCTATTTCATATTATAATTAGTGTTTTTGAATGTATAAATGAGGGTATTTGGGTTTTTCTTGATGGTATGGCATTGTACGCCGATATCGAGGGTTTCTGGGTTGATTCGTGGAAGCAACCATAGGTTTTGACCAATATGGGATTCGTGTGTCGTTTTGGTCATGAGTCGGATTTTAATGCGATGCGGTGCGTTATGATATGTAGGTACCCCCATGTGGACTTCGAGACGGCAAGCAAGCGCATGGCGACGTCGGCACCGGCTAGTGAGAACCAGGTGAGTAGATTTATATCTACGGGGAGAAGTCGGGTGGATGGCATATAGCACCCCCGCAGTCCGTGGTGGTGTATACGGATGCGTATAAACACCAACATTTATTATATGTTATTTGGGATTAATAACGTTGCTTAGGATGGATATTGGTGTGTTGGATTACCTTAGTGTTGCGAACCCTAGGGTAGTGTTGCACTACACATACACACATACATACTTGCATACTTTCCTATTGATATGTGCTCATGGGATTCTTTATAGTTATGTGTTCATATGGGTATGGGACTATGTGTTCACATACGGATTGAGGATGATACTTGGGATTGAGCTGAGTCGATGAGATTTGATTTGAGGCCGTGAGATCGGCGATATAGCAGGGTTCGTATCTTAGATACGACATGACGTTGTAGCGGGTCCTTGACGTAGTTTTTACACACGTGCATGCATACTTAGGCGATATCAGTATGGTACTAGACGTAGATCAGTACCCCGATCATGATATTTGATAAAGAGGATACCCGGTGAATAGTATGATGAATGTGATATTGACCCGTACCCAGATTGGGATGCCGTACGACGGATTTACGTACGAGCTATATTGATGATTGATCCGCACTCTTGACTTGGGATGCCTGATTATAGATAGGGTATCGGATATGATATTATTGAGGCGGGATCACCGACTATACATATACAGGTAGGTATATGTATCGACTCAGATGATAGGCGGTTTCCTTACCTGTAGTTCAGTTTGTTAGTTCAGCCGTATAGTTTAGTGTAGTTGTTAGATTAGATTAGACTCCTACCTATTTCAAAACTAACGAATCGTGGGTATTTTAAAAAACAGCCAAGGGATCCTACGGATATTTCAAAAGACGTATCTTTTCATAAAAACACCGTGGCCCCTATTTCCAAAACCCTATGATTCGTGTTATTTCAAAAGGCACCATTTGTAGGACTTATATTAGATTAATGCAGATTAGTTATAGTCGCATCTAGTATTCAGCTCCCGCTCCTTATTGTGGTTCGCTTCGCATCGCATGTTTATATTATGTTTCATACTCCATTATTGATATCATGCTGTTAGGACACCAGCACCATTACCGATGATGCGTATGTACCACGTACACTTACTTGCCGGCTCACACACATCTTCATCGGTAATTGCCATGTCACATACACCTTAGAAAATATTATTGCTTGACATAACCTGTTAGCTAATAGTTTAGACATTGTAGTTATTACCTGCTACTTCATGCATACTGTTATTCATTGTTATGCCGCATTCATGGATTCTCACGCATATATTCACTATTTTACGTGTTATTGAGGTTTTGGATTCGGATTTCCATGAGATTTTCTGGATTTGGAGGAAAACCGCAAAAACATAAATAAACCTTTTCTCTCTTTAAAATAAAAAGTGCGGTTTTCCCATGATGTATGAGTCGTCCACCATGAGTTTGCTAATGGATTTCGAGACCCGATTCGAGGAGTGGAGGAACCGTTTCGGGTACATGGTGGGCCCGGTGCGGTACCCCGGGGCAAGAGGAATGTGGTGTTGACGTTGAGCCCGGCAGGGGAGCACTACCGACCGGTGATATTACCCGACGCGTCGGATATCCGGAGGATACCGTCGTGGTCTTGAGATGGATGGTAGGGGCCGGTCTGGACTGACGGTGCTCTAGATATTGAGATTGAGACATTGATATTTCGAGACAGTGAGATTTATGTTTTGTGTCGATGCTAGACACTGTTGATACTGATTTCATTTATGATACCTCATTTTAAAAATACGAAGGAAATCTCACTAATTTATGAAAACAGTTTCTTCATTTACATGTATTCTGTTTCATGCATGCATACCTCATTCATATGATATATTGCTACCTGAGGCACTGACACGGGCACATGAGTTTACACTCGGGTTAGATATTTACCCTAGCCTTGTTATAGGCTGCATGTTATATACATTTTTGAGGATATTTTATGATCATTGACCTAGGATTGCATTATTTATGCGATTTCTGTGCGTAGATGTTTTTCTATTCACGAGTTGGCAACTCACCCCCGTTGTGCCCTAGTTTCTTGCAGGTTTGCCGTACAGGTTTCATTACAGCTTTGCGGGCTCAGTTTCATTCGGGTGACTTGCTAGTAGGTGGGTTTTTCTTGTATCGTACCCATCATATTACCTTGTATAATATTATTCCGTTGTATCTAGTAAATTCCATCAACCAAACATGTATTTATTGAGATAGAGACCAGTGTTGTTTATTCTTTCGACCTTAGAGTCGCTCGTTATATTTCTGGTGGTTTTGAGTTTCTTTTTGAGTTTTGATCCTCGCCGTTGGCGTTGTATATTATTGCTTGTGTGGTTGTGACCGTCGATTGACGAAGAGCTAGCTTTCGCTTGGGGATGCCTTCTTATTGATTTCGTATACTATTCATGTTGTATCCCGTTTGGGAGCCAGTATTTACAAAGGAGACTCTGCCGAAATTTTCAGTAAATTTTTGATGTTTTTAGAAACCCGCATATTTCGGCTTATGCTATTAAAACTACTTATTTTAAATTGGTTTTCCTTCACTCTACTACTTTTCTTGGTTTGGATTTCTGGGTTTTCGGTTTACTTAGATTACGTACGCCTCGAGACGTTCGTAGTTTAGGTGCCGGTCATGTTCCGTACTTTCGGGTCGTGACAAAGTTGGTATCAGAGCGTTAGGTTTTAACCTTCGGAGCGTAGGATGACCCTTGGTTGATGGAATAGGTGACTAAAGTAGAGTGACGTACCGTTGGTATGTTCCGCGGCATATTTACGACACGCCACTCCACTTATGAAGCGTTAGGATGTACATTTCCTTGTTCAGTATTATATTCCTTCCTGATCTAGCCTCATCGGTACCAGTTTGGTTTTGCTGCTACGGTTACAGGCAGGGAGAGCTACGGCTAGAGTTGCGGTCAGCACAAGCTCGTCATGAACGAGGACTGACCAGGGTGAAATTCCGGCGACACACGATTGCAGAGATGTGTCTTTTTACTGTGTTTCTGCGCCACGAGCGTTTGGTGGATCGCTTTTATGAGATTACTAGGAGGTGCTGATCGACACCAGAGGATTGAGCCGCTGACAGAGGCCAGCCAGATTTTGATGACCGTTAGTGTATTGCTTACTCATGATGATTGAAGCACGGTTCAGCGTGCAGACGAGCGAGCCAGTTATTGCTGCGAACGACGAGATATTTCCCAGATGCTAGAATTAATGCAGGACGAGTTGTACTAAGAGATGATAGGAGGTCGCTAGTCATCAAGGATGAATGACTAGGACATGTGGATCGTTCGCCTACCCCGATGCGAGGTCATCAGATAGATTGATTCCAGCTAGAGACGACTTCACGCGGAGACGTTGGGAGTCGACAGAGACGATCGAATGTCAGAAACCTATTATTCCAAGTTTAAAGTAGTCGGAAAGACATGCAGGCAATTCTATGGTCCCTCTAGAAGAATGAAACCCTAACTCGACTTAATGACCGTGTGAAAGCCTTTGAACCTTCGGGTTTGCGGCAGTTCTACGGCGCCATTAGTGAGGCTTGGGTTTGCCCTTCTACGGCTGGACCACCGATGCTGTGGTATGTACTCGATACTATTAAACTGTGTCCAAGAGGTTGAGCTCTTGGGGGATTATGAGGTTTTGACGACTCGATCGGATGGCTCGACTTAATTCGGATGCTAGGTGGTGAGATGCATTCTTGGGTGACTCCAGATACGAGGATAGTCGTTGGAGCTCAGTCCATGCAGCCACGACGAGACGAGTCCAAAGCAGACGACATTAGAGAACAGTGAAGTAGGAGGTTCGTACCAGATCTAGATGAGATGACATTCCACTCCACCGACATCAGAGATGCGATGCGCATGCCGAGGCATGGTACTTAGACTTACCTTCCAGAAGGAGTTGCGATGAGTATGTAGCCGTTCCGGAACGAGAACAGATCTAGTAAGGGACGATGACTTCCGGACAGTTGGCAGAGACGAGACATGGAAGAGACCGTGAGCAGGATTTCTTCCAGGGCACTGCTGCAATGATACTAGCACCCAGGATCAGATGTGTCACGTACATTCAGAGAGCCAGAGGCCGACGCCAGTAATATGTTGTCTTACGAGTGATGACGATGATTGACCAAGAGATGACCAGAGAAGTGCCAGAACGGAATCGTCCCCGTTAGCACACCTGACAGGGTCGATGAGCCGATGGACCGAAAGATTGGTAATTCACAGTGAAGACCTTGACCCAGGAGTGGTCATGGTTACGCACGCCAGCAGGACAGAGTTCATGATCATCGACGAGACGTCCCTCTAGTGACCGCGACAGTTGGCCGAGATTCTTAGAGGATGCGCTTGAGCGGTACTATTCCGCCATTATTGATTACGATGTATTGGGTGATTTATTCGTATGATTTGATTTTGATGATTGAGAATTTACGATCTTTGCACAGTGTTGCACTTGATATCGTTTTCGTGCTTCAGTTTCACATGTTTGTGATTTTACGATTTTAAACAGTTGAGTTGGTTTTGTGCGTATGCATGCATGCGATTTTGTTCCTGCACTCTGTATAGTTTATATATGCTTGCAGTGCAGTGATACGCCTTTTGTGCACTTAGATGCACTGGACTTCGATTTCGATTGTGATACTTGATATTTGTTTTGTGCACCTTGTGCACCTGATTTGATTTTGCGCATGTTCGGCGCTTGATATTGGATTTCATGATTTCGTGCATAATGGATGCACCTGCCTTGGATTTTTGCACATGTTGAGCGCATGTTTTGAGATGTGATTTTGGTGCACACCAGATGCACTAAACCGAGATTTTTCGTGCATGTCAGATGCACCTGATTTTGCGGTCAGGCACACATGTTGCCTACGACAGATGTTTCGTGCACACCCGATGCACTTAGATGTTGTTTCTGTGCATATATATGGTACATATTTGGATTTTGATTTCCGTGCGCACCAGACGCACGTAGCATTCATGTGCATATTTTGGGATTGATTTCGTATAGAGCAGTACGTTTTTATGATATTGCTATGTGTTTTCGTACTGAGCAGGACTAGCCAGAGGACAGTACTTGAATATATTTTGCATGCATTGATAGTTATTGAAGGGATTTCCAAAAAAGCGAGCTATAGCCTCAGTATTTACCTATGTGTCTGATATGACACGAAATGTTTAAAACAAGGAGACCCTTCTAAATTGTTTCCAACACGGCGGAACGTACATTTCAAACAAAGGTATATATGTATATAGTTATTTTCTTATGGTAGACGTCCGCCACTGTGCAGTGTTATACGCGTGCACAGCGACTTAAAGAGATTTGGCATGCATTTCCTTCAGATACTTACATATATAGATTCGATATTTACATGTATAGTTTCGAGTTATATCATATTGGTTTTGCTTTGGATTTGGCATTGATGTCTTCCCCATGACTCCGATGATTGCGGGATGCTTGACAGAGTTGTGATTTGAGTTATATGCTCATTTTTCATGCGCATGCGCTGCGCTACGATTTGTTTTATGTATTTACAATTTCGGAGCCCCGACGACTTGATGATTTTGGTTTAGATGTTTTAGTATTTGGGGAGAGTTTTAATTTAAATTCGGGGACCGAATTTCTTTAAGGGGGGAAGATTGTAACGTTTTGAAAATCGTTTCGGTGAAATTTCGAAAAAAACGGTAAAATAAGGGGGTTTTCTGTAAAAAGTCAAAATACAAATATCTTATTATAAAAATTAAATATACATATTCTAGCTATGTAATTGCTATTATTTGGTGTTTATTGAGCCGCTGGTGAAATTTCAAATTTTCTGAAAAAAATATTATTTTATTATTATTTTAAGCCGTCACTAATACAATTAATTAGGGAAAATTACAAATTGGAATGAGTTGAAACAAATTTTGTGCATCATAAAACATTAAATAAAATTTTATCATGTGGTTTTTGAAATAAAATTGTTTGCCAAAACGGTTTAGATAATATTGAAGAAAAAGGCTTATTTTATGAAAATAAAAGGGTTTTGGTGCATATTGTATTGGTGTTTGGTGTTCATTGCTCCACACACACACCCTCTCATCCTCACCCACTCACATGGCCGGCCCCACCACCACATTCCAGCAGCCCTCTCTTTTAAAAAAAAATTAGAAGAAGAAAAGAAAGAAGAATGAATAGATTAATTGATGAGGTATGGTATTTAACATAAAGTGGACTTTGTTGACTTCAACCCACACCCCAACCTCATTCTCTCTCTCTCTCTTCCTCCCCTCAATTTTGGCCGAACCCCTCCCATCCTCACTGCAGCAACAGCCCCCCTTTCTCTTCTCATTTCACCTCAAAATTTCTTCATATTATGCCCAAAAATCAACACAAGAAATCCCACAAAATCCAAATCCAAGCCCTACCCATTTTTCCTTAACCTATCTAGCATGGATCTTGGGGAAAAGTTTGCAATTTAGAGACAAGTTTCATGTTGATCTCAAGATGGTTATGAGGTATAAATCTTGTTTTTTTTTGAGTTGTTTGTTATTACTTCAAATTATGTTAATGAAAGGTTTAGTTTAGATTTTAAATTTAGAGTCCAAATTCAAGATTAGGGTTTATGAAATTGAAGTGGGGTTTTGTTTTGGAGTTGAATGGTGATCAATTGTGCATGGTTATGTGATGTATTTTTGTATCTTAGGGCATGCGAAATGTAATCTTGTTGCTTAGTGCTAATTGTAACATTAAAATATCCAATTTAGCTTTATTTAAGCAAACTAGTTTTTAGCTTTAGGTTCCAAATGGGTGATTTAAAATCTAATTAAGGTTTTGATGACTTTATTAACATTTTAATAAGTTGTTTAGCAATTTAGATCATGCAAAACCAAGCTTAATTGATGAATTGTGAATTTTGCTATAAAAGGTGTTAAAAATTGATATTTTTGCAAACTAGGATTTTGGAAATGAGGCAAATTTATGAGAATAAATTATAGAAATAGTTTATATGACTTAGTTATGATATTTAGTGGATATTGTGGTCGCTAAATTTGTTTAAACATCGAGTTTTGTACTAAAACGGTTAATTTTGCTTGCTAGATTTTCGGAAAAATAGCTTTTAAAGTGAGTTTGAGGTTTTTGTAAATTGCAACCTATTTCATATTATAATTAGTGTTTTTGAATGTATAAATGAGGGTATTTGGGTTTTTCTTGATGGTATGGCATTGTACGCCGATATCGAGGGTTTCTGGGTTGATTCGTGGAAGCAACCATAGGTTTTGACCAATATGGGATTCGTGTGTCGTTTTGGTCATGAGTCGGATTTTAATGCGATGCGGTGCGTTATGATATGTAGGTACCCCCATGTGGACTTCGAGACGGCAAGCAAGCGCATGGCGACGTCGGCACCGGCTAGTGAGAACCAGGTGAGTAGATTTATATCTACGGGGAGAAGTCGGGTGGATGGCGTATAGCACCCCCGCAGTCCGTGGTGGTGTATACGGATGCGTATAAACACCAACATTTATTATATGTTATTTGGGATTAATAACGTTGCTTAGGATGGATATTGGTGTGTTGGATTACCTTAGTGTTGCGAACCCTAGGGTAGTGTTGCACTACACATACACACATACATACTTGCATACTTTCCTATTGATATGTGCTCATGGGATTCTTTATAGTTATGTGTTCACATGGGTATGGGACTATGTGTTCACATACGGATTGAGGATGATACTTGGGATTGAGCTGAGTCGATGAGATTTGATTTGAGGCCGTGAGATCGGCGATATAGCAGGGTTCGTATCTTAGATACGACATGACGTTGTAGCGGGTCCTTGACGTAGTTTTTACACACGTGCATGCATACTTAGGCGATATCAGTATGGTACTAGACGTAGATCAGTACCCCGATCATGATATTTGATAAAGAGGATACCCGGTGAATAGTATGATGAATGTGATATTGACCCGTACCCAGATTGGGATGCCGTACGACGGATTTACTTACGAGCTATATTGATGATTGATCCGCACTCTTGACTTGGGATGCCTGATTATAGATAGGGTATCGGATATGATATTATTGAGGCGGGATCACCGACTATACATATACAGGTAGGTATATGTATCGACTCAGATGATAGGCGGTTTCCTTACCTGTAGTTCAGTTTGTTAGTTCAGCCGTATAGTTTAGTGTAGTTGTTAGATTAGATTAGACTCCTACCTATTTCAAAACTAACGAATCGTGGGTATTTTAAAAGACAGCCAAGGGATCCTACGGATATTTCAAAAGACGTATCTTTTCATAAAAACACCGTGGCCCCTATTTCCAAAACCCTATGATTCGTGTTATTTCAAAAGGCACCATTTGTAGGACTTATATTAGATTAATGCAGATTAGTTATAGTCGCGTCTAGTATTCAGCTCCCGCTCCTTATTGTGGTTCGCTTCGCATCGCATGTTTATATTATGTTTCATACTCCATTATTGATATCATGCTGTTAGGACACCAGCACCATTACCGATGATGCGTATGTACCACGTACACTTACTTGCCGGCTCACACACATCTTCATCGGTAATTGCCATGTCACATACACCTTAGAAAATATTATTGCTTGACATAACCTGTTAGCTAATAGTTTAGACATTGTAGTTATTACCTGCTACTTCATACATACTGTTATTCATTGTTATGCCGCATTCATGGATTCTCACGCATATATTCACTATTTTACGTGTTATTGAGGTTTTGGATTCGGATTTCCATGAGATTTTCTGGATTTGGAGGAAAACCGCAAAAACATAAATAAACATTTTCTCTCTTTAAAATAAAAAGTGCGGTTTTCCCATGATGTATGAGTCGTCCACCATGAGTTTGCTGATGGATTTCGAGACCCGATTCGAGGAGTGGAGGAACCGTTTCGGGTACATGGTGGGCCCGGTGCGGTACCCCGGGGCAAGAGGAATGTGGTGTTGACGTTGAGCCCGGCAGGGGAGCATACCGACCGGTGATATTACCCGACGCGTCGGATATCCGGAGGATACCGTCGTGGTCTTGAGATGGATGGTAGGGGCCGGTCTGGACTGACGGCGCTCTAGATATTGAGATTGAGACATTGATATTTCGAGACAGTGAGATTTATGTTTTGTGTCGATGCTAGACACTGTTGATACTGATTTCATTTATGATACCTCAGTTTAAAAATACGAAGGAAATCTCACTAATTTATGAAAACAGTTTCTTCATTTACATGTATTCTGTTTCATGCATGCATACCTCATTCATATGATATATTGCTACCTGAGGCACTGACACGGGCACATGAGTTTACACTCGGGTTAGATATTTACCCTAGCCTTGTTATAGGCTGCATGTTATATACATTTTTGAGGATATTTTATGATCATTGACCTAGGATTGCGTTATTTATGCGATTTCTGTGCGTAGATGTTTTTCTATTCACGAGTTGGCAACTCACCCCCGTTGTGCCCCAGTTTCTTGCAGGTTTGCCGTACAGGTTTCATTACGGTTTTGCGGGCTCAGTTTCATTCGGGTGACTTGCTAGTAGGTGGGTTTTTCTTGTATCGTACCCATCATATTACCTTGTATAATATTATTCCGTTGTATCTAGTAAATTCCATCAACCAAACATGTATTTATTGAGATAGAGACCAGTGTTGTTTATTCTTTCGACCTTAGAGTCGCTCGTTATATTTCTGGTGGTTTTGAGTTTCCTTTTGAGTTTTGATCCTCGCCGTTGGCGTTGTATATTATTGCTTGTGTGGTTGTGACCGTCGATTGACGAAGAGCTAGCTCCCGCTTGGGGATGCCTTTTTATTGATTTCGTATACTATTCATGTTGTATCCCGTTTGGGAGCCAGTATTTACAAAGGAGACTCTGCCGAAATTTTCAGTAAATTTTTGATGTTTTTAGAAACCCGCATATTTCGGCTTATGCTATTAAAACTACTTATTTTAAATTGGTTTTCCTTCACTCTACTACTTTTCTTGGTTTGGATTTCTGGGTTTTCGGTTTACTTAGATTACGTACGCCTCGAGACGTTCGTAGTTTAGGTGCCGGTCATGTTCCGTACTTTCGGGTCGTGACATGTATGTGGTCCCATATCTACACATGCCAGGGATGGTTCTTCGTACTTCATTACATTCACTGACGATCTATCAAGATACGGACATGTGTTCCTGTTGAAACACAAGTCTGAAGCTTTTGAGAAATTCAGAGAATATAAGAATGAAGTAGAGAACCAAAAGGGTAAAAGTATTAAAATCCTTCGATCTGATCGAGGACGAGAATACTTGAGCAATAAGTTCCGGGATTATCTAAAAGAGAATGGGATTCTCTCTTAGCTTACTCCTCCCTATACACCACAGCACAACGGTGTATCGGAGCGAAGGAATCGCACCCTATTAGATATGGTACGCTCTATGATGAGCACTGTTGAGTTGCCTATTTCCTTTTGGGGTTATGTGCTTGAAGCAGCAGCATACCTATTGAATCAGGTTCCATCAAAATCTGTACCTACCACACCATATGAAATATGGAGTGGGAAGAGACCATGTCTTAAACGAGTTAAGATATGGGGTTGTCCGGCCTATGTCAAAAGGCAAAATCCGGACAAACTCGAGGCACGATCAGTTCTTTGTAAGTTTGTAGGATATCCTAAACATTCGAATGGATATCTATTCTACCATGGTGAACAACAAAAGTTGTTTGTTGCTCAACATGCCACCTTTTTAGAAAAGGAATTTCTTGTAAAAGAAATTAGTGGTGAAGCGGTAGAGCTGGAAGAAGTTAAAGCACCACAAACTACAACTGAAGAATTGGTGGAACCAGATGATTCAGTAGTTCCTAATGAACCCCAGCCTCTCCGCCGATCTAGTAGGGTTCCTCATCCACCTGAGAGATACTACGGTTTTCTCATTGACGGTGGGAGCGAGGATTGCATCATGGAAGATGATGATCCAACTAGCTTCGAGTAGGCCATCACGAGTGGGGACTCTGTGAAGTGGCTGGATGCAATGCGATCTGAGATGGAATCCATGTACACCAACAAAGTATGGACTTTGGAAGTTGCTCCTGAAGGGGTAAAACCCATTGGGAGCAAGTGGATCTTTAAGAAGAAACTTGGTGTAGATGGAAATGTGGAAACTTTCAAAGCTAGACTTGTTGCAAAGGGTTTCGTCAACGACCAGGTGTGGATTATGACGAAACCTTTTTCTCCAGTGGATATGCTTAAGTCCATCCAGATCTTACTTGCCATTGCTGCATACCATGACTACGAAATCTGGAAAATGGATGTTAAAACCGCCTTTCTAAATGGTGATTTAAAGGAGTGCGTGTACATGACTTAGCCAGAGGGCTTCGTAGATAGTAGGAGCAGCGGAAAGGTGTGCAAGCTGCTTAAATCCATCTACGGGTTAAAGCAGGCATCGCGGAGTTGGAACATCTGTTTTCATGTTGTAGTCAAAGAGTTTGAATTCATCAAGAACGTAGATGAACCTTGTATATACAAGAAGGTTGCAGAGAGTAAGGTCGTCTTCCTCGTATTGTACGTGGATGACATACTCTTGATAGGAAATGATGTTCCTATACTGCACTCGGTCATCTAATCACATCGATTCTCAATGAAAGATCTAGGTGATGCCTCCTGCATTTTGGGAATTAAGATCTATAGAGATAGATCTAAACGGATACTGGGATTGTCCCAATCCAGGTACATTGACACCATATGAGACGAAGAGACCGGACTGTACGGTAGTGTTACTGATTGGATTCATAGGAGTGTAAGTCTACGGTAGCACCCCGGCCGTCTTTCCAAGGCCAAAATGCGGAAACGAAAAACTTTTCTTAACTTGAAAACCGGCGCTATCGTATGCTTAAAACCTGGATCGTAACCATTAACCTACAACTAGCTATCTAGAGAGAGGGTTGGAAAGCTATACCGATCGATCCGTGTCCTTCGGTCTTTGGCCACCATCCCAAGCTCCCCGCGGCAACTCCGGTCCCGGTCTCCTCGTCGGAAAGGGCACCACATCTATGAGTCTTTTTACGGGCTCCCGCTTCATCCGAAGCAACTCGGGTACGAAGTGTGCTAGCCGACGTGTCCAAGGTGTTGTAGAGAATGTTTTTGATCACTTTGTCTCTTGCATCCATGGCTTGGATGGAGGTTAGAGGTGTTGCCATTGATGGAGATAAAGAGCTAGAGGAAGAAGAAGAAGAAGAGGTCTTCTTTCTTTTTGTTGTTCTTTTGTTGTGATAGAATGAGAGTGAGAGAGTTAGAAAAATACAAGACCAAACATATCATATATGGCAGCCCCTCTCTCTCTCCTCTCATCATATCAACACAATCAATCCACTAATGTGACATTTTTCACAAAAAAGAGACCATGAGTCATAATATATGTCCATGTCACATTAATGCATCTCATGATGAATTCTAGCTCATTATTTCCACCATCCAAACATTAATCCAAATGTTTGGTTCAACAAAAAAGATCTGGCAACATCTAAAGTAAACTCGTGACGGATCACAAGGATACCCATCACATGTATATACATACCTGCATCCGCATTCCGACTGAATGCGAATGCGATGAGACTAAATTAATCCAACAAATCTAATACTAGGATCCGGCTTAAACCAAAGCCCACTAGTATGATCCGTCCGATCATGATCCGTGCAATACCGCCCGTATAAGATCGAACCCTGCCATATATCATACGGCCTCTACAACGTTTCGCCCGAAACTTGAGAAACTGTCTATAGGGGACTCTAAAGACTCGTCAATACTTTGGCTGTGGATTTAACCACTAGCACGTCAGAGGTATTAGCCGTACGTAACGGGCTACCAAGTATTGACCAAAAGGGAGGTCGATGAGCGAACTCATCCTGACACCCTACTGAGCCTGTCAGTGACAATATCCGTACAGTCCGGTCCGTTCGTCTATGAGCATCGCATGGCGGGCCTAGAGGGTCGGTAAAAAGTCAGACCCCCAAAAGCGGTACAAGTTGTGTCGGAGTGTAGCCCAGAACACCCTGAAATACTACTGGAATACCTACCAATAAATCTCCTGCCTTGGCCAAGGACTTCGTGTAATGGCTCTCCTAGACACAGCGCGATCTCACCCCCAATACCGGGAGAGACGAACCCCTGCCGATCCGCTCACTGCCTCCATGTGGCTCGGGACTGTACCCAACTAAAACCTGTTTGCACGACTCCTTTGAGCCGTGGTAGGGTAGTAATCAAAGCACAGTGGGAACTCACACGAGACAAATGACGATCTCAGGTCGATGAACTAACCTGTACACATGTCACCAAGGATCTGCTATCTGACGTCAGGTATAATACCAACTAGCATGTTCCCGGCGAGTCCTGTCCGGTGTACTCATAACCCAATGAGCACCTGTATACATCTTAGGTGAACCAACTGACACCAATGGCTTGTAAGACCGGCCATCGCCCCTCGTCGGAGTCTCGACTGTATACACTAGTCTACTCTGGAGTATCGATGCCCTGTCTCGAAAACTCCCACAACTAGAGACCTTTTAAGGATGTGCTTATAGACCCCAGCTCCCGCGTATATGATCGCCATCATACTGCTGGCAGTCAAGCAAAAATCCTAAGGGCTCTATCAATGTGTAATAGTGACCTCTAAGGTCACCTAAAGCAGTACACGATGACAAAGATAAACCAGATAGCATACTATCATCTCGAGTAAGATTGTCCTACCGGTATAGGTCATCCTCAATCATTGCAATCACGTGCCTGTGATCCAATAATTGACTCTGAGGGCACTATATCCAACAATGAGAATGTACATGCTTGCTTGTTAATCTTCCGATCACTCAATATCTGGGTGGCTGTTACGTTTAGCTGGCCGCTTGCAGCTTGTGGGCGTTTGATATGATCATCACCTACTGCCGGCATATTGACGATTCTTTAGAGTCCTACACAGAGGTTTTCTGGCTCAGGCAAAACGGAGTAGGAGCACATATGTGATATGTGCGGGACCGAGAATAATACGATATGAGATACCGTATTCTATTCTCACGATATGAGATATCGGCTGGGTATATGTGATATAGCCGGGTCATCGGATCAAGTGTTGATTGATGAACTGGTACATGTTATATTAGTCGGTTATATGTAATATAGCCGGATTATCGGATCAAGTGTTGATTCGATAATTTAATGTATAATTATATTTGTGATATATTACATTACGTTAACTAATATAAGCTCGCTTTATTGATTCATTTTCTCACCGGATAATACATTGATATATATGCGATATATGTTAATTGTATTATTTTCTTTTGTTACATTATATATTATATATGTGATATATAATATTGTAACATGTTAGGGTTACAAATGCAACATGGTTGTTGAGTTTAAACCAAGTTAGAGTTTGGATTAGGGTTAGCTTTTGGATGAGGTTCATGGATGCTTTATGAAGCTTTGACTTTGTCTTTTTTTCCTTGATGTTTTGTGAAGATATTTGTTAACCCAACCCAAACCCTTAACCTATGGTTTATTCTCTACAAGAGTTAAGACTCTCATTCTTAACTCATGGTTGCAATTGTAACCACAACAATAATTCATTATTCATCACAAAAGCTTTTGCTTCTTCTTCTTCTTCTTCTTGTTCTTGAAATAAAAGCTTCACTAGGTTTATGATTTGTGATGATTAATAGTGAGAAATTGAAAAAAAAAAAAGAGAGCAAAATTCCTACTTCATCATCCTCATCTATTCTAGCCACTTAGATTAGGGTGTTCACTTCTCTAATTACTTCATTAGTGAAGTGTAAGCTTGGGTTAGAGATTCTTCAAGGTAGATCATCTTAGATCAAGAAGACTTCAAGCAAGATGCATCATTCATCTCTTGGAGCCTCACGAGAGTCGGAGTTCTTGATGATCGCAGTGAAGGGACCTCAACACGGAGCTTATGAAGCGAAAGAACGGACTACAAAGGTTGTAATCCTACTCTCTTTACTTCTTTGTATATGATACAAACTTGTTACCCTAGATTTTCTAGTAAAGATTTATGATTTGCTTGCTTTGCACCTCTCTAAATTTTAAAGTGGCATGAGTGATGCTACCAAACCCTAGACTAGGTGAAAGGGAAGCCCAACAAGGATAAGGAGACAGTACACCTATTGCGCTTATTGGAAAGTTTTCTTCCAAACCATAGGCAGGTGCCGAAAGGTAGGGAATGAAGAAAACCAATTAAGCCTAAGAGTGGTGTGCAAAAGGTAATAAGTAAAGACAAATAAAGGGATCAAAATAAACGGCAAAGAAAATTGCGACTGCTATCATTCACGATAAAACCGTGTATTCCCCTGCCACTCCCACATCCACTTTGGATTTCTCCAGAATACTTCGTATCACTACTAACGTCCATAGTGCTTGGACATGCCATCGTATAGTTACATACGAACTCGAAGGAATTTGTTCCAGATTCGAGGATGGTTTCCGGTTCAGGAGAAATAGAATAGGATTATTCTGATGTCTTTTTCCATTACCTTCTCTCAGGTTGCGGGGGCTCCCAGCATAAGGAGTGTACACCTATTACGCTTATTAGATAGTCTTCTTCAAAACCTTAGGCTAGTTCCGAAGGGTAGAGAAGCAAGAAAACCAATTAGCTTAAAGAAGGTGTACAGAAGGTAATAAGTAAAGACATAATAAAGGGATTGGAGTGAGGGCATGGAAGTATACGGTTACAGTCATGAATCAGAATAGTAGAAGAGGCATTACTAGGAATACCAGTTAACCCCTTTGAAACATTTTCATGTTTCAGTTTCACTGTACGTTGTTAATTGAAAACTGATTTCCCGATTAGATTCTAACTCCAGGGTATGTATTTACAAGATTCGTTTCTCACATCTGTATAGTGTTACAGATGGTGAGTGGGAGTAAGATATTAGGAATTGGGTGATTGGATCCTCATTATATCGGAATTCGTTGTAATTGGTGATACTTGAGGAAATCATCTGGTTTTTTCCTGATGGCAAATATTTGGTTTTGAATATCTGTTATTGTGCACCAATTTCAAACTGATATAGCTGTACGTTTATTTTATAAAGTGAGATATAACTTTTTGAAATTATGTCTGTAACATTTACCTATATCGGTTGATGGTTAGGTAAGGTACATTCAACAGCGGTGTAATTCTTCTTAACCATAACACAGTTTTCAATCTACGACGCACAGGGTTAGAGTCGTTAAACTCAGTAGACATATACAAAGTATTGTATGTTGTCCAGTGTCCATTAGGACAAAGGGGTTGGTACTCGTACTATATTCTGTTTACTTGTGACTTCTCCAGTTCTGGACAAGTGTTTCGTTGAAATGCAAGGTCCAGATTTTGAGAAGTTATAGGTATAAGAATAAAGTAGAGAACCATTCGGTGGAAGTATCAGGATTCTTCGAGGTAGTCGAAGATGTAGATACTTGTGTTTGGTATTGATAGTAATGGTTTTGAGTACTTGCTTCTCTTTCGGGTTACTCATATATGGATGCACTCCTAGTTGAGTAATGCTGATTGGCCTCATTCCTTTTGGTTGGTATGCACTGGGGACAGCTGCATGATTTTGAATCTGGTTCCAATAGAACCTAAAGATTCAATTGGATTTGACATTCCATTAGCCACTCCGCAGATTTGGTGGGTAACCTTAGGCACCCGAGAGGTACTTCGGTCTTCTCAGAGACGGTGACAGAGAGGTTCTTGTTTACCCAGACTTGCCATTGCTGCTGTTCCAGACTATAAGACCCGGCAGGAGGATGAGTATAGCGTCGTTCTAAACTAGCTTTGGAAGTGCACATGTATATGACTTGGCCAGAGGGTTGTTGTATTCAGTGGGAGCAGCGGAAGCATAGAGGGCAAGTAGCTTATGTCTATTCATAAGCTAAAGCAGGTATAGCGGATATAGATCATCTATTTTTTATGTGACAGTCATAGGCTTTGACTTCATCATCAGAATAGGAGATGGATATGGTAAGAAGGTAGTGGGGTGTGATGTCCTGGTATTTGGGATGACATACACTTTATAGGAAGTGAAATTCCTATACTACGATCGGTTATACTGTGGTTGTCACACAGTTGTTTCTCCATACAGGACATGGATATTATATCAAACATTCTGGTAACTAGATCTATGGTTTTAGATATAGATTTGGGTAGTTTTCCAATCTGGGTACTTAGACAGTATTCTAAAGGTGTTTTAGAATGGACGACTCCTGACATAGTGGTGTACCTGCAGGTGATGGAGTCACCCTCTCTAAAGGTGTCTTATAGACTAATGGGGAGAGGGATGTGCATGATTGGCATATCACTTGCTTAGGCAATTGAGTCAATCATGAGATGTCAACTACCACACCAGATATTGTTTTTGCACTAAATGCAATAAGTTGATATATTAATCCAATCCTGGAAAACGTTTGGATGCAGTTTATGAACATAAATGGATGTTCTGGGGATATGGTAACGACAGCCTCCTTCGGGAGACGGTTATCATTTCAGGCTTCCAAGATGACCTGGATGACAGAGTAGCTGTCGGAGTTATAGTGTTTCCCTCTTCTGAGGGACAGTATGTTGGACAGCTGGTCCAAGCGGATACTGAGGAAGGCATGGCGCATTATACTGATTGAGTTCAGTGGACGATACAGTCAAAGAAGTTTGCAGGATTTGGAGTTCATTTGTGAACTGGGTCCCATCAGATATCCAGACATATTCTAATACATGTATTTCTCATTTCGAGAGATAGCTTTCTCCGCAAAGTTGAGATATAGAGAGATACAGAAAGAAACACTGGAGCGGATCCACTCACTAAGGCTATTTTTCGAAAGCAATAGTTTCGCAAACCGGTTTTGCGAGACTGATTAGTAGAGAAGTTGGGTGTTCGGTATCACACGGGCTGTGAGTATGCGACATCACCTTAAGTGCAAGTGGGAGATTGTTGGCTATAGTGCCCTCAAAGCAATTATCGTAGTCGCAGGCATGTGATTATGATGATTGAGGGAGGACCTATACCGATAGAACAGTCTTACTCGAGATGATAGTATGCTATCTGGTTTGTTTTTATCATCATATATGTTGATAGAGCCCATAGGATTCTTACTTGACTACCAGCATTATGATGGCGATCATATACGTGGGAGCTGGGGGTCTATAAGCACATCCTTAAATGTTTCTAGTCATGAGAGTATCGAGACCGGGCATCAATACTCCAGTGTAGACTGGTGTATACTTATTTAGACCCTGACAAGGGGCGGTGGCCGGTCTCACAAGCCATTGGTGTTAGTTGTTCACCTAAAATAGTATACAGGTGCTCATTGGGTTATGAGTACACTGGACGGACTCACCGGGAACATGCTAGTTGGTATTATACCAATTGTCAGATAGCAGTTCCCTAATAACATGTGTACAGGTTAGTTTGTCGACCTGAGATCGTCATTTTTCTCATGTGAGTTCCCACTGTGCTTTGATTACTACCCTACCACGGCTCAAAAGAGTCGTGCAAACAGGTTTTAGTTGGGTACAGTCCCGAGCCACATGGAGGCAGTGAGCGGATCGTCGGGGATTCGTCTCTCCCGGTATTGGAGTTGATGTCGCGCTGTGCACGGGTGGCCATCACCAGAAATCTTCGGCCGGGGTATGCGAGAATTACCGATCCAGGATCGATAGTTTCTCAGGTGGTGATGGGTTTCATACCGACACAAATTATCGCGTTGTTAGGGGTCTGACTTTATCCACCCCCTTAGACTCGATATGCGGTACTCATAGACGAACGGACCGGACTGTACGGATATTGTCACTGTCAGGCTCAGTAGGGTTTCAGGATGAGTTCGCTCGTCGGCCTCCCTTTCGCTCAATACCTGGGTAGCCATTACGTACAGCTAGTTCCACTGACGTGCTTGTGGTTAAACCCACTGCCAGCGTATTGACGAGTCTTTAGAGTCCCACACAGAGGGTTTCCCTGATTCGGGCGAAACGTTGTAGAGGCCGTATGGTTTTATGGCAGGGTTCGAACATACACGTGCACTTGTGCACGTGTCATGATTCGGACGGATATTACTGATGGTCTTTAGTTTAAGCCGGATCCTAATATTATATTGTTGGAATATTTTTGTCTCGTTGTATTCGTATTCAGTTGGAATACGGATGCGCGTATGTATATACGGACGAGGGGTATTCTTGTAATTTGTTACGAAATTACTTTTGAAGTTGCCATTATCTTTTTGTTTAAACATTTAGGGTTTAATGTTTATGTGGTGAAGGAATAATCAAGGCTGTTTTTCTTTTTGTTGTACTGGCTATTTCTTGGCTGCCAAATTCGTGGGCATGGGGTGTCTGCAATTAATGGGGCATGGGCAGTGAGAAATTTGTTGCATGCATGTGTGCAATTTGGTGTGTCATGCTATGCATTAATTAGGCATGGTCCATTTCTTTTCCCAGGCACAATTCGTGGGCATGGCTGTGGTCAAGGAGTGGGTGGGTGCTGGGAATTTATTGGAGAGAGGGATTAATTCATTTGGGTTGATTTTGGTGAGGTGGTGGCTGAGATTATTGGTGATGGATTAATTTATTATGTTGTCTTTTTATCACTACAATTCCTTACTACTACACTCATAACAACAGAGAGGGTTTCTTATGGACAAGCACAATTCCACAGAGCACCATTCTCCCTTGGCCGAGCCCATTCATTTTCCTTCACAAGCAATTTTCTTTAGCCTCACTTCTACTTCTCATCCATGGCAACTTCAATATACCTCCACCCAAATACTTGGGTGCCTTGAGACAACGTATTCACATACTATCTCTACTTCGCCTTGGACATGTCGGCTAGCAAACTTCATGTCCGAGTTACATCGGTTTGAAGCGGGAGCCCGTATTAGTAATCCTCGAGATAGATCGTCTTCGACGAGGGAGACCGGAGAGCGAGCTTGTTCGGGGCAGCCGCAAGGTGTTGGAGATAGTGCCCTCAGAGTCAATTATTGGATTACAGGCACATGATTGCAATGATTGAGGGAGGACCTATCCCGGTAGGACAGTCTTACTCAAGATGATAGTATGCTATCTGATTTATCTTTATCATCGTGTACTGCTTTAGGTGACCTTACAGGTTACTATTGCACGTTGATAGAGCCCCTAGGATTCTTGCTTGACTACCAGCAGTATGAGGGCGATCATATACGTGGGAGCTGGGGTCTATAAGCACATCCTTAAAAGGTCCCTAGTCATGGGAGTTTCGAGACAGGGCATCGATTCTCCAGAGTAGACTAGTGTATACAGTCGAGACCCCGACGAGGGGCGGTGGCCGGTCTCACAAGCCACTGGTGTCAGTTGGTTCGCCTAAGATGTATACAGGTGCTCATTGGGTTATGAGTACACCGGACAGGACTCGCCGGGAGCCTGCTAGTTGGTATTATACCTGACGTCAGATAGCAGTTCCCTGGTGACATGTGTACAAGTTAGTTCATCGACCTGAGATCGTAATTTGTCTCGTGTGAGTTCCCACTGTGCTTTGATTACTACCCTACCACGCTCAAAGGAGACGTGCAAACAGGTTTTAGTTGGGTACAGTCCCGAGCCACATGGAGGCAGTGAGCGGATCTGCAGGGGTTCGTCTCTCCCAGTAATGGGGGTGAGGTCGCGCTGTGTCTAGGAGAGCCAGTACATGAAAGTCCTTGACCAAGGCAGGAGATTTACTGGTAGGTATTCCAGTAGTATCTCAGGGTGTTCTGGGCTACACTCCGACACGACTTGTACCGCTTTTGGGGGTCTGACTTTTACCAACCCCCTAGGCCCGCCATGCGATGCTCATAGATGAACGGACCGGACTGTACGGATATTGTCACTGACAGGCTCCGTAGGGTGTCAGGATGAGTTCGCTCATCGACGTCCCTTTGGTCAATCGCTGGTAGCTCGTTACGTATGGCTGATACCTCTGACGTGCTAGTGGTTAAATCCACAGCTATAGTATTGACGAGTCTTTAGAGTCCCCCACACACAGTTACTCAAGTTTCGGGCGAAACGCTGTAGAGGTCGTATGGAGATATGGCAGGGTCCGATCAGATACATGCGGTATTGCACGGATCGTGATCGAACGGATTTTACTAGCGGGCTTTGGTTTAAGACGGATCCTAGTATTAGACAGTGTAGATTTTGTCTCTTTGCATTTGTCTTCAGTGGGAATACAAATGCGGGCATGTATATGCAGTCGCGGGGTTTTCCTGTAATTTATTACGGGATCAGTTTTCTGAAGTTGCCAGTTTGCATTCCGTTCCGGCCAGTTTTCCTTTGTTCCGTCACGGCCGGACTTTATGGTGGAGGGGGTTATTTGCAAGTTTGCAAATAACTTATTGTGGAGGGGGTTTCTTGCATATGAGAGCTTCATGATAGTTATTCATCATGAGATTCCTTTCTTATCGCTTCATTTGCATTTATTATGATGGGTTTGTGATGAGAGTTGATTTGGTTTTAGATGTGAAATAATTTGATCATTATCTTCACATATTGGTATATGTTTTTAATCCATCAATTATTCCTCCACCATAGTGAGGCCGGCCATATCTTAGAGAGAAGGAGGGTTCATTTTCTAGTATGAGGAATTTTTCATTTTCATCTCATTCTTCTTGCTACAAAATTCCACACATCACTCTACAGTTCTTCTTCCCTCCATCAAAGGCAACATAAACCCCAAAGCGACAACCATTCTACACTACACCTACAGTACCCTTGGACGCGTTGGCTAGCCAACTTCGCGCCCGAGTTGCCTCGGTTCAGAGGTGAGAGCCCGTAAATGAACCCGGCTACGTGGTGCCCTTTCCGACGAGGAGGTGACGGACGGAGATTCCGCGGGAGATCGGAGTGGAAACGAAGACCGAAGGACACGGATCGCTTGGTATATCTCTCTACCCATCTTTTAGTTTGCTAGTAGCTAGGTTAATGGCCTGATCCGGGTTTTATAGTGCGCGGTGGTGCCGGTTTGCAAGTTTCGCAAAGTTTTTCGTTTCCGCATCTCCGACGTCGGATCGACGGCCGGGGCGCCGCCGTGCACTTACAATGGTATCAGAGCCACGCCATTAACTTAGCCTAGCTTGCTCTAACGTGTTTAGAACTCGATCGAACAATAAAACCCCAAAAACCGTATTTTCTAGTGCATCGGGTTTCTGTCGAAATTTTTTTGGCTCCAAAAATTTTTCAGGTTGTTGCAGAAACATGTGCAGGGAATTATAAGACTTCTGTAGAAATTTGATCGCGTGAACCCACTATCCCACCGCGGAACCGCGGCCAAACCTATGCTTGGGCCGCGGTTCCGCCGCAGTCTTTACTGTTCAGTGTATCAAAGTTCTACAGAGAGCTTCTGAGTTGAAAATGGAGGTTTTGGGATATTCTTTTTGGGCCCAGAATTTCTTTAAGTGCTACAGTAGTGTTTGGGGCCCACTTTGATAAATTTGATCGATCGGAAATTTTATACATATTAGTTCACAGTATTTATATTATATCTGCGACCGTGAATGTCATTTGATCGGTAAATCCTGTCTAACTGCTATAGCCCGGTTAGACGGATTTGCGAACGTGACATTCACGTTGATGTTCTGTGTTGTGCTATGATGTTGCGGATTGGTCGTGGGGATAGCCTGGATGCAATATTAGTACAGTTTCGTTTTATATGTACATTTGATATTGCGGGGCGAGCGTCCGACATGTGGACTGTCGTCACTGCCTGTTTGTATTATTCTTTTGGGGCACGACCGGGTCGAGGTCGATGTACCCGTTGTATGTATATTTTACTTTCTGTACTAGGATTACCCCGCGGAGGGGTGCACGGGTAGCCGGGTTCTAGAGGGCAACGGGCCCGCATCTTATGGCGTTGAGACAGATGGGGCTTCACTCTAGAATTGGCAGGCTATTCGCCGCACTCGTAGGGGGTATAGGTTGACCCAGGAGGGGTGCCCAAGTTACCGGATTCCGTGAAGTGCTGGGTGGTCCATTCACGTTGCTGAAGGGGGCTGCCTCGCTTCAGATTTTGGCGGGTAACTTGCCGCGCCCATAGGGGTCTAGGATTTCATTGCACAGGCTATCCACACGACCAGGCGAACGTCGGGTTTCAGTAGCGGCTCTATGAAACCCGGGGATCCCAGATATCTGTATTGTTCTGTGATGCTGATTACTCTCTGTGATGCTGCTTTTTATCACGCCTTGAGCGAATATTATATATTGATATATATACTAGTAGATGTTGTATATGTTTTGCATCCGCGCTAGTCCAGTCCCCGCTCTGTCGTTAGTTAAGTAACCTAACGGGTGATGACGGGACCCAGTGGCGAATGCGGATGGTATATACGTACATCATTATTTTCGTTCTTTATTGGTGTGATCAATTGATGGGACTGCGTTGATTCGGATCAATGCAAGATAAACAAACCTATTCTGATGTTGTTGGAACAATTTTCAAAAAGCTGTTATTGCAAGGGCGTTCTCTTTTGTTTTGCACAGTGGTATTCAGTTGGAATATCCTGCTCCTCAGTCGACGAGGCAAGGGCCGAGATCCCTTCACCGGGAGTGACCCATTGGACAGAAGTTTGCGTCAGGGCAGTAACTTCACTATAGCCGATTACTTTTGCTTTGCATCGTGGTATTCAGTTGGAATATCCTGCACCTCATTCTATGGGGAAAGAGCCGAGATCCCTTCACCGGGAGTGACCTCTTTAGTAACGGTTTTCGTCACTATATTTTTATAAAGCTATCCAGTTCCTTCAACGATATCAAGTTCATTACGTTAAAGGTTTTCGCCAGAAACCATTCGTAGCCCTCCATCATTTCAGTTAAATATTCGATAGTATTCAAGCTATGTATTTTGACCTCACGCCAAGGCATAGTGATTGGTAGCTGCCGGATATTTATCTGTTGCATAGATAGATGCATTGGTTTGGGACAGTCGTACTACTATTTTGGCCTACGTCAAGGGTATGTACGGGTGGGTTCAAATTAACCTGGATATTGATGGGAAGAACTTGACATGTGACTTATGACATTTTGACCTCACGCCAAGGTCATAAGAGCATGGGGCAAAAATCACATCGGGAGTTTCTAAAGAAACTGAAACTTGCCAGATATGCGCATACCTTCTGGAGTGTGATAACGTGAGCGGATTCCGTCACGTTATCATGCGATGATGGTTGGATCCCGATTCCCACTGATGAGTTAGTTTACTCCTCGGGTGATCCCGACTAATTCTTCTTTCGGGTTTGGAGAAGAATTTGATGTTACAGTGGGAGGTTTCCAGATTAGATAAATTGATAACCATTCTAATCTAGGTTAGAGTGCACGCTGAGTGTTTCTTTTCTCTCTCTCTCTTTGGCAGCGACCATTGACCCGACCCTAGACTATGACTCAGTGACCAAGTTGACCGAACCTTCTTTAACACTGGCTTTTGGATTGTCTGAGTTGCAAACCTCCTTGCCACTCCTACTTTTACCCTTTTTTTCCAGGACACCCCGTATTACTACGAACGTCCACTTCCATTGGACAAAACCATCGTTTGGTTATATACGAACTCGAAGGAATTTATTCGAGGATGGTTTCCGGTTCTGAAGAAAACGAATAGGACTATTCAGTTGTCTTTTCCTTTTACCTTCTCTCAGGTTATGAGTGCTTCTTGGATTAGGACAGTACACCTATTATGCAAATTGGATAGTCTTCTTCCAAATCATAGGCAGGTGCCGACCGGTAGGGAATGAAGAAAACCAATTAGCCTAAACGGTGTACAGAAGGTATTAAGTTAAGACAAAGAAAGAGATTAGAAGGAGGGCAAAGTAAATTGCGACTGATATTCATGACCAAACTAAGTATTTCATTACCACTCCCACTTCACCTTTGTATTTCTCCAGGACACTCCGTATCACTATGAAGATCCACAGTTATTTGGATACTCCATCGTATGGTTATATACGGACTCGAAAGGAACTTGTTCCAGTTCGGGGATGGATTCTGGTTCGGGAGGAATAGGAATAAGGTTTATTCGGTTGTCTTTTATCTTCACCTTCTCTCGCATTGCGAGTGCTCCTAGGATTAGGACAGTACACCCATTATACTTATTGGATAGTCTTCTTCCAAACCATAGGCTGGTGCCGAACGGTAGGGAAGGAAGAAAACCATTTGGCCTAATGGGGTGTACAGAAGGTAATGATTAAAGACATATAAAGGGATTTGGAGAGGTGGCAAAGATTTATACGGTTACAGTTGTGAATCTGGATAATGGAAGAGACATTACTAGGAATACCAGGATACCCCATCGAAATATTTTAATGTTTCAGTTTCACTGTGTACTGTTAAAAGAAAACTGATTTCCCAATTAGCCCTTGCTCCAGGGTATGTATTTACCAGGTATGATTCTCACATCTGTATGGTTTTACAGATAATGAGTGAGAGTAAGTTATTGGAAATTAGGTGATTATCCTCATTATATCGGAATTCGTTGTAATTGGTGATATTTGAGGAAATCACCTGGGTTGTTTGCCGGACGGCAAATATTTGGTTTTGAATATCCGTTGTTATGCACCAATTTCAAATTGATATATCTGTACGTCTATTTTCATAGAGTGAGATATAACTTTTTGAAATTATGTCCGTGACATTTACCTATATCATGTAGAGTTACTAGGCACACTAACAAAGCTCTACAAGGTATCGACCATGCCAAAATTAAATTTTTATGTGCCGAATAACACTAAGCAAGATCGTATACTAGAGATTAGGCGAAACAATTAGCAAGTAAACAACTTTACTCTAAAGGGAATACGAAATACAACCTTTGTAGATCGGTCCTTCACTTCTAAAGCTCCTTGATGAAGTCCCTTCGCTGCGATCAAGTTTCTCCCGGACTCTTGCATGGCTTCACGACGCGAAGGATGCGACCTTGCTTGAAATCTCCGAGGCCGAAGATGATCTACGTCGAGGGAATTCCGACTCAAGCTCCTACTTCACTAACTAGAGAAATAGTGAAGTAAATACCCTAAACTAAAGTGCTAGTCTAGTAGAAAATGGAGAAATAGGAAGTGGGTTCTCTTTAGAATTTTGTTTCTCACACTCTTTCTCACTTTGGATCAAACCCTAGTTTTCTTTCTCCTTTTCACAATGAAGAAGATGAACCAAAAGAAAGAGGAAAGGATAATGATCAAGTGAGTAATCTAACCATGGTGAGTGAGTATTATAAGTCCACGTTGCGACCCCCGGTTCTTACGGGGAGGCGGAAACGGTATAAAAATCAAATTTTTAGCGCATGGGGCAACATGGACTAAACAAAGTCGGGATCTTTTCTAAACTAAACTAGCAAACATGCTAAAGAGAGTTAGCTACTCGGATAAAAGGTTATACCTAACTTGAACTCCTTCTTCTTGAAACTTTTGTTGGGGTTGATGGTTCTATCCTTGTTGCCTTCTTCCGTCAAAGATGGATCCACCTGAGGGTTCAACCTTCGGGCTCTTTCTCGAACTTTGAGAGAACTAGAATCTTCGGCTTGCTAAACCTTTGACCCTAGAGTGAGTAGAGAGTGTCTTTGGGGTGTTTTAATCTCAAGGAGAGGGATTCTCAACTCATGAGAAGGATTCTCCTTGAACTAGAGGAGGAAGAAGAACAAGTGAGGAGAGAGAATGGTTATGATAGAATGAGCTTCTTCTTTTCATTTTACAACCATATCACAAATGAAAAGAATTATCAATTAACAATAATAATAAAATGAAATAGTTGATGGATGGTTTGGAATGACCATTATCATTACATTCATTAAATGAATTTTGCTAGAATCAAAGAGCATCTTTGCAAAGTAATGATGATGGTCAAACATTCAACCATGGTCAACAAGTCAACCATGGTCAACAAGTCAACAAAATCCAACCATGACACAATTTCATTTAATTAATATTATTAATTGATATATCATAATTCCATTAGGGTTTGGAAAAAGACGACTGTCAACTGTGCAAACGCACCCGTTCCGAAACCCTAATGAAAAACCTCTTCCTCCGCCTCAATCAACTGTGCATACACACCCGCATTCTTGTTCCGAGGAACATGAATACCAAGAGATAAAATCAACCCCAAAACGTATACCAGTATCTGGCTCAAACCAGAGCCTACCAGTAATATCCGTCCGGACTCCAAACGTGCACAAGTGCGCGGATGAGAACGAACCCTGTCGCAAAGCCATGCGACCTCTACTCTATTTTGCCCAGAGGCGAATACCCTCTGTGTGGGACTCTAAAGACTCGACACTACGCTGGCAGTGGGTTTAACCACAGACCGCAAGCGGCACTAGCTGTGCGTAACGGTCCCCAGGTAGATGCCGACAAGAAGGCTGACGAGGTGAACCCCATCTGAACTCCTACTGAGTCTGAATGTGACAGTCTCCGTACAGTCCGGTCTGTTCGTCTAATACATCGCATGTCGGGCCTAGGGGGTGGTAAAACGTCAGTCCCCTAATAGCGGTACAAGTAGTGTCGGAGTGAAGCCCAAAACACCCTGAGATAACACTGGAAGCCTACCAGTATATCTCGCTTGCCCTGGCCAGGGACTACTCGTGTAATGGCTCTCCTAGACACAGCGCGATGTCAACCCCCAATACCGGGAGAGACGAATCCTGTCTAACCGTCACTGCCTCCAAGTGCTTCGGGACTGCGCCCAACCATTACCTGTTTGCACGACTCCTTTGAGCCGCGGTAGGGTAGTGATCAAAGTGCAGTGGGAACACACTCGAGGCGAAGTGCCAGTGTCAAGTCAGCGGACTAAGCTGTACTCATGTCACCTGGGAACTGATAACTGACGATAGGTATAATACCAACCTGTCAGTTCCCGACGAGTCATGTCCAGTGTACTCGTAACCCAACGAGCACCCGTATACTATCTCCAGTACGACGTACTGATGGTTGTGGGACAGACCATCTCCCACACTGGGATGAGAAGCGCATACGCTAGTCTACTCCGGAGTATCGATGCCCTGTCTCGATAGTCCTGCGACTAGGGACCTGTATAAGGATGTGCTTGTAGATTACCCAGCCCCCACTAGTGTGACTGCCATCACAACGCTGGTAATCAAGCAAAGATCCTAAGGGCTCCACTAATGCGTATAGGTGATATATTAAAATAAACACATGTACACATTGAAGTAGAAACAAACCAAGTAGCATACTACTATATTGAGCAAGATTGTTTATACAAGGTGAATATCCCAAGCTTCCATTAAGTAATATACAAACTAGTATGATACAGTAATGGCCTCTAGGGCATATACACTAACAATCTCCCACTTGCACTAAGGTCATGTACTGGCGTATCGAAGACCTGTCATCTCGATCAGCCGCTCGAACTGAGTCTGGGGCAGTGCCTTGGTGAATGGATCTGCAGTGTTTTCTTCTGAAGCAACCCTCCGAACCTCGATCTCCTTGCGATCCACGATCTCCCTGATCAGGTGATACCGCCTCAAGATGTGTCTGGATCTCTGATGGGACCTGGGTTCCTTCGCTAAAGCTATAGCCCCGTTGTTGTCGCAATACAGAGGTATTGGGTCAACAATGGACGGAACCACCTGAAGTTCTTTCAAGAACTTCCTCATCCAGACAGCTTCTTTTGCGGCATCAGATGCAGCGATGTATTCCGCTTCCATAGTCGAGTCTGCAACGGTTTCCTGTTTGGAACTCTTCCAACACACCGCCCCTCCATTGAGGGTAAAGACAAAACCCGACATGGACTTGGAATCATCCTTGTCACTCTGGAAGCTGGAGTCAGCAAAGGCCTCGATCTGGAGGTCTTTTCCGCCATACACCAAGAACATCTCCTTAGTCCTTCTCAGGTACTTGAGAATGTTCTTTACCGCTATCCAGTGTTTCTCCCCAGGGTTTGACTGATACCGGCTTACTACACTCAGTGCATAAGCTACATCCGGTCTGGTACACAACATTGCATACATTATAGAGCCTACCGCAGAAGCGTAGGGTATAATAGACATGCGATCCCTCTCCAAATCAGTCTTGGGGGACATCTCTTTAGAGAGGGTGATCCCGTGACAAGCCGGTAGGTTACCGCGCTTGGAATCTTCCATACTGAATCTCTTCAGTATAGTGTCGATGTACCTGGACTGTGAAAGTCCTAATATCCTCTTGGATCTATCACGATAGATCCGGATCCCCAGGATGTAAGAGGCATCACCCAGGTCTTTCATGGAGAACCTGTGTGACAAGAATCCCTTGACAGATTGTAGCATAGGAATGTCATTTCCTATTAAGAGAATGTCATCCACGTATAAAACGAGGAATACTACAGTTCTCGCTACAAATCTACTATAGATGCATGGTTCATCTGGATTTTTGATAAAGCCAAATTCCTTGACCGTCTCATCAAAACAGATGTTCCAACTCCGCGATGCCTGCTTTAGTCCATAGATGGACTTAAGCAACTTGCACACCTTTCCGCTGCTCCCACTCTGAATGAAACCCTCTGGCTGATCCATATAGACACGCTCCTCTAAATTTCCATTTAGAAAAGCGGTTTTTACGTCCATCTGCCAAATCTCATAATCGTGGAAGGCAGCAATGGCAAGAAGGATCCGAATGGATTTCAGCATAGCCACTGGAGAAAAGGTTTCGTCATAGTCCAAGCCAGGTCTTTGACGGAAACCCTGTGCTACAAGTCTAGCTTTATAGGTCTCAACCTGTCCATCTACACCAATCTTCCTTTTGAAGATCCACTTGCATCCTACGGGTTTTACCCCGTCTGGAGCAATGTCCAACGTCCATACTTTGTTGGTGTACATGGACTCCATTTCGGTCCGTATTGCATCCAGCCATTTTACCGAGTCAACGCTCCGAACGGCCTGCTGGAAGCTAGTAGGCTCATCATAATCTATGATGCAATCCTCTCTATCCCCGTCTATGAGAAAACCGTAGTATCTCTCGGGCGGATGAGACTGCCTACTACTCCTGCGGAGCGGCGTAGGAATGTCCTATTCATTTGAACCCTCTGGTTCCACTAAGCTTTCAGTAATAGTATGTGGTTCTGGAATTTCTTCCAGTTCTACTGCGCTCCCACTTAATTCTTTTTCTAAGAACTGGTGTTCTAGAAAGTGGGCATGACGAGAAACAAGAACTTTTTGTTCCTCCTCGTAGTAGAAGAGATATCCCTTGGAATTCTTTGGATATCCCACAAACTTACACAGTTCTGAGCGCGCCTCGAGCTTGTCCGTATGCTGCTTTTTAACAAAAGCTGGACTTCCCCAAGTCTTAATGTGACTGAGATGGGGCCTCTTCCCACACCACATCTCATATCGTGTAGTAGGCACAGTCTTAGTAGGAACTCGGTTCAAAAGGTACGCAGCTGATTCTAGCGCATACCCCCAGAATGATCGCGGTAACTCAGCGTTACTCATCATGGACCGTACCATATCCAATAGGGTCCGGTTCCGTCTCTCCGATACACCGTTATGTTGCGGAGTGTATGGAGGAGTAAGCTGAGAGAGAATCCCATTCTCTTTTAAGTAATTCAGGAACTCGGCACTTAAGTATTCTCCATCTCGATCCGATCTTAGAATCTTGATACTTTTGCCGGTTTGTTTTTCTACTTCATTCTTATATTCCTGGAATTTTTCAAAGGCTTCGGACTTATGTTTCATTAAGAAGACATAACCGTACCTTGAAAAATCATCCGTAAAAGTAATGAAGTAAGAATAACCGCTTCGCGCATGGGTAGACATTGGACCGCACACGTCGCTGTGTACGAGTCCCAAGAGCTCGCTCGCTCTTACTCCGTGTCCAGTGAACGGAGTCTTTGTCATCTTTCCTTTGAGACAGGATTGACAAGTGGCATATGATTGATATTCGAACGGATCCAAATATCCTTCTGTATGTAACTTAGTCAACCTTCTCTCATTGATGTGACCCAGTCTACAATGCCATAAGAAAGTCTGATTGAAATCTGGAGACTTTCTTTTGTGTGTATTCTGGACACTGAAAATCTGTGGTTGGTTTAATACGTATATACCATTGCTCAGTGTACCTAACCCAATCAGAACTTGATTAAGGTGAATGTTTACAACATTACTTACAAACGCAAATTCATAACCTTCTTTAGAAACCAAAGATACAGAAATGATATTACAAGTTGCGTTGGGTACAAAAAAGCAATTACGCAAAACCAAAACATGTCCATCTGACATTCCCAGGTGATAGTCCCCCACGGCTTTAGCATCCATGCTAGCTCCGTTCGCAACTCTGAGGGTCATGTCACCTGCCTTCAAAACCCTACGGTTTCTCAACGCCTGCAAAGAATTACAGATATGAGATCCTGATCCGGTATCCAATACCCAGGAAGTAGAGTTTATCGAAAGACAGTTTTCAATAACATACACACCCGAAGCTGAAGCCGCAACCTGCTTCAGTTCCTGTGTCCTGGCTTTCCAAACCCTGCAATCTTTCTTCCAGTGTCCACTCTTGTGACAATAGAAGCATTCCTCTTTACCCACAAGCTTCCCCGCAATCTTTGTTGCCTTTTCCTTTCCCTTCGTACCCACTTTACTAACACCGCCCCTTGGTTTGGCGGGGGCTTTCTTCCTCTTTCCTTTGGCTTTCGCCTTGGATCTAGAAGAAGAAGATCCTCCTACAAACAAAGCGGGTGTTTCCCTACCTTTCTGTAGGGTGCCCTCTGCGCTCCTCAGCATGTTGAGGAGTTCTGAAAGTTCAACTTCTTTTTCTTGTAAGTTGAAGTTCAGTATAAACTGGGCGTAAGTGGATGGAAGGGACTGGAGAATTAAATCCGTATAGAGTTCACTTTCCAACGTGGTCCCAAGTTCCGCGAGCTCCTCAATGTAGCCAATCATCTTAAGCACGTGGTCCGCTACCGATGATCCGACGGCCAACTTTGCCGAAAATAACTTCTTCGACACTTCGTATCTTGCGATACGAGACTGCTCTCCATACATTTCTTTTGTATGAAGAAATATGGATTCCAAGTCCATATTCTCGTGCCTCCTCTGATGTTCGTTGTCCATAGAGGCAAGCACGAGGCACCTGGCCTTCGCGCAATCAATCTCCCAAGTCTTACGGATTTCCTTATCCGCGACGCTGGAGGTGGGACCTGGGACGGGGGGAGCTTTGGTGGTAAGAAGATACCCCAGCTTGTCGTAAGTGATTGCCATTTTGACATTCCTGAGCCAATCTTTGTAGTTTGGCCCTGTCAGTATGTTTTTATCTAGAAGTAACTTAAGTCCAGTCATTTCGATTTGGTCGCTGCAGGGGGAGAGAGAAGAAACACTTTAGCATGATGCTCTTGCAAGTTTAGAGTGGTTTTTAATTTGTCTAAACAGGATGGCTCCCACTGTCTCTCGAATCCCTCCTCAAACCATAAAGGAAGAATCAGTCGGGATCAATCCCACCGCACAATACTTGCTTAACCGTTCAGCCAGGCCAGTGTCGGTACTTCGAGGGAGGTTTTCCAACGCTTTCGCGAAGTTCCTTAATTTAAGAACCTCTTTTCCCTGGGGGCGTAGCCCCGCTAACACCTTTCTAGGAACCTACTAGGTTTATAGCATTGATCGTTTAGTGAGAAATTTCCCGAGGAGTAGCATATACTCATAGTAGGATCGGGATCCAAATATCATCGCGTGACGGAACTGAAGGAATCCTACCAGAATCATCACACTCTAAATGGTATGCAAATCTAGCAAGTTTCAGTACTTATGAAACTCCCGATGTGGATTTTTGCCCCATGCTCTTATGACCTTGACTTTGGCCAAAATATCATAAGTCACATGTCAAGTTCTACCCGTCACTATCCAGGTTAATTTGGATCCACCCGTACCTACCCTTGACTTTGGCCAAAATGGCGGCACGACTGTCCCAAACCAACGCATCTATCTATGCTACACATGAACACCCAATAGCTACCAATCACTATGCCTTGACTTTGGCCAACATACATAGCTTGAATACTATTGCCTATTCATGCGAAACGACGGAGGGCTACGAATGGTTTTGGTAAAACCGTGAACGTAGTGAACTTGATATAATCGATGGAACGAGATAGCTTTTAGAAGGAGTGGCTCAAGCTCCGCATTTAAAAGTTAGTTTTGAAAAGAACCGAGTGGTTTTTCGAAAGTGTTCCAACGACTTTAACTTGGTTTATTATCTTGCATTAGTTCTTTTAATGCGTGATATTCTTGCATTAGTTCTTTTAATGCGTCCCATCATTTAATCCTACCATTGCAGAAAACAACCAAAATATGACGTACGCTTATGCCATTCGCATTCGCCACGGGGTCCCGTCATCACCCGTTAGGTTACTTAACTAACGACAGAGCGGGGGCTGGGCTAGCGCGGCTGTAAAACATAAGCAACGCCTAAATAGTTATAAATATATAGCAATGATAGACATTACAGATCACAGATGAATACATTGGATATACTAGGAATCCGCAATCCGTTCGAGCCTGCAACGAAAAGCGGATTACACGGTCGCGGTGAATAGCAAATACCCCACCCAAGACCCCTACGGGTGCGGCAAACTACCCGCCAAGTACCCGGTAGTTTGTGCACCCCTCCATGGGTCTATCCTAGGAGCAAAAACAGTAAAAAGAATTATACAATGACGGCTACAACCCCGACCCGGTTGTGCGGCCATACAAATAATATTATTACATCAATTTACATATTACAAATGAATGAAAGAAAAACAAAAGCTCATCTCACATCCACCCCGGCTATTCACCCGCGACAGTCCAACACATTCATATACACATTCCAATATCAAACACAGATCACAGAGATGTATAACCCCGACTAATCGACTTATAGCGATTAGCCGACGTTCAATACATACAAACATCACAGATATAACCAACATAGTCAAAATGTAGTGAAGTTCGGAAAAAAATACGGAATTATAGGCCCCCAAAAACAAATATCTATTCTGGAAAATCTGGGCACATATAATATATTTGAAAAATCCCAAAACCCTACCAGAAGAATACTGCACAAAACACGATCACATGAAGAGCCCAAACGGCGGCGGATCCGCGGCACAAAGAATAGCTGAGGCCGCGGATCCGCGGCGGTTTGAAGGATTCATGGGATCGTTTTTGGTGGGTGTTCTCACAAAACCCTGAGCCGATTTTAGGAGTAAAACTTTTTACTTTTAGAGCACAAAAAATTTCAACAGAAACTTAGGGTTTTTGATTTCCGGTTTTTGTGATTTTTCCGTTTCGAACTTCCATACACTTCGCTACCAAGCTAGTTTAAGTTTAGTTAGGCTCTGATACCACTGTAAGTCCACGTTGCGACCCCCGGTTCTTACGGGGAGGCGGAAACGGTATAAAAATCAAATTTTTAGCGCATGGGGCAACATGGACTAAACAAAGTCGGGATCTTTTCTAAACTAAACTAGCAAACATGCTAAAGAGAGTTAGCTACTCGGATAAAAGGTTATACCTAACTTGAACTCCTTCTTCTTGAAACTTTTGTTGGGGTTGATGGTTCTATCCTTGTTGCCTTCTTCCGTCAAAGATGGATCCACCTGAGGGTTCAACCTTCGGGCTCTTTCTCGAACTTTGAGAGAACTAGAATCTTCGGCTTGCTAAACCTTTGACCCTAGAGTGAGTAGAGAGTGTCTTTGGGGTGTTTTAATCTCAAGGAGAGGGATTCTCAACTCATGAGAAGGATTCTCCTTGAACTAGAGGAGGAAGAAGAACAAGTGAGGAGAGAGAATGGTTATGATAGAATGAGCTTCTTCTTTTCATTTTACAACCATATCACAAATGAAAAGAATTATCAATTAACAATAATAATAAAATGAAATAGTTGATGGATGGTTTGGAATGACCATTATCATTACATTCATTAAATGAATTTTGCTAGAATCAAAGAGCATCTTTGCAAAGTAATGATGATGGTCAAACATTCAACCATGGTCAACAAGTCAACCATGGTCAACAAGTCAACAAAATCCAACCATGACACAATTTCATTTAATTAATATTATTAATTGATATATCATAATTCCATTAGGGTTTGGAAAAAGACGACTGTCAACTGTGCAAACGCACCCGTTCCGAAACCCTAATGAAAAACCTCTTCCTCCGCCTCAATCAACTGTGCATACACACCCGCATTCTTGTTCCGAGGAACATGAATACCAAGAGATAAAATCAACCCCAAAACGTATACCAGTATCTGGCTCAAACCAGAGCCTACCAGTAATATCCGTCCGGACTCCAAACGTGCACAAGTGCGCGGATGAGAACGAACCCTGTCGCAAAGCCATGCGACCTCTACTCTATTTTGCCCAGAGGCGAATACCCTCTGTGTGGGACTCTAAAGACTCGACACTACGCTGGCAGTGGGTTTAACCACAGACCGCAAGCGGCACTAGCTGTGCGTAACGGTCCCCAGGTAGATGCCGACAAGAAGGCTGACGAGGTGAACCCCATCTGAACTCCTACTGAGTCTGAATGTGACAGTCTCCGTACAGTCCGGTCTGTTCGTCTAATACATCGCATGTCGGGCCTAGGGGGTGGTAAAACGTCAGTCCCCTAATAGCGGTACAAGTAGTGTCGGAGTGAAGCCCAAAACACCCTGAGATAACACTGGAAGCCTACCAGTATATCTCGCTTGCCCTGGCCAGGGACTACTCGTGTAATGGCTCTCCTAGACACAGCGCGATGTCAACCCCCAATACCGGGAGAGACGAATCCTGTCTAACCGTCACTGCCTCCAAGTGCTTCGGGACTGCGCCCAACCATTACCTGTTTGCACGACTCCTTTGAGCCGCGGTAGGGTAGTGATCAAAGTGTAAGTCTACGTTAGCGCCCCGGCAGTCTACAGACGCCAAATGCGGAATAAAACTTTTAAACTTGGCGCTATCGTATACTTTAACCCGGATCAACCATTATTGCTAAACTAACAATCTACAAAGTGGGAAGAAGGGTTGTACCGAACGATCCGAGTCCTTCGTTCTTCAACCATCATCCCACGCTCCGTTGCGGCTGCTCCGATCTCGTCGATCTCCGATCTCCTCCGTCGAGGTGGCACCACATGATCGGTTCTTTAAACGGGCTCCCGCCTCTGGCTCGAGGCAACTCGGTCGTCAAGTTTGCTAAAAGAGACGACCAAGATTGATGTAGAGAAAGAGTAGATGACTTTGTCTCGTTCCGTCCAAAGCTATGGACGGACGGTTAATGAAGTTGCCGTGGAAATCGGGTGATGGAATGAAATGAACTGTAAATTCCATACACCCCAAACTATCATAATCTTTTCTAACCGAATGAAAAACTATCAAGTGAGAGTGAGAATGAGGAGAGAGAGAGGGCAAGGCATATATAGCAAGAGGGAGGTGACCGTAGGAGGAGGGAGGTGACCATAAACCAAAAGCTTCTCACTTAAATATCTTTAGCCAAAACAAAATGCATTAATGAAAATGATGACACATAAAATATCAACATAAAGATCTTAACCAAAACAAGAATGTAATGAAACCAAAGCATGAGTCACTTAGCCTTGTCATAAATTCTAGAACCTTCTAGAAGCTTCTAGAAGCACGACTCACCTCATCTGAGAAAAGATAAATCCGTCTTTAACAGAATGTTAAAAGACGGCTGATAGAAAACTGGAAACTGGCAACTTCCAAAAGTGATCCTGAAACAACTTTCAGGAAAACCCCGAAACTGTATAAATATACCCGCATTTGTATTACGACCGAATACAAATGCAACTGAGACAAAGATATTATACCTACTCAATATAATACTCGGATCCGGCTTAAACCAAAGCCGACCAGTATTATCTGCCCGAAAAATAACACGTGCGTAAACGCACGTGCATTTTCCGAACCCTGCCATAAAACCATACGGCCTCTACAACGTTTCGCCCGAAACTTGGGAAACTGCCTGTGGGGAACTCTAATGACTCGTCAGCACCCTGGCAGTGGGTTTAACCACAAACCGTCAGCGGCACTAGCTATGCGTAACGGCTGCCCATGGACTGACCTCAAGGGTGGCCGAGGAGCGAACTCAAGGGAGACCGATGAGCGAACTCCTCCGAAAACCCTACAGAGCCTAACAGTGACAATGTATATACAGTCCGGTCCGTTCGTCAATGAGTATCGCATATCCGCCTAGGGGGCTAGTAACGTCAGACCCCCAGAAGCAGTATAAGTCGTGTCGGAGTGTAGCCTCAATACACCCTGAGATACTACTGGAGTACCTACCAGTAAATCTCCTACCATGGCCATGGATTTGTGTAATGGCTCTCCTAGACACAGCACGACCTCGCCCCCAATACCGGGAGAGACGAATCCCCTGCCGATCCGCTCACGTGCCTCCATATGGCTCGGGACTGTACCCAAAAGCTACCTGTTTGCACGACTCCTTTGAGCCGTGGTAGGGTAGAAATCAAAGCACAGTGGGAACTCACACGAGACAAATGACGACCTCAGGTCGATGAACTAACCTGTACACATGTCACCAGGGAACTGCTATCTGACGGTAGATATAATACTAACTAGCAGATTCCCAGCGAGTCCTGTCCGGTGTACTCATAACCTAATGAGCACCTGTATACATCTTAGGTGATCCAACTGTCACCAGTGGCTTGTGAGACCGGCCACCGCCCCTTGTCGGGGTCTCGACTGTACACACTAGTCTACTCCGGAGTATCGATGCCCTGTCTCGAAACTCCCACGACTAGGGACCACAATTAAGGATATGCATATAAACTACCCAACTCTCACGTATATGATCGCCCTCATACAGTTGGTAGTAAAGCAAGATCCTAAGGGCTCTATCAAAGTGTAACATGCAATCAGTCACCTGAACATGAACACGACTGATAAAGGCAAACCAGATAGCATACTATCATTTCGAGTAAGACTGTCCTACCGGGATAGGTCCTCCGCAATCATTGCAATCACGTACCTGCGATCCAATAATTGACTATGAGGGCACTATCTCCAACAATCTCCCACTTGCACTCAAGGCTAATATTGCGATGTCGACTACTCACAGCCCGTGTGAAACCGAACATCCAACTCCTCTACTAATCAGTTTCACAAAGCCCGTTTGTAAAACTATTGTGTTCGAGAAATAGCCTCAGTGAGTGGATCCGCCTAGAAGTTTCTTTCTGTATCTCTCATAATCTCAAGTTCGCGGAGAAAGCCATCTCCCGAATTGAGTAGTACCTGTCTTAGAATATGTCTGGATATCTGATGGGACCTTAGTTCATAAATGAACTCCATATCCAAACTTCTTAGACTGTAAGGATCACTGAACCTAATCAGTATCCGGCACCATGCCACCCACAGTATCCTCTGGAACCTCCTGTCCATAATACTGTTCCTCGTCAGAGGGAAAACTAAAACTCTGACAATCACTCTGTCATCCATGTCACCTTTGAAGCCTGGAATGACAACCGTCTCCCGAAAGAGGTTGCCGTTATCAAATCCGTAGAACATGTACCAATGTTCTAAAACTGCTTCCTTATGTTTCTCCAGGATTGGATTAATACAAACTTATTGCATCTAGTGCAAAAACAACATTTGGTGCGGTACTTGACATCTCATGATTGACTCAATTGCCTAAGCAAGTGATCCGCCAATCATGCACATCCCTCTCCCCTTTAGTCTATACGACACCTTTAGAGAGGGTGACTCCATCACCTGCAGGTACTCTACCATGCTAGGAGTCAACTATTCTAAAAACCATTAGAATATCTGTCAAAGTACCCACATTGGGAAACCACCCAAATCTAGATCTAAAACCATAGATCCAGAAACCAGAATGTCTAATATTATATCCATGTCTTGTCTGGAGAAACAACAGTGTGACGACCACGGTACAACCGATCGTAGTAAAGGAATTTTACTTCCCACTCTGTGTATGTCATCCAGATACCATGACATCACACCCTACTGCCTTCTTAACAGATCCATCCCCTATCCTGATTGAAGTCAAACCCATGACTGTCACATCAAAATTAGATGATCTATCTCCGCTATAACTGCTCAAGTCTATAAATAGATATAAGCATCTTGCCCACTATGCTTCCGCTGCTCCCACTGACTACGACAACCCTCCCACCGGGTCTCATATCCTGGAACAACAGTAGTGTCAAGTCTGGGTAGATAAGAACCTCCCTGTCACCGTCCTTGAGGCTACCGAAGTACCTCTCGGGTGTCTGAGGTTACCTACCAAATCTGCGGAGTGGCTATTGGAATGTCAAACCTGATTGAATGTATAGGTCCTATTAAATTTTCCGTAATCGTTCGCGGTTCTGGAATCACTTCCAGTTCTACCATACTCCCACTACTGTTTTCTGAAAAAGATCCATTTTTACTAAAACTGTGGCGAGTCAAGAACAATATCACTATTGATCTTCCAAATGATAGAATATCAACCCTCGTCATAGCCAGGGTCAACCCACAAAACAGCCATTACAGAAACGTGCCCTGAGTTATCCAGAGTCTGGTTTTAAGCATAAGCTGGACAACTCCCCATACCTTAATTTCTTTTAAGGTACGATCCATTCTATATCCAATACAGAAACTTTGGCACTTATTTAATTGGAACCATATTCAAACCATGCAGCTGTCTCCAGTGCATATCAACATAATGGAAAGAGGCTAATCAGCATTACTCAACGTAGGAATCCATCCAATTATGAGCAGCCTGAAAGAGAAACACGTTTCTCAAAACCATCACTTTCATCTGAATACCAATCACAAGAATCTACATCTTCGATCTCTTTGAAGAATCCCGATACTTGTGATACCTGGTTCTCTACTTTATTCTTATACCCACAACTTCTCAAAACTTAGACCTTGTATTTCTACGAAACACTCGTCTAAATACTAGAGAAGTTATAAGTAAACAGAACAAAGTACGAGGACCTACCCCTTTGTCCTGAAGGACACTTGGACAACATACAATACTCTGTATAAGTCCGCTGAGTTAAACAACTCAAAACCTGTGCGTCGTAGGTAGAAAACTGTACCCTGGCGATTTCCTCAAATATCACCAATTTCAACGAATTCCGATATAATGAGGATGATCACCTAATTCCCAATATCTTACTCCCACTCATCATCTGTAAAACCATACAGATATGAAAATGAAACCTGGTAAATACATACCCTTGGAGTAAGTATCTAATCGGGAAAACAGTTTTTCTTTAACAATGCACTGAAACATGAAAATGTTTCGTAGGGGTATCCTGGTATTCATAGCAATGCCTCTTCCATAATCCAATTCATGACTTTAACCGTATATTTTATTGCCATCTCTCCAAATCACTTTATTTGTCTTTAGTCGTTACCTTCTGTACACCATCGTTAGGCTAAATGGTTTTCTTCCTTCCCTACCGTTTGGCACCAGCCTATGGTTTGGAAGAAGACTATCCAGTAAGCATAATAGGTGTACCCTCCTAAACCAAGGAGTACTCGCAACTGAGAGAAGGTGATGATAAAAGACAACTGAATAATACATTATTCTTTTAAAGGTGAAATAGGAGCGGCGATAAAGTACGCGGTTTTGGTCGTGAATGATATCAGTCGCAATTTACTTTGCCCTCTTTCTAATCCCTTTATTTTGTCTTTACATATTACCTTCTGCACAACCTACTTAGGCTAATTGGTTTTCTTCATTCCCTACCTTTCGGCACCAGCCTATGGTTTGGAATAAGACTATCCAATAAGCGTAATAGGTGTACTCTCCTAAACCAAGGAGCTCTCGCAACCTGAGAGAAGGTGATAATAAAAGACAACTGAATAAACCAATTCTATTTCTCCTGAACCTGGATCCATCCCCGAAGAAGTCCCTTCGAGTTCGTATATAACCATACGATGGATCTATCCAATGGAAGTGGATATCCGTAGTAATACGGGTGTTCTGAGAAATTCAAAGGGTAAAAGAAGGAGTGGCAATGACTTATGCAACTCAGACAATCCAAAAGCCAGTATTTTAAGAAGGTTCGGTCAACCTGGTCACTGAGTCATAGTCTAGGGTCGGTCAAAGGTCGCTGCCAAAGAGAGAGAGAGAAAAGAAACACTCTGCGTGCACTCTAACCTAGATCAGAATGGTCATCACTTTATCTAATCCGGAAACCTCCCACTGTCCTGTCAAATTCTCCTCCAAACCTAAAGAAGAATCAATCGGGATCACCCGAAGAGTAAACCAACTCATCAGTGGGAATCGGGATCCAACTCTCAACGCATGTTAACGTGATGGAATGCATCCACGTTATTCATACTCCAGAAGGTATGCGCATACTTGGCAAGTTTCAGTTTCTTTAGAAACTCCCGATATGATTTTTGCCCCATGCTCTTATGATCGTGACTAAGGGCCAGCCCACCATAAGTCACATGTCAAGTTCTTCCCATCATTATCTTGTTAATTTGAACCCACCCGTACTCGCCCTTGACTAAGGGCCAACAAGGCTGTACGACTGTCCCAAACCAACGCATCTATCTATGCAACATGTGAATACCCCAGCAGCTACCAATCACTATGTCCTGGCTAAGGGCCAGACCAACATAGCTTGAATACTACTGACCATTCATATGAAATGACGGAGGGCTACGGCTGGTTTTTGGCGAAAAACCTTTAGCGTAGTGAACTTGATATCGCTGAAGGAACCTGATAGCTTTTTAAAATATAGTGGCGAAAACCTTTTGCTAAAGAGGTCACTCCCGGTGAAGGGATCTCGGCTCTTTCCTCGTGGAATGAGGTGCAGGATATTCCACTGAATACCGCTATGCAAAGCAACATGTAATCGACTATAGTGAAGTTATTACCCTGACGCAAACTTCTGTCCAAGGGGTCTTTCCCGGTGAAGGGATATCAGCCCTTGCCCCGTCGAATGGGGTGCAGGATATCCCACTGAATACCGCTATGCATAACAAAAGGAAACGTCTTTGCAATAACACTTTTTAAATTTGTTCCAACAACTAAAACAGGTTTGTTTAACTTTGCATTGATCAGAATCAACGCAGTCCCATCAATCAATCACACCAGAAAAGAACGAAAATAAAATGTACGTATATGCCATCCGCATTCGTCACTGGGTCCCGTCATCACCCGTTAGGTTACTTAACTAACGACAGAGCGGGGACTGGACTAGCGCGGGTGTAAAACATATACAACATCTAATAGTATATAAGCCAATATACATAATCGCTCCAGGCGTGATAATATGCAACATTACAGAAAAGTAATAAGCATCACAAAACAATACAGATATCTGGGATCCCCGAGTTTCACAGAGCCGCTGCTGAAACTCGACGTTCCCCTGTCGTGTGGATAGCCTGTGCAATGAAACCTAGACCCCTACGGGTGCGGCAAGTTACCCGCCAAAACTTGAAGCGAGGCAGTCCCCACAGCATAGTGAATGGAACACCCGGCACTTCACAGAATCCGGTAATCTTGGGCACCCCTCCTTGGGTCAACCTGTACCCCCTACGAGTGCGGCGAATAGTCTGGCAATTCTGAAGTGGGGCCCCTCTGCCTCTCAAAGCCATGAGATGCGGACCCGTTGCATTCCCGAACCCGGCTATCCGTGCACTCCGTCGCGGGGTAAAACCTAGTACAGAAATGAAAAATAGTACAATAGGTACATCGACCGCAACCTGGTCGTGCCCCAAAAGAATATTATACAACAGGCAGTGACGGCTATCCACATGTTGGACGCTCGCCCCGCAATATCAAATGTACAAATAAACTCAAACTGTACTACCATTGCACACTGCTATCCACCACGACAAATCCGCAACAATACAGCACAACACAGAACATCAACGCGAATGTCACGTTCGCAAACCCGTCTAAAAGAACTATAGCAGTTAAACGCGGTTTACCGATCAAATGACATTCCCGGTCGGAGATATAATGTAAGCACTGTAAACTAACGTGTTTAAATTTCGATCGACCAAAGACGAAATATTAAAAAGTGGGCCCCACAGCTTACTGGTGAACAGTAACAAAACCTGGGCCAAAACTGTACATACCAAAAACCCCAAAATACTTCACAGAACCCACTGAAAACTTTTGGAGGCACGTGCTCCCCAAGTGGCCGCGGAAGGGCGGCCAAACCATGGGTTTGGCCGCGCTTCCGCGCCTCTATGGAAAGATCATGACTCCAAATTTCTTCGTGGTTCTTAAAATCGCCTGCTGTGATTTTTGAGATGTACAGAAATCAATTTTGACACTGTTTAAAAATAACAGAACTGTCAAGTGAAGAAAAATGCGATTTTGGCAGTTTTCGATTTTCGGTCGGATCGATGTTTTAAACGCGTTAGCACAAGTTAGTATAGCAAAATGGTTAGGCTCTGATACCACTGTAAGTCTACGTTAGCGCCCCGGCAGTCTACAGACGCCAAATGCGGAATAAAACTTTTAAACTTGGCGCTATCGTATACTTTAACCCGGATCAACCATTATTGCTAAACTAACAATCTACAAAGTGGGAAGAAGGGTTGTACCGAACGATCCGAGTCCTTCGTTCTTCAACCATCATCCCACGCTCCGTTGCGGCTGCTCCGATCTCGTCGATCTCCGATCTCCTCCGTCGAGGTGGCACCACATGATCGGTTCTTTAAACGGGCTCCCGCCTCTGGCTCGAGGCAACTCGGTCGTCAAGTTTGCTAAAAGAGACGACCAAGATTGATGTAGAGAAAGAGTAGATGACTTTGTCTCGTTCCGTCCAAAGCTATGGACGGACGGTTAATGAAGTTGCCGTGGAAATCGGGTGATGGAATGAAATGAACTGTAAATTCCATACACCCCAAACTATCATAATCTTTTCTAACCGAATGAAAAACTATCAAGTGAGAGTGAGAATGAGGAGAGAGAGAGGGCAAGGCATATATAGCAAGAGGGAGGTGACCGTAGGAGGAGGGAGGTGACCATAAACCAAAAGCTTCTCACTTAAATATCTTTAGCCAAAACAAAATGCATTAATGAAAATGATGACACATAAAATATCAACATAAAGATCTTAACCAAAACAAGAATGTAATGAAACCAAAGCATGAGTCACTTAGCCTTGTCACAAATTCTAGAACCTTCTAGAAGCTTCTAGAAGCACGACTCACCTCATCTGAGAAAAGATAAATCCGTCTTTAACAGAATGTTAAAAGACGGCTGATAGAAAACTGGAAACTGGCAACTTCCAAAAGTGATCCTGAAACAACTTTCAGGAAAACCCCGAAACTGTATAAATATACCCGCATTTGTATTACGACCGAATACAAATGCAACTGAGACAAAGATATTATACCTACTCAATATAATACTCGGATCCGGCTTAAACCAAAGCCGACCAGTATTATCTGCCCGAAAAATAACACGTGCGTAAACGCACGTGCATTTTCCGAACCCTGCCATAAAACCATACGGCCTCTACAACGTTTCGCCCGAAACTTGGGAAACTGCCTGTGGGGAACTCTAATGACTCGTCAGCACCCTGGCAGTGGGTTTAACCACAAACCGTCAGCGGCACTAGCTATGCGTAACGGCTGCCCATGGACTGACCTCAAGGGTGGCCGAGGAGCGAACTCAAGGGAGACCGATGAGCGAACTCCTCCGAAAACCCTACAGAGCCTAACAGTGACAATGTATATACAGTCCGGTCCGTTCGTCAATGAGTATCGCATATCCGCCTAGGGGGCTAGTAACGTCAGACCCCCAGAAGCAGTATAAGTCGTGTCGGAGTGTAGCCTCAATACACCCTGAGATACTACTGGAGTACCTACCAGTAAATCTCCTACCATGGCCATGGATTTGTGTAATGGCTCTCCTAGACACAGCACGACCTCGCCCCCAATACCGGGAGAGACGAATCCCCTGCCGATCCGCTCACGTGCCTCCATATGGCTCGGGACTGTACCCAAAAGCTACCTGTTTGCACGACTCCTTTGAGCCGTGGTAGGGTAGAAATCAAAGCACAGTGGGAACTCACACGAGACAAATGACGACCTCAGGTCGATGAACTAACCTGTACACATGTCACCAGGGAACTGCTATCTGACGGTAGATATAATACTAACTAGCAGATTCCCAGCGAGTCCTGTCCGGTGTACTCATAACCTAATGAGCACCTGTATACATCTTAGGTGATCCAACTGTCACCAGTGGCTTGTGAGACCGGCCACCGCCCCTTGTCGGGGTCTCGACTGTACACACTAGTCTACTCCGGAGTATCGATGCCCTGTCTCGAAACTCCCACGACTAGGGACCACAATTAAGGATATGCATATAAACTACCCAACTCTCACGTATATGATCGCCCTCATACAGTTGGTAGTAAAGCAAGATCCTAAGGGCTCTATCAAAGTGTAACATGCAATCAGTCACCTGAACATGAACACGACTGATAAAGGCAAACCAGATAGCATACTATCATTTCGAGTAAGACTGTCCTACCGGGATAGGTCCTCCGCAATCATTGCAATCACGTACCTGCGATCCAATAATTGACTATGAGGGCACTATCTCCAACACAAAGTGCAGTGGGAACACACTCGAGGCGAAGTGCCAGTGTCAAGTCAGCGGACTAAGCTGTACTCATGTCACCTGGGAACTGATAACTGACGATAGGTATAATACCAACCTGTCAGTTCCCGACGAGTCCTGTCCAGTGTACTCGTAACCCAACGAGCACCCGTATACTATCTCCAGTACGACGTACTGATGGCTGTGGGACAGACCATCTCCCACACTGGGATGAGAAGCGCATACGCTAGTCTACTCCGGAGTATCGATGCCCTGTCTCGATAGTCCTGCGACTAGGGACCTGTATAAGGATGTGCTTGTAGATTACCCAGCCCCCACTAGTGTGACTGCCATCACAACGCTGGTAATCAAGCAAAGATCCTAAGGGCTCCACTAATGCGTATAGGTGATATATTAAAATAAACACATGTACACATTGAAGTAGAAACAAACCAAGTAGCATACTACTATATTGAGCAAGATTGTTTATACAAGGTGAATATCCCAAGCTTCCATTAAGTAATATACAAACTAGTATGATACAGTAATGGCCTCTAGGGCATATACACTAACAATCTCCCACTTGCACTAAGGTCATGTACTGGCGTATCGAAGACCTGTCATCTCGATCAGCCGCTCGAACTGAGTCTGGGGCAGTGCCTTGGTGAATGGATCTGCAGTGTTTTCTTCTGAAGCAACCCTCCGAACCTCGATCTCCTTGCGATCCACGATCTCCCTGATCAGGTGATACCGCCTCAAGATGTGTCTGGATCTCTGATGGGACCTGGGTTCCTTCGCTAAAGCTATAGCCCCGTTGTTGTCGCAATACAGAGGTATTGGGTCAACAATGGACGGAACCACCTGAAGTTCTTTCAAGAACTTCCTCATCCAGACAGCTTCTTTTGCGGCATCAGATGCAGCGATGTATTCCGCTTCCATAGTCGAGTCTGCAACGGTTTCCTGTTTGGAACTCTTCCAACACACCGCCCCTCCATTGAGGGTAAAGACAAAACCCGATATGGACTTGGAATCATCCTTGTCACTCTGGAAGCTGGAGTCAGCAAAGGCCTCGATCTGGAGGTCTTTTCCGCCATACACCAAGAACATCTCCTTAGTCCTTCTCAGGTACTTGAGAATGTTCTTTACCGCTATCCAGTGTTTCTCCCCAGGGTTTGACTGATACCGGCTTACTACACTCAGTGCATAAGCTACATCCGGTCTGGTACACAACATTGCATACATTATAGAGCCTACCGCAGAAGCGTAGGGTATAATAGACATGCGATCCCTCTCCAAATCAGTCTTGGGGGACATCTCTTTAGAGAGGGTGATCCCGTGACAAGCCGGTAGGTTACCGCGCTTGGAATCTTCCATACTGAATCTCTTCAGTATAGTGTCGATGTACCTGGACTGTGAAAGTCCTAATATCCTCTTGGATCTATCACGATGGATCCGGATCCCCAGGATGTAAGAGGCATCACCCAGGTCTTTCATGGAGAACCTGTGTGACAAGAATCCCTTGACAGATTGTAGCATAGGAATGTCATTTCCTATTAAGAGAATGTCATCCACGTATAAAACGAGGAATACTACAGTTCTCGCTACAAATCTACTATAGATGCATGGTTCATCTGGATTTTTGATAAAGCCAAATTCCTTGACCGTCTCATCAAAACAGATGTTCCAACTCCGCGATGCCTGCTTTAGTCCATAGATGGACTTAAGCAACTTGCACACCTTTCCGCTGCTCCCACTCTGAATGAAACCCTCTGGCTGATCCATATAGACACACTCCTCTAGGGCATATACACTAACAAGTATCATATACTAACTCATGGTGGGACATAACCATGGCTAAGTCAAGATGGTTAGGTTAACAAAAATCTAAAGTAAAACAAATTAAGTGGACTTTGTCAAAGTATCTAAAAGCTTCTACAATCTTCATACTTATGACATAAGCTTCACTAATTTGTAATTACTTTAAATAAATATTAACCACCATCTAATATAGTATGGTGTATGTCTTACACACCCATGTTTAGTGTATCATCAACCATGATACAAAAGAAAACACTTTAATATATATATCACATATATATATATACAAGTGTTCATATGTGAGAAAAACCCTAAAGTGAACAAGTGTTAGCAAATGTAAATTAGTATATCTAATATACAATTATACACTTAATTATTAAATCAACACTTGACTTAATAATCCGGTCATATCTCATATAACCGGCTAACATCCATCGTATCGACTTATCGAATCAACACTTGATTCGATAACCCGGTCATATCATATATAACCGACCGATACAAAAAGTCGCGAGAATAGAATACGGTATCATATACTCGCATTTATTCTCGGTCCCGCACATATCACATACGTGCTCCTATTTCGTTTTGCCTGAGCCAGTAAAACCTCTGTGTAGGACTCTAAAGACTCGTCAATACGCCGGCAGTAGGTGATGATCACATCACGCACCCACAAGCCGTCAGCGGTACTAGCTGGACGTAACGGCTACCCGGGTATTGAGCGATCAGAAGATCAGCAAGCAAGCCCGCTCCAACTCCTGTAAAAGCCTGCCGGTAACACTTCCCGTACAGTCCGGTCTCCTCGTCTGATATGTCGCATATCAAGTCTAGGGGTGGTAAACGTCAGACCCCAATAACCGATAAGTCGTGCCGATGTGAGGCTTATAACGGGTCAAGAAACTACTGGTAACACTTACCAGTAAATCTCTGAATCAGCCCTGGCCAGGGACTTCCCTGTTACGGCCAATCGAACACAGCGCAACATCAACCCCCAATACCGGGAGAGACGAAACCCCTCCTATCGCTCATTGCCTCCATGTGACTCGGAACTGTACCCAAAAACCACCGTTTTGCACGCCCTCATGGACGTGGTAAGGTGGAAATCAAAGCACAGTGGGAATCACATGAGACTCTATGACGATCTCGGGTCTACAGACTAACCTGCACAAGTGTCACCAGAGAACTGCCATCTGACATGAGGTATAATACCATCTAGGAGTTCTCGGCGAGTCCGTCCAGTATACCCAGTCTCCACTGAGCACCCGTATACCATCTCTGATGTCAAACACCAATGGATATGGGATCATCCATCGCCCATCTCATGGGTCGAGAAGCGTATACGCTAGTCTACACTGGTATATCGATGCCCCGTCTCGATACACCCACGACTAGGAACATTGAAGGATGTACTTATGGACTACCACGGCCCCACTGGTATGATCTGCATCACAGTCCAGGTAGTCAAGTACACATCCTAAGGGCTTTATCAACATGTAGCTATAAGACAGTATAAAGAGACAAATATACATGTTAAGATAAAGAGCAACCAGATAGCATACTATCATATCGAGCAAGAAAGTCCTCTCTATATATGTCCAAGCATCCAATATAATATACATCATCTGTATAATACTGGCCTCCGGGGCATACATACAACTAACAATCTCCCACTTGCACTAGGGCCAGCTGCTGTAGTATCGCATACCGAGCATCCTGAAGAGTCTCAAACTGTATCTGGGGAATGGCCTTCGTGAGTGGATCCGCTGTGTTGTTCTTCGTGTCAACCCTCCTGACCTCGATCTCCCGGCGATCAACTATCTTCCAGATCAGGTGATACCGCCTCAGAATATGTCTGGATCGCTGATGGGACCTGGGTTCCTTGGCCAAAGCCACCGCTCCATTGTTATCGTAATACAAAGGTATTGGATGCTCAATGGATGGAACCACTCCAAGTTCAGTAATGAACTTCTTGATCCAGACAGCCTCTTTGGCAGCATCGTTGGCAGCGATGTATTCAGCCTCCATCGTCGAGTCTGCTACGGTTTCCTGCTTGGAACTCTTCCAGCTAACCGCCCCTCCGTAATGGGTAAAGACAAATCCCGACTGCGACTTAGAGTCGTCCTTATCACTCTGGAAGCTCGAATCGGTAAAGGACTCCACTTGGAGTTCTCCGTTACCATACACCAAGAGCATCTCTTTAGTCCTTCGTAAGTACTTGAGAATGCTCTTCACAGCTGTCCAGTGACTCTCTCCAGGATCAGCTTGATACTTGCTCACTACACTTAGTGAGTATGCTACATCGGGTCTGGTACATAGCATCGCGTACATGATAGAGCCTACCACTGAAGCATAGGGTATCCCTTGCATGCGAGCTCTCACCAAATCAGTCTTGGGAGACATCTCTTTGGAGAGAGTGAGCCCTGAGATCGTGGGTAAAAACCCACGTTTGGACTCTTCCATACTAAACCTCTTTAGTATGGTGTCAATGTACCTGGATTGGGACAATCCCAATATCCTTTTAGATCTATCTCTATAGATCCTAATCCCCAATATGCAGGAGGCATCACCAAGATCTTTCATTGAAAATCTTTGTGATAAGAAGAGCTTGACCGATTGTAGCATAGGAATGTCATTTCCTATCAAGAGTATGTCGTCCACGTACAATACGAGGAAGACAACCTTACTCTCTGCCTCCTTCTTGTAGATACAAGGTTCATCTACGTTTTTGACGAAATCAAACTCTTTGATAACGACGTCAAAGCAGATGTTCCAACTCCGCGATGCTTGCTTTAATCCATAAATGGATTTAAGCAGCTTGCACACCTTCCCGCTGCTCCCACTATCTACGAAGCCCTCTGGCTGAGTCATGTACACGCACTCTTCTAAATCACCGTTTAGAAAGGCGGTCTTAACATCCATTTGCCAGATTTCATAGTCATGATATGCAGCGATGGCAAGCATGATCCGGATGGATTTAAGCATAGCTACTGGAGAAAAGGTTTCGTCATAGTCCACACCTGGTCTTTGACGAAAACCCTTTGCAACAAGTCTAGCTTTGAAAGTCTCCACTCTCCCATCTACACCAAGTTTTTTCTTGAAGATCCACTTGCTCCCAATGGGTTTTACCCCTTCAGGAGCAACTTCCAAAGTCCATACTTTGTTGGTGTACATGGATTCCATCTCGGACCGCATTGCATCCAGCCATTTCACTGAGTCCCCACTCGTGATGGCCTGCTCGAAGCTAGTTGGGTCATCATCAACCATGATGCAATCCTCGCTCCAACCATCCATGAGAAAACCATAGTATCTCTCAGGTGGGTGAGGAACCCTACGAGATCGGCGGTGTGGCTGGGGTTCATCGGGAACTACCGAATCCTCTGGTTCCACCAAATCTTCTGTTGCGGCTTTTGTAGCTGGAACCTCTTCCAGTTTTACCTCATGACCACTAATCTCTTTTGCAAGAAATTCCTTTTCTAAAAAGGTGGTATGCCGAGAAACAAACACTCTTTGTTCCTCAGTGTGGTAGAAGATATACCCTTGTGAATTCTTGGGATATCCTACAATTTTGCATAGAACAGACCGTGCCTCGAGTTTGTCCGGATTTTGTCGTTTGACATAGGCTGGACAACCCCATATCTTTACATAGTTATGACATAGTCTCTTCCCTTTCCATATCTCATATGGAGTGGTAGGCACAGATTTGGTGGGGGCCATATTCAATAGATGTATGGCTGTTTCTAGCGCATACCCCCAGAAGGAAATAGGTAACTCAGTTGTGGTCATCATAGAGCGCATCATATCTAATAGGGTGCGGTTCCTCCGTTCTGATACACCGTTGTGCTGTGGTGTATATGGAGGAGTCAGCTGAGAGAGAATCCCATTCTCTTTTAGGAAGTCCAGAAATTCATTGATCAAGTATTCACCTCCTCGATCAGATCGAAGGATTTTAATACTTTTTCCGGTTTGGTTCTCGACTTCTTGTTTATATTCTCTAAATTTCTCAAAAGCTTCAGACTTGTGTCTTAACAAGAACACATGTCCGTATCTTGAGAGATCGTCAGTGAGTGTAATGAAGTACGAAGAACCATCCCTGGCATGTGTAGACATGGGACCGAATACATCACTATGTATTAGTCCCAAGAGTTCGGTAACTCTTTCTCCGTATCCCGTAAACGGAGTTTTGGTCATTTTGCCTTTGAGACATGACTGGCAAGTGTCATAAGATGAAAATTCGAATGGTTTCAAGTATCCATCCTTATGCAACTTAGCTAGCCGTGTCGCATTTATATGACCGAGTCTACAATGCCACAAGAAGGATTCGTTCAGTTCTGAACTCTTCCTCTTGTGTGTGTTTGTTATGCTCAGAACTGTTGATTGATTTAGAACATAAATTCCATTGCACAACGTGCCTGATCCAACCAACTTTTGGTTAAGGAAAATGTTCATAACATTATCCTGTAATACAAAATTATATCCCTCTTTACTTAGTAAAGAAATCGATATAATGTTGCATATCAGGTTCGGCATGTAATAACATTCGTTCAGAACCAACATATTAATAGTTGGCAATACAAGGTGATATTCCCCGACGGTTTTAGCTGCAACAATTGCACCATTTCCAACCCTTATGTCTTTATCACCTTCTCCAAGTTCTCTACCTTTTCTAAGCCCATGTAACTGATTACATATATGGGATCCTGACCCGGTATCTATGTAGGGTTCCTAGGCACCCTAATGAGGTCTCCCAAGGCATCAACCATGCCAATTTCAAAAAATCTAGGTGCCGAGAAACCCGACTACGGATCGTCGGCTAGAAAACTAGGCGAAAAAGCAAACTAGTTTACAACTAAACTAAGAGATACGGAAATACAACCTTTGTAGATCCGGTTCTCCACCTCCATAGCTCCGCAATGAAGTCTCCTCGCTGTCCATAACAAGTCCCGGGCTCTAGCGTCGGCTTCATCGGAGAATGGACGGGCTAGGTCATCGATGTCCATGCCAAAGATGATCTACGTCGAGGCATCGCTAAATCAAGCTCCGACTTCACCAAGTCAAGAAACTTGTGAAGAAAACACACTCTACTACTTGGCAAGAGGTAGAGGATGAAGAAATAGGAAGTGGGTAGACTTTAGAATTGGATTTCTCACTCATTTTCAAGAGTTGCCATTGATGGAGGAAGGTTTTTCTTCATGAAGATGAAGAAGAAGAAGAGGTTGAATATGATAAGTTCTTATTTAAAAAGAAAAGAAATTCCAAACTTATCATCATACAGCCATGGTCAAGTGTAGAGAATAAACTAGGGTTAAATCAAATGGTTAGGGTTAAGCATGAGATAAGAATGGTGGACAAAGTCAAAGCTTCATGAATCTTCAAATACAAACAAAGAAAGCCACCATTCTTCTCATTTCTTTTTCCAAAAAGAAAATAAATAAATAAATGAATAAATAGATATGAAAAACAAAACCCTAACCATTTAAATAACCATGGTTTAATCTTTACACAAACTCAAGTAAACATGTATCATCAAACATGATACAATCAAGTGCACAAAAGTATATCACATATACAACATGTGAACTTCAAGTGAGAAAATCCATTTAAAGTGAACCAATACTAGTTAATCCAAAGTAATATATCAAATATATAATTATACATTAAATCATTAAATCAACACTTGATTCAATGATCCGGTCATGTCGCACATAACCGACTAGTATCCAATGTATCGGCTTATCAAATCAATCCTTGAATCGATAACTAGGTTATATCGCATACAACCAATCGATACATTTATCGCGAGAATGGAATACGGTATCACATACACGCATTATTCTCGGTCCCGCACATATCTCATATGCGCTCCTATTTCGTTTCGCTTGAGCCAGGAAACCTCTGTGTAGGACTCTAAAGACTCGTCAATATGCCGGCAGCAGATGATGATCATATCAAACACCCACAAGCCGCAAGCGGTCTGCTAAACGTAACGGCCACCCGGGTATTGAGCGATCAGAAGATCGACGAGCAAGCCCGCTCACACTCCTGTGAATCCAACCAGTAACACTACCGTACAGTCCGGTCTGATCGTCTGATATGTCGCATATCTTGCCTAGGGGTGGTAAACGTCAGACCCCAATAGCTCGATAAGTCGTGTCGATATGAGGTCTATAACAATTCGAGAAACTACTGGTAACACTTACCAGTAAATCTCAGCAACCCTGGCCAGGGATTTCCTGTTATAGCCAATCGAACACTGCGCAACATCAACTCCCTATACCGGGAGAGACGAATCCCCTCCTATCGCTCATCGCCTCCATGTGACTCGGGACTGCCCAAAAACCACCGTTTTGCACGCCCTCTTGGACGTGGTAAGGTGGAAATCAAAGCACAGTGGGAACCACACAAGACTCTATGACGATCTCGGGTCAACAGACTACTCTGTACCAGTGTCACCAGAGAACTGCCATCTGACGTGAGGTATAATACCATCTGGGAGTTCTCGGCGAGTCCGTCCAGTGTACCCAGTCTCTACTGAGCACCCGTATATCATCTCTGATGTCAAACACCAATGGATATGGGATCATCCATCGCCCATCTGTATGGGTCGAGAAGGTATACGCTAGTCTACTCTGGTATATCGATGCCCCGTCTCGATACACCCTCGACTAGGGACTTTGAAGGATGTACTTATGGACTACCATGTCCCCACTAGTATGATCCGCATCATAATCCAGGTAGTCAAGTACAGATCCTAAGGGCTTTACCAACATGTAACAGAGAGACAATCAGCATACACGTTAAGGTAAAGGTCAACCAGATAGCATACTATCATGTCGAGCAAGAAAGTCCTCCCTATATATGTCCCAGCATCCACTACAATATACATCCAATGTACAGTAATGGCCTCTAGGGCATACATATAACTAACAATCTCCCACTTGCACTAGGGCCATCTGTAGCAGTGGTTGTAGTATCTCATACTCAACCATCCCATAAAAGTCTCTCTCTGGGAACAGGCCTTTGTGAGTGGATCCGCTGTGTTGTCCTCTGAGTCTACTCTCCAAACCTCGATCACCCTGGAGATCAACTATCTCCATGATCAGGCGACACTGCCTTAGAATATGTCTGGATCTCTGATGGGACCTGCGTTCCTTGGCATAAGCCACAACTCCATTGTCACACAATGGGAGAAACATAGTTCATCTCATGAACCAATATACACCCAAACAGCCTCTTTGGTAGCATCTTTAGTAGCGATGTATCCTGCCTTTATCGTCTAGTATGCCACGGTATCTAGCTTGGAACTCTTCCAACATACCGTCCCTTTACTGAAGGTAAAGACAATGCCTGCGACTGACATTCAGTCGTCTTTATCACCCTGGAACCCTTCCAGTGATTCTCCCCAGGATCGATTGATACCATCTCACTACAACTAGTGAGAATCCTAACATCCAATTAAATCTATCTCATAGATCCAAAACTCAGGATTGAGGAGGTATCATTTTGATCCTATATGGAGAATCATAGTGATAAGCGGAGATTGATCGAGCGTAGCATAGGAAACTCCTTCCCTATCAAGAGTATGTCATCCACGTACTCTACGAGGATCGTTACCATACTCCCTACTACCCTTTTTGTTTATACAAGGTTCATCTACCATATTGATGATGTCAACTTCTTTGACTAATCCATCAAAACAGATGTTCCAACTCCGCGATGCCTGCTTTATCCTATAAAGCATCTTGCACACGTTTCCGCTGCTCCCACTGTCTACGAAGCCCTCTGGCTGTGTACTTATAGACGCACTCTTCTAAAACATCATTTAGAAAAGCAGTCATGACACCCAACCGCCAGATATCGTAGTTATGGTATGTAGCCGTGGCAAGTAGGATCTGGATGGACTTAAGCATAGCTACTGGAAAAGGTTTCATCATTATCCACGCCTGGTTGATGACGAAAACCTTTAACAATTCTAGCTTTGAAAGTCTCAACTTTTCCATGTACACCAAGTAATCTTCTCAAGATTTACTTGCTCCTGATGAGGATTTAACCCTTCAGATATAGCAACTAAAGTCCATACTTTGTTGGTGTATAAGGATTCCATCTCAGATCGATAAACATCCAGCCATTCTCACAGAGTCTCACTCCTGATGGCCAGCTCGAAACTAGTTGGGTCATCATCTCATGATGTAATCCTCGCTCCCACTGTCACAGAGAAACCGAAGTATCTCTCAGGTGGGTGAGGAACCCAACTAGATCGGCGGAGAGGCTGAGCTTCGTTGGTAACTATTGAATCCTTTGGTTCTATCAAATCATCAGCTGCAGTTTGTATAGCTGGAACCTTTCCAGTTCTACATAACTAACCTTGCCTCGAGTTTGTCCGGATTTTGCTTTTAGACATAGGCCGGACAACCCCAAATCTTAACTAACTTAAGACATGGGCTCTTCCCTTTCCATATCACATATGAAGTGGTAGGCATTGATTTGATTCGAACCCTATTCAATAGGTATGCAACTTCTCAAGTGCATAACACCCAAAAGGAAACAGGTAACTCAGTAGTACTCATCATAGAGCACACCTTATCATATAGGGTGTTATTGCTCCACCCTGATATACCATCGTGCTATGGTGTATACAGAGGAGTAATGCTGAGAGAGAATCTCATTCTCCTTTAGAAAAGTCCAGGAATTCCATGCTCAAGTATTCTCCTCCTTGATCACATCAAAGGACATAATACTTATACCCGTTATTGGTTCTCTACTTCTAACTTATATTCTGTGAATATCTCAAAAGGTTCGGACTTGTGTTTCAACAGGAACATAGGTCTGAATCTCGAGAGATTATCAGAGAATGTAATGAAGTACAAAGAACCGGTCTTGGCATGTGTAGACAGGGGACCTTCATACATCAACATGTATCATCTCAAGAGTTTACTAACTCTTTCTCTGTTTCCAATAAACAGAGCTGTGGTCATCTTATCTTTGTGACATGACTGGCGAGTTTCACAAGATGTAAATTCAAACTGATTTAAATATGCATCTATATGTAACTTCAGCTAGTCGGGTCACATTGATCTGACCTAGTCTACAATACCTTAAGAAGGATCCGTTCATTTCTGAACTCTTCCTCTTATGTGTGTTCCGTATACTAAGAACTGTAGTTTGATTTAGAACATTAATGCTTTTAGATAACGTGCCTGAACCGATCAACTTTTGATATAGGAAATGTTCAAAACATTGTCCAACAATACAAAATTTTATCGTTTCTTTATTAATAAAGAGACAGATATGATTTTGTATATCAGGTTCGGTATCTAATAACATTCGTTCAGAATCAATGTATTGGTAATACAGGGTGACAGTGACCAACAGACTTGGCTGCAACACTTGCCCCGTTTTCTGCCTCATGAAACTTATCACCCGTTCTCAGTTCTCTACCTTTATGTAGCCCTATTAACAGATTACATATCTGGGATCCTGATCTGGTATCACATACCCAGGACGTAAAGGACGCTGAGAAATAGTTCTATATAATGAACACACCCGAAGATGATGCATCATCATGCACTCTCCTCGTTTGGGCGGCAAGGGAATTCTGGTAATCCCCAATTTCCTGCTCTGTCTTATAACAATTATAAGTTGGAGCGGGAACAACGTTCCCCAGCTCAGTATAACAAGCGGGTTCGGTCAATGTTCCGTATTATTATCTTGATTAAGGCGTGATAGGGTCGCTACCTGGAGAGAGAGAGAAGAAAACACTCAGCGTGCGCTCTTTCAAGAATAGATTGGTTATTATTTTATCTAGTCAGGATGGCTCCCACTGCTTTTTATCAAATCTTCCTTCAAACCCTAAAAGGAAAGACTAGCCGGGATTAATTACACACTACAAGTTCGCCAATCTTTCAGCCAGGCCAGTGTCGGTACTTTGAGGGAGGTCCCCCGTGCTTTCGCACGAACCTAATTAATATAAACCTCGTTTTCCCAGAGGCGTAACCTCGTTAACACCTTTCTAGACACCTACTTGATCGGCTAATTGTAATGTATAAAACTCTCCCAGGAGTAACTCTTACTCGCAGCGGGTATCGGGATCCAACTATCTCATAGAAGGTATGCAATCTCATTGCAAATTTCAACACTTGAAATTCCCGATAATATTTTGCTCCTAGCAGCTATATGACCTTAACATAGTCAACAAATCATAAGTGCTAGTCAAGTTCAACCCGTCATTTCCCGATTGAATTAAACCCACCCGCACGACCCTTAACATAGTCAACAAAGTCGCACGACTACCCTAATCCAATCACATCATATGCTTATGCAGATAAGCACTAATTAGCTACCGCACACTACGCCTTAACATAGTCAACAAACGTAGCACGAATACTAACTAGTACTTATCTGAAATGACGGAGGGCTACGACAGGTTTTTCTGAAAACCTATTGCGTAATGAACTTGATATCGTTGTAGAATCAAATGATTTTGAAATGGAGTGCTTTTGAGGCTTTTCTAGTTTTGCTAAAGGAGTCACTCCCGGTGAAGGGATCGTCGGTCCTTTCCTCGTCGAATGAGGTGCGGGATATATCATATATATCACTGTGCAAAGCAAAAACACTTAAAAGCAATCAAAAGACAAACCGAGTGTGTAGCATCTGCCAGTTATTGCTAAAGGAGTCACTCCCGGTGAAGGGATCTCGGTCCTTTCCTCATCGAATAAGGTGCAGGATATATCGTATATACCGCTGTGCAAAGCAAGAACTGTAGCTACCTGTTTTATTTTGAAATTCGATTCTACAACATCTTTAGGTTTCTTTTATTTCATTAATCACATTAATGAAGTCCCATCATTTAAGTACCTAATCATCACTGATAAATACGACGTACACTTATGCCACCCGCATTCGCCTCGATGTCCCCTCGTGCACCGTTAGGTTAGGTAACTAACGACAGAGCGGGGCAGGGCTAGCGCGGGTGTAAAACATAAGTAACGTCTATATAATATATCATATATACTGTATACTGTATCTATCACAGAACATCACATGATCACATCACAGATATCGCAGCAGAAGAATCATATGAAATATTGGATATACTAGGACGTCCGTGTTTTCAATATGAGCCAGTATAAAACACGGATTCCACGGTCGTGATGAATAGCCAAACCCACACCCCTAGACCCCTACGAGAGCGGCAAGCAACCCTACCAATTCTGGAGTTAGGAGACCCGGACTCGACTCCTCGAGTTGGTCTCCCACTGGACTCCAGAACCCGGTTACTTGTGCTCCCCTCCTTGGGTCTATCCTAGTGCGGAAAAGTAAATAATATACAAATGGTGACATCTTCCGCAACCTGGAAGTGCCCCAATAAAAGAATATTACATACAAGTTTTTACATGAATGAAAATGAAAAACACTCATCTCACATAAAAAACCCCGGCTATTCGAACACGACGATCCAATACAACATATCCAGCAACACATAACATCACATGTCATCAACGTAAGTAAATATGTCCATCCCAATTGTCGTTGACATATAGCAACGAAACCGGCGATATCACATATTACACTTACGGTCACAGAAAAGAAAGTGAAAAACTACAACAGTTGGAATCCGCAACCACCTCAGACATCGCATGCCTGACCAAATGAATTCCTTAGACATCGCATGCCTAACAATTATAAACCCCGCATTTTAGTCTCATTATCGAAAACACTTTTCAATATCAAGTCGGGCAATTCAACAAGATTCCCGACATCCTGATCGAATGCTCGTCGCAAACTTCAGTAGACGGCCGCACCCCCGTTACCGTCGACGAAGTGCACCAAGGCGGAACACCGCTACCGCGAGCACCCGAACGGATGCTTTCGGCGACGGGGTTCTCCTACAGTCACTTGGTCGGGGCTATGGAGTGAGGCTGTCTATTAAGTTTACCCGGCGAGTATCCGCGTACGCTACGTGATTGCGACGGACTTTTGATCACATCAAAATTCCGTGGCAACCGATCAAGCGAGACTAAAGTGCTATGTTTATAACATTCATACAGTTATCTCATAACTGCTTGTGAATTCCAATTATTGTATCACATTCCAGATAAATAGAAAATGTTAAACTTTCCGATCGAACATCCAAACACCCAACTTTTCCCGAAATAGCTCAACACATGAAACAAGTCTAAAAACATTCAGTTCGTGCCTCAGTACCAACGGTCCAGCCGTAGAAGGGTCAAGCCAACGCCTCACATGTGGCATGCCGTACTGCCCCAAACCCGAAGGTTTAAAGGGCAGTTCAAGATGGTCACATAATCGAGTTAAGGTTTGTTGTCTTCTAGAGGGTCCATCGTGTTACTTGCACTACTAAGAACGTCGTTAAACCACGGAAAAATCCAACACTTGGAAATTTCCCTACAAGGGAAAAGTTGGGTATTTATATCCGGTCGAACTTTTTAACATATTCAAAAATTTATCCGGAAAGCCACACAGACAAAATTTGATAATCCGATCGAACATTCGAATCCCCAAAACAATACAGAAAATGCAAACTCTGGAAAAAATATTAAAAATATCCAGGAAAATCAGCACTGTTAAATAGGAGTTACTGTTCAAACTAAATTTAATACTGTGGCCGTACGGCCACGGATCCGCCGCATGAGCCTTGCTCATGCCGCGGAACCGCGGTGGAAAAGTTGAATTAGGTCCACGAAATTTACAGTAATTCCTAGAAAACCCTGCTTTATTTTCTGCATATTTTTAATTCCGAAAAATCCACAATTTTCAAAAAAGGACAGAGAGCAAGTTTGTGATCAGGTTTCGGGTTTGTTCGGACTTCAAATTCCGTCTAGACTTCGCCTAAGGCTCTAGCTTGGCTCTGATACCACTGTAGGGTTCCTAGGCACCCTAATGAGGTCTCCCAAGGCATCAACCATGCCAATTTCAAAAAATCTAGGTGCCGAGAAACCCGACTACGGATCGTCGGCTAGAAAACTAGGCGAAAAAGCAAACTAGTTTACAACTAAACTTAGAGATACGGAAATACAACCTTTGTAGATCCGGTTCTCCACCTCCATAGCTCCGCAATGAAGTCTCCTGCTGTCCATAACAAGTCCCGGGCTCTAGCGTCGGCTTCATCGGAGAATGGACGGGCTAGGTCATCGATGTCCATGCCGAAGATGATCTACGTCGAGGCATCGCTAAATCAAGCTCCGACTTCACCAAGTCAAGAAACTTGTGAAGAAAACACACTCTACTACTTGGCAAGAGGTAGAGGATGAAGAAATAGGAAGTGGGTAGACTTTAGAATTGGATTTCTCACTCATTTTCAAGAGTTGCCATTGATGGAGGAAGGTTTTTCTTCATGAAGATGAAGAAGAAGAAGAAGAGGTTGAATATGATAAGTTCTTATTTAAAAAGAAAAGAAATTCCAAACTTATCATCATACAGCCATGGTCAAGTGTAGAGAATAAACTAGGGTTAAATCAAATGGTTAGGGTTAAGCATGAGATAAGAATGGTGGACAAAGTCAAAGCTTCATGAATCTTCAAATACAAACAAAGAAAGCCACCATTCTTCTCATTTCTTTTTCCAAAAAGAAAATAAATAAATAAATGAATAAATAGATATGAAAAACAAAACCCTAACCATTTAAATAACCATGGTTTAATCTTTACACAAACTCAAGTAAACATGTATCATCAAACATGATACAATCAAGTGCATAAAAGTATATCACATATACAACATGTGAACTTCAAGTGAGAAAATCCATTTAAAGTGAACCAATACTAGTTAATGCAAAGTAATATATCAAATATATAATTATACATTAAATCATTAAATCAACACTTGATTCAATGATCCGGTCATGTCGCACATAACCGACTAGTATCCAATGTATCGGCTTATCAAATCAATCCTTGAATCGATAACTAGGTTATATCGCATACAACCAATCGATACATTTATCGCGAGAATGGAATACGGTATCACATACACGCATTATTCTCGGTCCCGCACATATCTCATATGCGCTCCTATTTCGTTTCGCTTGAGCCAGGAAACCTCTGTGTAGGACTCTAAAGACTCGTCAATACGCCGGCAGCAGATGATGATCATATCAAACACCCACAAGCCGCAAGCGGTCTGCTAAACGTAACGGCCATCCGGGTATTGAGCGATCAGAAGATCGACGAGCAAGCCCGCTCACACTCCTGTGAATCCAACCAGTAACACTACCGTACAGTCCGGTCTGATCGTCTGATATGTCGCATATCTTGCCTAGGGGTGGTAAACGTCAGACCCCAATAGCTCGATAAGTCATGTCGATATGAGGTCTATAACAATTCGAGAAACTACTGGTAACACTTACCAGTAAATCTCAGCAACCCTGGCCAGGGATTTCCTGTTATAGCCAATCGAACACTGCGCAACATCAACTCCCTATACCGGGAGAGACGAATCCCCTCCTATCGCTCATCGCCTCCATGTGACTCGGGACTGTACCCAAAAACCACCGTTTTGCACGCCCTCTTGGACGTGGTAAGGTGGAAATCAAAGCACAGTGGGAACCACACAAGACTCTATGACGATCTCGGGTCAACAGACTACTCTGTACCAGTGTCACCAGAGAACTGCCATCTGACGTGAGGTATAATACCATGTGAGAGTTCTCGGCGAGTCCGTCCAGTGTACCCAGTCTCTACTGAGCACCCGTATATCATCTCTGATGTCAAACACCAATGGATATGGGATCATCCATCGCCCATCTGTATGGGTCGAGAAGGTATACGCTAGTCTACTCTGGTATATCGATGCCCCGTCTCGATACACCCTCGACTAGGGACTTTGAAGGATGTACTTATGGACTACCATGTCCCCACTAGTATGATCCGCATCATAATCCAGGTAGTCAAGTACAGATCCTAAGGGCTTTACCAACATGTAACAGAGAGACAATCAGCATACACGTTAAGGTAAAGGTCAACCAGATAGCATACTATCATGTCGAGCAAGAAAGTCCTCCCTATATATGTCCCAGCATCCACTACAATATACATCCAATGTACAGTAATGGCCTCTAGGGCATACATATAACTAACAATCTAATACCCAGGACGTAGAGCAAATGGAGAAACAGTTCTCCGTAACGAACACACCCGAAGAAAATGCATCAACATGTACTTTCTTCACACGGGCGGCATAGGAATCCTAGTATTCCCCTATATCCTGTTCAGTCTTATAACACTTATAAGAAAGAACGGAACCAACGTTCCCCAGCACAGTATAACATGCGGGTTCGGTCAATACATCCATATTATTATCTTGATTAAGGCATGAAATGGTCGCTACCTGGAGAGAGAGAGAAGAAAACACTTTAGCGTATGCTCTTGCAAGATCAGATTGGTTATTATTTTATCTAATCAGGATGGCTCCCACTGTTTTTATCAAATCTTCTTTCAAACCCTAAAAGGAAAGACTAGCCGGGATTAATTACACCCTACAATTTCGCCAATCTTTCAGCCAGGCCAGTGTCGGTACTTTGAGGGAGGTTCCCCGTGCTTTTGCACGGACCTAATTAAAGTAAACCTCGTTTTCCCAGAGGCATAACCCCGTTGACACCTTTCTAGACACCTACTTGATCGGCTGATTGTCCTGTGTAAAACTCTCCCAGGAGTAACAATTACTCGCAGTGGGTATCGGGATCCAACTATCTCATAGAAGGTATGAAATCTCATTACAAATTTCAACACTTGAAATTCCCGATAATATTTTTCCCCTAACGTGCTATGACCTTGACGAAAGCCAACAAGCCATAGCCCGCTAGTCAAGTTCAACCCGTACATTTCTTGATTGAATTAAACCCACCCGCACGACCCTTGACGAAAGCCAACAAAGCCGTACGACTACCCTAATCCAATCGCATCATATGCAGCAAATAAGCAGCATATAGCTACCGCACACTACACCTTGACGAAAGCCAACAAATGCAGCACGAATACTATATACAACTTATCTGAAATGACGGAGGGCTACGACAGGTTTTTCTGAAAACCTATTGCGTAATGAACTTGATATCGTTGTAGAATCAAGTGAAATTTTGAAATGGAGTGATTTTGAGGCTTTCATTAGTTTTGCTAAAGAGGTCACTCCCGGTGAAGGGATCTCGGTTCTTTCCTCATCGAATAAGCTGCAGGACATATCATATATATCACTATGCAAAGCAAAACTCCAAAAGCAGTCAAAAGTCAAACCGAGTGTTGTAGCATCTGCCAGTTTTGCTAAAGAGGTCACTCCCGGTGAAGGGATCTCGGCTCTTTCCTCATCGAATAAGGTGCAGGGTATATCATATATACCACTATGCAAAGCAAACCTGTAGATACCCCTTTTTATTTGAAAATTTGATTCTACAACATCTTTTAGGTTTCTTTTCTTTCATTAATCACATTAATGAAGTCCCATCATTTAAGTCACCTAAACATCACAGATAAATACGACGTACACTTATGCCATCCGCATTCGCCTCGATGTCCCCTCGTACACCGTTAGGTTAGGTAACTAACGGCAGAGCAGGGCAGGGCTAGCGCGGGTGTAAAACATAAGTAACGTCTATATAATATATCATATATACTATATACAGTATTTATCACAGAACATCAAATGATCACATCACAGATCTCGCTGCAGAAGAAACATATGAAACATTGGATATACTAGGACGTCCGTGTTTTATTTTGAGCCTCTATAAAACACGGATTCTACGGTCGCGACGAATAGCCAAACCCACACCCCTAGACCCCTACGAGAGCGGCAAGCAACCCTACCAATTCTAGAGTTAGGAGACCCGGACTCGACTCCTCGAGTTGGTTTCCCACTGGACTCCAGAACCCGGTTACTTGTGCTCCCCTCCTTGGGTCTATCCTAGTGGGGAAAAGTAAATAATATACAAATGGTGACATCAACCTCGACCCGGAAGTGCCCCAATAAAAGAATTTTACATACATTTAATTTACATGAATGAAAATAAAAACTCTCATCTCACATAAAAAAAACCCGGCTATTCAGAACGCGACGATCCAATATAACATATCCAGCAACACAGAACATCACATGTCATCAACGTAAGTAAATATGCGCATCCCAATTGTCGTTAACATATAGCAACGAAACCGGCGATATCACATATTACACTTACGATCGCAGAAAAGAAAGTGTAAAACTACAACATTTGGAATCCACAATCTCTTTAGACATCGTAAATCCGAAATATCACATATTTCGCATTTCATGCCTAACCGTGTGAATTCCACATATTGTATCACATTCCAGATAAATAGACTGTATTAAACTTTCCGAACAGATCATCAAACACCCAAGATTTCCTAAATAGCTCAACACTTGAGCGGAGTTCAAAAATTCCAGAATACGTCACAGTAGCAACGGTCCAGCCGTAGAAGGGTCAAGCCAACGCCTCGCATGTGGCACGCCGTACTGCCCCAAACCCTAATGTTCAAAGGGCAGTTCAAGACGGTCACATAATCAAGTTAAGGTTTGTTGTCTTCTAGAGGGTCCATCACATCATATGCACGTTTTTCCGAAAGATTCAAACTCGGGAAAAATTCAACACTTGAATGTTTTTCGTGCCGGGAAAAATTGAGTTAAGGATATCCGTTCGAACATTTTAATACTTTCTAAATTATCCGGAAATAACAAAAAAAAATTAAATACTCCGATCGAATCGACAATTACAAAATAGACCCCTGAATACTCAACCCTTGAGTCATAATAAAAATACCCATAAAATACAAATAACAGAACTAGGAATTACTGTGTAAAAATGAGTACCAATATCCCCTGTACTGCCGCGGATCCGCGGCCCAAGCGCGGTACGGCCGCGGTTCTGCGGCGGTTTAGACGTATTGTGTTCTCGTTTTTCACAACAATTCTTATATTCACCTGCTGAATTTTTTAGGTATTTTTAATTCTGAAAAAACCCAGTTTTTAAAAAATGTACAGAGAGAGGTTTAAATTGACGTCTTCGGGTTCGATCGGGGTTTTAACTTTGTTAACACATCGCCTAATGCTCTAGCTAGGCTCTGATACCACTGTAGGGTTACTAGGCACACTAACAAGGCTCTACAAGGCATCGACCATGCCAAAATTAAATTTTTATGTGCCGAATAACACTTAGCAAGATCGTATACTAGAGATTAGGCGAAACAATTAGCAAGTAAACAACTTTACTCTAAAGGGAATACGAAATACAACCTTTGTAGATCGGTCCTTCACTTCTAAAGCTCCTTGATGAAGTCCCTTCACTGCGATCAAGCTTCTCCCGGACTCTTGCATGGCTTCACGACGCGAAGGATGCGACCTTGCTTGAAATCTCCGAGGCCGAAGATGATCTACGTCGAGGGAATTCCGACTCAAGCTCCTACTTCACTAACTAGAGAAATAGTGAAGTAAACACCCTAAACTAAAGTGCTAGTCTAGTAGAGGATGGAGAAATAGGAAGTGGGTTCTCTTTAGAATTTTGTTTCTCACACTCTTTCTCACTTTGGATCAAACCCTAGTTTTCTTTCTCCTTTTCACAATGAAGAAGATGAACCAAAAGAAAGAGGAAAGGATAATGATCAAGTGAGTAATCTAACCATGGTGAGTGAGTATCATATACTAACTCATGGTGGGACATAACCATGGCTAAGTCAAGATGGTTAGGTTAACAAAAATCTAAAGTAAAACAAATTAAGTGGACTTTGTCAAAGTATCTAAAAGCTTCTACAATCTTCATACTTATGACATAAGCTTCACTAATTTGTAATTACTTTAAATAAATATTAACCACCATCTAATATAGTATGGTGTATGTCTTACACACCCATGTTTAGTGTATCATCAACCATGATACAAAAGAAAACACTTTAATATATATATCACATATATATATATACAAGTGTTCATATGTGAGAAAAACCCTAAAGTGAACAAGTGTTAGCAAATGTAAATTAGTATATCTAATATACAATTATACACTTAATTATTAAATCAACACTTGACTTAATAATCCGGTCATATCTCATATAACCGGCTAACATCCATCGTATCGACTTATCGAATCAACACTTGATTCGATAACCCGGTCATATCATATATAACCGACCGATACAAAAAGTCGCGAGAATAGAATACGGTATCATATACTCGCATTTATTCTCGGTCCCGCACATATCACATACGTGCTCCTATTTCGTTTTGCCTGAGCCAGTAAAACCTCTGTGTAGGACTCTAAAGACTCGTCAATACGCCGGCAGTAGGTGATGATCACATCACGCACCCACAAGCCGTCAGCGGTACTAGCTGGACGTAACGGCTACCCGGGTATTGAGCGATCAGAAGATCAGCAAGCAAGCCCGCTCCAACTCCTGTAAAAGCCTGCCGGTAACACTTCCCGTACAGTCCGGTCTCCTCGTCTGATATGTCGCATATCAAGTCTAGGGGTGGTAAACGTCAGACCCCAATAACCGATAAGTCATGCCGATGTGAGGCTCATAACGGGTCGAGAAACTACTGGTAACACTTACCAGTAAATCTCTAAATCAGCCCTGGCCAGGGACTTCCCTGTTACGGCCAATCGAACACAGCGCAACATCAACCCCCAATACCGGGAGAGACGAAACCCCTCCTATCGCTCATTGCCTCCATGTAACTCGGGACTGTACCCAAAAACCACCGTTTTGCACGCCCTCATGGACGTGGTAAGGTGGAAATCAAAGCACAGTGGGAATCACATGAGACTCTATGACGATCTCGGGTCTACAGACTAACCTGCACAAGTGTCACCAGAGAACTGCCATCTGACGTGAGGTATAATACCATCTAGGAGTTCTCGGCGAGTCCGTCCAGTGTACCCAGTCTCCACTGAGCACCAGTATACCATCTCTGATGTCAAACACCAATGGATATAGGATCATCCATCGCCCATCTCATGGGTCGAGAAGCGTATACGCTAGTCTACACTGGTATATTGATGCCCCGTCTCGATACACCCACGACTAGGGACATTGAAGGATGTACTTATGGACTACCACGGCCCCACTAGTATGATCCGCATCACAGTCCAGGTAGTCAAGTACACATCCTAAGGGCTTTATCAACATGTAGTTATAAGGCAGTATAAAGAGACAAGTATACATGTTAAGATAAAGAGCAACCAGATAGCATACTATCATATCGAGCAAGAAAGTCCTCTCTATATATGTCCAAGCATCCAATATAATATACATCATCTGTGCAATACTGGCCTCTAGGGCATACATACAACTAACATATCAGTGGATGGTTAGGTAAGGAGCATTAAACAACGGTGTAATTCTTCATAACCATAGTACAGTTTTCAACCTACGACACACAGTGAATGAGTTATTAGACTCATGGGACTTATACAGAGTATTGTATGTTGTCCAGTGTCCATTAGGACAGAGGGTTTGGTCCTCGTACTATATTCGGTTTACTTATGACTTCTCTAGTTCTTAGACAGGTGTTTCATAGAAACACAGGGTCTAAGTTTTGAGAAGTTATAGGTATATGAATAAAGTAGAGAACCAGGTGTTGCAAGTATCGGGGTTCTTCAAGGTGATCGAAGATTTAGATACTTGTGTATGGTATTCAGGTGATAGTAATGTTTAAGAGAACTTGCTTCTCTTTCAGGTTACTCATAATTGGAAGCACTCCTAAGTTGAGTAACGCTGATCGGCCTCTCTCCATTTACTTGACTTGCACTGGAGACAGCTGCATGATTTGAATCTGGTTCAATTAAATCAGTGCCTCTGTTCCTGTATTGGATATAAAACAGTTCATATCTTGACATTGTTAAGATACGGGGAGTTGTCCAGCTTATGCTTAAAACCAGACTCTGGATGACTCAAGGCACGTTTCTGTAATGGCTGTTTGTGGGTTGACCCGGGTTATGACGAGGGTTGACTTTCTACCATCCGGAAGATCAATAGTGATATTGTTCTTGACTCGCCACAGTTTTAATAAAAATGTTTTTTTTTCAGAAAACAGTAGTGGGAGTATGGTAGAACTGGAAGTGATTCCAGAACCGCAAACGATTACTGGAGATTTGATAAAGAACCTAAAGATTCAATCTGTATTTGACATTCCATTGGTCACTCCGCAGATATGGTGGGTAACCTCAGGCACCCGAGAGGTACTCCGGTAGCCTCAAGGATGGTGACAGGGAGGTTCTTGTTTACCCAGACTTGCCATTGTTGTTGTTCCAGACTGTGAGACCCGGCAGGAGAATGAGTATAGCGTCGTTCTGAACTAGCTTTAGAAGTGCACGTGTATATGACTCTGCCAGAGGGTTGTCGTAGTCAGTAGGAGCAGCGGAAGCATAGTGGACAGGTGGCTTAGGTCTATTTATAGACTAAAGCAAATATAGCGGAGATACATCATCTATTTCTGATGTGACAGTCATAGGTTTGACTTCATCGGAATAGGGGATGGATATGTTAAGAAGGTAGTAGGGTGTGATGCCCTGGTATTTGGATGACATACACAGAGTAGGAAGTGATATTCCTACGATCGGTTATATTTTGGTTGTCACACAGTGGTTTCTCCAGATAGGATGTTAATCCAGTCCTGGAGAAACATTCGGAAGCAGTTTTAGAACATAAGTGGATGTTCTAGGGATATGATAACGTCAGCCTCCTTCAGGAGACGGTTATCATTCCAGGCTTCCAAGGTGACATGGACGACAGGGTGGTCGTCAGAGTCATAGTTTTCCCTCTGACGAGGGCCAGTATTTTGGACAGGTGATCCAAGCAGATACTGAGGGAGGCATGGCGCAGGATACTGATTAAGTTCAGTTGACGATACAGTCTGAGAAGTTTGGATTTAGAGTTCATTTATGAACTAGGTCCCATCAGACATCCAGACATTCTAAGACAGGTATTGCTCATTTCGGGAGATGGCTTTCTCCGCGAACATGAGATAAAGAGAGACATAGAAAGAAACATCAAAGCGGATCCACTCACTGAGGCTATTCCTCGAACGCAATAGTTTCGCAAACGAGTTTTGTGAGACTGACTAGTAGAGGAGTTGGGTGTTCGGTATCACACGGGCTGTGAGTATGCGACATCGCAATAATTAGCCTTGAGTGCAAGTGGGAGATTGTTGGAGATAGTGCCCTCAGAGTCAATTATTGGATCACAGGCATGTGATTGCAATGATTGAGGGAGGACCTATCCCGGTAGGACAGTCTTACTCAAGATGATAGTATGCTATCTGGTTTATCTTTATCATCGTGTACTGCTTTAGGTGACCTTACAGGTCACTATTGCACGTTGATAGAGCCCCTAGGATTCTTGCTTGACTACCAGCAGTATGAGGGCGATCATATACGTGGGAGCTGGGTCTATAAGCACATTCTTAAAAGGTCACTAGTCGTGGGAGTTTCGAGACAGGGCATCGATTCTCCAGAGTAGACTAGTGTATACAGTCAAGACCCCGACGAGGGGCGGTGGCCGGTCTCACAAGCCACTGGTGTCAGTTGGTTCACCTAAGATGTATACAGGCGCTCATTGGGTTATGAGTACACCGGACAGGACTCGCCGGGAGCCTGCTAGTTGGTATTATACCTGACGTCAGATAGCAGTTCCCTGGTGACATGTGTACAAGTTAGTTCATCGACCTGAGATCGTAATTTGTCTCGTGTGAGTTCCCACTGTGCTTTGATTACTACCCTACCACGCTCAAAGGAGATGTGCAAACAGGTTTTAGTTGGGTACAGTCCCGAGCCACATGGAGGCAGTGAGCGGATCTGCAGGAGTTCGTCTCTCCCGGTATTGGGGGTGAGGTCGCGCTGTGTCTAGGAGAGCCAGTACATGAAAGTCCTTGGCCAAGGCAGGAGATTTACTGGTAGGTATTCCAGTAGTATCTCAGGGTGTTCTGGGCTACACTCCGACACGACTTGTACCGCTTTTGGGGGTCTGACTTTTACCAACCCCCTAGGCCCGCCATGCGATGCTCATAGACGAACGGACCGGACTGTACGGATATTGTCACTGACAGGCTCAGTAGGGTGTCAGGATGAGTTCGCTCATCGACGTCCCTTTGGTCAATCGCTGGTAGCTCGTTACGTATGGCTGATACCTCTGATGTGCTAGTGGTTAAATCCACAGCCATAGTATTGACGAGTCTTTAAAGTCCCCCACACACAGTTACTCAAGTTTTGGGCGAAACGCTGTAGAGGCCGTATGGAGATATGGCAGGGTTCGATCAGATACATGCGGTATTGCACAGATCGTGATCGAACGGATTTTACTAGCGGGCTTTGGTTTAAGCCGGATCCTAGTATTAGACAGTGTAGATTTTGTCTCTTTGCATTTGTCTTCAGTGAGAATACAAATGCGGGCATATATATGCAGTCGTGGGGTTTTCCTGTAATTTATTACGGGATCAGTTTTCTGAAGTTGCCAGTTTGCATTCCGTTCCGGCCAGTTTTCCTTTGTTCCGTCACGGCCGGACTTTATGGTGGAGGGGGTTATTTGCAAGTTTGTAAATAACTTATTGTGGATGGGGTTTCTTGCATATGAGAGCTTCATGATAGTTATTCATCATGAGATTCCTTTCTTATCACTTCATTTGCATTTATTATGATGGGTTTGTGATGAGAGTTGATTTGGTTTTAGATGTGAGATAATTTGATCATTATCTTCACATATTGGTATATGTTTTTAATCCATCAATTATTCCTCCACCATAGTGAGGCCGGCCACATCTTAGAGAGAAGGAGGGTTCATTTTCTAGTATGAGGAATTTTTCATTTTCATCTCATTCTTCTTGCTACAAAATTCCACACATCACTCTAAAGTTCTTCTTCCCTCCATCAAAGGCAACATAAACCCCAAAGAGACAACCATTCTACACTACACCTACAGTACCCTTGGACGCGTCGGCTAGCCAACTTCGCGCCCGAGTTGCCTCGGTCCAGAGGTGAGGGCCCGTAAACGAACCCGGCTACGTGGTGCCCTTTCCGACGAGGAGGTGACGGACGGAGATTCCGCGGGGGATCGGAGTGGAGACGAAGACCGAAGGACACGGATCGCTTGGTATATCTCTCTACGCATCTTTTAGTTTGCTAGTAGCTAGGTTAATGGCCCGATCTGGGTTTTATAGTGCGCGGTGGTGCCGGTTTGCAAGTTTCGCAAAGTTTTTCGTTTCCGCATCTCCGGCGTCGGATCGACGGCCGGGGCGCCGCCGTGCACTTACACAAGGAGCTTGGGAAGAGATTGAAGACCGAAGGACATAGATCGATCGGTATAACCATTCTAACTCCTTTTTACATTTAGCTAGTCTAAGGTTAATGGTAGATTCGGGCATTTGGTAATGGTAGCGCCGGTTTACTAAATTTTTGTTCCGCATTTGGCCACGTTTTGATGGCCGGGGCGCTGCCGTAACCCAACACCATGCACCGAACCAAGACCGTGCCCAGTACCGTGTCACGCTCATGTCATCACCACGCCCACTAACGTATTACGCCGGCATCGCCACCGCGTCTAGTGCCGGGTCACCACGCATCATGCGTGCGCTACGCACCGTGTCTAGTATCGCGTTGTCTTGTGTGTCGAGACGAATCCTGCACAGTGTGTCGCTTCTATATCTGTAACCGAAGGCAAGTGAAATTCCTCACTTGTTTATCATGCTATAATTTTTAACGTTAACCGAAGAGGTTTTGTAATAACTAAATATACATAACTAGTTTAGATCGTAACTATCTTCGAAATTTCATAATGAACCATAGTGCCGTCTTATTGATGGGAGCTTGACTAGGTCATTTTTACCATGTTGTAATGCATAGATATTATATGGATAACATTTAAATTCAACTGGTAAAAGAAAACTCGTGTTTCGATCGTTTACCGAATGCTACCTGTTCCCCTCCGAAAGACGGCGCGACAGGGACGTCTTGCTTGAGATTCGGGGCAGATGCTAATTGGTGCTATCCGTCCACCTCTCCGAAGATGCCAAGTTGATTTATGGCACCATGTATCGAAGGTTTAAACGGATGCGGCCGATATAGCAGACTTCGTCAGATTCCCCCTCGTTTGAGGGGTTTTTGATTGTGGGGACACTCTTCCCTGCAAGCGCAAGCCCCTACGGTTAATTACGCTACCGCATCGCAGTAACAACTTTCTCCTTCTCCAGATGATCACTTCGTGTCGTGGGTGTTTGTTTTGTATTTGGTTGCCCGTGGATTGTATACGGAGACTAAGTTATGTTGTCGCCCGTAGGGCGTGGACCAGTCCAAATCCGTATCTTTCTTAGATTTGGGTTTGGGGGTTGGGTTTAAGGATACGTTAGCCTCATTTGAGACTAAGATCAACTTAAACATTTGTTAAGGATACGTTAGTCTAATTTTAGACTAAGATCAACTTAACGGGATCGTTTAGATCCAACAAGAGAGCAATTGGGGGCTCTGTTGTTTAGTTTAATGACATTGCGGTCGATAGGTAGTTTAAGGACATTGCGGTCCAATGTTAGTTTTAAGACGTTGCGGTCAAGGTTAAGAACATCATAGTCCGTGGATTTAAGGACTCCACAGTCCATCATTAGTTTTAAGACATCACGGTCAAGGTTAAGGACATCATAGTCCGTGAGTTTAAGGACCCCACAGTCCATCGTTAGTTTTAAGAGATCACGGTCAAGGTTAAGGACGTCATAATCCTTTGTTGGTTTTAAGACATCCCGGTCAAGGTTAAGGACATCATAGTCCATGAGTTTAAGGACCCCACAGTCCGTTGTTAGTTTTAAGACAGCCCGGTCAAGGTTAAGGACATCATAGTCCATGAGTTTAAGGACCCCACAGTCCGTGAAATGTATAGTCGTTGGGACCCGTCACCTCTTTGAAGACGTTGAGGAATTACAACGACAAATATCAAAGGAGTGAAGAGATGTACCCATGAACCAAGGTAGATTAAGTGATCTGTAGTCCAATTTGAAACCAAGACCAGTTAATTATGTTATGAGCCCATTAGCTCAGTTAAGTATGAATTGAGGACTTATGGCCAACTTGGGCTAAGTCCAATCACGTTTGGAATATTGGCCCTTTGTTGGTCCATTGAAGAGGAGGCTTTGCCTCTGAAAAATCAGCCAACTTGGCTAGAAATAGTGTTAAACACTAAAGCTCGAAAGTGTTAAACACTAAAGGTAAAATTCTCAAATTAGTGGTGAAACACTAAAAGAACAACCAGTGTTGAACACTGGAGATATAGTTTTTTGATTTAGTGTCAAACACTAGAAATAATCAGTGTTAAACACTGCCAATAGGGTTTTCAAATTAGTGTTAAACACTGGGAATATAATCCCCCAAATTAGTGTTAAACACTAGCAAGCAACAGTGTTAAACACTGGAAATGAAGTTGTCAAATTAGTGTTACACACTAGAAAACACCAGTGTTAAACACTGGGTACAAAGTTCTCGAATTAGTGTTAAACACTAAAGAAAGAGGGGTCATGTGGGAGCACGTGAGGGCGTCCAAAGGTTGGACCAGATCCCCTTTTATCTCGTTCTGCAATTAAGTGTTAAACACTTTTTGTTTTATATTTTGAGCGTCACGTGTTGACACGTGATGGGGATTTATGCGCTAACTGTTAAAGCGTTTGCCAAGGGGTCACATGGTAACACGTGAGAGCGCCCAAAGCCTTCATTTCCTTTGCTTTTTCTTTCTGTATTTTGGGAGTCACGTGGGAGCACGTGAGGCATTACCTCAAAGCTGTTTCCTTTTATTTTTAGGGATCTTTTTAGGGGTCACGTGGGGACACATGACCTAGTTTTATTCCTTCTTTTCCGATTACTGCGGATTGGGGTTACGTGTCATCACGTGACCAATGTTCTTTATGTGCATGGAGATCTTTCAAGTCTCTTTAAGAATTAAATTCTTATGTAGGGTTAAACCCTAATTTCTTTTAGAGGAATTAAATTCCCATATATGTAAAAGAATTAAATTCTTATATAGGGTTAAACCCTAGTTCTGTCCATCTTGAAGGAATTAAATTCCTATATTTTCAGGAGAATTAAATTCTCATATAGAGTTAAACCCTAGTTTTGTTTTGGGAGAACTAAATTCTCTAAACTCAATTCCCCCTCTAAGTTTTGGATCTGCATGGCAGGATCTCAACCCGATGAGAATTAAATTCTCAACTTATGGGGAGATGTGCTCTGTGCAGATCTTCAATCAGAGGAAGAACTAAGTTCTTTGTACAGAAGAGTTAAGCTCTTAGATTTGAGAATTAAATTCTCTTTTTTGAAGTTTTGATCCCCTTTCTTTTCTCACCTAGGGTTTTCTTTGTTGAGAATTAAATTCTCCTCTCTTTTCTTTCTCTGCTTTTTTTAGAAATTTCAAGATCCCCAAAATCCTCCTTCTTTCTTTTCTCTTGGCTCCTATTTATAGGAGAAGGAAAAGAATCAATTTGTTTAGTAAATCTCACATTGAAAGATTTTGTTTGTTTTCATAATTAATATGATCGTTTATATCACACAGTGAATTTTATTACCGTTGGATTTTAAATCCAAAGATATTATGTTTGTTATTTCTGGTGAGATTTAGGGGAAATCTTTCCTTGTATCAAATCTTTCCATAAATTGGTGATTTTTAATCACCCTTGGATCTTTAATCCAACGGTCCCCATAATCCTTTTTCCATTTGGAAAGATTTAGAGAAATTTAGAATTTTAATTCTTTTTGGAAAGATTTAGAGAAGTTTAGAATTTTAATTCTATTAAACTGTAAGGCTTTTAAAGCCTGTCACGTGCTGGCACGTGACCCTTGGTCACGTGTGAGCACGTGACCCCCAATTGGTTATTTTCTCAGCTTTTATTTATGCTTCAGTTTTAACCATCACGTGTCAACACGTGAGCATTGGTCACGTGTGAGCACGTGATACCTCATTGAGGTATTTCCTTCGGCCATTTATTTTTTTATTTCTGTTTTAACTATCACGTGTCAACACGTGACCATTGATCACATGTGAGCACGTGACCCCCAATTGGGTCCTTCTTCAGCCGTTTGTTTTTATTTCTGTTTTAACTATCACGTGACCATTGATCACGTGCGAGCACGTGATACCTCATTGAGGTAATTCCTGATTTTTAATCAAGGAACAGTGCATAGCATATTTGCTCATAACTTTTGATCCCGGATGAATTATGAGGCCCATAATATATCAAATCGAAGGGTTTTTTGAGATGCTTCCAATATCATCAGAATTTAGTTGTTTCTCCTTCGGGAGTTTATCAAAATACAGGCCGGAAGATACTGGTTCGCATTTCCTTAAGCGTATCACTGCCATTTGACACCTTGGACTCTTTTGCGCAGAAATTTTTGACGGGAACACTACCCTAAATATTTGATGCGAACTGTGAATGATAACAAAATCATATATGGAGGAACTTGTTATAGATAACTCTGTTTACTAATAACGAACATCATGCCAGAAATTGGGTTGAAAATAGTGAAATTTACATCAAGTAATGACGCCCCATAAAGGCGACGTTGAATCTTAAATTCACCGCACATTCCTCGTTCTAAAATCCATATTAAACTGAATACAACTCATAACCTAATGTTTCAGGGCTCGTATCGAAGCCAACAGATAAACCTATAGTACTCCATAGTTGATCTCTTAATTTTTATAAGCTGTGTCAATGAAAACTGCGGCGATTCATGGCTCTGTACTGCAGTCCAGAGCAAGAATCTCTACCTTTACTCATTTTAGAACGCTTGTTTCTCGCTGTTAAAGTGCGCAAGTGTGCAGAACCATAAAGGGAAGCGTAGAGAATTGAATTATATTTCTAACGGCACTAGTCTCGTTGCATTCCAGTATCGTTTGATATTTATAACACCTTTTAAACCGTCGATGTGTACTGTAGTTTCATACAGAGACAGAATGTATACTTTAGCCTTAGACAGCGCATATCTCCCTGCTTACAGTGGATATTATTGATCCGTATAGTGCATTAGAAACATAACAGATAAATATAGATATTATCTAACTGTAGCGTCGCCTAATTTATTGGAGATAGTGCCCTCATAGTCAATTATTAGATCACAGGCACGTGATTGCAATGATTGAGGAAGGACCTATGCCGGTAGGACAGTCTTACTCAAAATGATAGTATGCTATCTGGTTTATCTTTATCATCGTGTGCTGCTTTAGGTGACCTTACAGGTCACTATTGCACGTTGATAGAGCTCCTAGGATTCTTGCTTGACTGTCAGCAGTATGAGAACGATCATATATGTGGGAGCTGGGGTCTATAAGCACATTCTTAAAAGGTCCCTAGTCGTGGGAGTTTCGAGACAGGGCATCGATACTCCAGAGTAGACTAGTGTATACAGTCGAGACCCCGACGAGGGGCGGTGGCCGGTCTCACAAGCCACTGGTATCAGTTGGTTCACCTAAGATGTATGCAGGTGCTCATTGGGTTATGAGTACACCGGACAGGACTCGCCGGGAACATGCTAGTTGATCTTATACCTGACGTCAGATAGCAGTTCCCTGGTGATATGTGTACAGGTTAGTTCATCGACCTGAGATCGTCATTTGTCTCGTGTGAGTTCCCACTGTACTTTGATTACTACCCTACTGTAGGGTTCCTAGGCACTCTCAAGAGGTCTCACAAGGCATCAACCATGCCAATTTCAAAAATTACGATGCCGAGAAACACTAATACGGATCGTTGGCTAGAAGTTTAGGCGAAAAAGAAACTAGTTAACAACTTAACTAAATGGTAAACGGAAATACAACCTTTGTAGATCCGGTTCTCCACCTCCATGGCTCCACGATGAAGTCTCCTCGCTGTACAAATCGGATCTTGGGCTCTAGCATCGGCTTCATCGGAGAAAAAGCGGGCTAGGTCATCGACGACGATGCCGAAGATGATCTACGTCGAGGCATCGCTAGATCAAGCTCCAACTTCACCAAGTCAAGAAAACTTGTGAAGGAAACACCCTATACTACTTGGCAAGGGGTAGAGGATGAAGAAATAGGAGGTGGGTTCACTTTAGAATTGGATTTCTCACTCTTTTTCTCAAGTTGCCATTGATGAGGCAAGCTTTTTCTTCAAGTAGAAGATGAAGAAGATGATGAAAAGAATATGATAAGTGTTTTTGTAAAAAGAAAATAATAAGAATACTTATCATATCTCAACCATGGTCAAGTGTAGAGAATAAATCATGGTTAGTGGGAATGGTTAGGGTTAAGCATGGAGACAAAATGGTCACTTGGTCAAAGCTTCATGAAGCTTTAACTAGAAAACAAATTAAGCCACCATTTTCCTTTATGCTTATTATTTTTCCAAAAAGAATAAATAGACAAATAAATGAAAAAGAAAACAAAACCCTAATCATAAGTTTAACCATGGTTTAATTCTTTACACTTAACCAAGTAAACATGTATCATCAAACATGATACAATAATTTGCACAAAAAGTATATCACATATACAACTTGTACATCCAAGTGAGAAAATCCTTTAAAGTGAACCAATACTAGTTAATGCAAAGTAATATATCAAATATATAATTATACATTAAATCATTAAATCAACACTTGATTTAACGATCCGGTCATATCGCATATAACCGACTAGTATCCTATGTATCGGCTTATCGAATCAATACTTGATTCGATAACTAGGTTATATCGCATACAACCAATCGATACATTCATCGCGAGAATAGAATACGGTATCACATACACGCATTATTCTCGGTCCTGCACATATCTCATATGCGCTCCTATTTCGTTTTGCTTGAGCCAAGAAACCTCTGTGTAGGACTCTAAAGACTCGTCAATACGCCGGCAGCAGGTGATGATCATATCAAACACCCACAAGCCGCAAGCGGTCTGCTAAACGTAACGGCCACCCGGGTATTGAGCGATGAGAAGATCGACGAGCAAGCCCGCTCACACTCCTGTGAATCCAACCAGTAACACTTACCGTACAGTCCGGTCTGATCGTCTGATATGTCGCATATCTCGCCTAGGGGTGGTAAACGTCAGACCCCAATAGCTCGATAAGTCGTGTCGATATGAGGTCTATAACAATTCGAGAAACTACTGGTAACACTTACCGGTAAATCTCAGCAACCCTGGCTAGGGATTTCTGGATATAGCCAATCGAACACAGCGCAACATCCACTCCCTATACCGGGAGAGACGAATCCCCTCCTATCGCTCATTGCCTCCATGTGATTCAGGACTGTACCCAAAAACCACCGTTTTGCACGCCCTCTTGGACGTGGTAAGATGGAAATCAAAGCACAGTAGGAACCACACAAGACTCTATGACGATCTCGGGTCAACAGACTACTCTGTACCAGTGTCACAAGAGAACTGCCATCTGACGTGAGGTATAATACCATCTGGGAGTTCTCGGCGAGTCCGTCCAGTGTACCCAGTCTTCACTGAGCACCCGCATATCATCTCTGATGTCAAACACCAATGGATATGGGATCATCCATCGCCCATCTGTATGGGTCGAGAAGGTATACGCTAGTCTACTCTGGTTTATCGATGCCCCGTTTCGATATACCCACGACTAGGGACTTTGAAGGATGTACTTATGGACTACCATGTCCCCACTAGTATGATCCGCATCATAGTCCAGGTAGTCAAGCACACATCCTAAGGGCTTTACCAACATGTAAAAGAGAGACAATCAGTGTACACGTTAAGGTAAAGATCAACCAGATAGCATACTATCATGTCGAGCAAGAAAGTCCTCCCTATATATGTCTTAGCATCCACTACAATATACATCCTATGTATAGTAATGGCCTCTAGGGCATACATATAACTAACAATCTCCCACTTGCACTAGGGCCATCTGATAGCAGTGGTTGTAGTATCTCATACTCAACCATCCCATAATAGTCTCTCTCTGGGAAAAGGCCTTTGTGAGTGGATCCGCCGTGCTGTCCTCTGAGTCTACTCTCCTAACCTCGATCACCCTGGAGATCAACCATCTCCATGATCAGGTGATACTGCCTTAGAATATGTCTGGATCATTGATGGGACCGGCGTTCCTTGGCATAAGCCACAACTCCATTGTCTCACAATGGTAGGAACTAAGTTCATCTCATGAACAAATATACATCCAGACTGCCTCTTTGGTAGCATCTTAAGTAGCGATGTATCCAGCCTTTATCATCTAGTATGCCACAGTATCTAGCTTGGAACTCTTCCAACATACCGTCCCTTTACTGAGGGTAAAGACAATGCCTGTGACTGACATTCAGTCGTCCTTATCACTCTGGAACCTTTCCAGTGATTCTCCCCAGGATTGATTGATACCATCTCACTACAATAAGTGAGAATCCTAACATCCAATTAGATCTATCTCATAGATCCAAAACCCAGGATTTAGGAGGTATCACTTTGATCCTATATGGAGAATCATTGTGATAAGCGGAGATTGATCGAGCGTAGCATAGGAAACTCCTTCCCTATCAAGGGTATGTTATCCATGTACTCTACGAGGATCGTCACCATACTCCCTACTACCTTTTTGTTTATACAAGGTTCATCTACCATTTTGATGATGTCAAACTCTTTGACTACTTCATCAAAATAGACTTTCCAACTCCGCGATTCCTGCTTTATCCTATAAAACATCTTGCACACGTTTCCGCTGCTCCCACTGTCTACGAGGCCCTCTGGCTGTGTACTTATAGACGCATTCTTCTAAAACATCATTTAGAAAAGCAGTCATGGCACCCAACCACCAGATATCGTAGTCGTGGTATGTTGCCGTGGCAAGTAGGATCTGGATGGACTTAAGCATAGGCACTGAAAAAGGTTTCATCATTTTCCACGCCTGATCGATGACGAAAACCTTTAACAAGTCTAGCTTTGAAAGTCTCAACCTTTCCAAGTACACCAAGTAATCTTCTCAAGATATACTTGCTCATGATGGGGATTTAACCCTTCAGATATAGCAACCAAAGTCCATACTTAGTTGGTGTACATGGATTCCATCTCAGATCGCTAAGCACCCAGCCATTCTTACAGAGTCCCACTCCTGATGGCCAGCTCGAAACTAGTTGGGTCATCATCTCATGATGCAATCCTCGCTCCCACTGTCATAGAGAAATCGAAGTATCTCTCAGGTGGGTGAGGAACCCTACTAGATCGGCGGAGAGGCTGAGGTACGTTGGTAACTATTGAATCCTTTGGTTGTATCAAATCATCAGCTGCAGTTTGTATAGCTGGAACATTTCTAGTTCTACATAACAGATCTTGCCTCGAGCTTGTCCGGATTTTGCTTTTAGACATAGGCCGGACAACCCCAAATCTTAACTAACTTAAGATATGGGCTCTTCCCTTATCATATCACATATGAAATGGTAGGCAACTGATTTGATTTGAACCTTATTCAATAGGTATGCAGCTTCTCAAGTGCATAACTCCCTAAAGGAAATAGGTAACTCAGTAGTACTCATCATAGAGCACACCATATCACATAGGGTGCTATTGCTCCGCCCCGATATACCATCGTGCTATGGTGTATACGGAGGAGTAATGCCGAGAGAGAATCTCATTCTCCTTTAGAATAATCCAGGATTTCCGTGCTCAAGTATTCTCCTCCTTGATCTCATCAAAGGACATAATACTTATACCCTTATTTTGGTTCTCTACTTCTAAAACATATTCTGTGAATATCTCAAAAGGTTCGGACTTGTGTTTCAACAGGAACATATGTCTGAATCTTGAGAGATTATCAGAGAATGTAACGAAGTACAAAGAACCAGTCCTGGCATATGTAGACAGGGGACCTGACATACATCAACATGTATCATCCCTAGAGTTTACTAACTCTTTCTCTGTTTCCAATAAACAGAGCTATGGTCATCTTATCTTTGTGACATAACTAGCAAGTTTCACAAGATGTAAATTCAAACTGATTTAAATATGCATCTACATGTAACTTCAGCTAGTCGGGTCGCATTGATATGACCTAGTCTACAATGCCTCAAGAAGGATTCGTTCATTTCTGGACTCTTCCTCTTGTGTGTGTTCCGTATACTAAGAACTGTAGTTTGATTTAGAACATTAATGCTTTTAGATAACGTGCCTGAACCGATCAACTTTTGATATAGGAAATGTTCAAAACATTATCCAACAATACAAAATTTTACCGTTTCTTTACTAATAAAGAGACTGATATGATTTTGTATATCAGGTTCACTAACTAATAGCATTTGTTCAGAATCAATGTATTGTAATACAGGGTGACAGTGACCAACAGACTTGGCTGCAACACTTGCCCCATTTTCTGTCTCATGAAACTTATCACCCGTTCTCAGTTCTTTGTAACGAACACACCCGAAGATGATGCATCAGCATGCACTCTCTTCGTTTGGGCGGCACGGGAAATCTGGTATTCCCCAATTTCCTGCTCTGTCTTATAACAATTATTAGTTGGAGCGGGACCAACATTCCCCAGCTCAGTATAACAAGCGGGTTCGGTCAATATTCCGTATTATTATCTTGATTAAGGCGTGATATGGTCGCTACCAGGAGAGAGAGAGAAGAAAACACTCAGCGTGCGCTCTTGCAAGAATAGATTGGTTATTATTTTATCTAATCAGGATGGCTCCCACTGCTTTTTATCAAATCTTCCTTCAAACCCTAAAAGGAAAGACTAGCCGGGATTAATTACACACTACAAGTTCGCCAATCTTTCAGCCAGGCCAGTGTCGGTACTTTGAGGGAGGTTCCCCGTGCTTTCGCACGAACCTAATTAATGTAAACCTCGTTTTCCCAGAGGCGTAACCCCGTTGACACCTTTCTAGACACCTACTTGATCGGCTAATTGTAATGTGTAAAACTCTCCCAGGAGTAACTCTTACTCGCAGTGGGTATCGGGATCCAACTATCCCATAGAAGGTATGCAATCTCATTGCAAATTTCAACACTTGAAATTCCCGATAATATTTTGCCCCTAGCATGCTATGACCTTGACGCATGCCAAACAACCCATAGTCCGCTAGTCAAGTTCAACCCGTACATTTCTTGATTGAATTAAACCCACCCGCACGACCCTTGACGCATGCCAAACAACGCCGTACGAATACCCTAATCCAATCGCTTTAGCTACCGTACACTACGCCTTGACGCATGCCAAACAACCGCAGCACGAATACTAACTAGTACTTATCTGAAATGACGGAGGGCTACGACAGGTTTTTCTGAAAACCTATTGCGTAATGAACTTGATATCGTTGTAGAATCAAATGATTTTTAAAATGGAGTGTTTTTGAGGCTTTTGTAGTTTTGCTAAAGGAGTCACTCCCGGTGAAGGGATCGTCGGTCCTTTCCTCGTCGAATGAGGTGCGGGATATATCATATATATCGCTGTGCAAAGCAAAAACTCTTAAAAGCAATCAGAAGACAAACCGAGTGTGTAGCATCTGCCAGTTATTGCTAAAGGAGTCACTCCCGGTGAAGGGATCTCGGTCCTTTCCTCATCGAATAAGGTGCAGGATATATCATATATACCGCTGTGCAAAGCAAGAACTGTAGCTACCTGTTTTATTTTGAAATTCGATTCTACAACATCTTAGGTTTCTTTTATTTCATTAATCACATTAATGAAGTCCCATCATTTAAGTACCTAAACATCACAGATAAATACGACGTACACTTATGCCATCCGCATTCGCCTCGATGTCCCCTCGTGCACCGTTAGGTTAGGTAACTAACGGCAGAGCGGGGCAGGGCTAGCGCGGGTGTAAAACATAAGTAACGCCTATATAATATATCATATATACTATATAAAGTATCCATCACAGAACATCACATGATCACATCACAGATATCGCAGCAGAAGAAACATATGAAATATTGGATATACTAGGACGTCCGTGTTTTCAATACGAGCCAGTATAAAACACGGATTCCACGGTCGTGATGAATAGCCAAACCCACACCCCTAGACCCCTACGAGAGCGGCAAGCAACCCTACCAATTCTAGGGTTAGGAGACCCGGACTCGACTCCTCGAGATGGTCTCCACTGGACCCTAGAACCCGGTTACTTGTGCTCCCCTCCTTGGGTCTATCCTAGTGCAGAAAAGTAAATAATATACAAACGGCGACATCTTCCGCTACCTAGAAGTGCCCCAATAAAAGAATATTACATACAAGTTTTTACATGAATGAAAATGAAAAACACTCATCTCACATAAAAAAAAAACCCCGGCTATTTAAACACGACGATCCAATATAACATATCCAGCAACACATAACACCACATGTCATCAACGTAAGTAAATATGCGCATCCCAATTGTCGTTGACATATAGCAACGAAACCGGTGATATCACATATTACACTTACGGTCACAGAAAAGAAAGTGTAAAACTACAACAGTTGGAATCCGCAACCTACATAGACATCGCATGCCTAATCAAATGAATTCCTTAGACATCGCATGCCTAACAATTATAAACCCCGCATTTTAGTCTCATTATCGAAAACTCTTTTCAATATCAAGTCGGGCAATTCAACAAGATTCCCGACATCCTGATCGAATGCTCGTCGCAAACTTCAGTAGACGGCCGCACCCCTGATACCGTCGACGAAGTGCACCAAGGCGGAACACCGCTACCACAAGCACCCGAACGGATGCTTTCGGCGACGGGGTTCTCCTACAGTCACTTGGTCGGGGTTAAGGGATGTAGCTGTCTAATAAGTTTACCCGGCGAGTATCCGCGTACGCTACGCGATTGCGACGGACTTTTGATCACATCAAAATTCCATGGCAACCGATCAAGTGAGACTAAAGTGCTTGATTTATAACATTCATTCAGTTATCTCATAACTACTTGTGAATTCCAATTATTGTATCACATTCCAGATAAATAGAAAATGTTAAACTTTCCGATCGAACATTCAAACACCCAAGTTTTCCGAAACAGATCAACACATGAAATAAGTTTAAAAACATTCACTTCGTGCCTCAGTACCAACGGTCCAGCCGTAGAAGGGTCAAGCCAACGCCTCACATGTGGCATGCCGTACTGCCCCAAACCCTAAGGTTCAAAGGGCAGTTCAAGACGGTCACATAATCGAGTTAAGGTTTGTTGTCTTCTAGAGGGACCATCGCTTTACTTGCACTACTTAGAACGTCTTTAAACCATGGAAAAATCCAACACTTGGAAATTTCCCGGTAGGGAAAAAAGTGGGTATTTATATCCGGTCTAACTTTTTAACAGTTTCTAAAATATCCGGAAAAACATAAACGAAGTTAAATTATCCGATCAAATTAACGAATCCCCAATAAAACCCTAGAAAACTCAACACTTGAGTGGAATTAAAAAAATTCACATAAAAAATTGCCAAGAAAGGACCTAAGAATAAATATATGAAATTTTAGGGACTAAGTCCAAATTTGGGCCGCGGAAGAGCCGCCAAACCCCTGGTTTGGCCGAGGTTCCGCGGTCGAATTATGGAATTAGGAGCCCAAACTTCACAGTAATTCTTAGTTTTTCCTGCTTATTTTTATGCATATTTTTAATTCACAAAATTCAACAGTTTTTAAAAATGTACAGAAAGCGATTTTGCAATGGGGTTTCGGTTCGATCGGATTTCTAACTCCGTCTACGCATCGCCTAAGACTCTAGTTAGGCTCTGATACCACTGTAGGGTTCCTAGGCACTCTCAAGAGGTCTCACAAGGCATCAACCATGCTAATTTCAAAAATTACGGTGCCGAGAAACCCTAATACGGATCGTTGGCTAGAAGTTTAGGCGAAAAAGAAACTAGTTAACAACTTAACTAAATGGTAAACGGAAATACAACCTATGTAGATCCGGTTCTCCACCTCCATGGCTCCACGATGAAGTCTCCTCGCTGTACAAATCGGATCTTGGGCTCTAGCGTCGGCTTCATCGGAGAAAAAGCGGGCTAGGTCATCGACGACGATGCCGAAGATGATCTACGTCGAGGCATCGCTAGATCAAGCTCCAACTTCACCAAGTCAAGAAAACTTGTGAAGGAAACACCCTATACTACTTGGGGTAGAGGATGAAGAAATAGGAGGTGGGTTCACTTTAGAATTGGATTTCTCACTCTTTTTCTCAAGTTGCCATTGATGAGGCAAGCTTTTTCTTCAAGTAGAAGATGAAGAAGATGATGAAAAGAATATGATAAGTGTTTTTGTAAAAAGAAAATAATAAGAATACTTATCATATCTCAACCATGGTCAAGTGTAGAGAATAAATCATGGTTAGTGGGAATGGTTAGGGTTAAGCATGGAGACAAAATGGTCACTTGGTCAAAGCTTCATGAAGCTTTAACTAGAAAACAAATTAAGCCACCATTTTCCTTTATGCTTATTATTTTTCCAAAAAGAATAAATAGACAAATAAATGAAAAAGAAAACAAAACCCTAATCATAAGTTTAACCATGGTTTAATTCTTTACACTTAACCAAGTAAACATGTATCATCAAACATGATACAATAATTTGCACAAAAAGTATATCACATATACAACTTGTACATCCAAGTGAGAAAATCCTTTAAAGTGAACCAATACTAGTTAATGCAAAGTAATATATCAAATATATAATTATACATTAAATCATTAAATCAACACTTGATTTAACGATCCGGTCATATCGCATATAACCGACTAGTATCCTATGTATCGGCTTATCGAATCAATACTTGATTCGATAACTAGGTTATATCGCATACAACCAATCGATACATTCATCGCGAGAATAGAATACGGTATCACATACACGCATTATTCTCGGTCCCGCACATATCTCATATGCGCTCCTATTTCGTTTTGCTTGAGCCAAGAAACCTCTGTGTAGGACTCTAAAGACTCGTCAATACGCCGGCAGCAGGTGATGATCATATCAAACACCCACAAACCGCAAGCGGTCTGCTAAACGTAACGGCCACCCGGGTATTGAGCGATGAGAAGATCGACGAGCAAGCCCGCTCACACTCCTGTGAATCCAACCAGTAACACTTACCGTACAGTCCGGTCTGATCGTCTGATATGTCGCATATCTCGCCTAGGGGTGGTAAACGTCAGACCCCAATAGCTCGATAAGTCGTGTCGCTATGAGGTCTATAACAATTCGAGAAACTACTGGTAACACTTACCGGTAAATCTCAGCAACCCTGGCTAGGGATTTCCGGTTATAGCCAATCGAACACAGCGCAACATCCACTCCCTATACCGGGAGAGACGAATCCCCTCCTATCGCTCATTGCCTCCATGTGATTCAGGACTGTACCCAAAAACCACCGTTTTGCACGCCCTCTTGGACGTGGTAAGATGGAAATCAAAGCACAGTAGGAACCACACAAGACTCTATGACGATCTCGGGTCAACAGACTACTATGTACCAGTGTCACAAGAGAACTGCCATCTGACGTGAGGTAATAATACCATCTGGGAGTTCTCGGCGAGTCCGTCCAGTGTACCCAGTCTTCACTGAGCACCCGCATATCATCTCTGATGTCAAACACCAATGGATATGGGATCATCCATCGCCCATCTGTATGGGTCGAGAAGGTATACGCTAGTCTACTCTGGTATATCGATGCCCCGTCTCGATATACCCACGACTAGGGACTTTGAAGGATGTACTTATGGACTACCATGTCCCCACTAGTATGATCCGCATCATAGTCCAGGTAGTCAAGCACACATCCTAAGGGCTTTACCAACATGTAACAGAGAGACAATCAGTGTACACGTTAAGGTAAAGATCAACCAGATAGCATACTATCATGTCGAGCAAGAAAGTCCTCCCTATATATGTCCTAGCATCCACTACAATATACATCCTATGTATAGTAATGGCCTCTAGGGCATACATATAACTAACACCTACCACGCTCAAAGGAGACGTGCAAATAGGTTTTAGTTGGGTACAGTCCCGAGCCACATGGAGACAGTGAGCGGATCTGCAGGGGCTCGTCCCTCCCGGTATTGGGGGTGAGGTCGCGCTGTGTCTAGGAGAACCATTACACGAAGTCCTTAGCCAAGGCAGGAGATTTACTGGTAGGTATTCCAGTAGTATCTCAGGGTGTTCTAGGCTACACTCCGACAAGACTTGTACCGCTTTTGGGGGTCTGACTTTTACCAACCCTCTAGGCCCGCCATGCGATGCTCATAGATGAACGAACCGGACTGTACGGATATTGTCACTGACAGGCTCAGTAGGGTGTCAGGATGAGTTCGCTCATCGACGTCCCTTTTGGTCAATACCTGGTAGCCCGTTATGTATGGCTAATACCTCTGACGTGCTAGTGATTAAATCCACAGCCAAAGTATTGACGAGTCTTTAGAGTCCCCCGCAGACCGTTTTCTCAAGATTCGGGCAAAACGATGTAGAGGCCGTATGGAGATATGGCAGGGTTCGATCAGATACGTGCGGTATTTCACGGATCATGATCGGACGGGTAATACTAGCGGGCTTTGGTTTAAGCCGGATCCTAGTATTGTACAGTGTAGATTTTGTCTCATTGCATTTGTATTCGGTCGGAATACAAATGCGGGTATGTATATACAGTCGCGGGGTTTTCCTGTAATTTATTACGGGATCAGTTTTTTGAAGTTGCTGGTTTGCTTTACGTTTCGACCATTTTCCTTTATATCTTTCATTGGCTGAAAATTGATGGAGGAGGGCTTATTTGCTAACATGCAAATTTGATTTGTGGAGGGTGGTCTTTGCATATTGTTGCTGTAAGTCCACGTTGCCCACCCCGGTACTTACGGGGAGGCGGAAAACGGAATAAAAATCAAGTTTTTATCAACTTAGGCAACATGGACTAGACAAAGAAGGATCTTTGCTAAACAAAAACAAGCTAAAGCTAACTAGAAACTAGCTAAGTGTTAGAAAGGTTATACCTAGGGCTTTAAGTCCTTCTCTCCTTGCTCCTTGGAGTGGTGGAAGGAGGTCACCTTTGTCGTCTTCTCACGTCGAAGAAGGATCCACCCGAAAGCCTCGACCTTTGGCTTCAACTCCAAGCTAGAAGTAACTAGGGTGCAAGAAGTGCTAATCCTTGAACCCTAGATGAGAGTAGAGATTATCAAGAAAGGGTTTTTCTCAAGCTCAAGTGTTTCTCAACACATGAGAGGGGAGAGCTTGAGGGAGAGGAAGAACAAGAGAGAGAAAATGAATGATAGAATGAGAATAAAATGAACCATTCTCACATATATGTGTGTATTATTTTAATTAGATAATTAGTAAGATAATTGTCGTGGCTTAATCAAGACATGACCATTATCATTTCATTTTTAATGCAAATTGCAAGGATCAAAAAGCATCTTCCAAATGAAATGATGATGGTCAAAGTGTCAACCAAGGTCAATAAGTCAAGAAGGTCAAATGGTCAACAACCATAACCATGCACAATTATTAAACTAATATCAATTAACCATAATACACACATAAGCATTAGGGTTAATAAAATGACAATAGTCATTAACCCTAATCAAAGTCCTCTCCCTCTGTCTCAAGCAACTGTGCATACGCACCCGTATTCGTGATCCGAGGAATACGAATACAATGAGAAAAACCAATCCCAAATCATATACTAGGATCCGGCTTAAACCAAAGCCCGCTAGTATAAGCTGTCCGGACAGCAAACGTGCACAAGTGCGCGGATGTGAACGAACCCTGTCGCAAAACCATGCGACCTCTACTCATTTTGCCTAAAGGCGAATAGCTCTCTGTGGGGCTTTAAAGACTCGACACTACGCTGGCAGTGGGTTTAACCACAGACCGCAAGCGGCACTAGCTGTACGTAACGGTCCCCAGGTAGATGTCGATAAGAAGACTGACGAGGTGAACCCCATCTGAACTCCTACTGAGCCTGTATGTGACAGTCTCCGTACAGTCCGGTCTGTTCGTCTGATACATCGCATGGCGGGCCTGGGGGGGCGGTGAACGTCAGTCCCCTAATAGCGGTACAAGTCGTGTCGGAGTGTAGCCCAGAACACCCTGAGATAACACTGGATACCTACCAGTATATCTCGCTTGCCCTGGCCAGGGACTACTTGTGTAATGGCTCTCCTGGACACAGCGCGATGTCAACCCCCAATACCGGGAGAGACGAATCCTGTCTAACCGTCACTGCCTCCAAGTGCTTCGGGACTGCACCCAAAAACTACCTGTTTGCACGACTCCTTTGAGCCGTGGTAGGATAGTAATCAAAGTGCAGTGGGAACACACTCGAGGCGAAGTGACAGTGTCAAGTCAACGGACTAAGCTGTACTCATGTCAACTGGGAACTGATAACTGACGATAGGTATAATACCAACCAACAGTTCCCGATGAGTCCTGTCCAGTGTACTCATAACCTAACGAGCACCCGCATACTATCTCAAGTACGACGTATTGACGGCTGTGGGACAGACCGTCTCCCACGCTGGGATAAGAAGCGCATACGCTAGTCTACTCCGGAGTATCGATGCCCTGTCTCGATAGTCCAACGACTAGGGACCTGTATAAGGATGTGCTTATAGATCACCCAGCTCCCACGAGTGTGAGCGCCATCACAACGCTGGTAATCAAGCAAAGATCCTAAGGGCTCTACTAATATGTATATCAGCGATATGCTAAAAGAAACACATGCACATATTAAAGCAGAGACAAACCAAGTAGCATACTACCATTTCGAGCAAGATTGTATATACAACTGTGAATATCCCAAGCTTCCATCAAGTAATATACAAACTAGTATGATACAGTAATGGCCTCTAGGGCATATACACTAACAATCTCCCACTTGCACTAAGGCCATGTACTGGCGTATCGAAGACCTATCATCTCGATCAGCCGCTCGAACTGAGTCTGGGGCAAGGCCTTGGTGAATGGATCTGCTGTGTTATCTTCTGAAGCAACCCTCCGAACCTCGATCTCCTGGCGATCTACGATCTCCCTGATCAGGTGATACCGCCTCAAGATGTGTCTGGATTTCTGATGGGACCTGGGTTCCTTCGCTAAAGCTATAGCCCCGTTGTTGTCGCAATACAGAGGTATTGGGTCAACAATGGACGGAACCACCTGAAGTTCTTTCAAGAACTTCCTCATCAAGACAGCTTCTTTTGCGGCATCAGATGCAGCGATGTATTCCGCTTCCATAGTCGAGTCAGCAATGGTTTCCTGTTTGGAGCTCTTCCAACACACCGTCCCTCCATTGAGGGTGAAGACAAAACCCGACATGGACTTGGAATTATCCTTGTCACTCTGGAAGCTGGAGTCAGCAAAGGCCTCAATCTGGAGGTCTTTTCCGCCATACACCAAGAACATCTCCTTAGTCCTTCTCAGGTACTTGAGAATGTTCTTTACTGCTATCCAATGTTTCTCCCCAGGGTTTGACTGATACCTGCTTACCACACTCAGTGCATAAGCCACATCCGGTCTGGTACACAACATCGCATACATTATAGAGCCTACCGCAGAAGCGTAGGGTATAATAGACATGCGATCCCTCTCCAAATCAGTCTTGGGAGACATCTCTTTGGAGAGGGTGATCCCGTGACAAGCCGGTAGATTACCGCGCTTGGAATCTTCCATACTGAATCTCTTCAGTATGGTGTCGATGTACCTGGACTGCGAAAGTCCCAATATCCTCTTGGATCTGTCACGGAAGATCCGGATACCCAGAATGTATGAGGCATCACCCAGGTCTTTCATGGAGAACATGTATGACAAGAACCCCTTGACGGATTGTAGCATAGGAATATCATTTCCTATTAAGAGAATGTCATCCACGTATAAAACGAGGAATACTACAGTTCTCGCTACAAATCTACAATAGATGCTTGGTTCATCTGGATTTTTGATAAAGCCAAATTCCTTGACAGTCTCATCAAAACAGATGTTCCAACTCCGCGATGCCTGCTTTAGTCCATAAATGGACTTAAGCAACTTGCACACTGTTCCCGCCAAAATTTCTACGCAAAGGAGCCCAAGGTATCAAATGGCGGCGATACGCTTCAGAAAATGGGAACCAGTATCTTCCGGGCTGTTTTTTGACAAACTCCCGAATGAGAAACAGATAAATTCTGATGGTATCGAAAGCGGCTCGGAAAACCCTTCGATTTGATATATTATGGGCCTCGTAATTCATCCGGGATCAAAAGTTATGAGGAATTACGTGTCCACACGTGATGGGCTTTTAAGAACCCGCTGGAGGAGTTAAAAAATATACTAAAAACTCAGAAAAGACCCCAATGGGGCATTACGTGCTCACACGTGACCATGGGTCACGTGCAGACACGTGATGGGCTTTTAAAGCCTCTAAAATAATGAATGGAATTTAATTCTAAAAGTCAGAAAATACCTCAACGAGGTATCACGTGCTTACACGTGGCCAATGGTCACGTGTTGACACGTGATGGTTAAAACTGAAACATAAATAAGCGGCTGAGAAAGGAACCCAATTGGGGGTCATGTGCTCACACGTGACTGGCTTTAAAAGCCTTATAATTTAATAGAATTAAATTCTAAAAGTTTCTGAATCTTTCCAAATGGAAAAGGGTCATGGGGAACCGTTGGATTAAAAATCCAAGGGTGATTAAAAATCACCAATTTATGGAAAAATCTTGGACTTGGAAAGATTTCCCCCCTAAATCTGACCGAGATAACAAATAGAATATCTTTGGATTTAAAATCCAATGGTGAATAAAATTCACTTAACAATCTAAAGGCCCAGATTAATGATGAATGCAAATCAAATCTCTTAACATACAAATCAAATCTCTCAATGAGAGATTTGCTAAACAAATTGGTTCTCTTCCTTCTCCTATAAATAGGAGCCAAGAAAAGAAGAGAAGGGGGATCTACTTTTTTGAGAGAAAAACAGAGAGAGGAGAATTTAATTCTCAAGAGGGAAGAAAAGAAAGGAGAATTTAATTCTCAACAAAGAAAACCCTAGGTAAGAAAAGGGAAAAAGATAAACTTCAAACAGAGAATTTAATTCTCAAAATCCAAGAGTTTAACTCTTATACAAAAAGAACTTAGTTCTTCTTCTGGTTGAAGATATGCACAGAGCACATCTCCCCATAACTTGAGAATTTAATTCTCATCGGGTCGAGATCCTGCCATGCAGATCCTAAACTTAGAAGGGGAATTGAGTTTTGAGAATTAATTCTCCTAAAACAAAACTAGGGTTTAACCCTAATCAAGAATTTAATTCTTTTACATATCTGGGAATTTAATTCCTTTGAAAAGAAATCAGGGTTTCATCCTAAATAAGAATTCAATTCTTAAAAGATCTCTGTTCATGAAAAGAACTAGGGTCACGCGCCCCACGTGACCCCTAAACAGATCCCCCAAAATGAGAAGAGGAAAGCTTTGAGGCAATGCCTCACGTGTTCCCACGTGACCCTCATTATATATGGAACAAAAGCAAAGGCAGAAACAATTTTGGACGCTCTCACGTGTTAGCACGTGACCCCTAATAAGTGTTCTAATAAATCAGGGCATGATTATACATCACGTGCCCACACGTGATGGCTATGAAAATTAAAAGTGTTTAACACTTGTTTGCAGAACAAAATAAAGGGGATCTGGCCCCACTTTTTGATGCCATCACGTGCTCCCACGTGACTCCCAAAACGCAGAAAGAAAAAGCAAAGGAAATGAAAGCTTTGGGCGCTCTCACGTGTTATCACGTGACCCCTCAGCAAATGCTTTAACAATTGGCGCACAGATCCCCATCATGTGCCAACACGTGATGCTCTAAAATAAAAATGACAGTGTTTAACACTTAATGGCAAAACAAAAGAAAAGAAGCTTTGGGCGCTCTCACGTGTCCCCACGTGACCCCTCAGCAAGTGCTGTAATATTCGATGCATAAACCCCCATCACGTGCCAACACGTGATGCTCTAAAATAAAGATGAAAAGTGTTTAACACTTATTCGCAGATTTGAGGATAAAACAAAGGAGATCTGGCTTCACATTTAGGGCGCCCTCACGTGTCCCCACGTGACCCCTAACGAATCCCTTTAATATCAAATGGATGGATGCCTATCACATGCCCACACGTGATGGCTAGGAAATTAAGGTGTTAAACACTGATCTACAGAATAAAATAAGGGAAATCAGGGCGCTCTCACGTGTCCGCACGTGACCCCTCCCTCCTTAGTGTTTAACACTAATTGGAAAACTCTATTTGCAGTGTTTAACACTGATTTGCTTAGTGTTTAACACTAATTTAAAAACTCTGTTCCCAGTGTTCAACACTGTTGGTCTGTAGTGTTTAACACTAGCTTTAGCCCAATTGGCTAAGTTTTTAGAGGCAAAGCCTCTCCTTCAATGGACCAACAGAGGGCCAATATTTCAAACATAATTGGACTTAGCCCAAACTGGCCATAAGTCCTCAAATCATCTTGAACTGAGCACATCTGCTCTTTCAACCAACTCATTGGTTCAAGGGTACATCTCTGAACTCCTCTGATATTTGTCGTTGTAATCCTTCAACGTCTTCAGAGAGGTGACGGGTCCCGACAACCACACATCAACACGGACTGTGGGGTCCTTAAACTCATGGACTTATGCGTCCCTAAACCAAGATACGGACTGTGGGGTCCTTAAACCCGCGGACTTATGCGTCCTTAAACACACCCATATGGACTGTGGGGTCCTTAAACCCATGGACTTATGCGTCCTTAAACTACCGATGGACCACCATGTCCCTAAACTGGTAATGGACCACTACGTCCCTAAACTGGAGATGGACCACCATGTCCCTAAACTGGCATTGGACCCCTATGTCCCTAAACTGGAACAATAGAGCCAATTGCTCTTTTGTCGGGTCTAAACGATCCCGTTTAAGTTGATCTTAGCCTCAAAAATGGCTAACGTGTCCTTAAACCTTCAAACAGACTTTAGTCCCAAATTGGACTATAGATCCCCCAAATCAACTTCGGTTCAAGGGTACATCTCTGAATTCCTCTGATATCTGTCGTTGTAATCCTTCAACGTCGTCAGAGAGGTGACGGGTCCCGACGGCCACATATTCAATGGACCACTATGTCCCTAAACTGGAACAATAGAGCCCAAATGCTCTTTTGTCGGATCTAAACGATCCCGTTAAGTTGATCTTAGTCTCAAAGTTAGACTAACGTATCCTTAACAAACGTTTGAGTTGATCTTAGCCTCAAGTATGGCTGACGTATCCTCAAACCAAACCCCCAAACCCAAATCTAAGATAATACGGATTTGGACTAGTCCACGCCCTACGGGCGACGACATAACTCAGTCTCCGTAAACAATCCACGGGCAACAAAACACAAAACAAACACCCACGACACGAAGTGACCATCTGGAGAAGGAGAAAGTTGTTACCGCAATGCGGTAGCGTAATTAACTGCAGGGGCTTGCGCCTGCAGGGAAGAGCGTCCCCACAATCAAAAACCTCTCAAACGAGGGGGAATCTGACGAAGTCTGCTACATCGGACGCATCCGTCTAAACCTTCGATACATGGTGCCATAAATCAACTTGGCATCTTCGGAGAGGTGGACGGATAGCACCAATTAGCATCTGCCCCGAGTCTCAGTGCCAAGACATCGCAGTCTTGTGCGCCGCCATTCGGAGGGGAACACACACCTTTCCGCTGCTCCCACTCTGAATGAAACCCTCTGGCTGGTCCATATAGACACACTCCTCTAAATGTCCATTTAGAAAAGCTGTCTTTACGTCCATCTGCCAAATCTCATAATCGTGGAAGGCAGCAATGGCAAGAAGGATCCGAATGGATTTCAGCATAGCTACTGGAGAAAAGGTTTCGTCATAGTCCAAACCAGGTCTTTGACGGAAACCCTTTGCAACCAGTCTAGCTTTATAGGTCTCAACCTGTCCATCTACACCAATCTTCCTTTTGAAGATCCACTTGCATCCTACGGGTTTTACCCCATCTGGAGCAATGTCCAACGTCCATACTTTGTTGGTGTACATGGACTCCATTTCGGTCCGCATTGCATCCAGCCATTTTACCGAGTCGACGCTCTGAATGGCTTGCTGGAAGCTAGTAGGCTCATCACAATCTATGATGCAATCCTCTCTATCCCCATCAATGAGAAAACCATAGTATCTCTCGGGCGGATGAGACTGCCTACTACTCCTGCGGAGTGGCATGAGAATGTCCTGATCTTCCGAACCCTCTGGTTCTACTAAGCTTTCAGTAATAGCTTGTGGTTCCGGAATTTCTTCCAGTTCTATTGCGCTCCTACTTATTTCCTTTTCTATGAACTGGTGTTCCAGAAAATGGGCATTACGAGAAACAAGGACTTTTTGTTCCTCTGCGTAATAGAAAAGATACCCCCTGGAGTTCTTTGGGTATCCCACAAACTTGCACAGTACTGAGCGTGCCTCTAGTTTGTCCGCATGCTGCTTTTTGACATAAGCTGGACATCCCCAAATCTTTAAGTATTGAAGATAGGGTTTCTTCCCACTCCATAACTCATATGGTGTGGTACTCACATGGTGTGGTAGGCACAGTCTTAGTGGGAACACGGTTCAAAAGGTATGCAGCTGTTTCTAGCGCATATCCCCAGAACGATCGCGGCAACTCAGCGTTACTCATCATGGACCATACCATATCCAATAGGGTTCGGTTCCGTCTCTCCGATACACCGTTATGTTGCGGAGTGTATGGAGGAGTAAGCTGAGAGAGAATCCCATTCTCTTTTAAGTAACCCAGAAACTCGGCACTCAAGTATTCACCACCTCGATCAGATCTTAGTGTCTTGATACTTTTGCCTGTTTGTTTTTCTACTTCATTCTTATATTCCTGGAACTTTTCAAAAGCTTCGGATTTATGCTTCATCAAGAAGACATGCCCGAACCTTGAGAAATCATCCGTAAAAGTAATGAAGTAAGAATAACCGCTTCGCGCATGTATAGACATTGGACCGCACACGTCGCTGTGTACGAGTCCCAAGAGCTCGCTCGCTCTTACTCCGTGTCCAGTGAACGGAGTCTTTGTCATCTTTCCCTTGAGACAGGATTGACAAGTTGCATACGATTGATATTCTAACGGATCCAAATATCCTTCTGTATATAACTTAGTCAACCTTCTCTCATTGATGTGACCCAGTCTACAATGCCATAAGAAAGTTTTATTGATTTCTGGAGACTTTATTTTGTGTGTATTCTGGACATTGAAAATCTGTGGTTGGTTTAACACGTATATACCGCTGTTCAATGTACCTGACCCAATCAAAACTTGATTAAGGTGAATGTTCACTACATTACTTACAAATGCAAATTCATAACCTTCTTTAGATAATAAAGATACAGAAATGATATTACAGGTTGCATTTGGTACATAATAACAACTACGCAAAACCAAAAAGTGTCCATCCGACAATCCCAGGTGATAGTCCCCCACGGCCTCAGCATCCATGCTAGCACCATTTGCAACTCTGAGGGTCATGTCACCTGCCTTCAAAACTCTACGCTTTCTCAACGCCTGCAAAGAATTACAGATATGAGATCCTGATCCGGTATCCAATACCCAGGATGTAGAGTTTATTGATAGACAGTTTTCAATAACATACACACCTGAAGCTGAAGCCGCAACTCGCTTCAAATCCTGTGTTCTGGCCTTCCAAGCCTTGCAATCCTGTTTCCAGTGACCACTTTTGTGACAATAGAAGCATTCTTCCTTCCCCACCAGCTTTCCCCCTACCTTTGTTGCTTTTCCTTTTCCCTTCGTATCCACTTTACTGACACCGCCTCTTGGTTTGGCGGGGGCTTTCTTCTTCTTGCCCTTGGCTTTCGCCCTAGACCTAGAAGAAGAAGATCCTCCTACAAACAAAGTGGATGTCTCCCTACCCTTCTGTAGGGTGCCCTCAGCACTCCTCAACATGTTCAGAAGTTCGGAAAGTTCAACCTCCTTTCCTTGCATGTTGAAGTTAAGAATAAACTGGGCGTAAGTGGAAGGAAGGGACTGAAGAATCAAATCAGTATAGAGTTCATTCTCCAACGTGGTCCCAAGGTCCGCGAGCTCCTCTATGTAGCCAATCATCTTAAGCACGTGTTCCGCTACCGATGATCCAACGGCCAACTTTGCCGAAAACAACTTCTTCGACACTTCGTATCTTGCGATACGAGACTGCTCTCCATACAGTTCTTTTGTATGAAGAAATATGGACTCTAGGTCCATATTCTCGTGCCTCCTCTGATGTTCGTTGTCCATCGAGGCAAGTACGAGGCATTTGGCCTTCGCGCAATCTATTTCTCAGGTCTTATAGATTTCCCTATCTACGACACTGGTTTTGGGACCTGAGACAGGGGGAGCTTTGGTGGTAAGGAGATACCCCAGCTTGTCGTAAGTGATTGCCATCTTGACATTCCTGAGCCAATCTTTGTAGTTTAGCCCTGTCAATATGTTTTTATCTAGTAATAACTTAAGTCCGGTCATGTTGAATGGTTGCTGCAATTAGGAGAGAGAAAAGAAACACTTTAGCATGATGCTCTTACAAGTTTAGAGTGGTTTTTAGTTTGTCTAAACAGGATGGCTCCCACTGTCTCTCGAATCCTTTCTCAAACCGTAAAGAAAGGATTAGTCAGGATCAATCTCACCGTACAATACTTACTTAACCGTTCAGCCAGGCCAGTGTCGGTACTTCGAGGGAGGTTTTCCAACGCTTTCGCGAAGTTTCTTAATTAAGTAACCTCTTTTCCCTGTGGGCGTAGCCCCGCTAACACCTTTCTAGACACCTACTAAGTTTATAGCATTGATCGTTAAATGAGAGTTTTCCCGAGGAGTAGTATATACTCACAGTAGGATCGGGATCCAAATATCATTGCGAGATAAAACCGAAGGAATCCTACCAGAATCATCACACTCCAAATGGTATGCAGCGCTAGCAAGTTTCAGTACTTATGAAACTCCCGATGTGGATTTTTTCCCCATGCTCTTATGACCTTGGCGTGAGGTCAAAATGTCATAAGTCACATGTCAAGTTCTTCCCATCATTATCCCGGTTAATTTGAATCCACCCATACCTACCCTTGACGTAGGCCAAAATGGCAGTACGACTGTCTCAAACCAACGCATTCTATCTATGCAACAGATAAATATCCGGCAGCTACCAATCACTATGCCTTGGCGTGAGCTCAAAATACATAGCTTGAATACTACCGAATATTTAACTGAAATGATGGAGGGCTACGGATGGTTTTGGCGAAACCGTGAACGTAGTGAACTTGATATAATCGATGGAACGAGATAGCTTTTAAAAGGAGTGGTTCAAGCTCCGCGTTTAAAAGTTTAGTTTTGAAAAGAACCGAGTGGTTTTCAAAGTGTTCCATTCAACTTTTACTTGGTTTATTTTCTTGCATTAGTTCTTTTAATGCGTCCCATCATTTAATCCTACCATTACAGAAAACAACCAAAATATGACGTACGCTTATGCCATTCGCATTCGCCACGGGGCCCCGTCATCACCCGTTAGGTTACTTAACTAACGACAAAGCGGGGGCTGGGCTAGCACGGCTGTAAAACATAAGCAACGCCTAAATAGTTATCATATATAAATATATAGCAATGATAGACATTACAGATCACAGATGAATACATTGGGTATTCTAGGAATCCGCAATCCGTTCGAGCCTGCAACGAAAAGCGGATTACACGGTCGCGGTGAATAGCCAATACCCCACCCAAGACCCCTATGGATGCGGCAAACTACCCGCCAAGTACCCGAAGCGAAGCAACCTCCCTCAACACCGTGAGTAGGCCACTCGGCACTTCGAGATACCCGTAGTTTGTGCACCCCCTCCATGGGTCTATCCTAGGAGCAAAAACAGTAAAAAGAATTATACAATGACGGCTACAACCCCGACCCGGTTGTGCGGCCATACAAATAATATTATTACATCAATTTACATATTACAATGAATGAAAGAAAAAGCAACACTTATCTCACATCCACCCCGGCTATTCACCCGCGACAATCCAACGCATTCATATACACATACCATCATCAATCACAAATCACAGATATGTATAACCCCGACTAATCGACATATAGCGATTAGCCGACGTTCAATACATATAAACATCACAGATATAACCTTTTAATCAAAGTGTATTGAAGTTCGGGAAAAAAATACGGATTTATAGGCCCCCAAAAACAAATTTCTATTCTGGAAAATCTGGGCACATATAAACCATCTTAAAAATCCCAAAACCAAGCCAGAAAAACACTGCACCAAACTCGACCAGAGCCGAGCCAAAACGGCCGCGGTTGCGCGGCAATAGCTTGCTATTGCCGCGGAACCGCGGCGCTTTGGTCGAGTCACTGGACCGGGTTTGGTGGCTTTCTTCACAAAACCCTGAGACGATTTTTGGAGTATGATAAATTTTATTTTGAGCAGGGAAAAATTTAACAGAAAGTTGGGTTTTTGAAAACTCGGTTTTTTCGATTTTTCCGATTCGAACTTCCATACACTTTACTACCTAGCTAGTTTATGTTTAGTTAGTCTCTGATACCACTGTAAGTCCACGTTGCCCATCCCGGTACTTACGGGGAGGCGGAAAACGGAATAAAAATCAAGTTTTTATCAACTTAGGCAACATGGACTAGACAAAGAAGGATCTTTGCTAAACAAAAACAAGCTAAAGCTAACTAGAAACTAGCTAAGTGTTAGAAAGGTTATACCTAGGGCTTTAAGTCCTTCTCTCCTTGCTCCTTGGAGTGGTGGAAGGAGGTCACCTTTGTCGTCTTCTCACGTCGAAGAAGGATCCACCCGAAAGCCTCGACCTTTGGCTTCAACTCCAAGCTAGAAGTAACTAGGGTGCAAGAAGTGCTAATCCTTGAACCCTAGATGAGAGTAGAGATTATCAAGAAAGGGTTTTTCTCAAGCTCAAGTGTTTCTCAACACATGAGAGGGGGGAGCTTGAGGGAGAGGAAGAACAAGAGAGAGAAAATGAATGATAGAATGAGAATAAAATGAACCATTCTCACATATATGTGTGTATTATTTTAATTAGATAATTAGTAAGATAATTGTCATGGCTTAATCAAGACATGACCATTATCATTTCATTTTTAATGCAAATTGCAAGGATCAAAAAGCATCTTCCAAATAAAATGATGATGGTCAAAGTGTCAACCAAGGTCAATAAGTCAAGAAGGTCAAATGGTCAACAACCATAACCATGCACAATTATTAAACTAATATCAATTAACCATAATACACACATAAGCATTAGGGTTAATAAAATGACAATAGTCATTAACCCTAATCAAAGTCCTCTCCCTCTGTCTCAAGCAACTGTGCATACTCACCCGTATTCGTGATCCGAGGAATACGAATACAATGAGAAAAACCAATCCCAAATCATATACTAGGATCCGGCTTAAACCAAAGGCCGCTAGTATAAGCTGTCCGGACAGCAAACGTGCACAAGTGCGCGGATGTGAACGAACCCTGTCGCAAAACCATGCGACCTCTACTCATTTTGCCTAAAGGCGAATAGCTCTCTGTGTGGGACTCTAAAGACTCGACACTACGCTGGCAGTGGGTGTAACCACAGACCGCAAGCGGCACTAGCTGTACGTAACGGTCCCCAGGTAGATGTCGATAAGAAGACTGACGAGGTGAACCCCATCTGAACTCCTACTGAGCCTGTATGTGACAGTCTCCGTACAGTCCGGTCTGTTCGTCTGATACATCGCATGGCGGGCCTAGGGGGGCGGTGAACGTCAGTCCCCTAATAGCGGTACAAGTCGTGTCGGAGTGTAGCCCAAAACACCCTGAGATAACATTGGATACCTACCAGTATATCTCGCTTGCCCTGGCCAGGGACTACTTGTGTAATGGCTCTCCTGGACACAGCACGATGTCAACCCCCAATACCGGGAGAGACGAATCCTGTCTAACCGTCACTGCCTCCAAGTGCTTCGGGACTGCACCCAAAAACTACCTGTTTGCACGACTCCTTTGAGCCGTGGTAGGGTAGTAATCAAAGTGCAGTGGGAACACACTCGAGGCGAAGTGACAGTGTCAAGTCAACGGACTAAGCTGTACTCATGTCACCTGGGAACTGATAACTGACGATAGGTATAATACCAACCAACAGTTTCCGACGAGTCCTGTCCAGTGTACTCATAACCTAACGAGCACCCGCATACTATCTCAAGTACGACGTACTGACGGCTGTGGGACAGACCGTCTCCCACGCTGGGATGAGAAGCGCATATGCTAGTCTACTCCGGAGTATCGATGCCCTGTCTCGATAGTCCAACGACTAGGGACCTGTATAAGGATGTGCTTATAGATCACCCAGCTCCCACGAGTGTGAGCGCCATCACAACGCTGGTAATCAAGCAAAGATCCTAAGGGCTCTACTAATATGTATATCAGCGATATGCTAAAAGAAACACATGCACATATTAAAGCAAAGACAAACCAAGTAGCATACTACCATTTCGAGCAAGATTGTATATACAACTGTGAATATCCCAAGCTTCCATCAAGTAATATACAAACTAGTATGATACAGTAATGGCCTCTAGGGCATATACACTAACAGTTGCTTCATGATAGCTCTTGTTTGACCTTGACTTCCTTTGATCATCATTGCTTGACTTTGCTTGATGGTGATGGGTTATGATTAGGTTGGTGGAGTGTTGGATTTGGTTGGTGATCTTTTCTTCTCATCATCACTTCACACTCTCTCTTGTATTATTGATTCACACCCCCCCTTTGGAATTTTTCTCTCTCCTTCACCTCATATGGCCGGCCACAACTAGAGATGGGGGCTGTCCCAATTTTGTGTGAGAAGAAATACTCTCATTTGGCTTGCAAAAATGATATAGTTCATCTCCAAAAGCTCATATCTCTTTTCCTCCACCAAAAGGCAACTTCCACAACCCCAATGGAGACATAAGTTCTACAGTTAACCTACAGCATCCTTGGGCACGTCGGCTCGCCAACTTCGTGCCCGAGTTGCCTCGGTCCAGAGGTGGGAGCCCGTAAAAGAACCCGGCGATGTGGTGCCCGTTCCGACGAGGAGGTGAAGACCGGAGATTCCGCGGGGAGATCGGGGCGACGACGAGAAGACCAAAGGACACGGATCGCTCGGTATATCTCTCTACCCCTTCTCTTGTTATCTAGGATTAGATTAATGGCCCGATCCGGGATTTTTGTGCGCGGTGGTGCCGGTTCTAGTTTATAGAAAAGCTTTATATTCCGCATTTTGGCCTCGTTCAGATGGCCGGGGCGCCGCCGTGCACTTACATAATTATGTTGCCAACACGGAGTAAAATGTGTTACGAAACGGACTTCCGGTTCAGAAATTGGACTTCCAGCAGTAAACACTCAAAATGGAAGGACCGTAACTCGCAAACCTTAAACCCGAATGACTCGAACCTAATTTTTCCGTACAGATAATTTAATACACTGTTTATACCTTTTATATTGTTTCGCCAAATTATGCACGTGTGATTTTATGTGATTTTTTTAATCCAACCGACACCGGCTGCTCATATGTATTTAGTAGTGCATTTACTGTATCCCCATCATGTTGCATGTCTGTTATACCCTCTGTAACTAGTGTTCATTTGTATCGATATTTTAGTGACTATTTTACGTTATCGAGTGATAAAGTGTTAGTGATTGGATTTGGCAAGTACATTAGTGTAAAAGCGTGACTGAATAGTGGAAGTGATGCCTATGGGGAATATATAAGTGTAACTATAACTGGTATAGGACGAGTATGGAAGCACTTATATTAGTGTCATAAGTAAGACATCGAGGGTTGTTCACACATCTTGGATACCAGTCGAGACATGCTTGATGGAGACCATGTCTCCAAATTCTCGCGTAGACTTGTCATGGAGAGACTAGTACTTAGATTCGTGGTCGGTGTTTGATGTAGACCATGGGGTGTGGGGTAGTTTGAGTGTGAGTTCGTTCAACGGAATCTCAGGAGACCCATTGCCGGCATATTTCATGATTTCATGATATTGTTACTGATCGTGTTACTGGTTCTTACTGATCGTGATTCGGGCCCGTATTTCCTTATCCCTGGGGCTTACCTTTGGGTTGGGAATACTCATGCGGTGGTTGACGCTCACACTTGGACTGACGATAAGTTTACTGACTTGGACATTGAGACTGTGAGACTGATAGAACATTACATTGATTATTGATTTGACACACTTGCTTTACCGTTACATGTACTGGTTATTTCATGTTCATGGCATTACTCTATACTTACTGCTTTATGTTATCATCATTGCACATTATATATGTCTATATTGCTATTGTGTCACTCTGACGACCTGAGTTTGCATGCTCAGAAGAAGAAGTGGACCTGACTAAATTCGAGAGGATCGCGGAGATCCAGACCAATGAACCAACGGTATCATTCCTCTGATATCACTGATTAGTTGTCTCTTTGGTTTGTATCCGTTGCGCTCTGTTCCTTTACATCTGATAGTTCTAGTGACTGTATTTCTCTTTATCCGTGCTGTATCTTACTGATTAGACGTAATGCTAGAAGCCAAAGTATGACCACGGCAGGATATTTTCATGACCGTAAAAGCATGAATGGCCCTGTCACCCCTCGTATTCCGTATTTTGGGAAGCGGGGCGTGACATGAACGATAACATGTCATAGGTGTATGAGTCGGTAACACCCTAGTTCAGTTATACCATGTTCGATTTGTTTATTCTATTTATCTTGTGGGCTTTTCTTGACTTTATTTGTTTTTGGGTGCGGATAGTGTTTTGGTTCCTGTGCTTGGTATCCGACCCGACCCGCATGCTTGAAACTCGTCTTGATTCTTGTTCACGTTTTATCTCTGCTGGTTTTTGAGGATCCGTGCTCGCGTATGTTCCGTTTACTTGCTGAATATCTGGCATCTGCATTTTTTTTATAATACAGTTATAGTCAAATAATATATTTTAAATATCTAGCATGGCCTGCATCATACCCCTAACCCTATGGTGGCATCCGTATATCTTATTCTCGTCCCGTTCAGTGAAACGGACTCGTTTGGATCGCTGCGTGCGCGCTACGTGCATCCGTTCTTGGGGGTATACATTTTCGTTACCTGGATATTGATTGTTGGTTTTTGTTGACACATATATTAACCGTATTTTCAAAACTATAATTTTAGACCCGACCCGGACGTGTTTTGGAATATTTTTGTTTTAGCCAAAATCTCAAAATATAAAATATAAAATCTTTTTATATATTAAACTGACTTATATACGTCTTAACAAAAAATATATTTCCAAATAATTTTAGAATATTGAAATCCTAAATCTAAACTAACCAAAATCTGTCTCTCTCTCCTCCACGTATATTTATATATATATTATATACAAAAGTTTTCTTAAAAACCAATACTTGATTACCCACGTCCATCACTGTTCCCTTTTCTTCTTCGTTTTCTTTTTCCCGCCCGCGACCCTCGTCGCCGCCTCAGCCCCTCGTCGCCAACATCCTCGCCTCCACCTCCTCACCCTCATCCACACGGCCTCCACCACCGGTGCCTCCACCCATCCCCGACGAACCCATCTTCCGAGCACCAGGAACCCTCGCCTCCCTCTCCTTCCCCCTTCACCTTCGCCGTCGACCTAACCCTAACTTACCCTCTCCATCACCACCGATCTTCTCACCTACCTCGCCTCGTCACAACCACCTTCTCCTTCTCTTCTCGACCACCCCTCGAGATCCCTGCACAACCCGAGAACCCAACTGCAGCAACCCAAGAAACCCCTCACCACCTCCAACCCTCACCTCGCCGGAAAACTTCGTCATCACCCCGCCATCACCAACCTCATCCAGACCACCTCATCCTCCTCTGCTTCTCTTTATCTATTTTCCCGGGCTCACAACCCGACCCAAGAAACCTTGCACTTACCCGCAGCCCTCACCTGACGCCAGAAAGTCCCATCGCCGGCGACCCCTTGCCATAGTTGCCATCCTCATCACTTCCCCTGACCTCTCTTTCCTCCGACTCCTGACAACCATCACCACCTCTCCCTTGCGAACGCCGACGAACCCAACCTTCGCCTTTGTTCTCACGTCGCCGCCTCACTTTCACCTCTGTCTCCTCTCACCGTCGACTTCCTCTCCTCGACCTCTCTCTGCTCCCCAGCACACCCACCGAACAAACCCCGAGAACCCGACCCACTGCAACCCTCACCTGCAACCTTCCCATGCACCCTCCTTGCCGGAGCTCCGACCCCGTCGCCTCCGTGCACTCGTCACCACCTCAAACCTCTCTCCTTTCCTACCCTCTCCTCTGCAAACCCACGACCCCCTACGCCTGAACCCCGACCCGACCTCAAGAACCCAGATCCCCATTGCCTTGCTGTGAAACCTCGTCGGAAAACCCATCGTCGACATCACCATCCTCGACCACGACGACGTCACCACTGCCGCAGCAAGCCCAGATCGCTGAAGCCGAGCCTAAGTCCATCGAGGTTTCTAACCATGTTCCCTAACATCAAGTTTAGAGTTTGCGTTTCCATTGTCGCATTTTCCCGTCTCCGAGGCAAGTACTCCTGCTTTACTTTTGGTCGATGTACATCGGCATTCCTTCGTGTGTATATGTATATATATATTTTTCCTGTCCTGTTAGAATAAAAGAGAAATGTGTTGGTAACTATTTTTCGTTATATTATACAAGATATATAGGCAAACTTTTATGCAGCAAGTAAGAATAATTAGCAAGTGTGGTTTTAAAATGAGATTTATTTTAACTACAAATAAAGTTCGAAAGTTGTTAACCTATATCACATTTATATATTTCTAGGCATATTGTGATTAGTATATCCATATTAAGGTTAACGGTAAAGATAACAATTGTGACTCATACCGGCTTGTACACCGCCTTCATGCGGTTACTATTACCTGATAACTATTACAACTGACAAGTCCTGACTATTCAATACTCTAGCCTTTATGAACAAGATCGCTAATTAGGATGCTGAACTACATGCCATGACACACTACTATTCACCAGTTTTATTTCCATACAATTACCATACCACAAGTTCCTGTCTTTTCAGCATTCTTAATTAGTGATTTAGTCTTTACTATAGTAGCTATAAATACATGGGTGTTGGGGTAGTTTGAGTGTGCGTCGTACAACAGGATCTCAGGAGTCCTATGCCGGCAGCTCGTACCGGGCTATATCGGTCTCATGTTTACAGCTCTTACCGGGCTATATTGGTCTCATGTTTACAGCTCGTACCGGGCTATATCGGTCTTATGTTCATTCCACAGTTGGGCCCGTGTTTCCTAGCCCTTGGGGCACCACTCTTGGGTCAGGAATACTCCTGCAGAAGGTGACGCAAACACTTGAGCTTACGATAGGATAGTTTACCTTTTAGTGACCAGTTAGGTTATGACTTGGTCTCTTACATGTTTGTTTCATAGTATCCATGTATTTATTTATATATCTGTTTTGCGTGAGCACACGGGCTTCACTGCATTCATATATTCATGTTATCATACCACACATACACTTTATTCGTTGAGTACTTGCTGGGATGTTCTGACATCCCTAAGATTTGCCATCTCAGGTTTAGTGACAGATTTTCAGATGAGTAGGACCGCAGCGGCTACCGGGACTTTGCCGAAGATCAATAACCCGTAGGTTTATTTTCCTTTCAGTTAGTTTTTAGCATGTGCGCCCTTATGGGACACTAGGACTTATGTATCTCTTTTGGATCTTGTTTTTATTTCGAATCTATTGTATCAGATCTTTATTTGCATCAATTATCTAGTGGACTTATTTTTAGTATTCTTTGTGGTTTCGTTGCAGCATGATTATCAGTATTATCCCTTTTGGTTTTGGATTTTATTTTGACATGTTAATCTAGACAGCCTTATGTAAATATGGAAGGATTTTTCCTTACCGTAAGTAGCACGGCTGGCCTTCATCGCTCTCCATATTTCGTATTTTGGGAAGCGGGGCGTGACAAGGTTTTGTTGGTATCAGAGCCAGGCTGACGTCAAAAGTTAGTCTGGGTTCTACCGACCTTTAGGGTTAGAATCACATGTCTAGGTTTTCCCTAATGTGTCATGCTGCATATTTCCTTGGCTCTGATTATAGGATTCGGGCGACTGAGATAGAATTACGATATTGTATCCATGTACCGCGGCATGGTTACAATGCGTCATTCTGTTTGAGTAACTTTGAGTTCTATTCTTAGTTTGTTTCCCCTGATTTGATTTCCTTGGACACGCCGATTTCTCGAGACAAGACCGTGACTCTTTATACCCTCATTTGTTTCCTTGATCCTTGAGTTTTCATACCTATCTATTTTCATTGATCCTTGTAATTAGTTCGTGATCTTATATTTTCGTTCTTCAAATTTCGAGAACGAAATTTTTTGTAAAGTGTGTAGAATGTAATACCCTAGTTCAGTTATACCATGTTCGATTTGTTTATTCTATTTATCTTGTGGGCTTTTCTTGAATTTATTTGTTTTTGGGTGCGGATAGTGTTTTGGTTCCTGTGCTTGGTATCCAACCCGACCCGCATGCTTAAAACTCGTCTTGATTCTTGTTCACGTTTTATCTCTGCTGGTTTTTGAGGATCCGTGCTCGCATATGTTCCGTTTACTTGTTTAATATTTGGCTTCTGCATTTTTTTATAATACAGTTATTGTCAAATAATATATTTTAAATATCTAGCATGGCCTGCATCATACCCCTAACCCTATGGTGGCATCCATATATCTTGTTCTCGTCCCGTTCAGTGAAACAGACTCGTTTGGATCACTGCGTGCGTGGTACGTGCATCCGTTCTTGGAGGTATACATTTTCGTTACCTGGATATCGATTGTTGGTTTTTGTTGACACATATATTAACCGTATTTTCAAAACCATAATTTTAGACCCGACCCGGACGTGTTTAGGAATATTTTTGTTTTAGCCAAAATCTCAAAATATAAAATATAAAATCTTTTTATATATTAAACTGACTTATATACGTTTTAACAAAAAATATATTTCCAAATAACTTTAGAATATTGAAATCCTAAATCTAAACTAACCAAAATTTGTCTCTCTCTCCTCCACATATATTTATATATATATTATATACAAAAGTTTTCTTAAAAACCAATACTTGATTACCCACGTCCATCACTGTTCCCTTTTCTTCTTCGTTTTCTTTTTCCCGCCCGCGACCCTCGTCGCCGCCTCAGCCCCTCGTCGCCAACACCCCTGCATCCACCTCCTCACCCTCATCCATACAGCCACCACCACTGGCGCCTCCACCCATCCCTGACGAACCCATCTTCCGAGCACCAGGAACCTTCACCTCCCTCTCTTTCCCCCTTCGCCTTCGCCGTCGACCTAACCCTAACTTGCCATCTCCATCACCAACGATCTCCTCACCTACCTCACCTCGTCAAAACCACCTTCTCTTTCTCTTCTCGACCACCCCTCGAGATCCCTGCACAACCCGAGAATCCAACTGCAGCAACCCAAGAAACCCCTCACCGCCTCCAACCCTCACTGCCGGAAAACTTCGCCATCACCCCGCCATCACCAACCTCATCCCGACCACCTCATCCTCCTATGCTTCTCTTTCTCTTTTTTCCCGGGTTCACAACCCGACCCAAGAAACCCTGCACTCATCCGCAGCCCACACCTGACGCCGAAAAGTCCCATCGCCGGCGACCCCTCGCCGTAGTCGCCATCCTCGTCACTTCCCCTCACCTCTCTGTTGGATATAGTGCCCTCAGAGTCAATTATTGGATCACAGGCACGTGATTGCAATGATTGAGGAGGACCTATGCCGGTAGGACAGTCTTACTCGAGATGATAGTATGCTATCTGGTTTATCTTTATCATCGTGTACTGCTTTAGGTGACCTTACGAGTCGCTATTACACGTTGATAAAGCCCCTAGGATTCTTGCTTGACTACCAGCAGTATGAGGGCGATCATATACGTGGGAGCTGGGTCTATAAGCACATCCTTAAAAGGTCCCTAGTCGTGGGAGTTTCGAGACAGGGCATCGATACTCCGGAGTAGACTAGTGTATACAGTCGAGACCCCGACGAGGGGCGGTGGCCGGTCTCACAAGCCACTGGTGTCAGTTGGTTCACCTAAGATGTATACAGGTGTTCATTGGGTTATGAGTACACCGGACAGGACTCGCCGGGAACTTGCTAGTTGGTATTATACCTGACGTCAGATAGCAGTTCCCTGGTGACATGTGTGCAGGTTAGTTCATCGACCTGAGATCGTCATTTGTCTCATGTGAGTTCCTACTGTGCTTTGATTACTACCCTACCACGGCTCAAAGGAGGCGTGCAAACAGGTTTTAGTTGGGTACAGTCCCAAGCCACATGGAGGCAGTGAGCGGATCTACAGGGGTTCGTCTCTCCCGGTATTGAGGGTGAGGTCGCGCTGTGTCTAGGAGAGCCAGTACATGAAAAGTCCTTGGCCAAGGCAGGAGATTTACTGGTAGGTATTCCGGTAGTATCTCAGGGTGTTCTGGGCTACACTCCGACACGACTTGTACCGCTATTGGGGGTCTGACTTTTACCAACCCCCTAGGCCCGCCATGCGATGCTCATAGACGAACGGACCGGACTGTACGGATATTATTACTGACAGGCTCAGTAGGGTGTCAGGATGAGTTCGTTCATCGACATCCCTTTTGGTCAATAGCTGGTAGCCCGTCACGTATGGCTAATATCTCTGACGTGCTAGTGGTTAAATCCACAGCCATAGTATTGACGAGTCTTTAGAGTCCCCCACATTCAGTTGCTCAAGTTTTCGGGCGAAACGCTGTAGAGGCCGTATGGAGATATGGCAGGGTTCAGATACGTGCGGTATTGCACGGATCGTGATCGGACGGATTTTACTAGCCGGCTTTGGCTTAAGCCGGATCCTAGTATTAGACAGTGTAGTTTTGTCTCTTTGCATTTGTGTTCAGTGGGAATACAAATGCGGGCATGTATATGCAGTAGCGGGGGTTTCCTGTAATTTATTATGGGATCAGTTTTCTTAAGTTGCCAGTTTGCATTCCGTTCCGGCCGGTTTTCCTTTGTTCTTTCGCGGCCGGACTTTATCGATAGAGGGGGTTATTTGCAGTTTGCAAATAACTTATTTGTGGAGGGGTTTATTGTGATTGTGGCTTCTATCATCATGAGATTCCATTTTAATCTCATGTCTTGCATTAAATGAGAAAGAGATTGAGTTGGATTGGTTTTTGACCTTAGTGTGACTTTTATCCTTTTATTTTTATCATACATATTCTCTTTTGCTTGATAGATTCTCTCTCCCACTACCATTTCTTGCTTGGCCGGCCACTAGAGAAGGGAGTGAGTGAGAGTGGTTCATTTTTGTGAGGAAATTTCTATCATCTCATATTTCCTCTACTTCTCTACTTGCCACAAAATCTCTCAAAAGTTCATTCTTCACTTCATTCATCCATGGCAACTTCTATACCCCAAAAGAGACAACCTACTACACGATATCTACAGCAAATCTTGGACAAGTCGGCTAGCCAACTTCGCGCCCGAGTTGCCTCGGTCCAGAGGTGGGAGCCCGTAAACGAACCCGGCTACGTGGTGCCTTTTCCGACGAGGAGGTGACGGACGGAGATTCCGCGGGAGATCGGAATGGAGACGAAGACCGAAGGACACGGATCGCTTGGTATTGCTTCTCTACTCTTTTCTAGTTTGCTAGTAGCTAGGTTAATAGCCCGATCCGGGTTAAAAGTGCGCGGTGGTGCCGGTTTGCTAGTTTGCAAAGTTTTTCGTTTCCGCATTTCCGGCGTCGGATCGACGGCTGGGACGCCGCCGCGGACTTACATTGGTATCAGAGCCACGCCATTAACTTAGCCTAGCTTGCTCTAACGTGTTTAGTGTAAGGTTAGTATAGCACCCTATGAAGAGTTTTGAAGCATCACATGACCCAAAGTTTTAATTTTTAAGGTGCTAAACTAACATGCAAAGGATAGATCCTAGAAAATTAGGGTTTACTAAACTTAAAGCTAACAAAAGTTAGGGTTTGAAGGCTACAACCTTTGTAGCTCCCGTTTTTGCTTCGCTCCTTAGGCTCTTTAGTGTTGAAACGAGGTCCTCTTGAACTCCCCTTGTGTCCACGATGATCCACCTCGGAGATTTCCGTCCAAGCTCGCTACTTCGTCAAACCGAAGATAACACTCTAAACGAAACGGCTAAGCTTGTGTAGAATGTTATTGTGGCTTTGGATCTCACTTCAAAAACCTTTCTTTGATTGTGTTTTTCTCACTAGGAAAAACTAGAGAGGAGAAGATGAAGAAGGATGAAAATGGTGGCTTATTTTCTTCAAGAGATAAAAAGATAACCATTAGGTTAAGCTATGAAAGAAAATAAATATCACTATATATATTTAATCCTTCTTGACTCTAACCATGATTAAATTATGGATGATTAATTTAACTTGGGTTTAGAATGATAAAGGAAAAGATAACCATGGTTTAGTGGTGGGTGAGAATGGTTAGGTTAAAAGAAGCATGTAGAAACTAGCATAATTATCCTTTCCTTTTCATTTTCTTTTAAAACCAAAATTAAATAATTATCCATAGTTTAATCTATGGTGTGAAGCTTATATTGCCACCATTTCCATATATAAACAACCATGATAGTTTGATGTATGTATGTGTACATGTATGCACATCTTCATGTGCATGAAACTAGAAAAGAAAAATAGAAACACATGCATGCATGCATACATCCATCAAACCCTAGAAAGGTTTTGAGTGAGAAAACTAATGGTTAAATGATAAATCTGTAAGTGCACGGCGGCGCCCCGGCCGTCAAACCGACGCCGGAATGCGGAAACGGTGAATAACTTAAATTTTGCGGACTTAGCAAACCGGCACCACCGCGCACTAAACACCCGGATCGTTACCATTAACAAGTCTAAGCTACTTAACAAGATGGGTTAGAGATATACCGACGATCCAAGTCCTCCGGTCTTCATCTCCACTCCGATCTCCTCGCGGGATCTCCGTCCGTCTCCTCCTCGTCGGAAAGGGCACCACGAAGCCGGGTACTTTTACGGGCTCCCACCTCAATACCGAGGCAACTCGGGCACGAAGCCGGCTACTCGACGTGCCCAAGATTCGCTGTAGAATGTGTAGTGAGCTTGTGTCTCTTTTTGGGGTAGTGGAGGTTGCCATTGGTGGAGGGATGAAACAAGAACAAAGTGTGGAGGAGCTTGGGGTATTTTGGAGCATGATATGAACAAAAATACCTCCCCAAATAATTTGGACAGCCCACCCCAAAATGAGTGGCCGGCCATGCACCTCTAGAGAGGAGAGAATGAGAGTGACCAAAAGAATGATCCAAGAGAGAGAGAGAGAGAGGAGGGTTATCATATCAAAAGAAAATGATCACAAAGAAAAAGTCCTCACTCAACAACCATACCCCTCATCATCATCAAATCAAAACCCACACTCAACCACCTTCCACCAACCTCATGATCAACAACCATGATGAGCCAAAGTCAAGCCATCATGTAAAACAAAGTCAAGAAGTCAAGGTAAGGTGCTCCATCATGATACAAGGAAAAAAGCAAAGACCCCCTTCCACAATTGCCTATTTGCAACAATGCAAATAAGCCCTCCTCCACCATACTTCGGCCAATGAACGGAACAAAGGAAATCGGCCGAAACTAAAAGCAAACTGGCAACTCCATAAAACTGGTCCCGTAATAAATTACAGGAAAACCCCGATACTGTGCATACACACCCGTATCTGTATTTCGACCGAAATACAAATGCAATGAGACAAAATCTACACTGTACTATACTAGGATCCGGCTTATACCAAAGCCGGCTAGTAATATCCGTTCGATCCTGATCCGTGCAATACCGCACGTATCTGATCGAACCCTGCCATATATGCATACGGCCTATAGTACAGACTGTCCGATCCTGATCCGTGCAATACCGCACGTATCTGATCGGACCTTGCCATATCTCCATACGGCCTCTACAACCTTTCGCCCGAAAGCTGAGTAACTGTAAATGTGGTGGACTCTAAAGACTCGTCAATACTATGGCTGTGGATTTAACCACTAGCACGTCAGAGGTATATGCCAATACGTGACGGGCCACCAGCTATTGACCAAAAGGGACGTCGATGAGGAAGCTCACCCCGACACCCAACTGAGCCTGTCAGTGACAATATCCGTGCAGTCCGGTCCGTTCGTCTATGAGTATCGCATGGCGGGCCTAGGGGGTTGGTAAAAGTCAGACCCCCAAAAGCGGTACAAGTCGTGTCGGAGTGTAGCCCAGAACACCCTGAGATACTACTGGAATACCTACCAGTAAATCTCCTTGCCTTGGCCAAGGACTTTGTGTAATGGCTCTCCTAGACACAGCACGACCTCACCCCCAATACCGGGAGAGACGAACCCCTGAAGATACGCTCACTGCCTCCATGTGGCTCGGGACTGTACCCAACTAAAACCTGTTTGCACGACTCCTTTGAGCCGTGGTAGGGTAGTAATCAAAGTACAGTGGGAACTCACACGAGACAAATGACGATCCCCAGGTCGATGAACTAACCTGCACACATGTCACCAGGGAACTGCCATCTGACGTCTGGTATATGACCAACTAGCATGTTCCCGGCGAGTCCTGTCCGGTGTACTCATAACCCAATGAGCACCTGTATACATCTTAGGTGATCCAACTGACACCAGTGGCTTGTGAGACCGGCCACCGCCCCTCGTCGGGGTCTCGACTGTATACACTAGTCTACTAATGGAGTATCGATGCCCGGTCTCGAAACTCCCACGACTAGGGACCTTTTAAGGATAAGCTTACAGACCCCCAGCTCCCACTTATATGATCGCCCTCATACTGCTGGTGGTCAAGCAAGAATCCTAGGGGCTCTATCAACGTGTAATAGCGACGTGTCATGTCACCTAAAACAGTACACGATGATAAAGGTAAACCAGATAGCATACTATCATCTCGAGTAAGACTGTCCTACCGGGATAGGTCCTCCCTCAATCATTACAATCACGTACCTGTGACCTAATAATTGACTCTGAGGGCACTATCTCCAACAATCTCCCACTTGCACTCAAGGCTAATTATTGCGATGTCGCATACTCACAGCCCGTGTGATACCGAACATCCAACTCCTCTACTAGTCAGTCTCACAAAGCTCGTTTGCGGAACTATTGCGTTCGAGGAATAGCCTCAGTGAGTGGATCCGCTTAGTTGTTTCTTTCTATGTCTCTCTATATCTCAAGTTCACGGAGAAAGCCATCTCCCGAAATGAGCAATATCAGTCTTAGAATATGTCTGGATGTCTGATGGGACGTAGCTCATAAATGAACTCCAAATCCAAACTTCTTAGACTGTATTGACAACTGAACTTAATCAGTGTCCTGCGCGCCATGCCTCCCTCAGTATTGCCTTGGACCACCTGTCCAAAATACTTCCCCTCATCAGAAGGAAAACTATAACTCTGACAACCTCCTTGTCGTCCATGTCACCTTGGAAGCCTGGAATGATAACTGTCTCCTGAATGAGGCTGTCGTTATCATATCCCTAGAACATCCACTTATGTTCTAAAACTGCTTCCGACTGTTTCTCCAGGATTGAATTAATATCAACTTATTGCATCTAGTGCAAGAACAACATCTGGTGTGGTACTTGACGTCTCACGATTGACTCAATTGCCTGAGCAAGTGATCTGCCAATCATGCACGTCCCTCTCCCCTTTAGTCTGTAAGACATCTTTGGAGAGGGTGACTCCATTACCTGCAGGTACACTACCGTGCCAGGAGTCGTCCATCCTAAATACTCTTAGAATGCTGTCAAGTACCCTGATTGGGAAACCACCCAAATCTAGATCTAAAACCATAGATCCAGTAACCAGTATGTCAGATATAAAATCCATTTCCTTTGTGGAGAAACCACTGTGTGACGACCAAAGTATAACCGATTGTAGTATAGGAGTTTCTTTTCCTATTCTGTGTATGTCATCCAGATACCAGGACATCACACCCTACTACCTTCTCAACAGATCCATCCCCTATTCTGATGAAGTCAAACCCATGACTGTCACGTCAGAAATAGATGATCTATCTCCGCTACATCTGCTTTAGTCTATAAATAGATATAAGCCTGATGTCCACCAATGCTTCCGCTGCTCCCACTGACTACGACAACCCTCTGCCAGAGTCATATAGACGTGCACTTCTAAAACTAGTTTAGAACGACGCTATACTCATCCTCCTGCCGGGTCTCGCAGCCTGGAACAACAACAATGGCAAGTGTGGGTAAACAAGAACTTCCCTGTCACCGTCCTTGAGGCTACCTGAGTACCTCTCGGGTGCCTGAAGTTACCCACTTTATCTGCGGAGTGGCCAATGGAATGTCAATCCAGATTGAATCTTTAGGTTCCTTATCAAATCTTCAGTAATCGTTTGTGGTTCTGGAATCACTTCCAGTTCTACCATACTCCCACTACTGTTTTCTGAAAAAATCCATTTTTAATAAAACTGTGGCGAGTCTAGAACAATATTGCTATTGTTCATCCAGATGGTAGAAAGTCAACCCTCGTCATAGCCTGGGTCAACCCACAAACAGCCATTACAGAAACGTGCCTTGAGTTGTCCAGTGTCTGGTTTTAATCATAAACCGGACAACTCCCCGTACCTTAACATCGTTAAGATATGAACTGTTCTATATCCCATATAGGACCAGAGGCACTGATTTAATTGAACCAGATCCAAATCATGCAACTGTCTCCAGTGCATGTCAACTAAATGGAAGGAGGCGGATCAGCGTTACTCAACTTAGGAATACTTCCAATTATGAGTAACCTGAAAGAGAATCAAGATCTCTTTATCATTACTATCAACTGAATACCATACACAAGTATCTACATCTTCGATCTCTTTGAAGAATCCCGATACTTGCTATACCTGGTTCTCCACTCTATTCAAATACCAATAACTTCTCCAAATTCGGACCCTGTGTTTCCACGAAACACCTGTCTAAAAACTAGAGAAGTCATAAGTAAACTGAATGTAGTACGAGGACCAACCCCTCTGTCCTGATGGACCCTGGACAACATACAATACTCTGTATAAGTCCCTTGAGTCTGATAACTCATTCACTGTGTGTCGTAGGTTGAAAACTGTACTTATGGTTAAGAAGAATTACACCGCTGTTTAATGCTCCTTACCTAACCATCCACTGATATAGGTAAATGTCATCGACATAATATCAAAAGGTATATCTCACTCTATGAAAATAGACGTACAGATATATCAATTTGAAATTGGTGCATAACAGCGGATATTCAAAACCAAATATTTGCCGACCGGCAAACAACCCAGGTGATTTCCTCAAATATCACCGATTACAACGAATCCCGATATAATGAGGATAATCACCCAATTCCCAATAACTTACTCCCACTCATCATCTGTAAAACCATACAGATGTGAGAATCGTATCTGGTAAATACATACCCTGGAGTAAGTATCTAATCGGGAAATCAGTTTTCTATTAACAGTACACAGTGAAACTGAAACATTGAAATGTTTCGATGGGGTATCCTGGTATTCCTAGTAATGCCTCTTCCAGATTCACGACTGTAACCGTATAGTTCTTTGTCACCTCTCCAAATCCCTTCATATGTCTTTAGTCTTTACCTTCTGCACACCCATTTAGGCCAAATGGTTTTCTTCCTTCCCTACCGTTCGGCACCAGCCTATGGTTTGGAAGAAGACTATCCAATAAGCATATTGGGTGTACTGTCCCAATCCTAGGAACACTCGCAACACGAGAGAAGGTGAAGATAAAAGACACCTGAATGTACTTTATTCCTATTTCTCCTGAACCAGGATCCATCCCCGAACTGGAACAAGTTCCTTTCGAGTTCGTATATAACCATACGATGGAATATCCAAATAAACTGTGGATCTTCGTAGTGATACGGAGTGTCCTGGAGAAATACAAAGGTGATGTTAGGATTGGCGAAGAGATACTTGGTTTGGTCGTGAATATCTGTTGCAATTTACTTTGCCCTCCTACTAATCCCTTGCTTTGTCTGAACTTAATACCTTCTGCACACCATCGTTATGCTAATTGGTTTTCTTCATTCCCTACCGGTCGGGCACCTGCCTATGGTTTGGAAGAAGACGATCCAATTTGCGTAATAGGTGTGCTACCCCTAAACCAAGGAGTACTCGTAACCTGAGAGAGGGTAAAAGGAAAAGACAACTGAATAATCCTATCCGTTTTCTCCAGAACCGGAAACCATCCTCGAATAAATCTGTCGAGTTCGTATCTAACCATACGATGGTTTTGTCCAATGGAAGTGGACGTTCGTAGCAATACGGGGTGTCCCGGAGAAAAGGGTAAAAGTAGGAGTGGCAATGAGGTCTGCAACTCTGACAATCCAAAAGCCAGTGTTTAGAAGGTTCGGTCAACTTGGTCACTGAGTCAAAGTCTTAGGGTCGGGTCAATGGTCGCTGCCAAAGAGAGAGAGAAAAGAAACACTCAGCGTGCACTCTAACCTAGATCAGAATGGTCACCAATTTATCTAATCTGGAAACCTCCCACTGTACCTCAAATTCTCCTCCAAACCTGAAAGAAGAATTAGTCGGGGTCACCCGAGGAGTAAACTAACTCATCAGTGGGAATCGGGATCCAACTATCATCGCATGATAACGTGACGGAATCCGCTCACGTCATCACACTCCAGAAGGTATGCGCATATCTGGCAAGTTTCAGTTCTTTTGAAACTCCCGATGTGATTTCTGCCCCATGCTCTTATGACCTTGGCGAAGGTCAACAAATCATAAGTCACATGTCAAGTTCTACCCGTCATTATCCAGGTTAATTTGAATCCACCCGTACAAGCCCTTGACGAAGGTCAACAAGGCTATACGACTGTCCCAAACCAACGCATCTATCTATGCAGCAGAAAGGTAACAAGCAGCTACCATACACTATGCCTTGACGAAGGTCAACAAACACAGCATGAATACTACGTGCTACCCGTCTGAAACGACGGAGGGCTACGAATGGTTTCTGGCGAAAACCTTTAACGTAAAGAACTTGATATCGTTGAAGGAACTGATAGCTTTTTGAAAATATAGTGACGACAACCGTTGCTAAAGAGGTCACTCCCGGTGAAGGGATCTCGGCTCTTTCCCCGTAGAATGGGGTGCAGGATATTCCAACTGAATACCACGGTGCAAAGCAAAAGTAATCGGCTATAGTGAAGTTAATGCCCTGACGCAAACTTCTGTCCAAGGGGTCACTCCCGGTGAAGGGATCTCGGCCCTTGCCTCGTCGACTGAGGAGCAGGATATTCCAATGAATACCACGATGCAAAACAAAAGTAAACGTCCTTGCAATAACAGCCTTTTGAAAAAGTGTTCCAACAACATCAGATTAGGTTTGTTTTTAACTTTGCATTGATCCGAATCAATGCAGTCCCATCAATTGATCACACCAAAAAGAACGAAAATATACTGATGTACGTATATGCCATCCGCATTCGCCACTGGGTCCCGTCATTACCCGTTAGGTTAGCTAACTAACGACAGAGCGGGGACTGGACTAGCGCGGATGCAAAACATATACTACATCTACTAATATATATACCAATATATTATATTCGCTCAAGGCGTGAATAAAATGCAACATCACAGAAATGTACAGCATCACAGAAACAATACAGATATCTGGGATCCCCGGGTTTCACAGAGCCGCTGAAACCCGACGTTCCCCTGGTCGTGTGGATAGCCTGTGCAATGAAATCCTAGACCCCTACGGGCGCGGCAAGTCACCCGCCAAAACCTGAAGCGAGGCAGCCCCCTTCAGCGCCGTGAATGGACCACCCAGCACTTCACGGAATCCGGCAACTTGGGCACCCCTCCTGGGTCAACCTGTACCCCCTACGAGTGCGGCGAATAGCCCGCCAATCCTAGAGTGAAGCCCCCTCCGTCTCAATGCCATGAGATGCGGGCTTGTTGCCCTCCAGAACCCGGCTATCCGTGCACCCCTCCGCGGGGCAATCCTAGTACAGAAAGTAAAATATACATACACCGGGTACATCGACCGCAACCAGGTCGTGCCCCAAAATAATAATACAATCAGGCAGTGACGGCAGTCCACATGTCGGACGCTCGCCCCGCAATATCAAATGTACATAATACAACAGCACAGTACTAGCATTGCATCCAGGCTATCCCCCACGACCGATCCGCAACATCACAGCAAATACATAGAACATCAACGTGAAAGTCACGTTCGCAAATCCGTCTAACCGGGCTATAGCAGTTAGACCGGATTTACCGATCGAGTGACATTCACGGTCGCAGATATAATGTAAATACTGTGAAAAATGTGTTTAAAATATCCGATTGATCAAACTTTAACAAGTGGGCCCACAAAGAATACTGTAGCAGTCACAGAAATAATTGGCCCAATTTTAATATTCCAAAACCCATACTTTAAGCCCAGAAAACTACTGAAGAAATTTGATACAGGGATCAGAACAGTAAGCGGCGGAAGGGCGGCGCTTAAGGAAGGTCAGGCCGCGCTTCCGCGCTTGTACTGTTGACTGACACTCTCGAATTTTCTCAGTAGCCTTGAAATCTCCAGTACATTAATATTTTACAACCTGAAAAAATTTTCGAGACCAAAAATTTTCAACAGAAAACTGATGCGACAAAATACGGGTTTTTGGACTTTTTGATCGATCGGAAATGCAAACACATTACACAAAGCTAGACTAAGTTAATGGCGAGGCTCTGATACCACTGTAAGTGCACGGCGGCGCCCCGGCCGTCAAACCGACGCCGGAATGCGGAAACGGTGAATAACTTAAATTTTGCGGACTTAGCAAACCGGCACCACCGCGCACTAAACACCCGGATCGTTACCATTAACAAGTCTAAGCTACTTAACAAGATGGGTTAGAGATATACCGACGATCCAAGTCCTCCGGTCTTCATCTCCACTCCGATCTCCTCGCGGGATCTCCGTCCGTCTCCTCCTCGTCGGAAAGGGCACCACGAAGCCGGGTACTTTTACGGGCTCCCACCTCAATACCGAGGCAACTCGGGCACGAAGCCGGCTACTCGACGTGCCCAAGATTCGCTGTAGAATGTGTAGTGAGCTTGTGTCTCTTTTTGGGGTAGTGGAGGTTGCCATTGGTGGAGGGATGAAACAAGAACAAAGTGTGGAGGAGCTTGGGGTATTTTGGAGCATGATATGAACAAAAATACCTCCCCAAATAATTTGGACAGCCCACCCCAAAATGAGTGGCCGGCCATGCACCTCTAGAGAGGAGAGAATGAGAGTGACCAAAAGAATGATCCAAGAGAGAGAGAGAGAGAGGAGGGTTATCATATCAAAAGAAAATGATCACAAAGAAAAAGTCCTCACTCAACAACCATACCCCTCATCATCATCAAATCAAAACCCACACTCAACCACCTTCCACCAACCTCATGATCAACAACCATGATGAGCCAAAGTCAAGCCATCATGTAAAACAAAGTCAAGAAGTCAAGGTAAGGTGCTCCATCATGATACAAGGAAAAAAGCAAAGACCCCCTTCCACAATTGCCTATTTGCAACAATGCAAATAAGCCCTCCTCCACCATACTTCGGCCAATGAACGGAACAAAGGAAATCGGCCGAAACTAAAAGCAAACTGGCAACTCCATAAAACTGGTCCCGTAATAAATTACAGGAAAACCCCGATACTGTGCATACACACCCGTATCTGTATTTCGACCGAAATACAAATGCAATGAGACAAAATCTACACTGTACTATACTAGGATCCGGCTTATACCAAAGCCGGCTAGTAATATCCGTTCGATCCTGATCCGTGCAATACCGCACGTATCTGATCGAACCCTGCCATATATGCATACGGCCTATAGTACAGACTGTCCGATCCTGATCCGTGCAATACCGCACGTATCTGATCGGACCTTGCCATATCTCCATACGGCCTCTACAACCTTTCGCCCGAAAGCTGAGTAACTGTAAATGTGGTGGACTCTAAAGACTCGTCAATACTATGGCTGTGGATTTAACCACTAGCACGTCAGAGGTATATGCCAATACGTGACGGGCCACCAGCTATTGACCAAAAGGGACGTCGATGAGGAAGCTCACCCCGACACCCAACTGAGCCTGTCAGTGATAATATCCGTGCAGTCCGGTCCGTTCGTCTATGAGTATCGCATGGCGGGCCTAGGGGGTTGGTAAAAGTCAGACCCCCAAAAGCGGTACAAGTCGTGTCGGAGTGTAGCCCAGAACACCCTGAGATACTACTGGAATACCTACCAGTAAATCTCCTTGCCTTGGCCAAGGACTTTGTGTAATGGCTCTCCTAGACACAGCACGACCTCACCCCCAATACCGGGAGAGACGAACCCCTGAAGATACGCTCACTGCCTCCATGTGGCTCGGGACTGTACCCAACTAAAACCTGTTTGCACGACTCCTTTGAGCCGTGGTAGGGTAGTAATCAAAGTACAGTGGGAACTCACACGAGACAAATGACGACCCCCAGGTCGATGAACTAACCTGCACACATGTCACCAGGGAACTGCCATCTGACGTCTGGTATATGACCAACTAGCATGTTCCCGGCGAGTCCTGTCCGGTGTACTCATAACCCAATGAGCACCTGTATACATCTTAGGTGATCCAACTGACACCAGTGGCTTGTGAGACCGGCCACCGCCCCTCGTCGGGGTCTCGACTGTATACACTAGTCTACTAATGGAGTATCGATGCCCGGTCTCGAAACTCCCACGACTAGGGACCTTTTAAGGATAAGCTTATAGACCCCCAGCTCCGACTTATATGATCGCCCTCATACTGCTGGTGGTCAAGCAAGAATCCTAGGGGCTCTATCAACGTGTAATAGCGACGTGTCATGTCACCTAAAACAGTACACGATGATAAAGGTAAACCAGATAGCATACTATCATCTCGAGTAAGACTGTCCTACCGGGATAGGTCCTCCCTCAATCATTACAATCACGTACCTGTGACCTAATAATTGACTCTGAGGGCACTATCTCCAACAAAATCAACACTTGATTTATCAATCCGGTCATATCTCATATGACCCCACCAAAAGCAGTTCACCCGATCAATGTTCAGTATCATATACGCACATTTCAATCGGGTGTATGCGCATATCGCATATGCGCACCACAACGTTTCGCCTGGACTGGGTAACTCCTCTGTGGGACTCTAAGACTCGTCAATACGCCGGCAGAGGGTAATGATCATATCAAGTGCCCTCAAGCCGCAAGAGGTCAGCTAAACGTAACGGCCACCCGGGTATTGAACGATCAGAAGACAACAAGCGAACCTGCTACAACTCCCGTCGAGCCATCCGGCAACACTACCGTACAGTCCGGTCTCTTCGTCAGATATGCTGCATATCGAGCCTAGGGATGGTCACGTCGACCCCAATAACTCAATAAGTCGTGTCGGTGAATGGTCTATAACAGATCGAGAAACTACTGATAACACTTATCAGCAAATCTCAGTAGCCCTGGCCAGGGACTTGCTGTTATAACCAGTCGAGCACAGCACAGCATCAACTCCCAATACCGGGAGAGACGAAACCCCTCCTATCGCTCATCGTCTTCGTGTGTCTCGGGACTGTACCCAACGGCCACCTGTTTGCACGACTCAGTAGAGCCGTGGTAGGGTGGCAATCAAAGTACAGTGGGAGAACACACAAGACTCCATGACGATCTCGGGTCTACAGACTAACCTGTACCAGTGTCGCCTGAGAACTGCTATCCGACGATAGATATAATTCCATATAGGAGTTCTCGGCGAGTCCGTCCAGTGTACCCAGTCACCACTGAGCACCCGTATATGATCTTGATGTCAAACATCGACGAATGTGGGAACATCCATCGCCCATCACATGGGTCTAGTATCATATACGCTAGTCTACTCTGGTATATCGATGCCCCGTCTCAATACACCTGCGACTAGGGACATTTCAGGATATGCTTATAGACTACAGATGTCCCACTAGTATGATCTCCATCATAATCAGAGTAGTCAAGCCGATATCCTTAGGGCTTTATCAGCATGTATGAATGAATAGAAGCATGATCAAATAAACATGTCAGATAAAGAATAACCAGATAGCATACTATCATGTCGAGCAAGAATGCAAACTGAATATATATATACATGTACAGATACATCCACTATCACATAATGGCCTCTAGGGCATACATATATCCAACAATCTCCCACTTGCACTAAGGCCAGTTATTGGCGTATCTCATACCCAACATCTCAAAAAGTCGCTCATGCTGCGGCTGAGGGAGAGCCTTGGTGAATGGATCCGCGGTGTTGTTCTTTGTGTCTACTCTCTTAATCTCGATCTCGCGGCGATCTACAATCTCCCGTATCAAATGAAAGCGCCTTAGGATGTGTCTGGACCGCTGATGGGATCTGGGCTCCTTGGCTAACGCCATCGCCCCATTATTGTCACAATACAAAGGTATTGGATCAATAATGGTTGGAACTACTCCTAGCTCCGAGACGAACTTCTTCATCCAGACGGCTTCCTTGGCGGCATCATTTGCAGCAATGTACTCAGCTTCCATCGTAGAGTCTGCAACGGTATCTTGTTTGGAACTCTTCCAACTTACCGCCCCTCCATTGAGGGTAAATACAAACCCTGAGATAGATTTGCTGTCATCCTTATCGCTCTGGAAGCTTGAATCGGTAAAGGCCTCCATTTGGAGATCTTTATTACCATACACCAAGAACAATTCTTTAGTCCTTCGTAAGTACTTAAGAATGTTCTTCACAGCTGTCCAGTGGTTCTCCCCTGGGTTGGATTGATACCTGCTTACAACACTAAGTGCATAAGCTACATCTGGGCGTGTACATAACATCGCATACATTATAGACCCTACTGCCGAAGCATAAGGTATAATGCTCATGCGAGCTCTCTCTTCATCGGTCTTTGGACAAGAATCCTTGGAGAGAGTGACTCCATGGCAAGCGGGTAAGGCACCCCGCTTGGAGTCTTCCATACTAAACCTTTTTAGGATGGTGTTGATGTACCTGGTTTGGGACAATCCCAATAACTTTTTGGATCTATCTCTATAGATCCTTATGCCCAGGATGAATGTGGCATCACCCAGGTCCTTCATGGAGAACCTCAGTGATAAGAATGATTTGACCGACTGTAGCATAGGAATATCATTTCCTATCAGAAGAATGTCATCCACGTACAATACGAGGAATGTGACAGCTCTTCCTACAGCCTTCCTATAAACACAAGGTTCATCTGGATTTTTGATGAAATCAAACTCTTTGATAACATCATCGAAACAGATGTTCCAACTCCGAGATGCCTGTTTTAACCCATATATGGATTTAAGCAATCTACATGCTTTCTCGCTGCTCCCACTGTCAATGAAGCCCTCTGGCTGATCCATATAAACACATTCTTCTAAATCTCCATTTAGAAATGCTGTTTTAACGTCCATCTGCCAGATTTCATAGTCGTAGTGAGCAGCAATAGCAAGTAGGATCCGAATAGATTTAAGCATGGCTACGGGCGAAAAAGTTTCGTCATAGTCCAAACCTGGTCTTTGACGAAAACCTTTCGCCACAAGTCTTGCCTTATAGGTCTCTACCTGCCCATCCACACCAATCTTTCTTTTAATGATCCATTTGCACCCTACAGGTTTTACCCCAGGGGGTACAACGTCCAAAGTCCATACTTTGTTGGTGTACATAGACTCCATTTCGGATCTCATGGCATCCAGCCACTTCACAGAGTCACCACTCGTGATAGCTTGCTGAAAACTGGTAGGATCATCATCTTCCATGATACAGTCTTCTCTGTCACCATCAATGAGGAAACCGTAGTACCTCTCCGGTGGGCGAGAAGTCCTACCAGACCTACGGAGTGGCTGAGGTTCTTCAGTTTCTGTTGCAACAGCCGGTTCAACCAAATCGTCATTTGTAGTTTGTGTCTCCAGAACCTCTTCTAGATCTACTACCTTGCCATCATCTCTATCCGTGAAAAACTCTTTTTCCAAGAATGTGGCATACTGAGAAACAAACACTTTTTGTTCCTCTTTGTGGTAGAACAGATATCCATAAGAATTCTTTGGATATCCCACAAAGTTACACATGACTGACCGTGTCTCGAGTTTGTCCGGATTCTGCTTTTTAACATAGGCCGGGCAACCCCAAATCTTAATTCTTTTAAGAGATGGTCTCTTCCCATTCCATATCTCATATGGCGTGGTAGATACGGCTTTGGTTGGAACCCTGTTTAGCAGAAACGCTGCAGTCTCCAATGCATGCCCCCAAAACGAGACTGGTAACTCAGCATCACTCATCATGGACCGGACCATATCTAATAGGGTCCTATTCCGTCGTTCTGACACACCGTTGTGCTGTGGTGTGTAAGGCGGAGTGAGCTGAGAGAGAATCCCATTCTCTTTTAGGAAGTTTGCAAATTCTGTACTGAGATACTCACCACCTCGATCTGATCGAAGCATCTTAATACTCAAGCCGGTTTGTTTTTCTACTTCTTGTTTATATTCAATGAATTTCTCGAAAGCTTCGGACTTGTGTTTTAATAAAAATACATGACCGAATCTTGAGAAATCGTCGGTGAATGTAATGAAGTATGAAAAACCGCCTCTAGCCTGTGTAGACATCGGCCCACATACATCACTATGTATGAGGCCAAGGAGCTGAGTAGCTCTTTCTCCGTGTCCGGTAAACGGAGTTTTGGTCATTTTACCCTTGATACAAGACTGGCAAGTCGCATAAGATTTATATTCAAAAGGGTTTAAATATCCATCTTTGTGTAACTTGTTTAGTCTTGTTTCGTTAATATGACCAAGTCTACAGTGCCAAAGAAAAGCTTCATTTAATTCTGAAATTTTTCTTTTATTAGTGTGTTGTATACTGAAAACTGTGTGTTGATTTAGGACATATATTCCGTTATTAAGCGTACCATACCCAACCAACATTTGATTTAGGTGAATGTTCATAACATTGTTCTGCAACACAAAATTATATCCTTCATTGTCCAACAAAGAAACGGATATTATATTACATAGCATAGTTGGTACAAAATAACATGGATTCAAAATCAAAATACATCCAGATGGCAACCCCAAGTGATACTCTCCCACTGCGACTGTATGTACATTGGAACCATTTCCAACGCGGAGAGTATGGTCACCTGTCCTCAAAACCTTGCTATTTCTCAGCCCCTGCATAGAATTGCAAATGTGAGAACCTGAACCGGTATCCAATACCCAGGAAGCAGAGTTTATAGAAAAACAGTTTTCAGTCACAAACGCACCTGAAGCAGAAGCATCACCATGCTTCTTCTTGAGACTTAGGTACTCCGTGCAGTTGCGCTTCCAGTGTCCTGTCTTGTGGCAATGAAAACACTCGCCTTTCCCTGGGTCTCCAGCCGTGGACTTTCCCTTTCCCTTCACCTTTTTGACTCCTCCCTTAGGATTAGTGGGTTTCTTCTTTTTCTTTCCCTTGGCCTTAGCTTTTGGGCGAGAAGAAGAAGACTGTCCAATGGTCATAACGGGAGTCTTTGCTGACTTCATAGTGCTCTCTGCACTCCTTAACATATTAAGGAGTTCAGGGAGGTCCTTCTCCATGCCATGCATGTTGAAGTTCACTATGAACTGAGCAAAGGTGGAGGGGAGGGACTGCAGAATAATATCTATATATTGTTCATTTTCCATTGTCCATCCAAGGTCCTCAAGCTCTTCTATAAGAGCTATCATCTTCAACACATGGTCTCCTACTGGTGTGCCAGGGGCCATTCGCATGTGAAACAATTTCCTCGATGCTTCGTATCGTAATACGCGGGACTGTTCCCCATACAACTCCTTTGTATGGAGCAGTATCCCGTGAATGTCCATGTCCTCGTGCTGCTTTTGATGTGTGTTGTCCATCGATGCAAGCGCGAGGCATTTTGCCGTGGCACAGTCAGCGTCCCATGTCTTGCGGACTTCTATGTCCGCAACTGAAGATTTTGGGCCTGGGACGGGCGGGGCTGAAGCCGTAAGGACATATGATACTTTATCATAAGTCAAGGCGATCTTCAGATTCCTTAGCCAGTCTTTATAGTTGGTCCCATTCAGTTTGTTTTTATCTAGTAGAAGCTTAAGTCCAGTCATTGGTATCTGCCATTAAGAGAGAGAAAAGAATACACTCAGCGAAAGCTCTTGCATAGATTAGATTGGTTTATTATCTTGTCTAATCGATGTTTCCCACTGCTTTTTATCAAGTTTTTCTTTCAAACCTTAAAAAGAAAAACTAGCCAGGATTAATTACAGTCTACAACTTCGCTAACCGTTCAGCCAGGCCAGTGTCGGTACTTTGAGGGAGGTTCCCCGTGCTTTCGCACGGACCTAATTAGAGTAAACCTCGTTTTCCCAGAGGCGGAGCCCCGTTAACACCTTTCTAGACACCTAATGAGTTAGCTAATTGTAAACTGTAAAACTCTTCTAGGAGCAACTATTGCCCACAGTGGGATCGGGATCCAACCATCACATGGAAGGTATGCAATCTCATTGCAAATTTCAACACTTGAAATTCCCGATGTAATTTTTACCCCTAGCACTTATGACCTTAACTATGGTCAACAAATCATAAGTACCAGTCAAGTTCTACCCGTCATTTCTTGATCAATTAGACCCACCCATATGACCCTTAACTATGGTCAACAAAGTCGTATGAATGTCCTAATTAATCTGCATCATATGCAGTGTAGGAAGACATCACTTAGCTACCGTACACTACGCCTTAACTAAAGTCAACAAACGTAGCACGAATACTAAGTACTCTACTTCCTAAAATGACGGAGGGTTGCGAATGATTTTTAAGAAAATCTTTAACGCTTTGAACTTGATATCGTTGTAGAATCAAACAGTTTTTCAAAAGGAGTGGCTTAAGCTCCGCAGTTTTGAAATATAGCTTTTTCATAAATAGCCGAGTAGTTTTTAAATCCGATTCTACAACATCTTTTAGGTTTATTTTCTTTACATTAATCACATTAATGTAATCCCATCATTTAAGTCCTAAAGCCAATCATAGAAAAGAAACGAAAATAACACGTACGCTTATGCCATCCGCATTCGCCGCAATGTTCCGTTATGCACCGTTAGGTTACTTAACTAACGGCATACCGGGACGGGACTAGCGCGGGTGTAAAACATAAGCAACGTCTACTATATATCATATATATAATAAGTCATTCGTCTCAGATATCACAGAACACAGGCAGCAGAAATATAGATATAACGTGGGATATACTAGGACGTCCGTATTTAGTATTTAGCCAGAATAGAAAATACGGATTCCACAGTCGCGATGAATAGCCAAGCCCATACCCTGGACCCCTACGAGAGCGGCAAGTGACCCTACCAATCCTGGAGTTTAGGAGACCCGGTCTCGACTCCTCGAGATGGCCTCCCACTGAACCCCAGAACCCGGTTACCTGTGCTCCCCTCCTTGGGTCCATCCTAATGCGGAAAAGTAAATAATATACAACACTGGTGACACAACCGCAACCTGTAAGTGCCCCAAATAAAAGAATATTACATTACATATGAATTTACATGAATGAAAATATAAAACTCTCATCTCACAAAAAAAACCCCCCCGGCTATTCGATCGCGACAATCCTGCACATCATATCTCAGCAACACATAATATCACATATCATCAACGTAAGTAAGTATGCGTAACCCGATTGTCGTTGATGTATAGCAACGAAACCGGCGATATCTAACATACTACACTTACGGTCGCAGAAAAGAAAGTGTAAAACTACAATATTTGGAATCCAGATTCTCTTTAGACATCATAAATGCGAAATATCACATATTTCGTATTTCATGCCTACACTATATGAATTCCACATATTGTATCACATTCCAGATAAACAGACAGTATTAAAGTTTTCGAACGAACTGTCAAGCACCCAAGATTCACTAAAGCTCAACACTTGAGCAGGGTTCAAAGATCCGGAGTGTGACACAGTAGCGGCGGTCCAGCCGTAGAAGGGTCAAGCCAACGCCTCACATGTGGCACGCCGTACTGCCCCAAATCCTAAGGTTCGAAGGGCAGTTCGAGACGGTCACATAATCGAGTTAAGGTTTGTTGTCTTCTAGAGGGACCACCGCAAAAAGACTTGCACACATCTCCAAACTATTTAAACCCCGTGAATATTGAGTAAATGATATTCGTTCAAACACTTCAATACTTTCTAGTTTACCCGGAAAAGAAATACGAAATGAAAATTCCGATCGAAACGACGAGTTCAAAACCACCTCCAGAATTTTCAACAGAAGATTCAGATTAAATACTCTCAAAATGTACTGTAGCAGGTAAAGAAAAGTACTGTACAAAAAAATGTCAGAGAGCCCCTCATTTGGCCGCGGAAGGGCTGCATAAGCTTGCTTATGCCGCGCTTCCGCGGTCAAACGTACTGTTCATGGGTACGGATTTTCCAGATCTACTAATTTTTACCTGCTCTATTTTTTGAGAATTTTTAATTCTGAAAAATATTAGTTTTTAAAAAATTTCCAGAGAGCATCCCATAAATCCGTATTTTGGTTCGATCGGACTTTTCACTTCGCAAAAAGGGCGCCTAACGTTCTAGGTCGGCTCTGATACCAATGTAAGGTTAGTATAGCACCCTATGAAGAGTTTTGAAGCATCACATGACCCAAAGTTTTAATTTTTAAGGTGCTAAACTAACATGCAAAGGATAGATCCTAGAAAATTAGGGTTTACTAAACTTAAAGCTAACAAAAGTTAGGGTTTGAAGGCTACAACCTTTGTAGCTCCCGTTTTTGCTTCGCTCCTTAGGCTCTTTAGTGTTGAAACGAGGTCCTCTTGAACTCCCCTTGTGTCCACGATGATCCACCTCGGAGATTTCCGTCCAAGCTCGCTACTTCGTCAAACCGAAGATAACACTCTAAACGAAACGGCTAAGCTTGTGTAGAATGTTATTGTGGCTTTGGATCTCACTTCAAAAACCTTTCTTTGATTGTGTTTTTCTCACTAGGAAAAACTAGAGAGGAGAAGATGAAGAAGGATGAAAATGGTGGCTTATTTTCTTCAAGAGATAAAAAGATAACCATTAGGTTAAGCTATGAAAGAAAATAAATATCACTATATATATTTAATCCTTCTTGACTCTAACCATGATTAAATTATGGATGATTAATTTAACTTGGGTTTAGAATGATAAAGGAAAAGATAACCATGGTTTAGTGGTGGGTGAGAATGGTTAGGTTAAAAGAAGCATGTAGAAACTAGCATAATTATCCTTTCCTTTTCATTTTCTTTTAAAACCAAAATTAAATAATTATCCATAGTTTAATCTATGGTGTGAAGCTTATATTGCCACCATTTCCATATATAAACAACCATGATAGTTTGATGTATGTATGTGTACATGTATGCACATCTTCATGTGCATGAAACTAGAAAAGAAAAATAGAAACACATGCATGCATGCATACATCCATCAAACCCTAGAAAGGTTTTGAGTGAGAAAACTAATGGTTAAATGATAAATCAACACTTGATTTATCAATCCGGTCATATCTCATATGACCCCACCAAAAGCAGTTCACCCGATCAATGTTCAGTATCATATACGCACATTTCAATCGGGTGTATGCGCATATCGCATATGCGCACCACAACGTTTCGCCTGGACTGGGTAACTCCTCTGTGGGACTCTAAGACTCGTCAATACGCCGGCAGAGGGTAATGATCATATCAAGTGCCCTCAAGCCGCAAGAGGTCAGCTAAACGTAACGGCCACCCGGGTATTGAACGATCAGAAGACAACAAGCGAACCTGCTACAACTCCCGTCGAGCCATCCGGCAACACTACCGTACAGTCCGGTCTCTTCGTCAGATATGCTGCATATCGAGCCTAGGGATGGTCACGTCGACCCCAATAACTCAATAAGTCGTGTCGGTGAATGGTCTATAACAGATCGAGAAACTACTGATAACACTTATCAGCAAATCTCAGCAGCCCTGGCCAGGGACTTGCTGTTATAACCAGTCGAGCACAGCACAGCATCAACTCCCAATACCGGGAGAGACGAAACCCCTCCTATCGCTCATCGTCTTCGTGTGTCTCGGGACTGTACCCAACGGCCACCTGTTTGCACGACTCAGTAGAGCCGTGGTAGGGTGGCAATCAAAGTACAGTGGGAGAACACACAAGACTCCATGACGATCTCGGGTCTACAGACTAACCTGTACCAGTGTCGCCTGAGAACTGCTATCCGACGATAGATATAATTCCATATAGGAGTTCTCGGCGAGTCCGTCCAGTGTACCCAGTCACCACTGAGCACCCGTATATGATCTTGATGTCAAACATCGACGAATGTGGGAACATCCATCGCCCATCACATGGGTCTAGTATCATATACGCTAGTCTACTCTGGTATATCGATGCCCCATCTCAATACACCTGCGACTAGGGACATTTCAGGATATGCTTATAGACTACAGATGTCCCACTAGTATGATCTCCATCATAATCAGAGTAGTCAAGCCGATATCCTTAGGGCTTTATCAGCATGTATGAATGAATAGAAGCATGATCAAAAAAACATGTCAGATAAAGAATAACCAGATAGCATACTATCATGTCGAGCAAGAATGCAAACTGAATATATATATACATGTACAGATACATCCACTATCACATAATGGCCTCTAGGGCATACATATATCCAACATTTAGAACTCGATCGAACAATAAAACCGCAAAAACCGTATTTTTCCTTGCATCTGGTTTCTGTCGAATTTTTTTTGGCTCCAAAAATTTTTCAGGTTGTTTCAGAATGATGTGCAGGGAATTCTAAGCACTCTGTGAAAATTTGGTCGCGAGATCTCACCATATCACCGCGGAACCGCGGCCAAACCCATGCTTGGGCCGCGGTTCCGCCGCGCTTTTAACTGTTCAGCGCACCAAAGTTTTACAAAGAGCTCCTGAATAGAAAATAAGGGTTTTGGGACATTCTTTTTGGGCCCAGATTTTCTGTAAGTGCTACAGTACTGCATGGGGCCCACTTCGATAAATTTGTTCGATCGGATATTTTAAACATGCTAGTTCACAGTATTTACATTATATCTGCGACCGTGAATGTCATTCGATCGGTAAATCCAGTCTATCTGCTATAGCCCTTTTAGATGGATTTGCGAACGTGACATTCAAGTTGATGTTCTGTGTTGTGCTGTGATGTTGCGGATCGGTCGTGGGGGATAGCCTGGATGCAATGTTAGTACAGTTTTGTTTTATATGTACATTTGATATTGCGGGGCGAGCGTCCGACATGTGGACTGCCGTCACTGCCTGTTTGTATTATTCTTTTGGGGTACGACCGGGTCGGGTCGATGTACCCGTTGTATGTATATTTTACTTTCTGTACTAGGATTACCCCGCGGAGGGGTGCACGGATAGCCGGATTCTAGAGGGCAACGGGCCCGCATCTCATGGCGTTGAGACGGAGGGGGCTTCACTATAGAATTGGCGGGCTATTCGCCGCACTCGTAGGGGGTACAGGTTGACCCAGGAGGGGTGCCCAAGTTACCGGATTCCATGAAGTGCTGGGTGGTCCATTCACGTTGCTGAAGGGGGCTGCCTCGCTTCAGGTTTTGGCGGGTAACTTGCCGCGCCCGTAGGGGTCTAGGTTTTCATTGCACAGGCTATCCACACGACCAGGAGAACGTCGGGTTTCAGTAGCGGCTCTATGAAACCCGAGGATCCCAGATATCTGTATTATTCTGTGATGCTGGTTACATTTCTGTGATGCTGCATTTTTTATCACGCCTTGAGCGAATATTGTATATTGATATATATACTAGTAGATGTTGTATATGTTTTGCATCCGCGCTAGTCCAGTCCCCGCTCTGTCGTTAGTTAAGTAACCTAACGGGTGATGACGGGACCCAGTGGCGAATGCGGATGGCATATACGTACATCATTATTTTCGTTCTTTGTGGTGTGATCAATTGATGGGACTGCGTTGATTCGGATCAATGCAAGATAAACAAACCTACTCTGATGTTGTTGGAACACTTTTTCAAAAAGCTGTTATTGCAAGGACGTTCACTTTTGTTTTGCACAGTGGTATTCAGTTGGAATATCCTGCTCCTCAGCCGACGAGGCAAGGGCCGAGATCCCTTCACCGGGAGTGACCCCTTGGATAAAAGTTTGCGTCAGGGCAGTAACTTCACTATAGCCGATTACTTTTGCTTTGCATCGTGGTATTCAGTTGGAATATCCTGCAGCTCATTCTATGGGGAAAGAGCCGAGATCCCTTCACCGGGAGTGACCTCTTTAGCAAAGGTTTTCGTCACTATATTTTAAAAGCTATCCGGTTCCTTCAACGATATCAAGTTCATTACGTTAAAGGTTTTCGCCAGAAACCATTCGTAGCCCTCCGTCGTTTCATATGGATAGTCAATAGCATTCAAGCTGTGTATGTTGGCCAAAGTCAAGGCACAGTGTTTGGTAGCTGTTGGGTATTCATATGCAGCATAGATAGATGCGTTGGTTTGGGACAGTCGTACTACTATTTTGGCCAAAGTCAAAGGTATGTACGGGTGGGTTCAAATTAACCTGGACAATGACGGGTAGAACTTGACATGTGACTTATGATATGTTGGCCAAAGTCAAGGTCATAAGAGCATGGAGCAAAAATCACATCGGGAGTTTCAAAAGAAACTGAAACTTGCCAGATATGTGCATACCTTCTGGAGTGTGATAACGTGAGCGGATTCCGTCACGTTATCATGCGATGATAGTTGGATCCCGATTCCCACTGATGAGTTGGTTTACTCCTCGGGTGATCCCGGCTAATTCTTCTTTCAGGTTTGGGGAAGAATTTGACGTTACAGTGGGAGGTTTCCAGATTAGATAAATTGATAACCATTCTGATCTAGGTTAGAGTGCACGCTGAGTGTTTCTTTTCTCTCTCTCTTTGGCAGCGACCATTGACCCGACCCTAGACTATTACTCAGTGACCAAGTTGACCGAACATTCTTAAACACTGGCTTTTGGATTGTCAGAGTTGCAGACCTCATTGCCACTCCTGCTTTTACCCTTTTCTCCAGGACACCCCGTATTATTACAAACGTCCACTTCCATTGGACAAAACCATCGTATGGTTATATACGAACTCGAAGGAATTCGAGGATGGTTTCCGGTTCTGGAGAAAACGAATAGGACTATTCAGTTGTCTTTTCCTTTTACCTTCTCTCAGGTTGCGAGTACTCCTTGGTTTAGGAGATAGTACACCTATTACGCGAATTGGATAGTCTTCTTCCAAACCTTAGGCTAGTGCCGACCGGTAAGGAATGAAGAAAACCAGTTAGCCTAAACGGTGTGCAGAAGGTATTAAGTTAAGACAAAGAAAGGGATTAGTAAGAGGGCAAAGTAAATTGCGACTGCTATTCACGACCAAACCAAGTATTTCTTCGCCAATCCTAAATCACCTTTGTATTTCTCCGGGACACTCCGTATCACTACGAAGATCCCAAGTTTATTGGATAATCCATCGTATGGTTATATACGAACTCGAAAGGAACTTGTTCCAGTTCGGGGATAGATCCTGGTTCAGGAGAAATAGGAATAAGGTTTATTCGGTTGTCTTTTATCTTCACCTTCTCTCGCATTGCGAGTGCTCCTAGGATTAGGACAGTACACCCATTATGCTTATTGGATAGTCTTCTTCCAAACCATAGGCTGGTGCCGAACGGTAGGGAAGGAAGAAAACCATTTGGCCTAAAGGGGTGTATAGAAGGTAATGACTAAAAACATATAAAGGGATTTGGAGATATGGCAAAGAAATATACGGTTACAGTTGTGAATCTGGATAATGGAAGAGGCATTACTAGGAATACCGGGATACCCCATCGAAACATTTCAATGTTTCAGTTTTACTGTGTACGGTTAAAAGAAAACTGATTTCCTAATTAGACACTTGCTCCAGGGTATGTATTTACCAGGTTTGATTCTCTCATCTGTATGGTTTTACAGATGATGAGTGGGAGTAAGCTATTGGGAATTAGGTGATCATCCTCATTATATCGGAATTCGTTGTAATTGGTGATATTTGAGGAAGTCACCTTGGTTATTTGCCGGTCGGCAAATATTTGGTTTTGAATATCCGTTGTTATGCACCAATTTCAAATTGATATATCTGTACGTCTGTTTTTATAGAGTGAGATATACCTTTTTGAAATTATGTCTATGACATTTACCTATATCTGTGGATGGTTAGGTAAGGAGTATTGAACAGCGGTGTAATTCTTCTTAACCATAAGTACAGTTTTCAGCCTACGACACACAGTGAATGAGTCATTTGACTCAAGGGACTTATACAGAGTTATGTGTATTGTCCAGTGTCCATTAGGACAGAGGGGTAGGTACTCGTACTATATTCGGTTTACTTATGACTTCTCTAGTTTTAGACAGGTGTTTCGTAGAAACACACGGTCTGAGTTTTGAGAAGTTATTGGTATAAGAATAAAGTAGAGAACCAGATATTGCAAGTATCGGGATTCTTCAAGGTGATCGAAGATTTAGATACTTGTGTCTGGTATTCAATTGATAGTAATGATTAAGAGAACTTGCTTCTCTTTCAGGTTACTCATAATTGGAAGTATTCCTAAGTTGAGTAACGCTGATCGGCCTCCTTCCATTTAGTAGACATGCACTGGAGACAGCTGCATGATTTGAATCTGGTTCAATTAAATCAGTGCCTCTGTTTCTATATTGGATATAGAACAGTTCATATCTTGACATTGTTAAGATACGGGGAGTTATCCAGCTTATGCTTAAAACCAGACTCTGGATGACTCAAGGCACGTTTCTGTAATGGCTGTTTGTGGGTTGACCTGGGCTATGACGAGGGTTGACTTTCTACCATCTGGAAGATCAATAGTGATATTGTTCTTGACTCGCCACAGTTTTAATAAAAATGGATTTTTTTTCCAGAAAACAGTAGTGGGAGTATGGTAGAACTGGAAGTGATTCCAGAACCGCAAACGATTACTGAAGATTTGATAAAGAACCTAAAGATTCAATCTGGTTTGACATTCCATTGGCCACTCCGCAGATAAAGTGGGTAATCTCAGGCACCCGAGAGGTACTTCGTGTTAGTTATATGTATGCCCTAGAGGCCATTACTGTACATAGGATGTATATTGTAGTGGATGCTGGGACGTATATAGGGAGGACTTTCTTGCTCGACATGATAGTATGCTATCTGGTTGAACTTTACCTTAGCGTGTATACTGATTGTCTCTCTGTTACATGTTGGTAAAGCCCTTAGGATCTGTACTTGACTACCTGGACTATGATGCGGATCATACTAGTGGGGACATGGTAGTCCATAAGTACATCCTTCAAAGTCCCTAGTCGTGGGTGTATCGAGACGGGGCATCGATATACCAGAGTAGACTAGCGTATACCTTCTCGACCCATACAGATGGGCGATGGATGATCCCATATCCATCGGTGTTTGACATCAGAGATGATATACAGGTGCTCAGTAGAGACTGGGTACACTGGACGGACTCGCCGAGAACTCCCAGATGGTATTATACCTCACGTCAGATGGCAGTTCTCTGGTGACACTGGTACAGAGTAGTCTGTTGACCCGAGATCGTCATAGAGTCTTGTGTGGTTCCCACTGTGCTTTGATTTCCATCTTACCACGTCCAAGAGGGCGTGCAAAACGGTGGTTTTTGGGTACAGTCCCGAGTCACATGGAGGCAATGAGCGATAGGAGGGGATTCGTCTCTCCCGGTATATGGGGTTGATGTTGCGCTGTGTTTGATTGGCTATAACAGGAAATCCCTGGCCAGGGTTGTTGAGATTTACTGGTAAGTATTACCAGTAGTTTCTCGAATTGTTATAGACCTCATATCGACACGACTTATCGAGCTATTGGGGTCTGACGTTTACCACCCCTAGGCGAGATATGCGACATATCAGACGATCAGACCGGACTGTACGGTAGTGTTACTGGTCGGATTCACTGGAGTGTGAGCGGGCTTGCTCGTCGATCTTCAGATCGCTCAATACCCGGGTGGCCGTTACGTTTAGCAGACCGCTTGCGGCTTATGGGTGCTTGATATGATCATCACCTGCTGCCGGCGTATTGACGAGTCTTTAGAGTCCTACACAGAGGTTTCCTGGCTCAAGCGAAACGAAATAGAAGCGCATATGAGATATGTGCGGGACCGAGAATAATGCGTGTATGTGATACCGTATTCCATTCTCGCGATGAATGTATCGAAAGGTTGTATGCGATATAACCTAGTTATCGAATCAAGGGTTGGTTCGATAAGCCGATACATAGAATACTAGTCGGTTATATGCGATATGACCGGATCGTTAAATCAAGTGTTGATTTAATGATTTAATGCATAATTATATATTTGATATATTACTTTGCATTAACTAGTATTGGTTCACTTTAAATGGATTTTCTCACTCGGATTGTGCGCATTACATATGCGATATGATTTTGTGCACTTGATTGTATCATGTTTGATGATACATGTTTACTTGGTTAAGTGCAAAGAATTAAACCATGGTTAAAAGAATGGCTAGGGTTTCATTTCCTTTATTTATTCATTTATTTATTTGTTTATTCATTTTGGAAAAGAAGAGAAAAGAATGGTTGCTAGTTTTGGAGTTTAGTTGAAGCTTCATGAAGCTTTGATCTAGTCAACCATTCTTATCTCATCCTTAACCCTAACCATTCCCACTAACCATGATTCATTCTCTACACTTGACTATAGTTAATGATATGATAAGTATTTGTTTTTCTATTATTTTTAATTAACTTATCATATATTTCTTTCTTCTTCTTCTTCATGAGCAAGGAAGAAAAAGCTTTCTTCATCAATGGTGATTGATGATAAAGAGTGAGAAATCCAAATCTAAAGTCTACCCACTTCCTATTTCTTCATCCTCTACCTCTTGCCAAGTAGTAGAGTGTGTTTCTTTCACAAGTTTCTTGACTTGGTGAAGTGAGAGCTTGATCTTGCGATGCTTCGACGTAGATCATCTTCGGCATGGACATCGACGACCTAGATCGCTTATTCTCCGACGAAGCCGACGCTAGAGCCCGGATTTGATTTGGACAGCGGAGAGGACTTCGTTGCAGAGCTATGGAGGTGGAGCACCGGATCTACAAAGGTTGTATTTCCGTATTCCCTTAGTTAAGTGTTAACTAGTTATCTTTTCGCCTAGTTTTCTAGCAAACGATCCGCTGTAGGGTTCCTAGGCACCCTAATGAGGTCTCACAAGGCATCGATCATGCCAAATTAAAATTTTAACGCAAGAACTGTAGCTACCTGTTTTATTTTGAAATTCGATTCTACAACATCTTAGGTTTCTTTTTGATAGCTTTTAAGTGTATTTGCTTTGCACAGTGATATATATGATATATCCCGCACCTCATTCGATGAGGAAAGGACCGACGATCCCTTCACCGGGAGTGACTCCTTTAGCAAAACTAGAAAAGCCTCAAAAGCACTCCATTTTAAAATCATTTGATTCTACAGCGATATCAAGTTCATTACGCAATAGGTTTTCAGAAAAACCTGTCGTAGCCCTCCGTCATTTCAGATACGTACTAGTTAGTATTCGTGCTGCGGTTGTTTGGCCTCCGTCAAGGCGTAGTGTACGGTAGCTAACTAGTGCTTATCTGCTAGCATATGATGCGATTGGATTAGGGTATTCGTACGGCGTTGTTTGGCCTCCGTCAAGGGTCGTGCGGGTGGGTTTAATTCAATCAGGAAATGACGGGTTGAACTTGACTAGCGGACTATGGGTTGTTTGGCCTCCGTCAAGGTCATAGAGAGCTAGGGGCAAAATATTATCGGGAATTTCAAGTGTTGAAATTTGCAATGAGATTGCATACCTTCTATGAGATAGTTGGATCCCGATACCCGCTGCGAGTAAGAGTTACTCCTGGGAGAGTTTTATACATTACAATTAGCCGATCAAGTAGGTGTCTAGAAAGGTGTCAACGAGGTTACGCCTCTGGGAAAACGAGGTTTACATTAATTAGGTTCGTGCGAAAGCACGGGGGACCTCCCTCAAAGTACCGACACTGGCCTGGCTGAAAAATTGGCGAACTTGTAGTGTGTAATTAATCCCGGCTAGTCTTTCCTTTTAGGGTTTGAAGGAAGATTTGATAAAAAGCAGTGGGAGCCATCCTGATTAGATAAAATAATAACCAATCTATTCTTGCAAGAGCGCACGCTGAGTGTTTTCTTCTCTCTCTCTCCTGGTAGCGACCATATCACGCCTTAATCAAGATAATAAAACGGATTATTGACCGAACCCGCTTGTTATACTGAGCTGGGGAACGTTGGTCCCGCTCCAACTTATAATTGTTATAAGACAGAGCAGGGAATTGGGGATTACCAGAATTCCCGTGCCGCCCAAACGAGGAGAGTGCATGCTGATGCATCATCTTCGGGTGTGTTCATTATACAGAACTGTTTCTCAGTATCCTTTACGTCCTGGGTATGTGATACCAGATCAGGATCCCAGATATGTAATCTGTTACATAGGGCTACAGATAGGTAGAGAACTGAGAACGGGTGATAAGTTTCATGAGACAGAAAACGGGGCAAGTGTTGCAGCCAAGTCTGTTGGTCACTGTCACCCTGTATTACCGATACATTGATTCTGAACGAATGTTATTAGATACCGAACCTGATATACAAAATCATATCAGTCTCTTTATTAGTAAAGAAATGATAAAATTTTGTATTGTTGGATAATGTTTTGAACATTTCCTATATCAAAAGTTGATCGGTTCAGGCACGTTATCTAAAAGCATTGATGTTCTAAATCAAACTACAGTTCTTTGTATACGGAACACACAGAAGAGGAAGAGTTCAGATATGAACGAATCCTTCTTAAGGTATTGTAGACTAGGTCAGATCAATGTGACCCGACTAGCTGAAGTTACATGTAGATGCATATTTAAATCAGTTTGAATCTACATCTTGTGAAACTTGCCAGTCATGTCACAAAGATATAAAGACACTAGCTCTGTTTATTGGAAACAGAGAAAGAGTTAGTGAATTCTTGGGATGATACATGTTGATGTATGTAGGTCCCCTGTCTACACATGCCAGGACTGGTTCTTTATACTTCATTACGTTCTCTGATAATCTCTCAAGATTCAGACGTATGTTCCTGTTGAAACACAAGTCTGAACCTTTTGAGATATTCACAGAATATAAGTTAGAAGTAGAGAACCAATAAGGGTACAAGTATTATGTCCTTTGATGTGATCAGGGAGGAGAATACTTGAGCACGGAATTCCTGGACTATTCTAAAGGAGAATGAGATTCTCTCTCAGCATTACTCCTCCGTATACACCATAGCACGATGGTGTATCGGGGCGGAGCAATCACACCCTATATGATAAGGTGTGCTCTATGATGAGTACTACTGAGTTACCTATTTCCTTTTTGGGAGTTATGCACTTGAGAAGCTGCATACCTATTGAATAGGGTTCGAATCAAATCAATGCCTACCACTTCATATGTGATATGGAAAGGGAAGAGCCCATATCTTAAGTTAGTTAAGATTTGGAGTTGTCCGGCCTATGTCTGAATGCAAAATCCGGACAAGCTCGAGGCAAGGTCTGTAATGCAGAACTGGAAATGTTCCAGCTATACAAACTGCGGCTGATGATTTGACAGAACCAAAGGATTCAATAGTTACCAACGAACCTCAACCTCTCCGCCGATCTAGTAGAGTTCCTCACCCACCTGAGAGATACTTCTGTTTCTCTATGACAGTGGGAGCGAGGATTGTATCATGAGATGATGACCCAACTAGTTTCGAGCTGGCCATCAGGAGTGGGACTCTGTAAGAATGGCTGGATGTTTAGCGATCTGAGATGGAATCCTTATACACCAACAAAGTATGGACTTTGGTTGCTATATCTGAAGGGTTAAATCCCCATCAGGAGCATGTATATCTTGAGAAGATTACTTGGTGTACATGGAAAAGTTGAGACTTTCAAAGCTAGACTTGTTAAAAGTTTGCATCATTGACCAGGTGTGGATAATGGTGAAACCTTTTCAAGTAGCTATGCTTAAGTCCATCCAGATCCTACTTGTCACGGCTACATACCATGACTACGATATCTGGTGGTTGGGTGTCATGACTGCTTTTCTAAATGATGTTTTAGAAGAGTGCGTCTATAAGTACACAGCCAGAGGGCTTCGTAGATAGTTGGAGCAGCGGAAACGTGTGCAAGATGCTTTATAGGATTAAAGCAGGCATCGCGGAGTTGGAACATCTGTTTTGATGGATTAGTCAAAGAGTTTGACATCATCAAAATGGTAGATGAACCTTGTATAAACAAAAGGGTAGTAGGGAGTATGGTAGTGATCCTCGTAGAGTACGTGGATGACATACTCTTGATAAGAAAAGAGTTTCTTATGCTACGCTCGGTCAATCTCCGCTTATCACTAGGATTCTCCATACAGGATCAAAGTAATACCTCCTAAATCCTGATGTTTGGATCTATGAGATAGATCTAATTGGATGTTAGGATTCTCACTAGTTGTAGTGAGAAGGTATCAATCGATCCTGGGGAGAATCACTGGAAGTGTTCCAGGGTGATAAAGACGACTGAATGTCAGTCACAGGCATTGTCTTTACCCTCAGTAAAGGGACGGTATGTTGGAAGAGTTCCAAGCTAGATACCGTGACATACTAGACGATAAAGGCTGGATACATCGCTACTTAAGATGCTACCAAAGAGGCTGTTTGGGTGTATATTGGTTCATGAGATAAACTATGTTCCTCCCATTGTATGACAATGGAATTGTGGCTTTTGCCAAGGAACGCCGGTCGCATCAGTGATCCAGACATATTCTAAGGCAGTATCACTTGATCATGGAGATGGTTGATCTCCAGGAAGATCGAGGTTAGGAGAGTAGACTCAGAGGACAACACAGCGGATCCACTCACAAAGGCCTGTTCCCATAGAGAGACTTTTATGGGATGGTTGAGTATGAGATACTACAACCACTGCTATCAGATGGCCCTAGTGCAAGTGGGAGATTGTTAGTTATATGTATGCCCTAGAGGCCATTACTGTACATAGGATGTATATTGTAGTGGATGCTGGGACGTATATAGGGAGGACTTTCTTGCTCGACATGATAGTATGCTATCTGGTTGAACTTTACCTTAGCGTGTATACTGATTGTCTCTCTGTTACATGTTGGTAAAGCCCTTAGGATCTGTACTTGACTACCTAGACTATGATGCGGATCATACTAGTGGGGACATGGTAGTCCATAAGTACATCCTTCAAAGTCCCTAGTCGTGGGTGTATCGAGACGGGGCATCGATATACCAGAGTAGACTAGCGTATACCTTCTCGACCCATACAGATGGGCGATGGATGATCCCATATCCATCGGTGTTTGACATCAGAGATGATATACGGGTGCTCAGTAGAGACTGGGTATACTGGACGGACTCGCCGAGAACTCCCAGATGGTATTATACCTCACGTCAGATGGCAGTTCTCTGGTGACACTGGTACAGAGTAGTCTGTTGACCCGAGATCGTCATAGAGTCTTGTGTGGTTCCCACTGTGCTTTGATTTCCATCTTACCACGTCCAAGAGGGCGTGCAAAACGGTGGTTTTTGGGTACAGTCCCGAGTCACATGGAGGCAATGAGCGATAGGAGGGGATTCGTCTTTCCCGGTATAGGGGGTTGATGTTGCGCTGTGTTCGATTGGCTATAACAGGAAATCCCTGGCCAGGGTTGTTGAGATTTACTGGTAAGTGTTACCAGTAGTTTCTCAAATTGTTATAGACCTCATATCGACATGACTTATCGAGCTATTGGGGTCTGACGTTTACCACCCCTAGGCAAGATATGCGACATATCAGACGATCAGACCGGACTGTACGGTAGTGTTACTGGTCGGATTCACTGGAGTGTGAGCGAGCTTGCTCGTCGATCTTCAGATCGCTCAATACCCGGGTGGCCGTTACGTTTAGCAGACCGCTTGCGGCTTATGGGTGCTTGATATGATCATCACCTGCTGCCGGCGTATTGACGAGTCTTTAGAGTCCTACACAGAGGTTTCCTGGCTCAAGCGAAACGAAATATGAGCGCATATGAGATATGTGCGGGACCGAGAATAATGCGTGTATGTGATACCGTATTCCATTCTCGCGATGAATGTATCGAAAGGTTGTATGCGATATAACCTAGTTATCGAATCAAGGGTTGGTTCGATAAGCCGATACATAGAATACTAGTCGGTTATATGCGATATGACCGGATCGTTAAATCAAATGTTGATTTAATGATTTAATGCATAATTATATATTTGATATATTACTTTGCATTAACTAGTATTGGTTCACTTTAAATGGATTTTCTCACTCGGATTGTGCGCATTACATATGCGATATGATTTTGTGCACTTGATTGTATCATGTTTGATGATACATGTTTACTTGGTTAAGTGCAAAGAATTAAACCATGGTTAAAAGAATGGCTAGGGTTTCATTTCCTTTATTTATTCATTTATTTATTTGTTTATTCATTTTGGAAAAGAAGAGAAAAGAATGGTTGCTAGTTTTGGAGTTTAGTTGAAGCTTCATGAAGCTTTGATCAAGTCAACCATTCTTATCTCATCCTTAACCCTAACCATTCCCACTAACCATGATTCATTCTCTACACTTGACTATAGTTAATGATATGATAAGTATTTGTTTTTCTATTATTTTTAATTAACTTATCATATATTTCTTTCTTCTTCTTCTTCATGAGCAAGGAAGAAAAAGCTTTCTTCATCAATGGTGATTGATGATAAAGAGTTAGAAATCCAAATCTAAAGTCTACCCACTTCCTATTTCTTCATCCTCTACCTCTTGCCAAGTAGTAGAGTGTGTTTCCTTCACAAGTTTCTTGACTTGGTGAAGTGAGAGCTTGATCTTGCGATGCTTCGACGTAGATCATCTTCGGCATGGACATCGACGACCTAGATCGCTTATTCTCCGACGAAGCCGACGCTAGAGCCCGGATTTGATTTGGACAGCGGAGAGGACTTCGTTGCGGAGCTATGGAGGTGGAGCACCGGATCTACAAAGGTTGTATTTCCGTATTCCCTTAGTTAAGTGTTAACTAGTTATCTTTTCGCCTAATTTTCTAGCAAACGATCCGTAGTCGGGTTTCTCGGCACCGTTAAAATTTTAATTTGGCATGATCGATGCCTTGTGAGACCTCATTAGGGTGCCTAGGAACCCTACACTTCGGTATGCTCAGGGATGGTGGCAGGGATGTTCTTGTTTACCTAGACTTGCCATTGTTGTTGTTCCAGACTGTGAGACCCGGCAGGTGGATGAGTATAGCGTCGTTCTAAACTAGCTTTAGAAGCGTACGTGTATATGACTCTGCTAGAGGGTTGTTGTAGTCAGTGGGAGCAGCGGAAGCATTGGTGGACAGGTGGCTTATGTCTATTTATAGACTAAAGCAGATGTAGCGGAGATAGATCATCTATTTCTGATGTGACAGTCATAGGTTTGACTTCATCAGAATAGGGGATGGATCGGTTAAGAAGGTAGTAGGGTGTGATGTCCTGGTGTTTGGATGACATACACAGAGTAGGATGTCATATTTCTATACTACGATCGGTTATACTTTGGTCGTCACACAGTAGTTTCTCCACATGAGACTTGGATATTATATCAGACATTCTGGTTACTAGATCTATGGTTTTAGATCTAGATTTGGGTGGTTTTTCAATCTGGGTACTTAGACAGCATTCTATGAGTATTTAGAATGGAAGACTCCTGGCATGGTAGTATACCTGCAGGTGATGAAGTCACCCTCTCTAAAGGTGTCTTACAGACTAAAGGGGAGAGGGATGCGCATGATTGGCAGATCACTTGCTTAGGCAATTGAGTTGATCATGAGATGTCAAGTACCACACCAGATGTTGTTCTTGCAGTAGATGCAATAAGTTGATATTGATCCAATCCTGGGGAAACAGTCGGAAGCAGTTTTAGAACATAAGTGGATGTTCTAGGGAAATGATAACGGCAGCCTCCTTTAGGAGACGGTTATCATTCCAGGCTTCCAAGGTGACCTGGATGGCAGAGTGACCGTCAGAGTTATAGTTTTCCCTCTGACGAGAGGCAGTATTTTGGACAGGTGGTCCAGGTGGATACTGAGGGAAGGCATGGCGCAGAATACTGATTAAGTTCAGTTGACGATACAGTCTAAGAAGTTTGGATTTGGAGTTCATTTATGAGCTAGGTCCCATCAGACATCCAGACATTCTAAGACAGGTATTTCTCATTTCGGGAGATGGTTTTCTCCGCGAACATGGGATATAGAGAGACATAGAAAGAAACATCACAGCGGATCCACTCACCGAGGCTATTCCTCGAACGCAATAATTTCGCAAACGAGCTTTGTGAGACTGACTAGTAGAGGGGTTGGGTGTTCGGTATCACACGGGCTGTGAGTATGCGACATCGCAATAATTAGCCTTGAGTGCAAGTGGGAGATTGTTGGATATAGTGCCCTCAGAATCAATTATTGGATCACAGGCACGTGATTGCAATGATTGAGGAGGACCTATGCCGGTAGGACAGTCTTACTCGAGATGATAGTATGCTATCTGGTTTATCTTTATCATCGTGTACTGCTTTAGGTGACCTTACGAGTCGCTATTACACGTTGATAAAGCCCCTAGGATTCTTGCTTGACTACCAGCAGTATGAGGGCGATCATATACATGGGAGCTGGGTCTATAAGCACATCCTTAAAAGGTCCCTAGTCGTGGGAGTTTCGAGACAGGGCATCGATACTCCGAAGTAGACTAGTGTATACAGTCGAGACCCCGACGAGGGGCGGTGGCCGGTCTCACAAGCCACTGGTGTCAGTTGGTTCACCTAAGATGTATACAGGTGCTCATTGGGTTATGAGTACACCGGACAGGACTCGCCGGGAACCTGCTAGTTGGTATTATACCTGACGTCAGATAGCAGTTCCCTGGTGACATGTGTGCAGGTTAGTTCATCGACCTGAGATCGTCATTTGTCTCTTGTGAGTTCCCACTGTGCTTTGATTACTACGTACCACGGCTCAATGGAGTCGTGCAAACAGGTTTTAGTTGGGTACAGTCCCGAGCCACATGGAGGCAGTGAGCGGATCTGCAGGGGTTCGTCTCTCCCGGTATTGGGGGTGAGGTCGCGCTGTGTCTAGGAGAGCCAGTACATGAAAAGTCCTTGGCCAAGGCAGGAGATTTACTGGTAGGTATTCCAGTAGTATCTCAGGGTGTTCTGGGCTACACTCTGACACGACTTGTACCGCTATTGGGGGTCTGACTTTTACCAACCCCTTAGGCCCGCCATGCGATGCTCATAGACGAACGGACCGGACTGTACGGATATTGTCACTGACAGGCTCAGTAGGGTGTCAGGATGAGTTCGCTCATCGACATCCCTTTTGGTCAATAGCTGGTAGCCCGTCACGTATGGCTAATATCTCTGACGTGCTAGTGGTTAAATCCACAGCCATAGTATTGACGAGTCTTTAGAGTCCCCCACATTCAGTTGCTCAAGTTTTCGGGCGAAACGCTGTAGAGGCCGTATGGAGATATGGCAGGGTTCAGATACGTGCGGTATTGCACGGATCGTGATCGGACGGATTTTACTAACCGGCTTTGGCTTAAGCCGGATCCTAGCATTAGACAGTGAAGTTTCGTCTCTTTGCATTTGTGTTCAGTGGGAATACAAATGCGGGCATGTATATGCAGTAGCGGGGTTTTCCTGTAATTTATTATGGGATCAGTTTTCTTAAGTTGCCAGTTTGCATTCCGTTCCGGCCGGTTTTCCTTTGTTCTTTCGCGGCCGGACTTTATCGATGGAGGGGGTTATTTGCAGTTTGCAAATAACTTATTTGTGGAGGGGTTTATTGTGATTGTGGCTTCTATCATCATGAGATTCCATTTTAATCTCATGTCTTGCATTAAATGAGAAAGAGATTGAGTTGGATTGGTTTTTGACCTTAGTGTGACTTTTATCCTTTTATTTTTATCATACATATTCTCTTTTGCTTGATAGATTCTCTCTCCCACTACCATTTCTTGCTTGGCCGGCCACTAGAGAGGGGAGTGAGTGAGAGTGGTTCATTTTTGTGAGGAAATTTCTATCATCTCATATTTCCTCTACTTCTCTACTTGCCACAAAATCTCTCAAAAGTTCATTCTTCACTTCCTCCATCCATGGCAACTTCTATACCCTAAAAGAGACAACCTACTACACTACATCTACAGCAAATCTTGGACGCATCGGCTACCCAACTTCGCGCCCGAGTTGCCTCGGTCCAGAGGTGGGAGCACGTAAACGAACCCGGCTACGTGGTGTCCTTTCCGACGAGGAGGTGACGGACGGAGATTCCGCGGGAGATCAGAATGGAGGCGAAGACCGAAGGACACGGATCGCTTGGTATTGCTTCTCTACTCTTTTCTAGTTTGCTAGTAGCTAGGTTAATGGCCCGATCCGGGTTAAAAGTGCGCAGTGGTGCCGGTTTGCTAGTTTGCAAAGTTTTTCGTTTCCGCATTTCCGGCGTCGGATCGACGGCCGGGGCGCCGCCGCGGACTTACACACTCTCTCCTCCGACTCCTGACAACCATCACCACCTCTCCCTTGCGAACGCCGACGAACCCAACCTCGTCGCCTTCGCCTTTGTTCCACGTCGCCGTCTCGCTTTCACCTCCGTCTCCTCTCACCGTCGGCTTCCTCTCCTCGACCTTTCTCTGCTCCCCAGCACACCTACCGCAACAAACCCCGAGAACCTGACCCACTGCAACCTTCGCCTGCAACCTTCCCCTGCACCCTCCTCGCCGGAGCTCCAACCCCGTCGCCTTCGTGCACTCGTCACCGCCTCAAACCTCTCTCCTTTCCTACCCTCTCCTCTGCAAACCCACGACCCCCTACGCCTGAACCTCGACCCGACCTCAAGAACCCGAATCCCCACTGCCTTGCTGTGAAACCTCACCGAAAAACCCATCGTCGACATCACCATCCTCGACCACGACGATGTCACCACTGCCGCAGCAAGTCCAGATCGCCGGAGTCGAGCCCAAGTCCATCGAGGTTTCTAACCGTATTCCCTAACATCAAGTTTGGAGTTTGCATTTCCATTGTCGCGTTTTCCCGTCTCCAAGGCAAGTACTCCTGCTTTACTTTTGGTCGATGTACATCGGCATTCCTTCGTGTGTATATGTATATATATATTTTTCCTGTCCTGTTAGAATAAAAGAAAAATGTGTCAGTAACTATTTTTCGTTATATTATACAAGATATATAGGCAAACTTTTATGCAGCAAGTAAGAATAATTAGCAAGTGTGGTTTTAAAATGAGATTTATTTTAACTATAAATAAAGTTTGAAAGTTGTTAACCTATCTCACATTTATATATTTCTAGTCAGATTGTGATTAGTATATCCATATTAAGGTTAACGGTAAAGATAACAATTGTGACTCATACCAGCTTGTACACCGCCTTCATGCAGTTACTATTACCTGATAACTATTACCACTGACAAGTCCTGACTATTCAATAATCTAGCCTTTATGAACGAGATCGCTGATTAGGATGCTGAACTACATGCCATGACACATTACTATTCACCAGTTTTATTTCCACACAATTATCATACCGCAAGTTCCTGTCTTTTCAACATTCTTAATTAGTGATTTAGTCTTTACTATAGTAGCTATAAATACGCGGGTGTTGGGGTAGTTTGAGTGTGCGTCGTACAATAGGATCTCAGGAGTCCCATGCCGGCAGCTCGTACCGGGCTATATCGGTCTCATGTTTACAGCTCGTACCGGGCTATATCGATCTCATGTTTACAGCTCGTACTGGGCTATATCGGTCTCATGTTCATTCCACAGTTGAGCCCGTGTTTCCTAGCCCCTGAGGCACCACTCTTGGGTTAGGAATACTCCTGCAGAGGTTGACGCACACACTCGAGCTTACGATAGGATAGTTTACCTTTTAGTGACCAGTTAGGTTCTGACTTGACCTCTTACATGTTTGTTTCATAGTATCCATGTATTTATATATATATATATATATATGTTTTTCTTGCGCACACAGGCTTCACTACATTCATATATTCATGTTATCATACCACACATACACTTTATCCATTGAGTACTTCCTGGGATGTTCTCACATCCTTTAGATTTGCCATCTCAGGTTTAGTGACAGATTTTCAGATGAGCAGGACCGCAGCGGCTGCTAGGACTTTGCCGAAGATCAGTAACCCGTAGATTTATTTTCCTTCAGTTAGTTTTTAGCATGTGCGCCCTTATGGGACATTAGGACTTATGTATCTCTTTTGGATCTTGTTTTTATTTCGAATCTATTGTATCAGATTTTTATTTGCATCAATTATCTAGCGGACCTATTTTTAGTATTCTTGGTGGTTTCGTTGCAGCATGATTATCAGTATTATCCCTTTTGGTTTTGGATTTTATTTTGACAGGTTAATCTAGACAGCCTTATGTGACTATGGAAGGATTTTTCCTTACCGTAGCTAGCACGGCTGGTCTTCGTCGCTCTCCGTATTCCGTATTTTGTGAAGCGGGGCGTGACAGAGTCTCCCATTGAGCGCAACACCAATCGGAAGTACTCAATAGACCACATCTCGGGCCCATTCTCCGAAATGGGTGCTAAAGTCCCTGGCCGAGATTCTCCCCAAGATGATCGACAAAGACACGAACCTCCCCCTTGAATGATAGGGCATATGGTGTCCAAGCTCGAGGGTATCACGGGTGCTCAAATGTCCTAGTTGATCACGTCCAATGGCCGGTGTCTCGCATAAACACGAATGCCAAAAGCCGAAAGCACAACTTTGGAACTTGCTTTTTTTTATACATTTTTATAACCAATCACCGATCTAGTGGGCTATTGAGTCTTAGGTTTGTATTGTAAGGTTTTCTTAATCCGACCCTAATACAGGCCCACATCCAACTCCTGTCGTTTAGTTCTCTAACGCAGCGAGGGAAATCGAAAATTTCGAAAACCTCCATATCTAGGGTTTCTTTTTCCAATTTTTCCCCTTTCCCCCTTTCATTTCGTAGAAAAACAAATCTTTGAACTGAAATCTTTTGGCGAATAACGATGAGCTCTCCAATGGAGGTCACTCTTCAGAACGCCACCTCCGAAATCGCAGCGGAGGCGTGCAATCAACCAGAGGTCGCATCTGAATCATCGGTAGCCCCAATTGCTTCCCCAGTCTCAATCGCTGACGATAAAGTCCTAGTTTCAGGTTAATTTCATATATTTCCTCTTAATTTCATCTATGTCGTTTCATGATTGCATGATTCGTTGCAGTTGAGGTCTGCTTGAATTCGTCCAGCACAGCTCGTGCTGATGATGTCCTCGAAGCTGTAGAAAGGTTCGCCTTCTAAATTTTCTTTTCTTTCTCGAATTAGCATTATTTTTGAACTTAGTGTGATTGCTTTGAAGTAGGTTTTCATGATGCATTTTTGAGAAAGTGTGGAAAAAAATATGAGATAAGCTGAAATGGAAAAATAAGTTTTTGTCAATCTTGCAGATTTTTGCACAAACAGGAGCATATAAGTTTAGTGGTTTGATTTGTGGTCAACCTCATTTAGGAAATGGCTTAGATGTTGCTGTTTCAGTTGCTATTAAGGGCCTTTCCGTAAAACCTAGAGGCGATTATTTTGCTCGTATAGATGACAAGTGTTTTAGCAATCCAATTTTAGCTTAAGGAACAAAGGAGCAATCCTCCAAATTCCAATATTTAAATAGAGTTTAAATATATTTAAATGCAGTTTTTTTTTAATTCATGTTCCAGTATCTATCTAACTCATGTTCGCACAAAACCATGGAGGCTTTGCTAGAGAATAAGACCTGAACCTACTAGAAACTGAACAAGGAGATGTGTTTATTCGTCTCTGGAGGACATACTACAGATTCATAACAAATATATATAACCACCTTAGGCCCTATTTGTGGTATGGAGCTAGGATAACCGGAGTTGATTTTCAAATGGAGGCAGAGGTAATGCAAATTCTAGTTTGCCAGGCCTTACCTCTGCTTAAAATTTCAACTTAGATGGGGGGTTTGTCTTTGTAGTTATTTAAATTTGGAGTTATTTTATGTAGACTCCAAAATTTTATTTTGGAGTTGCCTAAACTCTAAACCGAGTGTTTTGTTTGCATTTTTGTGGAGTTTAAAACTTTCTTTGGACTGGAGTTTAGATAACCTCCAAAACGAAAGCCAAAAACAGCATAGTATATTTTGGAGTTATAGTTTAAATAACTTTGAAACTTTGATTATCTAAACTTAACTTCATTCTCATACAGGGCCTGAATATTTACTCCATGAGAGCTTGTACTGTGGGTTGATTGTTGTAGAATCGAATAAATAGAACCAAAACATTAAAACCAAGCTTATCTCTACGGCTTAGCCTGAAACAGAAACTTCTGGACACGAGAAGGGCAAAAGTTAAGGGAGAAGTGGTAAAAGTAAAGGATATCTAGTCTATCATTCAGACACAACATCATATTCCAACGACACCTTCATTACTCTATAAATATGCTTGCTTATTAAAGATTAGAATCAGAAAGAGGAATAGATGATGCTTCAATATCATCTCTTGTGCATACTTACAAACTAGAGAACTGCCACTGCCCTTACCTTAAGTCTTTACTTTATTCTGATAATTGCTGCTACCTTAGCCAACTTGAAATTACCATCTTGCTGGGGACCACCGGATGCTAAAAGGGCAAAGGCTTGAGGTGGCGTAGGCTCTTTATTTATGAGGTGTAACTCTGACTTTTCCATTATTCCTATTCTTAAAATTATAAGAGTATAACAAGTTAAAAGAGACAAGAAAAAGTAAGTAGATATAATTATGGTCTACAATTAGGCCGTGTTTGGCAAAAGGAAAGTATAAAGAAAGTGGGGAAAGTACAGGGAAAATGATCACTTTCTCCTAAAGTGATTTAACTAACCTGCCATTTAGGATTTGGCAAGTGAATAACTAATTTTTCTTATTGTCGAAAAGGCTAGAAAGTGGATGAAAGTAGATATTTTAAAGACTTTTTGGATTAAATCACTCTAATTCTCTTTCCTCAATATTATCATCCAAATCCAGTTTCTTTTTTTCTTAGCTCTAACCAAACATCTACTTCCATATGGAAAGTTAATGGAAAGTACTTTCTCTTGGCTTTCTATCTATCCTCACTTTCCACTATTTTCCTCTTGCCAAACATGCCCTTAGTTACTCTAAAAGTGTAATATATATTTTGAATTTTACTCGCTTCTTTTAAGCACTAGAATTAAGATTTCTATCTAGACCGTTATTTCCATAGGCTTAAAAAAGGCCCATTCATGGTTGGTTTGCGTTAAGATGTTATACTAAAATAGTCCCGTATTGGAAAAACTATGAGAGGTACATGGGTATATGATATAAGATGGGCCAAACCTCAATAAGGCTTGAGTCTTATTGTTGGAACCCACTTATATCAAAAAGCTCGTGTACACTCATATAAGTAAAATATATATTCGCCCCCTCAACTTTAAATAATCAAAACTCGAACATGGTATCAAAGCCAATGGCTCGATCCAAAACCTCGACAATACATCTGAGAGAAGCAGGCTACAAACACAAAAAGTGCCTCTAAGAGACCTAACTTTACAAGTGTTGTACTTTCCACGTGACAACCACACCAAACTCTACAAGTGTTGGACTTTACACGTGACAACCACACCAAAAAAAGTGATGGTTGCACGTGAGGGGGAGTGTTGAAATGTGAGAGACTAAAATAGTTCTACATAGGATTGGAAAAACAATGAGAGATACATTGGTATAAAATATAAGATGGGCCAAATCTCAATAAGACTTGAGTCTTATTGTTGGAACCCACTTATATCAAAAAGCTCATGTACACTTATATAAATAAAATATATAATTGCCCCCTCAACTTTAAATACTCAAAACTCGAACAATTTGTAATGCCACTTTTCATGTAGAGGGAGCAAAACAAGGTGTGATGCGTTTGCTTCATTTGCATCTCATATATTGAAGTGCATATCTCATAATTCTATTTGCCTCAATGTCTTTTCCACCTTAAGATTCCTTGAGGTGCATCTCATTTGCACATTGCATACTCTTGTCCACTTGTTTGCACATGGCTTGTTGTTTAGCTGTAGGCCCCCATACACCAACATGTCATTTTGTTATAGTTCCTCCATACACCATTTTTTAGTTCCACATCATATTGATAGTTTGATACTTCGTCTGTACCACATTACTTGTCCTTTTGTCCCCATGTTCGTGAATCGTGATTCAAATTACTTGTCCTTTAGAAAACCAAGAAATATGTTTGAGAATTTATTCCTATAATCATGCAATTTAGTTGTAAATTATCAAAACTAACTCTAATCTTTTTGAAACAAGAAATCCCCATCCACAAATCTTGATTTGTGGATAACATGAAATTTTTACATTTGAATCGTTCTATATTAAATTAGGTATACCGTATACACATTCTAAATTAGTGTGCAATAGGCCATAGACACAAGTAATATGGAATGGAGGGAGTACTAGCTTAACTTTAACAAACTACCATGACTTATACCCGATTTTAAAACTTACTATCATCAGTCAAGTGATTCTTCTTGTCGAATATGCTAGTTAGAACACAATAAACATGCAATCTATATAGCAGAAGCATAAGGTTTAGCATGAGATAAAAATGGATCGATATACCTTAACCCGATTGTTGAAGTTTCCTCGTTTACACCATGCTTCCTTTGTGTTCTACACTTCGAGACAACGACCGGAGGGTGACCACACCTTAACGGCAAGAAACCCCCGCATAATCACCTCACCACCAACCGTTAACGAGAAGATGGAGAAGTAGATAAGGAGGAATTTTGGAGGCTATGTTGTGCAGGAGTTATGGTTGATGTTGTGAATCAATGGCAAAGAGGTAACCATGCATGCCTTTTTATAAAGGAGGAACACCTCCTTTGGCTTGCCTTAGAAGCCTCTTTTTAGGCTTGCCCTAGAAGCCTCATGGTATGCCTTAGAAACCTTAAGGCTTGGTGGAGGCCTTAAGACTCTCATGAAGCTTCCACGACATCTCATGAAGTCTCCATACTAGAACCTCCAAGACCTCTCGTGAAGCCTCTATGCTAGAAGCCTCCAAGACTTTTTCTTGAAGTTTTCATAAGGAGCTACAATACTCTAGAACCAGATCGGTTAAGGTCGCCGCAATAGCCGACCCGATCCACCTACCCACTTACTTGGACGAGCATAGGCCTTTTACTTGGACGGGCATTGGCATATGCTGACATGGCATGGGCTCCAAGGCCCATATGCTGACATGGCATGGGCTCCAAGATCCATATGCTAACATAATCCCACTTGTACAAGTAGGTGCCGTTCATTCTTCCTTGAACTAACCCCGTGAGTCGTTGACTCCTTGAGTCAATTAGCTCCCCGAGTCAATTATCTTCCCGAGAATCTTCTTTCTTTTTTTATCTCTGTCCATACATGTTGGTGCGACGTGGACCGTTGAGAATCTGCAAGCGGGTAATCTTGAAGCCAGATTCGTTAGGATCGACATAAGGATCTTCTTATAAAAAGAACATGGGCAAAATGTTAAGCTTTCCAAATCTCATACCCCAGATCCGATCAGTTATGTCTGTCCAAATACCTTCGATGTCTTTCTGAAGCGTATTTGAATCCTTAGGTATTTCCTTGATTCATTGCTCTCTTAAACCTTGCCTCTGGCGTAATAAGAGTTAATCATGTGATGCAATTAGGAGACATGCCAATCGATCTTATTCCGGTCCTGAATAGCTAGGTCCGTTATTCACCTGCTTTCCTGACACCGCCCTGCATGTGCGGTATACATGTCATCGCAGCAAGAAACAGCAGCCAAAGTAGCAAACACTCATAACAAATCTAACCAGACAACCCAGTGTCTTGAAGGGTATAGTGACCGCCTTCCATTTCGGACGTCGTCAATAATGGCTCATACTGTGAGGGAGATGGGATTAATCCCTTCCAACCTCCTTATGTACACGGTTTCAACACATTGTATGGCAACGCATTACGGTATAAGTTCTCTTCCTGAGAGCATACGCCATTAAAGATACTGTAGAGACCCGGGCCACATCATTTCATCATTGACTTGTTCGGCCATACCGCTCCGCAATATGACTGGGATCTTCCGACAAGTTTGCTCCTCGTGCGTCAAATCAGACCCCTAGTCCGGCTATTTGTAAACATGTAAAGTGATCGTGGGATAACTACTTTTGTTGCTCGACGTATGAACCACAACCTCATCCTAACCCAGTCAGGGCGACTTATTAAATGCTCCCACTGTTGCTCATCCAGTAATACGGCAATGTGGTCATTGCTCCTAGCAAATGACTCACGACACTTAGTCTCACCTTCTCCTGCTGCCACAGCTTCGAAAGGGATCTTTCATGTGAAGGAGAGTTCCTACCTGTTGAAGTATCTTTTATAAATGTACACTTTGTGCATGCAGTATATTCTGTATACTAAATATATATACTCCATACCAAAATAGTCAAACACATAGACATGCGGATTCCTTTTTATTTATGAAAGAATGCAGTCAACTATCAATCAGAAACATGTCTTTAAAGTCGTCATCCATAATAATATCAAATAACAATAGTTAGGTCTAAAAATATGACATGTCATCCAGGACAAAGCTTAAACGCATGAAGCGTTACTCGGTTGTTTCTTTGTCAGTGGATCTCCGATCACCTATAGTTTAGATCATGCCTCTTCTTGATGCAGTGGTAATAATTGACCATGCTATTTGGGATCGCATGAGTGTCATCGTTGACCAAATGTCGCAACAGAGAATATCCTTTCTCCCGTGTGCAAGGTTTCGAGAAATTTCCTAAGCCAAGCAGCCCCTCGGCTGCTTCAGAGATACTATCGTATATGGCACTCTAGAAACCTTATTAGCTAGGTATATATATCACACATATATATATTTTAATTCTACGGTTGCGGGGTGCTATACGCCATCCATCCGACTTTCTTCATATATATACATCTACCCACCTAACATACTCTCTCTAATCAAAGTCGATGAACGCCTTGCCCTCCTTCATCGTCCCGGAAGTCCACGCGAATGTAACTACGGTCGAATCCATAACTAAAATCTAATGAAAACCCGAATCGAATTTGAAATCATGAGTGAAGCTCACATAGGTTAGAGCCTATGGTCAACGCATGCTAAAATAACAAAATACTTTCCGACGTCGACGTACGAACGTCGAACGACCAAGTCGCATCAAGAAAACCCAAAAACCAAGTTTCAAATGTCATAAAATATCGCCCAAAACCTAGTAAAATGTTCCTAGATTTTTCTTAAGATGATTTTAGTCTTTTTAGCGTATAGGACAGTCTTAGTTACTAGTGAGTGAGCTACAGAACAAAAACCATACCCTAATTCCAAATTCGACCCGAAATTGGCGGCTAAAACCATTAAATTTGCGGCCTAAATCAAGAATTGGAGGCTCGGGTTTCTTTGGTGGTCTTCTGCTGGTCTATACACCTCGCTCTATGCTCTAATATTCAAAGTCTCCAAGTCATCTCAGATTTCATTTGATTATCAAAAGTTCCACAAAACCGACATCGGAAAGTTCTAAACTCAATTTAACCGAGGTTACATGCACTAACAGGTCCTTATCTATCAGTTAAAGAGGTTATAGTCACCAACTATTCCTCTACTACACCACCACTACTCATATCACCAACCAAAGCTCACTAAATCTCACCTTAGAATTTTCCAAGTTCATAAAACGTGTATATATCAACTCTAAACTAGATGTGAATGCAAGAACTCAAGAAACTTATCAAAAAATGAGAGTTTTACCTTGTAGAAGCAACTCAAGAAAATTCCTAGATGGCCAAAAGAGCTTAAAACTAGAACTTGATCATGTCATGAGGTTTAGGATGAGGTGAGAAACATTTTTTGTGAAGGTTGTATGTGGTTTTGATGAGGTTTTGGGCGTGGTCTCATGGTGGTAGCGATGGTGGAGGAAAAGAAGAAAGGACGAGAAGGAAGAAGAAGATGAAGGGATAAAGAAAATAATAAGAAGACAATGAATGGCTAGAGATAACCATACCCTCTCTTTCTCCTTCTTTCACTCACCTTCTTGTCCCCCCATTTTCTTTTCTTTTCTCTTTTTTATAAATAAAACATAAAAACCATGACAAACAAAAGATAAGGAAAACATGTAAATATCATGTCATGCACACAAGCATGGTTAACAAAATAAAATATGATTTAGTGCATAATTAGGAAAATACTAATTAAGTTTAACATTAAACTTGTATGTAAATAATTATATACTAATTTATAAAATACCAAAATCAAATAAATGCTTTCATGAATGATAATTCATTTTTAATCCCAATTATTTTTCAAAATATAGGTATATAATTTTACCAATCTACGAAAACTCAAATCTATATTCATATAATATCCGGGAAATTTATTATTTTATTATTTAAATTCCAAAAATAATATTTTTTTTCTGAAGGAAACTTATTATTTTGCGATACGAGATTACTTTCCATATAAATTTTTGGTATGGAGGAAAAATGGAAGCAAGGTGCATCTTCTTGTGCCGCTTTCGATGTTCATTATCCATGGAAGCCTGCACGAGGCACTTGTCTTTTGCGCAATTAAGATTCCATGTCTAACATAGGTCAATGTCCACGACCGAGGAATCTGGACATGGGACAGGGGCTTTAGCTGTGAGGACATGTGAAACCTTATCATAGAAGCCATGTAGATATTCCTCAGTCAGTCTTTATAATTCGGTCCATTCAGTTTGTTTTTATCTAGTACTAGTTTAAGTATCGTCATGAACGCTGCAATTAGTAGAGAGAAAAAAATACTCTGCGTATACTATTGCAAGTTTAGATTGGTTATTAGTTTATCTAAATAAGATGGCTCCCACTGTTTTCTCGAATTCTCTTTCAAAACTTAAAATAAGAATTAGTCATCGTACCCTACAAATTCGCTTATCTATCAGCCAAGCCAGTGTTGATACTTCGGAGGGAGGCCCCCGGTGCTTTCGCACAGACCTAATTAAATAACTCCATTTTCCCTGAGGCATAATCTCGTTAACAACTTTCTAGACACCACTTGATTGGCTAATTGTAAAGTGAAAAACTCTCCCGAAGAGTAGCTGATACTCACGGTAGGATCGGGACCTAACTATCATCGTGCGATAATTTTGAAGGAAGTGAACCAAAACTATCACATTCCAGAAGGTATGCAACACTAGCAAATTTCCCTCATATTTGAAACTGATTTTTGCCCTAAGCGCTTATGACCTTGACGAAGGTCAAAATATCATAAGTCGCAAGTCAAGTTCAACCCATCATTGTCCTGATTAATCTTTGACCCATTCGTACTAGCTCTTGGCTAAGGTCAAAACAGCTGTACGCCTGTTTTAAATTAATGCATCTATCTATGCTACAGACAAGTACCCCCTACCTATCAAACACTATGCCTTAGCTAAGGTCAAAACACAGCTTGAATACTAGTTGATACCCATCTGAAATGACGGAGAGCTACGGCTAGTTTTGGCGAAAACCTTAAACGTAATGAACTTGATATCATCGAAGGAACCGAATAGCTTTGAAAAGGAGTGGTTTAGGTTCCGCTTTAAAATATGTAGTTTTGAAGAAAACCGAGTGGCTTTGTAATTATTCCAACAACTTCAAATATTAGGTTTGTTTTCTTGCATTAATTTGGATTAATGCCTTCCCATCAATTAAGTTTCTATCACACCAGAAAATAACGAAAATAGAATGTACGTATATGCCATCCATTCGCATTCGCTACGGGGTCTCGGGACTTCACCGGAAGATTACTTAACTTACGGCAGTGCATGGGCAGGGGTAGCGCATATGCAAAACATATACAACACACACACATATATATAACCATTCGTCACAGGCATGATAAACATCACAAGCTGATATCAACATCACAGAAAATAGAAAGATAGATCAACTAGGAATTTTTGCATTTCATTGAGCCATCTATGAAACACAATTCTCCACGGTCGTGTGAATAGCCGAGTGTGAATAAATCTAGACCCTTACGAGTGCGGCAAGCTACCCGCTAATCCTAGAATTGGGTGACCCGGGTCTTGACTCATCGAGATGGCTATCCACTGAATTCTAAAACCCGGTAGCTTGTGCACTCCTCTGCGGGTCATTCCTAATACATGAAATAATATATACAATCGGTGACTCCATCCTCTCCCCGGACGTGCCCCAATGAAAAAATATTACAACAAATTATTACATGAATTACATAGAGGTCCCATCCTCGCATCTATAATTCGGACGGGGCTATTCACGAGATGATCCATCACCAACACAACACAAGATACGTGCAACCCTTTCTAATCGATGTATAACGATTAGAAGACGTTTAACGCATATACGCATCACATAAGCAAGTAACGAAAACAACGACATTAGAATTTTGCGCACAATTAGCAAACACATCAAATTTTCCAAAGCTGAAAATCTAGTGCACTAAAATCCCAAAAACATCCTCGTTTTAAGACAACCTGGGAGTCGAAATGAACTCGAAACTCGCATGAACCTTCGCGGGATCGAAATACCAAAAATTAACGTACACCGGGGGAGCCTAAGAGGGTACCCACCCTCGGGGCCACCTCATGGGGGCAGGTAGACCCAAGACCATGAGGTGGTCTTATGGGTGGGCCTGACCTTTGGTCCCTCGGGTACCACGCATCACCCCGTGGCTTCTCGGTCCAAATCGTGAACCCGCGGGAGGTGCAAACAAGTTAAAACATGGAATTTTGGGACTGTTCTTGTCGGCAGTTTTTGCGCGACGAAAACGACGGAATTTGAATGTCGTAGCGAGCTAGTTAAGGCTTATGGAGTGGCTCTGATACCATGTAAGTTGATACTGCTCACTCTACAGTGTTTGTAGAGAAGCGGAATTCACAAAAAACAAGTTTTTAGCAAGCAACATCAACTAGCTACCTAAGATCTATCATAAGCCCTAAACAAGTAAAAACAACATAGGATTTAATCTACTCGGATAGTGATTATACCTATGAGTTCGAGTCTTTCGGGTCGTAAAACCAAGTTTGTTTATTTGATGACCTAGAATATGAGAATAGTATAGACAACCAAACACCTTAGGAGGAACATGAAAATTGCTGCCTTGTGGAAACAAAATAGAGAAAGGGGATTGCTTGCCTAAGATCGGAGAAGGTATGCGATTGATATAAAAACAGGCAGCTAACACCGCAAAATTCCACAATCTTTTAGGGACATGCATATGCAAAACAAGAGGACGAGCTATCTCAAGCAAATGTCGGTTCTTCCGTTCAGCAATTCCATTTTGCTGAGGAGTATAAGAACATGAAGTTTGATACAATATACCTTGAGTTTGTCAAAATGCAGGAAACTCCGTGCTAATACACTCTTCAGCATTATCTGAAGAAAGAACCTTAACCGGAACACCAAATTGATTAGTAATTTCAGTTACAAAGATTTTAAAGGTAGACAAAAGTTCAGACCTATTACACAGAAAATACAACTAAGTCATACATGAATTATCATCGATAAATGTCATAAAATATCTATAACCAAACTCACTATGGAATTTAAAAGGGCCTAAAATATCAGAGTGAACTAACGCAAATGGTAAATAATGTATTTTATTAATTGAAGGAAAAGAGGAGAGATGATGTTTACAAAAAATACAGGATTAACAACCGAACTCTGATAAATCAAGAGAAGGCAACATAGTACGTAAAGAGGAAAGATGAGGATGACCAAATTTTTGAAACGGCTGCAGACGTATTGGGAAAGTGATCAACGTAGTACAATTCATTCTGTTTATGCTCTCCACCAATCCGCTGCATCATCAGAAGATCATTTATCACAAGGTAAGATGGATAAAATGTTCCGGAGCAGTTAGAATCATTTGTATGCTGACGAATAGAAATCAAGTTTTGTTTTAAAGATTTCACAATTAAAGCATTTTTCATGTGTAACGATGTCGTAAGTGGTAAATCAGCAGAGCCAGAAATAGGTGTGGTATTACCATCAACCATGTAAATCAAGTTATGAGGAGAAAAAACAAGATCAGACGGTCCATCACGAGACATGTGATGTGAGGCGCCAGAATAAGCGATCCACGAATTAGAATGAGAAAGGAACGATATACCTAATGGATTAGAAAAGTTGGCAGGAGCTATAGAGGAGAGGACACGACGCAATTGGCCCACTCAGCACTGGATAAAAGTAAATTGCCAGCAGAAGAGGAAGATCAGGCAGTAGCAACTGATATGGATGTCTGGCGAGCTGTAGGTGTATCATCAGGTAGTCATGCTTCTCCTAACACCAGTCTACACGATAATTAGTGTCGTTGCAATAAAAACAATAAAGGCCAGCACAACCACGATCACGAGTACGGGGACCACGAGCACAAGCAGTAATAGGGGAACGATCGCGAACAGTAACGGAGACCGAATCGGAATCCATGATGAATGGCGTAGAAGTAAATCACGAGAGAGAATAGGGTTGTCTAATACCCAAGCAAGTACAAGTGTAAAGAAGTCAGAGCAAGACGAACGAATACATCATCGTTATTAACCGAGATGAGCAGAGGCGACTGTTGTTGTGCGGGTGTTGGCGAGGGCTAGGACTAGGATTCGAGAGGGATGTGATTGGCATGGAGGAGGCGGCATCATTAGAGGAGGAGGCGATCTACAAGTAGAGGGCATCGACCATGGAGGCGTCGGCTATAGAGGGTGTGGGTGCTGGTGGTGCGGTTGCAGGGAGCAGAGTAGAGAGGGTGGTTTGTAGGGTGCGGGTGGGGCTGGTGCAGGGAGCAGGGACATGATGCGGCCCAGGTTGCTGGTGCGGGCATGGTGCGGTTCAGGTTGCTGGTACGGGGTGTGGTGTAGGTTGCAAACGGCATGGTGCTGGTGCTGGTGCAGCGTGGTGCTCGTGCTGGTACGACGTGGTGTGTAGGGGCTGTGAGGGCTGGAGGGGACAGCAAGGGCATGGAAAGGTGGCAATGAGGGCGTGGAGGTGGCAGCAAGGGCAGAGGAGGGGCAGCGACGGCTAGGGAAATTAGGGTCAGGGTTTGTGAAATTAGGGCTAAGTTTTGGGAAATTAAGGTTTCCCCCTAATTCTTTTTATCGCTCTAATACCATGAAACAAGCCAAGAGGAAAATAATTTATTGGCATAATAAAAATAAGAGTTCATACAACTATATATAGGGAGCCATAGATCATCTCTCATGTTTTAACCAATCTAATAACTAACTATATTCATAACTAATATATAATAACTAATTATATTCATAACACTAAGAAACATTCCATTTTCAATTCATTCTACCAACAATAATAAGCTTACACTGTAAAGAAAGAGAAGGCCCAAGGCCCCAACCAAGGTCTTTAAAAAAGCAAATTTTAAAATTGTCCTTAAATAATTGAAAATTGAATAAAAATTTCGATAACTAAAATCTCCCGCTTGAAGTATTTTATATTAATCAAAGCTATATGTATATTTTTTTAAAAATATGTAGTATGTGCAGTACAATATCCAATGACTATATATCACTATTTAAAGAAATGCGTCCTACGTTCTCACTAATTGGAGTGATCCATTTCAAACCGGTCCGCGTTTTTAAAAAACGGAAACTCTCGGTCTACGACATATTTGAACGATCCGATCCGTTCAAGTTGATCATCCTACTCTCAAATGTACGTGTATGAAAATCAATGGATACGAAGATCTCTAGCCTATGCATTCATGGGTGCAAAAATGAATGTCTTTCGATAATGCAACATAAATATCATCCGATGCATATACTAGAGGTCTTCATATCCTTTGATGATTCATGCAGGTACACTTGAGGATAGGATGATCAATTTGAACGGATCGAATTGTTCAAATATGTCGTAGACCGGGAGTTTCTGTTTTTAAAAAACGCGGATCGGTTTGCAATGGATAACTCCCCCTCACACTGGAGCAAATAGCTGCACAATCTCCAAGATTGTTATTGTACAATTTATTTTGGGTGAATCTATTATTAAAAAGCTTCCAAAGCCATAAAAATAATTTATTAAAAAGCTTCCAAAGCCATAAAATAATTTTTACAATTTTATAAAGCCCTGACAATTGTTGTAATCCCTTTAAATAGTTTTTAAAAGCTTAAAAAGGCATTTTTCTTTAATCCGTTTTTTTAAAAACAGCAAACAACTTACCAAAATTCCAAATCTGGATTTAAATCCAGCCCAAAATAATCAAACCCGGCCTTATATAAGCCGCTGTCCAACCTGGTTTGACCTAGTCAAACAGGCTTGGGTTTGGTCTGGTTCTATCAGACTGCCGAGCTTAGGTTGAGGCCTGCAGTAAGTTCAGTTAAATTCCAGCCCTATTGGGCTCTGGTTTTATGCCTTGGGCACGGCCCAGGTCAGAGAAACTTGCAAACCCACTTTGTTTATTTGCTGTTCAATTTCTTGGGCCTAGCCAAAACGTTTAACATCCATGACAACATATATGCAATGCAAATTTAGCAAACAGAGAAGTCGATACCACAATGGTATAACACTGGATGGGCAAAAGATATCACGAAGCGATTGGTTTAGATATCTAGGTTCCATTATCCAAAAGAATGAGGTGATCGATAGCGATGTCAACCAAAGGATCCGGGCTGCTTGGTTGAAATGGAGGAGTGCAATAGGGATTTTTTGCGATCGTAATTTTCGGTTAATGTTGAAAAATAAGTTTTTATTGAAGCGGTATTCTGCTTGCCTTATTATATGGTATGGAATGCCGAGCTCCTAAGAAGTATCATACACTAAAAATGCACGTAGCGGAGATGCACATGTTTCGTTTGATGTGTGGTACTATTAGAAAATATAAAGTGCGAAATGGGGATATTCGTGCAAAAGTTGGTGTAGCACCTGAGTTGGAGAAGATGCTGGAAAACCGGTTAAGAGCGTTTGGTCATATACGACGCAATTCTATGGAAGCACCGGTTCGACGAATGGATACTCTCGATATAAGCAATGTCAAAATGGCAAAATAAAAACTGAAGAAAATGTGGATGGAGATGATACGAAAAGATATGGTTGCCAGAGGCTTTAATGAAAGTATATTGTTTGATAGGAGTGAGTGGAGGCGGAGGATTCATGTGCTAGACCCAACGTGATTCTCATGTTGGTTCATGTAGCGTACCCTATATGCTTGGGATAAAAGACTCAATAGTTGTTTTTGTCCAGCCAAAACGTTTACAAAAAGAAAAAGCTTTTTGAATTTCTTTTGAAATCTTTTGTTACAAAAGAAATCAAATTTGCCTAGCCAATTGAAAAAAGACCTTTTCATGTTAAAATTTTAGGGTTTTATCAATTAGCTGCTATCCCTTTTGGGGTGTAGCCATGGGCAACGGCCACTACAGCCACCGCCTGCGGTCGACCGACGACCCTTTGTAGCCGCTGCCTGTGGTCGGCCGGCGATGCCATCATGCTGCTGCCTTCACCTCTGGTCGACCGAGGATGTTGCCGACAACTTCCCGATTGCCATGGTTGCCAGAAATTCACCCAAAATAGAATTAATCCTCTTTGCTCTATGGTCAAAAACTTAAACGGTGATAAAAAAAGAGTGATACCATATGAAAACATAAATAAACAATCAATCTAAATTTGATAGATTAAAGACGCGATATTAAATCGCGAAAATATGGAGCAACTAAAAGAAAACGGATGTAAGCATGCTAGCTTTGATACCAATGTCGAATATGCTAGTTAAAATGAAATAAACATGCAATCTATATAGCGGAAGCCTAAGGTTTAGCATGCTATGAAAATGGATCGATCTACGTTAACCCGATTATTGAAGTTTTCCTGCTTACACTACGCTTCCTTTGCGCTCTACATCTTAAGACAACGGCCAGAGGGTGACCACACCTTAACGGTGAGAAACCCCGGCATAATCACGTCGCTACAATCGTTAAGGAGGTGGAGGAAAAGAAGATAAGGACATTTGGAGGTTATTGTTGTGTAGTAGTTGTGGTTGATATTGTGAATCAATGGCAAAGAGGCAACCATGCATGCCTTTTTTATAGAGGAGGAACACCCCTTTTGGCTTGCCCTAGAAGGCTCTTTCTAGGCTTGTCCTAGAAGCCTCATGGTATGCTCTAGCTGCCTCAAGGCTTGGTGGAAGTCTCAAGACTTTTATGAAGCTTCCACGACATCTCACGAAGTCACCACGCTAGAACCTCCAAGACCTCTCATGAAGCCTTATTCTAGAAGCCTCCAAGACCTCTTCTTGAAGCTTTCATATGGAGCTACAATACTTTAGAACCGGGTCGGTTAGGGTCGACCCAATAGCCGGCCCGGTCCTCCTACCCATCCACTTGGGCGGGCATGGGCCTCCAAGGCCCATATGCTAATACTTCCCATTGAAGTCGGTGCTCAAGACACATTGTGAGATGTGAAAGTGCTAGATGCGCTCGATGGCAAGGCAAGGCGCGTGCCTCTGCAAGTCTGACACAAAGTCGAAAAATATTTAAAATTGATTACTAGCATATTATGCATGTAATGTATGTAATTAACAACTAAACATATAAAACAAGTATTTATTTACAATGATGAAGAAACATCATTTCTGTTATCGCACGACACAATAAAAAGGATAATTTACACACACTAATAACTTCAAGTAATAAGCAAGGAGTAGTATTATCTAGCAGTGAGAACAAATTTTGTTTTTTTGATTAAAAAAATAACAAATTATGTTAGCAACGATATTTACGATATGAAACACACAATAGCAGATAGGCACTTGCAAATTATTAAACCATAGTAACTTGACTATCGACTATCAAATGTGAAGTGAAACTACCAAAGGTAACAACATATCATCATGTCTTAATAAGAGGAAAAAGCTGATGTGAAAGTGAAGCAACCATTGTGATACAAAGAATATTTTAAACAATGACCGAAATAAAATATCCTACATACAAAGGACCATTGTTTCAAGTATTGGCTGTATCGGCTGATAAATCGGTTTGGGACCCTTAAAGATACGGTACAAGCGATAATAAATGGATATCCTTATGTCTAAATAATAAACGATATTTTGAACGTCATCCGGGCTGATGCATCGGCCGCTTCACGTTGGCCCAAATATTTTCCGATAATTTAGTATATCCGACTTAGTGAGTTATTTTGGATAGCGAGTTTAGTTTTTAATGGTTTGCATACTCATTGGGTCAGGCGAAAATGGGTCATCTTGGTCCATGATCTCTATTTATTAATTTTAATGATTGGATTGGAGACTTGATTAAATGGTTAATCCAATTTGATTTTCCTTCCCATTGCTACTGAAGATCTGATATCTTTAGTATGGTTATAATTACCAGCTAATGCCATGCATATTTCAACCATTTTTTCTCCTTTTAATTGTTATTTTTTTTGGTGACATGATTTAGTGCTTTATTACATCTTGTATGTTTTGATAATGATATTTTTTGTTTTCATCATGCAACTTATATGCATAAAGTATGTATTCATAAAGAGTTAGACTAGATCCTATCAATTGGATTTGGTAACAAATCCTACATTCTTTCTATCCGTAGATCTACATAAGGATGCGTGCAAACAATTATGAAGAATAACTTTATTCTTTCCAACAATGACATACTTGTTTGCATACATCCTTATGGAGATCTAATGGATATAAATTTGGAAGAATTTATTTCCAAATCCAATTTATAGGATCCTAGTCTCTATCTGTAAATCTCACTATTATAACTAGAACACAAGGAGTCATATGGTAATCCAATTTCAATTCGAAGAAAATGCCCAAAGGAAATCGGTAAATTTCTTGATTTTAAAAAGTGCACGCCATCATCAGATGAGTTGGTTTTGAGGATTCAGAGGGGCAACTATCTCTCCTAAAATTTTGCTGTTATCGTAGCAGTTACAAATGTCAAAATGAACAAAATTTATAATTTTAGTGGTTGTTGTATATTGCTGCCAAAAAGGTAGAAAATGGTGAGAGAATATTACTAGCGATTTATTTATCTTGTCCAAACATCCAAACCCCTAAAATGAAACATGATTTTCTCTAATTTATCTCTTCAGGTCTCCAACAACTTTATCGTTAAACCAATTCGAAAGCCAAAAATTTCTCTAGCCTATAAACCCATACAACTAGTAGGATCCATTGGCTATTCCAGTAGATGCCTATGAAGCCTACAAGGGAGACAGGGACTAGAGCTAGGCTAATAGGCAGATGGCAATGGGTTTGTTAATAAGCCAGATTATTCCAGCAGCGGCGATGATATTGGCGATTGAGTAGAGAAGGGGTATGAATAGTTTAGGATGGCGTGTATGTTTTGCTCATGTCACAATTTTCTTTGTTTTTTAAAGAGGGAATTGGGCGTGAAATTTTATGTATACTGGAGGAGGATGGTGTGTGGGATTTTTGTTTATTAAAGGATGACAGGGGTGCAGAAGTTAAATATCAAGTAATATAAAGTCAAATTATGGTTATTTCTAATTATCAGTTTATAGGAAGTTATTTGTAGCCCCATCTTATATTTAAGTATTTGGTATTCTGTATTCATTAGGACTTGAGAGTCACTTGAGATTTGAACTGAGTTCAAATTGGAATGAGATAAAACCAGTCTTTAAGCTAGAAATTCTGTGATCTAGTTTGAAGCTGGTTTAGTTAGTTAAGTCTGGTCAATTCATCCTTATCTTTTGCCTTTTAAAGCCTATGAATGGCTACAGTCGGGATCAAACAAGTCTGGAAGATAAATTTATGTTTATATTATTCATTTTTTGTTTTGTATCATCTTCCATCAGCATCATTCTTTCTGGAATTAGGCTACAAAGGGAAGTTATAGAAGCTCTGATCTCCCTGCACACTTCTGCACAAGCTTCACTTAGCTTGCTAACTTGGATCTCGTGGATTAATGAAATTGTTAAGAATGCGAAAAAAACTATTTATATTATGCTTCACCCGTTTAAAAAAAGGACAGACAACATTTCCTATATATACAAAATATTGCAGCATGACATCCCAACCATTATGTTAGATGAAACAATGGTTCTTGAAACAGCACCACTTCCCAACCATGCCTGATAATTCAGATTATTGAGTTCCGCACCAGTCACTAACCATACAACACAAAAATTGTGAGTTGCTTATCCTTTCGTTCGCAGTTTACCTTCCTCATCATTGGAATAGGAATTTAATTATTATAATGGTTATTAGCATGCTTTGTGCCACCAGGCTTGGGATGTTGTCACATTTATGGCAGCAAAGTGACAAAACTGATATAACATAGCAGTAATCTTAATTTTAAGAGAGTCCTTTAATTTTGATAATTTACAGTGCATAATAGATTTCTCTCCGTTCTTTAGTTCCTCTTCAATGTTTATGCTGAGCTAGAGCTTGAGTTCTATTCTCATTTATGCTTATTATGCGGCTTATTATCTGCTGTTCTCAATCTTACCATTTGCTTCCTATGCATGCAACTAACTCTTTCTTTTTATATTTTTCATTCAAGCAGGTACATGCATCTCTTGCTTGTGAGAAAGTCTTACTTAGGTTGCAACGACCAATTTTATTTCATTTCCTTATAGGATGCTTGAAAAGAGGAGTTTAAGCTATGCCGATGGTCCTGTTCCAGTGCCACTTGATGATTCTTTTCTTCTTGAAAATGTGAAGCGAATTTTGATATGTGACACAGGTTTGGTAATTTGTTTATCTGGTGTTCGTCTGTCTGTTATTGTTTATCATATGGCATTGTATATAGCTTTTTTAGTATTGATACTCTTGGATGCTCTTCTTACTTCTAGATGAACTGGTGGATAACCATAAAGTACTCTTATTTTGGCAAGTCAGGCCAGTTGTCCATGTGTTTCAGGTAAATCATGTTCTGCTGGACATTTCTGTAAACCGCTTTTATATACAAAAAATATTTCAAGCCAACTTTCCCCGTATTCTTGGAAAATAGATTCATTTTTTTATGTATTTCTGTCGAAAAAACATTCAAATCTAATGCTTATTGTTTTAAAGCCTTATATTGAGTTTAACTTTCAGTCTTGTTTCACCAATTTTATCCTAAAAATTTTGATAATTCAAATTTCTCTATATTGTTTACTATGTTGTCAAGATCAAAATTTCATACGTGGAATTGTCATCGGTTTCTTTTATCTCACCTAGAGTTTTAAAAGGCGGCTACCTAGATGCCTATGCGGCCGCCTACGCGCTCAGGACAAATACACCGCACTTCATTTGGTTGCATAGGTTGCTGTGCTCACCCTTACTTTTTTTTGTAGATACTATTTCTTTATGAAAATTGGGGTGCAATTTCTAATAAATTAGGGTTATATCATCACTATTAAAAAAATATAAAAGCTTCTATCCAAATCATTTCAGAGTTTTCTTCTCATCGATCCAAATCCTTCTTTGTCTTGCTACTCTCGCCACCATCGAGGGCTATTATGAGGGCCAACCACCACCACCATTGATCCTAAATTCTTCTCGGCCACCACCGTTGAGGGCGAGCCACCACCACAATTGGCCTCAAACATTCTCAGCCATCGCCGTTGAGGGCTACGAGGGCCATCCGCTTCCATCATCGACCTCAATTTCTTCTCAGCCGTCGATCTCGATTTTGATCTTGACCCCAAATCCTTCTCAGCCATTACACTGGATATTGATCCCAAATCTTTCTCTTTCCCATTCGATCTTCCACTTCGAGCTTCGAGTTCGCCTAACAGTTTTGGAGATTTCAACAACAAAGATCTTTTTACCTTTTCTTTTCCTTTCATTTTTGGGCATTGATTCTTTATATTTCGACAACCAAGATTGATACATCATACATGAATACGTCATAAATGCTATTTAGGATGAATTCTTGTAGAATTTGCTCATTGTGAGTTACTCAGCTTGCATATAATTGTTTGATTATGCCTTTAAAAATACTTATCTAGGTATATGCAAGTGAAAAAGGAACCAAATTAGTTAAAAACCCAATTAGAATCAATGGTTAATAAATAAGCTTAAAGAAATGATCAAAATCGATACAAATTAATATTAATTTGTTACCAATGCGGTTTAAGTGGCCGCCTATGCGCCGCCTCAGCGGTCAGACCATTTGGCCGCAGCGCTTTTTTAGCCGCTTTTCAAGGTTGCATGGACACGGATACGGGGACGCGGATACGACACGAAGTGATACGGTGACACGGCAAAATCCCAAAATATAGGATATTTGGACACGGCTATATAGATCTTACAAAAATAAAAAAAGTTTTCAAATTATTATGATAACATTAAACATGGAAAAATTAACTAGTCTAACATACTAAAAATATGTTTATATCCATATGAAACGCATAAAAGTTAGAACAAATACTATACCTATATGATATATATACAACGCGCTACGCATCGTGCAAGTGTCTTGCAAGTGTTGGTGTCCTATACGTGTTGAACACGGATACGACAACCCGTTGGAACCGTCCGTGCAACCTAACCGCATTTTAATCTATGGTCTCACATAAGAATATGGAAAAACACAAAATCCTAAAATATTGGATACATGAACATGTCTATTATAATGTTATAAAGATAAATAAGTTATCAAACTATTATGACGGTATTAAATAAGGATAAATTAACTAGTCTAACATGCTATACGCAAATAACAAACTAAAAATATGTTTATATGCATATGACACATATAGAATTTAGAACAAATACTACACACAACGCGTCCAATATGCGCCGCGCAAGTGTCTTACAAATGTCAGTATCCGATACATGTCGGACATAGATACGACAACATGTTGGAATTGTCCGTGCAACCTGACCGCTTTTTAATCACCGGTCTCACCTCCGAATATGGAAAGACACACGATCCGTTAGACGATAAATAGACATTATCATCAATCGTAAAGCTAAACAAGAAAAAAATAACTAGTCTAACATGCTATATGCTAATAACATGCTAATAATATGTTTATATGTATATGACACGCATAGAGGTTAGACAAATACTATATATATATTCGTGTCCGATACGCGTCGTGCAAGTGTCTTGCAAGTGGCGGTGTCCGATACGTGTCGGACACGGATACGGAAATTCGTTGGAACTGTCCGTGCAATCTAGCCGCTTTTTAATCATTGGTCTCACCTAAAAATATGGAAAAACACACAGATCCGTTAGACGATAAATAGACACATTATCATCAGCCATAAAGCTAATTAAGGCAGTGATGCATCAATGTTAGTAAAAGACAATTACTTCCCACAACCTTATTTTGTTTGCTATATGAATATTAACTTTCCATAATGGCTTAGCTTTCTATAAAGGAACCTTAGCTTTCCATAATACCTTACAATGATTACAATTGACCCCACCACAGTTTAGTACTGTATAGATTGACCTAACTTTGAAGATTTGGCTACTTTCGGAGAGTAGTTTAAGGGAATTGGCTATGGAAAACCAGTTTTTTTTCTTGGGGCCATGCCTAGTTCATAGTTCATGAATCATGATTGTACTTATTGTATTATAATATTTTCACATACACAGTTTTGCGCATAGCATCCTGAAAATATCAAGGTGGTGCCTTAGAGCATTTTGGTACTTAATCTTGTCTCATTTACCCTTTTGTGTGGCTTGAAGATGGTGGTGGGAAACATTCAATTTGTATTTCCTTGTATGGGTTTATTATTTATCATGGAAGTATTATAACGATACAATATGTGCACATGTAGCTTAGTGAGGATGGTCCTGGCGAAGAAATTAGTGCAGATGACATGCTTTCAAGCTTTAATGAATGGGTTCTGCCTGCCAAAGAATTCGATGGAATGTGGGAAAGGTTTGGGGTACAACCATTTCTCCCTAAATCAAAAGAAAATTAGTCTTGTGCTGTTTTATAATTTAATATATTACTATTTCAGCTTAATTTATGAAACTGGCCTCAAACAGCGTTTGTTGCGATATGCTGCTAGTGCTCTACTGTTTACAGAAAAGGGTGTAGACCCTTGTCTTGTTTCATGGAACCGGTAAGCAAGCTTCTATGTTTGATAATGTTTTTTGTAACTGTTTTTAGAATGGCCTTCACACTAATTAGTGCAGTTGGCATTTTTTTATCCAAATATTTGCTCTGATGTAATGGGGTATATGAATGTTCTCAAAATTAATATGTAATGCTACCTTGGGTTTCCTAATCAGTTCGAGCTCGCTATCTTTTGACTTTGCCTTAATGCCCCTGCTGTATTGTCGAAGGTTTTTTTTCCCCTCTTTATATGGTTGTCTTCTGTAGTTCCGTTCTCCCTTTATTTTGTAACACCTATCTGTTTATAATGTGCTTTGACTTATAATACTTAATGCAAATACGGTGTCTCTTCCTGAGTTCTGATTCAGCTCTGTATGATAGTATTTTGCCTTATTACAGGTAATTGTGGACCACACAACTTGAAGTTTCATTAATCTATTAAATCATTTAAGCCATTGTGTAATTACTGTTTACTTGCCACATACTAATCTATTTTCCCCTTATGGAGCGAACTGTACCTATTAATGACTGAATATGACAAAATTTTCTTCTAACACAAGAGTTTCATTATGCACGTTGAAGGATATATCCTGCATGTTCATATATTAAAAGGGTGTTTTAATTTGTGGTTATGATGACTACGTTTCCTGTTTTCACATGGGAACAATCCTCTCGAATTATCTTTTTGGATATCTACTGAACATTATAGAGATTGATTCTGGTTTATGTATTGAAATTTGTTGTTTATGGTATGTTATTGTTAAATCCAGAAGTTATAGTGATGCAGGACTGAAAAGAAGGGCTAGCTATATGTGTATATGAATATGATACAACGTGCATTCTATGATGTATGCAAATCTGAGAAGAGAAGAGCTTGATAATGCAACACAAATAATAGATGCACAATATAAGCTATGCAAACTACACACAAATGGCTCCAACATTTGATAATCCGCAAACAATAAATGACATAGAACTGAAGCTAAATATTTGCAATTAAATCCCACAACTTTAAAGCAATCGATTCAATATTGATAATTGTTAGGTCCTAGCAATGTAATTTCTTAAACATTCTTCATGTACATCCAGATTTCTATTTCCGGATAAGCTGAGTCAAATATCCTAGATCCAAAGATATAAGAAGTGAAAACAACTCAGTTTGTACTATAGTTTTCAGTTTTCACTTTTCACCTTTGCTACTTGATGTTTGATCAATGGATGCAAACAAAGCGTTAGATGGTTCAAATCTCAAAAACTATCGTCTCAGTGGCTGTCCAGAGTCCAGACCCAGCTTTGGGCTGTTTGAGGGCTAAATCGGGGGCTGAAACATTGTGTTATTGCTGCCATTTTATAGATATGCTATCTGAAATCAAGAATCGAGGCAGAAATGATCGGTTTGTTCACTGTTCTGGTTTGATTTCGAACAACAGTGAGATTAGAGGTGTCAAACAGGTAGACCGGGTCACCCACCGGCTGGTCATTGCAGGTAGCGGGCAAAACGGGCACGGGTAAAAATGCCTGGATTTAAACAGATGCTAAATTTTGTGCCTATCATCCGGGAGTGCAGGTATCCCCTGCATAGATAAACGGGTCATCCATGCACGGGTTAACAGGTAACTTGAAAGTATTATGATAATGTTTTTGCAATTTAAAGGGAGAAGAATTGTGTGTATGGACTTTTTGGAGTCTGAATACATTAATAATCTAAATTAAAGACAATAACTATATTCAAATATACATTCTCAAAAAACTCTTAAATAGTATTCATGATATATTTTTAATATGAAATATTTGTTGTCATGATTAGGAAATTAATGAATAGTCTTTGAATTTTTACCTTTTTAATACGGGCCGGGTAAAACCTACGAATCAATGGGTTGGTCGATCAGGTGATACTTATAAATAGGGGAGATGGGGTATGGATAATGTTTTAACGAGTAATAAATTTTTGACTTGTGGTTATGTTTTCCGGGTTGATCCTCGGTCAAACCGGTATTGGGTCATTATTGACACCTCTAAACAAAATGTTTCTCGCCGGTAGATGTATGAATGGCTGCGGCCTCATGAAGAAATAGCAACGTACAATGGCGGATCTCAAGACGACCGCAAATATTTATTCTCTAGTCTACTAGTTCACAGACAGACAATTGAAGTTGATGTAGTTTGGTGTAGATGTTGATGATGATGGCTGCAGCGATGATGATGGAAAATTAGGGAAACTTCTTGACCGAAGCTAATGGCCTCCAAAACACTCACTAGAATTGGGAGTTAAGAAAATAAAGTTTTAACCATTCAAATTCTCAGTTAGCAAGTTTTGAATTTTACATTGCAATCAAAGCCGTTCTATAGGCTTCTTATTTCTACCGCGCAATCTTTTCTTAACAACCAAGTACTAAACACAAATTCTAAGGAAAACATGTAAAACATATAAATATCCTATAAGGTATTTGTCGTAGCAAATTTTCATGAAACACACATTAAACATCTATTTCTTAGTCCATCATTCTCCCCGGCTTATAACCTTTCACCCCCTGTGAATGCATGAAAACATCAAACTTTAACTGTGTAGGTAGAATTGTCTCTAGAATTGTAGCTGAATATAAATTGGCTCATGACATAAAGGCAAGTGCTCAACATTTGAACATAGAGTTAACATCCATATCATAATTATAACTGGTTCATAAATGCTTGACCCAATTTTTTTAATAAAAAGAATTGATCGGTATGTTAAATGTTTAGTATCATTGGTGTCTTTTTGGACGTACTAATACTAACACATTATCTCGTGCTTTAAACTTTGCAGTTTGCCCGTGAATATTAACTTGCAATTTATGGAATGTATTAATTAAGAACATCTTTCAATGAATTAAAAATGCAAATCATATAGATGTGCAAATTAACTGGAAACTCAATGTAACAAACACCATAAGAACCAAAAAATTGAATGACCGTACTAGATGCTTTAGACAACCTAAAATTTTAGACCAACCATTCATGCAGTTTAGGATTATGCATACATGGATGATAACATACACTATAAATCAAACTCATTGAGCACTCTAGAGTTTTCCAACAAAATTATGAAGTTGTCTTTTCTAGAAGTGGGTGAAACCGGCGGGTTATCCAAAGCAAAGAAATAAGCGCAATAATACTAGATCAAAATTATCCCTATCTTTTACTGTGGTAAACGTCTTTGTGTCGACAAATTTTATTGTATTGAAATAATCCTAGAGGGGAGCTGAATAGGATTATACTACCAAATACCACTAATTAAAAAAAACTACTTGCAAGATAATTATAAACACAAAATAATTAGCAAGTAAGAGATGGTAAGAGATAATCAAACAAGCAAACACAAGTGTTTTTATAGTGGTCTGGGAGACCCCATAGTCCAATTTCTTTATGCGTACGAGCACGTTCCACCAACATGTCTTCGATGAGACTTTCACGCTGCCCACTAGCAACATCAACGTCTCTCGGCACACGAGAGACTCTTCAACAACCTTCTCTCTTACGAGAATCCTCTTGTATCCAAGAGATTCCACATAAAGAAAGAAAAAGCATAAGATTACAATCTAAGAACCCTTTCAAGAGTTTACAATTAAGACTCTAGAATACTTCGATGGAGTATTATATTTCAAATTAAAGCTCAAGTATTTTCTTTTGGTTTCAAATAATTATTGCTTCACACGTTTGTCAAATAAGGTTCAAACGTTAGTCGATGAAAATCAAAGAAGTTGGTTTGAAGACGTTGAAAAACAGACGATTGAAGAACAAAACTGATGTCTAAAGAAAATATTTTCACCCAAAATGACCTTCAAGCGTTTGTCTAAAATACCTTCAGACGTTTGCCTTAGAATTTAGAAAACTTAAGTTTAAGAAGGCAACTAACTGAAGAAGACGACGCCTGTTTTCAATTAGAGAATTCAATCTAGACGCCTGTTTTTCAGGATAGACGTTTGTTCTGTTTCAGACGTTTGTACAAAAGAATTTCAGATATTTATTCTGAAGTATGTCAGAAATTGTGCATGTTTTGAAAACAAAAACTAACGTCTGAAGAACACAAGGACAGATGTCTCAATAAGGATTTCTTATAAAACTTTGAACTTTGAACTTGAAAAACGTTTTGAATAAAATCCTTTGCAAACTTTTGGCTAATAAATTCATGCATGCAATAGTGTGTGTTCTTGAGCTTTATATGCTAGTCTCGTAAATCATGAAGTATTTACATTGATTTCCTAGAGATTACACTTGTAGCTCGAACTCTTGAATTCTTCAATAACTTGAATTTTTTAAACTTGGACTTTTGGCTCCTTAGTTTCTTGAGTCTTGAATATGAACTTTGAGGAGCTCTAGTCCATTATTTTATAACTTCAAAAAGATTTGCCGTTTTAGCTCAGTTTTCTACATCCTCCATCATACGCTTGTGTCGTTTGATATCCTGAAATCTTTTTCAAACACGACCAAGTTTATATACAGTATTATGAAATAAGCAATAGTAAACACATGTATATATCTATTGATATTGTATAACATCATTAAAACTAAATAATAGGATAAGTCATCATGTATGCTATTATATTGACCGCAAAATAGGACAACCTAATGAGTGAGGATCCAAATGCATTAGGATATCAAATGGACCATCGACAATGGATGATAAATCAATCAATAACTCGACATAAAGGGTAACAATCAACTCAAGTGTCAAATATCTATGCTCATGAAGGGATTGAGTAGTCTCGCGACATAAAGTTCATCTAATGTGGGAGTGGTTACAATATTAACATGCATAGTGTCACTCGAATAAGCCAAGGTTTGAAGAGCCTCTACATAATCATCTAGAGGATCACTAATACTCGCATCAAGGATGCCCTCATCAGCGAGGTCTAATGATTCTTTGGCAGCGTTGCTGATAATCATCATACTCTGTCATTGACATAACAAACATAAGAATAATATATGTAATCATAATTCATAAGAATCTCGAAGGTCATAAGAACTCACGCTTCATGTGCTCGTCTTAAAATTTCTATTGTAACAAGACATGGGCTAACCTGAGCTCTGATACCAATTCGACGCATAGCTGAAAAGAAGGGCTGTGAATATGACACAACAAGCATTTTGTGAAGTATGCAAGTCCGAGTTGAGAAAAACTTGATGATGCAACACAATAATTAATGCGAGTTCTATCTATTATATGTAAATGACAGAAAAAGATCAACATTTGACGATTTGCGAAAAATAAATGGTATAGATAATAAGCCAAATATTCGCAATTGAATTCCAGAACTTTAAAGTAATTGATTTGATATTCATAATTGTTAAGTCAATGAAACTCTTAAACATTCATCATAAAAATCTAGATTTTATAAATCAACAGAAGTTGAGTAAAGTATCTTGCATTGAATGTATTGTTGGCTGTATTATTTTCTACAACAAAACAATAACCCTCTAACAATCTAATGCTTAAAGCAACATGTTTATCAAAAATGAATGCCCTATGGGAGGGGAACACACTTCCTTTGGTGAGTTTCTCCTATAAAATCTTATTATAGGATGAATATGAATATAGGTTAAATTTTATAAAGCACCATCAACTTTTAGAGTTTTGGATATAGCAACATTGAACTCTATAAATTTCCTTGAACCGCTTTCAATTGACAACGTTGTTTGAAAAGGCTAGTTTCGTTTATGTGTTTTAGGTATGAATGCACTAAATAACCCAAGAATGACCTTGCATATGGACTTAATAATCCCAAATTAAATTGAATATGGTAATTTTCTTTTATGATAATACCCATTTAATGTTTTTGACAAAAAAACACTTCAGGGTGGGTACATGGAAATTTTGAAGTTCAATGTTACTTCTCTCATTTCTTGAAAGTTCAATCAATGGCGCTTTATAAAATTTAGCCTAGGAGTATTCAAGTTCAAACATAATAGTCGATGCATTTATGCACTTGAAAAGTAGGGTAGTTAAAAGAGATGCAAGATAGCATTGTCCATCAGGGGCGTTGGCTAAAAGCCATTGTTAGTCATTTTACAGGTATTGACTGCTTTGATCGCAGCTATATTCATTATCATACATATTAATATTGCCAGCTACGGTTGTAAGGCACACACAAATAAAAAATAGATCGGTCAAAAACCAAATTTATCATTACAACACATCAAGTAAGAGACATCGACCTCAAGGCAGAATTAGTCATTCAAGCTCAAAGTAGGAAGTTAAATGCTAGAGATGGCAGGAAAGCACAACTAGTTGCTGACATGGTGTTAGTCGAGGCTTGTTCTAAAGTCTCTCTTTAAGGATTGTATTGTCAGAGGGTCGGCTCGTAGGGATTAACACTTTACAAGCCACACATGACCGTGCAGGATTTTCACACCCTCTTTGTCACCCGAATGCAAGTGTTTGCACTGTACACCCAAAACCTGACTATGGAAAGAATATGAGTGCATCTTTCTACCAAAAACGAATCTCTGTTGTCTATTGATTCACACTCTACCGCGGAACTATCATCTTTGGTGCGAAGAGAGTATCATGTAGTCCTCGATGATAGTAGGAGTTACCTAACGACGAGTGATTCATGCAACTCCAGCAGGGCCTCAGTCAAGACGGCCTTCTATGCCACTCCTAAGATAACTTAAGACATAAAATTGATATAAATTTGTTTGAGCAGAGAGTGGTCGTGAGCTCTTCGAACTCTACTATTTATAAGCTTCTCTGAGTACCTGTTACGCCCTTAATTTATGCGCCAACTCCCCACAATCTTCTTTTCTGTTCCGGTTCACTGGTAGAGGTAGAGGTGAAGTTGATGTAATTTGGTGTAGATGCCGTCGTCGTGTTAACGACGACAATGATGAGGATGTTGGAAAACTGGGGAAACTTCTCGACCTTAGCCGACGTCCTTTAAAACACTCAACACAGGATCAGAGTTACACAAACAAAGCTTTAATCATTCAAATTCTCATTCAACGAGTTCTGTATTTTACATTACAATCAAAGCCTCTATTATATAGGCCTATTGTTTCCACAACCACACCTTTTTAACAACCAAGTACAAAACACAATTTAAATACTAAGGAAAGCATGGAGAACACATTAATCTTCCTTAGGGTAGGTAATATAGTACGTTCATGAAACACACTTTGAACATCTATTTTACGGCCCTCCATCGTAAAGCTTCATATTAAACTTACTAAATGTTTTATTACTCATGGAAGACCAGTACAATGTGCATATTTGGAACTCACTTTATCTTTTACTTCATATAATATGTTACATAGGATCATCCTTTTGCATGGACCTCCTGGAACTGGAAAGACATCATTATGTAAAGCACTTGCTCAGAAACTTTCTATACGTTTCAATTCAAGGTTTGCTCAGAAATTTTTTGTTATTTCTTTTATGAATATATTTGCTCCAACATTAATATACTGATTGTTTGGATAGTTTCCTATTAGATATACATATTGTCAATTGGTGGAAGTTAATGCCCACTCGTTGTTTAGCAAATGGTTTTCCGAAAGTGGTAAACTGGTATGCTTCTTCATTTCATTTGTTAGCCATCTTTATTCTGGTCGTTCATAAATCATCTTTGTTTAACAAATTTTATTTCTGATGTAATGCATATTAATATTTGTAGCCTTGCTTTTTATTGAGATAAATCCAATATTTCACAATCAACCTGTTTTGTGATAGGCATACAATAGTTACTAGCTAATATCCATTTTTTGAACAAATTAGATAATTCATTAGTTGTCTTAAAGCTTATACATTTTGGTAGTGCAACTCCCCAAGCAATTAATTATGAGGAGATACATATGGAAGTAGTAGCTATGTTCATGCATGTTGGACTACAAAGATTTTACCATGCTTTCAGTGAAAATTGCGAGCTACGGTTAAAACCCGAGTCATCGAAGATTATATAAACTAAAACATGTGTAAAAGATAATATCACATATGACTGGAGCAGTTATCAAATATCGGATATCGGGATAGTATTAGATGGGTGTTTTTCAAAGTACAACAACAACTGAGCCTTTTATCCCAAGCATATGGTGTTTTTCAAAGTAGTGGGGCTGATAAAGTTTTTCGAAGGGTAAACCAGCCAACAGAGAATTGGAAGGGATTGGGGATGCTTGCTGACTTGAGGGTTGTTAAGATTGGTTTTTTTTGGTGGGATGGGTGGGGAGGGGTTTGTGGAATGCTTTGTGAATATGGTTTGGGTGTGAAGGTTCAAGAGGTTCGTTTTTGGATCTATATTTTTTTTTCAACACCACAACTTAATTTATAGACCTGTAGAGTAGAAGTTGGGTTAGGAAGCATCACCTCATGGCAAATCTTGACTTTCAATCTTGATACGAAGCAGGTTAGGGTGTGTTTCCGGAGAGAACCCTCTGATAAATGTGTCACTATGGTTTTTTGAGCAAGCATCATCTCACCGAATCCGACGTGTGGGTCACCATGGATTTTTTCAGCAAACGTGCAATTAATTCCTGTTGAAGCTCAAGCCATGTGATCATAACCCCCCTCACCCCCTCCTAACCCCCCAATAGGCGTTAACATGTATTTCATGTATGAAGAAGTAATGTTGAATATGGTGAAAACCAGTTGTGGATATACTCACCTCCATTTCAAATGAATATTTCTAATTTGGGGTGCTTTTGGAAAGGAAATGGTCCTGATGTAGTTATGTAAATATCAGATGATTGATATTGGTGGACAGGTGTTGTGGGAATGCAAGAAGATGGTTGGTATGGAGTGTGGAAGGGACTTGATGGCTGTTGGAATGGAGTTGAGGTGGAACATTGTAATAAGGGTGTTGAGTGGATGCGTGACAGTGGTGGGGGGTGGCGGTGGGTAAGGGGATGATGACAAAGAGTTATAAACTGGTGGTGATTTTGTGATGGTGATGGGTTTTGATTGTAGTGGTATTGGTAATTGGTCTGAAATTGTGGTTCTGGCGAATTGGGTTGGTGTAGTTGAGGGAGAGGATTGGATTGGGAAGGAGGGATAGATTGTGGCTATGGTGGATTAGGTTGAGGTGGCGGTGCATTATGTTGAGGACACGGCTGGTTCGAATGAGGAGGCAATGACACATTTGATTGAGGAGGCGATGGTTTCGATCAAGGCAGTAGCGGGATCGATTGAAGAGGCAGGTAGGCTGATACTGCTGCCTCAAGGTTGTGATGCCTAATTATTCCTCAGCGGCGGTTGGCTCTCTTCTCTTCAGGAGCTTGTTGTTTCCCCTTCTGCTCCTCCACGATTAAATTCACTTGTACACAAAGTTGATGAACAGAAGCAGTGATAAATTTGAATTCTCTTCGAGTGTCAGGGCCTTGTGAGGACCCAGACCTGAAAAGGAAAACCTCCTCACTAGTTTGGTTGTGTCTAGCCTGCCCAACGGGGGGGGGGGGGGGGGTTGCCTGGTCTCCAAGGAGAGTTATCGACTAGCTCCTGCTCCTGCTCCTGCTCATCCCTTCAAGCACCGTGCCCAGAATGTGCTCTAATACCAATGTTAAAGGTATAGCAAAAGGCCTAGCTCCACCATGAAATTTCTAACCACTTCCAGGCATCTGAAACTAAGAGAAGAGATTAAGCTGCAAACAATCTATCTACCAAACAAATTCAATTAAACAAACAAAAAGATACACTTGGAAACCATCCGTTACAGCTAAAAATCATAGCATCAAGAAATTTATGATGGGAATTAGAAATTCATCACAGAGCTTGAAAATAAAGTTTCCACATCTTTGTTATTTATAGGTGGATAGGTGGAAGGAGTGGAATTTACAATCGTGCCTTTTTGTGCTCCACAGTGCTAACTAACTTTGGGGCCTTCTGCCAGCTGTAGCGGTCATGGGATAATTCCCTCAACTGAGTTGTGGTAATTATCTTCACACTGGGTCATATTTCTTTTGGGCTCAGCCATTAATCTTTTCCGGACTTTTTCCCTAAGCCTGCAATTACATCTTATCTCTTTCGGATTTAAACATTCGATCATTACACGCACTTGTTCCTTCTCCATGCAGTTCAGGTGTTTGAGAGAATGCTTCCACATCATTATCCTGTTTCTAGCTGTCGACATCCACAAGGACCATTCAGAACTCTTTGGGGGCAAATAGTAAATCATAGTTAGATTTGACAGAGGATGGCTTTTGACTTTTGATGAAGCTGACAAGTGAACGTTCACAATCAAAATGAACATGTGGTGATTCTACCAAGTAATATAAGAACTGAGTTTAACGACAGATTACAGTTAGGCTAGCTATACATCGAGGAAGAGCCGGTTGAGATGGTTTTACCATCCATGAAACAGAACTCCAGGTTGAATAACCAATTAACCTTTACCACTTGTCAATAGTCAACACAATGGCAGCAGAATTTAGTGACAACTGACAACTAATAAGTAAAAGTTTTTTATCATTTATACAAGAAAATTACACAGATGGTCCCTCATAACAAGTTAGTTTTTAGGTTTTAAAACTTGTCACTGATATACCCTTGCATTATGTGTGCTGCGCCGCATATGTTCTTGGCCGCATAACTAGATGCAATGTATCGCGAACAAGATCTGAATATGAGCTGCATATACATCTACATATTTATATTGCTGCTTGAAGTAAACATTTGTTCGGAAATAAGAAAGATATGGTAGTTGCTAAACGTCTGACAACATACAACAACAACTGAGCCTTTTATCCCAAGCATATGGGGTAGGCTACATGAACCAACATAAGAATCACGCCGGGTCCAGCACATGAATCCTCCGCCTCCACTCACTTCTATCGACCAATATACTTTCATTGAGGCCTTTGGCAACCATATCGTTTCGTATCACTTCCATCCATGTTTTCTTCGGTCTTCCTTTTGCTCATTTGCCATTGCCCATATCGAGAGTATCTATTCGTCGAACCGGTGCTTTCATAGCTATGCGTCGCACGTGACCAAACCATCTTAACCGGTTTTCCCGCATCTTCTCCTCCACAGGTGCTACACCAACTTTTGCATGAATATCCTCATTTCGCACTTTATCTTTTCTAGTGTTACCGCACATCCAACGAAGCATGCGCATCTCCGCTACGTGCATGTTCTGTGTATGATGCTTCTTAGGAGCCCAACATTCTGTACCATATAATAAGGCAGGCCGAATAGCACTCCGATAAAACTTCCCTTTTCAATTTTAACGAAAAGTTACGATCACACAAAATCCATGTTGCACTCCATTTCAACCAACCGGCTTGGATTCTTTGATTAACATCACTATCGATCTCCCCACCCTTTTGGATGATGGAACCTAGATATCTAAACTGATCGCTCGGTGATATCTCTTGCCCTTCCAATGTTATACCAATATGATTTTGACTTCTCTGTTTACTAAATTTGCAATGCATATATGTTGTCTTGGACCTGCTCAATCTGAACCCCGAGATTCCAATGTTTGCCTCCATAATTCCAATTTGGCATTAACCCCGGCTTTCGTCTCATTTACTAGAACAATATCATCAGCGAATAGCATACACCAAGGTACCTCATCTTGGATAGTTCTAGTAAGCTCATCCATCACGATGGTAAACAAGAATGGACTTAATGCAGATCATTGATGTAAACCAATTGTAATCGGAAAATCACTCGTTAGGCAGCCGCAATTTCTGACATTTGCCACTACTCCATCGTACATATCCTTGATTATGTCAATATACTTGACATGGACCTTCTTCATCATTGTCCCCCATAATACCTCTCTAGATACCTTGTCGTACGCTTTCTCTAAATCAATAAATATCATATGCAAATCTCTTCTCCTCTCTCGAAAACGCTCGACAAGTTGACGAAGCAAATAAATAGCCTCTGTCGCCGATCGTCCAGGCATGAAACCAAACTGGTTCTCTGTTATCTTAATATCCTTCCTTAGCCAGTGTTCAATATCTCTCTCCCAAAGTTTCATGGTGTGACACATAAGTTTTATTCCACGGTAGTTTGAGCAATTTTGAATGTCACCCTTGTTCTTGTAGACAGGTACAAGGATACTTTTCCTCCATTCATTTGGCATCTTTTTTGTCTGCCAAATCTTATTAAACAGATCTGTCAGCCCTTTAACACCTATTTCTCCTAAGCATCTCCAAATCTCGATAGGAATCCCGTTAGGACCAACCGCTTTTCTTAAACTCATTCTGTTCAAAACTTCTTTAACCTCGGGTAGTCTTATTTTACGCATGAAATCACGGTTTATATCTTGAGATTGAATGACAAGTCAATCCAAATTCTTAGTAAAGTTCTCATTGAACAATTTGTTAAAATAATCTCTCCACCTTTCCTTGATATCCTCATTTCGAACTAAAACCTTTTGATTTTCATTTTTGACACACTTCACCGCACACAAGTATCTGGTCTTCCTTTCCCGCATCCGAGCAATCCGGTATATATCATTTTCAGCCTCTTTGGTGTCTAATTTCTCGTACACCTCCTTGTAGACCTTAGATTTTGGCTTCCCGAACAGCTTTCTTAACTTCCTTTTTAGCCATTTTATACTTCTCAAATCTCTTCAAATCTCTATTTTTCTTTAAATCTTTATAAGAATCCTTTTTAATTTTAATAGCAGCCTTTACTTCTTCATTCCACCATGATGTGTCCTTAGATGATGGAGTACCACCTCTCGACTCACCAAGTAGATCTCTAGCTATCTTTTGATACAACTAGCCATTTTGTTCCATGTTCTGTCTGAATCATCTTCCGACTGCCAATCCGCTTATTAGACTACACGATCTATAAAAGCCTTTTGGTTACCTTCTTTCAATCACCACCATTTAATTTTAGGTTCTACCTTATGTCTAATCTTTCTAGGTCATCTTCTAAATCGAAAATCTAGAACTAAAAGTCTATGTTGAGTGGTTACACTCTCACCTGGCACTACCTTACAGTCGATACAACAATCTCTATCTATTCTTCTCGTCAGAAAAAGTCTATTTGACTAACACTTGATCCGCTCCTAAAGGTGATAAGGTGGGACTCTTTTTTCCTAAGATCAAGTCATAAGGTAAGACAAAATCTAGAATCGAGCCACCTATTTTATTTCTTTGTCCAAAACCAAAACTTCCATGGATAGTATCAAACCCACACGACTAGTACCTACATGTCCATTGAGCTACCAATAAATAACTTCTCTCCACTAAGTATACTTTGCACCATCTCGTCTAAATCCTCCTAGAATAGACGCTTACTAGCGTCATCAAGACCTATCTGTAGTGCATAAGCACTAATAACATTAAGGATCTCTCCATCTAGAATAAGCTTAACCAGTAAAATACTATCACCTTTTCTCTTAATCTCAACTACATTCTCAAGTAACCGTCTACCTATGATTATGCCTACCCTATTACGATTTTTATCTCTACCCGTATACTAAAACTTATAACCCCAAGGCTCTATGACTCTACTCTTTTCACCTACCCACTTAGTTTCTTGCAAACATATAATACCAACTCTCCTCCTAATCATCACCTCCACTAATTCTATTAGTCTAGCCGTAAGGGAACCTATGTTTCAGGAAGCTAGACGGATCCTATGAAATCCTTGCTTATTTGTCACTACACCCGGGGTCTGATGTAGCACGCCATTTCTGGACGACGACCTAGAAACCCTTGCATACTTAACACTACACCCGGGATCCGATGTAGCGCATCGCTGAGTAGGGGACGCCCCAACGATATTCTTATTATGGTTCATATAATAAAATGTGACAAAGTTTTACGTTGGCTGTCACAAACCCACCACAACCCTCATCCTTTCTCATCTGGATTTGGGACTGGCAACGGTGGGTTTAAATGTCCAACAACATATCCGAAATAATAAAGATTGCAATCAAGACGGAAACAATGTTGTTATTGGGGTTTTAGTGATCCAGTGGATGCTAATGAATTTGGTTTAGCACTTAGACCAATGTATATTTTTTATGCTTGAATCCACTAATCATTGAATTCAAAAGTTTCTTGTCGGCTAGAAATTCATTTATCGTTGAACTTCAAAATATAGACCCTAACAATATAGTTTGAAAACAACTTCAGTTTGAGAACTTGTAAACTTTTAAATCTTAAATTAAGTCTCTCCAACTTTCCTAAGCAACAATATTTAGCAATATTTTTTAAGCCGGCAAGATATATGTTTCCCTTTTTCTATATTCTCATGCTCTTTAGGTCCGCCTTAAGTTTTATGAGTAATTTCAGCTTGTTTCTCTTTTCACGGTTTTCAATGTTTAAATTTCTTAATGTTTTGCTAGGACGCAAAGTTCTAATGTTACAACATATGATGATTTAGTTCAACTTTTGATCCCATTTATCGTGACATTATTTTCTTTTTAAAATAGCTGACATCCATAGTTTGGGATAAAGGCTAGTTATGTGTTTAGAAATTAATCTCGGCATAAGCGAGAAATAAATGTAATGCGGAGTGATAAAACTAAATAACCGGCACAACAATAAGACATAAGATTTATTTTCGCAGTTCACCCAACACTGGCTATTTCTGTGTCGTAGAGTCTTTGTACAATATCCACTATATCTTTTCAAGGTTACAAATTACTATCAACAAGAAATCTTACGATCTCTTTATATTCTCACGACTACAATATAAATCATTCACTGATTTATCACTCCTACACTTTTTGATTGAGTTTGTTATTTTCTGTGTTCTGTTTGCTTCCCTGAACAATAGGTGAATATATAGAATAGAGAAAAGCATCACGTGTTCTTTTGATTTTTCTCAAAAAATCAAAGCATTCTTATTCAATGATAGCTCTGATATTTTTGATTCATACTACGAGACATTAAAGTCCTTGTGGACTTTAATATGACAGCTTTGATATTTTTGGTTCATGCTACATGGCATTATACTCGTGGACTATAGTCCTTCCTAATAATTATGCATGAATCATGCATAATAATAAATGCTTGTTGTCCTTTTTCTCTTAGAATTCTACATTACTCATTTTCAACGCAGAGACAGAAGTCGCCCGCGTGCGCTGACCGTATGCACGTCAGCGCATGCGTCAGCTTCCTGGGCCGGACCGGGCTTTATTCTTAGGCAAGAAAATTCTTCAAGTTCTTCATCCACTACTACTCTAACCGTGGAGGGTGTAGGCAGGAGTAAAAGTAGAGCTCGGGAGATCAAAATCAAGGGGTAAGAGTAGAGATGGTAGAAACAATGAATGTTGGTATTGTCACAAACCCGATTATAGAAGAGCGAATTGTAAACAAAACAAGAATGAGAAGAAGCAAGGTGACAATTATGATAGTGCACTTGTTGTAAGCAACGAGCGGTTCAACAATTTGTGCTTGGCTGCTTGCAAGGTGGAGACTATAGACTGGTTCTTAGATTCTGGCGCTTCTTTTCATTGTACATCTAGACGATGTGAATTCCTTGAGTACCAAAGATGATTTTGGTCATGTGACCGTAGGTAATGGTGAGAAATGTTCAGTAGTAGGAAAAAGAGTCGTGAAGGTGAAAACTAATGGCGATACTTGTCTAATGTTGCGTGAGATGCGACAAATTTCGGAGTTGAAGAAAAATCTTATCTCGGCTAGTGCGTTGGACCGAGAGGGGTATGTTACCTCTTTTGGTAATGGAGAATGGAAGCTTACTTCTGGGTCATGAGTTGTTGCTAAGGGAAAGCATGCCGGCACGCTTTACATGCTCATAGGCGCGAGTTCAGAGTACTTGGCGGCTTCCACTTCTTCAACATGCAGTGATGCTACTCTCTGGCATTACCGATTGGGACATCTTGGCAAGAAAGGTGTGAAGGGGTTACATCATCGAGAGTTGTTGTCCGGTTTAAAAAGCTTCGAAATTGATTTTTGTGAAGATTGTGTTCTTGGAAAGCAAAACGCGATTTGTTTTTGAATTGATGGTGTGAAGCACAAAGTAGACCGTTTGGAGTTGGTGCACACAGATATTTGGGCCCAGCTCAACAAGTTTTAATGGGAGGAAATAAATACTTTGTGACCTTTATTGATGATTCTATGAGGAACACTTGGGTGTTTTCTATCAGAGAGAAGTCTTATGTTTTTGAGACATTCAAATATTGGAAGAATACGGTGGAGTATGATACGGGTTGTAAAGTCAAAGTATTGAAATTTAACAAAGATGGTGAATGTACAAGTCTGACATTCGCTAAGTTCTTAAGAGAAGAAGGTATTCATGGAGTGAGAACCGTTCCAAGAACACCACAGAAGAACATTATTGCCGAGCGGATGAATCGGACCATCTTGGAGCGTGCAAGAAGCATGAAGCTACATGCATGGCTTCTTATTTATCTTTGGGCCGAAATAGTCAACACGACCATTCACTTGATCAATCGTAGTCCATCTAATGCGTTGAATGGAAAGATTCCAGAAGAAATATGGCCAGGTAAATCGATTAATTATTCGTATTTAAGAGTATTCGGTTGTTTAGCATATTACTTACTTGACGGTGACTCGAGAAAGAAGCTTGATGCAAAGTCACACAAATGTGTGTTCCTTGGTTATGGCGGTGACAAGTACAGATACCGCGTTTGGGATTATAAGTTCAACAAAGTCATTCAAGTTCGGAATGTGGTGTTCAACGAGAATGAGATGTACAAGAACCGAAAACAAGTTGAAAAGCCAACAACCAAGTCTGATATGGTGGAGTTGGATACTTAGCTAGTACAGTATACGCCATTGTCGCAAAAACATGAGGATGTTCACGAAGGACCTGCTACTGGTGATGATGAGGGAGTTCCTACAGAGATCGATGATCCTGAACCGGTCGGTGAACTAGTGATTCCAGAGTCTACACCTGCAGAGATTCCAGATTTGAGAAGTACTCGCGTGAGAAGACCTAAAGTCATTTTTGATCTATTGGCGAATAGTGTTTATCATCACATCTTGTATATATGTTCGGGTGAGCCGAAAATTCTTGAAGAAGCATTGCAACATGGTGCTCGTAGTGAGTAGGAGCATGACATGAAGGAAGAAATGAATTCACTGATGCTCAACAAGATTTGTGAGTTAACCAAGTTACCCGCTGGAAAAAAAGCCTTGTTGAATAATTGGGTATATCGATTCAAAAATGAGGCAAATGAAATAAAGCGATATAAGGCGATGCTTGTTGTCAAAGGTTATTCTCAAAAGGAGGGAATTGACTATAATGAGATATTTTCTCCAGTTGTGAAGATGACTTCTATAAGAGTTTTTCTAAGCATAATACTGGTACAAGATCTTCATCTTGAGCAGTTAGATGTGAAAACGGCGTTTTTATATGGTAATCTCGAAGAAGAAATATACATGGTGCAATCTAAAGGTTTTGAAGCTAAAAGCAAAGAGGATATGTTATGCAGATTGAGGAAGAGCTTATATGGTTTAAAGCAAGCTCCTCATCAATGGTATCTCAAGTTTCATGGATTCATAAGGGAAAAAGGTTTTATACATTGCGAGTCAGATCATTATGTCTACGTGAAGAAGTTCAATAATGGCGATGTTATGTATCTATTTCTATATGTTGATAATATGCTTTTGGTATGTAGGAGTATGAAGAAAATCAATGTGGTGAAGCGTGTTTTGGCATCACAATTTTCTTTGAAAGATTAGGGTTCGGCAAAGCAAATTCTCGGCATGAAAATTACCAGATAGAAAGGAGAAGAATTTGTGGTTTTCTTAAGAAAATTATATCAAGAAGGTGTTGAAGCGATTCAACATGGAGCAAGCAAAACCAGTGATGATCTCTCTTGTAAGTCGCTTTAAACTATTAAAGGAGCACAGTCCTAAGACGCAAAGTGAAATTGATATGATACAAAAAATTCCTTATGCGTCGACAGTTGGTAGTTTAATGTATGCTATGGTTTGCACATGACCAGACATTGCTCAAGCAGTGAGAGCAGTGAGCCGCTATATGCAAAATCCAGACAAGACACATTGGGAAGCAATAAAATGGATTTTTCGATATTTAGTTGGTACTTCTTATTATTCCTTATGTTATGGAAGAGATTCACTTGAGAAGAATGGTTATGTGGATGTTGATCTAGATGGAGATCAAGACATATGTAGAAGTGCAACCGGATATGTATTCACCGTTGGAGAAATAATGGTAAGTTGGTTATTAAAACTCCAATCAATTATTGCATTATCTACTACAGAGTCAGAGTATGTAGCATTAACGGAAGAGTCCAAGGAGATATTGTGATTGCAAGATCTCATGGTAGAACTTTGTGAGAAGCAAGAGTTGGGGACACTTCAGAGCGACAGTCAAAGTGCGATACAGTTGGCCAAGAATGCCGCGTTTCATGCTAGAACTCGGAATATCAACAAGAAGTATCACTTTGTGCGGGGATTATTGAAGAAGAAACAACTGAGACCGGAAAAAATTGGAGTCAAAAACCCCGCGGATATGTTGATAAAGGTGGTAGATACGTCAAAGCTTGTATTTTGCTCAAGCTTTGTCAGTCTTGGTTCAAGATGAACAAGGTAAGGTTCGTAGAGGCTCGTGCATGTGATGCGGTTATCTACTAAGTTATTTCGGTAAAATGAAAGGATGGAAAATTGGTAAAGAATTTGAGCATTGTCTCCAAGTCGGAGATTGTTGATTATGGAGCCTATGCTAAACAAAAGACGACCTAAGAATAAAGTCTAGTCCGGCTCAGGAAGTTGACGCATGCGCTGATGTGCATACGGGCAGCGCATGCGGACGACTCTTGCCTCTACATTGAAAATAAGTAATGTAGAATTTTAAGAGAAAGAGAACAAGTATTTGTTAATGAACATACGCATGACGCATGCATAGTCATTAGAAAGGACTATTGTCCATAAGTATATTAAAGTCCACAAGGACTTTAATGCCTTATAATATGAACTAAAAATATCAGAGCTGTCATATTAAAGTCCACAAGGATTTTAATGTCTCGTAACATGAATAAAAAATATTAGAGCTATCATTGAATATGAATGCTTTGATTCATCAAAAACATCGGGCATTAAATGATAGCTATGATGTTTTTGATTCAAAGCATGAAGTTTTTGATTCATGCTACGAGGCACTAAAGTCCTTGTGGACTTTAATATGACAGCTCTGATATTTTTTGTTCATATTACAAGACATTAAAGTCCTTGTGAACTTTAATATATTTGTGGCCAACAGTCCTTCCTAATGACTATGCATGCATCATGCATATGTTCATTAATAAATGTTTGTTGTTCTCTTTCTTTTAGAATTCTACATTGCTCATTTTCAATGTAGAGGCAGGAATCGTCCGTGTGCGCTGACTGTATGCATGTGAGCGCATGCGTCAGCTTTCTGGGCCAGACCGGGTTTTATTCTTAGGCCGTTTTTTATTTAGCATAGTCTTCATAATCAACATTCTGTTCATGGAAAAAGGTCTTGTAGACATCCATACAGATAATTTTGGTAATGTGTAGTAACCTAGGACATGATGTGGTCCACCAGATTATTGAATATTTAAGCTGCAAGAGGTGCGCCATTACATGGATGCTGCTATCAATTGTCTTCTTTGTTCCCCATTCTTTTCATTTGATTATAAAGCAGGGTTTGCGATTGATATTTGATAGGTTTTGACTTGATGTTACCTATTGTTTGTATTAATTATATGTTTTCTTTATGAATCGGTGCATTTTTTTCACACTATTATTCCATGTTTGAATTTGTCGATGGCATGTTGAACAATTATTATACTTGAGTACTTTGACACCTCTGACAAGTGTCCACCTATCTACTGGTCATTTATACCTCTTGAAATTTTGTAAATTGTGTAGTAAACAGGGTGCTTATTAAAGTGGAATCGTATCATGCTACCAGGTTGCGAAACTTTTCCAGAAAATTCAGGAGATGGTGGAGGATGAAAGTAACCTTGTTTTTGTTCTGATTGGTGAGTTTTATCATTATTCTGTTATATTCTCTTTTTACCTTTCTGTAATTCAATTTTCTTATAGTTGAGGAGTATTTCCATAGTATGCGTAAAGTTTCTTTCATTTCACATTCATGTGAATAATTTTTTTTGTCAATATAGGTGGCTATCATCTTCAAATGCCTTTTTGCATTAAAATGGGCGGTCATGGAGCTTGATGCCAATTCAAGATGTTCATAAGATAACTAATTAAGATTTTACAACCAATTTTTTATGAGTTGGTGTTTTGTTCCTACCGAAGACAACCATTAGCGTAATTGAGAAATTTTATTGGACTTTTGATAACAAATAGATAAAATTGATTTCGAAACACAATACCTACTCTGAAAAGGCACAAGAGGATAAGTTTGGGCCAAATTTAATTCAATTTTTCTTATATAATTTTAGGATGACAAATTTTGTACGGGTCAAATTTAGTTATGAAATTCTTTATTATATAGAAAATGGATATGTACTGATTCTACTGAATATGGTATGGGAATAACAAACCTATACCCCAAATTCCCAATTTTATATCCAACAAGCTGCTTGCTTTTCTTCTCTGTTCCTTCAAGACTTCTTCAAGTTTTATCTAAGGGTTTCTGATGGTTCAATCTTCAAGCTTTGATTTTGACTTCTTCTCATCGGCGACTAGGGTTTTCAAGCAGCATCGAGAAAAGATTTCAACTTTGACTAGAGTTTGAACCGGTTCATCCTTTGACTTTGACCACAATTTTCGAGGCATCATTGAGCAAGTGATTTCGACTTCAACTAGAGTGCAAGTTGCTTCCCCCTTCAACTTCAACTAGGATTTCGAGGCAGCTTCGAATTCCTGGCAACTTGAATGATGACTTTGAAACTCGAGTGGGGCTCAAGTGAGATTGCTAATTTTGAGACAAGACTGCTTCGACTTCGAACATAAAATTTACTAGAAATAATAAAATAAAACAAAAAAAATTAACATTGCTGATTTCTGTGGGTGCTTAAGCGGCCAGACACCCCTGCTGCTCTGCCTTTTCCACACTTTTAAAACATGGATCCCGAGATTTTGTGTCGGCTAAGGAGCCTCTTCTTTCATTTAGCTTTGTTCATCACCTAAATCAAATTAACAATTATCTTATTGTTTTAACTGCACATGTTTATGACTACTTCTCATGAGATTAAATATTAGGAAGTGGCCGATAACTTTTACAATGCCAATCTTAATAGTTAGGGCCCTATATAGGCTTGATCAAATCTCATTGATAAAGGATCCCGAATCGAAGTTAATTGGAAGGAAACATTTGTTCTTGAAAATATCAGCTGGGTTGTCCAATGGCATATATTTCATCTCAGAAGTGGAGGCATTTCTTACAGCAATCTCATCATCATCTCTCTCTGTGTGTGTAAAAGGGGTATGAGCCGGTGGTTCTTTTTTAAAAATGAGCCCTCGCCCGAAAACACACAAACACCCATGTATTTCACTGATCCAAACCGGCCTTCTTGATCTACGTATGATGAAATTTTTATGTATAAAAAATCTCGGGATTTAAAGAGGTCTGACGCGTTCATCAAGCGACCGCAATTTTTCTATACCGATAAGCCGTTGATTTTTCTATCTGCTTAATGAACGCGTTAGACGTTTTTACATTCCGAGATTTTTTGTAGATAGGGTTTTCATGATACGTAGATCGAGATGACCGGTTTGGATCAGTGAAATACATGGGGGATATGTGGTTTGCGGCGATGGCTCATTTTTAAAAAAGGAGCCGCCGGCTCATGCCCCTTTTTATCTCTCTCTATGTGTGTAGGGAGTGATCCATTGCAAACCAGGCTGCGTTTTTTAAAAAACGGGAACTCCCGATCTATGACATATTTTAACGATTCGATCTACGACATTTTAACGGTTTGGTTTGGATCCGTTCAAGTTTGCAATGGAGTTCCTGTTCAAAGCGTTTATGAGGTGGCACCTCATTTTAAGAAATGAGGTGTTGTCTTAAAATTTGGCTAGTCACCCATTTTATGGATGATCGGTACCGGCCATCCCATTCTCTATGGTGTAAAACATGGGTATCCTAAGTTTCATGCGATTTTGATATCATTTGCCCATCGATATAGCTTTGTCAAATGTTCTATTGTCGAAAAACCGTTAATTTTGGTACTACTCGATGCAAGGTTAAACGTTATCGAAAACATATGAAATTTGGTATACCTATAATCTAGATCATGAAGATCAAGTTGAACGTGCCGATCATCAGAAAATATGATGTGAAGTCAAATTTTAAGGCGACACCTCATTTCTTAGAATGAGGTGCCACCTCATGAACACTTTCCTTGTATATGTGTGTGTGTGTGAATAATGTAGAAAAGATGCCATAGGTGGCGTCCAAAAAATACATCCTCCACTATTTTGTTCGACGATCGGCACCCATTATCATCTTTATCATTAAGATGTGGATACACCAAATTTCACGTGATTCTACCACTTTTTCATCGTTGAATTAGCAATGTAAAAAGTTCTATTGTCGGTAAACCGTTAATTTTGCACTCAGTAAATCAACGATGAAAACATGTTGGAATCATATGAAATTTTGTATATATATATATCTTAATCGATAAGGTTAAGTATGGTGTGCGCCAATCGGCAAAAAAAAATACAAGAGGGTTGACTCATTTCGCCACCATAGGAGGAAATTCTCTCCTAGGTCTTTTGCCCTCCATTTTATATATATATATATATATATATATATATATATATATATATATATATATATATATATATATTAGGATTCTCTATGCCTGAGCTTAAATTAACAAATTCAGGCACCATCTCAAAATTGAAAATTTTCGACGATCCGAATTGTTCATCTTGATCCAAACAGTGAAATACACGGATACGTTGAAACTCATGCGGTTCCAAAATCGTTTGCATGTTGATCTAATGGTTTCAAAATCAACGGTATATAAATATCGATAAACCATGAATTTTAGTATACTTAGATCAACATGCAAACGATTTCGAAACCGCATGAGTTTCGGCGTACCCGTGTATTTCACCATTTAGATCAAGATGAACGGTTCGGATCGTCGAAAATTTTCAATTTTGAGATGGTGCGTGAATTTCTTAGTTTAGACATGGGCCTAGATGATCCTAACTCATATAGATGTGTGTGTGTGTGTGTGTGTGTGACCACCTGGTCTAGGGAAATTTGAAGGGTCGCGCTTGGTTATGTCAGAAACAAAAACTTCATCTAACCCCACCTGGTCTAGGGAAATTTGAAGGGTTGCAGATTGCCTTGGTTATGAGTCCATTCTGCATGACAACAAGAAAATAGATTGGCTGATCAGTCAACTGGCTTTCCGGTTTAAATAACAAGGATGAAGAACATGTGCCTCATTTGGGAACCCTACACCAAGGCCTTTGATTTTCTGCCTTTTGCGCTCTCAACCGATTTGGTAATGCAATCAATACTTGGATCAACTGTCCTCATTTTCCTGTATAGTATCCCTCTTGCAGTCGAATTGAAAAAAGAGATTACCAACTTGTGAAACCTCTCAGCAATTTTTTCTTTGCTTCGAGTTGTGGTTAAAATAGTAACAAACTACATAAGCGAGTGATAATATTTTAATAAGCATTCCATTGATAATTTGGTTTCTATTTTTCTTCTCTATACTCGTTATGTAATGATTGATAATGTTCTATCTGGTATTTCCCGCATATCATCTGCATTTAAAATTTTTTATGGTATATTTTCCTTCTCCTTTTTATCTTCTTTGAATATATTTCCAATGATTATATTGTAGATGAAGTGGAAAGCCTTGCTGCTGCAAGACAGGCTGCCTTATCTGGTTCTGAGCCTTCAGACTCCATTCGGGTTCTCCATCTCATCTCTGTTGCTCCATAACTCAGTATTCAACAATATGCAACTCTTAGTTGATTTACTGAGATGCATTTTTACTTGGTTTCTAGAAAAATGTGGGTATTAAAGGCAGAGGAGAGAGTCTCTCTCCTATATTGGTCAAAATGTTGATTTTCCATAACATCTATTTGATGATTGACATCGTCCATCTTGATCTTCTTGGCATAAAGCATATGCACACCAATTTCTATGTGATTTTGATACTCTTTGACCGTTTATTTGGTTCTGGAAAATATTCTACTATTGGCACACCGTTAAATTAGTGACCCGCTGATTCAAGTGCAAGAAAGTATCGAAATCACATTTGTTTTGTGTGCATAGCTTAGAACATGATCAAATGAACGGTGCCGATCATCAAAAATTAGGATTATACGTTGACTTTTTGACCGACGAGGAGAGTTTTTTGCCCTATGCCTTTAACCTCCACATTCCTTATATTATTATTCGAAAAAGGATGCTTCAATGAGCCTGCGAAACTCCTACTTATTGAAAATTTCAGGTTGTCAATGCTTTGCTTACTCAGATGGACAAATTGAAAAACTGGCCAAATGTGATCATTCTGACAACATCAAACATAACTACTGCTATTGGTATGCCAACGAATGCTCTCTTGATTTTTGGTCGATGAACTCCTTTCCAATGGATTCCTATTTATATAGATATCTGCAGAATTTCCCTACCCTTGTGCCTGCGATAATTACAACATCTCTCTCAACTTAATCATGCTTCTAAAATTATTAGGTGCTGTTCACTGCAATGTTTCCTGTACATATGCCTGCAGGCATGAGTACTTAGTTGATGTTGGAATGATATTTCCGTAGACGTTTGATGCTGAAACCATTGGTTGAGTTACTGAATCTCGGTTTAAAAATGCTACGGTGGGTGACATCTGTATATATGAATTTAGCGATATCTAACGCACTGGATTCCATCTGAACTCCTTAGTTGAATTTCCTAGGGTGAGTAGTGCTTGGATGGGTGATCTGTTGAGATTCATCGTGTTGTCTGTAAAAAAAAGTTTCAGCGATATCACGCGTTGTTTATATCGGAAGTTTGGAATGATGCAACTTGTGATTCTTTCAGGATCATATTTTATCATATGAATCTGTGTGATCAAGAATCTGTACATGCATGAGTTGCTTCACAAGTCTTGGATCAACTTGCATAACTTCAGATAATAGCAAACTATTGCCATCAAGTGCTGAATTTGAAAAAATCCAAGATGGTTATATTTAGGCAGACATGGAAGAAAAAGATGCGTTAGAAAAGATGTTGGAACTTATTACAATGAAACCAAATTAAAAATTACAATAAATAATAATTGATGGAGCGGAAATTAAGGCACGGGTATCCCGCTTTCTTTAAGGCAAATTTCGCACCGTCCCAAAAGAAATCTAATGGTTCGATTCGATGCAGCGGGTTGCCGGTACGTTGTCTCCAGAATACAATAGCCCCGATTCCATTGGTTCGCCCTCCCATTCATGCATAAAATGAAGAGCAGGACTCTGCCCACACCTTTCTCAACACAAATGATTAAGTTATATGGAGGATTGTTTTTTGATAAAAAAACATTATATTTTTTTCAATGAAATAATAATGCATTTATATATAGGGCCAAAAAAGCATAACCTAAAAATAAAATTAATCAAGGGAAAAAATAAGCCAGATTTTATTGTCCTGTAAAAATCATTAATGGGTGCTAATAGAGCATGGATCTGAGGCAGCTTGGGCTTTATCAATAAAGTTGTATGGCGGGGGTCTTAGGTAAAGGACCCACCACCGGATCTTCAACCTTGCAAGAGAAAGGACGTCGGAGTTATACTCCGGTCTTTTCTCCAATGATAAAGTCAGTCTCTTTCTTAGAAAGGTAAGGTTTCTATTTCTGGAAAGGGGGTATCATACCTTTGCTCTCACGCTGGGGAGATTTATATAGGTGTTACATACGGTGGTGATGCAATCAATGAAGATTCGGTTAGTTATCTAGGGTTCAGTGCCTACATATGCAGCCCTCTTTGTACAAGGATCTTTGGGTGGGCCTCCTGGGCCGAGTAACACAGGTTTGGATCCATGTTTGGCCTCGTGGGCTGAGTGGAGTTGAGCCGGAGCCGTCGTTGGTTATTCTATGCAGTACCAGGTGCCACTGTAAAAAAGAGCCCAACAATCAAATTTTTTATTATGAAACGTGAAAGCATGCAGTCAATAAAATCCTGACATTAAATTTGTTTTAATAGCCTAGAATTAAAATCTGCAACGTGCACAGATCCTAAGACCTTATGCATGGCTCATATTCATGGGCTTGAATATTATATATCCATGCATTAACCCACATATCCATGGTTTAAAAACTTCAAGCCCAAGAAAAAGGTTAAGCCCAAATAGCAGCCCAAAAAGTAATACAAATATTTTGTTAAAATTTCCAACAAAAGAATATAGGGATCCTAATAAATGTCAATAACTGATATACGAGTGTTTAGAACAGCGGATGATGCATAGGAGAAATGATTGGGAACCATAGCTGCTTCCCTAAATTTATGAAGGATGGTGGATATGGAGTAACCAAAGTCATGGAAGTTGATAAAAATCATAAGGAGTCAAGGAAGTAACCAAGGCCATATAAGTTGGTAAAAAAATCTTAAGAGCCATGAAGAGTTCAGGATTTCAGTATACAATAAGATGTTGGTTGTTTTCTGTAAAAGCAGAATTTAACAATCATAGCATGTGAGGAATGCTTAAGAGCAGATGTTAGCAATCGTAGAATGTGCGAAAACGCTTGGTTAATTCAGTCCCTAGGACAGCCTAACTAAGTTAAAAAGCTGTGAATGAGAGTAAATACAGGAAGTACTTTAATAGGCTTAGGGATGTGGTAATGCCACTGGTTATAATCCGTGAATATCTCATTTTTAAAATGATTTTTGCTCAAATAAACCAAAGGAAACGACCCAACTATGCAACAAAGAGCTTGGTCTATCAAACAGCCTGTGCAAATTAACGAAGATCCTGTGTAATACACAACTTAGGAAACTGGTAACTTTTTGTTTCCATGTCGAGTTAAATTTGTCCATTTTTGGCCTTTTTGTCAAACGTGTACCATTAATTGTCATTTTGTTGAATACAGATTGTTAAAATGATGACTTAAAATTGGACTGCAGATATTGCTTTTGTTGATCGAGCAGATATCAAGGCATATGTTGGCCCCCCGACACTTCAAGCCCGATACGAGATACTGAGGTCATGCATGCAGGAACTCGTGCGGTCAGGGATTATTGCATGCTCTCAGGTATTCCATGCTTCTTTTGCTTTATTTTTCCCTGCTGCCTAATAACTTGTCACCTGCACTTTCATGAATTGATTGTTGTGCTATTGGGAGCTTAACAGAAATTAAAAACTTTTTGGAGTTTTTTGCGTCATAGGTGTGGTCTTCATTGTGATAGCTCCCAAAAGAGTGATCTTAGAATCTATGCTACATATTTTTGACCAATCTCTCAGGGTTTGCATCTTGAAATTTATCTCTTAATGTCCCTTACTGTCCTAAAAAGGGAAAGGAAAAAACCCTTCAAATCTCTCTTCTTACAGGCTATTCAAACAAAATGTGTAGATTAGCAATCATAAATTTATATAGGAAATTCTACTATGATCTAATCTTCCCCCCCCCCCCCACCCACCCCACAATATAAGCTGTATAACAAGTCTAGGCGATCATTTTGTAAAATTAAAAATTATTTATATTTTCATTGGAAATAAACAATTTCAATATTTTTTGTTGCACATGCAAAAAGTACTAGCATTTATTTACTTTTGGGATAGATGCGTTCCAAAAAAAACAGGATAATGATAAATTGACCACCCTTTAAAATTTTAATCACTAAAGCCTGTGATTTTTCTGTTTAGGATCAGGATCATCTCCAGCTTCCAAACTATTCAACCTTAAGGGAGAAGCTGCATTCTTCAGAGGTAGGGCAACATCGAGGCTCGCTTCTTCTCAGCAGACTATTGCTTGAAGCCTCAGAAGCATGTCAGGTTAGGGCTTCTGTTGATACTTATCATTTGCAACATCCAGAACTAAAAAATATTTTAACAATCAAGGTTTATATCAACAATTTTCCAGGGATTAAGTGGGAGAGCACTGAGAAAGCTTCCGTTTTTAACTCATGCCGCTCTTACCAATCCTTACAGTTGTGATCCAAAGAATTTTGTATCCACGTTAATAGAAACCGCACGAAGAGAGCGTGCTGAACTGCATGCGTAACATAAAAACACACTACAAAGTAATGTCTAAAAAAATTTGGAGAGGGATTGTATTGTTTCCATATAGCTATTCTTGAAATTTTCTTAAGCCTGTAAGAATTTTACTAGTATGGTTTTTGTTCCTGTACCAAGTGAAATATGAAAGAAACTCGTCTTTTTACCCTTGCTGTGTAGAAAAGAAAACAATCTTATCATGTTGTGCTTAGTAACTTCAAATGATAAATATTCCTTTTTTTCGGCAATTTACTGTGCAATATGGATTTGCTTCGTTATTTGTTTCTCTATAAACAAGCACCGATTCATTTCTATTGTCTTTTTTGCTGTCTAAGACCGTGCATCATGGCCTTTTACCTTTGATACCTAAAGAGAAAAAATGTGCAGGAAAACTTTTGGACTTTGAATGATTTGTCAAATGGAATCTTTGTGGAAGCATCCTATGCCTTCTGTTTTCGAAGTTCCTTATAACTATTGGATAGGGCATCTATGCTATTATTTGGCCCCGGTTATTAAATGCCATTAGATCCAAAGATGAAAGTTAGAGTAAAACAAGCAAGCCGCATATTTCGTTTATTTTGACCTATGATGTGGGCCTAAATTTTATAATAGCATATAAATTGTAAGAAAAATATTAGCGGAGTCTGAATCCCTTATAATTGATTCTGGGTCATTGCTCTTATTTTGCCATGCTACCAAATCCAATGTGAGAACTAGTGTAGAATAGGGGCTTAGAGATTTGATTTATTTTGATATAGCATGTCAATAGCGGGGAAATAATAGCGTGACCCCAAATTCCTTTTTTTTTTTTTCCGAGGGAAAATGATGTCAGATGTTGTCTTCCGTTGATCATCCGTTGGATTTTGGTGGTGGTCGTCTGTTGCGTGTGGATCTCAATGGGTTTTGATGAGAATAGTGATTTGAGGAGTTTGGTGCCGAGTACCTGCAAAGAAGTCCCGGGATGGTTTGGTACCACCGAGGATCCTCCGACGATCAAGTTAGTAATGAGATCTGAGCAGAGTAACGGCATGGTAGAGTAAAGAATGGCTTACTTGACCTCTCTGTGATGGGGGTTTATATAGCGGCGGCGAGAATCTCGCCGGCCGTTACGCTCCCGACGTCACGCCCGCGCAAAGAGCGGATCGCCCGTTAATGGGGATCGTGATGGCGTGGAACGTGGGATGTTGCTGACGGAGAATTTGTGCATGGCGAGATTGGCGGAGCGGCGGTTACGCCTGTGAGCGGTGGAGTTGGTCGGTCGGAGGGACCGAGGAAGATGGCCTTGGCGGGAGAGCTCGGGAACGAGCGGGAGGGCCGAGGCATCTTGGTCTTGTGGTAGCTCGGGGTGAGCTGAGAGGCCGAGGAGGCCAATTTGCTGGGGGTCCTGAGGAGGGCCGGCTTCTGCTCGCAGTTCAGGTGCAAGGGTGGCCTGGTCGGCCCCTGTGGGCCCTTTCTTCTGAGTTCTGGTACACGCCATCTGCCACGTGTCCTGATCTTGGAGGTCGCTAATATAGAGCATCATCATTAGCCCCCCACTCTTGTCCCGACCAGCTGGCGGGTCGGGTCAAGAGTGGACTGCCGGGCCGCCTGGGGCGAGCTCCCTTCTAAGATTTCGTCGGGACGCGTCCCCGGGCTGTCAACTGCCTTTTTTGCCAGCGAATCAGGGCGAAATCTCTGCATTTAAGGAAGGTGCGTCGGTTCATGCATCCTGTCACCGAAGCGACGGTCTGCGTGTCAAGCGTCGGTTGGCCGACGCGACGTGTGCAGACCTGCGGCGTCTGATGGGACGCGACCTAGTGCGAGGATAACAAGCGGAGCGATCGGTCGTCGAGTTGATTTCGGTCACTTGCCAAGTGTGCCAAGCGCTGCTGAGAAGGAGGCATCTCCATGGCCCCGAAGTCGAGGGGGGATTACTCAGACTTGGATAGACCTGATGTCTCTTGTTGGGGCTTCGGATTCACTGCATGTGATGGGCTCAGTGGTCTCGTTATGAGGGCTACAAACCCGCAGCGTCTGTTGGGCAGGAGGATGCCTGTTAGGGATGACCGAGCAGGGAAGCTGCTCGGTTGATCTTGGCGAGAGCCTTGATCCCTGGCGTTGCGAGTAGGGAAGCTACTGGCCAGGGATAGCCGAGTCTAGAAGGACTTTGATCCTTGTCTTTGTTGGGTAGGAAGCTACCCGCTGGGATGCGCCGAGTAGAAAGGGGCTCGGCAGCCTCGCGAAGAGGGCTTCAGATCCTCGGCGTCTGATGGGCAGGAGGACGTCCGCTGGGGATGCGCTGAGCAGGAAGGAACTCGGCGGCCTCACGATGAGGGCTTGAGATCCTCGGCGTCTGATGGACAGGAAGATGCCCACTGGGGATGCGCCGAGCAGGAAGGAACTCGGCGGCCTCACGATGAGGGCTTGAGATCCTCAGCGTCTGATGGGCAGGAGGACGCCCGCTGGGGATGTGCCGAGCAGGAAGGAACTCGGCAGCCTCGCGACGAGGGCTTCAGACCCTCAGCGTCTGATGGGCAGGAAGATGCCCGTTGGGGATGCGCCGAGTAAGAAGGATCTAGGCGGCCTCGCGATGAGGGTTTGATTCCTGGAGTTGGAGGGGCCGTAAGAGGCCTGCGAAGGATGACCGGGCAGTGAAGCTGCGCGGTTGCCTCTTGGCGAAGGCTTTGATCCTTGACGCTGGAGGGGCCGTGAGAGGCCTGCGAAGGATGACCGGGCAGTGAAGCTGCGCGGTTGCCTCTTGGCGAGGGCTTTGATCCTTGACGCTGGAGGGGCCGCGAGAGGCCTGCGAAGGATGGCCGTGAGAGGCCTGCGAAGGATGACCGGGCAGTGAAGCTGCGCGGTTGCCTCTTGGCGAGGGCTTTGCTCCTTGACGCTGGAGGGGCCGTGAGAGGCCTGCGAAGGATGACCGGGCAGTGAAGCTGCGCGGTTGCCTCTTGGCGAGGGCTTTTGATCCTTGACGCTGGAGGGGCCGTGAGAGGCCTGCGAAGGATGACCGGGCAGTGAAGCTATGTGGTTGTCTCTTGGCGAGGGCTTTTGATCCTTCAGGACGGGGACCGGGCAGGGTTACTGCCCAGTGCCTCTTGGCGAGGACTTTGATCCCTGTCGGTTGTGGTAGGAAGCTACCAGCCGGGGATAGCCGAGCAAGGACTCGACTGCCTCTTGGAGGACTTTGGTCCTTAGCGCGGGAGGGGCTGTAAGAAGCCTACCAAGGACCCTTGGCCGGGCAGGGTTACTGCCCGGTGCCTCTTGGCGAGGGTTTTTGTCCTGAAGGATAGCCGAGCGAGGGATCCTCGGGCTCGACTGCCTCTGGGAGGGCTTTTTGATCCCTGGCGTTGCGGTAGGGAAGCTACCCGCCGGGGATAGCCGAGCGAGGGATCCTCGGGCTCGACTTCCTCTGGGAGGACTTTCTGATCCCCGGCGTTGCGGTAGGGAAGCTACCCGCCGGGGATAGCCGAGCGAGGGTCGGGCTCGACTTCCTCTGGGAGGACTTTCTGATCCCTGGCGTTGCGGTAGGGAAGCTACCCGCCAGGGATTGTTAGTTATATGTATGCCCTAGAGGCCATTACTATACATAGGATGTATATTGTAGTGGATGCTGGGACATATATAGGGAGGACTTTCTTGCTCGACATGATAGTATGCTATCTGGTTGATCTTTACCTTAACGTGTACACTGATTGTCTCCCTGTTACATGTTGGTAAAGCCCTTAGGATCTGTACTTGACTACCTGAACTATGATGCGGATCATACTAGTGGGGACATGGTAGTCCATAAGTACATCCTTCAAAGTCCCTAGTCGTGGGTGTATCGAGACGGGGCATCGATATACCAGAGTAGACTAGCGTATACCTTCTCGACCCATACAGATGGGCGATGGATGATCCTATATCCATTGGTGTTTGACATCGGAGATGATATACGGGTGCTCAGTAGAGACTGGGTACACTGGACGGACTCGCCGAGAACTCCCAGATGGTATTATACCTCACGTCAGATGGCAGTTCTCTGGTGACACTGGTACAGAGTAGTCTGTTGACCCGAGATCGTCATAGAGTCTTGTGTGGTTCCCACTGTGCTTTGATTTCCATCTTACCACGTCCAAGAGGGCGTGCAAAACGGTGGTTTTTGGGTACAGTCCCGAGTCACATGGAGGCAATGAGCGATAGGAGGGGATTCGTCTCTCCCGGTATATAGGGGGTTGATGTTGCGCTGTGTTCGATTGGCTATAACAGGAAATCCCTGGCCAGGGTTGCTGAGATTTACTGGTAAGTGTTACCAGTAGTTTCTCGAACAGTTATAGACCTCATATCGACACGACTTATTGAGCTATTAGGGTCTGACGTCTACCACTCCTAGGCGAGATATGCGACATATCAGACGATCAGACCGGACTGTACGGTAGTGTTACTGGTCGGATTCACTGGAGTGTGAGCGGGCTTGCTCGTCGATCTTCAGATCGCTCAATACCCGGGTGGCCGTTACGTTTAGCAGACCGCTTGCGGCTTGTGGGTGTTTGATATGATCATCGCCTGCTGCCGGCGTATTGACGAGTCTTTAGAGTCCTACACAGAGGTTTCCTGGCTCAAGCGAAACGAAATAGGAGCGCATATGAGATATGTGCGGGACCGAGAGTAATACGAGTATGTGATACTGTATTCGATTCTCGCGATGTGACATTGATCGGTTATATGCGATATAGCCGGGTTATCGGATCAAGTGTTGATTCGATAAGATGTTACTAATGATACCAGTCGGTTATGTGCGCATGACCGGATCATTGAATCAAGTGTTGATTTAATGATTTAATGCATATTTATATATTTGATATATTGCTTTGCATCAACTAGTATCGGTTTACTTAAGATGGATTTTCTCGCTCGAGTGTGCGCATTGTATATGCGATATGTTTATGTGCACATGTTTGTATCATGTTTGATGATGCATACCACTTTGGTTAAGTGTAAAGTTTGAACCATGGTTGTGTTTGTGTTTAGGGTTTTATTTTCTTAATTATTCATTTATTCTTTTTGATAAATGGATAAAAGGAAAGCAAATGAGAAAATGGTGGCTTCTTTTGTTTTGTTCATGAATCTTCATGAAGCTTTGACTTAGTTAACCATTTTGTCTCATGCTTAACCCTAACCACTCCACTAACCCTAGTTCACTCTCTACAACTAACCATGGTCATGTTATGATAAGAATGAGTTTCTTTTCTAATTAAACTAATTCTTTTCATAACAATTTCCTTCTTCTTCTTCCTTGCTTCAAGTGAAGAAAAGCTTACCTCATCAATAGTGATTGATGTTTTTGAGTGAGAAATCCAATTCTAAAGTTAACCCACTTCCTATTTCTTCATCCTCTACCTCTTGCCAAGTAGTAGAGTGTGTTTACTTCACAAGTTTCATGACTTGGTGAAGTTGTGAGCTTGATCTAGCGATGCTTCGACGTAGATCATCTTCGGCATGGACATCGACGACCTAGCTTGCCCATTCTCCGACGAAGCCGACTCTAGAGCCCGGATTTGATTTGGACAGCGGAGACGACCTCGTTGCGGAGCCGTGGAGGTGGAGGACCGGATCTACAAAGGTTGTATTTCCGTTTTCTCATTAGTTAAGTGTTAACTAGTTATTGTTCGCCTAGACATCTAGTTATCGATCCGTAGTTTAGGGTTTGTAGGCACCATAATTTTTGAAATTGCCATGGTTGATGGCTTGGGAGACCTCACTAGCGTGCCTAGGAACCCTACAGGGCTAGCCGAGCAGGGTAGCTGCCGGGCTGCCTTTTAGTGAGGGCTTAGATCCTTAGGCGAGGTGGCCCTCGAGCCGCCACGACAAGCCCCTTCTGTGCGACCCCGTCAAGGGAGGGGGTGTCGGTCATGCCTGGGATCAGGCGAGGTGACCGACATCTCCTCAGGGGGTGAGGGTCGTGAGGAGGCTCGAGGCGAGGCGCCCTGGCGGAGGATCTTGGCGTGGAGCTGTGGGGCGCCCAGCGGGCCTTAGAGTGTATCAGCCCTCGAGACCCGTGGCCATGGGACGCAGCCTGCCGGTGGTCAGCCGCGCCGATGAGGGCAGAGTCTCCTGAAGGCGGAGGAGCGGCAATCTGGGGCCCTGGCCCGGCCATTTGGACGCGGACGAGCGCATCCGTGATGGACTGTAGTCGGTTTATTCGGCCGGTGAGGGCGTTGATGACGGTCGCCGGAGGAGGTTCATCTGCGCCTCCGATGAGGGGGAGGCGGCGGCTGGTATTTAGATCTTCAGGGTGATCGCTTGCGATGTGGATGGAAATCGGAAGGCCAACTTTGTTTTTTTTTTTGTGGAGTTTCCTTTCCCATAGACGGCGCCAACTGATGGAGGTCCTATTCGGGTCTCCATCAGATTTTGTCTTCCGTTGATCTCCCGGTGGATTTTGGTGGTGGTCTTCTGTTGCGTGTGGATCTCAATGGGTTTTGATGAGAATGGTGATTTGAGGAGTTTGGTGCCGAGTACCTGCAAAGAAGTTCCGGGGTGGTTTGGTATCACCGAGGACCCTCCGACGATCAAGTTAGTAATGAGATCCGAGCAGAGTAACGGCTTAATAGAGTAAAGAATGGCTTACTTGACCCCTCTGTGATGGGGGTTTATATAGCGGCGGCCGCACGCAGCAGCTGGCGCGAGAATCTCGTCGGCTGTTACGCTCCCGACGTCACGCCCGTGTAAAGAGCGGATCGCCCGTTAATGGGGATCGTGATGGCGTGGAACGTGGGATGTTGCTGGCGGAGAATCTGCACATGGCGAGATTTGCGGAGCGACGGTTACGCCTGTGAGCGGTGGAGTTGGTCGGTCGGAGGGACCGAGGAAGATGGCCTTGGCGGGAGAGCTCGGGAACGAGCGGGAGGGCCGAGGCATCTTGGTCTTGTGGTAGCTTGGGGTGAGCTGAGAGCCCGAGGAGGCCAATTTGCTGGGGTCCTGAGGAGGGCCGGCTTGTGCGCGCAATTCAGGTGCAAGGGTGGCCTGGTCGGCCCCTGTGGACCCTTTCTTTTGAGTTCTGGGACATATCATCTGCCACGTGTCCTGATCTTGGAGGTTGCTAATATAGAGCATCATCACTTACTCAATAAAATAAATTAAAAAAATAAAATATTTATAAGATTCAAAGCTTGTGCATCGAGATAAACAATTCTTGATACATCATAAAACAAAATACAAACGAAACAAAAAATGCTTTCGTGGTTTATATCAAACGCGTTCGTTACCGTTAAATGGAATGCATTGCAAATCCTGATTTTTGAAGGCAAAATATGTCTCCTTTCCGAGAGCTTAAAAAAGAATCAAGATTCTTCCCTTATTTCTGTTCTTATCCAATAGGCGAATACTATTGATAGTATTTTCATCTTTAATAATAACACTGTGAGAAATAGTTAACATTCATAATAGCATTATTATCAAAATCCTCAAGAGATTTAATAGAAGCTTTAGTGGAGTATTTGGAACATGATTTCTGTTTAGAATCCTTGAAAGAAGAGATAGTATCACGTGACATGGAAAGATATTTATTAAAAGCAGTGGTAATCAATTTTCTTCTAGCGATCATCTTCTTGACGAGAGGTGGTTTGAATCCAGGATATCAAGGGATTACCTTCCAAGTCTAACTCAGTCCATCCCAAATTCCTTTGAACTGCTAACATATTTATATTCAAAGAGGCAAAATCATATTAGAGTTGATTTGTTTCAAGCGAATTAAGAAAAAAAGGTCAATCAAAAAATCCATCTATACCTTCAAAATTCTAGAAATAAGTTTTGCTTTGAAATGCCCTAAAATTATATCCTTTTCATGTTGATATGTATGTTGTATATTGAGGTTTTGGAGTACCATATTAAATTCTAGAGTGTAGGGTCATAAAAATATATTGATTGTGGTTATTGAAGATAATGATATACGACAGATTGTTTTGAGAAAAAGGGTTAATTGCACGAACACCCTTGTAGTTCACCTTGTGTATGACAATTGTAGCCCCCCTCATATTATTAATGAGTGAGAATAGTGTTGTTAGTTTTGTAAGAAACATGAAACGAATCGAAACAGAGAAAATTCGATACGAATCATAAGTCATGTAACTAATGTATCCGTTGTTATACAATTTGTAACGTACGAAATGATACGAAACGAAACGCGAAACACACGATACGTTATTTAACCATTAATTATCATAGCCGGTTGGGTTTTCAGGTTTAAAATTTGCTTGGTTATATTAAATTATTAATAATTTACTTGTTCCAACACAACCCATGCCTAAATTTCTTCATAATAATCTGCATTACGAAGACATCTCTCGTTTTTATGATGATATTATGATGATAGTGATGAGCTAATCGAAGAAATTGATTTTTCGTAGCGTTAACTTTTTATCTAGTAGTGATATTTTGTAAACTTGATTGGGATATTTTAGTTATTATTCTTATAAGTTATGAAACCTATCCTATTTATGTTTATAAATTATGACATATGCGATATTTTAGTTATTATTCTTATAAGTTATAAAACCTGTCCTATTTATGTTTTTATGTTTATAAATTATGACATATGGATGCATTTTTTGGACCTTTTCGTTGCAACTGCATGAGTTTGTGTTATATATATATATATATATATATATATATATATATATATAGAGAGAGAGAGAGAGAGAGAGAGACGGGAGGTGTTCATGGAGGAAAGGTGCCATAGGAGGGAATTTTCTCTTATGGCGTCGGAAAAATGGCATCCTCCATAATTTTTTTGACGATTGGCATAGATCACCTCCATCTTTATCATCTAAGATGTGGGTACATCAAATTTCATATGATTATACCATTTTTTCACCGTTGATTTAGTTGGTGCAAAATTAATGGTTTACCGACAATAGAACTTTTTACATTGCTAATTAACGGTGAAAAAGTTGTGGAATCATATGGAATTTGGTGTACCCACGTATTAGATGATAATGATGAAGATCATGGGTGCCGATCGTCCGAAAAAATGAGGGGGGGTATATTTTTTTGACGTCATAGGAAGAAATTCCCTTTAATGGTTTCCTTCATTATTCTTGTGTGTATAGTGCATGCGTGCACGGTTGTAATTCGGAAATTTGTTTTAGCTTGTATGTGGCTTTATTTTGCTAAATTGAATATTTTTTAATTTATAAGTAGTTCTATATATAATTACTTAGTTATTATAAACGATACAATAAATAAGAAAACGAAATACAAAACCTATCACCCTATTACGATTTGATAACTTTGACCAGAACACCCTCTCTGTTCAATGACCAAAACTCTAAAAGACACTCGGATTTCACTATAAAAGTAATAAAAGAATTCAACAGTTCAAATAGACAATCATATATTTGAGTAGTGAAGAGCGGAATTTGAGTGTTTTAAAGGTAAGCAGAGGCTGCGTTTGTGCTAATAGAACATTTTTTTTGAACTGTCCTGTAAGCATAACCCAGACATACTGCACACACAAGCACAGAACACACACACATCCAGAAGATCCATGCATTTGCCCGGAAACGTAAAATTGTGACTACTTTGTCTCCTTGGGATTGAACCCTACACTCTTTTTACGAGGGGAAATGCCATACCAAATGAGGTATTGCTCATTGGTTGCTAATAGAACACTTGAGATATCCTTTAAACTAAAATGGTTAGCACAAATCAAAAGAACCTTAGACTTCTAACTTTGTATTTCCATTCGGACAAACTCGACCATAACAATCAACATAGCTTGTACGCACAAAAAACCAAGTAAAGCTTCCTAGGCTATCAAAACCTTGCTTCTGGTAGATAACATAATTAAAAGCAAAAAGCAACACATCGGTCCCTTTGAGCTGGATCCGGGAGTCCCTTTCCCTGCTATTCCCTGCTATTACAATCAACGGTCCAGATTTATCCAAAATCGAAATCATGGTTGAGATTTGCATAACAGGGGCTTTTGGTATTGGTTCATTGCACGTGTTTTGCACATATGATGTATGGCCAAGATTGGTGAATAACTTTCATGCTATTATTTTCTAATGGCTAAATTGCACAAATGTATCCATCAACATTCACATTTTTTGCGATTGATACCATAAATTAATTTAATTACAAACAAGTATCATGAACTTTTATTGCAACTGAACACCATCAACTTTACTTTTCTTCGGTCTGCAAATGTTATATTTAAGTGCTACGTCATCAATATTTGACTTGTTTATTCCATTTTACTCTTATGTTAAAGGTTCATGATACTGATCTGTAATCATTAAAGTTGATGATGGTATCAATTGCCAAAAAGATAGAAGTGGATAGATGCATTTCCGCAATTTAGCCTTTTCTAATAGGCGGAGTTCGTGAACCCTGCAAAGTTTCCTCCATCTCACTATAATTATGCCCTTTCACCCCTCAACAAAAGATATCCCAACAAACCAGAACAACCCAACAACAAACAAGCTCACAATGAAATCTCTTCTCTTCCTCGTCCTCCTCCTCCTCTTAGTACTCTTACTCAACACAACATCATCGTCGTCGTCATCGTCACCACCGCTACCACTATCGACGAGCGGACGATGGATTGTGGACACCGCCGGGCATCGTGTGAAATTGGCGTGCGCGAATTGGGCGGCGCATATGGAGGTTGGGGTGGCGGAGGGGCTCGGCAAGCAGCCGCTGGACGAGATATCGAAGAAGGTGAAGGACATGGGGTTCAACTGCGTGAGGCTCACTTGGCCTACGCAGCTGGTCACCAACGCTTCCTTCGGGTCTCTGACCCTGAGAGATTCCTTCATTGGGTTGGGATTGGTTGAAGCTGCCGCCGGTGTCCAGCTCAACAACCCCCACTTGCTGGATCTCACCCTCATCCAAGCTTTCCAGGTAAATCTTCATTGCTTTTTTTATTTTAAGGTTTCCTTGCCCCACCCCAAGTTCTCATATTCATAGAAACAAATCCCCAAATTGACTTTTAGGCCCTGTTTGTTTGGGGACACCCTTTCAGTTTAGGTCAGTAGACTGCAGTGTCATAAAAAGTTTCGGTAGCTGAACTCCAAAATGCTAACTGAACCTTGTTTGGAGACCATTTTGAAGTTGATACAATTACAGTTATATCAGCCCAAAACTTGAGATAATTGCAATTATCTCAACTCCAATCTAACCAAAGTTTACGAAACGCCATTTTTGGAGTTTGAGACCTGCAAACCACAGTTTCATTGATTCTATCCCCACTAAAAAATAAACGATGGTCATCCTAACCCTTTATCCAAACAGGTCCTTATGGAGATCGAAACAGGTCCTTATGGAGCTTTGTCGCGTGGAGGTGCAGAGAAAACCAAGTCCAGATTGACTTTCGGCTTTAGTTTTTTACACGTGGGAGTGGGTGTGGGTGTGGAGAGTTGAGAATGACGGGGGTACTTTAGTCAATGAATAACCATTTGACAGTGGCCCTAGCTCATGAGTGAAATTTGTAAATGGGTCTATGGAGTTAACTGAACCTTGGTCGTTTTTATCCTTGTCGTCTTTCTCTTGATATATAGAATGAAAGATTACAAAAAATTCACACATTTTTCAAAGAATGTGATTCCTCGGTATAATTTTAGGAAATATCATATTAATGTGCTTGATATATTTTAATCGTACTCGGTAATATATGTATGCAATGGTAGTGGATAACATTGATATTGAGGCAACAAACGATTATGATCGTGATGATAGAGCCGACAAAGGAAATGGCGGTGGCAAGACAGACGACGACGAACAATGGTTGGCAGAGGAGTATGTCGGTTGGCGACCGAGCGAGCCAGAACAACTGCAACTAAGGGTAACGATAAGCAGTGTTAGGACTAGCGATGACGAGCGGCGACCACGATCGACGGAGGTGGGGACCAACGGGCGGCGAACCACGGAGGAGGAGGTGGGAGCGATGGAAGACAACGACGACAATGTCAGAGGATGGTAGGGCCGCAAGAGTGGTCGGTAGTGAGAGATGGTGACGGAAGGCGGTGATCGCCAACAAGAGATGATGAGGGAGGGAGAGGGAGGGAGATGGCCGACAGTGAAGGGACAACGGCGTAGGAGACAAACGAGGAGAGATGGAAACAGTGGCGGATGACAATCGACAATGAGAGACAACGACGACGGTAGCCAGCTGGCGGAGATCACCCTTCTCACGTGCAGCGTGGTGACATTGCACGTAAATTGTATAGTTCGTATAGAGGCCAGTCTCTGTGAGAGGGCTTGAGCGCAGATCGCGAGGCAGAGGTGCTGTTTGACTCAGCTTTGATACCATATTAAATTTCGAAGGGTACGACTATATATTTTATCTGTGAATATATACGGGTTTTGATATAAGTGGGTTCCAACAATAAGACTCAAGCCTTGCTGAGATTTGGTCCATTTTATATTTATACCCATATAGCTCTTATAGTTTTCCTGATGTGGGGCTATTTTAATTCACATATCTTAATATTTCCAGGAATATTATTCCTATCTAAACCAACATATAATTTTGGTTAAATTGCACAAATGTATCCATGAACTTTCATATTTTTTGCGATTGATACCATGAACTTTAATAATTGCAAATAGGTACCATGAATCTTGGTTTGCATATGAATGTTTTTTGCAATTGATACCATGTAAATGGTATTAGTTGCAATCGGGGGTGATAGTTCATGGTATTTGTTTGTAATTAAATTAGTTCATAGTATCAATTGCAAAAATCATGAAAAATCAAGGGTACATTTGTGCAAATTAGACTATAATTTTTGCAATTTTGCATTGGATTGCCAGGTACCGAACACCCGTTAAGGTTGTTTTTCGAAATCCCTACTCTTTGGGGTCCTAGATAAAGAAAGCCCTACATTTTATAAAGTTATCTTGGCATCCAATGCCAATCATATTGGGGCCAATCTGGAGTGAATTGGTGTATGGTGGGCCCACCCTACATTGACCATATCAGATGGGATATCTAAAGGCATCCAATTTGGGATATCAATTTCACATTATTAGAAGGTCTCAATTACAACAGTCAAGGCAACAAAGATGTGAATCAAAGGTTTCATTCAACAATAGTGATAATTTTTTTTTATAAATTATGATCCGAGTCCTACAACATTCAATTTATACACAGAAATCAAATTTCATGCCTGTCAACTACAACAATACCCAGAAAAACAATATAAACTATGGAAATACTTCCCTTGCTAGTTTCTACAATCCTCTATATATTTATAGCTATCTCCTCCCCATCTCTTAACCTCTCTTTTATTTATTAAAAAAAATTTCTGCCTTCCTCTGAATCTCTCCATTTTTAACCCGAGGAACATGGATGGCCAACAATTTCTTCTTCAAGGATTAATAATTTCTTTCTTGTTGTTTATCATGAGTATAGTACTGTGCATACATTATTACTAATATAACACAATTACATTTACGTTAACACCATTTATTAGGAAATATAGTTCCGTTCTTTCTCTCATACAGTCTACGCGTTGGTGCATAATTCAAGTTTGGTGTATATAAAGATTTAACAGACCTAAGTAAAGTCCTCACCAAACAACGTCCTAAGAATCTGGTACATTTTTTTTAATCATATTCGTTTTGATTCAGCATTTACCCTTTCATGGTCCTATAGTTTCATATATGAGCTCTGCCCTCTTGAATTTCATTAGTTCCACATATTGAAGTTTGTTCGAAAATTTATGGTATTAAATAACTTTAGAAATTATGTTTGCAGGCTGTGGTGTCAAACCTAGCTAGCAACAACGTCATGGTAATACTAGACAATCAGATAACCATTCCAGGCTGGTGCTGTAGCAAACACGATGGTAATGGTTTCTTCGGAGATAGATACTTTGATCCCGATGAATGGCTAAAGGGGCTAACGACGATGGCGGCGCTATTCAACACCTCGACTAATGTGGTAGGAATGAGCCTTAGGAATGAGCTGCGTGGGCCTTATCAGAATCTTAGCGAATGGTACAGGTATAGTTCTAGGAGTGCATTTGGTCTCCTTGCGCGCGTATAATTCTAAACATAAATAAAAGGGATAACTAATGTCTTTATAAGTTATTTATTTTTCAATGAAAACATGACATCCGTGTACGCTATTTTTCAGTAGTGTTGCAGCCAATTTGGTGTTCCCCTGTTTCGACTCCATTTTCATATCCTACAAACTTGTTCTGCAGTTTATATGGGAACAAATAAACAAATAAGTAGTAGCAATAAATAGCAGGAGAAAAGATATCATAGTTAATCAACGATTGTCAAAATTTTCATGGCTTCATGTCCCTCAACATAGGTATATGCAAAGAGGAGCAGAGGCAGTTCACTCACAAAACCCGAACGTTCTTGTCATACTTTCAGGCCTAGATTACGATAAAGATCTCAGCTTCCTCATTCTAAAACAAGTCCATCTATCATTCAAAGGTAAGCTTGCGTACGAACTTCACTGGTATGGATTCTCAGATGGCGGCGACTGGCAGAACGGAAATATCAATCAAGTATGCGGATATGTAGTCTATAATTTCAAAAGAAAAGGCGGTTTCTTGCTAGATCAAGGCTGGCCATTGTTTCTATCGGAGTTTGGAGTGGATATAAGAGGCGCGAGCATATCTGATAATCGATTTTTGAGTTGCTTTGCCAGTGTAGTGGCTGAACTTGATCTGGACTGGGCTATATGGGCATTGCAAGGGAGTTACTATGTTAGAGAAGGACAGGTTGATTACGATGAGACTTATGGTGTCCTAAGCTCAGATTGGCGAAATCCTAGGAACACAAAGTTTCTCCAAAGAATTTCTGCTCTCCAATCTTCCTTTCAAGGTGTGCAAGTGTGAATTTACTTTGCTTTTAAGTTTCCATCTCCTTTGATTGTGATATAAATCCATAAGTTAGGAAATCGGCATAAGTGCAGGTCTATTTTTCTTAGACTGCTCGCCAACATCCAAAAGAAAAGAAATTATCGGGCTTTCACTCACTCACAGAATTGTTCAAAATTGTTTATCATTTTGCAATTGCTGCATATTAATTAGATAATATAAGTTCCTTAATTTAATTGCAACTATTATATCATCTATATTTAGAAATTTACACCAAAATAGATTTGAGTCTTGAGTTTGATTTTTCTTTTCATTCATGTAAGTTATTTTACTTATGATTCAGGTCCTGGACTTTCAAACCTTGCACCGTATGATTTAATTTTCCATCCACAGTCAGGACTCTGTGTTGTAAAAAATTCTTCAACAAGCATGCCTGTTCTTGGCTCTTGCGCGCAATCAGAAGCCTGGAACTACACATCAGACAATAAACTTGTACTGAAAGACACGAATTTCTGCTTGCAAGCCGATGGCAATGGGAAGCATGCAAAGCTTGGTGAAAAATGCAACCAATCCAATTCAAAGTGGGATCTTATATCTGACTCTAAGATGCAGCTTTCGTTGCAAGTGCCTAAAAATGGAAGCAATGTGTGCTTGGATATCGATGATAATGGAACGATTGTTACGAATTTATGTGAATGTCAGAGCCAAATAGGAGCTTGTGATCCAGAGAGGCAATGGTTCAAGATTATTAAGAGCACCAGAGACGTTGTAAGCAAATACTCGCATTTGTGGTTATTTTCACAAGGATCAGGAGATCAATTGTCGATTGCTTGATAGAAACCTGATAGAAAACATACAAATACATATTCCTTTATCTTTAGTCGAAGTTGTGTTGATATAAAAGATATTTAATATTTCTCTACAAATAACAGGAAATATTTTACTAAATACCACAATAAAGAATCCAAGGAAAAATTGATGAAGAATTATACTTTCAGCCTACATTGAGCCGTTGCAACACGAAGAAACTTTGGTGTTGTGCAAAAGATTTTATGACAGGAGCATGCTTAATTCTTGTGTGAAACATTTCTTGAAAGAAAAAGCAAATTAATTTCATTATGGATTATGTTTATTTGTAATAATAGATGCATGTGAGAGATATGTCTACTAATACATGAAAAAGGGACCACAACAGCAACAAGGCTTGGTTCCAAATTTTTAGTGTCGGCTATATGAATTCTTCTCTTCCATTCCATTCTATTAAGAATTGCCTTGGTCAAATTAACAATTAACACATCGTTTCTAATTCTCTCTATCTGTATTCGTTCAGGTCTATACCTGCCCTTTAGTTGCACCACGAACTATAAATTTGTCACTTTGTTTAACCGGAGCATTGATTGGTTTCGGTTGCACATGTTCAAACCATTTCAATCGGTTCTCTCGCATTTTATTCTATATAGGAGCTACATCTAATTTGTTATGAATGCATACATTTCTTATCCTATATTTTAGTGTACTACTACTTATCTATCTTATTCTCATTTCAGCCACAATCATTTCTTTTTTGTTTTTGGTACTCTACAGAGTAGTAAAAAAATCCTCCTACAGAGTAATAAAATTGTTTTGGTTTTTTTTTCCGCGACAATTTCTAAGCCGGTATGTCTCTCAGAAAGTTTCTTAGCACTTAACTGATAAAATTCGATTACAAAATTGTTTTCTATATATGCTTTACAGAATTCTTTACTTAAATGACTGGACAATATTAGCTATTTACGTTTTAGAAATCGTTCCAATAATGAGAAATTTTATATTTTGATTTACAATTACAGTTATATTGACCTATTTCATCTTAATGTGCATCTTAACAAGAAATTTTTGCATGTTAATACAGGAAGCGAGTGCCACTATGGCCTAGAGGCAGGGACTGAGCCAGGATTCTAAGACTTGGGGGGCGAGCCAAACTACAACATATGCTTATAAAGCTGTACAAATTACTATATCCTGTGAAAAATTAAAATACTTGTATTTCACACTTACAAAAAGTGTGTTATAATTGCTGGAAGTTAACCTATAACAGAATCAATAGATTTTTTTTCTTCTTTTAACGAATATTGCTGTTTACATAGATCAATTGGTGATATTTTGTTCTATCCAGCAAATGGTTATTACAGAATAAAGACTAAATATGTCTTTTTATCATGAAACCAAAAAATGCCTTTTAATCTTGAGTGAATAACCAAGAAGATATTATACCTTTTAATCATCAATAATTATGAATATAGGAACATTATCAAAAGATAAAGGGTCTAATCACAACATATATTGAAACAATTGCATTAAAAATATGAAGTAATTTTAAATTACATATGTGTTCTCTTAAGAAAACAACCACCTAAAACTTTATATGAACGCATGGGGTGGGGACTACCCCTGTGCACCCACTAGCTCCGTCCTTGCCCAGAGGTCAAGCCCCTTTGCAGAGGAGCAAGAGCTTTGGGGTTTTAATCTCGCTTGCGTCGGGTTACGACGTAATATCCAAAAGAAAAGAAAAAATTCTAGGAAAAAGACTAACAAATTCTGAGGTTCTTCTTTACCTTTTTGATCTTGTATATTTCTACATGCCAATGTTACATTAGCTACTTTACATCTCAGTGGTGATGTATTTTTAACTGATTTGCCTATTTTAAGCCAGGTTACTATAGCTTTTCTTTAGTTTATTACATTTGCAAAAGATACTTTAAGCTAAATATTCCACTAATGTATTATATGACTAAATTGGACTGACAATAGTACAGTAATCACAATTGTACCGGAACACCATATAGGTCCAGGCTCCATCATCTAATGACAACTTGTTCTGTTGTGTTGCCTTGGGGTGTGCCTAAGATTTACTCACAATACACATCTCCTACAACAAGTCAGATCTCTAGCCTGGCTATTATAAAAAAGTAAGGTGCATTTGAGGAATTTCTACTTCGGTCGCTCAGCGTATAAATATGAAAGAAGCTCATCTTAATCTAGTCAAGGGAGACTTGTTGAAATTCAAGTGAAAAAGTGGTTCGAATAAAATACATATATAGGACGTCACCAAGGGCATAGCCCTAAAGATCTAGTGTGCTGCATAAATTGTACCTAAGCTATTTCCTTTCGTCAATAAACTCATGATCATTTGACTTGTAGGGATACTACAACTCGACCTCTTTCTTCTCTTTCTTCTTTATGAAGTGATATCTGATCTTTATATGCTTCGATTTCCCATGGTACTTTGAGCATTTGGAGTATGTTATAGCTGACATGCTATTGTGACAAAGGTATGTTGGATATGTATGCCCTAGATGTCTGTATTGTATAGAATGCTAGGGATATGTATGTACAGGACAATCTTGCTCAGTTATATAGTATACTATTTGAGTTGTATTTATCTGAACATGTGTATTTGTTTTTCTTACTGTTTTGTATTGCTTATACATGTTAATAAAGAGTCGTTACAGTTGTATACTATTTTGGTTTGTTTTTATCTTAACGTGTGTATATGTTATACTCGATATCACATATGGCGGATACATGTTGATAAAGCCCGTAGGATTTTGCTTGACTACCAGCGTTATGATGACGATTATACTTGTAGGAGCTGGGTAGTCTATAAGCATATCCTTAAAGGTCCCAAGTCGCAGAAGCATCGATACCGGGCAATGATATTACAGAGTAGACTTGTGTATACGTTTCTAGACCCCTACGAGTGGCGGTGGTTAGTCCCACAGTCATTGGTGTGATCACCTAAGATTGTATACAGGTGCTCACTGGGGATGAGTACGCCGGACGGACTCGCCAAGAACCTCTAGATGGTATTATACCTATCGTCAGATAGCGGTTCTAAGGTGACATGAGTACATATTAGTTTTTAGATCTGAGATCATCATTTGTCTCGTGTGAGTTCCCACTGTGCTTTGATCACTATCCTACCACGGTTCTAATGAGTCGTGCAAACTGGTTTTGGTTGGGTACAGTCCCGAGCTACATGGAGGCAGTAAGTGATTGTCAGGGATTTGTCTCTTCCGGTATTGAGAGTCGATATCGCACTGTATCCGGTTGGCCAGAACCATAAGACCTTGGCCAAGGCAGCTGAGATTTACTGATGGTTAGATCAGTTGTTTCTCGGATTGGTCCTGAGCCACATCGACACTACTTATCGGGTCAGTAGGGGTCTGACGTTTACCATCCCCTAGACCCGGTATGCAATACTCTTAGACGAAAAGACCGGACTGTGCGAAAATTGTCACGGATAGGCTCAGTAGGGGTCCGGATAAGCTTGCTCGTCGGCCTTCCTTTCGACAGGTACCTGGATAGTCGTTACGTACAGCAAGTGCCGCTTGTTAGGAATATGTATGCCCTAGAGGCCATTATTGTACATTGATGTATATTATAGTGGATACGTGGACATATATATTGAGGACTTTCTTGCTCGACATGATAGTATGCAATCTGGTTGCTCTTTATTTTAACATGTACACTTAGTATTATTATACCGTCTCTTAGATGCATATTGATAAATCCCTTAGGGTGTTGGCTTGACTACCAGGACTATGATATGGATCATACTACTGGGACCTGGATGTTAGTGTATATGCCCTAGAGGCCATTACTGTATCATACTAGTTTGTATATTACTTAATAGAAGCTTGGGATATTCACAGTTGTATAGACAGTCTTCCTCAAAATGGTAGTATGCTACTTGGTTTGTTTCTACTTCAATATGTGCATGTGTTTCTTTTAGTATATCGCTTATACATATTAGTGGAGCCCTTAGGATCTTTGCTTGATTACCAGCGTTGTGATGGCAGTCACACTAGTGGGGGCTGGGTAATCTACAAGCACATCCTTATACAGGTCTCTAGTCGTAGGATTATCGAGACGGGGCATCGATACTCCGGAGTAGACTAGTGTATACGCTTCTCATCCCAGCAGGGGAGATGGTCTGTCCCACAGCCATTAGAACGTCGTACTGGAGATAGTATGCAGGTGTTCGTTAGGTTACGAGTACACCGGACAGGACTCGTCGGGAACTGCTGGTTGGTACTATACCTATCGTCAGATAGCAGTTCCCAGGTGACATGAGTATAGCTTAGTCCGTCGACTTGACACTGCTACTTCGCCTCGAGCGTGTTCCCGCTGTACTTTGATTACTACCCTATCACGACTCAAAAGAGTCGTGCAAACAGGTAGAAGTTGGGTGCAGTCCCGAAACACTTGGAGGCAATAGCGGTTAGACAAGATTCGTCTCTCCCGGTATTGGGGGTTGATATCGCACTGTGTCAGGAGAGCCATTACACAAAGTTCCTGGCTAGGGCAAGCGAGATTTATTGGTAGTGTTTCCAGTAGTTTCTCAGGGTGTTCTGGGCTATACTCCGACACGATTTGTACCGCTATTAGGGGTCTGACATTTACCGCCCCCTAGGCTCGACATACGATACTCTTAGACGAACAGACCGGACTGTACGGAGATTGTCACATTCAGGCTCAGTAGGAGTTCGGATGGGTTTTCCTCATCGTCCTTCTTATCGACATCTACCCGGGGACCGTTACGTACAGCTAGTGCCATTTGCGGTCTGTGGTTAAACCCACTGCCAGCGTAGTGTCGAGTCTTTAGAGTCCTACACAAAGAGTTTCTCTGCACTGGGCAAAAGGTATAGAGACTGTATAGTTTTAGGGCTGGGCTACGATCATTTACGTGCACTTGTGCACGTATGATGTTCGGGCGGACAATACTAGTGGTATTTGGTTTAAGCCGGATCCTAGTCTTGTATAGATGGATCAATTTTTTCTTTTAGTATTCGTGTTCTACGAAATGCGGATGCGGGTGTGTATGCACGGTTGTGAGGAGAGAAGAAGAAGATGCCTCATTAGAGTTTTGACCATTGACTTGGTCAAAACCATTATGAGGTGGAGGAAAATGTTTACTAATCTTTTTAATGATAATTGTGTTATGGCTAATTGGTTTGACCATTTGACCATGTTGACCATTTGACCTAGTTGACCATTGTTGACTTAGATATTTTTTGTAAGCACTAGATATTTCTTTGGCTTGCATTTAATATGACATGATAATGGTCAAATCAAGGTTGCCATCACAATTTATCATGATAAAAGATTGGTAATTATTTTTCTCATGGATCATTATCTCTTTCTCATTCTCTCTCATCAAAATAGAGCTCCCATGGTTTCTTCTTCTTCCTCCTCATTAGAAAATTCTATAGCTCTCATGTATTGAGAAAAAAATAGAATCTAGATAGACAAACAAAATCATCTTCTTACTCTACATCACCTAGGACATCAAGCATAGCAAACTTGTTGCCCTAGTTATCTCGGCTTGAGGAGGAGCTCGGACTATAGACTCTTGGGTGGATCGTCTTCGACTCAAGGAGGCCGTGGAGGTGACCAAGATCTGGATCGATCCTTGGAGCTCACGTGGACGAGGAGGACAGCGGAGAAAAGAACCGAAGGACTGGAATCGTGAGGTATAATCTTCATATCACAGTAGATAAAACCTCCTGTAGTTCGTTAGTAATGGTTTGGAAAAGATCCTTTAGCGTTAGTCTATATTGCTATGTAAGAAAGTTTTGATTTTTACTTGTTCCGCCTCCTCGCTAGCTTGCGGGGTGAGCGATATAGACTTACAGTGGTATCAGAGCCTAGCTAAACCATTACTAACAGTTTAAACGACGCGTTAAACTACGAAACCGAAACAACCCGAAAACAACGAACCCAAACGTTAAGTTTCTGTCGAATTTTTTATACACTATGAAAATTATTTAAACAAGTACAGAGTGATATTTGAACAGTAAAAAGACCACAGAACAAAACTGGGACATTTCCTCGAACTTTAGGCCGGCCACATGGCCTATATTTCCGGCAAGCTCGGCCTCATCATGGAGGAAATGCTTCATTTTTTGTATGTGGCTTTTTGGCTTAGATCTTGGGTTTCAGGAGTTGTTTGTTTTTGCCAATTTTGACTTTGCTGTAAATTATTCACTGTGGCACTGCGGGTGTTTCGAAGTCGTAACTTTAAAGTCGTTTAATGTTTTTGTGTTTGTGAAATGATATATGTACTGAACGTCTACTAATCGCTATACGTCGTACATATCTGTGATTTATTATATTGGTTTGTAGATATGAACTTGTTGGATCGTCGTGATGAATAGCCGGGGATGTGAGATGAGAGTTTTCATTTTTCATTCGATGTAAAATTTGTAATTTGATGTAATATTATTTTATGGTCGCATATCCGGGTTGAGGTTTTAGTCACCATTGTATATTATTTCTTTTACTGTTTTTGCTCCTAGGATAGACCCAAGGTGGGATGCACAAACTATCGGGTACTTTGAAGTACTGAGTGGCCTACTCACGTTGTTGAGGGATGTTGCTTCACTTTGGGTATTTGGCGGGTAGTTTGCCGCACCCGTAGGGGTTTAGGGTGGGGTTTGGCTATTTATCGCGACCGTGTAATCCGTCTTTCATTACAGGCTCAAACGAAACGCGGATTCCTAGCATATCCAATGTGTTCATCTATGATCTGGAATGGCTATCATTGCATCTAACGAATGTATATATCTATATATGATATCTAGTAGGCATTGCTTATGTTTTGCATCCGCGCTAGTCCAGCCCCCGCTCTGTCATTAGTTAAGTAACCTAACGGGTGATGACGGAGCCCAGTGGCGAATGCGGATGGCATAAGCGTATATCATATTTTCGTTGTTTTCTGCAATGGTAGGATTAAATTGATGGGACGCATTATATTAATGCAAAGAAAACAAACCAAAGCTGAATCGTTGGAACAATTTCAAAACCACTCGGTTTTTTCAAAACAGCAAAACTTTTAAAATGCGGATCTTAAACCACTCCTTTTAAAAGCTATCAAGTTCCTTCGATTATATCAAGTTCACTACGTTCACGGTTTAGCCAAAACCATTCGTAGCCCTCCGTCATTTCATATGAATATTCTATAGTATTCAAGCTATGTTTGTTGACCTTCGTCAAGGTATATTGATTGGTAGCTGTTGGATGTTCATATGTAGCATAGATAGATGCATTGGTTTGGGACAGTCGTATTACCTTGTTGACCTTCGTCAAGGGTATATACGGGTGGGTTCAAATTAACCTGGACAATGGTGGGTAGAACTTGACATGTGACTTATGATTTGTTGACCTTCGTCAAGGTCATAAGAGCATGGGGCAAAAATCCACTTCAGGAGTTTCTAAGGAAATTGAAAGTTTCTAGTGTTGCATACCATTTGGAGTTTGATAATATTGGTAGGATTCCTTCAGCATTATCATACAATGATATTTGGATCCCGATCCTACTGTGAGTATCCGCTACTCCTTGGGAGATTTTTTCACTTAACGATCAATACTATAAACCAAGTAGGTGTCTAGAACAGTGTTAGCGGGGCTACACCTCCAGGGAAAAGAGGTTATTTAATTAAGGAACTTCGCGAAAGCGTCGTAAAACCTTTCTCGAAGTACCGACACTCGCCTGACTGAATGGTTAAGCAAGTATTGTACGGTGAGATTGTTGGGTTACCTACAACGGCAGCAAGGTTTCGGGAGGCATCATCCATGCCAAGTTCAAATTTTGCCATTGAAGATAACCCTAAACCTAGGAACTTTAACTATAGAATCAAACCAAACAAGCATGTTAAACACTTTAACATCTAAGAGTTAGGGATTACAACCTTTGTAGTCCGTTCCTTCGCTTCATAAGCTCCGTGTTGAGGTCCCTTCGCTGTGATCATCAAGTACCCGGACTCAAGAGAGACTCCATGAAGAGAAAGATGCAACCTTGCTTGAAGACTTCACTAATCCAAGATGATCTACCTTGAAGAATCTCAAACCCAAGCTCTTGCTTCACTAAGCAAGTATTAGTAAAGCAAACACCCTAATCTAAGTAGCTAGAATAGATGAGGATGATGAAGTAGGAATTTAGCTCTCTTTTGTTTTCAATTTCTCACCCATTATCATCACTTATCAAAAACCTAGTGAAGGTTTTCATCAAAGAAGAAAGAAGAAGAAGATGAAGCAAATCCTTTTGTGATGAATAATGAATCATTGTTATAGTTACAAATCAACCATGATTTAAGCATGAAGGCTTAACCCTTGTAGAGAATAAACTAGGGTAAAGGGTTGGGTTGGGTTAAGAAATATCTACTCAAAAATATCAAGCTAGATGACAAAAAGGCAAAGCTTCATGGAAGCTTCATCCAAGCTTAACCCTAATCCAAACCCTAACCATGTTTAAACTCTACAAAGCATGTTGCATTTGTAACCCTAACATGTTACAATATTATATATCACATATACAATATTTATTATAACAAAATAAAATAATACAATTAACATATATCGCATATACATCAATGTATTATTCATGTGAAAAAAAGAATCTTTAAGTGAGCTTATATTAGTTAATGTAATATAATATATCAAAAACATAATTATACATTAAATTATCGAGTCAACACTTGATCCGATAATCCGGCTATTTCATAAATAACCGACTAATATAATCTATATCAGTTCATCGAATCAACACTTGATCCGATGACCCGGCTATATCACATATACCCGTACGATATCACATATCGCGAGAATCTAATACGGTATCACATACACGTATTGCTCTCGGTCCCGCACATATCACATATGTGCTCCTACTCCGTTTTTCCTGAGCCAGGAAACCTCTGTGTAGGACTCTAAAGAATCGTCAATACGCCGGTAGTAGGTGATGATCATATCAAACACCCACAAGCTGTAAGCGGCCAGCTAAACGTAACAGCCACCCAGGTATTGAGCGATCAGAAGATCAACAAGCAAGCCTGTACATTCTCCTGTGTATCCAATAATTAACACTCCCGTACAGTCCGGTCTCTTCGTCTGATATGTCGCATATCCAGTCTAGGGGGTGGTAAACGTCAGACCCCAGTAACCGATAAGTCGTGTCGATATGAGGTCCATAACAGTTCGAGAAACTACTGATAACACTTACCAGCAAATCTCAGCAACCCTGGCCAGGGATTTCCAGTTATAGCCAATCGAACACAGCGCAACATCAACTCCCTATACCGGAAGAGACAAAACCCCTCCTATCGCTCATTGCCTCCATGTGAAGCTACCATTTTGCATGCCCTCTTGGACGTGGTAAGATGGAAATCAAAGTACAGTAGGAATCACACAAGACTCTATGACGATCTCGGGTCTACAGACTAACCTGTACCAGTGTCACCAGAGAACTGCCATCTGATGTAAGGTATAATACCATCTGGGAGTTCTCGGCGAGTCCGTCTAGTGTACCCAGTCTCCACTGAGCACCCATATACTGTCTCTGATGTCAAACACCAATGGATATGGGATCATCCATCGCCCATGTACATGGGTCGAGAAGTTATACGCTAGTCTACTCTGGTATATCGATGCCCTGTCTCGATACACCTACGACTAGGAACATTTGAAGGATGTACTTAGCGAATACACTGTCCCCACTAGTATGATCTGCATCATAGTCCTGGTAGTCAAGTACTCATCCTAAGGGCTTTATCCGCATATAACATAGAGACAATCAGAGTACATGTTAAGATAAAGAGCAACCAGATAGCATACTATCATGTAGAGCAAGAAAGTCCTCACTATATATGTCCAAGCATCCACTACAATATACATCGTATGTACAGTAATGACCTCTAGGGCATACATATAACTAACAATCTCCCACTTGCACTAGGGTCATCTGTTGTAGTATCTCATACCCAACAATCAGCTGTGGTTGAAGTATCTCATACTCAACCATTCCATAAAAGTCTCTACTAGGAAATAGGTCTTTGTGAGTGGATCCGCGCTGTTGTCCTCTGTGTCTACTCTCCTAACCTTGATCACCCTGGAGATCAACCATCTCCATGATCAGGTGAAACTGCCTAAGAATATGTCTGGATCTCTGATGGGACGGGGGTTCCTAGGCATGAGCCACAACTCCATTGTCACACAATGGTAGGAACGAAGTTCATCTCATGAACTCATATATCCAGACTGCCTCTTTGGTAGCATCCTTGGTAACGATGTATCTTGCCTTTAATTGTCTAGTATGTCACGGTATCTAGCTTGGAACTCTTCCAACATACCGTCCCTCCATTGAGGGTGAAGACAATGCCTGTGACTGACATTCAGTCGTCCTTATCACCCTGGAACTTTTCCAGTGATTCTCCCCAGGATCGATTGATACCATCTCACTACACTTAGTGAGAATCCTAACATTCAATTAGATCTATCTCATAGATCCAAAATCCAGGATTCAGGAGGTATCACCTTGATCCTCTATGGAGAATCCATGTGATAAGAGGAGATTGATCGAGTGTAGCATAGGAAACTCCTTCCCTATTATGAGTATGTCATCCACGTACTATACGAGGATCACCACCATACTCCCTACTACCCTTTTTGTATATACTAGGTTCATCTACCATTTTGATGAAGTCAAACTCTTTGACCACATCAAAACAGATGTTCCAACTCCGCAATCCCTGATTTATCCCATAAATCATCTTGCACACGTTTCCGCTGCTCCCACTGTCTACGAAGCCCTCTGGCTGTGTACTTATAGACGCTCTCTTATAAATCACTATTTAGAAAAGCAGTCATGACACCCAACCGCAAGATATCGTAGTCATGGTATGTAGCAATGGCAAGTAGGATATGGATAGACTTAAGCATAGCTTTGAAAGTCTCAACTTTTCCATGTACACCAAGTAATCTTCTCAAGATATACTTTCTCATGATGGGGATTTAACCCTTCAGATAAAGCAACCAAAGTCCATACTTTATTGGTGTATATGGATTCCATCTCAGATCGTTAAGCATCCAGGCATTCTTACAGAGTCCCCACTCCTGATGGCCTGTTCGAAACTAGTTGGGTCATCATCTCATGATCCAATCCTCACTTCCACTGCCATAGAGAAAACCGAAGTATCTCTCAGGTGGGTAAGGAACCCTACTAGATCGGCGGAGAGGCTGAGGTTCGTTGGAAACTATTGAATCCTCCGGTTCTACCAAATCATCAGCTGTAGTTTATATAGCTGGAACTCCTTCCAGTTCTACCTCATGACCACTAATTTCTTCACAAGAAATTCCCTTTCTAAAAGGTGGTATGCTGAGAAAACAAAACACTTTTTGTTCCTCAGTTCGGTAGAAGATATTCCCTTGCGAATGCTTGGGATATCCAACAAACTTCCACAGACCTGTACTTGCCTCGAGCTTGTTCGGATTCTGCTTTTGACATAGGCTGGTCAACCCCAAATCTTAACATCTTTAAGAGATGGGCTCTTTCCATACCATATCACATATGGAGTGGTAGGCACCTGATTTGATTAGAACCCTGTTCAATAGATATGCATCTTCATAAGTGCATAACACCCAAAAGGAAATAGGCAACTCAGTAGTACTCATCATAGAGCACACCATATCACATAGGGTGTGATTGCTCCACCCTGATACACCGACGTGCTGTGGTGTATACGGAGGAGTAATGCTGAGAGAGAATCTCATTCTCCTTTAGAATAGTCCAGGATCTCCGTGCTCACGTATTCTCCTCTATGATCACATCAAATGACATAATACTTATACCCGTTTTGGTTCTTTACTTCTAAAGTACAAAGAACCGGTCCTGGCATGTGTAGACAAGGGATCTTACATACGTCATCATGTATCAATCCCAAGAGTTCACTAACTCTTTCTCTGTTTCCAATAAACGGAGCCATGGTCATTTTATCTTTGTGACATAACTGGCAAGTTTCACAAGATGTAAGTTTAAACTGATTTAAATATGCATCTTAATGTAACTTAGCTAGTCGGGTCGTATTGATATGACCTAGTCTACAATACCTAAAGAAGGATTCGTTCATTTCTGAACTCTTCCCCTTGTGTGTGTTCTGTACGTTAAGAACTGTGGTTTAGAACGTGTATGCTTTTAGATAACGTGCCTGAACCGATCAACTCTTGATATAAGAAATGTTCAAAGCATTATCCAACAATACAAAATTATATCCTTCTTTAGTAAATAAAGAGACTGATATGATGTTGCATATCAGGTTCGGTATCTAATAATATTCGTTCAGAATTAATGTATTTGGTAATACAGGGTGATAACTGCCAACTGCTTGGCTTGCAACAATTGCACCGTTTCCAACCCTTGAAACTTATCACCCGTTCTCAGTTCTCTACCTTTCTGTAGCCCATGTAACAGATTACATTTGCGGGATCCTGATTTTGTATCTCATACTCAGGACGTAAAGGATACTGAGAAACAGTTCTTGGTAATGAACACACCCGAAGAAGATGCATCAGCATGCACTTTCTTCTTTTGGGCGGCATGGGAATTCTGGTAATCCCCAATTTCCTGCTCGGTCTTATAACAATTATAAGTTGGAGCGGGACCAACGTTCCCTAGTGCAGTATAACAAGCGGGTTCGGTCAATACAACCGTATTATTATCTTGATTAAGGCGTGACATGGTCGCTACCTGGAGAGAGAGAGAAGAAAACACTCAGCGTATGCTCTTGCAAGATTAGATTGGTTATTAATATACCTAATCAGGATGTCTCCCACTGTTTTAGTCAAATCTTCCTTCAAACCGTAAAAAGAAAGATTAGCCGGGATTAATTACACCCTATAATTTCGCCAATCTTTCAGCCAGGCCAGTGCCGGTACTTTGAGGGAGGTTCGCCGTGCTTTCGCACGGACTTAATTAAAATAAACCTCATTTTCCCAGGGGCGTAACCCCGTTGACACCTTTCTAGACACCTACTTGATCGGCTAATTGTAATGTGTAAAACTCTCCCAGAAGTAACTCTTACTCGCAGTGGGTATCGGGATCCAACTATCTCATAGAAGGTATGCAATCTCATTGCAAATTTCGACACTTGAAATTCCCGATAATATTTTACCCCTAGCGTGCTATGACCTTGACGCATGCCAAACAACTCATAGTCCGTTAGTCAAGTTTAACCCGTGCATTTCCTGATTGAATTAAACCCACCCGTACGACCCTTAACGCATGCCAAACAACGCCGTACGAATACCCTAATACAATCGCATCGTATGCTAGAAGATAAGCACTAGTTAGCTACCGTACACTACGCCTTGACGCATGCCAAACTACCGCAGCACGAATACTAAGTAGTACTTATCTGAAATGACGGAGGGTTACACAGGTTTTTAAGAAAGCCATGAGCGTAATGAACTTGATATCGTTGTAGAATCGAGTGATTTTAAATGGAACGTTTTTGAGGCATTCTCTAGTTTTGCTAAAGAGGTCACTCCCGGTGAAGGGATCTCGGCTCTTTCCTCATCGAATAAAGTGCAGGATATTTCATAAATACCACTATGCAAAGCAAAAACTATAGAAGCAATCAAAAGACAAATCGAGTGTGTAGCATCTGCCAGTTATTGCTAAAGAGGTCATTCCCGGTGAAGGGATCTCGGCTCTTTCCTTATCGAATAAGGTGCTTGATGTTCTACAAGGAACACCGCTATGCAAAGCAAGAACTAGAGCTACCTGTTTTTTGAAAATTCGATTCCACAACATTTTTAGGTTTCTTTTATTTCATTAATCTCATTAATGAAGTCCCATTTTAATTATGCTTCACAAGCATCACGTTTGAAACGAAATCAACAATATACAATATATATCTCATATATATAATATAAACATTCGTCTCAGGCAGTAATATGATCTCATCACAGAACATTGCAGCAGAAGAACATATATGAAATATTGGATATACTAGGAGGTCCGTGTTTTATTGCGAGCTGTATAAAACACGGATTCCACGGTCGCGATGAATAGCCAATCCCACACCCCTAGACCCCTACGAGAGCAGCAAGCAACCCTACCAATTCTAGAGTTAGGACACCCGGTCTCGACTCCTTGAGATGGTCTCCCACTGGACCCTAGAACCCAGTTACTTGTGCTCCCCGCCTTGGGTCTATCCTAATGCGGAAAAGTAAATAATATACAATTGTGACATCATCCTCAACCCGGAAGTGCCCTAATAAAAGAATATTACATACAATGAATTTTACATGAATGAAAATAAAAACTCTCATCTCACATAAAACCCCTGGCTATTCAAAACACGACGATCCAATATAACATATCACAGCAACACATAACATCACATGTCATCAACGTAAGTAAATATGCGTATCCCAATTATCGTTGATGTATAGCAACGAAACCGACAATACACCACATATTACACTTACGGTCGCAGAAAAGAAAGTGTAAAACTACAACAGTTGGAATCCGCAACCTCCTTAGACATCGCATGCCTAACCATATGAATTCCTTAGACATCGCATGCCTAACAATTATAAACCCCGCATTTTAGTCTCAATATCGAAAACACTTTTCAATATCTAGTCGGGAAATTCAACAAGATTCCCGACATCCTGATCGAATGCTCGTCGAAAACTTTAGTAGACGGCCGTACCCCCGGATGCCGTTGACGAAGTGCACTAAGGCGGAACACCGCTGCCGCGAGCACCCGAACGGATGCTTTTGGCGACGGGGTTCTCCTACAGTCACTTGGTCGGGGCTATGGGGCGTGGCTATCTATTAAGTTTACCCGGCGAGTATCCGCGTACGCTACGTAATTGCGACGGACTTTTGATCGCATCAAAATCCCGTGGCAACCGATCAACTGAGACTAAAGTGCTAGATTTATAACATTAAAATTAGTTATCTCATAACTACTTGTGGATTCCAAATATTGTATCACATTACAGAAAAAGTTAGACGATATTAAACATTCTGATTGAATCAACAAACACCCAAAATTTCGCATATCCTCTCAACACTGGAAATTAGTTTAAAAGCATCCATCACATGCCACAGTACCAATGGTCCAGCCGTAGAAGGGTCAAACCAACGCCTCACATGTGGCAACGCCGAACTGCCACAAACCCTAGGGTTTAGAGGCGGTTCTGATGGTCACATAATCGAGTTAAGGTTTGTGTTCTTCTAGAGGGTCCACCGCGTTACTTGCACGACTGTGAATGTTCTTTAACTAAGGAAAAATCCAACACTTGAAAATTTTCCGGTAGGGGAAAAAGTGAGTTATTGATATCCGTTCGAACTTTTTAACACTGTCTAAACAATCATGAAACCAAGCTAGAATTGCGAATACGAAACACTCCGAATTACCTTTTGAGTAAATAAACATCTCATGCAAATTTAGCCAAAATAAACAACACAAAAAATACCAAACCCCAGAGACTTGACCATGAACCAAACCTGGAGCCCAGAACCCTCTGGGGGGCCTGCCTGCTCAGATTTTATGGCCAAGTGATCGGCCAAAATCCGAGCAGGGGGGTGGGGTTTGGTCCATGTTCATAAAGTATCTCATACAGTCTTCTGCACTTGTTTGGAAAATTTTTAGAGCTCATATAAAATTCGACAGAAACTGAGGTTTATTATCGGGTGTTTCGGTTTCGTAATCCTATACTTATCCGTCTAATTCTCTAGCCAGGCTCTGATACCACTGTTGGAATACCTACAACGGCAGCAAGGTTTCGGGAGGCATCATCCATGCCAAGTTCAAAATTTTCCATTGAAGATAACCCTAAACCTAGGAACTTTAACTAGAGAATCAAACCAAACAAGCATGTTAAATACTTTAACATCTAAGAGTTAGGGATTACAACCTTTGTAGTCCGTTCCTTCGCTTCATAAGCTCCGTGTTGAGGTCCCTTCGCTGTGATCATCAAGTACCCGGACTCAAGAGAGGCACCATGAAGAGAAAGATGCAACCTTGCTTGAAGACTTCACTAATCCAAGATGATCTACCTTGAAGAATCTCAAACCCAAGCTCTTGCTTCACTAATCAAGTATTAGTAAAGCAAACACCCTAATCTAAGTGGCTAGAATAGACGAGGATGATGAAGTAGGAATTTAGCTCTCTTTTGTTTTCAATTTCTCACTCATTATCATCACTTATCAAAAACCTAGTGAAGGTTTTCATCAAAGAAGAAAGAAGAAGAAGATGAAGCAAATCCTTTTGTGATGAATAATGAATCATTGTTATGGTTACAAATCAACCATGAGTTAAGCATGAAGGCTTAACCCTTGTAGAGAATAAATTAGGGTAAAGGGTTTGTGTTGGGTTAAGAAATATCTACTCAAAAATATCAAGCTAGATGACAAAAAGGCAAAGCTTCATGAAGCTTCATGGAAGCTTCATCCAAGCTTAACCCTAATCCAAACCCTAACCATGTTTAAACTCTACAAAGCATGTTGCATTTGTAACCCTAACATGTTACAATATTATATATCACATATACAATATTTATTATAACAAAATAAAATAATACAATTAACATATATCGCATATACATCAATGTATTATTCATGTGAAAAAAAGAATCTTTAAGTGAGCTTATATTAGTTAATGTAATATAATATATCAAAAACATAATTATACATTAAATTATCGAGTCAACACTTGATCCGATAATCCGGCTATTTCATAAATAACCGACTAATATAATCTGTATCAGTTCATCGAATCAACACTTGATCCGATGACCCGGCTATATCACATATACCCGTACGATATCACATATCGCGAGAATCTAATACGGTATCACATACACGTATTGCCCTTGGTCCCGCACATATCATATATGTGCTCCTACTCCGTTTTTCCTGAGCCAGGAAACCTCTGTGTAGGACTCTAAAGAATCGTCAATACGCCGGCAGTAGGTGATGATCATATCAAACACCCACAAGCTGCAAGCGGTCAGCTGAACGTAACAGCCACCCAGGTATTGAGCGATCAGAAGATCAACAAGCAAGCCTGTACATTCTCCTGTGTATCCAATCAGTAACACTCCCGTACAGTCCGGTCTCTTCGTCTGATATATCGCATATCCAGTCTAGAGGTGGTAAACGTCAGACCCCAGTAACCGATAAGTTGTGTCGATATGAGGTCCATAACAGTTCGAGAAACTACTGATAACACTTACCAGTAAATCTCAGCAACCCTGGCCAGGGATTTCCAGTTATAGCCAATCGAACACAGCGCAGCATCAACTCCCCATACCGGGAGAGACGAAACCCCTCCTATCGCTCATTGCCTTCATGTGATTCGGGACTGTACCTAAAAGCCACCGTTTTGCACGCCCTCTTGGACGTGGTAAGGTGGAAATCAAAGTACAGTGTGAATCACACAAGACTCTATGACGATCTCGGGTTTACAGACTAACCTGTATTAGTGTCACCAGAGAACTGCCATCTGACGTAAGGTATAATACCATCTGGAAGTTCTCGGCGAGTCCGTCTAGTGTACCCAGTCTCCACTGAGCACCCATATACTGTCTCTGATGTCAAAAACCAATGGATATGGGATCATCCATCGCCCATGTACATGGGTTGAGAATTTATACGCTAGTCTACTCTGGTATATCGATGCCCTGTCTCGATACACCTACGACTAGGAACATTTGAAGGATGTACTTAGCGACTACACTATCCCCACTAGTATGATCTGCATCATAATCCTGGTAGTCAAGTACTCATCCTAAGGGCTTTATCCACATGTAACATAGAGACAATCAGAGTACATGTTAAGATAAAGAGCAACCAGATAGCATACTATCATGTCGAGCAAGAAAGTCCTCACTATATATGTCCAAGCATCCACTACAATATGCATCGTATGTACAGTAATGGACTCTTGGGCATACATATAATTAACATAGATTAATCCTGACTAATTCTTTTTTTATGGTTTGAGGAAGGATTCGAGAAACAGTGGGAGCCATCCTGTTTATATAAATTAAAAACCAATCTAAATTTGCAAGAGTATCATGCTAAGTGTTTTCTTCTCTCTCTCTTGATTGCAGTGACCCAGTGACCTGACATAGGTTACATCTAGATAATAAAATGACTGATTCTAACTGTAATGACTGGCAAAGGTCTGTCCAGATGTCCATTGCCCATGACAAGCTGGGACACCTCTTCACTAATAAAACCCCTGCCGTCTCAGGTCCAGTTTCCACCGTCATAGATATTGATATCCATAAGACGTCGGAAAAGGAATGTGTGAATGCCAAGTGCCTCGTGTTGGTCTCAGTTGATGGTACATACCAGAGGCAGCACGAGAAGATGGGCTTAGTTTCTGTCTTCCTCCATAACAAAGATTTATATGGAGAGCAATCTCGTATCCCAAGATATGAGACCTTGAACGAATTGCTTCAAGCGAGGTTGGATGTCAGGTCATCTGTAGGGGACAACGTCCTTACAGAGACTGGCTATTTTGATGAGCTCACGGACCTGAAGACCACGTTGAAGAACGGGTCAAATATTGACTTGATTCTACAGTCTTTGCCCTCTACTTACACCCTGAAGGAAACCAGGGAAGTAGAAGGAAAAGGAAGGGCAAAAGTTTCGGGGCTAGATATAGGGAAGGATGGACGTCCTTATTGTTACAGGAAAGGACATTGGCAGAGGGATTGCAGGGCTTGCAAAGCCAGTAGCTAGGATTCGAAGCATGTTGTGGTTTCGGCTTCGGGTGTGTTTGTAATAGAAAACTGTATGTCAATTAACTCTACTTCCTGGGTACTAGATACCGGATCATGATCTCATATCTTTAATTCATTACAGGATTTGAGAAACCGTAAAGTTATCAGGGTAGGTGATATGATTCTCAGAGTAGCGAACAGAATGAGCATGAACGCTGAATCCGTAGGGGAATATCACCTAGGATTGACAAGTGGGCAGATATTGATTCTACGTAACTGTTTCTATGTACCTAGTCTAGTTTGTAATATCATATCTATATCCTTACTTTCTAAGGAAGGATATGATTTTACATTTGTAAGCGATGTGGTCCACATCCACCTAAATCAAGTTCTGATTGGATCAGGTATATTAGATAACAATATATACGTATTAAATCAAGCTCAGGTTTTCAGTGTCCAGAACACACTTAAAAGAAAGTCTCCGGAAACAAATCAGGTTTTCTTATGGCATTGTAGACTGGGTCACATCAATGAGACACTGTTGACAAAGTTACATAAAGAGGGATATTTGAATCCGTTTGAATATCAGTCTTATGCTACTTGTGAATCTTGTCTCATGGGAAAGATGACAAAGACTCCGTTTACTGGACATGGGGTGAGAGCGAGCGAGCTCTTGGGACTCATACACAGTGATGTGTGTGGTCCAATGTCTATACATGCGCGAGGTGGTTATTCCTATTTCATTACTTTTACGGATGATTTCTCTAGGTTAGGACATGTCTTCTTGATGAAACATAAATCCGAGGCCTTTGAGAAATTCCGAGAATACAAGAATGAAGTGGAAAAACAAACAGGCAAAAGTATCAAAACACTGAGATCTGATCGAGGTGGTGAATACTTAAGTGCCGAGTTCCTGGGCTACTTAAAAGAGAATGTAATTCTCTCTCAGCTTACTCCTCTATACACACCACAACACAACGGTGTATCAGGAAGGCGGAATCGAACTCTATTGGATATGGTTCGTTCCATGATGAGTAAGGCTGAGTTACCGCGATCCTTCTGGGGTTATGCACTAGAATCAGCTGCATATCTTTTGAACAAGGTTCCAACCAAGACTGTGCCTACCACACCATATCAGATGTGGAGTGGGAAGAAACCCTGTCTTAAGTATCTTAAGACATGGGGATGTCCAGCTTTTATAAAGAAGCAGCATGCGGACAGGCTCGAGGCACGCTCAGTACTGTGTAAGTTTATGGGATACCCTAAGAACTCCATGGGGTATCTTTTCTATTCCGCAGAGGAACAAAAGGTTTTGTTTCTCAGCATCCCCACTTCTTGGAAACCGAGTTTTTGGAAAATCAGATAAGTGGGAGCCCAATAGAACTAGATGAAATTCCAAAACCACAAGCTATTACTGAAAGCTTAGTAGAACCAGAGGTTTCAGAAGAATCGGACATCCCAGCGCCACTCCGCAGGAGTAGTAGGCTGTCTCATCCGCCCGAGAGATACTACGATTTTCTCATAGACGGGGATTGAGAGGATTGCATCATTGACAATGATGAGCCTACTAGCTTCCAGCAAGCCGTTCAGAGCGGCGACTCAATAAAATGGCTGGATGCAATGCGGACCGAAATGGAGTCCATGTACACCAACAAAGTTTGGACTTTGGACATTGCTCCAGAAGGGGTAAAACCCGAAGGGTGCAAATGGATCTTCAGAAAGAAAATTGGTGTAGATGGGCAGGTTGAAACCTATAAAGCTAGACTTGTTGCGAAGGGTTTTCGTCAAAGACCTGGTTTGGACTATGACGAAACCTTTTCTCCAGTGGCTATGCTCAAATCCATTCGGATCCTTCTTGCCATTGCTGCCTTCCACGATTATGAGATCTGGCAGATGGATGTAAATACGACTTTTCTAAATAGAAATTTGGAAGAGTGCGTCTATATGGATCAGCCGGAGGGTTTCATTCAGAGTGGGAGCAGCGCTAAAGTGTGCAAGTTGCTTAAGTCCATTTATGGACTAAAGCAGATATCGCGGAATTGGAATATCTGCTTTGATGATTGTTCAGTTGATAAAACTGCATATTTAATATGGCATTTTTCCTACTATTTCTATATAATAAAAGGCGTTTATTATAATATATGATACATATGAGGGTTTATCTGTAAAAATACTATTTTCATGTGTTTATATATTATAAATAACATTTTGTAGGAAAAAGTAAGCATATAATATCCATGTAACATTTGGCCCATTTAAATATGCTTACCTTATTAATACCTTTGACCAATTCTTAATGGTTAAGTTAATATCTCAATAAAACAAACTCTACTAATATTGTTTGTTGAGTTATTGTGCAGAATTTTCAGGGCTGAAATCAAGGAAATCAAAGTTGGCAAATCAAATCTACCAAAGATATTCAAGAAACTAATTCTGGTAGAAATGTAGAAATTTTTTTCAAAGTCTAGATACTCAAAAGATTACCAAGTGTTACAGATATGAAGCTACAAAAATTAGAGGCCATGATCTCACCAAAAAGGGGCGGATCCGCGGCCAAACCTATCCAATGGCCGCGGTTCCGCCGCGGATTTGAAGAGTTGAGATATGGGATTGTGGTGGTTAGGATCCTAACAACTAGTTTCCATATTAGGAAACGAGGGTTATGGCTCTGTGACTATAAATAAGGACTGAGAGCCTCTTGGAAAAATTATCGAGCCGACGCGATCACGAATTCAAAGACGGCTCACGCATCCAGGCTGGTCATCAACGGTTCATCTACCTCGTTAGAAGAGATCGAGAAGCAACTAGTACTTGTAATCATTTTCTAAGGATTCAAGTGTAATGAATATTGTTGATTAATAAAGGTAGCTTTCTTTTTCTTATTCTATTTCTTCGTAGTTTAATTATGCAATTTCTCTCCATCTCTTTTTCTCCCAACATGCGCGAGTAATTCTCCGCTTGTTAGGGTTTGTAGGATTATGGTAGGCTAATGGATGATGAACATTCATAAACCCTTTTTAAGTCCTATAAAGTTATGAATTTTATCAAAAGAATCATTAACATCCTAATCGGGCGCGCTAACAATTCTTTGTTAGTCCCGACCGTGATTAGAGATTAGATTAATGATTGTTTTGGTAAAGGCTAGATATGAACGGAGTTCCGTGTCGAGATAAGGGTTAAGAGTGGGATTCCTTTTCCCTCCAGAAACCCTAATCTACACGCATCACCGTCGTTCTAGTTTTAAATCTATTAAAGGATAAAAAGGGTAACTTTTAATTAATCGTCCATAACTACTAAATCCTAACGAACCCTACAAGCCCCCTTATTATATTAACTACATCCCTAAAATAATCTAGATCTATATTTTTGCATTAGTGCTTAACGCAGATCTAGAAAGCTTTCCACAAAATTCTTTATCTCTCCTCTCTTTCTCAACACGTCTAAAGTAAGAGTAAACGGTTCCACGTTTCCTAGAGGACGACCCGTACTCATCTCGGTCTAGCTACACGCGACACCGTTATTGATTGCGGTTAATTACTACAAACACACTCTTTTTCACAGAAAATCAAATGGCGCCGTTGCCGGGGATACGTGCGTAATTTTTTATTTTTACTATTTGTGTTGAATTCTTAGACGATTCATATCATTATTAACACAAAACTGCAAATTGCATATATAACGATTTGTGCGTGAATTTTGCAAGGAGATCTGGAGTCACAGAATTGAGGAAAACAGAAGACAGAGACATTCATCGAGATCTAGAGGAGTACATGAGGCCAAAGAAAAATTTTCATCACCTGATCCCTCCACCTCGCGGCGGAACCGCGGCAAGAAGGGACTTTAGGCGGCGGAAACGCGGCTTAACTAAGGGATCTAGGGTTCACACTTCTCCGGTATCTTTTTCAACTCCTTCTCTCTTCTCTAAAATCCAATAAAATCTATCTTCTGCAGGATTCTTTGCAAAATAGCGCCGCTCAAAAATCTTTTTGCAAAAGTTTTGTGATTGGTTTTGTTTTGCATATTTTAAAACGGACTTTAAGGGGCAAAGACCAAATCAAGATTAGGTGGGGATTTCATCACTTTTCCTAAGCCCTACAAATACAAACCAAGCATCCGCATCAACCCTACATTAATTAAAAAAATATCTAGACCAGACTCTAAGGACTGTCGCGCTCAATAAGGACAGAGGAAGGTCGTGGGTAATCTATCGTTTATCCGCATTACTTTTGTAGTGCCTAGGCAAGTGTGACAAAAGGCTAGGGGTTTTTAATTAGGCCCACTACTGTGGTTACTTCCCACTTACCTGGCACTTATCTGGCTACAAGGGTAGTACGGAGGCGGTAGAGGATTGATCCTGCGGCTTGTCCTTTGGAAGTCTAGGAGCGGTCTAGAGACTGGAACTAGGTAACCTTAGTTCTAGGGTTGCTTGTGCATTTTTAAGTGATTTGTCTTGAGTCCCACTTTTTCAAAACAGACCAATTTTAAATCACACACACGCTGCCACTTGCACTAAACCCGCTTAGTGCATGCTCGGCTGGACACGAGATCCTAGTGCCCGTCTTGTCCGCGTTCCTGCTATCGATGCTGAAGTCGGTACTTCTTCATCTTCTTTTCCCCCACCACACACCACGACCGAGACGGACGGCACTCCATCAGAATATAACACCACGCTGCCACCGCCCGTAGGTATGCAGAATCCACCTCGCATCTCTCTCCAAGAGAGATGCTATCCTATCCGTGGTCCCCTTCCTACTTGTCTATCCATTTTACCAGCTAACGGGGATAATTTCGAAATTAAACCCCACTACATCAATCTGTTGCCCAAATTTCATGGGCTTGAATCTGAAGAAGCGTACGTTTTCATCACCAAATTCGAAAACGTATGCGCAATGATGGGTACTTCACAATTGACTGTCGATGCTATGCGCTTGCGTCTTCTCCCATTCACACTGTGCGACTTGGCAGAAAAATGGCTTTATAATACTGCCGCACATTCTATCACTAATTGGGATGAATTCATCATAGCATTTCTTAAGAAGTTTTATCTAAACCATAAGACTGCCCGTGTTAGAAGCGAGATCAACCAGTTCACCCAGCTTCCCAATGAACCATTTTGGAAGTGCTTTGAACGTTTCAAAGATCTGCTTGTCCAATGTCCTCATCATGGAATCAATAGATGGGATTTATGCCGAATAATATATGAGGGCATTAATCCAGCGACAAAGTAGATGCTTGAAACAAATTGTCTATGCAATTTCATGTCTAAAGATGACGGTGAAGCTTTGAAATATCTGGAAGACCTAGCTGAACACACTTTGCAGTGGGAAAGCGTAAGACCACCTTCATCTAAGGGAAATATTCATCAGCTCGATATTTCTATCGCAGTAAAAGCCGAAATGGCAGCGATACAGAAGAAACTCGACGCTATTGAGAATAAGTTCTCATCATTCTCCCTAAATCAGGTCACGCTTCCTAAGACCGTCTGTGGTTGCTGTTCGGATCCTTCGCACTTAACGGAAGAATGTCCTATGAATGCATCGTTTCAAACTAATGCTGCTTTTCAGCAGCGACCTAGAAACGACCCTTATTCTTCCACGTACAATCAAGGATGGAGGAATCATCCTAACTTTGCTTGGAATCAAAACCAACAAAGCAATTATCAAAGACCTCCTCCACAGCAACTACAACCACAGAATCAGCCCCCCTTTCAGTCACAAAATTTCCAAAATCCGGCCAACATTTCTACACCACAAGTGGCCGGTACTGACAACTCTTCACTTGCACAAATTTTGGATATGTTCATGAAACATTCTATGCAATTGTCGGCTGAGATGAAGTCTTCTATTGATACCATAACGAAAAACTCCGCCTCCCATGGTGAGAGTATTAAATCAATAGAAAACCAAATTGCACAGTTAAACGTCGCAATGAGTGCGAGAGAAAAAGGGAAACTCCCATCTCAACCCCTACTGAATCCTGGCCATTCACAAAATCATAATGTGAATGCCATTACTACGTTGAGATCGGGGAGAGTGCTGAATAACCGAGTGGGTAAGCAATGTGATGATGTTAGTGACACCAATGATACCCCAGCTTCTTCTTCTTCCTCTAATTCGTCTAGTCTCCCACCTTCATCCGAGCCTATTCTCCGTTTTCCCCAAGGCTCAAACCCTTCACCCATTTCCCTGAATCTACCTAAAACGATCCCCACTCCAATTCTGGGATCCGCTCCATCCCCACAATCCTCTCCAATGTTAGACCAAACCCTTATTGATAAAGCACCTTATCCAAACAGGTTAAGGGGCAACAGACCAAGTCCACAAATGGAGAAGATTGTGGAAATTTTTAAGCAAGTTAACATAAACATTCCTCTCCTAGATGCTATTCGTCATATGCGAAAATCCTAAAGGACTTATGCACTAGGAAGAGAAAAGTTCAAGTACCTAAAAAAGTTTTTCTTGCCAGTAATGTGAGCACTGCTTTTACACAACAACTACCCAAGAAACGAAAGGACCCCGGAAGTCCTACAATTTCTATTTCTATTGGGGGTAAAAATATAAATCGTGCTCTACTCGATTTATGTGCTAGTGTTAACTTGCTTCCATATTCTGTTTATGAGCAATTACGGATCGGAGAGTTAAAACCCGCCCATTGTACTCTCCAGATGACAGACCGATCTATCACCAAACCTCGGGGCGAACTAGAGGATGTGTTAATTAAAGTCGGGAATTCATATTCCCTGTGAACTTTATCGTTATAGATACACAACCTGTGGCAAACCCACGCAATCAAATCCCGGTGATACTCGGTCGACCCTTTTTGGCCACTTCCAACGCAGTAATCAATTATAGAAATGGCTCTATGACCCTATCCTTTGGAAAGAAGTCAATTGAGCTTAACATTTACAAGTTGGGAAGTGAACCCTCCGAACCCTATGCTCATGTGTGTTCTGTCGAATTAATGGATGTCGACAGCAGCGAATTTGATCAACCTCATGATACCGACTCTTTTCATATGTTGTTTGATCCAACCATGTACTCTTCCACCGAGTTGTCCGGGTCAACATCTAACGCTGATGAGGAACTTTTTATAGAGTCTGACGATAACCCCATTTTTTCTGATGACATTATTCTTCGGGGTATCGACGAAAGCTTTGAGGAAATTTTCGCTGATGAACTCGCATTTTTAAAAGATACGGGTGTTGAGATAAAACAACTCCAAGATGAAGAAATTGGACCTCCACCCCTTCTTTTGGACAATCATGATAATGCGAGAAATCCATCATTACTATCACTGTGTCGTCTCTCCAAATTGAGACGCAATCCTTTTCCATTACACCTCTTATCACCTCCCCACTTCTTCTTGTCGAAAGGTGACATGTTCTTCCACCAACCTTGGTGCTTCATCGATAAAATTTTTGAATGGTTGGTGTTGACCTTCGGTCTTTGTAAATCTTGGCATTGACCAATAATCTTGACCCCCTCGTGTGATTTTAAAAAGATTAAAATTGTTTAACTCAAGTTTGGGGGAGGGGATATTTTGGCTCTTGAAAGAAAATGATTTTTACAAAATTGTGAGCCAAAAATAAGTTTGGGGGAGGATTTTCACTTTCATATATTCTTGCCCCCATTAATAATTTCCTCCCAAGTCTACAGGTTTTTGAGTTTAACGGATGACATCAGTGAGGACACTGCTGTAAACAGGTTTGGGGGAGGTTTGTGCTTATTTACACATCAATTTGTATCATATTTTGCATAAGCACAACATTTTCAAAAAAAATTTAAAAAATTTTCTTTTATAACAAAAGAGTAGAAAGTGAAAAAAAATTACATCCAAAAGATAGAAATAGTTTTAGAAAACCAAGAAAATTAGAAGTTTTCTTAAACGAACTGGTAATAAGTAGTTATGAGCTGTTGTCCCAAGGGTTAGTAAGATGAAGGAAGTCACTAATCTGAGGATAAAAATAAGTCTGAAAAATAGTTTCTATTCTGGAAGCCAAACATTTGAATGTTGATACCCTACTAAATGCACTTACACACGTCTTGAAACTCGGGATAGTAGAGGATACCTTGAAATGCTCTTGTCTAAAAGCCAAAGTATGAAGGAAATAATAAATGAAGAAAATATAAAAATGGTGAAAAGAAAAATGAACACTGGTTTTGGTATCGCCAAGGCAGCAATAAAAAAATATAGCAAGGGTGCTTCATCACCTAGTGCCTTAGACCAACTGGTTTGGGAGTCACTGCTAAGCCTTAGGTGGTACAAGACGAGAAAAATACTATCACCTAATCAGCAAGCACATGAGTAATCGGTCGGTTAGTACCTCAAGAAGTATTAACGGTCGCATGAAAATGTGTGAGCAAATCTAATTATTCATCAAATTAAAAAGTACTGAGGTAGATGGACAAGAGTATGATAGCTTGAATTGAATTCTCCGAGTGTAGGGATGTTTTATTCACACACGTAGGGGTATATGATCGATGTTTGGATGAAAGATAGGAATGAAGAATAAAGACGATGTTTTATTGAGGGATGATGTGATTTCTAACATCTTTTCATGACTATTAAGATAGGGCTCATGACAACTGAAAAGCTAGTGTAGTTGGAAACTTTAAATTTTCAAAGTATTTCTTTTACGGTTCTTATCTTTATATGTAAATTTCACCATCTCTCTTTTATTATAGGATTTTGTGGGTGTAATCCGCTGAAAACTCTCAGGAGACAACACTCCTCCTACTAGGGAAACCTAGAGGTTTAACGGCTTGTTGCACATGCTCAGTGCAATTGTATTTGCCTATGAAAATGTGCTTATTTTTCTCCTTTCTTTTTCTCCTTCTCTTGAATAAACTAGTTTGCTCGGGACGATCAAAGATAAGTTTGGGGGTATTTGTTCAGTTGATAAAACTGCATATTTAATATGGCATTTTTCCTACTATTTCTATATAATAAAAGGTGTTTATTATAATATATGATACATATGAGGGTTTATCTGTAAAAATACTATTTTCATGTGTTTATATATTATAAATAACATTTTGTAGGAAAAAGTAAGCATATAATATCCATGTAACATTTGGCCCATTTAAATATGCTTACCTTATTAATACCTTTGACCAATTCTTAATGGTTAAGTTAATATCTCAATAAAATAAACTTTACTAATATTGTTTGTTGAGTTATTGTGCAGAATTTTCAGGGCTGAAATCAAGAAAATCAAACTTGGCAAATCAAATCTACCAAAGATATTCAAGAAACTAATTCTGGTAGAAATGTAGAAAAGATTTTCAAAGTCTAGATACTCAAAAGATTACCAAGTGTTACAGATATGAAGCTACAAAAATTAGAGGCCATGATCTCACCAAAAAGGGGCGGATCCGCGGCCAAACCTATCTAATGGCCGCGGTTCCGCCGCGGATTTGAAGAGTTGAGATATGGATTGTGGTGGTTAGGATCCTAACAACTAGTTTCCATATTAGGAAACGAGGGTTATGGCTCTGTGACTATAAATAAGGACCGAGAGCCTCTTGGAAAAATTATCAAGCCGACGCGATCACGAAGTCCAAGACGGCTCACGCATCCAGGCTGGTCATCAACGGTTCATCTACCTCGTTAGAAGAGATCGAAAAGCAACTAGTACTTGTAATCATTTTCTAAGGATTCAAGTGTAATGAATATTGTTGATTAATAAAGGTAGCTTTCTTTTTCTTATTCTATTTCTTCGTAGTTTAATTATATAATTTCTCTCCATCTCTTTTTCTCCCAACATGCGCGAGTAATTCTCCGCTTGTTAGGGTTCATAGGATTAGGGTAGGCTAATGGATGATGAACATTCATAAACCCTTTTTAAGTCCTATAAAGTTATGAACTTTATCAAAAGAATCATTAACATCCTAATCGGGCGCGCTAACAATTCTTTGTTAGTCCCGACCGCGATTAGAGATTAGATTAATGATTGTTTTGGTAAAGGCTAGATATGAACGGAGTTCCGTGTCGAGATAAGGGTTAAGAGTGGGATTCCTTTTACCTCCAGAAACCCTAATCTACACGCATCACCGTCGTTCAAGTTTTAAATCTATTAAAGGATAAAAAGGGTAACTTTTAATTAATCGTCCATAACTACTAAATCCTAACGAACCCTACAAGCCCCCTTATTATATTAACTACATCCCTAAAATAATCTAGATCTATATTTTTGCATTAGTGCTTAACGTAGATCTAGAAAGCTTTCCACAAAATTCTTTATCCCTCCTCTCTTTCTCAACACGTCTAAAGTAAGAGTAAAAGGTTCCACGTTTCCTAAAGGACGACCCGTACTCATCTCGGTCTAGCTACACGCGACACCGTTATTGATTGCGGTTAATTACTACAAACACACTCTTTTTCACAGAAAATCAATGATACTGTCAAAGAATTCGACTTTATCAAAAATGCAGATGAACCATACATTTACTGTAAGATTGTAGGGAGAACCGTGGTATTCCTCGTCTTGTACGTGGATGACATTCTCCTAATAGGAAATGACATTCCTATGCTACAGTCAGTCATAGGATTCTTGTCACAGAGGTTCTCCATGAAGGACCTGGGTGATGCCTCCTACATTCTGGGGATCCAAATCTATCATGATAGATCTAAGAGCATATTGGGACTTTCACAGTCCAGGTACATCGACACCATACTGAAAAGATTCAGTATGGAAGATTCTAAGCGCGGTAATCTACCGGCTTGTCACGGAATCACCCTCTCCAAAGAGATGTCTCCTAAGACTGACTTAGAAAGGGCTCGCATGTCATCTATACCCTACGCATCTGCGGTAGACTCTATAATGTATGCGATGTTGTGTACTAGACCAGATGTAGCATACGCATTGAGCGTTGTAAGCTGGTATCAGTCAAACCCAGGGGAGAAACACTGGATAGCAGTAAAGAACATTCTCAAGTACCTTAGAAGGACTAAGGAGATGTTCTTGGTGTATGGCGGAAAAGACCTCCAGATCGAGGCCTTTGCTGACTCAGCTTCTAGAGTGACAAGGATGACTCCAAGTCCATGTCGGGTTATGTCTTTACCCTCAATGGAGGGGCGGTTTGTTGGAAGAGCTCCAACCAGGAAACCGTTGCTGACTCGACGATGGAAGCGGAGTACATAGCTGCTTGCGATGCCGCAAAAGAAGCTGTCTGGATGAAGAAGTTCCTCACGGAGCTTCAGGTGGTTCCAACCATTGTTGATCTAATACCGCTGTATTGTGACAACAACGGCGCTATAGCCTTAGCGAAGAAACCCAGGTCACATCAGAAGTCCAGGCACATTTTAAGGCGGTACCACCTGATCAGGGAGATCGTAGATTGCCGGGAGATCGAGATGAGGAGAGTAGATTCGGAGAATAACACTGTAGATCCACTCACAAAGGCCATACCCCAAACTTAGTTCGAGCGGCTGATCGAGATGATAGGTCTTCGATACGCCAGTACACGGCCCTAGTGCAAGTGGGAGATTGTTAGTGTATATGCCCTAGAGGCCATTACCGTATCATACTAGTTTGTATATTACTCAATGGAAGCTTGGGATATTCACAGTTGTATAGACAGTCTTGCTCAAAATGGTAGTATGCTACTTGGTTTGTTTCTACTTCAATATGTGCATGTGTTTCTTTTAGCATATCGCTTATGCATATTAGCGGAGCCCTTAGGATCTTTGCTTGATTACCAGCATTGTGATGCCAGTCACACTAGTAGGGGCTGGGTAATCTATAAGAACATCCTTATACAGGTCCCTAGTTGTAGGATTATCGAGACGGGGCATCGATACTCCGGAGTAGACTAGTGTATACGCTTCTCATCCCAGCAGGGGAGATGGTCTGTCCCACAGCCATCAGTACGTCGTACTGGAGATAGTATGCAGGTGCTCGTTAGGTTAAGAGTACACCGGACAGGACTCGTCGGGAACTGCTGGTTGGTACTATACCTATCGTCAGATAGCAGTTCCCAGGTGACTTGAGTACAGCTTAGTCCGTCGACTTGACACTGCTACTTCGCCTCGAGTGTGTTCCCACTGTGCTTTGATTACTACCCTACCACGGCTCAAAAGAGTCGTGCAAACATGTAGTAGTTGGGTGCAGTCCCGAAGCACTTAGAGGCAGTAGCGGTTAGACAGGATTCGTCTCTCCCAGTATTGGGGGTTGATATCGCGCTGTGTCAGGAGAGCCATTACACAAAGTCCCTGTCCAGGGCAAGCGAGATTTACTGGTAGTGTTTCCAGTAGTTTCTCTGGGTGTTCTGGGCTACACTCCGACACGACTTGTACCGCTATTACGGGTCTAACGTTTACCGCCCCCTAGGCCCGACATGCGATACTCTTAGACGAACACACCGGACTGTACGGAGATTGTCACATTCAGGCTCAGTAGGAGTTCGAATGGGTTTTCCTCATCGGCTTTCTTATCGACATCTACCTGGGGACCGTTACGTACAGCTAGTGCCGCTTGCGGTCTGTGGTTAAACCCACTGCCAGGATAGTGTCGAGTATTTAGAGTCCCACACAGAGAGTTTCCCTGCACTGGGCAAAAGGTGTAGAGGCCGTATAGTTTTACGGCAGGGCTACGATCACTTACGTGTACTTGTGCGCGTATGATGTTCGGGTGGACAATACTAGTGGGCTTTGGTTTAAGCCGGATCATAGTCTTGTATAGATGGATCAGTTTTGTCTTCTAGTATTCGTGTTCTACGGAATGCGGATGCGGGTGTGTATGCACGGTTGTGAGGAGAGAAGAAGGAGATGCCTCATTAGGGTTTTGACTATTGACTTGGTCAAAACCATTATGAGGTGGAGGAAAATGTTTACTAGTCTTTTTAATGATAATTGTGTTATGGCTAATTGGTTTGACCATTTGACCATGTTGACCATTTGACCTAGTTGACCATTGTTGATTTAGATTTTTTTTTGTGAGCACTAGATATTTCTTTGGCTTGCATTTAATATAACATGATAATGGTCAAATCAAGGTTGCCATCACAATTTATCATGATAAAAGATTGGTAATTATTTTTCTCATGGATCATTATCTCTTTCTCATTCTCTCTCATCAAAAGAGAGCTCCCATGGTTGCTTCTTCTTCCTCCTCACTAGAAAATTCTATAGCTCTCATGTGTTGAGAAAAGAATAGAATCTAGATAGACAAACAAAACCATCTTCTTACTCTACATCATCTAGGACATCAAGCATAGCAAACTTGTTGCCCTAGTTACCTCGTCTTGAGGAGGAGCTCGGACTATAGACTCTCGGGTGGATCGTCTTCGACTCAAGGAGGCCGTGGAGGTGACCAAGATCCGGATCGATCTTCAGAGCTCACGTGGACGAGGAGGACAGCGAAGAAAAGAACCGAAGGACTGGAATCATGAGGTATAATCTTCATATCACAGTAGATTAAACCTCCTGTAGTTCGTTAGTAATGGTTTGGCAAAGATACTTTAGCGTTAGTCTATGTTGCTATGTAAGAAAGTTTTGATTTTTACTTGTTCCGCCTCCTCGCTAGCTTGCGGGGTGAGCGACATAGACTTACACTGGGTAGTCCATAAGCACATCCTTTAATTTTTCCTAGTTGAGGGTATATTGAGACAGGGCATCGATATTCCAGAGCAGACCAGTGTGTACGTTTCTTGACCCTGTATGGGGGCGATGGTTGTGTTGGGTTATGCCAGCGCCCTGGCCATCAAACCGTGGCCGAATGCCGAACAAAATTTTTAACAAACTGGCGCTAGAACAACCCATGAATACGGATCGACCATAAACCTTAAACCTAGCAAGCTATATAAAGAGTTGAGATGGTTATACCAAATGATTCATTTCCTTCGGTCTTTAACCTCCTTCCCAAGCTCCTAGTGGCCATCATGATCAAGTTTGATCGCCGGTCTCCCTCCATCGAAGATGATCCACCTGAGAGTCTATGAATCGAGCTCCTACCTCATAACCGAGGTAACTAGGGTACCTAGTTTGCTAAACTAGATAGCCCAGATGATGTAGAGTCTAATGATGGATTGATTTGTCTCTAAACACCCTAGGTTTCTCAGGTGGAGGAAGAAGAAGAAGCCATGAGAGATGAGAGTGTGAAGTAAAGAGCAACTCTTGAAAAAATGGCTAAGTGTTGTGAGCATGAGAAAAGAATGAAGCAACTAATGAAAAATATCTTAAGTCAAGAAAATATCTCACAACCCTTAACAAATATCAAGCATGGCTCAATGGTGATTCATGAGTCACCCCATAAGTCACCACCATGAGTCATGCTTCAATAAATGCTATGCACACTCATCCCTCCACCTTATTAAATCTTTTATGAAAAAGATTAAATAAAAAATGAGGTGGCAACTTCTAAAAACTTTATTGTAATAAATTACAAGAATACCCCTCATCCGTATATACATACCCGCATCCGTATTCCGAAAAATACAAATACAAAGAGACAAAAATAATCCAACAATCCAATACTAGAATCAGGCTTAAACCAAAGCCACTAGTATAAACCGTTCGAATCATGATACGTGCACAAGTGCACGTATATGATCGAACCCTACCGTAAAACCATACGGCCTCTACATCGTTTCGCCCGAAGCAGGGAAAACCTCTGTGTGGGACTCTAAAGACTCGTCAATACGCTGGCAGTGGGTTTAACCATAAGTACGTCAGCGACACTAGCTGTACGTAACGGCTACCCAGGTATTGAGCGAAAGGAAGGCCGACGAGCAAACTCATCCTGACCCTACTGAGCCTGTCCGTGACAATCTTCGTACAGTACGGTCTCTTTGTTTAAATGTATCGCATATTGAGTCTAGGGGGTGGATAAAGTCAGAGCCCTAATAACGCGACATTTAGTGTCGGTATGAAGCCCATCACAACCTGAGAAACTACTGATTCAAATCAGTAATTCTCGACTATCTTGATCAAGGATTTCTGGTGATGGCCACCCATGCACTACGCGACATCAACCCCTAATACCGGGAGAGACGAATCCCCGACGATCCGCTCACTGCCTCCATATGGCTCGGGACTGTACCCAACTAAAACCTATTTGCACAACTCCTTTGAGCCATGGTAGGGTAGTAATCAAAGCACAGTGGGAACTCACACGAGACAAATGACGATCTCAGGTCAACAGACTAATCTGTACACATGTCACCTGGGAACTGCTATCCGACAATAGGTATAATACCAACTAGCATGTTCCTGGCGAGTCCGTCCAGTATACTCATAACCCAATGAGCACCTGCATACTATCTTAGGTAAACAAATTAACACCAATGGCTTGTGAGACCGGCCACCGCCCTTCGTCGGGGTCTCGATCAGTATACACTAGTCTACTCTGAAGTATCGATGTTAGTTATATGTATTCCCTAGAGGCTATTACTGTACATACGATGTATATTGTAGTGGATGCTTGGACATATATATAGAGGACTTTCTTGCTCGACATGATAGTATGCTATCTGGTTGCTCTTTATCTTAACATGTACACTGATTGTCTCTATGTTTCATGTTGATAAAGCCCTTAGGATGAGTACTTGACTACCAGGATTATGATGGAGATCATACTAGTGGGGAAAGTGTAGTCGCTAAGTACATCCTTCAAATGTTCCTAGTCGAGGGTGTATCGAGACAGGGCATCGATATACCAGAGTAGACTAGCGTATAGCTTCTAGACCCATGTAGATGGGCGATGGATGATCCCATATCCATTGGTGTTTTACATCAGAGACAGTATACGGGTGCTCAGTGGAGACTGGGTATACTGGACGGACCCGCCAAGAACTCCCAGATGGTATTATACCTCACGTCAGATAGCAGTTCTCTAGTGACACTGGTACAGGTTAGTATGTAGACCCGAGATCGTCATAGAGTCTTGTGTGATTCCCACTGTGCTTTGATTTCCACCTTACCACGTTCAAGAGAAAGTGCAAAACGGTGGCTTTTGGGTACAGTCCCAAATCACATGGAGGCAATGAGCGATAGGAGGGGTTTCGTCTCTCCCGGTATTGCGAGTTGATGTTGCGCTGTGCTCGATTGGCTATAACAGGAAGTCCCTGTCCAGGGCTGCTTCAGAGATATACTAGTAAGTGTTATCAGAAGTTTCTTGACCCGTTATGAGCCTCATGTCGGCACGACTTATCGAGTTACCGGGGTCTGACGTTTACCACCCCTAGACGAGATATGCGACATATCAGACGAAGAGACCGGACTGTACGGTAGTGTTACTGATTGTATTCGTAGGAGTATGAGCAGGCTTACTTGTGTAGGGTTCCTAGGCACTCTAAGGAGGTCTCACAAGGCATCAACCATGCCAATTTCAAAAAATCTAGGTGCCGAGAAACCCGACTACGGATCGTTGGCTAAAGTTTAGGCGAAAACAAAATCTAGTTAACAATTAAACTAATGGGAAAACGGAAATACAACCTTTGTAGATCCGGTGCTCCACCTCCATAGCTCCGCAACGAAGTCCCCTCCGCTGTCCAAAAAGAATCCGGACTCCAGCGTCGGCTTCGTCGAAGAATAAGCGAGCTAGGTCGTCGATGTCCATGCCGAAGATGATCTACGTCGAGGCATCGCTAAATCAAGCTCCACCTTCACCTTGCGATGAAAACTTGTGAAGGAAACACACTCTACTACTTGGCAAGAGGTAGAGGATGAAGAAATAGGAAGTGGGTAGACTTTAGAATTGGATTTCTCACTCATTTCATCAAGTTGCCATTGATGGTCAAGCTTTTCTTCACTTGAAGGAAGAAGAAGAAGAAGCTAAAATATTATGATAAGAATATTAGAATAGAAAAGAAAAATCAATCCTTATCATATAATGAACCATGGTTAGATGTAGAGAGTTAACTAAGGTTTAAGTGAGTGGTTAGGGTTAAGCATGAGACAAAATGGTCATTAAGTCAAAGTCTTCATGAAGGTTCATGAATGAACAAAAGAAAGCAACCATTTTCCTTATTTTGCCTTTTCTTTTTCCAAAAAGATAAATGAATAAAATGAAATCAAAAACCCTAATCACCCACTTAACTATAGTTTAATTCTTAACACTTAACCATAAGGCATGTATCATCAAACATGATACAAGCAAGTGCACAAAACTATATCGAATATACAATGTGCACACCCGAGCGAGAAAATCCATTTAAAGTGAACCGATACTAGTTAATGCAAAGTAATATATCAAATATATAATTATGCATTAAATCATTAAATCAACACTTGATTTAACGATCCGGTCATATCGCATATAACCGACTAGTATCATTAGTAACAACTTATCGAATCAACACTTGATCCGATAACCCGGCTATATCGCATATAACTGATCAATGTCACATCGCGAGAATCGAATACAGTATCACATACTGGTATTATTCTCGGTCCCGCACATATCTCATATGCGCTCCTATTTCGTTTCGCTTGAGCCAGGAAACCTCTGTGTAGGACTCTAAAGACTCGTCAATACGCCGGCAGCAGATGATGATCATATCAAGCATCCACAAGCCGCAAGCGGTCTGCTAAACGTAACGGCCACCCGGGTATTGAGCGATCTGAAGATCGACGAGCAAGCCCGCTCACACTCCAGTGAATCCAACCAGTAACACTACCGTACAGTCCGGTCTGATCGTCTGATATGTCGCATATCTCGCCTAGGGGTGGTAAACGTCAGACCCCAATAGCTCGATAAGTCGTGTCGATATGAGGTCTATAACAATTCGAGAAACTACTGGTAACACTTACCAGTAAATCTCAGCAACCCTGGCCAGGGATTTCCTGTTATAGCCAATCGAACACAGCGCAACATCAACTCCCTATACCGGGAGAGACGAATCCCCTCCTATCGCTCATTGCCTCCATGTGACTCGGGACTGTACCCAAAAACCACCGTTTTGCATGCCCTCTTGGACGTGGTAAGATGGAAATCAAAGCACAGTGGGAACCACACAAGACTCTATGACGATCTCGGGTCAACAGACTACACTGTACCAGTGTCACCAAAGAACTGCCATCTGACGTGAGGTATAATACCATCTGGGAGTTCTCGGCGAGTCCGTCCAGTGTACCCAGTCTCCACTGAGCACCCGTATATCATCTCCGATGTCAAACACCAATGGATATGGGATCATCCATCGCCCATCTGTATGGGTCGAGAAGGTACACGCTAGTCTACTCTGGTATATCGATGCCCCATCTCGATACACCCACGACTAGGGACTTTGAAGGATGTACTTATGGACTACCATGTCCCCACTAGTATGATCCGCATCATAGTCCAGGTAGTCAAGCACACATCCTAAGGGCTTTACCAACATGTAACAGGGAGACAATCAGTGTACACGTTAAGGTAAAGATCAACCAGATAGCATACTATCATGTCGAGTAAGAAAGTCCTCCCTATATATGTCCCAGCATCCACTACGATATACATCCTATGTATAGTAATGGCCTCTAGGGCATACATATAACTAACAATCTCCCACTTGCACTAGGGCCATCTGTAGCAGTGGTTGGAGTATCTCATACTCAACCATCCCATAAAAGTCTCTCTCTGGGAACAGGCCTTTGTGAGTGGATCCGCTGTGTTGTCCTCTGAGTCTACTCTCCAAACCTCGATCACCCTGGAGATCAACCATCTCCATGATCAAGTGATACTGCCATAGAATATGTCTGGATCACTGATGGGACCGGCGTTCCTTGGCATAAGCCACAACTCCATTGTCACACAATGGGAGGAACATAGTTCATCTCATGAACCAATATACACCCAAACAGCCTCTTTGGTAGCATCTTAAGTAGCGATCTATCCTGCCTTTATCGTCTAGTATGTCACGGTATCTAGCTTGGAACTCTTCCAACATACCGTCCTTTTGCTTAGGGTAAAGACAATGCCTGTGACTGACATTCAGTCGTCTTTATCACACCGGAACACTTCCAGTGATTCTCCCCAGGGTCGATTGATACCTTCTCACTACAACTAGTGAGAATCCTAACATCCATTTAGATCTATCTCATAGATCCAAAACCTAGGATTTAGTAGGTATCACTTTGATCCTATATGGAGAATCATTGTGATGAGCGGAGATTGATCGAGCGTAGCATAAGAAACTCCTTTCTTATCAAGAGTATGTCATCCACGTACTCTACGAGGATCACCACCATACTCCCTACTACCCTTTTGTTTATACAAGGTTCATCTACCATTTTGATGATGTCAAACTCTTTGACTAACGCATCAAAACAGAAGTTCCAAATCCGCGATGCCTGCTTTATAAAACATCTTGTACACGTTTCCGCTGCTCCCACTGTCTACGAAGCCCTCTGGCTGTGTACTTACAGACGCACTCTTCCAAATCATCATTTAGAAAAGCAGTCAAGACACCCATCCGCCAGATATCGTAGTCATGGTATGTAGCCGTGGCAAGTAGGATCTGAATGGACTTAAGCATAGCCACTGGAAAAGGTTTCATCATTATCCACGCCTGGTCGATGACGAAAAGCTTTAACAAGTCTAGCTTTGAAAGTCTCAACTTTTCCATCTACACCAAGTAATCTTCTCAAGATATACTTGCTCCTGATGGGGATTTAACCCTTCAGATATTGCAACCAAAGTCCATACTTTGTTGGTGTACATGGATTCCATCTCAGATCGCTAAACATCCAGCCATTCTTACAGAGTCTTACTCTCGATGGCCAGCTCGAAGCTAGTTGGGTCATCATCTCATAATGCAATCCTCGCTCCCACTGTCATAGAGAAACAGAAGTATCTCTCAGGCGGGTGAGGAACCCTACTAGATCGGCGGAGAGGCTGAGGTTCGTTGGAATCTACTGAATCCTTTGGTTCTACCAAATCATCTGCTGTAGTTTGTATAGCTGGAACATTTCCAGTTCTACATAACAGACCTTGCCTCGAGCTTGTCCGGATTTTGCTTTTAGACATAGGCCGGACAACCCCAAATCTTAACTGGCTTAAGACATGGGCTCTTCCCATACCATATCACATATGAAGCGGTAGGCAGCTGATTTGATTTGAACCCTATTCAATAGGTATGCAGCTTCTTAAGTGCATAACTCCTAAAAGGAAATAGGTAACTCAGTAGTACTCATCATAGAGCGCACCTTATCATATAGGGTGTGATTGCTCCACCCCGATATACCATCGTGCTATGGTGTATACAGAGGAGTAATGCTGAGAGAGAATCTCATTCTCCTTTAGAATAGTCCAGGAATTCCGTGCACAAGTATTCTCCTCCTTGATCTCATCATAGGACATAATACTTATACCCGTATTTTGGTTCTCTACTTCTAACTTATATTATGTGATTATCTCAAAAGGTTCGAACTCATGTTTCAACAGGAACATATGACTGAATCTTGAGAGATTATCAGAGAATGTAATGAAGTACAAAGAACCAGTCCTGGTATGTGTAGACAGGAGAGCTTACATACATCATCATGTATCAGTCCCAAGAGTTCACTAATTCTTTCTCTGTTTCCAATAAACAGAGCTATGGTCATTTTATCTTTGTGACATGACTGGCGAGTTTCACAAGATGTAAATTCAAACTAATTTAAATATGCATCTTTATGTAACTCTAGCTAGTCGGGTCACATTGATCTGACCTAGTCTACACTACCTCAAGAAAGATTCGTTCATTTCTGAACTCTTCCTCTTGTGTGTGATCCGTATACTAAGAACTGTAGTTTGATTTAGAACATCAATGCTTTTAGATAACGTGCCTGAACCGATCAACTTTTGATATAGGAAATGTTCAAAACATTATCCAACAATATAAAATTTTATCATTTCTTTACTACTAAAGAGACTGATATGATTTTGTATATCAGGTTCGGTATCTAATAGCATTTGTTCAGAATCAATGTATTGGTAATACAGGGTGACAGTGACCAACAGACTTGGCTGCAACACTTGCCCCGTTTTCTGCCTCATGAAACTTATCACCCGTTCTCAGTTCTCTACCTTTCTGCAGCCCTATGTAACAGATTACATATCTGGGATCCTGATCTGGTATCACATACCCAGGACGTAAAGGATACTGAGAAACAGTTTTCTGTAATGAACACACCCGAAGATGATGCATCAGCATGCACTCTCTTCGTTTGGGTGGCACGGGAATTCTGGTAATCCCCTATTTCCTGCTCTATCTTATAACAATTATAAGTTGGAGCGGGACCAACGTTCCCCAGCTCAGTATAACAAGCGGGTTCGGTCAATATTCCGTATTATTATCTTGATTAAGGCGTGATATGGTCGCTACCTGGAGAGAGAGAGAAGAAAACACTCAGCGTGCGCTCTTGCAAGAATAGATTGGTTATTATTTTATCTAATCAGGATGGCTCCCACTGCTTTTTATCAAATCTTCCTTCAAACCCTAAAAGGAAAGACTTGCCGGGATTAATTACACACTACAAGTTCGCCAATCTTTCAGCCAGGCCAGTGTCGGTACTTTGAGGGAGGTCCCCCGTGCTTTCGCACGAACCTAATTAATGTAAACCTCGTTTTCCCAGAGGCGTAACCCCGTTGACACCTTTCTAGACACCTACTTGATCGGCTAATTGTAATGTATAAAACTCTCCCAGGAGTAACTCTTACTCGCAGCGGGTATCGGGATCCAACTATCTCATAGAAGGTATGCAATCTCATTGCAAATTTCAACACTTGAAATTCCCGATAATTTTGCTCCTAGCGTCCTATGACCTTGACGCAGGACAACAAACCATAGTCCGCTAGTCAAGTTCAACCCGTCATTTCCTGATTGAATTAAACCTACCCGCACGACCCTTGACGCAGGCCAACAAAGTCGCACGACTACCCTAATCCAATCACATCATATGCTTATACAGATAAGCACCAGTTAGCTACCGCACACTACGCCTTGACGCAGGCCAACAAACGTAGCACGAATACTAACTACTACTTATCTGAAATGACGGAGGGCTACGACAGGTTTTTCTGAAAACCTATTGCGTAATGAACTTGATATCGTTGTAGAATCAAATGATTTTAAAAATGGAGTGTTTTTGAAGCTTTTCTAGTTTTGCTAAAGGAGTCACTCCCGGTGAAGGGATCGTCGGTCCTTTCCTCGTCGAATGAGGTGCGGGATATATCATATATATCACTGTGCAAAGCAAAAAACACTTAAAAGCAATCAAAAGACAAACCGAATGTGTAGCATCTGCCAGTTATTGCTAAAGGAGTCACTCCCGGTGAAGGGATCTCGGTCCTTTCCTCATCGAATAAGGTGCAGGATATATCACATATACCGCTATGCAAAGCAAGAACTGTAGCTACCTGTTTTAATTTTGAAATTCGATTCTACAACATCTTAGGTTTCTTTTATTTCATTAATCACATTAATGAAGTCCCATCATTTAAGTATCTAAACATCACAGATAAATACGACGTACACTTATGCCATCCGCATTCGCCTCGATGTCCCCTCGTACACCGTTAGGTTAGGTAACTAACGGCAGAGCGGGGCAGGGCTAGCGCGGGTGTAAAACATAAGTAACGTCTATATAATATATCATATATACTATATACTGTATCTATCAAAGAACATCACATGATCACATCACAGATATCGCAGCAGAAGAAACATATGAAATATTGGATATACTAGGACGTCCGTGTTTTCAATACGAGCCAGTATAAAACACGGATTCCACGGTCGTGATGAATAGCCAAACCCACACCCCTAGACCCCTACGAGAGCGGCAAGCAACCCTACCAATTCTGGAGTTAGGAGACCCGGACTCGACTCCTCGAGTTGGTCTCCCACTGGACCCCAGAACCCGGTTACTTGTGCTCCCCTCCTTGGGTCTATCCTAGTGCGGAAAAGTAAATAATATACAAAGGGTGACAACTTCCGCAATCTAGAAGCGCCCCAATAAAAGAATATTACATACAAGTTTTTACGTGAATGAAAATGAAAAACACTCATCTCACATAAAACCCCCCGGCTATTCAAACACGACGATCCAATACAACATATCCAGCAACACATAACATCACATGTCATCAACGTAAGTAAATATGCGCATCCCAATTGTCGTTGACATATAGCAACGAAACCGGCGATATCACATATTACACTTACGGTCACAGAAAAGAAAGTGTAAAACTACAACAGTTGGAATCCGCAATCACCTCAGACATCGCATGCCTGACCAAATGAATTACTTAGACATCACATGCCTAACAATTATAAACCCCGCATTTCAGTCTCATTATCGAAAACACTTTTCAATATCGAGTCGGGCAATTCAACAAGATTCCCGACAGTCTGATCGAATACTCGTCGCAAACTTTAGTAGGCGGCCGCACCCCCGATACCGTCGACGAAGTGCACCAAGGCGGAACACCGCTACCGGGAGCACCCGAACAGATGCTTTCGACGACGGGGTTCTCCTACAGTCACTTGGTCGGGGCTATGGAGTGAGGCTGTCTATTAAGTTTACCGGCGAGTATCCGCGTTCACAACGTGATTGCAACGGACTTTTGATCACATCAAAATTCCGTGGCAACCGATTAAGTGAGACTAAACTGCTATGTTTATATCATTCATTCAGTTATCTCATAACATATTGTGAATTCCAATTATTGTATCCCATTCCAGATAAATAGAAAATGTTAAATGTTTCGATCAAACAGTCAAACACCCAAGTTTTCCCAATACAGATCAACACATGAAATAAGTCTAACAACATTCAGTTCGTGCCTCAGTACCAACGGTCCAGCCGTAGAAGGGTCAAGCCAACGCCTCACATGTGGCACGCCGTACTGCCCCAATCCCGAAGGTTCAAAGGGCAGTTCAAGACGGTCACATAATCGAGTTAAGGTTTGTTGTCTTCTAGAGGGTCCATCGCGTTACTTGCACTACTTAGAACGTCGTTAAACTACGGAAAGATCCAACACTTGGAAATTTCCCGACAGGGGAAAAATTGGGTATTTATATCCGGTCGAACTTTTTAACATATTCTAAAATTTATCCGGAAAGCCACACAGACAAAATTTGATACTTCGATCGAAACACCGAATCCCCAAAACAACTCCAGAAAATTCAACTCTTGAAAAAATATTAAAAATACCCAGGAAAACCAGCACTGTCAAATAGGAGTTACTGTGCAAACATTACCTCATAATACGACAAACAGGCCGCATTTCCGCCGCACGAGCCATGCTCGTGCCGCGGAAACGCGGCGCTTTAATGGAATTAGGGCACACGACTTCACAGTAACTCTTAGATATTCCTGCTGATATTTCTACATATTTTTAATTTCGAAAAAACCCAGAATATGGAAAAAGTCCAGAGAGCTATTTTGGGTTCGTGTTTTCGGTTCGATCGGACTCCAAATTCCGTCTGGACTTCGCCTAAGGGTCTAGCTAGGCTCTGATACCACTGTAGGGTTCCTAGGCACTCTAAGGAGGTCTCACAAGGTATCAACCATGCCAATTTCAAAAAATCTAGATGCCGAGAAACCCGACTACGGATCGTTGGCTAAAGTTTAGGCGAAAACAAAATCTAGTTAACAATTAAACTAATGGGAAAACGGAAATACAACCTTTGTAGATCCGGTGCTCCACCTCCATAGCTCCGCAACGAAGTCCCCTCCGCTTTCCAAAAAGAATCCGGACTCCAGCGTCGGCTTCGTCGAAGAATAAGCGAGCTAGGTCGTCGATGTCCATGCCGAAGATGATCTACGTCGAGGCATCGCTAAATCAAGCTCCACCTTCACCTTGCGATGAAAACTTGTGAAGGAAACACACTCTACTACTTGGCAAGAGGTAGAGGATGAAGAAATAGGAAGTGGGTAGACTTTAGAATTGGATTTCTCACTCATTTCATCAAGTTGCCATTGATGGTCAAGCTTTTCTTCACTTGAAGGAAGAAGAAGAAGAAGCTAAAATATTATGATAAGAATATTAGAATAGAAAAGAAAAATCAATCCTTATCATATAATGAACCATGGTTAGATGTAGAGAGTTAACTAAGGTTTAAGTGAGTGGTTAGGGTTAAGCATGAGACAAAATGGTCATTAAGTCAAAGTCTTCATGAAGGTTCATGAATGAACAAAAGAAAGCAACCATTTTCCTCATTTTGCCTTTTCTTTTTCCAAAAAGATAAATGAATAAAATGAAATCAAAAACCCTAATCACCCACTTAACTATAGTTTAATTCTTAACACTTAACCATAAGGCATGTATCATCAAACATGATACAAGCAAGTGCACAAAACTATATCGAATATACAATGTGCACACCCGAGCGAGAAAATCCATTTAAAGTGAACCGATACTAGTTAATGCAAAGTAATATATCAAATATATAATTATGCATTAAATCATTAAATCAACACTTGATTTAACGATCCGGTCATATCGCATATAACCGACTAATATCATTAGTAACAACTTATCGAATCAACACTTGATCCGATAACCCGGCTATATCGCATATAACCGATCAATGTCACATCGCGAGAATCGAATACAGTATCACATACTGGTATTATTCTCGGTCCCGCACATATCTCATATGCGCTCCTATTTCGTTTCGCTTGAGCCAGGAAACCTCTGTGTAGGACTCTAAAGACTCGTCAATACGCCGGCAGCAGATGATGATCATATCAAGCATCCACAAGCCGCAAGCGGTCTGCTAAACGTAACGGCCATCCGGGTATTGAGCGATCTGAAGATCGACGAGCAAGCCCGCTCACACTCCAGTGAATCCAACCAGTAACACTACCGTACAGTCCGGTCTGATCGTCTGATATGTCGCATATCTCGCCTAGGGGTGGTAAACGTCAGACCCCAATAGCTCGATAAGTCGTGTCGATATGAGGTCTATAACAATTCGAGAAACTACTGGTAACACTTACCAGTAAATCTCAGCAACCCTGGCCAGGGATTTCCTGTTATAGCCAATCGAACACAGCGCAACATCAACTCCCTATACCGGGAGAGACGAATCCCCTCCTATCGCTCATTGCCTCCATGTGACTCGGGACTGTACCCAAAAACCACCGTTTTGCACGCCCTCTTGGACGTGGTAAGATGGAAATGAAAGCACAGTGGGAACCACACAAGACTCTATGACGATCTCGGGTCAACAGACTACTCTGTACCAGTGTCACCAGAGAACTGCCATCTGACGTGAGGTATAATACCATCTGGGAGTTCTCGGCGAGTCCGTCCAGTGTACCCAGTCTCCACTGAGCACCCGTATATCATCTCCGATGTCAAACACAAATGGATATGGGATCATCCATCGCCCATCTGTATGGGTCGAGAAGGTACACGCTAGTCTACACTGGTATATCGATGCCCCATCTCGATACACCCACGACTAGGGACTTTGAAGGATGTACTTATGGACTACCATGTCCCCACTAGTATGATCCGCATCATAGTCCAGGTAGTCAAGCACACATCCTAAGGGCTTTACCAACATGTAACAGGGAGACAATCAGTGTACACGTTAAGGTAAAGATCAACCAGATAGCATACTATCATGTCGAGCAAGAAAGTCCTCCCTATATATGTCCCAGCATCCACTACGATATACATCCTATGTATAGTAATGGCCTCTAGGGCATACATATAACTAACAGCTTGTTGATGTTTTGATCGCTCAATACCCGGGTGGCCGTTACATTTAGCAGACCGCTTGCGGCTTGTGGGTGTTTGATATGATCATCACCTACTGCCGGCGTATTGATGAGTCTTTAGAGTCCTACACAGGGGTTTTCTGGCTCAAGCGAAATGGAGTAGGAGCACATATGAGATATGTGCGGGGCCCGAGATTAATACGATATGTGATATCGTATTCTATTCTCACGATTTGTGACATCGGTCGGTTATATGCGATATAGCCGGGTTATCGGATCAAGTATTGATTCGATAAGTTGTTACATTAGATATTAGTCGGTTATATGTGATATAGCCGGATTATTAAATCAAGTGTTGATTTAATAATTTAATGTATAATTATATATTTGATATATTAAGTTACATTAACTAATACTTGCTCACTTATGATTTCTTTTCTCACTTGATGTGCACATTGTATATATGTGATATGTATATTTGTGTACATGTTTGTGTCATACCAGGTTACATTTGCAACAAGCATGTATGAGACTTATACCATACTAGGTTTAAGTTAAGGTTTATAATTTATTCAGAGTTAAACAAATTAGTGAAGAATTAGTTTAATGTTCAAAGCTTGTAGAAGCTTGTATGAACCTTTGACTAAGTCCACTCTTTTGTCTAGCTTAGGATATTTATTAACCCAACCCTTAACCTAATAGCATGGTTTATTCTCTACAATGGTTAGTGCATGACATACACTAACCATGGTTGCATTTCTAACCTCATGGATTATTTATTCATAACTCTCTCATGAGTTCATTCTTCTTCTTCTTCCTCAAAGCTTTCTAGCTTCAATGGAGATGTGAGGAAAAATGTGAGAAAATCAATTCTAAAGTGAGCCCACTTCCTACTTCATCATCCTCTACTACTTGCCATTTAGTTTAGGGTGTTTTCTGTTGGTGTGTAGTAGCGCCTCTAGTTAGGTTGCAATATCATAAAGTAGTGAACTTTCAAAATTCTAGAAGGCTATTACAAACGAACTACGAATCGTAACTAGAGATTAGGGTAAAAGTATCATTATATGAAGTCTAAGCTAAAGGAAAAGGAAATACAACCTTTGTAGCCAACTCCTTCGGTCTTTAGGACTCTTACGGCTTTGCTCGAAGCTTAGATCAACTCCGCTCAAGGTCCTTCTTCGTCTACGATGATCCACCCGGAGATTTCTAGGTCAAGCTCTTTGCCTCACTAAATCAAGATGAAGTAGAGCAAACACTCTACACTAAAGGGCTAAGGTAGTGTTGAATGGTTATGTGGTTTGTAAACTCACTTAAAAAAACCTTTCTTTTGGTTCCTTACTCTTTTATCAAACTCAAGTGAGCTAGAGAGAGGAGGAAGATGAAGATGGCAAAAGCTTTTGTGAATATAATGAAAAATTTAATCCAAAAAGAAAAAGAAAAGAATATATATGAGACACTCTCAAATATAACCATAGTTAACTAAATATCTAGATATTTTGTAGATGGGTTAAAGAACAAAGGAAATCTAACCATGGTTAAAGTCAAAGGTCAAATAAGAAGAATGTAGAAACAATGAGTCATTTAGCAAATTTCCTTTTTCTTTAATTCATTAACAAAAATCTAGATATTTATCAACCATGTGAGTCTTGCATTGCCATCTTCTATGTATCATCAACCATGACATATATATATGTATGTATGTGTGCATGAACATCATCATGTGTATGTATAAACATATATGCATACATCCAAAAGAAAAGGTTTAATTAAAAGTGAGCTAGAAGTCAATATTAAATCAACACTTGATTTAATATATCGGTCACATCAAAAGCGACCCGACCAATAGTAAATGCCCGATTAAAATACGGTATCACATACTCGCATTTAGTCGAACTCCCACACATATCTCATATGCACTCCACATCATTTCGCCTGAGCTAGAAAAATCCTGTGTGGGACTCTGAGACTCGTCAATATGCCGGCAGTAGGTGATGATCATATCAAAACACCTACAACCCGCAAGCGGTCAGCTAAACGTAACGGCCACCCGGGTATTGAGCGATCAGAAGAAAAACAAGCGAACCCGTCAAAACCCCCGTCGAGCCATTGGCAACACTTACCGTACAGTCCGGTCTCTTCGTCTGATATGCTGCATATCAAGTCTAGGGATGGAATCGTCGAGCCCTAATAACTCAATAAGTCATGTTGATATGGACTATGACCGGTCGAGAAACTACTGATAACACTTATCAGTAAATCTCATCAGCCCTAGCCAGGGACTTCAAGTCAGAGCCAATCGCACATTGCACAACATCAACTCACAATACCGGGAGAGACGAAACCCTTCCTATCGCTCACTGTCTCCATGTGTCTCGGGACTATACCCAAAAGCCACCTATTTGCATGACTCAGTAGAGCCGTGGTAGGGTGGAAATCAAAGTACAGTGGGAGAACACACAAGACTCTATGACGATCTCGGGTCTACAGACTAACCTGTACCAGTGTCACCAGAGAACTGCTATCCAACGATAGATATAATACCATATAGGAATTCTCGGTGAGTCCATTCAGTGTACCCAGTCTCCACTGAGCACCTGTATACAATCTTCGATGTCACAACACCAATGGATATGGGATCATCCATCACCCATCATATGGGTCAAGAAACGTATACGCTAGTCTACTTTAGAATATCGATGCCCTGTCTCGATATACATACGACTAGGAACATTTAAGGATATGCTTATAGACCACACATGCCCTACTAGTATGATCTCCATCATAGCCATGGAAGTTAAGCAAATATCCTCAGGGCTTTATCAACATGTATCAAATGAACAGTATCAAGTAAACATGTTAGATAAAGTAAAACCAGATAGCATACTATCATGTCGAGCAAGAAAGTCATATATATAAATATACATATATACATGTCCAAGCATCCACTACACATATAATGGCCTCCAGGGCATACATATATCCAACAATCTCCCACTTGCACTAAGGCCAATTATTGGCGTATCTCATACCCAACATCTCAAAAAGTCGCTCATGTTGCAGCTGTGGAAGGGCTTTGGTGAGTGGATCCGCGGTGTTATCCTTTCTATCTACTCTCTGAATCTCGATCTCTTGGCGATCAACTATCTCCCAGATCAAATGATATCGCCTGAGGATGTGTCTGGACTTCTGATGGGATCTGGGTTCTTTGGCCAATGTCATAGCTCCATTATTATCACAATACAATGGTATTGGATCAATAATGGTTGGAACTACTCCTAGCCCCGCGACGAACTTCCTCATCCAGACGGCTTCCTTGGCTGCATCATTTGCAGCAATATACTCAGCTTCCATCTTGGAGTCTGCAACGGTATCCTTTTTGGAACTCTTCCAACATACCGCCCCTCCATTGAGGGTAAATACAAACCCTGAGATAGATTTACTATCATCCTTATCACTTTGGAACCTGGAATCGGTAAAGGCCTCCATTTGGAGATCCCCATTACCATACACCAAGAACAATTTTTTATTCCTTGGTAAGTACTTAAGAATGTTCTTCACGGCTATCCAGTGTTGCTCTCCTGGGTTGGATTGATACCTGCTTACTATAGCTTGTGCATAAGCTACATCAGGGCGAGTACATATCATCGCATACATTATAGATCCTACGGCTGAAGCGTAGGGTATAATGCTCATGCGAGCTCTCTCTTCATCAGTCTTCGGACAGAAGTCTTTAGAGAGTGATTCCATGGAAAGCGGGCAAGGCACCACGCTTGGAATCTTCCATACTAAACCTTTTTAGGATGGTATCAATGTATTTTGATTAGGACAATCCCAATAACCTCTTGGATCTATCTCTATAGATCCTTATGCCCAAAATGCACGAGGCATCACCCAGGTCCTTCATGGAGAACCTTTGTGATAAGAATAGTTTAACCGATTGTAGTATAGGAATATCATTTCCTATCAAGAGAATGTCATCTACGTACAATACGAGGAAAGCGACAGTACTCTCTACAATCTTCTTATAAATGCATGGTTCATCTATATTTTTGATAAAATCAAACTCTTTGACTGTATCATCAAAATAGATGTTCCAGCTCCGAGATGCCTGCTTTAATCCATAAATGGATTTAAGCAACCTACACGCTTTTTTGCTGCTCCCACTGTCCATGAAGCCCTCTGGCTAATCCATAAAAACGCACTCTTCTAAATCACCATTTAGAAATGCAGTCTTAACGTCCATCTGCCAGATTTCATAGTCGTAGTGAGCAAAAATAGCAAGTAGGATCCGAATGGATTTAAGCATTGCTACTGGAGAGAAAGTTTCATCATAGTCCAGTCCTGGTCTTTGACGAAAACCTTTCGCTACAAGCCTTGCTTTATAGGTCTCTACCTGTCCATCTACACCAATCTTTTTCTTAAAGATCCATTTGCACCCTACGGGTTTTATCCCGGGAGGTGCAACGTCCAAAGTCCATACTTTATTGGTGTACATTGACTCCATTTCAGATCTCATGGCATCCAGCCACTTCACTGAGTCTCTACTCGTGATAGCCTGTTGAATACTAGTAGGGTCATCATCATCCATGATGCAATCTTCTCTATCACCATCAATGAGAAAACCATAGTATCTCTCCGGTGGGCGAGAAGTTCTACTAGATCTCCGGAGCGGCTGAGGTTCTTGTTGTTCTATTGCAACATCAGGTTCAACCAATTCTTCATGAGTAATTTGTGTCTCTAGAACCTCTTCTAGTTCTACCTCATTTCCATCAGTATTATTTGCAAAAATTTCATTTTCCAAAAATGTTGCATGTTGAGAAACAAATACTTTTTGTTCCTCCTTGTGGTAGAAAAGATATCTATATGAATATTTTGGATATCCCATAAATGTACACATGACCGATCGTGTCTCGAGTTTATCCGGATTCTGCTTTTTGACATAAGTCGGACAACCCCATATCCTAACTCTTTTAAGAGATGGTCTCTTCCTACACCATATCTCATATGGAGTGGTAGACACGGTCTTGGTTGGAACCTTGTTCAATAGATAAATTGCTGTCTCTAATGCATGTCCTCAAAAGGAAAGTGGTAACTCAGCATCACTCATCATGGACCGTACCATATCTAATAGGGTACGATTCCTCCGTTCTAACATACCGTTGTGCTGTGGTGTGTAAGGAGGAGTGAGCTGAGAGAGAATCCCATTCTCTTTTAAGAAGTCTGAAAACTCAATACTTAAATACTCTCCACCTCGATCTGATCGAAATTTCTTGATATTCGAGCCAGTTCGCTTTTCTACTTCAAGTTTATACTCCTTGAATTTCTCGAAAGCTTTGGATTTATGCTTCAATAAAAAGACGTGTCCGAATCTTAAGAAATCATCAGTAAAAGTGATGAAGTATGAAAAACCACCTCTAGTATGTGTAGACATTGGTCCGCATACATCACTATGTATGAGGCTCAAGAGTTTTGTATCTCTCTCTCCGTGTCCTATAAACAGAGTTTTGGCCATTTTACCTTTGATACAAGACTGACAAGTCGCATAAGATTTATATTCAAAAGGTTTTAAATATCCATCTTTATGTAACTTGTTTAGTCTTGTTTCATTAATATGACCAAGTCTACAATGCCAAAGAAAAGATTCATTTAAATCTGAAATCTTTCTTTTATTTGTATGTTGTATATTGAAAACTGTGTGTTGGTTTAGGACGTAAATTCCATTACTTAGTGTACCATACCCAATCAACTGTTGATTCAAGTTTATGTTCATAACATTATTTTGCAACATAAAATGATATTCTTCATTGTCCAACAAAGATATGGATATTATATTACATAGCATATCAGGTACAAAATAACAAGGGTTCAAAACCAAAATACATCCTGAAAGCAACCCCATATGATACTCTCCTATGGATACAGCATGTACATTGGAACCATTTCCAACCCGTAGAGTGTGGTCCCCAGTCTTCAAAACTCTACTGTTTCTCAATCCCTGCATACAGTTATATATGTGAGAACCAGAACCGGTATCTAATACCCAAGATGCAGAGTTTAATGAAAAACAGTTTTCAGTTACAAACACACCTGAAGCAGAAGCATCAACATGCTTCTTCTTCTTGAGATCTGCAAGGTATAAAGCACAATTGTGTTTCCAGTTTCCCGAATTGTGGAAGTAAAAACATTATCCTTTTCCACTTCCCGCGGTCCCAGACTTGTCTTTGTAGGGTTCCTAGGCACACTCAAGAGGTTCCACAACTGATCAACCATGCCAAAATCAAATTTTTCATGTGCTGAAGAACCCTAAGCAAGATCGTTAACTAGAGATTAGGCGAAACTACAAGTAAGCAAACAACTTTGCTAATAAGTGAAAAGGATTACAACCTTTGTAGATCCGGTCCTCCACTTCTTTAGCTCCGTGATGACGTCCCTCCGCTGCGATCATCGGGATCCCGGACTCTAGCGATGGTTTCGTCGAAGAAATGATCGGGCTAGGTCGTTGACTTCGATGCCGAAGATGATCTACGTCGAGGCAACTCAAACTCAAGCTCCATCTTCACTAGGTCATGAAACTTGTGAAGATAACACACTCTACTACATGGCAAGTGGTAGAGGATGAGAAAATAGGAAGTGGGTTCACTTTGGATTTGGATTTCTCACTTGGATTCATCACTTGGAATTTTCTAGCAATGGTTTTCTTCTTCGTCATGAAGAAGAAGAAGAAGAAGAAGAAGAAAGAAAATAATGAATGAATAATAATAGAAAATCAAGTGAAGCCTTATCATATTGCAACCATGGGTGAGTGTAACTAATGTAGAGAATAAACTAGGGTTTAGGCAAATGGTTAGGTTAAGGATAAAACAAAATGGTAGACTTTTTCAAAGATGCTAGAAAACAACATGAAGCTTCTAGCAAAGAAAAGAAAGAAAGCCACCATTTTGTTTTAACTAAATAAATAAAATAAATAAAGAAAACAAAACCCTAACCATTAACCTAAACATGGTTTAAAGCATACACACACCCAAGTTTGCATGTATCATCAAACATGATACAAACAAGTGCACAAAAATATATCACATATACAACTTGTGCACATCAAGTGAGAAAATCAATCTTAAGTGAATAAATACTAGTTAATGTAAAGTAATATATCAAATATATAATTATACATTAAATCATTAAATCAATACATGATTTAATGATCCGGTCATATCGCATATAACCGACTAATATCAAGTGTATCAATGTATCGAATCAACACTTGATTCGGTAACCCGGCTATAGCTCATATAACCGTCCAATGATACAAATCGCGAGAATAGAATACAGTATCACATACTGGTATTATTCTCGGTCCCGCACATATCTCATATGCGCTCCTATTTCGTTTCGCTTGAGCCAGGAAATCTCTGTGTAGGACTCTAAAGACTCGTCAATACGCCGGCAGCAGGTGATGATCATATCAAACACCCACAAGCCGCAAGCGGTCTGCTAAACGTAACGGCCACCTGGGTATTGAGCGATCAGAAGATCAACGAGCAAGCCCGCTCACACTCCTGTGAATCCAACCAGTAACACTTACCGTACAGTCCGGTCTCGTCGTCTGATATGTCGCATATCTCGCCTAGGGGTGGTAAACGTCAGACCCCAGTAGCTCGATAAGTCGTGTCGGTATGAGGTTTATAACAGTTCGAGAAACTACCGGTAACACTTACCAGTAAATCTCAGCAACCCTGGCCAGGGATTTCCGGTTATAGCCAATCGAACACAGCGCAACATCAACTCCCTGTACCGGGAGAGACGAATCCCCTCCTATCGCTCATTGCCTCCATGTGATTCGGGACTGTACCCAAAAACCACCATTTTGCACGCCCTCGTGGTAAGGTGGAAATCAAAGCACAGTGGGAATCACACAAGACTCTATGACAATCTCGGGTCTACAGACTAACCTTTACCAGTGTCACCAGAGAACTGCCATCTGACGTAAGGTATAATACCATCTGGGAGTTCTCGGCGAGTCCGTCCAGTGTACCCAGTCTCCACTGAGCACCCGTATATCATCTCTGATGTTAAACACCAATGGATATGGGATCATCCATCGCCCATCTGTATGGGTCGAGAAGGTATACGCTAGTCTACTCTGGTATATCGATGCCCCGTCTCGATACACCCACGACTAGGGACCTTAAAGGATGTACTTATGGTCTACCATGTTCCCACTAGTATGATCCGCATCATAGTCCAGGTAGTCAAGTACACATCCTAAGGGCTTTACCAACATGTAACAGAGAGACAATCAGTGTACACGTTAAGATAAAGAGCAACCAGATAGCATACTATCATGTCGACCAAGAAAGTCCTCCCTATATATGTCCCAGCATCCACTACAATATACATCCTATGTACAGTAATGGCCTCTAGGGCATACATATAACTAACAGTCTTTCCCCTTCGCCTTTTCAACTCCACCTCTCGGCTTGGTGGGATTCTTCTTCTTCTTTCCCTTGGCCTAGGCTTTCGGGACTGAAGAGGAAGATGGCCCATAAAGCAGAGCGGGAGTTTTCGCTATCTTAAGCGCGCTCTCTGCACTTCTCAACATATTGAGAAGTTCAGGCAATGATTTTTCTCCAAATCGTTCATATTGAAATTCACTATGAACGGAGCAAAGACGGGGGAGAGAGACTGCAGAACAATATCTGTATATTGCTTATTATCCATAGTCCATCCCAGTTCCTCAAGTTCTTCTATAAGACCAATTATCTTCAGAACATGGTCTCCTACTGGTGTGCCGGCGGCCATCCGCATCTGAAACAACTTTCGAGATGCCTAGTATCGTAAAGTACGAGATTGCTCTTCATACAACTCCTTTGTATGAAGAAAGATGGATTGCATATCCATCTTCTCGTGTTGTTTCTGATGGATACTGTCCATAGAAGAAAGCGCGAGGCACGTGGCCGTGTTGCAATAAATATCCCATGTTTTTTGGATCTCCTTATCCGAAACAGATGATTCAGGTCCTGGGACAGATGGGGCTTTGGTAGTGAGGACATATGATACTTTATCATATGTGAGTGCAATGTTCAAGTTCCTTAACCATTCTTTATAATTCGGTCCATTCAGTTTGTTTTTCTCTAAAAGAAGCTTAAGTCCCGTCATCGGTATCTGCCATTAGGAGAGAGAAAAGAATACACTCAGTGAAATGCTCTTGGAAAGATCAGATTGGTTATTATCTTATCTAATCGATGTCTCCCACTGCTTTTATCAAATTTTCTTTCAAACCTGAAAAGAAAACTAGCCAGGATTAATTACATTCTACAGTTTCGCTAACCGGTCAGCCAGACCAGTGTCGTTACTTTGAGGGAGGTTCCCCGTGCTTGCGCACGGACCTAATTAAAATAAACCTCGTTTTCCCCAGAGGTCAAACCCCATTAACACCTTTCTAGACACCTACTGGATTGGCTAATTGTAAAGTGTAAAACTCTCCTGGGAGTAACTCTTACTCATAGTGGGATCGGGATCCAAATATCATATAGATGGTATGCAATCTCATTGCAAATTTCAACTCTTGAAACTCCCGATATGGTTTGTACCCCCAGATGCTTATGACCTTGGCTATGGTCAACATATCATAAGCACTAGTCAAGTTCTACCCGTCATTTCGAGATTAACTAGACCCACCCATATGACCCTTGACTATGATCAATATAATCACATGAATGTCCTAACTTATCGCATCATATTCTTTATAGGAAGACATAACTTAGCTACCGTACACTACGCCTTGACTATAATCAACATACATAGCACGAATACTAAGTACTCTGCTTCCTAAAATGACGGAGGGTTGCGGATGGTTTTTACGAAAACCTTTAACACTTTGAACTTGATTTCGTTGTAGAATCTAAATAGTTTTAGAAAAAGGAGTGGCTTAAGCTCCGCATCTTTTGAAACTTGCTTTTCATAAAAAGAGCCGAGTGGGTTTCAAATCCGATTCTACAACATTTTTAGGTTTCTTTTTCTTTACATTAATCTCATTAATGTATTCCCATCATTTATGTTCCTAAGCCATTACAGAAAGAAACGAAAAACAGTATTACATATCACATATATAACAATATTACATTCGTCTCAGATATTAAGCAATCACATCACAGAATAATTAGCAGCAGAAACACATATATGAAAATATAGGATATACTAGGAACTCCTTATTTTATACTTAGCCTAAGATAGAAAATACGGATTCCACGGTCGTGATGAATAGCCAAGCCCACACCCTTAGACCCCTACGAGAGCGACAAGTGACCCTTCCTATTCTGGAGTTTAGGAGACCCGGTCTCGACTCCTCGAGATGGCCTCCCACTGAACTCCAGAACCTGGTCACTCGTGCTCCCCTCCTTGGGTCTATCTAAATGCGGAAAAGTAAAATATAAATCAATGGAGACATCATCCTCAACCCGGATGTGCCCCAATGAAAGAATAATATATACAATGAATTTTACATGAATGAAAAGATAAACTCTCGTCTCACATAAAACCCCCGGCCATTCGATCGCGATGATCCTATACATCATATCATATCAACAATTGAAAAGCATAGACGACGTTAAAATATATCAATCAATACATCAACATACCCACTGTTGTAATAGATCTCAACACTTGAACCTGCATAAAAATTCCCAGAGAGCATATATAGTACCTATGGATCAACACAAGAGCGTACGGTCCAAGCCTCACCAACGGCGCCGCGAAACCGCCGCAAATACACCTATTTGGCCACGGTTCTGCGGTCGTTGTGTCGAGTTAGGTGCTCGTTTTTCTTGGGGATCCACAGAAAACCCTGCTCTATTTTCTGAATATTTTTAATTACAAAAATTCCAACTTTTGAAAAATTTCCAGTGAGCATGTAAAAATATCATTTTTCATGTTCGATTGAGTTTTTAAATGTCGTCCGGTTTACCCTAAAGCTCTAGCTAGGCTCTAATACCATGTTGGTGTGTAGTAGCGCCTCTAGTTAGGTTGCAACATCATAAAGTAGTGAACTTTTAAAATTCTAGAGGGCTATTACAAACGAACTACGAATCGTAACTAGAGATTAGGGTAAAAGTATCATTATATGAAGTCTAAGCTAAAGGAAAAAGAAATACAACTAGCCAACTCCTTCGGTCTTTAGGACTCCTACGGCTTTGCTTGAAGCTTGGATCAACTCCGCTCAAGGTCCTTCGTCGTCTATGATGATCCACCCGGAGATTTCTAGGTCAAGCTCTTTTCCTCACTAAATCAAGATGAAGTGGAGCAAACACTCTACACTAAAGGGCTAGGGTAGTGTAGAATGGTTATGTGGTTTGTAAACTCACTTAAAAAAACCTTTCTTTTGGTTCCTTACTCTTTTAACAAACTCAAGTGATCTAGAGAGAGGAGGAAGATGAAGATGGCAAAAGCTTTTGTGAATATAATGAAAAACTTAATCCAAAAAGAAAAAGAAAAGAATATATATGAGACACTCTCAAATATAACCATAGTTAACTAAATATCTAGATATTTTGTAGATGGGTTAAAGAACAAAGGAAATCTAACCATGGTTAAAGTCAAAGGTCAAATAAGAAGAATGTAGAAACAATGAGTCATTTAGCAAATTTCCTTTTTCTTTAATTCATTAACAAAAATCTAGATATTTATCAACCATGTGAGTCTTGCATTGCCATCTTCTATGTATCATCAACCATGACACATATGTATGTATGTATGTGTGCATGCACATCATCATGTGTATGTATAAACATATATGCCTACATTCAAAAGAAAAGGTTTAATTAAAAGTGACCTAAAATTCAATATTAAATCAACACTTGATTTAATAAATCGGTCACATCAAATGCGACCCGACTAATAGTAAACGCCCGATTAAAATACGGTATCACATACTCGCATTTAGTCGAGCTCCCGCACATATCTCATATGCACTCCACATCATTTCGCCTGAGCTAGAAAAATCCTGTGTGGGACTCTAAGACTCGTCAATACGCCGGCAGTAGGTGATGATCATATCAAAACACCTACAAATCGCAAGCGGTCAGCTAAACGTAACGGCCACCCGAGTATTGAGCGATCAGAAGAAAAACAAGCGAACCCGTCAAAACTCCCGTCGAGCCATTAGCAACACTTACTGTACAGTCCGGTCTCTTCGTCCGATATGCTGCATATCAAGTCTAGGGATAGAATCGTCGAGCCCTAATAACTCAATAAGTCATGTTGATATGGAATATGACCGGTCGAGAAACTACTGATAACACTTATCAGTAAATCTCATCAGCCCTGGCTAGGGACTTCAAGTCATAGCCAATCGCACATTGCACAACATCAACTCCCAATACCGGGAGAGACGAAACCCCTCCTATCGCTCACTGTCTCCATGTGTCTCGGGACTATACCCAAAAGCCACCTGTTTGCACGACTCAGTAGAGCCGTGGTAGGGTGGAAATCAAAGTACAGTAGGAGAACACACAAGACTCTATGACGATCTCGGGTCTACAGACTAACCTGTACCAGTGTCACCAGAGAACAGCTATCCGACGATAGATATAATACCATATAGGAATTCTCGGTGAGTCCGTTCAGTGTACCCAGTCTCCACTGAGCACCCGTATACAATCTTCGATGTCACAACACCAATGGATATGGGATCATCCATCGCCCATCATATGGGTCAAGAAACGTATACGCTAGTCTACTCTGGAATATCGATGCCCTGTCTTGATATACCTACGACTAGGAACATTTATGGATATGCTTATAGACCACACATGCCCCACTAGTATGATCTCCATCATAGCCATGGAAGTTAAGAAAATATCCTCAGGGCTTTATCAACATGTATCAAATGAACAGTATCAAGTAAACATGTCAGATAAAGTAAAACCAGATGACATACTATCATATCGAGCAAGAAAGTCATATATATAAATATACATATATACATGTCCAAGCATCCAATATACATATAATGGCCTCTAGGGCATATATATATCTAATATTTGCTTCACTAATTCCATAATTAGTGAAGAGATAGCTTGAGTTAGTGTCTCCTCGACGTAGATCATCTTCGGCCTCGAAGACTTCGAAGCAAGCGTGTTCGTTTTTTCATGGGAGCCTCTCTAGAGTCCGGGACTACATGCTCATAGCGAAGGGACTACTACACGGAGCTAATGAAGTGAAGGACCGGTCTACAAAGGTTGTATTCCTTGCTCTCTTTACTAGCAAAGTGTTTGCATTTGATTCCGTCAGATTTCTAGTATACGATTCTAGGGTTAGGGTTAGCTAGAACGACAAAATTTTAATTTGGCATGAACGATGCCTCCCGAAACCTTGCTGCCGTCCTAGGCGACCCTGTAGTGGTATCAGAGCCATGCTAGAAAATTAGACGGATTTTGTTAGGATTACGAAACCGAAACCACTCTGAAACTTGCAACATGAAACCCTGGTTTCTGTCGATTTTAAAAAGCCTTTAAATGTTTTTTAAACATGTGCAGAATGATGTATGAGATACATAATGAACACAGTAAAAATTTTAGCCCCTTCCCTCGGAAAATGGACGACTACATGCACACTAAATCCGGCCAGCTCGGGTCTGCAGTGGATTCTGGGGTTGAAAATTTTTGTGTGTTCCAGGCTCTGGGGTTTGGTGTTTCAGGTGTTGTTTGTTTTTGCTAATTTTACATGTGATGTAATTTTACAGTATAGGCAATTCGGAGTGTTTCGTATTAGTAGTTTTAATATTGTTTCGGGTATTCACATGTTGTCTAGGCGAAGATAAAAAGTTCGATCGAATATCAAAAACCTATTTTTCCATGTCTAACGTTTTCCGAAAAATATGCAAGTAATTCTGTGAACCCTTTAGAAGAATGAAACCCTAACTCAACTTTTTGGATAGCGGAACCGCGGTCATACCCTAGGGTTTGCCGCAGTTCTATGGCGACATGAGTGAGGCTTGGGTTTGCCCTTCTACGGCTGGTGCATAGGTACTGTGGCATGTTCTGGGTATTATTAAATTGTGCTCAAGTGTTGAGATCACAGGGAATTGTGGGACTTTGATGATTCAATCGAAAAGTTTAACGTCGTCCGGGTAGCATGTGAAGGGATACAATATTTGGAATCTACAAAAGTAGTTATGAGATAACTAATTTGAATTTTATAAATCTAGCACTTTAGTCTCATTTTATCGGTTGCCACGGGATTTTGATGTGATCAAAAGTCCGTCGCAATCACGTAACGTACGCGGATACTCGCCGGGTAACCTTATTAGATAGCCACGCCCCATAGCCCCGACCAAGTGACTGTAAGAGAACCCCGTCGCCAAAAGCATCCGTTCGGGTGCTCGTGGCAGCGGTGTTCCTCCTTAGTGCACTTTGTCGATGACATCGGGGGGTGCGTCCTTCTACTAAAGTTTCCTACGAGCATTCGATCAGGATGTCGGGAATCTTGTTGAATTGCCCGACTTGATATTAAAAGGTGTTTTGAATATCGAGACTAAAATGCGGGGTTTATAATTGTTAGGCATGTGATGTCTAAGGAATTCATTTGGTTAGACATGAAATCCAAAGTATATGATACATTGGGTTTATTGTCACGACCCGAAAATACGGAACATGACCGGCACTTAGACTACGAAACGTCTCGAGGCGTACATAATCTAAGTAAGCCGAAAAACCCAGAAATACAAACCAAGAAAAGTAGTAGAGTGAAGGAAAACCAATTTAAATCAAGTAGTTTTAATAGCATAAGCCGAATTATGCATTTTTTTAAAAAAATATCAAATATTTCCTGAAAATTTCGGCAGAGTCTCCTTTGTAAAAACTGGCCCCCAAACGGGATACAACATGAATAGTATACGAAATCAAAAAAAGGCATCCCCAAGCGGGAGCTAGCTCTTCGTCAATCGACGGTCACAACCACACAAGCAATATAATATACAACGCCAAGGGCGAGGATCAAAACTCAAAACAACAAGAAATCCAAAGAAATACAACGTGCGACTCTAAGGTCGAAAGAATAAACATCACCGGTCTCTATCTCAAATAAATACATGTTTGGTTGATGGAATTTACTAGGTACAACTGAATAATATTATACAAGGTAATATGATGGGTATGATACAAAAAGAAAACCCACCTACTAGCAAGTCACCCGAACGAAACTGTGCCCGCAAAGCCGTAAAGAAACCTGTACGGCAAACCTGCAAGAAACTGGGGCACAACGGGGGTGAGTTGCCAACTCGTGAATAGAAAAATATCTACGAATAGGAATCGCATGTATGACGCAATCCTAGGTCATACGATCAATATATAACCTCAAATATGTATATAATATGCAGCCTATAACAAAGGCTAGGGTAAATATCTAACCCGAGTGTAATCTCATGTGCCCGTGTCAGTGCTTCAGGTAGCAATATATCATATGAATGAGATATGAATGCATGAAAACAGGATACATGTAAATGAAGAAACTGTTTTCATAATTTAGTGAGATTTCCTTTGTATTTTTGAAATGAGGTATCATAATGAAATCAGCATAAAACAGTGCCTAGTATCGGCACAAAACGTAATCCCAATATCTCGATATCTCTGTATCACAGTCTCTGTACCTCAATATCTCGAAATCTCAATGTCTCAATCACAATATCTAGGGCGCCGTCAGTCCAGACCGGCCCCTACCATCCATCTCAAGACCACGACGGTATCCTCCGGATATCCGACGCGTCGGGTAAAATCACCGGTAGGTAGTGCTCCCCTGCTAGGCTCACATCGTCATCATCACGCGCTTCTTGCCCCGGGGTACCTTACCGGGTCCACCATATACCCGAAACGGTTCATCCATCTCCTCGAATCGGGTCTCGAAATCCATCAACAAACTCATGGTGGACGACTCATACATTATGGGAAAACCGCATTTTTATTTAAAAAGAGAGAAAGCAGTTTATATATATTTTGCGGTTTTCCTCCAAATCCAGAAAATGTCATGGAAATCCGAATCATCAATAGCATGTAAAACCATGAATATAATCATGAGCATCCATGAATGCGGCATATAATGAATAGCAGTATGCATAAAGTGACAAATAACAACTACAATGTCTAAACTAGCATATAAGGCAAGCAACTAATCATCATGTCAAAACTACTAGTTAACAAGCTACATTAGGCGATAATATTTTCTAAGGTGTACGTGACATGGCAATTACCGATGAAGATGTGTGTGAGCCGGCAAGTAAGTGTACGTGGTACATACGCATCATCGGTAATGGTGCTGGTGTCCTAACAATATGATATCAACAGTGCAATAAGAAATTATAATATAAGTATGCGATGCGGAGCGAACAGTAATAATGAGCGGGAGCTAAATACTAAACACAATGATAACTAATCTGCATTACCCTAATATAAATCCTACAAATGGTGCCTTTTGAAATAACACAAATCATGGGGTTTTGAAAATAGGGGCTACGGTGTTTTTATGAAAAGTTACGTCTTTTGAAATATCCGTAGGATCCCTTGGGCTGTCTTTTAAAATACCCACGATTCGTTAGTTTTTGAAATAGGTAATAATTGAATCTAATCTAACAACTAAACTAAACTAAAGGACAAGTTAACAAGCTGGACTGCAGGTAAGGAAACCGCCTAACATTTGAGTCGATACATATACATACCTGTATATATATATTAGTCGGTGATCCCGCCTCAATAATACCATATCCGATACCATATCTATAATCAGACATCCCAAGTCAAGAGTGCGGATCAATCATCAATATATAGCTCGTACGTAAATCCGTCGTACGGCATCCCCAAATCTGGGTACGGGTCAATATCATACTCATCATACTGTTCATCTGGTATCCTCTTTATCAATTATCATGATCGGGGTACTGATCTACGTCTAGTACAATACTGATACCGTCTAAGTATGCATGCACGTGTGTGAAACACTACGTCAAGGACCCGCTACAACGTCATGTCGTATCTCAAATACGAACCCTGCTATATCACCGATCTCACGGCCTCAAATCAAATCTCATCGACTCATCTTAAATCCCAAGTACTATCCTTATTATCCATGCATGCGTATATGAATGTACATATGCATAGTCCCATACCCATGCATATATACACATATACACATCCTAATCTGCGCACAAGAAAGTAAAGTATGCAAGTCTGTGTGTGCGTATGTGGGTATAACAACTACTCTAGGGTTTCGCAACTAACCCAAATGTACTCCATGAACACATAAACATAACATGAATGAACATCCTCGTATCATAAAACACCTATATAAACATATATATGAACTATACTACGGACTGCGGGGGTGCTATACGCCATCCACCCGACTTCTCCCCGTAGATATAAATCTACTCACCTGGTCCTCGCTCGCCGGTGCCGACGTCGCCACGCGCTTGCTTGTCGTCTCGAAGTCCACATGGGTTACCTACATATCATAACGCACCGTATCGCATTAAAACCCAATTCGAAATCGAAACGGCATTTTGAAAATCAAATTGGCACTCGTATCACGCATAGGTCAAAACCTATCGCCTACGCATGCAAGAATAGTCAAACCAACCCTCGATGTCGATGTACAAACGTCAAACCATCGAGAAAAACCCAAACGCACTCATTTGCACATTCACGAACACTAATTATAATATAAAATGGGTTAAGATTCACAAAAACCCCAAACTCACTTTAAAAGCCATTTTTCCGAAAATCTAGCAAGCAATATTAACCGTTTTAGTACAAAACTTGATATTTTTAAACAAATCTAGCGGCCTCAATATCCACTAAATATCATAACTAATTCATACAAATCAAATTCATAAATTAATCTCATCAATTAGTATAAATTCCAAATTCCTAGTTGGCAAAAATACCGATTTTAACTCTTTTTAAAGTAAAATTCACAATTTACCAATTAAGCATGGTTTTGCATGATCTAAGTTGCTAAAAAACAATTAAAATGTTAATAAAGTCATCAAAACCTTAATTAGATTTTAAATCACCCATTTGCAACTAAAAGCTAAAAACTAGTTTGCAATTTATATATACTTATTACAAATTTAGATTAACAAAATGCGAACTAGCGACTAGATTTGATTTAGCAAGTCTTAAGATCTCAATTACAACATACAATCCATGATCCAAATACCCAAAACCCTAATTTGATCACAACCCATTCTCTTTAATTTTCTAAATTAACAACTAGAACCAATTTAACACTTAAATATGTTAGATTGAAACAATTTAAACAACGATTTAAAAATGGGTTGGGATTTATACCTCACAACCATGAGATCAACATGCAAACTAAGCCTCCAAAATTAGCCTCTATGCCCCAAGATCCATACTAGATGGGATAAAGAATAATGGGTAGGAGTTAGATATTGATTTCGGTGAGATTTGTGTTGATTTTGGGCAAAAATTGAAGGATTTTGGAGTGAAAAGGAGGTGGGGAAATTTTGGGCAGCAAGGGGATGGCTCGGCCAGCAGGAGAAGAAATTGGGGAGAGGAAAAAAAATGAGGTGGTGAATGAATGCTAACTCCCAAGTCAACAAAGCCCACTCCTCATTTGACTTTCTTCATTTTCTTTCTTTCTTTTCTTTTCTTTTCTAACAAGAGATGATTGGAGAGAGAGAAAGAGAGAGGGGGCTGTCAAAAGGGGGGCCGGCCACATGGTGGAGGAGTGAGAGAGTGTGTGTGTGAAGCAATGAACACCAAACACCAATTCAATATGCACCAAACCCCTTTTATTTTCACAAAAATAGGCCTTTTTCTTCGATATTTTCTAAACCGTTTTGGCAAACGATTTCGTTTCAAAAGCCACATGATAAAATTTTATTTAATGTTTTATGATGCACAAAATTTGTTTCAACTCATTCCAATTTGTAATTTTCCCTAATTAAATATATTAGTGACGGCTTAAAATAATATTAAAATAATTAATTTCGGAAAATTTTTCAGAAAATTTGAAATTTCACCAGTGGCTCAATAAACACCAAATACTAGTAATTACATAGCTAGAATATGTATATTTAATTTTTATAATAAGATATTTGCATTTTGACTTTTTACTGAAAACCCCCTTATTTTACCGTTTTTTTCGAAATTTCACCGAAACGATTTTCAAAACGTTACATTTATGATGTCTAAGGTGGTTGCGGATTCCAACTGTTGTAGTTTTTCACTTTCTTTTCTGCGATCGTAAGTGTAATATGTGGTGTATCTCCAGTTTCGTTGCTATATGTCAACGACAATTAGGATACGCATATTTACTTACGTTGATGACATGTGATGTTATGTGTTGCTGTGATATGTTAAATTGGATCGTCGTGTTTTGAATAGCCGGGTTTTTTTTAATGTGAGATGAGAGTTTTTCATTTTCATTCATGTAAAATTCATTGTATGTAATATTCTTTTATTGGGGCACTTCCGGGTTGAGGATGATGTCACAATTGTATATTATTTACTTTTCCGCATTAGGATAGACCCAAGGCGGGGAGCACAAGTAACTGGGTTCTAGGGTCCAGTGGGAGACCATCTCAAGGAGTCGAGACCGGGTCTCCTAACTCTAGAATTGGTAGGGTTGCTTGCTGCTCTCGTAGGGGTCTAGGGATGTGGGTTTGGCTATTCATCATGACCGTGGAATCCGTATTTTATATAGGCTTAAAATAAAACCCGGAAATCCTAGTATATCCAATATTTCATATGTTGTGTTCTGCTGCGATTTATCTGTGATGTGATCACTGTATATGTTGAGATAGATACTGTATATAATATATGTGATATATTATATAGACGTTGCTTATGTTTTACACCCGCGCTAGCACTGCCCCGCTCTGCCGTTAGTTACCTAACCTAACGGTGCATGAGGGGACATCGAGGCGAATGCGGATGGTATAAGCGTACGCTGTATTTATCTGTGATGTTTAGGTAACTTAAAATAATGGGACTTCATTAATGAGATTAATGAATTAAAAGAAACCTAAAGATGTTGTAGAAACTTGTCTCGAAAACTGCTAGCTCTAGTTCTTGCTTTGCATAACGGTATTCCTTGTAGCATATCCATCACCTTATTCGATAAGGAAAGAGCCGAGATCCCTTCATCGGGAGTGACTTCTTTAGCGAAACTAGCAGATGCTACAAACTCAGTTTGTCTTTTGATTGCTTTTCTAGTTTTTGCTTTGTATAGCGGTATTCCTTGTAGAATATCCAGCACCTTATTCGATAAGGAAAGAGCCGAGATCCCTTCACCGGGAGTGACCTCTTTAGCAAAACTAGCAAAGGACTAAAAACACTCCATTTAAATCATTTGATTCTACAACGATATCAAGTTCATTACGCAAAGGGTTTTCTTAAAAACCCGTCGTAGCCCTCCATCATTTCAGATAAGTAATATTTAGTATTCGTGTTGCGTTTGTTGACCTCTGTCAAGGCGTAGTGTGCGGTAGCTGATTAGTGCTTATCTGCAAAGCATATGATGCGATTGGATTATGGCAGTCGTGCGATCTTGTTGACCTCTGTCAAGAGTCGTGCGGGTGGGTTTATTTCAATCAAGAAATAACGGGTTGGACTTGACTAGCAGCCTATGGTTTGTTGACCTCTGTCAAGGTCATAGGACGCTTGGGGCTAAATATTATTGGGAATTTCAAGTGTTGAAATTTGAAATGAGATTGCATACCTTCTATGAGATAGTTGGATCACGATACCTACTGTGAGTAAGAGTGACTCCTGGGAGAGTTTTACACATTACAATTAGCCGATCAACTAGGAGTCTAGAAAGGTGTCAACGGGGTTACGCCCCTGGAAAAACGAGGTTTATTTTAATTAGGTCCGTGCGAAAGCACGGGGAATCTCCCTCAAAGTACCGGCACTAGCCTGGCTGAAAAATTGGCGAACTTGTAGGGTGTAATTAATCCCGGCTAGTCTTACCTTTTAGGGTTTGAAGGTAGATTTGACTAAAACAGTGGGAGCCATCCTGATTAGATAAAACAATAACCAATCTAATCTTGCAAGAGCGCACGCAGAGTTTTTTCTTCTCTCTCTCTCCAGGTAGCGACCATGTCACGCCTTAATCAAGATAATAATACAGATGTATTGACCGAACCCGCTTATTATACTGAGCTGGGGAACGTTGGTCCCGCTCTACCTTATAATTGTTATAAGACCGAGCAGGAAATAGGGTATTACCAGGATTCCCGTGCTGCCCAAACGGAGAAGTGCATGATGATGCATCTTCTTCGGGTGTGTTCATTACAGAGAACTGTTTCTCAGTTTCCGTTACGTCCTGGGTATGAGATACCGGATCAGGATCTTACATTTGTAATCTGTTACATGGGCTATAGATAGGTAGAGAACTGAGAATGGATGATAAGTTTCAAGAGTTGGAAACAGTGCAAGTGTTGCTGCCAAGTTGTTGGCAGTTATCACCCTGTATTACCAAATACATTGATTCTGAACGAATGTTATTAGATACCGAACCTAATATACAATATCATATCAGTCTCTTTATTTAGTAAATAAGGATATAATTTTGTATTGTTGGATAATGTTTTGAACATTTCCTATATTAAGAGTTGATCGGTTCAGGCACGTTATCTAAAAGCATATACGTTCTAAATCAAACCACAGTTCTTAATGTACAGAACACACACAAGGGGAAGGGTTAAGAAATGAACGAATCCTTCTTGAGGCATTGTAGACTAGGTTATATCAATGCGACCCGACTAGCAAAGTTACATTATGATGCATATTTAAATCAGTTTAAATTTAGATCTTGTAAAACTTGCCAGTCATATCACAAAGATAAGATGATGTTTATTAGAAACAGAGAAAGAGTTAGTGAACTCTTAGGATTGATACATGATAATGTATGTAGGTCCCCTGTCTACACATGCCAGGACTGGTTCTTTGTACTTCATTATATTCACTGATGATCTCTTAAGATTCGGACATATGTTCCTGTTGAAACACAAGTCTGAACCTTTTGAGAAATTCAAAGAATATAAGTTAGAAATAAAGAACTAAACGGGTATAAGTATAATGACCTTGATGTGATCAGAGAGGAAAATACTTGAGCACGGAGTTCCTGGACTATTCTAAATGAGAATGAGATTCTCTCTCAGCATTACTCCTCCATATACACCACAATGTAATTCTACGGTAGCGCCCCGGCCGTCAATCCGAGGCCAAACGCGGAACAAAAACTTTTATAAAACTGGCGCTAACACAGACTTTCACCCGGATCGTTCCATTAACCCTATACTAGCAACTACTAAGAAGTTAGAATGGCTATACCAATCGATCCGTGTCCTTCGGTCTTTAGCCACCATCCTTAGCTCCTCACGACATCTCCGATCAAGCTCGATCTCCGGTCTTCTCGTCGAAGTGGCACCACGTCAAGGAATCTTTTACGGGATCTTGCTTCAAAACCGAAGCAACTCGGATATGAAGTTTGCTAGCCGACATGTCCAAGGTGAAGTAGAGAATGTGTGTTATAACTTTGTCTCTAGATATCCATTGATTCTCAACACATGAGATGATATGGATGGAGGTTGAAGAAGAAGCCATTAATGAGGAAAATTGTGAGCACTAGAAAAGCTAGTGAAGAAGAAGAAGCTTGCTTATTGTGTTGGGATGAAAATATGAGAGCTCTCTTAATCTCAAGACCAAGCCCACACTATATGTGACTGCCTTCTCTCTCTTCATATGTTAATCCTACACAATATTTAATCAAGAGATTAGACATGGCACCAAAAATAACACCATGACTCATCAACAAAGCACATGCCACATTTAATGCTCTTGATCATGACTAGCACTCACAATTTCCACCTAATAAAACATTAATCTAAATGTTTAATCCCAAAAAGAAATGGCATCAACTAAAGTAAACTCGTTACGGATCACAAGAATACCCCTCATCTGTATATACATACCTGTATCCGTATTCCAACTCAATATGAATGCAATGAGACGAAAGTAATCCAACAAATCTAATACTAGGATCCGGCTTAAACCAAAACCCACTAGTATGATCCGTCCGATCATGATCCGTGCACAAGTGTACGTATATGATCGAACCCTGCCATAAAACCATACGGCCTCTACAACGTTTCTCCTGAACTTGGGAAAACTTTCTGTGGGGGACTCTAAAGACTCGTCAATACGCTGGCAGTGGGTTTAACCATAAGCATGTCAGTGGTACTAGCTGTATGTAATGGCTGCCCATGTATTGTGTGAAAGGGAAGCTGATGAGCGAACTCATCCTGAAACCCTACTGAGCCTGTCAGTGAAAATATCCATACAGTCCGGTCCGTTCGTCTATGAGTATCGCATATCGGGCCTAGGGGGCTGGTAAACGTCAGACCCCCAATAGCGGTATAAGTCGTGTCGGAGTGTAGCCCAGAACACCCTGAGAAACTACTGGAATACCTACCAGTAAATCTCACTTACCCTGGCCAGGGATTTCGTGTAATGGCTCTCCTAAACACAGCGCGATCTCACCCCAAATACCGGGAGAGACGAATCCCCTGCCGATCCATTCACTGCCTCCATGTGGCTCGGGACTGTACCCAACTAAAATCTATTTGCACGACTCCTTTGAGCCATGGTAGGGTAGTAATCAAATCACAGTGGGAACTCACACGAGATAAATGACGATCTCAGGTCAATGGACTAACCTGTACACATGTCACCAGAGAACTACTATCCGACGATGGGTATAATACCAACTAGTATGTTCCCGACGAGTCTGTCCGGTGTACTCATAACCTAATGTGCACCTGTATATGTCTTAGGTGAACCAACTGACACCAATGGCTTGTGAGACCAGTCACCGTCCCTCGTCGGGGTCTCTATCCGTATACACTAGTCTACTCTCGGAGTATCGATGCCCAGTTTCGAAACTCCCACGATTAGAGACACTTTTAAGGATGCGCTTATAGACCCCAGCTCCTACGTATATGATCGCCATCATACTGCTGGCAGTCAAGCAAGAATCCTATAGGCTCTATCAATGTGTAATAGTGATCTGTAATGTCACCTGAAATATGTACACGATGATAAAGACAAACCAGATAGCATACTATCATCTCGAGTAAGACTGTTCTACCGGTATAGGTCATCCTTCAATCATTGCAATCACGTGCCTGCGATCCAATAATTGACTTTGAGGGCACTATATCCAACAATCTCCCACTTGCACTTAAGGCTAATTATTGCATTGTCCCATACTCACAGCCCGTGTGATACCGAACATCCAACTCCTCTACTAATCAGTTTCACAAAGCTCATTTGTAAAACTATTGTGTCCGAGAAATAGTCTCACTGAGTGGATCCGCCCTGATGTTTCTTTCTATGTCTCTCTTAATCTCAAGTTCGCGGAGAAAGCCATCTCCTGAAATGAGCAATACCTGTCTTAGAATATGTCTGGATATCTGGTGGGAACCGGTTCACAAATGAACTCCAAATCCAGTAAACTTCTTAGACTGTATCGTCAACTGAATTTAATCAGTATCCTGCATCATGTCTCCCTCAGTATCCGCTTGGACCACCTGTCCAAACTACTGCCCCTCTACAGAGGGAAAACTATAATTCTGACAATCACTCTGTCAGCCAGGTCACCTTGGAAGCCTGGAATGATAACCGCCTCTCGAAGGAGGCTGTCGTTATCAAATCCCTAAAACATCCACATATGTTCTAAAACTGCTTCCGAACGTTTCTCCATGATTGGATTAATATCAACTTATTGCATCTAGTGCAAAAACAACATCTGGTGTGGTACTTGACATCTCATGGTCAACTCAATTGCCTAAGCAAGTGATATGCCAATCATGCACATCCCTCTCCCCTTTAGTCTGTAATACACCTTTAGAGAGGGTGACTCCATCACCTGCAGGTACACCACCATGCCACGAGTCGTCCATTCTAAAACACCTTTAGAATACAGTCTAAGTACCCAGATTGGGACACTTCCCAAATCTAGATCTAAAACCATAGATCTAGTAACCAGAATGCCTAATATTATATCCATATCCTATGTGGAGAAACCACTGTATGATAACTATAGTATAACCGACCGTATTATAGAAATTTTACTTCCTGCTATGTGTATGTCATCCAAATACCAGGACATCACACCCTACTACCTTCTGAACAGATCCATCCCTTATTCTGATGAAGTCAGAACCTATGACTTTCACATCAAAAATATATGATCTATCTCCGCTATATCTGCTTTAGTATATAAATAGGCATAAGCTACTTGTCCACTATGCTTCCGCTGCTCCCACTGACTACAACAACCCTCTGGCAGAGTCATATACACGTGCACTTCTAAAGCTAGTTAAGAACGACGCTATACTCATGCTCTTGCCGGGTCTCATAGTCAAGAACAACAGTAATGGCAAGTCTGGGTAAACAAGAACATCCCTGTCACCGTCCTTGAGATTACCGGAGTACCTCTCGGGTGCCTGAGGTTACCAACCATATCTGCAGAGTGGCTAATGGAATGTCAAACCAGATTGAATCTTTTGGTCCTATTAAATTTTCAGTAATCGTTTGCGGTTCTGGAATCACTTCCAGTTCTACCATACTCCCACTACTGTTTTCCGAAAAAAATCCATTTTGCTAAAACTGTGGCGAGTCAAGAATAATATCACTATTGATCTTCCAGATGGTAGAAAATTAACCCTCGTCAAAGCCCGGGTTAACCCACAAAATGCTATTACAGAAACGTGCCTTGAGTTATCCAGAATCAGGTTTTAAGCATAAGCCGGACAACTCCCCGTACCTTAACATTGTTAAGATATGAACCATTCTATATACAATATAGAAATAGAGGCCCTGATTTAATTTGAACCCGATTCAAATCATGCAGCTGTCTCCAGCGCATGTCAACTAAGTGGAGAGAGCCTGATCAGCATTACTCAACTTAGGAGTGCATCCAATTATGAGTAACCTGAAAGAGAAATAAGTTTCTCAAAATGATTACTATCTACTGAATACCTAATACAAGTATCTACATCTTCGATCACCTTGAAGAATCCTGATACTTGCAACACATGGTTCTCTACTTTATTCTTATACCTATAACTTCTCAAAACATGGACTTTGTATTTCTATGAAACACATGTCTAAAACTTGAGAAGTCACAAGTAAACATAATATAGTACGAGTACCAACCTCTCTATCCTAATGGACACTGGACAATATACAATACTTTATATAAGTCCCCTGAGTTTAAAAACTCATACCGTGTGCGTCGTAGGTTGAAAACTGTACTTATGGTTAAGAAGAATTACACCGCTGTTTAATGCTCCTTACCTAATCATCAACTTGAAGGTTCCCGGCAGCGCCCCGGCCGTCAAAACACGGCCAAAATGCGGAACGAAAATTTTCTAAACCGGCGCTACCGCTACCCGAATCCCGGATCTACCTTAAACCCAAAACTAGCAAGCTAAACTAAGAGTTAGAAAGGTTATAGCGAGTTGATCCGTATCCTTAGGTCTTCATTCCAAGCTCCTAGTGATCCTTTGACGATGTTTGGTTGCCGGTCTTCCTTTGTCTCCGATGATCCACCCGAGGGAAACGGCGCAAGCTCCAACCTCGTCGAACGAGATAACCGACGCTCCAAAGTCGCTAGCGATGGAGAGTGGGGGTGTATGAATATGTCACTACAATTTTCTCTCTACCATGTGCTCATGGGAGCAACCAAAGAAGAAGAATGAATGAGGTGATGAAAACTTAGCATGAGGCAAAAAATGGTTAAGTCCTTTTTGTATGAATGAGAGAGAGAGGGACTAATGCAATGAATCAAACAAATGAAAAAATGAGCCCCCTCCTCATAGTGGCCGGCCCCCTTCTCATCCACAAAAAAAAGTCAATTTTCTTTTTCAATTAAAACTATAAACAATTGCAACCATAAATTGAACCATGCTTTGACTCATGCCCATACCATGAACTATGTTCATGCCACCTCACATATTCCACCTCATCATTAAACAAAATGAATTTTCATAAATGAAAAATCAAATAATGAGGTGGCAAAAATCTTCTAGAAGCTATTCCGTATAAAATACGGAATACTTCCCGGTACATGTACCGAAATACATATACGCGTATTCGTACCAAAATACGAATAGCCGAGAGAGAAAACGAATAGTGAACAATAATACTAGAATACGTATATACAAATACATATATAAATTATTAAATCAAAACCTGATTTAATAAACTTGCATAATCCTAAGCCGCTAGTATTATCAACCGTCCAATTAAAGTCTGCGCAGCAAGTGCACATATTTAATCGGACATCTGTATGTATCAACATACCTCATGTACACCATATCGCCTGAACCGTGAAAAACCCTCTGTGTGGGATTCTAAAGACTCGTCAATATGCTGGCAGTGGGTTTAACCACAAGCACGCCAGCGGCACTAGCTGTACGTAACGGCTACCCAGGTATTGAGCGAAAGGGAGGCCGACGAGCAAACTCATCCTGAACCCCTACTGAGCCTGACAGTGACAATATCCGTACAGTCCGGTCTGTTTGTCTAAGAGTATCGCATAACGAGTCTAGGGGGGTGGATAAAGTCAGACTCCCAACAACGCGATATTTAGTGTCGGTATGAAACCCATCACCACCTGAGAAACTATCGATCCTGGATCGATAATTCTCGTCCACCGTGGCCACGGATTTATGGTGATGGCCATCCGTACACAACGCGACATCAACCCCCAATACCGGGAGAGACGAATCCCCGACGATCCGATCACTGCCTCCTTGTGGCTCGGGACTGTACCCAACTAAAACCTGTTTGCACGACTCCTTTGAGCCGTGGTAGGGTTAGTAATCAAAGCACAGTGGGAACTCACACGAGACAAATGACGATCTCAGGTCGACAGACTAACCTGTACACATGTCACCTGGTAACTGCTATCTGACAATATGTATAATACCAACTAGCAGGTTCCCGGCGAGTCCGTCCAGTATACTCATAACCCAATGAGCACCTGTATATTATCTTAGGTGAAGAAACTAACACCAATGGCTTGTGAGACCTGGCCACCGCCCCTCGTCGGGGTCTCGATCAGTATACACCAGTCTACACTGGAGTATCGATGCCCGGTCTCGATACTCCTACGACTAGGGACATTTTAAGGATGTTCTTATAGACCCCCAGCTCCCACGTATGTGATCGCCATCACAATGCTGGCAGTCAAGCAAGAATCCTATGGGCTTTATCAACATGATGATAAAGACAAAACCAGATAGCATACTATCATCTTGAGTAAGACTGTTTTATCGGTATAGGTCCAGCCTCAATCATCACAATCACAAGTCCGCGACTATGATAATTGCCTTGAGGGCACTATAGCCAACAATCTCCCACTTGTACTTAAGGCCAATTATTGCGATGTCGCATACTCACAGCCCGTGTGATACCGAACACCCAACTTCTCTACTAATCAGTTTCGCAAAGCCTGTTTGTGAAAATGATTGCGTTCGAGAAATAGCCTCATTGAGTGGATCCGCTCCAATGTTTCTTTCTGTATCTCTCTTAATCTCAACTTCGCGGAGAAAACTATCTCCTGTAATGAGCAATACTTGTCTTAGAATTTGTCTGGATATCTGATGGGACCCAGTTCGCAAATGAACTCTAAATCCAGCAAACTACTTAGACTGTATCGTCCACTGAATTTAATCAGTATCCTGCGCCACGCATTTCCTCAGTATTCGCTTGGACCACCTGTCCAACATACTCTCCCTCAAAAGAGGGAAAAACTATAACTCTGACAGTTATTCTGTCATCTAGGTCACCTTGGAAGCCTGATATGATAACCGTCTCCAGAAAGAGGCTGCCGTAATCATTTCCCAAGAACATTCATTTATGTTCAATAACTGCTTCCCAATGTTTCTCCAGGATTGGATTAATATATCTGCTTATTGCATCTAGTGCAAAAGCAATATCTGGTGTGGTACTCGACATTTCATGATTAACTCAATTGCCTAAGCAAGTGATATGCTAATCATGTAGATCCCTCTTCCCTTTAGTCTGTAAGACACCTTTAGAGAGGGTGACTCCATCACCTGTAGGTACACCACCATGCCAGGAGTCATCCATTTAATGTCAAAATACCCAGATTGAGATGCTTCCCAAATCTAGATCTAAAACCATAGATCTAGTAACCAGAAAACCTGATATTATATCCATATCCTATGTGGAGAAACAACTTTATGACAACCACAGTATAACCGATCGTAGTATAGGAACATCTCTTTCTATTAAGTGCATGCCATCCCAATATCTGGACATCACTCTCTACTACCTTCTTAGCAGATCTATCTCCTATTCTGATGAAGTCAAAGCCTATGACTGTCACATCAAAAATAGATGATCTATTTCCGCTACACCTGCTTTAGTCTATAAATAGACATAAGCTACTTGCTCACTATGCTTCCGCTGCTCCCACTGACTACAACAACCCTCTGGTAGAGTCATATACACGTGCACTTCTAAAGCTAGTTTAGAACGACTCTATACTCATCCTCCTGCCGGGTCTTATAGTCTAGAACAACAGCAATGGCAAGTGTGGGTAAACAAGAACCTCCCTGTCACCGTCTCTGAGAAGATCGAAGTACATCTCGGGTGCCTGAGGTTACCCACCAAATTTGCGGAGTGGCTAATGGAACATCAAATCCAATTGAATCTTTAGGTTTTATTAAATTTCCAGTAATCGTTTGTGGTTCTGGAATAACTTCCAGTTCTACCATACCCCCACATCTGTTTTCTGAAAAAAATCCATTTTATTAAAACTGTGGCGAGTCAAGAACAATATAAATATTGATCTTCCTGATGGTAGAAAGTTAACCCTCGTCAAAGCCTGGGATAACCCACAAACAGCCATTACTGAAACGTGCCTTGAGTTTATCCGGATTCTGGTTTTAAGCATCAGCCGGACAACTCCCTATACCTTAACATCGTCAAGATATAAATTGATTCTATATATATCTAATATAGAAACAAAAACACTAATTTAATTGGAACCAGATTCAAAATAATGCAGCTGTCTCCAGTGCATATCAACTAAATGGAAAAAGGACAATCAGTATTACACATCTAGGAGTGCATCCATATATGAGTAACCTGAAAGAGAAGCAAGTTCTCAAAACCATTACTATCAGCGGAATACCAAACACAAGTATCTACATCTTCGACTTCCTCGAAGAATCCAGATACTTCCAACAGACGGTTCTCTACTTTATTCTTATACCTATAACTTCTGAATATCTGGACCCTGCATTTCAACGAAATACATGTCCAGAACTGTAGAAGTCATAAGTAAACAGAATATAGTACGAGTACCAACCCCTTTGTCCTAATGGACACTGGACAACATACAACACTTTGTATAAGTCCCCTGAGTTCAATAACTCAAACCCTGTGCGTCGTAGGTTGAAAAACTGTAGTATGGTTAAGAAGAATTACACCGTTGTTGAATGCACCTTACCTAATCACCAACTGATATAGGTAAATGTCATAGACACAATATCAAAAAGTTATATCTCACTTTATAAAAATAAACGTACAGATATATCAGTTTGAAATTGGTGCATAACAACGGATATTCAAATCCATATATTTGCCATCCGGCAAAATCCAGATGATTTCCTCAAATATCACCAATTGCAACGAATTCCGATATAATGAGGATCTAATCACCCAATTCCTAATATCTTACTCCCATTCACCATCCGTAATAACATACAGATGTGAGAAACTGATCTGGTAAACACATACCCTGGAGTTAGATTCCAATTGGGAAAACAGATTTCAATTAACATTGCACAGTGAAACCGAAACATGAAAATGTTTCAAAAGGGTTAACTGGTATTCCCAGTAACGCCTCTTCCACTATCCTGAATCATGACAGTAACCATATACTTACCTGCCCTCACTGCAATCCCTTTATCATGTCTTAACTTATTACCTTCTGTACACCTCCTTTACGCTAATTGGTTTTCCTCATTCCCTACCTTTCGGCACCAGCCTAAGGTTTGGAAGAAGACTATCCAATAAGCGTAATAGGTGTACTCTCCCAATGCTAGGAGCCCTCCCAACATGAGAGAAGGTAATGGGAAAAGACATCTGAATAATCCTATTCTATCTCTCCAGAACCAGAATCCATCCTCGAAAAGGTTCCTTCGAGTTCGTATATAACCATACGATGGATTTGTCCAATGGAATTGGACGTTCATAGTGATACGAGGTGTTCTGGAGAAATGCAAAGGTGATATAGAAGTGGCAACAGTATATGCGACACCGTGACATTTCAAAAGCCAAAGTGTTTTAAGAAGGTTCGGTTAACTTGGTTCATGAGTTTTAGTCAAAAGTCAGGTCATAGTCGCAGCCAGAGAGAGAGAGAGAGAAGAAACACTCAGCGTGCACTCTAACCTAGATCAGAATGGTTGATCACTTTATCTAATCTGGATGGCTCTCACTGTATCCTCGAATTCTCCTCCAAACCTAAAAGGAGAATTAGTCGGAATCACCCGAGGAGTAATCCTACTCATCAGTGGGAATCGGGATCCAACTATCATCGCATGATAACCTGATGGAAGCCACTCAAGTCACCACACTCCAGAAGGTATGCGCAAGCCTGCCAAGTTTCCTGTATGTTTGAAACTCTCGATGTGTGTTTTTACCCCTAGGACCCAAGTGACCTTGACAATGCCAACATATCAAAGAGTCCTAGTCAAGTTCAACCCGTCATTATCTTGATTGCGTTAAACCCACCCGTACGAGTCCTTGACAATGCCAATATAACCGTACGACTGTCCTAACCAATTCATATATCCATGCGACAGAAAAACATTACAGAGCTACCGAACACTACGCCTCGGCAATGCACGATATACGTAGTACGAATACTAAGCAATACTGATCTGAAATGACGGAGGGCTACGGCTGGTTTTTGGCGAAAAACCTTTAACGTAATGAACTTGATCTTGTTGAAGGAATCCAAGTGGTTTTATAAAAATATAGTGGCGAAAACTCTTGCTAAAGAGGTCACTCCCGGTGAAGGGATCTCGGCTCTTTCCCCGTAAAATGAGGTGCAGGATATTCCAAATGAATACCACGATGCAAAGCAAAAGGAAACGACTATAGTAAAGTTATTACGTTGACGCAAACTTTCACCCAAGGGGTCACTCCCGATGAAGGGATCTCGGCCCTTGCCTCGTCGAATGAGGTGCAGGATATTCCAAATGAATACCACGATGCAAAGCAAAAGAGAACGTCTGTAATGTCAGTTTTTAAAAACTTGGTTCCAACAACATCATATATAGGTTTTTTTATCCTTACATTGATAAGAATCTATGCAGTCCCATCAATTAATCACACCAGAAAAGAACGAAAATAAAATGTACGTATATGCCATCCGCATTCGCCACTGGGTCCCGTCATCACCCGTTAGGATACTTAACTAACGACAGAGCGGGGACTGTGCTAGCGTGGGTGCAAAACATATACAACATCTACTAGTATATATAAATATATATATATATATAACATTCGTCCCATGCATGATATAAAGCAACATCACAGAAACATCACAGAAGCAATACAGAATGGTGGATAATCTAGAGCCCCGGGTTTCACTTGAGCCGCAAGTGAGACCCGACGTTCTCTGTCGTGTGGATAGCCTGTGCAATGAAACCTAGACCCCTATGAGCGCGGCAAGTTACCCGCCAAAACCAGAAGCGAGGCAGTCCCCTTCAGCAACGTGAATGGACCACCCAGCACTTCACGGAATCCGGTAACTTGAGCACCACTCCTAGGTCAACCTATACCCCCTACGAGTGCGGCGAATAGCCCGCCAATTCTAGAGTAAGGTCCCCTCCTGCTGAATGCCTTGAGATGCGGACCATTTGCTCTCTAGAACCCGGCTATTCGTGCACTCCACCGCGGGGTAATCCTAGTACAGAAAAGAAAATAATATACAAGGGTGACATCGACCTCAGCCCGGTCGTGCCCCAAAAGAATAATATACAAACTGGCAGTGACGGCAGTCCACATGTCGAACGCTCGCCCCGCAATATCAAATGTACAAATGAAATAAAACTGTACTAACATTGCACCATTGCTATCCACCACGACGATCCAACCAACATCACAATACAACACAGAACATCAACGTGAATGTCACGTTCGCAAACCCGTCTAAAAGACATATAGCAATTAGACGAGTTTACCGATCAAATGACATTCACGGTCGCAGATATAAAAGTATGTATTGTCAAACGCACGCTTAAAATATCGATCGACTAAGTTCTAAATTGGCCCCAATAGCAAAACAACACTTCACTGAAACTTAGGCCAAAACAGAATATGAAAAAATTCACAATTCCAAGTCTCTGTGCTACAGTAAAAATTTGAAGGCCCGTCGCCAAAAAATGGCCGCGGATCCACCGCCAAAAGGGGGTTTGTGCGGCGGATCCGCGGCACTTTAGTGGCATCACGAGCTCAACTTTTTTCTGTAGCCTTATAATTGCCTGCACGGATTTTTAAGATACTTCAAATAATTTTTTGAACACTTTTGAAAAACGACAGCAACTTGAGAAATGAAGCCGTGATTTCGGAAAAATCCGTCGATCGATCTTTTAAGCACGTCTAAACAAGCTAGTAAGAGTTTTAAAGGGTGGCTCTGATACCATGAAGGGTCCCGGCAGCACCCCCGCCGTCAAAACGCGGCCAAAATGCGGAACAAAAATTTTCTAAACCGGCGCTACCGTTATCCGAATCCCGGATCTACCTTAAACCCAAAACTAGCAATCTAAACTAAGAGTTAGAAAGGTTATACCGAGTTGATCCGTGTCCTTCGGTCTTCATTCCAAGCTTCTAGTGATCCTTTGACGATGTTTAGTTGCCGGTCTTCCTTTGTCTCCGATGATCCACCCGAGGGAAATGGCGCAAGCTCCAACCTCGTCGAACGAGGTAACCGACGCTCCAAAGTCGCTAGCGATGGAGAGTGGGGGTGTATTAATATGTCACTACAATTTTCTCTCTACCATGTGCTCATGGGAGCAACCAAAGAAGAAGAATGAATGAGGTGATGAAAACTTAGCATGAGGCAAAAAATGGTTAAGTCCTTTTTGTATCAATGAGAGAGAGAGAGAGAGGGAGTAATGCAATGAATCAAACAATTGAAAAAATGAGCCCCCTACTCATAGTGGCCACCCCCTTCTCATCCACACAAAAAAGTCATTTTTCTTTTTCAATTAAAACTATAAACAATTGCAACCATAACTTGAACCATGCTTTGACTCATGCCCATACCATGAACTATGTTCATGCCACCTCACATATTCCACCTCATCATTAAACAAAATGAATTTTCATAAATGAAAAATCAAATAATGAGGTGGCAAAAATCTTCTAGAAGCTATTCCGTATAAAATACGGAATACTTCCCGGTACATGTACCGAAATACATATACGCGTATTCGTACCAAAATACGAATAGCCGAGAGAGAAAACGAATAGTGAACAATAATACTAGAATACGTATATACAAATACATATATAAATTATTAAATCAAAACCTGATTTAATAAACTGGCTTAATCCTAAGCCGCTAGTATTATCAACCGTCCAATTAAAGTCTGCGCAGCAAGTGCACATATTTAATCGGACATCTGTATGTATCAACATACCTCATGTACACCATATCGCCTGAACCGTGAAAAACCCTCTGTGTGGGATTCTAAAGACTCATCAATATGCTGGCAGTGGGTTTAACCACAAGCACGTCAGCGGCACTAGTTGTACGTAACGGCTACCCAAGTATTGAGCGAAAGGGAGGCCGACGAGCAAACTCATCCTGAACCCCTACTGAGCCTGACAGTGACAATATCCGTACAGTCCGATCTGTTCGTCTAAGAGTATCGCATATCGAGTCTAGGGAGGTGGATAAAGTCAGACCCCCAACAACGCGATATTTAGTGTCGGTATGAAACCCATCACCACCTGAGAAACTATCGATCTTAGATCGATAATTCTCGTCCACCGTGGCCACGGATTTATGGTGATGGCCATCCGTACACAACGCGACATCAACCCCCAATACCGGGAGAGACGAATCCCCGACGATCCGATCACTGCCTCCATGTGGCTCGGGACTGTACCCAACTAAAACCTGTTTGCACGACTCCTTTGAGCCGTGGTAGGGTTAGTAATCAAAACACAGTGGGAACTCACACGAGACAAATGACGATCTCAGGTCGACAGACTAACCTGTACACATGTCACCTGGGAACTGCTATCTGACAATATGTATAATACCAACTAGCAGGTTCCCGGCGAGTCCGTCCAGTGTACTCATAACCCAATGAGCACCTGTATACTATCTTAGGTGAACAAACTAACACCAATGGCTTGTGAGACCTGGCCACCGCCCCTCGTCGAGGTCTCGATCAGTATACACCAGTTTACACTGGAGTATCGATGCCCGGTCTCGATACTCCTACGACTAGGGACATTTTAAGGATGTGCTTATAGACCCCCAGCTCCCACGTATGTGATCGCTATCACAATGCTGGCAGTCAAGCAAGAATCCTATGGGCTTTATCAACATGATGATAAAGACAAAACCAGATAGCATACTATCATCTTGAGTAAGACTGTTTTATCGGTATAGGTCCTGCCTCAATCATCACAATCACAAGTCCGCGACTATGATAATTGCCTTGAGGGCACTATAGCCAACACAACTGATATAGGTAAATCGTGGACATAATCTCAAAAATTTACATCTCACTTTATAAAATAAACGTACAGATATATCAGTTTGAAATTAGTGCATAACAACGGATATTTAAAACCAAATATTTGTCGTCCGGCAAAAAACCCAAGTGATTTCCTCAAATATCACCAATTACAACGAATCCCGGTATAATGAGGATGATCACCTAATTCCCAAAAACTTACTCCCACTCATCATCTGTAAAACCATACAGATGTGAGAAGCATACCTGGTAAATACATACCTTGGAGCAAGGGTTAATTGGGAAATCGGTTTTCTATTAACAATACACAGTGAAACTGAAACATGAAAATATTTCGAATGGGTATTCGGGTATTCCTAGTAATGCCTCTTCCATTATCCAGATTCATGACCGTAACCGTATATTTCCTTGCCATCTCTCCAAATCTTTTTATTTGTTTTTACTCATTACCTTCTGTACACCCCTTAGGATAAATGGTTTTCTTCCTTCCCTACCGTTTGGCACCAGCCTATGGTTGGAAGAAGAAAATCTAATAAGCGTAATAGGTGTACTTTTCTAATCCTAGGAGCACTCGCAACCTGAGAGAAGGTAAAGATAAAATACAACTGAATAAACCTTATTCCTATTTCTCCTGAACCAGAATCCATCCTCGAACTGGAACAAGTTCTTTTGAGTTCGTATATAACCATACGATGGATTTATCTAATGTAAGTGGATGTTCGTAGTGATACGGGGTGTTCTGGAGAAATGAAAAGGGTAAAGGAAGGAGTGGCGATGAAATATGTGGTTTGGTCGTGAATGATAGCAGTCACAATTTACTTTACCCTCTTTCTAATCCCTTTATTTGTCTTTACTTTTTACCTTCTGCACACCACACTTAGGCTAATTGGTTTTCTTCATTCCCTATCTTTCGGCACCTGCCTATGGTTTGGAAGAAGACTATCCAATAAGCGTAATAGGTGTACCTTCTCCTACTCCTAGGAGCCCTCACAACCTGAGAGAAGGTAAAAGGAAAAGACAACTGAATAGTCCCATTCAATCTCTCCAGAACCAGAATCTATCCTCGAATCTGGAACAAATTCCTTCGAGTTCGTATGTAACTATACGATGGATTTATCCAATGGAAGTGGATGTTCGTAGTGATACGGGGTGTTCCAGAGAAATGCAAAGCGTAAAAGAAGGAGTGGCAATGTTATATGCAACTCAGACAATCCAAAGGCCAGCGTTTTAAGAAAGTTCGGTTAACTTGGTCACTGAGTCATAGTCTAGGGTCGGGTCATGGTCGCTGTCAGAGAGAGAGAGAGAGAGAAAAGAAATACTCTGCGTGCACTCTAACCTAGATCAGAATGGTTAATCACTTTATCTAATCAGGATGTCTCCCACTGTAACCTCAAATTCTCATCCAAACCTGAAAGAAGAATTAGTCGGGATCACTCGAGTAGTAAATCAACTCATCAGTGGAAATCGGGATCCAACTATCATCGCATGATAACGTGATGGAATCCACTCATGTTATCACACTCCAGAAGGTATGCGCATGCCTGGCAAGTTTCCTGTATGTTTGAAACTCCCGATGTGATTTTTACCCGATGCTCTTATGACCTTGACTAAGGCCAACAAATCATAAGTCACATGTCAAGTTCTACTCGTCATTGTCCAGGCTAATTTGTGTTGGGTTTCCTTATCACCTCATATAGGGTTTAGAAGTATCACACATGCTACAAATTAATTTTAAGAGGTGCTAAGCAAACTTAACTAGGAATCGAACTAGAATTATTGAGTAACAATTAATAGTATCACACATAAAAGATTATCTATCACTAAGTGGAGAGACTACAACCTTTGTAGACCTCCTAGGGTGACTCCTTGGATCTCCTTTGGTTTGGAACGGCTTGCTTGAACACTTCCGAGTCCACGACGATCCACCCGAAGTCCTTAGCTCAAAGCTTGTTGCTTCACTTGTTCTTTCAAATCGGTGGAGCAAACACCCTACACAAAAGAGCTAGAGATGTGTAGGATGATGAAGTGGTTTATGTTCTCACTTAAAACCCTTTCTTTCTTTTAACCTCACTCAATTTATAAAACTCAAGAGAGAGCTAGAAAGAGGAAGATGAAGATGGCAACTATTTTCTTTTTGGATGAAAAAGATAATCATCATCATAATGAGAGAGAGAGAGATAAAGATCAAACACAAACCATGGTTAATATAAATATCTAGATATTTTGTGATGAGTTAAAGAACAAAGGAAATTAACTAAGGTTAAGTCAATGGCCAATCAAAGAAGTGTGTAGAAACAATGAGTAATTTGTAAAGAAATGAGTCATTAGTTAATTTCCTTTATCTTTAACTTAAAAAAAAATCTATATATATAAATATGAACCATGTGAGTCTTGAATTGCCATCTTTGTTGTATCATCAACTATGATACAAATGCATGTATGTATGTGTGTATGCATATCAACATGTACATATACATGCATGCATCCATCTAAAGAAAAGGGTTTATTTAAATGAGATAAAAGTCAATATTAAATCAACACTTGATTTAATAAACCGGTCATATCTCATACGACCCGACCAATATAAAACGCCCGATTAAAATACGGTATCATATGCACACCACATCGTTTCGCCTGAGCCAGGAAACTTCTGTGTGGGACTCTAAGACTCGTCAATACGCCAGCAGTAGGTGATGATCATATCAAACACCTACAAGCCGCAAGCGGTCAGCTAAACGTAACGGCCACCCGGGTATTGAACGATCAGAAAAAGAACAAGCGAACCTGTCAAAACTCCCATCAATCCAACTGGTAACACTTACCGTACAGTCCGGTCTCTTCGTCAGATATGCTGCATATTGAGTCTAGGGATGGAATCGTCGACCCCAATAACTCAATAAGTCATGCCGGTATATAGTCTATAACAGATCGAGAAACTGCTGATAACACTTATCAGTAATATCTCAGCAGCCCTGGCCAGGGACTTCCTGTTATAGCCAATCGTGCACAGCACAGCATCAACCCCCAATACCGGGAGAGACGAAACCCCTCCTATCGCTTATTGCCTCCATATGCCTCAGGACTGTACCTAAAATCCACCTGTTTGTACGCCTCAGTAGAGCCGTAGTAGGGTGGAGATCAAAGCACAGTGGGAGGACACACAAGACTCTATGGCGATCTCGGGTCTACAGACTAACCTGTACCAGTGTCACCTGAGAACTGCTATCCGACGTATGATATAATACCATATAGGAGTTCTCGGTGAGTCCGTCCGGTCTACCCAGTCTTACTGAGCACCCGTATACAATCTTTGGTGTCACCACACCAGAAGGATATGGGATCATCCATCGCCCATCATATGGAACAAGAATGGTATACGCTAGTCTACACTGGAATATCGATGCCCTGTCTCGATATACCCACGACTAGGAACATTTCAAGGATATGCTTATAAACTACATGTGTCCCATTAGTATGATCCACATCATAATCCCAGTAGTCAAGCCAATATCCTTAGGGCTTTATCAACATGTACCAAAAGAGTAAAAACATGATTAAGTGAACATATGATAAAGAGAAATGAGATAGCATACTATCATGTCGAGCAGGACTGTCCTCTGAATACATGTATATATACACATCAGTACATACACTAACACATAATGGCCTCTAAGTCATACATATATCCAACAATTTGAACCCACCCGTACAAGCCCTTGACTAAGGACAACAAGGCTGTACGACTGTCCCAAACTAACACATCTATCTATGCAATATAAGAGTAACAAATAGCTACCATACACTATGCCTTGACTGTTGTATATATATATGCCCTAGAGGCCTTCATTGTATAGGATGCTAGGGATATGTATGTACATGACAATCTTGCTTGATATGATAGTACGCTATTTGGTTTGTCTTTAACTTAACGTGTGATATATTTTACTTTGTATTTATATACATGTTGATAAAGCCCATAGGGTGTTTTCCTGACTACCGGCGTTGTGATGGAAGTCATACTTGTGGGAGCTGGATAGTCAATAGGCACATCCTTAAATGTCCCTGGTCGCAGGAGTATTGAGACTGGGCATCGATGCTCCAGAGTAGACTGGTGTATACATATCTAGACCTTGACGAGGGGCGATGGATTGGTCCCGCAACCATTAGTGATGTGCACCTAAGATTGTATATAGATGCTCACTGAGTGTGAGTACACCGGACATGACTCGCCAAGAACTGACTGGATGGTATTATACCTAACGTCAGATAGCAGTTTTCAGGTGACATGTGTGCAAATAGTCTGTTGACTTAAGGTCGTCATTTGTCTCGTGTGAGTTCCCACTGTGCTTTGATTACTACCCTACCATGGCTCAAAGGAGTCGTTCAAACATGTTTTAGTTGGGTACAGTCCCGAGCCACATGGAGGCAGTGAGCGACTGTTAGGGATTCGTCTCTCCCGGTATAGGGGGTCGATATCGTACTGTGATCGGTTGGTCATTACCATAAGTCCCTGGCCAGGGCTGATTGAGAATTACTGGTGGACTGATCAGTAGATTCTCGGATGGACTTGAGCCACACCGGCATGACTTGTACGGTTGTTAGGGGTCTGACGTTCACCACCTCCCTAGACCATACATGCGATACTCTCAGACGAACAGACCGGACTGCGCGGATATTGTCACGGACAGGCTCAGTAGGGGTTACGGACGAGTTCGTTCGTCGGCCTCCTTTTCGACACGTACCTGGGTTGCCGTTACGTACAGCTAGTGCTACTGACGAACTTGTGGTTAAACCCACTGCCAACGTACTGTCGAGTCTTTAGAGTCCCACACAGAGGGTTTCCCTGGATCAGGCGAGACGATGTAGATGTCGTATGGTTTTACGGCAGGGTTTCGATCGCATTCGTGTACTGGCTACTCGAATGACGATCGGACGGATAATACTAGTGGGCTTTGGTTTAAGCCGGATACTAGTATTATAGTATTGGATTATACTGATCTCGGTGTATCCGTATTTTTCGGAATACGGATACGGGTATGAAAATACGGAAAAGGGCATTCTTGTAAATTCATAAGATTGACCTTCTAGAAGGAGACACCTCATTATTGTTTTATTCTTTTTCATTAAAGAATTAATGAGGTGGAAATTAGGAGGCATGGGTTGAAGAATGGTTATGTATTTGTATATTTCTTTTGGAGCCACTATTCAAGCATGGTTGTAGATTATATGATTTAATAATCCATGGTTGAATGATTGGCAAAATACTTAACCATTCTCTCTTCTCATTTTTCATTCATTTTACAAAAGCTTTCTCTCTCCTAAGTTTTCTTCTCTCCTTCTTCATGAAACTCATACACTTGCATGTGTTGCAAATCAATGAGTTTTGAGATCAACTAGTTCAATACACACTCTCTCTACACCCCCTTAGTTATCTCTCCTAGCAAGTAAGATCACTAAGGTATCTCATGAAGGTTGGAGCTTGATCGTAGGCCCTTCGGGTGGATCCATCTTTGACGCAAAGGAGACCGGCAACCGAACTCTTCCAAACCCTAGAAGAAGCCAAAGAAAGGAGATCAAGAACAAGGAGCTTGAACCAAGGAGTAAGGAGCAACTTGAAGACCCGAAGGACTAGGAACAAGGGTATAACTCCTTTACATAGTAGTTAACTCTCTCTCTTAGTTTAATTTTTTTAGATAAGGCTTAATAAAGATCCTAAAGTGGGAAAAAGTTCATGATTCTAAGCAAAAAGTAGTTTCTTTTGATGTGAGAAAACCGTTTTTAAAGTATTCCGCCCCCCCGCGACCCGTGGGGTGTGCATCATGGACTTACACCGGTATCAGAGCCATATTAAACGTTATTTAACTTGTTAGCAAAGTGTTAGAAATTCGATCGCCGGAAAAATCCCAAAAACGCGCCCGAAAAACCAACTTTCTTTCGATTTTGAAATCTGGTCCTAAATTTTTTTCAGAGGGCTTAAAAATACAGGAAGGGTTTTTCAGGAATACTGAAGAAATTTGGGCCCCTGAGTCGGTCAACTCACCGCGGAACCGCGGCAGAACCCAGCGTTCTGCCGCGGATCCGCTGCTGAGTTGGCTCCGACTCGGTCCAAATTTCTCTGTTATTCTTATTTTATGTTTTTATGATTTTTGGGATATTTTGATTCTGCCCAGATATTTTCTGTAATCTGTGAAACTGTGGGTAGATTCAAAATTGCTTATTCGATCGAAATTCTAATTGCTTTAGCTAATCGGTTCTTCTGTAATGCTTTATGTGTTTTGAAACGTCCGCTAATCGCTATACGACGATTAGTGGGGGTTGTACATATCTGTAATGGTTGGTTTGTGTATATGAATGTTATTGGACTGTCGATGATGAATAGCCGGGGGATGTGAGACGAGTGTTTTCTTTTCTTTCATTCAATGTAATTTGCGAAATTGATGTAATATTATTTTTGCGGGGCACATCCGGGATGAGGTTGTAGCCACCGTTGTATTATTTTTTTTTACTGTTTTTGCTCATAGGATAGACCCAAGGAGGGATGCACAAACTACCGGGTATTTTGAAGTGCTTAGTGGCCTACTCACGTTGTTGAGGGAGACTGATTTACTTCTGGTACTTGGCGGGTAGTTTGCCGCACCCGTAGGGGTCTAGGGTAGGCTTTTGGCTATTCATCACGACCGTGGAACCCGTCCTTCGTTATGGGATTAAACGAAGTGCGACATTCTTAGTATATCCAATATCTTCATCTGTGATCTGGAATGCTTATTATTGCGTGCGACGAATGGATATATCTATATATGATATTTATTAGGCGTTGCTTATGTTTTACACCCGCGCTAGTCCAGCCCCCGCTCTGTCGTTGGTTAAGTAACCTAACGGGTGATGACGGGCCCAGTGGCGAATGCGGGTGGCATAAGCGTACGTTGTATTTTCGTTGTTTTCTGCAATAGTAGGATTAAATGATGGGACAACATTAATTCATTAATGCAAAGAAAATAAACCTAAACTAAATCGTTGGAACAATTTCAAAATCACTCGGTTTTCTTCAAAAAGCAAATTTTAAATGCGGAGCTTAAACCACTCCTTTTAAAATGCTATCTTGGTTCCTTCGATCATATCAAGTTCACTACGTTAACGGTTTTTGCCAAAAACCAGCCATAACCCTCCGTCGTTTCAAATAAACAGCACATCGTATTCATACTATGTTTGTTGGCCTACGTCAAGGCATAGTGTATGGTAGCAATGTGTTGCTTATTTGTTGCATAGATAGATGTATTAGTTTAGGACAGTCGTACAACCTTGTTGGCCTACGTCAAGGGCGAGTACGGATGGATCTAAATTAATCAAGACAACGACGGGTAGAACTTGACTTGCATCTTATGATTTGTTGGCCTACGTCAAGGTCATAAGAGCTTGGGGTAAAAATCACATCGGGAGTTTCAAACATAAAGGAAATTTGCAGATTTAGCATACCTTCTGGAGTGTGGTGACTAGAGTGGCTTCCATCTAGGGCATCATGCAATGATAGTTGGATCCCGATCCCACTGATGAGTAGGATTACTCTCGGGAAATTTTCTCACTTAACAATCAATGCTATAAACCAAGTAGGTGTCTAGAAAGGTGTTAGTGGGGCTACGCCTCCAGGGAAAAGAGGTTATTTAATTAAGGAACTTCGCGAAAGCGTTGGAAAACCTCCCTCGAAGTACCAACACTGGCCTGGCTGAAAAGGTTAAGCAAGTATTGTGACGTGTGATTAAATCCTGACTAATTCTTCTTTTAAGGTTTGAAGAAGGATTTGAGGAAACAGTGGAAGCCATCCTGTTTAGATAAACTAATAAACCAATCTAAACTTGCAAGAGCATATGCTGAGTGTTTCTTTTCTCTCTCTCTGGCAGCTACCATGATAGGACTAAAACTATTACTTGAAAAAAATACACTGACCGGGCCAAACTATAAAGATTGGCTAAGGAACGTCAACATTGCACTGACTTATGACAAAGTGGCATATGTTACCACCGCTGTTCCTCCCCCTATCCCAGGACCAGATTCCTCAGTTGTGGACAAGGAGGTTCGCAAAACCTGGGATCTAGACTGTGAGAGAGCTAAGTGTATCGTGCTGGCGTCCATGAACAATGAACTCCAGAAACAGCACGAGGGTATGGATATTATATCCATCTTTCTCCATTGCAAGGAATTGTATGGGGAGCACTCCCGTATCGCGAGGTACGAGACCTCAAGGAAAGTCTTCCAGATGAGGTTAGCTCCAGGATCACCTGTAGGAGAGCACGTCCTGAAAATGATCAGCCTCATTGAGGAACTCGCAAACCTGGGATGCGTGCTAGAGAATGATTTGTACATCGACTTGATTTTGCAGTCCCTTCCCCACACCTTCTCTCAGTTCGTGCTGAACTTCAACATGCACGAAATGGAAGCTGATCTTCCAAAGCTCCTCAACATGTTGAGGGTAGCAGAGACCTCCTTGAAAAAGGAGAAGACCCCCATTTTGTATGTTAGCCAATCATCTTCTTCTAAATATAAAGCGAAAGCTAAAGGGAAGAAGAAGATGAAAGCCACCAAATCGAAAGGCGGGATCAAGAAGGTGCAGGGAACGAACAAGGCAGGAAGGGTGAAGGCAAATAAGAACGAATGCTACTATTGTCACAAGCAAGGGCACTGGAAGAAGGATTGCATGGCCTTCAAAGCCAAGGACACGAAGCAAGCTGCTGCTTCTGCTTCAGGTGTGTTTGTAATCGAAAATTGTCTTTCAATAAACTCTACATCATGGGTACTTGATACCGATTCTGGTTCTCATATCTGTAATTCTTTGCAGGCTCTGAGAAACCGTAGAGCACTGAAGACATGTGATCTCCGGATGGGCAATGGAATGCACGTAGATGCTATTGTAATAGGGGAATATCACCTGGGGTTGACTAGTGGGCACATTTTGGTGTTGTACAGCTGTTTTTGTATTCCCAGTATGCTGTGTAATATTATATCAGTATCTTTGTTATCTAATGAAGGATATAATTTTGTGCTTGAAAGAAATGTCATGAACATTCTCCTAAATCAAGAAACGATTGGGTTTGGCACACTGGAAAACGACATATACATACTTAATCAACCTCAAGTTTTCAATATTCAAAACACGCTTAAAAGAAAGGCTCCAGATTCAAACCAAGCCTTTCTATGGCATTGTAGACTTGGTCATATAAACGAAACAAGGTTGACTAAGTTACATAAAGATGGATATTTAGATCCGTTTGAATATTCATCATATGCAACTTGTCAATCATGTATCAAAGGAAAAATGACCAAATCTCCGTTCACCGGACACGGAGAAAGAGCCACGGAACTCTTGGGACTTATACACAGTGATATATGTGGTCCAATGTCTACACATGCACGAAGCGGTCACTCCTACTTCATCACTTTTACTGATGACTTCTTTAGGTATGGACATGTGTTCTTAATGAAGCATAAATCTGAGGCCTTTGAGAAGTTTAAGGAGTATAAAAATGAAGTGGAGAAACAGACTGGTAAAAGCATCAAGACACTTCGATCTGATCGAGGTGAAGAATACTTAAGTACCAGTTTCCTTGAATGCTTAAAAGAGAATGGAATTCTCTCTCAGCTTACTCCGCCTTATACACCTCAGTATAATGGTGTATCAGAAAGGAGGAATCGCACGCTACTGGACATGGTGCGTTCAATGATGAGTAGTGCTGAGTTGCCACTTTCCTTCTGGGGTTTTGCGCTAGAATCAGCAGCATACCTATTGAATAGAGTTCCGACTAAGTCTGTGCCTACAACTCCATATGAAATATGGAGCGGGAAGAGACCATGTCTCAAGTATATCAAGATATGGGGGTGTCCGGCATATGTTAAAAAGCATAATCCGGACAAGCTCGAGGCACGATCGGTTTTGTGCAAGTTTGTAGGATACCCCAAGCATTCAAGGGGATATCTGGTCTACCACACTGAAGAACAAAAGGTGTTTTTCGCTCGCCACATTTTCTTCTTAGAAAACGAATTTCTTGCAAAAGAAATTAGTGGGAGCGCGGTAGAGCTGGAAGAAATTCCAGAACCTTAAACTACTGCCGATGATTTAGCAGAACCTCAGGTTTCAATAGAGCTCGACGAACCAACGCCACTTCGCAGATCTAGTAGGCTTTCTCATCCTCCTGAAAGATACTATGGGTTTCTTGTAGATGGGAATCGAGAGGATTGCATCATCGATGATGATGAGCCTACTAATTTTCAGCAGGCTATCACGAGTAAAGACTCGGTGAAGTGGCTGGATGCTATGAGATCCGAAATGGAATCCATGTACACCAATAAAGTATGGACTTTAGAAGTTGCTCCTCCTGGGGTGAAACTAGTTGGATACAAATGGATCTTCAAAAAGAAGATTAGTGCATTTGGACAAGTGGAAACCTACAAAGCTAGACTCGTTGCAAAAGGTTTTCGTCAAAGACCAGGATTGGACTATGATGAAACCTTTTCACCAGTAGCTATGCTTAAATCCATTCGGATCCTGCTTGCCATTGCTTCCTTCCATGACTATGAAATCTGGCAGATGGACGTAAAAACAGCTTTTCTAAATGGACATTTAGAAGAGAGTGTTTACATGGATCAACCAGAAGGTTTCTTAGACAGTGGGAGCAGCGCAAAAGTGTGCAAGTTGCTTAAATCTATTTATGGATTAAAGCAAGCATCGCGGAGTTGGAACATCTGCTTTGATGAGACGGTCAAAGAATTTGACTTTATCAAAAATGTAGATGAACCATGCATTTATAGGAAGATTGTAGAATGAGTAGTAGTCTTCCTCGTTTTGTACGTCGACGACATACTACTGATAGGGAATGATGTCCCTATGCTACAATCAGTAAAGCTCTTCTTGTCACAGAAATTCTCCATGAAAGACTTGGGAGATGCATCCTACATTCTGGGCATTAAGATCTATCGTGATAGATCCAAAAGGATGTTGGGACTTTCACAGTCCGGGTATATTGACACTATACTAAAGAGATTTAGTATGGAAGATTCCAAGCGCGGTAATTTACCCGCTTGTCACGGGATCACCCTCTCTAAAGAGATGTCTCCAAAGACTGATGAAGAGAGGGCTCGCATTGGGCATTATACCCTACGCTTCGGCAGTAGGATCCATAATGTATGCGATGTTATGTACCAGACCAGATGTAGCTTACACACTTAGTGTGGTAAGCAGGTATCAGTCTGACCCAGGTGAGAAGCATTGGATAGCGGTAAAAAACATTCTCAAGTACTTGAGAAGGACTAAGGAGATGTTCTTGATTTACGGTAATGGGGACCTCCAGGTCGAGGCTTTTACCGACTCCAGCTTCCAAAGTGACAAAGATGACTCTATATCCGTTTCGGGTTTTGTGTTTACCCTCAATGGAGGGACGGTATGTTGGAGGAGTTCCAAACAGGATACCGTCGCAGACTCAACTATGGAGGCTGAGTATATAGCTGCTAACGATGCCGCGAAAGAAGCTGTCTGGATGAAGAAGTTCATCTCTGAACTTCAGGTGGTTCCGTCCATTGCCAATCCAATACCTTTGTATTGTGATAACAATGGGGCTGTAGCATTAGCGAAGGAACCAAGGTCCCATCAGAAATCCAGGCATATCTTGAGGCGGTATCACCTGATCAGGGAGATCGTGGATCGTCGGGAGATCGAGGTGCGGAGAGTGGACACAAAAGACAACACAGCAGATCCATTCACCAAGGCTATCCCTCAAGTCCAGTTCGAAAGGCTGTTTGAGATGTTGGGCATGCGGTACGCCAGCAACTGGATCTAGTACAGACAGTGGGTACTCATTGCGCCAATTATAGGCCTTAGTGCAAGTGGGAGATTGTTGGATATATATATGCCCTAGAGGCCTTCATTGTATAGGATGCTAGGGATATGTATGTACATGACAATCTTGCTTGATATGATAGTACGCTATTTGGTTTGTCTTTATTTTAACGTGTGATATATTTTACTTTGTATTTATATACATGTTGATAAAGCCCATAGGGTGTTTACCTGACTACCGGCGTTGTGATGGCAGTCATACTTGTGGGAGCTGGATAGTCAATAGGCACATCCTTAAATGTCCCTGGTCGCAGGAGTTTTGAGACTGGGCATCGATGCTCCAGAGTAGACTGGTGTATACATATCTAGACCCTGACGAGGGGCGATGGATTGGTCCCGCAACCATTGGTGATGTGCACCTAAGATTGTATACAGATGCTCACTGAGTGTGAGTACACCGGACAGGACTCGCCGAGAACTAACTGGATGGTATTATACCTAACGTCAGATAGCAGTTCTCAGGTGACATGTGTGCAGATAGTCTGTTGACTTAAGGTCGTCATTTGTCTCGTGTGAGTTCCCACTGTGCTTTGATTACTTCCCTACCATGGCTCAAAGGAGTCGTGCAAACAGGTTTTAGTTGGGTACAGTTCCGAGCTACATGGAGGCAGTGAGCGACTGTTAGGGATCCGTCTCTCCCGGTATAGAGGGTCGATATCGCACTGTGATCGGTTGGTCATTACCATAAGTCCCTGGCCAGGGCTGATTGAGAATACTGGTAGACTGATCAGTAGATTCTCGGATGGTCTTGAACCACACCGGCACGACTTGTACGGTTGTTAGGGGTCTGAAGTTCACCACCTCCCTAGACCATACATGCGATACTCTCAGACGAACAGACCGGACTGCGCGGATATTGTCACAGACAGGCTCAATAGGGGTTACGGACGAGTTCGCTCGTCGGCCTCCTTTTCGACACGTACCTAGGTTGCCGTTACGTACAGCTAGTGCCACTGACGGACTTGTGGTTAAACCCACTGCCAGCGTACTGTCGAGTCTTTAGAGTCCCACACAGAGGGTTTTCCTGGATCAGGCGAGACGATGTAGATGTTGTATGGTTTTACGGCAAGGTTTCGATCGCATTCGTGTACTGGCTACTTGAATGACGATCGGACGGATAATACTAGTGGGCTTTGGTTTAAGCCGGATACTAGTATTGTAGTATTGGATTATACTGATCTCGGTGTATCCGTATTTTTCGGAATACGGATATGGGTATGAAAATACGGAAAATGGCATTCTTGTAAATTCACAAGATTGACCTTCTAGAAGGAGACACCTCATTATTGTTTTATTCTTATTCATTAAAGAATTAATGAGGTGGAAATTAGGAGGCATGGGTTGAAGAATGGTTATGTATTTGTTTATTTCTTTTGGAGCCACTATTCAAGCATGGTTGTAGATTATATGATTTAATAATCCATGGTTGAATGATTGGTAAAATACTTAACCATTCTCTCTTCTCATTTTTCATTCATTCTCACAAAAGCTTTCTCTCCCCTAAGTTTTCTTCTCTCCTTCTTCATGAAACTCATACACTTGCAGGTGTTGCAAATCAATGAGTTTTGAGATCAACTAGTTCAATACACACTCTCTCTACATCCCCATAGTTATCTCTCCTAGCAAGTAAGATCACTAAGGTATCTCATGAAGGTTGGAGCTTGATCATAGGCCCCTTGGGGGGATCCATCTTTGACGCAAAGGAGACCGGCAACCGAACTCTTCCAAACCCTAGAAGAAGCCAAAGAAAGGAGATCAAGAACAAGGAGCTTGAACCAAGGAGCAAGGAGCAACTTGAAGACCCGAAGGACTAGGAACGAGGGTATAACTTCTTTACATAGTAGTTAACTCTCTCTCTTAGTTTAATTTTTTTAGATAAGGCTTAATAAAGATCCTAAAGTGGGAAAAAGTTCATGATGCTAAGCAAAAACTAGTTTCTTTTGATGTGAGAAAACCGTTTTTAAAGTATTCCGCCCCCCCGCGACCCATGGGGTGTGCATCATGGACTTACACTGGTATCAGAGCCATATTAAACCTTATCTAACTTGTTAGCAAAGTGTTAGAAATTCGATAGCCGGAAAAATCCCAAAAACGCGCCCGAAAAACCAACTTTCTTTCGATTTTGAAATCTGGTCCTAAAATTTTTTCAGAGGGCTTAAAAATACAGGAAGGGTTTTTCAGGAATACTGAAGAAATTTGGGCCCCTGAGTCCGTCAGCTCACCGTGGAACCGCGGCGGAACCCAGCGTTCTGCCGCAGATCCGCGGCCGAGTTGGCTCCGACTCGGTCCAAATTTCTCTGTTATTCTTATTTTATGTTTTTGTGATTTTTGGGATATTTTGATTCTGCCCAGATATTTTCTGTAATCTGTGAAACTGTGGGTAGATTCAAAATTGCTTATTCGATCGAAATTCTAATTGCTTTAGCTAATCGGTTCTTCTGTAATGCTTTATGTGTTTTGAAACGTCCGCTAATCGCTATACGACGATTAGTGGGGGTTGCACATATCTGTAATGGTTGGTTTGTGTATATGAATGTTATTGGACTATCGATGATGAATAGCCGGGGGATGTGAGACGAGTGTTTTCTTTTCTTTCATTCAATGTAATTTGCGAAATTGATGTAATATTATTTTTGCGGGGCACATCCGGGATGGGGTTGTAGCCACCGTTGTATTATTTTTTTTTTACTGTTTTTTCTCCTAGGATAGACCCAAGGAGGGATGCACAAACTACCGGGTATTTTGAAGTGCTTAGTGGCCTACTCACATTGTTGAGGGAGACTGATTCACTTCTGGTACTTGGCGGGTAGTTTGCCGCACCCGTAGGGGTCTAGGGTGAGCTTTTGGCTATTCATCACGACCGTGGAACCCGTCCTTCGTTATGGGCTTAAACGAAGTGCGGCATTCCTAGTATATCCAATATCTTCATCTGTGATATGGAATGCTTATTATTGCGTGCGACGAATGGATATATCTATATATGATATTTATTAGGCGTTGCTTATGTTTTACACCCGCGCTAGTCCAGCCCCCGCTCTGTCGTTAGTTAAGTAACCTAACGGGTGATGACGGGCCCAGTGGCGAATGCGGGTGGCATAAGCGTACGTTGTATTTTCGTTGTTTTCTGCAATGGTAGGATTAAATGATGGGACAACATTAATTCATTAATGCAAAGAAAATAAACCTAAACTAAATCGTTGGAACAATTTCGAAACCACTCGGTTTTCTTCAAAAAGCAAATTTTAAATGCGGAGCTTAAACCACTCCTTTTAAAAAGCTATCTTGGTTCCTTCGATCATATCAAGTTCACTACGTTAACGGTTTTTGCCAAAAACCAGCCGTAACCCCCCGTCGTTTCAAATAAATAGCACATCGTATTCATGCTATGTTTGTTGGCCCACGTCAAGGCATAGTGTATGGTAGCAATGTGTTTTTTTATTTGTTGCATAGATAGATGCATTAGTTTAGGACAGTCGTACAGCCTTGTTGGCCTACGTCAAGGGTGAGTATGGATGGATCTAAATTAATCAGGACAACGACGGGTAGAACTTGACTTGCATCTTATGATTTGTTGGCCTACGTCAAGTTCATAAGAGCTTGGGGTAAAAATCACATCGGGAGTTTCAAACGTAAAGGAAACTTGCAGATTTAGCATACCTTCTGGAGTGTGGTGACTAGAGTGGCTTCCATCTAGGGCATCATGCAATGATAGTTGGATCCCGATCCCACTGATGAGTAGGATTACTCTCAGAAAATTTTCTCACTTAACAATCAATGCTATAAACCAAGTAGGTGTCTAGAAAGGTGTTAGTGGGGCTACGCCTCCAGGGAAAAGAGGTTATTTAATTAAGGAACTTCGTGAAAGTGTTGGAAAACCTCCCTCAAAGTACCAACACTGGCCTGGCTGAAAGGTTAAGCAAGTATTGTGACGTGACTAATTCTTCTTTTAAGATTTGAAGAAGGGTTTGAGGAAACAGTGGGAGACATCCTGTTTAGATAAACTAATAAACCAATCTAAACTTGCAAGAGCATATGCTGAGTGTTTCTTTTCTCTCTCTCTGGCAGCTACCATGACAGGACTAAAACTATTACTTGAAAAAAATACACTGACCGGGCCAAACTATAAAGATTGGCTAAGGAACGTAAACATTGCACTGACCGTCATCACCCGTTAGGTTACTTAACTAACGACAGAGCGGGGATTGGACTAGCGCGGGTGAAAAACATATACAACATCTACTAGTATATATATAGCACTATACAAGAATCTCCCCAGGCGTGATAAATGCAACATCACAGATATGTGATAAGTATCACAGAACAATACAGATAATCCGGGAACCCCGGGTTTCCTTTGAGCCGCAAGTGAAACCCGACGTTCCCCTGGTCGTGTGGATAGCCTGTGCAATGAAAACCTAGACCCCTACTAGTGCGGCAAGTTACCCGCCAAAACCAGAAGCGAGGCAGCCCCCTTCAGCAAAGTGAATGGACCACCCAGCACTTCAAGGAATCCGGTAACTTGAGCACCCCACCTTGGGTCAACCTGTACCCCTTACGAGTGCGGCGAATAGCCTGCCAATTCTAGAGTGAAGCCCCCTCTGTCTCAAAGCCATGAGATGCGGGCTCGTTGCCCTCTAGAACCCGGCTATCCGTGCACTCCACCACGGGGTAATCCAGGTATAGAAAAGAAAATATGTACAAGGGTGACATCGACCTCAACCCGGTCGTGCCCCAAAAGAATAATATACAAACAGGCAGTGACGATAGTCTATATGTCGGTCGCTCACCCCTCGATATCAAATGTATAAATAAATCCAAACTGCACTACCATTGCACGCAAGCTATCCACCATGACAAATCCACAACAACACAGCACAACACAGAACATCAACGTGAATGTCACGTTCGCAAACTCTTCTAAAAGGACTATAGCGATTAGACAAGTTATACCGATCAAGTGACATTCACGGTCGCAGATAGTAATATAAGTACTGCAAACTTTAAACAATGTTAGAAATTATTGAATTCGAAACAACCCCGAAAAGCCCCAAACAAGTAGATAAAACTATATCAAAACTAGGCTAAACAAACAATTCCACTGAACCAAGATTCCAGAGACCAGACCAGAGACCAAAAACGAAACCCAAACTCACCAAGATGGCTGAGCAGGCCGGCCAAAACATGAAAGTGCTCGGTTTTTTTCGAGGGAATTGGGTCGTATTTGGTCTGTGGTCTTGTGGTGATGTCAATTGTCTTCTGCAGTTGTTTAAATAATTTTAGAAGACACTTTTGAAATCGACAGAACCTAGAATTTTCAGTGCAGTGTATTGTAGTTGTTTCGGTTTCGATACTTTAACATTGTCTAAACCAACTAGTATATGGTTAATAACCTGGCTCTGATACCATGTAATTCTACGGTAGCGCCCCGGCCATCAATCCGAGGCCAAACGCGGAACAAAAACTTTTATAAAACTGGCGCTAACGCAGACTTTCACCCGGATCGTTCCATTAACCCTATACTAGCAACTACTAAGAAGTTAGAATGGATATACCGATCGATCCGTGTCCTTCGGTCTTTAGCCACCATCCTTAGCTCCTCGCGGCATCTCCGATCAAGTTCAATCTCCGATCTCTTTGTCGAAGTGGCACAACGTCAAGGAATCTTTTACGGGCTCTCGCTTCAAAACCGAAGCAACTCGGACATGAAGTTTGCTAGCCGACATGTCCAAGGTGAAATAGAGAATGTGTGTGATAACTTTGTCTCTATACATCCATTGATTCTCAACACATGAGATGGTATGGATGGAGGTTAAAGAAAAAGCCATTGATGAGGAAAATTGTGAGCACTAGAAAAGCTAGTGAAGAAGAAGAAGCTTGCTTATTTTGTTGGGATGAAAATATTGTTAGTTATATGTATGCCCTAGAGGCCATTACTGTACATATGATGTATATTGTAATGGATGCTTGGACATATATAGGGAGGACTTTCTTGCTCGACATGATAGTAAGCTATCTGGCTGTACTTTATCTTAACATGTACTCTGATTGTCTCGATGTTACATGTTGATAAAGCCCTTAGGATATGTACTCGACTACTGCGACTATGATGAGATCATACTAGTGGGGCCACGGTAGTCGATGAGTACATCCTATAACTATTCCTAGTCGAGGGTGTATCGAGACAGAGTATCGATACACCAGAGTAGACTAGCGTATACGCATCTTGACCCATATGATGGGCGATGGATGATCCCATATCCATCAGTGTTTGACATCAAGGATGGTGTGCGGGTGCTCAGTGGAGACTGGGTACACTGGACGGACTCGCCGAGAACTCCCAGATGGTATTATACCTCACGTCAGATGGCAGTTCTCTGGTGACACTGGTACAGAGTAGTCTGTTGACCCGAGATCGTCATAGAGACTTGTGTGATTCCCACTGTGCTTTGATTTCCATCATACCACGTCCAAGAAGGCATGCAAAAAGGTGGCTTTTGGGTACAGTCCCGAATCACATGGAGGCAATGAGCGATAGGAGGGGATTCGTCTCTCCCGGTATAGGGAGTTGATGTTGCACTGTGTTCGATTGGCTATAACTGGAAATCCCTGGCAAGGGTTGCTGAGATTTACTGGTAGTGTTATCAGTAGTTTCTTGAACTGTTATAGACCTCATATCGACACGACTTATCAAGCTACTGGGGTCTGACGTTTACCACCCCTAGGCGAGATATGCGACATATCAGACAAAGAGACCGGACTGTACGGGAGTGTTACTGATTGGATTTGCAGGAGAATATACAGGCTTGCTTGTTGATCTTCTGATCGCTCAATACCTGGGTGGCTGTTACGTTTAGCTGATCGCTTGCAGCTTGTGGGTGTTTGATATGATCATCACCTACTGCCGGCGTATTGACGATTCTTTAGAGTCCTACACAGAGGTTTCTTGACTCAGGAAAAACGGGGTAGGAGCACATATATGATATGTGCGGGACCGAGAACAATACGTGTATGTGATACCGTATTAGGTTCTCGCGATATGAGATATCGGCCGGGTATATGAGATATAGCCGGGTCATTGGATCAAGTGTTGATTCGATGAACTGATACAGATAATATTAGTCGGTTATTTGTGAAATAACCGGATTATCGGATCAAGTGTTGATTCGATAATTTAATGTATAATTATATATTTGATATATTAAATTACATTAACTAATATAAGCTCACTAAAAGATTCTTTTTCTCACTCGGGTAATACATTGATATATGTTAATTGTATTATTTTATTTTGTTACAATAAATATTGTATATGTGATATATAATATTGTAACATGTTAGGGTTATTAATGCAACATGTTTAGTGGAGATTAAACATGGTTAGGGTTTGATTTGGGTTAATCTTTTCTAGAAGTTTCTAGAAGCTCTGTTTTTTGTTTCTTGCAAATATATTTTTTAAAGATATTTGTTAACCCAACCCAACTCTTGACCATGGTGAAGTCTCTACATGGGTTAAGTTATCATACTTAACGCATGGTTGCATTTCGAACCTCACTATACATGGATTCATTATTCATCACAAAAGAAATGGTTCTTCTTCTTCCTTCTCTTTTTGAATGGAAAAGCTTTCTAGCTTTTTCATTAGTGATGATTTTGAGTGATATTAGGAAAACAAATGAGAGCTAAAATCCTACTTCATCATCCTACTCTATCCTAGCCATTTAGATTAGGGTGTTCACTTCAGTAGTGAGTGAGAGCTTGAGTTATAGTTTCTTCAAGGTAGATCATCTTAGTTATCGAAGATCGGAAGCAAGCTTGCATCTTTCTTTTGTGGAGCCTCTCTACTGTCCGGATTCTTGATGATTGCAGCGAAGGGACCTCAACACGGAGCTTATGAAGTGAAGGACAGGACTACAAAGGTTGTAATCCCAAACTCTTAGATGTTAAAGTGTTTAACATGCTTTGTTTCGCCTAATCTCCAGTTTAAAGATCTTGGTTTGGGTTGTTCGGCACGTCTAAATTTTAAATCGGGCATGGTTGATGCCTTGTAGAACCTTGTGAGTGTGCCTAGTAACCCTACAGTGGTATCAGAGCCAAGCTAGAGCTTTAGGCGAAGTCTAGACGAAGTTTAAAGTCCGATCGAACTCCGAATACCCGTAAAACCCTAGTTTCTGGAAATTTTTCAAAAAGTTGATATTTTTAATATTAAAAATGCTCAGAAAATTCAGCAGGTAATTTTATGGTGAACTTTGAAAAACGACCCCCTAAATCAATTAATGCACCGCGGAACCGCGGCCAAACCAGGGTATTGGCGGCGGTTCGGCGGCAAGTACTGTAGATTGAGGTATAGTTTTTGTACAGTAACATCCGTAGGTAATTTTGCCTATTTCTGGGAATTTTTTTATTTTACTCAAGTGTTGAGTTTTCTGGGTTGTATTGGGAGCTCATTGATTCGATCAGAAAGTTTAACTCCATTTAAGTTTTTCTGGGTAATTTTAGAACGTGTTAAAAAGTTCGACCAGATATCAATAACTCACTTTTTCCCCTGCCGGAAAATTTCCAAGTGTTGGATTTTTCCGTAGTTTAATAACGTTCTAAGTCGTGCAAGTAACGCGGTGGACCCTCTAGAAGAACACAAACCTTAACTCGATTATGTGACCGTCTGAACTGCCTCTAAACCTTAGGGTTTGTGGCAGTACGGCGTTGTCACATGTGAGGCGTTGGCTTGACCCTTCTACGGCTGGACCATTGGTACTGTGGCATGTGATGGATGTTTTTAAACTAATTTCAAGTGTTGAGAACTATTTGGGAAATCTTGGGTGTTTAATCATTCGATCGGAAAATTTAACATTGTCTATTTATCTGGAATGTGATATAATATTTGGAATCCACATGTAGTTATGAGATAACTAATTTGAATGTTATAAATCTAGCAGTTCAGTCTCAGATAATCGGTTGCCACGGAATTTTGATGTGATCAAAAGTCCGTTGCAATCACGTAGCGTACGCGGATACTCGCCGGGTAAACTTAATAGACAGCCACGCCCCATAGCCCCGACCAAGCGACTGTAGGAGAACCTCGTCGCCAAAAGCATCCGTTCAGGTGCTAACGACAGCGGTGTTCCGCCTTAGTGCACTTCATTGACGGCATCGGGGGTGCGGCCGTCTACTAAAGTTTGCGACTAGCATTCGATCAAAATATCGGGAATCTTGTTGAATTGCCCGACTAGATATTGAAAAGTGTTTTCGATATAGAGACTAAAATGCGGGGTTTATAATTGTTAGGCATGCGATGTCTAGGGAATTCATTTGGTTAGGCATGCGATGCCTAAGGAAATTGTGGATTCCAACTGTTGTAGTTTTACACTTTCTTTTCTGTGAACGTAAGTATAGTATGTAGTTGTATCGCCGGTTTTCGTTGCTATACATCAACGACAATCGGTGTATGCATACATACTTACGTTGATGATATGAGATATTATGTGTTGCTGTGATATGTTATATTGGATCGTCGTGTTCTGAATAGCCGGGGTTTTTATGTGAGATGAGAGTTTTTATTTTCATTCATGTAAAATTCATTTGTATGTAATATTCTTTTATTGGGGCACTTCCGGGCTGAGGATGATGTCACCATTGTATATTATTTACTTTTCAGAATTAGGTAGACCCAAGGAGGGGAGCACAAGTAACCGGGTTCTAGGGTCCAGTGGGAGACCATTTCGAGGAGTCGAGACCGGGTCTCCTAACCCTAGAATTGGCAGAGTTGCTTGCCGCTCTCGTAGGGGTCTAGGGATGTGGGTTTGGCTATTCGTCGCGACCGTGGAATCCGTGTTTTATACAGGTTCGTATTAAAACACGGACGTCCTAGTATATCCAATATTTCATATATGTTTTTCTGCTGCAATGTTCTGTGATGAGATTCATATTACTGCCTGAGACGAATGTTTATATTATATATATGAGATATATATTATATTGCTGATTTCGTTTCATATCTGATGCTTGTGAAGCATATTAAAATGGGACTTCATTAATGAGATTAATGAAATAAAAGAAACCTAAAAATGTTGTAGAAACTTGTTTAAAAACTGGTAGCTCTAGTTCTTGCTTTGCATAGCGGTGTTCCTTGTAGAACATCCAGCACCTTATTCGATAAGGAAAGAGCCGAGATCCCTTCACCGGGAGTGACCTCTTTAGCGAAACTAGCAGATGCTGCATACTCGGTTTGTCTTTTGATTTCTTCTATAGTTTTTGTTTTGCATAGTGATATTTGTGAAATATCCTGCACCTTATTCGATGAGGAAAGAGCCGACGATCCCTTCACCGGGAGTGACCTCTTTAGCAAAACTAGAAAAGCCTAAAAAACACTCCATTTAAAATCACTCGATTCTACAACGATATCAAGTTCATTACGCAAAGGGTTTTCTTAAAAACCCGTCGTAGCCCTCCGTCATTTCAGATAAGTACTACTTAGTATTCGTGCTGCGGTAGTTTGGCATTCGTCAAGGCGTAGTGTACGGTAGCTAACTAGTGCTTATCTGATTGCATACGATGCGATTGGATTAGAGTATTCGTACGACGTTGTTTGGCATGCGTCAAGGGTCGTGCGGGTGGGTTTAATTCAATCAAGAAATGTACGGGTTGAACTTGACTAGCGGACTATGGGTTGTTTGGCATGCGTCAAGGTCATAGCACGCTAGGGGTAAAATATTATTGAGAATTTCAAGTGTTGAAATTTGCAATGAGATTGCATACCTTCTATGAGATATTTGGATCCCGATACCCGCTGCGAGTAAGAGTTACTCCTGGAAGAGTTTTACACATTACAATTAGCCGATCAAGTAGGTGTCTAGAAAGGTGTCAACGGGGTTACGCCCCTGGGAAAACGAGGTTTACTTTAATTAGGTCCGTGCGAAAGCACGGGGAACCTCCCTCAAAGTACCGGCACTGGCCTGGCTGAAAGATTGATGAAATTGTAGGGTGTAATTAATCCCGGCTAGTCTTTCCTTTTAGGGTTTGAAGGAAGATTTGATTAAAACAGTGGGAGACATCCTTATTAGATATATTAGATAACCAATCTAATCTTGCAAGAGTATACGCTGAGTGTTTTCTTCTCTCTCTCTCCAGGTAGCGACCAAATTACGCCTTAATCAAGATAATAATACGGATGTATTGACCGAACCCGCTTGTTATACTGAGATGGGGAACGTTGGTCCCGCTCCAACTTATAATTGTTATAACACAGAGCAGGAAATAGGGGATTACCAGAATTCCCGTGCCGCCCAAACGAAGAAAGTGCATGCTGATGCATCATCTTCGGGTGTGTTCATTACCAAGAACTGTTTCTCAGTATCCTTTACGTCCTGGGTATGAGATACCGGATCAGGATCCCGCATATGTAATCTGTTACATAGGCTACTAATAGGTAGAGAACTAAGAACGGGTGATAAGTTTCATGAGATAGAAACGATGCAAGTGTTGCGGCCAAGTCTGTTGGTAGTTATCACCCTGTATTACCAGAATACATTGATTCTGAACGAATGTTATTAGATACCGAACCTGATATACAACATCATATCAGTCTCTTTATTAGTAAAGAAAGGATATAATTTTTTATTGTTGGATAATGTTTTGAACATTTCCTATATCAAGAGTTGATCGGTTCAGGTACGTTATCTAAAAGCATAGACGTTCTAAATCAAACTACTGTTCTTAGTATACAAAACACACACAAGAGGAAGAGTTCAGAAATGAACGAATCCTTCTTGAGGTATTGTAGACTAGGTCATATCAATGCGACCCGACTAGCTGAAGTTACATTTAGATGCATATTTAAATCTGTTTGAATTTACATCTTGTGAAACTTGCCGGTCATGTCACAAAGATATGATGACCACAACTCTGTTTATTGGAAACAGAGAAAGAGTTAGTGAACTCTTGGGATTGATACATGATGATGTATGTAAGGTCCCCTTTCTACATATGCCAAGACCGGTTCTTTTTACTTCATTACATTCACTGATTATCTCTCAAGATTCGGACATATGTCCCTGTTGAAACACAAGTCTGAACCTTTTGAGATATTCACAGAATATAAGTTAGAAGTAGAGAACCAAAAACGGGTATAAGTATTATGTCCTTTGATGAGATCAGGGAGGAGAATACTTGAGCACGGAATTCCTGGACTATTCTAAAGGAGAATGAGATTCTCTCTCAGCATTACTCCTCCGTATACACCATAGCACGATGGTATATCGGGGCGGAGCAATAACACCCTATGTGATATGGTGTGCTCTATGATGAGTACTACTGAGTTTCCTATTTCCTTTTGGGAGTTATGCACTTGAGAAGCTGCATACCTATTGAATAGGGTTCAAATCAAATCAGTTGCCTACCACTTCATATGTGATATGGAAAGGGAAGAGCCCATATCTTAAGTTTGTTAAGATTTGGGGTTGTCCGGCCTATGTCTAAAAAGAAAAATCTGGAAAAGCTCGAGGCAAAGTTAGATCTGTGGAAGTTTGTTGGATATCCCAAGCATACGCAAGGGAATTTCTTCTACCTAACCGAGGAACAAAAGATGTTTTGTTTCTCAACATGCCACCTTTGTGAAAGGGAATTTCTTGTGGAAAAATTAGTGGTCATGAGGTAGAACTGGAAGGAGTTCCAGCTATACAAACTACAATAGATGATTTGGTAGAACCAAAGGATTCAATAGTTTCCAATGAACCTCAGCCTCTCCGCCGATCTAGTAGGGTTCGTCACCTACCTAAGAGACACTTCGGTTTCTCTATGACAGTGGGAGCGAGGATTGCATCATGAGATGATGACCCATCTAGTTTCGAGCTGGCCATCAGGAGTGGGAGTCTGTAAGAATGGCTGGATGCTTAGCGATCTGAGATAGAATCCTTATACACCAACAAAGTATGGACTTTGGTTGCTTTATCTGAAGGGTTAAATCCCCATCAGGAGCAAGTATATCTTGAGAAGATTACTTGGTGTACATGGAAAAGTTGAGACTTTCAAAGCTATGCTTAAGTCCATCCAGATACTACTTGCCACTGCTACATACCATGACTACGATATCTGGTGGTTGGGTGTCATGACTGCTTTTCTAAATGATGTTTTAGAAGAGAGTGTCTATAAGTACACAGCCAGAGGGCTTCGTAGACAGTGGGAGCAGGGGAAACGTATGCAAGATGCTTTATAGGATAAAGCAGGCATCGCGGAGTTGGAACATCTGTTTTGATATGGTAGTCAAAGAGTTTGACTTCATCAAAATGGTAGATGAACCTTGTATATACAAAAAGGTAGTAGGGAGTATGGTGGTGATCCTCGTAGAGTACGTGGATGACATACTCTTGATAGAGAAGGAGTTTCGTATGCTACGCTCGGTCAATCTCCGCTTATCACAAGGATTCTCCATATAGGATCAAATCGATACCTCCTAAATCCTGGGTTTTGGATCTATGAGATAGATCTAATTGGATGTTAGGATTCTCACTAGGTGTAGTGAGATGGTATCAATCTCCTGGGGAGAATCACCGGAAAAGGTTCCAGGGTGATAAGGAAGACTGAATGTCCGTCCCAGGCATTGTCTTTACCCTTAGTGGAGGGACGGTATGTTGGAAGAGTTCCAAGCTAGATACCGTGACATACTAGACGATAAAGGCAGGATACATCGCTGCTTAAGATGCTACCAAAAAGGCTGTCTGGGTGTATATTAGTTCATAAGATGAACTTTGTTCCTCCCATTGTGAGACAATGGAGTTGTGGCTTATGCCAAGGAACGCCCGTCCCATCAGTGATCCAGACATATTCTGAGGCAGCATCACCTGATCATGGAGATAGTTGATCTCCAGGGAGATCGAGGTTAGGAGAGTAGACTCAGAGGACAACACAGCGGATCCACTCACAAAGGCCTGTTCCCAGAGAGAGACTTTTATGGGATGGTTGAGTATGAGATACTGCAACCACTGCTATCAGATGGCCCTAGTGCAAGTGGGAGATTGTTAGTTATATGTATGCCCTAGAGGCCATTACTATACATAGGATGTATATTGTAGTGGATGCTTGGACATATATAGGGAGGACTTTCTTTCTCGACATGATAGTATGCTATCTGGTTGAACTTTACCTTAACGTGTACACTGATTGTCTCTCTGTTACATGTTGGTAAAGCCCTTAGGATGTGTACTTGACTACCTGGACTATGATGCGGATCATACTAGTGGGGACATGGTAGTCTATAAATACATCCTTCAAAGTCCCTAGTCGTGGGTGTATCGAGATGGGGCATCGATATACCAGAGTAGACTAGCGTATACCTTCTTGACCCATACAGATGGGCGATGGATGATCCCATATCCATTGGTGTTTGACATCGGAGATGATATACGGGTGCTCAGTGGAGACTGGGTACACTGGACGGACTCGCCGAGAACTCCCAGATGGTATTATACCTGACGTCAGATGGCAGTTCTCTGGTGACACTGGTACAGAGTAGTCTGTTGACCCGAGATCGTCATAGAGTCTTGTGTGGTTCCCACTGTGCTTTGATTTCCATCTTACCACGTCCAAGAGGGCGTGCAAAACGGTGGTTTTTGGGTACAGTCCCGAGTCACATGGAGGCAATGAGCGATAGGAGGGGATTCCTCTCTCCCGGTATAGGGAGTTGATGTTGCGCTGTGTTCGATTGGCTATAACAGGAAATCCCTGGCCAGGGTTGCTGAGATTTACTGGTAAGTGTTACCAGTAGTTTCTCGAAGTGTTATAGACCTCATATCGACACGACTTATCGAGCTATTGGGGTCTGACGTTTACCACCCCTAGGCGAGATATGCGACATATCAGACGATCAGACCGGACTGTACGGTAGTGTTTCTGGTTGGATTCACTAGAGTGTGAGCGGGCTTGCTCGTCGTTCTTCAGATCGCTCAATACCCGGGTGGCCGTTACGTTTAGCAGACCGCTTACGGCTTGTGGGTGTTTGATATGATCATCACCTGCTGCCGGCGTATTGACGAGTCTTTAGAGTCCTACACAGAGATTTCCTGGCTCAAGCGAAACGAAATAGGAGCGCATATGAGATATGTGCGGGACCGAGAATAATGCGTGTATGTGATACCGTATTTCATTTTCGCGATGAATGTATCGATTAGGTTATATGCGATATACCCTAGTTATCGAATCAAGGGTTGATTCGATAAACCGATGCATTGCATACTAGTCGGTTATATACGATATGACCGGATCGTTAAATCAAGTGTTGATTTAATGATTTGATGCATAATTATATATTTGATATATTACTTTGCATTAATTAGTATCGGTTCACTTTAAATGGATTTTCTCGCTCGGATGTGCGCATTACATATGCGATATGATTTTGTGCACTTATTTGTATCATGTTTGATGATACATATCTTTTTGGTTAAGTGTAAAGATTTAAACCATGGTTAAGTGGATAATTAGGGTTTTACTTATTCATTTATTAATCCTTTTATTTTTGGAAAAAGAAAAAGAAATGAGAGAAAAATGGTGGCTTATTTTGTTTGCAACATGAAGCTTCATGAAGCATTCATTAAGTGACCATTTTTGTCTCATCTCCTTAACCCTAACCATTCTTTAACCTTGGTCAATTCTCTACACTTAACTTAGGTTAATATTATGATAAGGATAAATTTATTATTTTTTTGAAAAAAAAAATTATCATATCATTTCTTCTTCTTCTTCCTTGAACTCAAGAAGAAAAACCTTGAGGTCATCAATGGTGATTGATGATAAAGAGTGAGAAATCCAATTCTAAAGAGAACCCACCTCCTATTTCTTCATCCTCTACCTCTTGCCAAGTAGTAGAGTGTGTTTTCTTCACAAGTTTTTTGACTTGGTGAAGTCGGAGCTTGATTTAGCGATGCCTCGACGTAGATCATCTTCGGCATGGACATCGATGACCTAGTCCGTCCATTCTCCGATGAAGCCGACGCTAGAGCCCGGGACTTGTTATGGACAGCGAGGAGACTTCATTGCGGAGCTATGGAGGTGGAGAACTGGATCTACAAAGGTTGTATTTCCGTATCTCTTAGTTAAGTGTTAACTAGTTTGCTTTTCGCCTAGAATTCTAGCCACGATCCGTTAACTAGGGTTTCTCGGCACCTTATTTTTATAAAATGGCATGGTTGATGCCTTGTGAGACCTCATTAGGGAGCCTAGGAACCCTACAGAAAGAGCCCATGTCTTAAGTAAGTTAAGATTTGGGGTTGTCCGGCATATGTCTAAAAGCAAAAATCCGTACAAGCTCGAGGCAAGGTCAGTTCTATGGAAGTTTGTTGGATATCTCAAGCATTCGCGAGGGAATATCTTCTACCGCACTGAGGAGCAAAATGTGTTTTCTTTCTCAGCATACCACCTTTTAGAAAGGGAATTTCTTGTGAAGAAATTTGTGGTCATGAGGAAGAACTGGAAGGAGTTCCAGTTACACAAACTACAGCTGATGATTTGGTAGAACCGGAGGATTCAATAGTTCCCGACGAAGCTCAGCCTCTCCGCCGATCTGGTAGGGTTCCTCACCCACCTAAGAGATACTTCGGTTTTCTCTATGACAGCGGGAGCGAGGATTGCATCATGAGATGATGACCTTACTAGTTTCGAGCAGGCCATCAAGAGTGGAGACTCTGTGAGTATGGCTAGATGCTAAGAGATCTGAGTTGGAATCCATATACACCAACAAAGTATGTACTTTGGTTGCTATATCTGAAGGGTTAAATCCCCATCAGGAGCAAGTATACCTTGAGAAGATTACTTGGTGTAGATGGAAAAGTTGAGACTTTCAAAGTTAAGGCTTGTTGCAAAAGGTTCTCGTCACTGACCACGTGTGGATAATGATGAAACCTTTTCTAGTCCCTATGCTTAAGTCCATCCGGATCCTACTTGCCATTGCTACATACCATGACTACGATATCTGGCAGTTGGGTGTGATGACTTCTTTTCTAAATAGTGATTTAGAAGAGAGCGTCTGTAAGTACACAGCCAGAGGGCTTCGTAGATAGTGGGAGCAGCGGAAACGTGTGCAAGTTGCTTTATGAGTTAAATCAGGCATCGCGGAGTTGGAACGTCTGTTGGTAGTCAAAGAGTTTGACTTCATCAAAATGGTAGATGAATCTTGTATATATAAAGAGGTAGTAGGGAGGCGTTTCTCGTATTGTACGTGGAAGACATACTCTTGATAGGAAAGGAGTTTCCTATGCTACACTCGATCAATCTCCTCTTATTACATAAATTCTCCATATAGGATCAAGGTGATACCTCCTAAATCCTGGGTTTTAGATCTATGAGATAGATTTAAGTGGATGTTAGGATTCTCACTAGGTGTAGTGAGATGGTATCAATCAATCCTGGGGAGAATCACTGGATAGCTTCCAGGGTGGTAAGGTCGACTGAATGTCAGTTACAGGCATTGTCTTTACCCTCAGTGGAGGGACGGTATGTTGGAAGAGTTCCAAGCTAGATACCGTGGCAAACTAGACGATAAAGGTTGGATACATCGATACCAAGGATACTACCAAAGAGGCAGTCTGGATGTATATTAGTCCATGAGATGAACTTCTTTCCTACCATTGTGTGATAATGGAGTTGTGGCTTTGGCCTAGGAACCCCCGTCCCATCAGTGATCCAGATATATTCTAAGACAGTATCACCTGATCATGGAGATGGATGATCTCCAGGGAGATTAAGGTTAGGAGAGTAGACACGGAGAACAACACGACGGATCCACTCACAAAGGCCTATTCCCAGGAGAGACTTTTATGGGATGGTTGAGTATGAGATACTTCAACCACTGCTGATTGTTGGGTATTGGATACGACAACAGATGGCCCTAGTGCAAGTGGGAGATTGTTAGTTATATGTATGCCCTATATGCCATTACTGTACTTACGATGTATATTGTAGTGGATGCTTGGACATATATATGGAGGACTTTCTTGCTCGACATGATAGTATGCTATCTGGTTGCTCTTTATCTTAACATGTACACTGATTGTCTCTATGTTACATGTTGATAAAGCCCTTAGGATGAGTACTTGACTACCAGGATTATGATGCAGATCATACTAGCGGGGATAGTGTAGTCGCTAAGTACATCCTTCAAATGTTCCTAGTCGAGGGTGTATCGAGATAGGGCATCGATATACCAGAGTAGACTAGCGTATAGCTTCTCGACCCATGTAGATGGGCGATGGATGATCCCATATCCATTGTTGTTTGACATCAGAGACAGTATACGGGTGCTCAGTGGAGACTGGGTACACTGGACGGACTCATCGAGAACTCCCAGATGGTATTATACCTCACGTCAGATGGCAGTTCTCTAGTGACACTGGTACAGGTTAGTCTGTAGACTCGAGATCGTCATAGGGTCTTGTGTGATTCCCACTGTGCTTTGATTTCCACCTTACCGCGTTCAAGAGAACGTGCAAAACGGTGTCTTTTGGGTACAGTCCCGAATCACATGGAGGCAATGAGCGATAGGAGGGGTTTCGTCTCTCCCGGTATTGGGAGTTGATGTTGCGCTGTGCTCGATTGGTTATAACAGGAAGTCCCTGGCCAGGGCTGCTGCAGAGATATACTGGTAAGTGTTATCAGTAGTTTCTCGACCCATTATGAGCCTCATATCGGCACGACTTATCGAGTTACTGGGCTCTGACGTTTACCACCCCTAGACGAGATATGCGACATATCAGACGAAGAGACCGGACTGTACGGTAGTGTTACTGATTGGATTCGCAGGAGTATGAGCAGGCTTGCTTGTTGATCTTCTGATCGCTCAATATCCGGGTGGCCGTTACGTTTAGCAGACCGCTTGCGGCTTGTGGGTGTTTGATATGATCATCACCTACTGCCGGCGTATTGACGAGTCTTTAGAGTCCTACACAGGGGTTTCCTGGCTCAAGAGAAATGGAGTAGGAGCACATATGAGATATGTGCGGGACTGAGATTAATACGATATGTGATATCGTATTCTATTCTCACGATTTGTGACATCGGTCGGTTATATGCGATATAGCCGGGTTATCGGATCAAGTATTGATTCGATAAGTTGTTACATTAGATATTAGTCGTTATATGTGATATAGCCGGATTATTAAATCAAGTGTTGATTTAATAATTTAATGTATAATTATATATTTGATATATTAAGTTACATTAACTAATACTTTCTCACTTATGATTTCTTTTCTCACTTGATGTGCACATTGTATATATGTGATGTGTATATTTGTGTACATGTTTGTGTCATGCTAGGTTACATATGCAACAAGAATGTATGAGACTTATACCATACTAGGTTTAAGTTAGGGTTTATAATTTTTTCAAAGTTAAACAAATTAGTGAAGAATTAGTTTAATGTTCAAAGGTTGTATGAACCTTTGACTAAGTCCACTCTTTTGTCTAGTTTAGGATATTTATTAACCCAACCCTTAACATAATAGCATGGTTTATTCTCTACAATGGTTAGTGCATAACATACACTAACCATGGTTGCATTTCTAACCTCATGGATTATTCATTCATAACTCTCTCATGAGTTCATTCTTCTTCTTCTTCCTCAAAACTTTCTAGCTTCAATTGAGATGTGAGGAAAAATGTGAGAAAATCAATTCTAAAGTGAGCCCACTTCCTACTTCATCATCCTCTACTACTTGCCATTTAGTTTAGGGTGTTTGCTTCACTAATTCCACAATTAGTGAAGAGATAACTTGAGTTAATGTCTCTTCGATGTAGATCATCTTCGGCCTCCTCGAAGACTTCGAAGCAAGTGTGTTCGTTTCTTCATGGGAGCCTCTCTAGAGTCCGGGACTACATGATCGCAGCGAGGGGACTACTTATAAGTCTACGGTAGCGCCCCGGCCGTCGATCCGAGGCCGAAATGCGGAAACAAAAACTTTTCATAAACTTGAAACTGGCGCTATCATATACTTTAAACCCGAATCGAACCATTAACACAAACTAGCTAACTAGAGAAGGGTTAGAAAGGCTATACCGATCGATCCGTGTCCTTCGGTCTTTAGCCATCGTCTCTAGCTCCTCGCGGCATCTCCGATCTCGATCGATCCCCGGTCTCCTCGTCGGAAAGGGCACCACATCTTCGAATCCTTTTACGGGCTCCCGCTTCGAACCGAAGCAACTCAGACACGAAGTTTGCTAGCCGACGTGTCCAAGGTTGATATAGAGGAAGTGTAGAATGGTTTGTCTCGAGGGTTAATGAAAGTTGCCTTTTTGGAGTGAGAATGGAAATGAACAAGAGGAATGAGCTTAGGATTTTTGTTGCAATGAAAATGAATCACCAAAATCACATTTTCTCAAAGATGGGGGGCTGCCTCATATGGGCTCGGCCATGGAAAAATCAAGAGGAGAGGGGGTGAGCATAAGCAAAAGAGTGGTGATCACAAGAAGAAAATGTCACACACATATCTCATTCAATCCTTTCACAATTAATGCATCAATAATGCACAAAAAAAGAATCCAAGCTCTCTAGAACCTCCAATAAACTGCTGGAGCCCCGTAGCCACAGAAAACCCCCCATTTAGTAAATCTTCACTTTTGCAAATAAGCCCCTCAATGCAAGAATTTCAGCCAAGAAGAAATGAAAGAAAAATGGCCGAAACGGAATGCAAACTGGCAACTTCAAAAAGCGATCCTGTAACAAATTACAGGATAACCCCGCAACTGTATATACATACCCGCATTTGTATTCCGACCGAATACAAATGCAATGAGACAAAATCTACACGGTATAATACTAGGATCCGGCTTAAACCAAAGCCCGCTAGTATTATCCGTCCGAACCATGACACGTGCACAAGTGCACGCGTATGTTCGAACCCTGCCATAAACCCATACGGCCTCTACAATGTTTCGTCCGAAACTTAAGAAATTGTCTGTGGGGACTCTAAAGACTCTTCAATACACTGGCTGTGGATTTAACCACTAGCACGTTAGCGGTACTAGCTGTAGGTAACAGGCCACCAGGTATTGACAAAAAAGGAGGTCGATGAGCGAACTCATCCTGACACCCTACTGAGCCTGTCAGTGACAATATCCGTACAGTCCGGTCCGTTCGTCTATGAGTATCGCATGTCGGGCCTAGGGGGTTGGTAAAAGTCAGACCCCCAAAGGCGGTACAAGTCGTGTCGGAGTGTAGCCCAGAACACCCTGAGATACTACTGGAATACCTACAAGTAAATCTCCTGTCTTGGCCAAGGACTTCATGTAATGGATCTCCTAAACACTGCGCGATCTCACCCCCAATACCGGAAGAGACGAAACCCCTCCCGATCCGCTCACTGCCTCCATATAGCTCGGGACTGTACCCAACTAAAACCTGTTTGCATGACTCCTTTGAGCCCTGGTAGGGTAGTAATCAAAGCACAGTGGGAACTCACACGAGAAAAATGACGATCTCAGGTCGATGAACTAACCTGTACACATGTCACCAGGGAACTGCTATCTGACGTCACGTTTAATACCAACTAGCATGTTCCCGGCGAGTCCTGTCCGGTGTACTCATAACCCAATGAGCACCTGTATACATCTTAGGTGAACCAACTGACACCAATGGCTTGTGAGACCGGCCACCGCCCCTCGTCGGGGTCTCGACTGTATACACTAGTCTACTCCGGAGTATCGATGCCCTGTCTCGAAAACTCCTATGACTAGGGACCTTTTAAGGATGTGCTTATAGACCCCAGCTCCCACGTATATGATCGCCATCATACTACTGGCAGTCAAGCAAGAATCCTAAGGGCTCTATCAACGTGTATTAGCGACCTGTAAGGTCACCTAAAGCAGTACACGATGATAAAGATAAGCCAGATAGCATACTATCATCACGAGTAAGACTGTCCTACCGGCATAGGTCCTCCCTCAATTATTGCAATCACGTGCTTGCGATCCAATAATTGACTTTGATGGCACTATATCAAACAATCTCCCACTCAAGGCTTATTATTACGATGTCGCATACTCACAACCCGTGTGATACTGAACACCCAACTCCTCTACTAATCTGTTTCACAAAGCCCGTTTGTGAAACTATTGCGTTCGAGGAATAGCCTTAGTGAGTGGATCCGCCCTGATGTTTCTTTCTATGTCTCTCTTGATCTCAAGTTCGCGGAGAAAACCATCTCCCGAAATGAGCAATACCTGTCTTAGAATATGTCTGGATATCTGATGGGACCCAGTTCATAAATGAACTCCAAATCCAAACTTCTTAGACTGTATCGTCGACTGAACTTAATCAGTATCCTGCGCCATGCCTCCCTCTGTATCCGCTTGGACCTCCTGTCCAAACTACTGCCCCCCGTTAGAGGGAAAACTATAACTCTGACAGTCACTCTGTCATCCATGTCACCTTGGAAGCTTAGAATGATAACCGTCTCCCGAAGGAGGCTGCCATTATCAGATACCTAGAACATCCACTTTTGTTCTAGAACTACTTCCAAACGTTTCTCCAGGATTGGATTAATATCGGAACTTATTGCATCTAGTGCAAAAAACAACATCTGGTGTGATACTTGACATCTCATGATTGACTCAATTGCCTAAGCAAGTGATATGTCAATCATGCACATCCCTCTCCACTTTAGTCTGTAAGACACCTTTAACGAGGGCGACTCCATCACCTGCAGGTATACTACTGTGCCAAGAGCCTTCTATTCTAAAACAGCTTTAGAATGCTGTCTAAGTACCCAGATTGGGAAACTACCTAAATCTAGATCTAAAACCATAGACCTAGTAACCAGAATGTCAGATATAATATCCAAGCCCTATGTGGAGAAACCACTGTGTGACAACCACAGTATAACCGATCGTAGTGCAGGAATTTTACTTCCTACTCTGCGTATGTCATCCAAATACCAGGACATCACACCCTACTACCTTATTAACAGATTCATCCTCTATTTTGATGAAGTCAAACCCATGACTGTTATATCAAAAATAGATGATCTATCTCCGCTATATCTGCTTTAGTCTATAAATAGACGTAAGCTACTTGACCACTATGCTTCTGCTGCTCCCACTGACTACGACAACCCTCTGGCAGAATAATATACACCTGCACTTCCAAAGCCAGTTCAGAACGACGCTATACTCATCCTCATGCAGGGTCTCATAGCCTGGAACAACAGTAGTGTCAAGTCTGGGTAAACAAGAACCTCCTTGTCACCGTCTTTGACCATACCGAAGTACCTCTCGAGTGCCTGAGGTTACCCACCTTATCTGCGGAGTGGCCAATGGAATGTCAAACCAGATTGAATCTTTAGGTTCTTATCAAATTTTCAGTAATCGTTTATGGTTCTGGAATCAGTTCCAGTTCTACCATACTCCCACTACTGTTTTCTGAAAAAAATCCATTTTTATTAAAACTGTGGCGAGTCAAGAACAATATCACTATTGATCTTCCAGATGGTAGAAAATCTACCCTCGTCATAGCCTGGGTCAACCCACAAACAGCTATTATAGAAACGCGCCTTGAGTTTTCCAGAGTCTGGTTTTAAGCATAAGCCGGAAAACTCCCCGTACCTTAACAATGTTAAGATATGAACTATTCTATAGAAATAGAGGCACTGATTTAATTGGAACCAGATTCAAATCATACAGCTGTCTCTAGTGCATGTCAACTAAATGGAGAGAGGCCGATCATCATTACTCAACTTAGGAGTGCACCCAATTATGAGTAACCTGAAGGAGAAACTAGTTTCTCATAATCATTACTATCAACTGAATACCATACACAAGTATCTACATCTTCGATCATCTTGAAGAATCCTGATACTTGCAATACCTGGTTCTCTACTTTATTTATATACCTATAACTTCTCAAAACTCGGATCTTGTATTTCTACGAAACACATGTCTAAGAACTAGAGAAGTCACAAGTAAACAGAATATAGTACGAGTACCAACCCCTCTGTCCTAATGGACACTGGACTACATACAATACTTTGTATAAGTCCGCTGAGTTGAATAACTCAAACCCTGTGCGTCGTAGGTTGAAAACTGTACTATGGTTATGAAGAATTACACCGCTGTTGAATGCTCCTTACCTAACCATCAACTGATATAGGTAAATGTTATGGACATGATTTCAAAATGTTATATCTCACTTTATAAAAATAAACGTACAGATATATCAATTTGAAATTGGTGCATAACAACGGATATTCAAAACCAAATATTTGCCGTCCGGCAAACAGCCCAGGCGATTTCATCAAATATCACTAATTCAACGAATCCCGATATAATGAGGATGATCACCTAATTCCCAATAACTTACTCCCACTCATCATCTGTAAAACCATACAGATGTGAGAATCATACCTGGTAAATACATACCCTGGAGTAAGGACTAATTGGGAAATCAGTTTTCTATTAACAATACACAGTGAAATTGAAACATGTAAATGTTTCGAAGGGGTATTCGGGTATTCCTAGTAATGCCTCTTCCATTATCAGATTCACAACTGTAACTGTATATTTCTTTGCCATCTCTCCAAATCCCTTTATATGTCTTTAGTCATTACCTTCTGCACACCATCGTTAGGCTAATTGGTTTTCTTCCTTCCCTACCGTTCGGCATCAGCCTATGGTTTGGAAGAAGACTATCCAATAAACGTAATAGGTGTACTGTCCTAATCCTAGGAGCACTCGCAATGCAATAGAAGGTAAAGATAAAAGACAACTGAATAAACCTTATTCCTATTTCTCCTGAACCAGAATCCATCCCCGAACTAGAACAAGTTCCTTCGAGTTCGATATAACCATACGATGGAGTATCCAAATAACTGTGGATTTTCGTAGTGATACGGAGGGTTCTGGAGAAATACAAAGGTGAAGTGGGAGTGGTAATGAAATACTTGGTTTGGTCGTAAATAGCAGTCGCAATTTACTTTGCCCTCTTTCTAATCCCTTTATTTGTTTTTACTTAATACCTTCTGTACACCTCTCTTAGGCTAATCGGTTTTCTTCATTCCCTATCTTTCGGCACCTGCCTATGGTTTGGAAGAAGACTATCCAATCAGCGTAATAGGTGTACTGTCCTAATCCAAGGAGCACTCTCAACCTGAGAGAAGGTAAAAGGAAAAGACAACTGAATAGTCCTATTCATTTTCTCCAGAACCGGAAACCATCCTCGAATCTGGAACAAGTTCCTTCGAGTTCGTATATAATCATACGATGGTTTTATCCAATGGAAGTGGATGTTCGTAATAATACGGGGTGTTCTGGAGAAAAGGGTAAAAGTAGGAGTGGCAATGAGGTATGCAACTCTGACAATCCAAAAGCCAGTGTTTAAGAAGGTTCGGTCAACTTGGTCACTGAGTCATAGTCTAGGGTCGGGCCATGGTCGCTGCCAAAGAGAGAGAGAGAAAAGAAACACATTGCGTGCACTCTAACCTAGATCAGAATGGTTATCAATTCATCTAATCAGGAAACCTCCCACCGTTTCCTCAAATTCTCCTCCAAACCTGAAAGAAGAATTAGTCAGGATCACCCGAGGAGTAAACCAACTCATCAGTGGGAATCGGGATCTAACTATCATCACATGATAACGTGATGGAATCCAATCACGTTATCACACTCCAGAAGGTATGCGCATATCTGGCAAGTTTCAGTTTCTTTAGAAACTCCCGATGTGATTTTTACCCCATGCTCTTATGACCTTGACTTTGGCCAACAAATCATAAGTCACATGTCAAGTTCTACCCATCATTATCCAGGTTAATTTGAACCCACCCGTACCTACCCTTGACTTTGGCCAACAAAGCAGTACGATTGTTCCAAACCAACGCATCTATCTATGCAACAGAAAGGTAACAAATAGCTACCATACACTATGCCTTGACTTTGGCCAACAAACATAGCATGAATACTAAGTGCTACCCGTCTGAAATGACGGAGGGCTAGGAATGTATTTTAGCGAAAAACCTTTAACGTAATGAACTTGATATCGTTGAAGGAACCGGATAGCTTTTTATAAAAATATAGTGGCGAAAACCTTTGCTAAAGAGGTCACTCCCGGTGAAGGGATCTCAGCTCTTTCCCCGTAGAATGAGGTGCAGGATATTCCAACTGAATACCGCGATGCAAAGCAAAAAGTAATCGATTATAGTGAAGTTATTACCCTGATGCAAACCTCTGTCAAGGGGTCACTCCCGATGAAGGGATCTCGGGCCTTGCTTCGTCGAATGAGGTGCTGGATATTCATAACCGAATACCTCTATGCAAAACAAAAGAGAACGTCCTTATAAAAACAGCTTTTTGAAAATTGTTCCAAGAACATCGAATATGTTTGTTTTCCTTGCATTGATCTGAATCAACGCAGTCCCATCAATTAATCACACCACAAAAGAACGAAAATGTGATGTACGTATATGCCATCCACATTCGCCACTGGGTACCGTCATCACCCGTTAGGTTACTTAACTAACGACAGAGCGCGGACTGGACTAGCGCGGGTGTAAAACATATACAACATCTAATAGTATATATATCAGTATATAATAATCGCTCATGGCGTGATAAAAGAAACATCACAGAAATGTAATAAGCATCACAGAACAATACAGATAATCTGGGAGCCCCGGGTTGTAAGTGCACGGCGGCGCCCAGGCCGTCAAACCGACGGCCAAATGCGGAAGCGGTGATAAACTTAAATTTTGCGAACTTAGCAAACCGGCACCACCGCGCACTAAACCCGGATCGGGCCATTAAACTAAATCTAGCTAACTACAAAGAAAGGGAAGAGAGATATACCGACAGATCCGAGTCCTCCGGTCTTCTCGTCGTCGTCCCGATCTCCTGTGGAATGTGCCGTCTCCTCCTCGTCGCCGGAAGTGCACCACATCGCCTACTTCTTTTACGGGCTCCCACCTCAATGCCGAGGCAACTCGGGCACGAAGCTGGCTAGTCGACGTGCCCAAGATTTGCTGTAGAATGTGTAGTATAATTGTCTCTTTGGGGTTTAGGATAGTTGCCATGATGGAGGAATTTGTGTACAAGGATTTTTCATGGATCTTGCTGGGAAAAATGGAGCTTGCCATGAAAAAAAATTGAGCTCGGCCAGCCCCTTAGAGCTCTCTGGAAAATCATCAAGCTCTCAATCTGATGAATGTGTGCATGAATTAATCCCAAAGAAGAAAAGAAAAAAACCTTTCACTGCACACACAAAGGAGGGGGGGGTCCACCAAAGAAAAGCATGAAGGAAAAAAACAACCTCACAAACAAACAGCCCACTTCATTAAGCTAATCCCTCAGCTCATTAAAAAACCCCCTGCACTCCCACAATGCAATCATATATTAATTAATTTATCACCTCCTGCACACTCATTATGTTTTGGCCCATTCCTCACAAAATAAATAGTCCACACTCATTCCCAAACAGTGGCCGGCCAATGCAATTTAGAATGGAGAGAGGGAGGAAAAATGTGATGATAAAAATAATGATCACAAGAAAATCCACACTCCATCAACTACCACCAACCTCATCATCAACAACCATGATGATGACAAAATCAAGCCATCATGAAATAGTCAAGTCAAAAAGGTCAAGGAATGGTGCTCATCATGATACAAATAATAAGCAAAGACCCCTTCCACAAAATGCTTATTTGCAACAATGCAAATAAGCCCTCCTCCACCAAACTTCGGCCAATGAACGGAACAAAGGAAATCGGCCGAAACTAAAAGCAAACTGGCAACTCCAGAAAACTGGTCCCGTAATAAATTACAGGAAAACCCCGATACTGTGCATACACACCCGCATTTGTATTTCGACCGAAATACAAATGCAATGAGACAAAATCTATATTGTACTATACTGGGATCCGGCTTATACCAAAACCGGCCAGTAATATCTGTTCGATCCTGATCCGTGCAATACCGCACGTATCTGATCGAACCCTGCCATATAACCATACGACCTATAGTACAAACTGTCCGATCCTGATCCGTGCAATACCGCACGAATCTGATCGGACCTTGCCATATCTCCATACGGCCTCTACAACCTTTCGCCCGAAAGCTTGAGTAACTGAATGTGGGGGACTCTAAAGACTCATCAACACCTTGGTTGTGGATTTAACCACTAGCACGTTAGAGGTATAAGCCAATACATAACGGGCTACCAGGTATTGACCAAAAGGGACGTCTGTGAGCGAACTCAGCCTGACTCCCTACTGAGCCTGTCAGTGACAATATCCGTACAGTCCGGTCCGTTCGTCTATGAGCATCGCATGGCGGGCCTAGGGGGTTGGTAAAAGTCAGACCCCCAAAAGCGGTACAAGTCGTGTCGGAGTGTAGCCCAGAACACCCTGAGATACTACTGGAATACCTACCAGTAAATCTCCTTGCCTCGGCCGAGGGCTTCGTGTAATGGCTCTCCTAGACACAGCACGACCTCACCCCCAATACCGGGAGAGACGAACCCCTGAAGATACGCTCACTGCCTCCATGTGGCTCGGGACTGTACCCAACTAAAACCTGTTTGCACGACTCCTTTGAGCCGTGGTAGGGTAGTAATCAAAGTACAGTGGGAACTCACACGAGACAAATGACGATCCCCAGGTCGATGAACTAACCTGCACACATGTCACCAGGGAACTGCCATCTGACGTCTGGTATATGACCAACTAGCATGTTCCCGGTGAGTCCTGTCCGGTGTACTCATAACCCAATGAGCACCTGTATACATCTTAGGTGATCCAACTGACACCAGTGGCTTGTGAGACCGGCCACCGCCCCTCGACGGGGTCTCGACTGTATACACTAGTCTACTCTGGAGTATCGATGCCCTGTCTCGAAACTCATACGACTAGGGACCATTTAAGGATATGCTTATAGACCCCAGCTCCCACTTATATGATCGCCCTCATACTGCTGGTGGTCAAGCAAGAATCCTAGGGGCTCTATCAACGTGTAATAGCGACTTGTCAGGTCACCTAAAGCAGTACACGATGATAAAGGTAAACCAGATAGCATACTATCATCTCGAGTGAGACTGTCCTACTGGGATAGGTCCTCCCTCAATCATTGCAATCACGTGCCTGTGATCCAATAATTGACTTTGAGGGCACTATCTCCAACACGGGTTTCATAGAGTCGCAACTGAAACCCGACGTTCCCCTGGTTGTGTGGATAGCCTGTGCAATGAAATCCTAGACCCCTACGGGTACGGCAAGTTACCCACCAAAACCTGAAGTGAGGCAGCCCCCTTCAACAAAGTGAATGGACCACCCAACACTTCACGGAATCCGGTAACTTGGGCACCCCTCCTTGGGTCATCCTATACCCCATACGATTGCGGTGAATAGCCTGCCAATTCTAGAGTGAAGCCCCCTCCGTCTCAAAGCCATGAGATGCGGGCTCGTTGCCCTCTAGAACCTGGCTATCCGTGCACCCCACCGCAGGGTAATCCTAGTACAGAAAAATAAAATATATACAACGGATACATCGACCTCAGCCCGGTCGTGCCCCAAAAGAATAATATACAAATAGGCAGTGACGGCAGTCCACATGTCGGACGCTCGCCCCGCAATATCAAATGTACAAATATAACCAAACTGTACTAACATTGCACCAAGCTATCCACCACGACAAATCCGCAAAATCACAGCACAACACAGAACATCAACGTGAATGTCACGTTCGCAAATCCGTCTAAAAGAGCTATACCAATTAGACAAGATTTACCGATCAAATGACATTCACGGTCGCGGATATAATGTAAGTACTGCGAACTAACTTATTTAAAATTTCGATCGTCAAAATTTCCCGAAATGGGCCCCAGGTACAACTGCAGCACTCAAAATAATCTGGGCTAAAACTAAAAATTCCAGAAACCACAATTCCTAGATAAAGACCACCTGAAGAAAAATGGCGCAATGAAACCCCAGAACGGCAGCGGAACCGCGGACAAAACAAGGGTTAGGCCGCGGTTCCACGGCGTTCCTGTGGGATCACTCTACCAAATTTCTACTGAAGTCTTAGAAAAGCCTGCATGATTTTCTGACATACCCAAAATAATTTTTAGACAACAAAAAAAATTTGACAGAAACTTTAGTGTTGGAAATGCGGTTTCGGAAATTTTGTTCGATCGATATTTTAAACACGTTAGAGTAAGCTAGTAAAGGTTAATGGCGTGGCTCTGATACCATGTAAGTCTACGATAGCGCCCCGGCCGTCGATCCGAGGCCGAAATGAGGAAACAAAAACTTTTCATAAACTTGAAACCGGCGCTATCGTATACTTTAAACCCGGATCGAACCATTAACACAAACTAGCTAACTAGATAAGGGTTAGAAAGGCTATACCAATCGATCCGTGTCCTTCGTCTTTAGCCATCGTCTCTAGCTCCTCGCGGCATCTCCGATCTCGATCGATCCCCGGTCTCCTCGTCGGAAAGGGCGCCACATCTTCGAATCCTTTTACGGGCTCCCGCTTCGAACCGAAGCAACTCGGACACGAAGTTTGCTAGCCGACGTGTCCAAGGTTGATGTAGAGGAAGTGTAGAATGGTTTGTCTCGAGGGTTAATCGAAGTTGCCTTTTTGGAGTGAGAATGGAAATGAACAAGAGGAATGAGCTTAGGATTTTTGTTGCAATGAAAATGAATCACCAAAATCACATTTTCTCAAAGATGGGGGGGCTGCCTCATATGGGCTCGGCCATGGAAAAATCAAGAGGAGAGGGGGTGAGCATAAGCAAAAGAGTGGTGATCACAAGAAGAAAATGTCACACACATATCTCATTCAATCCTTTCACAATTAATGCATCAATAATGCACAAAAAAAGAAGCCAAGCTCTCTAGAACCTCCAATAAACTGCTGGAGCCCCGTAGCCACAGAAAACCCCCCATTTTAGTAAATCTTCACTTTTGCAAATAAGCCCCTCAATGCAAGAATTTCAGCCAAGAAGAAATGAAAGAAAAATGGCCGAAACGGAATGTAAACTGGAAATTTCAAAAAGCGATCCCGTAACAAATTACGGGATAACCCCGCAACTGTATATACATACCCGCATTTGTATTCCGACCGAATACAAATGTAAGGAGACAAAATCTACACGGTATAATACTAGGATCCGGCTTAAACCAAAGACGCTAGTATTATCCGTCCGAACCATGACACGTGCACAAGTGCACGCGTATGTTCAAACCCTGCCATAAACCCATACGGTCTCTACAACATTTCGCCCGAAACATGAGAAACTGTCTGTGGGGGACTCTAAAGACTCGTCAATACACTGGCTGTGGATTTAACCACTAGCACGTCAGCGGTACTAGCTGTACGTAACGGGCCACCAGGTATTGACCAAAAGGGAGGTCGATGAGCGAACTCATCCCGACACTCTACTGAGCCTGTCAGTGACAATATCCGTACAGTCCGGTCCGTTCGTCTATGAGTATCGCATGTCGGGCCTAGGGGTCTGGTAAAAGTTAGACCCCCAAAGGCGGTACAAGTCGTGTCGGAGTGTAGCCCAGAACACCCTGAGATACTACTGGAATACCTACCAGTAAATCTCCTGCCTTGGCCAAGGACTTCGTGTAATGGCTCTCCTAGACACAGCGCGATCTCACCCCCAATACCGGGAGAGACGAAACCCTTGCCGATCCTCTCACTGCCTCCATGTGGCTCGGGACTGTACCCAACTAAAACCTGTTTACACGACTCCTTTGAGCCGTGGTATGGTAGTAATCAAAGCACAGTAGGAACTCACACAAGACAAATGACGATCTCAGGTCGATGAACTAACCTGTACACATGTCACCAGGGAACTGCTATCTGACGTCAGGTATAATACCAACTAGCATGTTCCCGGCGAGTCCTGTCCGGTGTACTCATAACCCAATGAGCACCTGTATACATCTTAGGTGAACCAACTGACACTAATGGCTTGTGAGACCGGCCACCGCCCTTCGTCGGGGTCTCGACTGTATACACTAGTCTACTCCGGAGTATCGATGCCCTGTCTCGAAAACTCCCATGACTAGGGACCTTTTAAGGATGTGCTTATAGACCCCAGCTCCCACGTATATGATCGCCATCATACTGCTGGCAGTCAAACAAGAATCCTAAGGTTCTATCAACGTGTAATAGCGACCTATAAGGTCACCTAAAGCAGTACACGATGATAAAGATAAACCAGATAGCATACTATCATTACGAGTAAGATTGTCCTACCGGCATAGGTCCTCTCTCAATCATTGCAATCACGTGCCTGCGATCCAATAATTGAATTTGAGGGCACTATATCCAACACTACTACACGGAGCTAATGAAGTGAAGGACCGGTCTACAAAGGTTGTATTCCTTACTCTCTTTACTTGCAAAGTGTTTGCATTTGATTCCGTCAGTTTTCTAGTATACGATTCTAGGGTTAGGGTTGGCTAGAACGGCAAAATTTTAATTTGGCATGGACGATACCTCCTGAAACCTTGCTGCCGTCCTAGGCGACCCTGCAATCGATGCCCAGTCTCGATACTCCCGCGACTAGATGTAACATTTCAGGAAATAAAATATTATTTTTGAGAACTTAAATAATTAAAATAATAAATTTCTGGAATATTATTAAGTACAATGATTGGTTTTAATGAAAGGGTATAACTATATACCGATAGTTTGAAAAATTATTATAAATTATTAGTATTGAAGGTATTTATGTGATTTGGGCATTTTATGAGATATTAAACAATTATTTGTATATGGGTTATTCACTGAACTCGATTAGTGTTTCACTAAATTTCTATATTTATCCGGTTTATGTGCATGGCATGCAACAAAGCATGTCACAAATACTTGCTACATTTTTTTATGCACCATGGTTCTTTGAATTTTTTTTAATGATTTGTTTTGAGTTTAAAACAAAAGAAAAGAAAAGAAAATAAAAGAGAGTGTGTGTGATGGGACATGTATCATGGTTGATGTGTGAGAGAGAGGAGGGTTTCTACCATAGCTCTAGATATTTCCTCACTTCATCTTCATCATTTTCTTCATCTCTTCTCTTTTCTCTTCATCTCCTTCCTTCACCCTCACTGCACCCTATCAAAACACCACCCAATCAAGGCCAGAACCTTATACTCTGTTGGTTATTGTGCCCTCAAGGCAATTATCGTAATTGCAGGCAGGTGACTATGATGATTGAGGGAGGACCTATACCGATAGAACAGTCTTACTTAAGATGATTGTATGCTATTTGGTTTGTCTTTATCATCATGTACGTGTTGATAGAGCCCATAGGATTCTTTCTTGACTACCAGCATTATGATGGCGATCATATACGTGGGAGCTGGGGGACTATAAGCACATCCTTAAATGTCCCTAGTCGTGGGAGTATCGAGACTGGGCATCGATACTCCAGTGTAGACTGGTCTATACTTATCTAGACCCTGACGAGGGGCGGTGGCCGGTCTCACAAGCCATTGGTGTCAGTTGTTCACCTAAGATAGTATACAGGTGCTCGTTGGGTTATGAGTATACTGGACAGACTCGCCGGGAACATGCTAGCTGGTATTATACTTATTTTCAGATAGCAGTTCCCTGGTGACATGTGTACATGTTGTTAGTTATATGTATGCCCTAGAGGCCATTACTGTACATTGGATGTATATTGTAGTGGATGCTGGGACATATATAGGTAGGACTTTCTGTTAGTTATATGTATGCCCTAGAGGCCATTACTATACATAGGATGTATATTGAGTGGATGCTTGGACATATATAAGGAGGACTTTCTTGCTCGACATGATAGTATGCTATCTGGTTGCTCTTTACCTTAACGTGTACACTGATTGTCTCTCTGTTACATGTTGGTAAAGCCCTTAGGATGTGTACTTGACTACCTGGACTATGATGCGGATCATACTAGTGGGGACATGGTAGTCCATAAGTACATCCTTCAAGGTCCCTAGTCGTGGGTGTATCGAGACGGGGCATCGATATACCAGAGTAGACTAGCGTATACCTTCTCGACCCATACAGATGGGCAATGGATGATCCCATATCCATTGGTGTTTGACATCAGAGATGATATATGGGTGCTCAGTGGAGACTGGGTACACTGGACGGACTCGCCGAGAACTCCCAGATGGTATTATACTTTACGTCAGATGGCTGTTCTTTGGTGACACTGGTACAGGTTAGTCTGTAGACCCGAGATCGTCATAGAGTCTTGTGTGATTTCCACCGTGCTTTGATTTCCACCTTACCACGTCCAAGAGGACGTGCAAAACGGTGGTTTTTGGGTACAGTCCCGAATCACATGGAGGCAATGAGCGATAGGAGGGGATTCGTCTCTCCCGGTATAGGGAGTTGATGTTGCGCTGTGTTTGATTGGCTATAACCGGAAATTCCTGGCCAGGGTTGCTGAGATTTACTGGTAAGTGTTACCAGTAGTTTCTCGAACTGTTATAGACCTCATATCGACACGACTTATCGAGCTACTGGGGTCTGACGTTTACCACCCCTAGGCGAGATATACGACATATCAGACGACGAGACCGGACTGTACGGTAAGTGTTACTGGTTGGATTCACAGGAGTGTGAGCGGGCTTGCTCGTTGATCTTCTGATCGCTCAATACCCGGGTGGCCGTTACGTTTAGCAGACCGCTTGCGGCTTGTGGGTGTTTGATATGATCATCACCTGCTGCCGGCGTATTGACGAGTCTTTAGAGTCCTACACAGAGGTTTCCTGGCTCAAGCGAAACGAAATAGGAGCGCATATGAGATATGTGCGGGACCGAGAATAATGCGTGTATGTGATATCGTATTCTATTCTCGTGATGAATGTATCGATTGGTTGTATGCGATATAACCTAGTTATCGAATCGAGGATTGATTCGATAAGTCGATACATTGGTTATTAGTCGGTCATATGCGATATGACCGGATCGTTAAATCAAGTGTTGATTTAATGTATAATTATATATATTTGATATATTACTTTACATTAACTAGTATTGGTTCACTTAAGATTGATTATCTCACTTGAATGTGCACATTGTATATATGATATATGTTTGTGCACTAGTTTGTATCATGTTTGATGATACATGCAAACTTGGGTGTGTGTTTACTTTAAACTATGATTAGGTTAATGGTTAGGGTTTGATTTATTTATTTAATTTACTTTATTCATTTTGGCAAAGAATAAAATGGAGGCATGCTTTGTTTTATCCATGAAGCTTCATGAAGCTTTGAAAGTCTTTGCCATTTTGTCTTTTGCCTTAACCTAACCATTAAACCTAAACCCTAGTTTATTCTCTACACAAGTTAACTCACCCATGGTTGCATTATGATAACCATCACTTGATTTTCCTTTTTGAAAATAATTCATAATTCTTTTTCTTTCTTCTTCTTCAACTTCTTCAAGAGGTGAAGAAAGCTTACTTGAAAATTACAAGTGATGAATCCAAGTGACAAATCAAAATCCAAAGTGAACCCACTTCCTATTTCTTCATCCTCTACCACTTTCCATGTAGTATAGGGTGTTTTCTTCACAAGTTTCAAGACTTGGTGAAGTTGGAGCTCGAGTTAGAGTCTCCTCGACGTAGATCATCTTCGGCATCGAAGTCATCGACCTAGCCCGATCATTTCTTCGATGAAACCACCGCGAGAGTCCAGGATTCCGATGGTTGCAGCGGAGGGACGTCATCACGGAGCTAAAGGAGTGGTGGACCGGATCTACAAAGGTTGTATTTCCATTCACTTAGTACTAAAGCAGTTTAGTAGCTTGTAGTTTCGCCTAATTTCTAGTTAACGATCTTCGTAGAGTTTCTCGGCACTTAAAAATTTCAATTTGGCATGGTTGATGCCTTGTGGAACCTCTTGAGTGTGCCTAGGAACCCTACACTTTCTTGCTCGACATGATAGTACGCTATCTGGTTGCTCTTTATCTTAACATGTATACTTTCTGTCTCTCTGTTACATGTTGATAAAGCCCTTAGGATGAGTACTCGACTTCCAGGACTATGATGTAGATCATACTAGTGGGGCCTGGGTAGTCCATGAGTACATCTTTCAATGTTCCTAGTCGTGGGAATATCGAGACGGGGCATCGATATTCCAGAGTAGACTAGCGTATATCTTCTCGACCCATGTGATGGGCGATGGATGATCCCATATCCATTGGTGTTTGACATCAGAGATGGTATGCGGGTGCTCAGTGGAGACTGGGTACACTGAAAGGACTCGCCGAGAACTCCCAGATGGTATTATACCTCACGTCAGATGGCAGTTCTCTGGTGACACTGGTACGGCTTAGTCTGTTGACCCGAGATCGTTATAGAGTCTTGTGTGTCTCCCACTGTGCTTTGATTTCCACCCTACCACGGCTCTACCGAGTCGTGCAAACAGGTGGTTTTTGGGTATAGTCCTGATTCACATGGAGGCAATGAGCGATAGGAGGGGATTCGTCTCTCCCGGTATTGGGGGTTGATGTTGCGCTATGCTCGACTGGCCATAACTGGAAATCCCTGGCCAGGGTTGCAGTGATATACTGGTAAGAGTTATCAGTAGTTTCACGATTGTTATGGACCTTACATCGGCATGACTTATCGAGCTATTGGGGTCTGACGTTTACCACCCCCAGGCGAGATATGCGACATATCAGACGAACAGACCGGACTGTACGGTAAGTGTTACTGGTTGGATTCATAGGAGTGTGAGCGGGCTTGCTCGTTGATCTTCTGATCGCTCAATACCCGGGTGGCCGTTACGTTTAGCTGACCGCTTGCGGCTTGTGGGTGCTTGATATGATCATCATCTGCTGCCGGTGTATTGACGAGTCTTTAGAGTCCTACACAGAGGTTTCCTGGCTCAAGCGAAACGAAATAGGAGCGCATATGAGATATGTGCGGGACCGAGAATAATGCGTGTATGTGATACCGTATTCTATTCTCGCGATGAATGTATCGATTGGTTGTATGCGATATAACCTAGTTATCGAATCGAGGATTGATTCGATAAGTCGATACATTGGATATTAGTCGGTCATATGCGCTATGACCGGATCATTAAATCAAGTGTTGATTTAATGATTTGATGTATAATTATATATTTGATATATTACTTTGCATTAACTAGTATTGGTTCACTTAAGATGGATTTTCTCACTTGATGTGCACATTGTATATATGATATAGTTTTGTGCACTAGATTGTATCATGTTTAATGATACATGCAAACTTGGGTGTATGTTTACTTTAAACCATGTTTAAGTGAATGGTTAGGGTTTTGTTATCTTTTCTTGATTATTTATTTTATTTATTTATTCATTTTAGCAAGAAATAAAATGGTGGCTAACTTTGGATTTTCTTTGAAGCTTCATGAAGCTTTGAAAAGTTCAACCATTTTGTTTCTTTTGCTTAACCTAACCATCTAACTAAACCCTAGTTTATTCTCTATACTCACCCATGGTTGCATTATGATAACCATCACTTGATTTAATTTTAATTGATAATTCTTTTTCTTTCATCTTCTTCTTCTTCTTCTTCTTCATGGAGAAAAGAAAAGCTTGCTTGAAAATGTCTAAGTGATGATTCCAAGTGAGAAATCCAAATCCAAAGTGAACCCACTTCCTATTTCTTCATCCTCTACCACTTTCCATGTAGTATAGGGTGTTTTCTTCACAAGTTTTATGACTTGGTGAAGGTGGAGCTTGAGTTTGAGTTGCCTCGACGTAGATCATCTTCGGCATCGAAGTCGACGACCTAGCCCGATCATTTCTCCGACGAAACCATCGCCAGAGTCCCGGATCCGATGATCGCAGCGGAGGGACATCGTCACGGAGCTATGGAGGTGGAGGACCGGATCTACAAAGGTTGTATTTTCCGTTCACCCTTAGTTAAGTTGTTAACTTATATCGTTTTCGCCTATCCTCTAGTTACGATCTTGCTTAGGGTTACTTGGCACATAGAAATTTTTTGATTTTGGCAAGTTTGATCTGTTGTAGAACCTCATGGGTGTGCCTAGGAACCCTACACATGTTAGTTTGTCGATCTTAGATCGTCATTTGTCTCGTGTGAGTTCCCACTGTGCTTTGATTACTACCCTACCACGGCTCAAAGGAGTCGTGCAAACAGGTTTTAGTTGGGTACAGTCCTGAGCCATATGGAAGTAGTGAACGGATCGTCAGGGATTCGTCTCTCCCAGTATTGGGGGTTGATGTCGCACAGTGCACAGGTGGCCATCACCAGAAATCCTCGGCTGGGGTATACGAGAATTACCGATCCAGGATCGATAGTTTCTCAGGTGGTGATGGGTTTCATACCGACACGAATTATCGCGTTGTTAGGGATCTGACTTTATCCACCTCCTAGACTTGATATGCGATACTCATAGACTAGCGGACCGGACTCTACGGATATTGTCACTTTCAGGCTCAGTAGGGTTTCAGGATGAATTCGCTCGTCGGCCTCCCTTTCGCACAATACCTGGGCAGCCGTTACGTACAGCTAGTGCCACTGACGTGCTTGTGGTTAAACCCACTACCAGCGTATTGACGAGTCTTTAGAGTCCCACACAGAGGGTTTCTCTGGTTCGGGTGAAACGTTGTAGAGGCCGTATGGTTTTATGGCAGGGTTCGATTATATTTGTGCACTTGTGCACGGATCATGATCGGACGGATAATACTAGTGGGCTATGGTTTAAGCCGGGTCCTAGTATTATATTGTTGCAATATTTTTGTCTCGTTGTATCCGTATTCAGTCGAATACGGATGCATGTATGTATATACGAATGTGGGGTTTTCTTGTGATCCGTTACAAGATTACTTTTTGAAGTTTCCATTTTCCTTTCTTCTATTTTAAATATTTGGTTTAATAATTTAATGTGTAAATGTGGAAATTTTAGTATGCATGGAAAATTTTTGGGCTAGGCAAAATAATTCGAAATTTGTGTGTGTGTGTGTGTCATGGGTGTGCTGGCAAGTGGCAGTGATAGGCTTTTTGGTGGCCATGCTTTGTATTTATGAGGCATGTATATTTGCTGAGGAGTGGGTGAGTGCTGGGATATTTTGGTTGGGGTGAGGTGGCTGCTTCTTGGTTTGGAGAGGGGATTAATTAATTGATTTGTGTTGGTTTTTATCACTACATTTTCCCCCCTCACCTCTACACTCACATTCACAGAGCCCCCATTCTTCAATCCTGGCCGAGCACATTGTATTCTCCCTTCACTTGAAAATTCCTTGAGCTCACTCACTTCTTCATATTTCCAAGTGGCAACTTCAATTCACCTCCATCAAAACTCTTGGATGCCTTGATACAAAATATTCGCACACTATCTCTACTTCATCTTGGGTATCTAGGCAAGCAAACTGGATGCCTGAGTTGCTTCGGTTCGAAGCGGGAGCTCGTATCACTAATTCTCGACGTGGATCATCTTCGACGAGGGAGACCGGAGAGCGAGTTTGTTCGGGGCAGCCGCGAGGAGTTTGGGAAGAGATTGAAGACCGAAGGACACAAATCGATCGGTATAACCGTTCTAACTCCTTTTTACATTTAGCTAGTGTAGGGTTAATGGTAGATCTGGGCATCGGGTTATGGTAGCGCCGGTTTTTTAAATTTTTGTTCCGCATTTGGCCACGTTTTGATGGCCGGGGCGCTGCCGTAGCCCGACATGGTATCAGAGACAACCCTTAACCCCTTACTAGCTTGTTTAGACGTGCTTAAAAGATCGATCGACCAAATTTTCCGGGTCACGAATCTGTTTTCATGGGTTTGCTGTCGAATTTCAAAAGTGTTCAAAAAATCTTTCTGTCCATCTTAAAAATCCGTGCAGGCAAACGAAGGGCACCACAAGAAATTTGGTGACATGACTCCACTAAATGGCCGCGGTTCTGCGGCAGAACATGCCTATTGGCCGCGGAAGCGCGCCGCATTTGTGGTGGTTTTGGCCCAAAGTTCTTCTGGCACTCTCTGTCTTGGAAATATGATTTTTGTGATATTTCGTTTTGGCCAGATTCGTTTGAGTGCTGGATTTGCATTTGGGGCCAATTTGGAAATTTAGTCAATCGAAATTTTAAGTGTGCGTTTAACAGTACATGCATTATTATCTGTGACCGTGAATGTCATTCGAGTGGTACAATCCTGTAACATTTCAAAAAGATAAAATAATAATTTTTGGGAATTTTTAATAATTTAATATTATTTTATTGAATATTTTAATATTTTGGTATTTTTAAATACAAATAAATAGGAAAAATGTTAGAAAAATTATGGAAAACTATAAAATAGGGTAAATTAGAGAATTATGCCATTTCTAAGTTTAATTGATTAGTTATATGCTAAATTAGTGCTAATCGCGATTAAAAATCGCTAATCGGTTTTTTTGCATTTTTGTGCAAAACATGCACATATCATTCTTTTTCACACTTGTGCATTTTCACCATGGGTTGTTTTGGGGTTACTATTTATGTGAGAAGGAATTTTGGAGATAAGAAAAGAAAAAGAAAAGAAAAGGGAATATAATATGAGGTATGGTGAGAGAGAGAGAGGTATGGGTTTTACTTTGACCATGGACTTAGCATTTTCTCTTCATCCTTTTCCTCATTTCTCTCCCTCTCCCACCATTTGCTGCTGCTGCTCCTTCCTCACTTCCCTCCCCTCTTCAAGCCCTCTAAACACATCCAAAACTACACCAAAACCCAATCTCCATTTCATTAAATGTGTGCACAAGCTCTTGATCTACACTTTGGACTAAAGAAGCAAGGATTTTGGCCACTAGGGGCAACTCAAGAATTTTCTTGAGTTGCCAAATGAGGTATTTACTGAACCCTTAGTTTAGTTTTAGCATTACTTTCACCCCCATGTTGTGATTGAACCGATATTGTGTGATTTGGTGACTTGAGGTAAAACCTAGTTAGGGTTTGAGGGAAACTTGTGTTGTATTGTGAAATTAAGCTCAGTTGAGGTTATATAAACACCCTAGTGCATGAATTGAGACCCTAACCTGGAGCCTAAACCCAGAATACGTATTTTGGAAACCGATATCGGAAAATTTGTGAATCTGTGAAGGTTAATTGGGATCTGCTATCACCCGGGACATCCTAAAATAAAATTGATTGGACAGTGGCATGTGCAGGCACCCAGGAAGCCACCACCAAGACCCTAGCCCCTAACTCCCTTACCCGGCCGCCAATTAATCCCAATTGGCCGCAATTTGCGGCCCGACCAGCACCAATCTGTGTCGTTTTGGTTCTGCCGCTCCTACATATATAGGTTAGACCCCTGGTATGTATAGTTTTGTCTAATTGGACCTAGGGTGAAATCTGGAGCATATTTCCTTAGTTGCTGTTTTTGATTCGTGTTTCCGTATTCCGTATTTTTGATTCTGCAATTGTGTATTGTGTTTTACCTCGACTATTTTGCGTTTATACGACGATATAGAGGGTTTATTGATGGTTTTGAAGGCGTGCCATAGGTTCTAACCTATAGGCCTCTTATCGTATCGTTTTGGGTTTCGTGTGCCGTTTTAGCTTTGATTTGGTTTTAATGCGCATATACGACCCTTGATGTGTAGGTACCCCATGAAGACTACGGGACGAAAAGCAAGCGCGTGGTGACATCGAAAGATGGAGACGCAAGGTGAGTAGATTATATCTACTGGGGGAAGTCGGGTGGATGGCGTATAGCACCCCCGCAGTCCGTAGTTAGTATACTATATATTATGCTTGATAGTTATAGTGTGTCGTGGATATGATAGATTAGGTGTACTATGGATAGTGTAGGGTTAGAAGTGACTAGTGTAGTTCATAGTCGCGAACCCTAGAATAGATTTACACCTACACGCACACCCTTGCATATTCATTATACTTGCACTGTGTTGATGATATTGGGATGGCATTAGAGATGAGTCGATGATGTTGGGCATTGTGCCGCGAGATCGGTGATGTGATGTGATTCGTATTTGGGGTACGATACGTGATCTCTAGCGGGCCTTGGGACGTGTGCTTGCACACGCAGTATATTGATGGTATCAGTTGTACTAGACTTAGATCAGTACCCCAGATTATGTGATAGATGATAGTGATACCTGAGATGTGATGAGCTAGTGTGATATTGACCCGTACCCAGCTATTGGGATGCCGTACGACGATTTACCGTACGAGCTTTACATTGATGATAGATCCGCACTCATGACTTGAGGATGTCATATGATATACTGTATCGTACGCGATACTATTGAGGCGGGATCACCGACTATTATATCTATATATATATCGACTCAGATTTAGGTGGTTACCATACCCCTCCCGATTGGCTTGATACTTAGATCAGTAGTTTGCATAGTAGATGTTAGACTAGACCCGAGTCATACCTATTTCAAAACTACGAATCAGGAATATCTTAAAGACAAACAAAGGGATTCTACGGATACTTTAAAAGGGCGTGTCTTTCTTAAAATATACCGTACCCCTTATTTTACTAAAACCCTGATTCGTCTTATTTCAAAAGGCATAACTGCATGACATTTAAATATTGATGTAGTTTCTTCACTGTGGTGTTGATTATTTGATTTCCGCATATTCATGCTATCCGCATTGCTTGTATATGTTATTTCTATATTGTTATCATGTTGTTAGGACACCAGCACCATTATCGATGATGCGTATATTCCACGTACACTATTTGCCGGCTCACACACTTCATCATCGATAATTGCCATGCCACTACACTGTAGTACTGTTGCATTCATGATATGATTCTTGCATGGCATATTGTACACTTATACCTGTACACAAATATAGATGATTCTGACTTGATTAGAGATTTGGGAACCGCATGATGTTCTTCAAAACTGATTCGTTTTAAAAGAGCGGTTTCCCTCGACATGTGCACATTACTATTCCATGTCGCATGACTTATGATATGCTTACCTTTCTTACATGTCGCATACATCATGTTTTGATTATACGCATTGAGATATATTGTTTCCATGATATTTCTGGATTTGGGAACCGTGGGTATTTTAAAAGAGAATATATAATTGTGTTAAAAACCCGGTTACCCTTGATATGATATTTCAGTGCGTCCACCATGTGTTTTCTCGGTGCTGAGAGCGACATGTGAAACCCGATTCGAGGAGGCGGATGAGGCCGATTGCGGGTACATGGTGGACCCGGTATGGTACCCCGGGGCGAGAACGGTTTCGCTGTGTAGTAGACGGTGAGCCTGGCAGAGGGACTACTACCTACCGGTGATTGTATTTGAGCTCGGCGGATATCTGGAGGATACCGACCGGAGTTGAGAGATGGACATGGGATGACCCGTACTGCAGGGGCCGAGAGCCGATACCGCAGACGGAGCCCCATATGGATGAGGACATGGGATGACCCGTACTGCCAGGGCCGAGGGCCGATACCGCAGACGGAGCCCCATATGGACGAGGATTTACGTGTTGATGCTAGGCACGGGTTTCATGATGTTTTTCCATGATTTTGTTTATATCCTCATATTTGCATACATGATGCTTATTTGTCATTGGGTGACGGGTGGACGGGTTCCACGTTTATACAGACTTGATCACATACAGACTGGATTTACATTGATCATACTTCATTTGTATATATAACAGGGTATGAGGGCGCTGTTATATATACCCTTACACCAATATTAGTGGTATGGGACGCTAATATATGTGTATTGATATCCATTTGATACTTCTTCATATTTACTTCATGCAGACATACCTTATACTGATGACATGTCATTACCTGAGTACTTGGCACTACATACATGTTTAGATGTTACATTGCCACCTTATCATGCTTCAGACATACTCTTGTGGTTTATATTATACTGATCGTTTGACCTAGGATTATGTCTTGCATTCGGTTTCTGCTTGTAGATATTCTCTATTCACGAGTTGGCAACTCACCCCCGTTGTGCCACAGTTCTTGCAGGTTTTGCCGTACAGGTTTCTTTGCGGCATTTCTGGCACACTGCTTCCTTGCGGGTGAATTGCATTTGGTAGGTGGATTCTTTTGCATCAAGAACCACCATTGTACTTGTATTATTCTTTGTATCTAGAATTTCCATCAACCAAAACTTGTATATTGTTTCAGACTTAGACATTAGTGTTGTATTATTTGACCTTAGAGTCGCGCTTAGTAGTATTGCGGTTTTTCATGCTTATTGAGTTTCTTTTGGATTTGACCCTCGCCATTCGGCGTTGTATATTATATTGCTTGCGTGGTTGTGACCGTCGATTGACGAAGAGCTAGCTCCCGCTTGGGGATGCCTTTATCATTGTATATATATATTGTTCTTGTTGTACCCCGTTCGGGGCCAGTATTTACAAAAGAAACTCTGCCGAAATTTTTAGAAAAGACTTTACATTTTTTAAATGCACATTCGACTTAGTTATTTAAAAACTTTGACTTCAAACATGTTTTCCTTCACTTCTTTAAAACCAGTTTTCTTTATTTACTCTTAAAATGGTTTTAGATTTCTGGGCTTTTGGCTTACTTGGATCAGATGGAGTCCTATAGACTTCATTTGGTTCAAGGGCCAGTCACGTGCTCTTTCGGGTCGTGACAAAGTTGGTATCAGAGCGCTAGGTTGACCTTGGTTCGAGTCTAAGTTTGACTATGTGGAGCCTAGGGCATTTATATATATACGGAACTTAGGCTTGACCTTACGGAACTTAGACTTAGTCGAGGGGGTATTAGACCCGAACTTTCGTCGCGTAGGATAACCCTTGGTTGATGGAATAGGTGACTAAAGTAGAGTGACGTACCGTGGGTATGTTCCGCGGCATACTTACGACACGCCACTCCGCTTAAGGAACCTTAGGAAGTACATATTTTCGAGATCAGTGATTCTCTCCATATCCATGATTATACATCCATTTGAGATTCTCGATACTGTTAGTTTCATGATCATACCTTCATTGATGCTGTTCCTTCTTATGATCATGTATCCACTTTGGATCTGTTGTTCTCTTTCTTACCATTGATCTGCTCTCTTCGATACTCGATTGAGGTTCCTGTCGCCATGTTTGAGCGCAGTTTGGGCTGCTGCTAGGGTTACGGTCGGTGCGAGCTCGTCTGGTACGAGGGCCGACCATTGTGTTTTCTGGTGACATGGGAACGTCTCGAGTTAGTATTGGTGACTGTGACCTCTAGTGGAGGCGAGTGCTTGGTTTTGCACCGGATGATCGGGCCATTGTTAGAGCTGCCAGTTGAGAGAGGACTGTTGATGTACAGCATACCTCAGAGGTTATGATGTCGCCTACCGTGCAGACAGATGGACCAGCTGTTGCTGAGATTGACAGGATGTTGCTTTCGGAGCTTACGAGCTGAGATTACCGGAGCTTTCAGGCAGATATGAGACAGATGATAGCTAGTCTACCCGGTTTGAGAGACGAAGGTGATTCGTCTGATTTATGCGCCGGAGCGGGCCCAGTTGAGTTGAAGATTTCCAGTGTGGAGAGTCTTACTCGGATCTAGAGCGGACCGGTTCAGAGATGACCGCCAATGTATCGCCTTTCCTGGAGGATTGAGGCGCTGTTCAGCATACAGACGAATGAGCCAGTTGCTGCTGCAAATGACGAGATATCGCCCAGATGGTTGGAGCTACTGCAGCATGAGCATATACTTAGAGACATGATGGATGGTCGCTAGTCACCTGAGGATGAATGACTAGGACATGTGGTTCGTTCACCGATGCGAGGTTATCAGATAGATTGTTTCCAGCTAGAGACGACTTCACGCGGAGACGTTGAGAGTCGATAGAGATGATCGAATATCAGGAGCCATTTTCCAAGTTTAAAGTATACGGAAAGACATGCAGGTGATTCCATGGACCCTCTAGAAGAATGAAACCCTAACTCGACTTAATGACCGTGTGAAAGCCTTTGAACCTTAGGGTTTGCGGCAGTTCCGCAGCGCCATTAGTGAGGCTTGGGTTTGCCCTTCTACGGCTGGACCACCGACGCTGTGGCATGTACTCGATACTATTAAACTGTACTCAAGATGTTGATCTCTTGGGGGATTATAAGGTTCTGACGAGTCGATCGAAGGTTTCGACATCATTCGGATATCATGTAATGGGATGCTTTGTTTGGAAGACTCCAGATACGAGTATAGCCGTTGGAGCACAGTCCATGCAGCCATGATGAGACGAGTCCGAATCAGTCGACATTGAAGCAGAGTGAATAAAAGAGTTCGCAAGAGATTTCGACGAGACGACGTCCCACTCCGCCGACATCAGAGATGTGATACGCACCCAGAGGCGTTGTATATGGATATATCTTCCAGAAAGAAGCGCGATAAGTATGCAGCCATTCCGGAATAAGAATTTGCTTCAGCAATGGATGATGACTTCCGGGCAATCCGGCAGGAATGAGATTTGAGAGAGAAACCTTGATAGGACCTTTCTGGAATACGATACGAGGAGACGTAGACCCAGGAGTGGTCATATTGCGCACACCCAGCAGGCCAGAGTTCGGCATCGTCGACGAGGTAGTTGACCAGGTTCGGATAAAGGAACTTACCCAGATACATTGCGAACTGATCAAGGACGGACGAGTATTGAGTATTCCTCCGATGGTTGGGATGCGTTCCCGAGGAATTGTTCGGCCAGACATCTTATATAGAATGGTGAAGCTACAGAGTACGCGATTTCGAGTCCGTGCGAGAGACTTCGGATTGACTGTGGCCGAGAATAGTGCAGTGCGTAGATAGCATGGCGTGACGCCATAGTGGACGACAATAGAGACAAGTGGAACCAGAGGTTCGTGCGAGACGCTGACGAGCTGTCATTACTTCCCGTCGAGACTAGAGACCAGATATGCTTACAGAGGCGTTGGGATGCGACCAGTTTCCGAGAGAATGTTGTGCTGAGGACACAGATGTCCATCGAGTGAAGAGAGATTATGCAAGAGAGCCAGCCTTCGTACAGTTTGGCATAGGCAAGATCGGAAGAGGCCTTGAGCAGGATTCCTTTCAGGACATTGCTGCAATGATGTTGCACCCAGGATCAGATGTGGGATGTGCATTCAGAGAGCCAGAGGCTGACGCCAGTGACATGCTGCTTTACGAGTAGCCATGAGGATTGACCGAGAGATGACCAGAAAAGTGCCAGAACGGAATCGTCCCCGTTAGCACACCTGACAGGGCCGATGAGCCGATTGACTGCGAGAAGGGTAATCCGCAGAGAAGATAATGACCCGGAGTCAGAGGACGCCAGACCGTGAGCAAGAGGGAAGTAGATATCTTGCGCTACTAGCATTGGATGCACCGACTCCTTCTCGACCTTGAAGGAGGAACTACCGACGACGGTATTTATGATTTGTGATTTTGTGATTCGGTTATCACGTATCCGTCATTTTGGATTTCGGTGTTTTGGGCGTTTTATTGCATGATTTAGTTTTGATGACTGAGTTTCATGATATTGTTTCATGCACCTATTAGATATTTATATTTTGCGCATAGTTATTACATTCGAGGTATTGATTGTGATTTCACGCCTATCTTATACAGTGATTTGATTTACACTTCCAGCATAATTTTCATGCACCTTTAGTGTTTTGATATACGATATTGGTGCACGCCAGATGCACTAAATCGGGATTCTTTGTGCATGTCACATGCACCTGATTTTTTTTACTGTCAGGCACACACGTTGCCTACGACAGATGTTTCGTGCACACCAGTTGCACTTAGATGTTGTTTTGTACACCTGTTTGACACATATATGGATTTTGATTTCCTTGTGTACCAGACGCATAGGATATTCTTATATATGCATTTTGGGGATTGATTTCTAGTAGAGCAGTACATTTTTATGATATTCGCTATGTATTGATGTTTTCGGAGCCCCGACAATTGGATTTTTACTGAAATGTTTTTGTAATTGGGGGATTAAATTTAAATTCGGGGACCGAATTTCTTTAAGGGGGGTAGATTGTAACATTTCAAAAAGATAAAATATTAATTTTTGGGAATTTTTAATAATTTAATATTATTTTATTGAATATTTTAATATTTTGGTATTTTTAAATACAAATAAATAGGAAAAATGTTAGAAAAATTATGGAAAACTATAAAATAGGGTAAATTAGAGAATTATGCCATTTCTAAGTTTAATTGATTAGTTATATGCTAAATTAGTGCTAATCGCGATTAAAAATCGCTAATCGGTTTTTTTGCATTTTTGTGCAAAACATGCACATATCATTCTTTTTCACACTTGTGCATTTTCACCATGGGTTGTTTTGGGGTTACTATTTATGTGAGAAGGAATTTTGGAGATAAGAAAAGAAAAAGAAAAGAAAAGGGAATATAATATGAGGTATGGTGAGAGAGAGAGAGAGGTATGGGTTTTACTTTGACCATGGACTTAGCATTTTCTCTTCATCCTTTTCCTCATTTCTCTCCTTCTCCCACCATTTGTTGCTGCTGCTCCTTCCTCACTTCCCTCCCCTCTTCAAGCCCTCTAAACACATCCAAAACTACACCAAAACCCAATCTCCATTTCATTAAATGTGTGCACAAGCTCTTGATCTACACTTTGGACTAAAGAAGCAAGGATTTTGGCCACTAGGGGCAACTCAAGAATTTTCTTGAGTTGCCAAATGAGGTATTTACTGAACCCTTAGTTTAGTTTTAGCATTACTTTCACCCCCATGTTGTGATTGAACCGATATTGTGTGATTTGGTGACTTGAGGTAAAACCTAGTTAGGGTTTGAGGGAAACTTGTGTTGTATTATGAAATTAAGCTCAGTTGAGGTTATATAAACACCCTAGTGCATGAATTGAGACCCTAACCTGGAGCCTAAACCCAGAATACGTATTTTGGAAACCGATATCGGAAAATTTGTGAATCTGTGAAGGTTAATTGGGATCTGCTATCACCCGGGACATCCTAAAATAAAATTGATTGGACAGTGGCATGTGCAAGCACCCAGGAAGCCACCACCAAGACCCTAGCCCCTAACTCCCTTACCCGGCCGCCAATTAATCCCAATTGGCCGCAATTTACGGCCCGACCAGCACCAATCTGTGTCGTTTTGGTTCTGCCGCTCCTACATATATAGGTTAGACCCCTGGTATGTATAGTTTTGTCTAATTGGACCTAGGGTGAAATCTGGAGCATATTTCCTTAGTTGCTGTTTTTGATTCGTGTTTCCGTATTCCGTATTTTTGATTCTGCAATTGTGTATTGTGTTTTACCTCGACTATTTGGTGTTTATACGATGATATAGAGGGTTTATTGATGGTTTTGAAGGCGTGCCATAGGTTCTAACCTATAGGCCTCTTATCGTATCGTTTTGGGTTTCGTGTGCCGTTTTAGCTTTGATTTGGTTTTAATGCGCATATACGACCCTTGATGTGTAGGTACCCCATGAAGACTACGGGACGAAAAGCAAGCGCGTGGTGACATCGAAAGATGGAGACGCAAGGTGAGTAGATTATATCTACTGGGGGAAGTCGGGTGGATGGCGTATAGCACCCCCGTAGTCCGTAGTTAGTATACTATATATTATGCTTGATAGTTATAGTGTGTCGTGGATATGATAGATTAGGTGTACTATGGATAGTGTAGGGTTAGAAGTGACTAGTGTAGTTCATAGTCGCGAACCCTAGAATAGATTTACACCTACACGCACACCCTTGCATATTCATTATACTTGCACTGTGTTGATGATATTGGGATGACATTAGAGATGAGTCAATGATGTTGGGCATTGTGCCGCGAGATCGGTGATGTGATGTGATTCGTATTTGGGATACGATACGTGATCTCTAACGGGCCTTGGGACGTGTGCTTGCACACGCAGTATATTGATGGTATCAGTTGTACTAGACTTAGATCAGTACCCCAGATTATGTGATAGATGATAGTGATACCTGAGATGTGATGAGCTAGTGTGATATTGACCCGTACCCAGCTATTGGGATGCCATACGACGATTTACCGTACGAGCTTTACATTGATGATAGATCCGCACTCATGACTTGAGGATGTCATATGATATACTGTATCGTACGCGATACTATTGAGGCGGGATCACCGACTATTATATCTATATATATATCGACTCAGATTTAGGTGGTTACCATACCCCTCCCGATTGGCTTGATACTTAGATCAGTAGTTTGCATAGTAGATGTTAGACTAGACCCGAGTCATACCTATTTCAAAACTACGAATCAGGAATATCTTAAAGACAAACAAAGGGATTCTACAGATACTTTAAAAGGGCGTGTCTTTCTTAAAATATACCGTACCCCTTATTTTACTAAAACCCTGATTCGTCTTATTTCAAAAGGCATAACTGCATGACATTTAAATATTGATGTAGTTTCTTCACTGTGGTGTTGATTATTTGATTTCTGCATATTCATGCTATCCGCATTGCTTGTATATGTTATTTCTATATTGTTATCATGCTGTTAGGACACCAGCACCATTATCGATGATGCGTATGTTCCACGTACACTATTTGCCGACTCACACACTTCATCATCGATAATTGCCATGCCACTACACTGTAGTACTGTTGCATTCATGATATGATTCTTGCATGGCATATTGTACACTTATACCTGTACACAAATATAGATGATTCTGACTTGATTAGAGATTTGGGAACCGCATGATGTTCTTCAAAACTGATTCGTTTTAAAAGAGCGGTTTCCCTCGACATGTGCACATTACTATTCCATGTTGCATGACTTATGATATGCTTACCTTTCTTACATGTCGCATACATCATGTTTTGATTATACGCATTGAGATATGTTGTTTCCATGATATTTCTGGATTTGGGAACCGTGGGTATTTCAAAAGAGAATATATAATTGTGTTAAAAACCCGGTTACCCTTGATATGATATTTCAGTGCGTCCACCATGTGTTTTCTCGGTGCTGAGAGCGACATGTGAAACCCGATTCGAGGAGGCGGATGAGGCCGATTGCGGGTACATGGTGGACCCGGTATGGTACCCCGGGGCGAGAACGGTTTCGCTGTGTAGTAGACGGTGAGCCTGGCAGAGGGACTACTACCTACCGGTGATTGTATTTGAGCTCGGCGGATATCTGGAGGATACCGACCGGAGTTGAGAGATGGACATGGGATGACCCGTACTGCAGGGGCCGAGAGCCGATACCGCAGACGGAGCCCCATATGGATGAGGACATGGGATGACCCGTACTGCCGGGGCCGAGGGCCGATACCGCAGACGGAGCCCCATATGGACGAGGATTTACGTGTCGATGCTAGGCACGGGTTTCATGATGTTTTTCCATGATTTTGTTTATATCCTCATATTTGCATACATGATGCTTATTTGTCATTGGGTGACGGGTGGACGGGTTCCACGTTTATACAGACTTGATCACATACAGACTGGATTTACATTGATCATACTTCATTTGTATATATAACAGGGTATGAGGGCGCTGTTATATATACCCTTACACCAATATTAGTGGTATGGGACGCTAATATATGTGTATTGATATCCATTTGATACTTCTTCATATTTACTTCATGCAGACATACCTTATACTGATGACATGTCATTACCTGAGTACTTGGCACTACATACATGTTTAGATGTTACATTGCCACCTTATCATGCTTCAGACGTACTCTTGTGGTTTATATTATACTGATCGTTTGACCTAGGATTATGTCTTGCATTCGGTTTCTGCTTGTAGATATTCTCTATTCACGAGTTGGCAACTCACCCCCGTTGTGCCACAGTTCTTGCAGGTTTTGCCGTACAGGTTTCTTTGCGGCATTTCTGGCACACTGCTTCCTTGCGGGTGAATTGCATTTGGTAGGTGGATTCTTTTGCATCAAGAACCACCGTTGTACTTGTATTATTCTTTGTATCTAGAATTTCCATCAACCAAAACTTGTATATTGTTTCAGACTTAGACATTAGTGTTGTATTATTTGACCTTAGAGTCGCGCTTAGTAGTATTGCGGTTTTTCATGCTTATTGAGTTTCTTTTGGATTTGACCCTCGCCATTCGGCGTTGTATATTATATTGCTTGCGTGGTTGTGACCGTCGATTGACGAAGAGCTAGCTCCCGCTTGGGGATGCCTTTATCATTGTATATATATATTGTTCTTGTTGTACCCCGTTCGGGGCCAGTATTTACAAAAGAAACTCTGCCGAAATTTTTAGAAAAGACTTTACATTTTTTAAATGCACATTCGGCTTAGTTATTTAAAAACCTTGACTTCAAACATGTTTTCCTTCACTTCTTTAAAACCAGTTTTCTTTATTTACTCTTAAAATAGTTTTAGATTTCTGGGCTTTTGGCTTACTTGGATCAGATGGAGTCCTATAGACTTCATTTGGTTCAAGGGCCAGTCACGTGCTCTTTCGGGTCGTGACAAATCCGTCTAAATGTTATATGTTCTTTTCGACGGGTTTGCGAACGTGACATTCACGTTGATCTTCTGTGTTGTGCTGTGTTGTGGTTGGATCGTCGTGGTGGATAGCTATCGTGCAATGTTAGTACAGTTTCATTTTATTTGTACATTTGATATTGCGGGGCGAGCGTCCGACATGTGGATTGCCGTCACTCCCAGTTTGTATATTATTTGTTTGGGGCACGACAGGGTTGAGGTCGATGTCACCCTTGTATATTATTTTCTTTTTTGTACCTGGATTACCCTGTGGTGGAGTGCACGGATATCCGGGTTCTAGAAGGCAACAGATCCGCATCTCATGGCGTTGAGACGGAGGGGACCTTACTCTAGAATTGGCGGGCTATTCGCCGCACTCGTAGGGGGTATAGGTTGACCCACGGAGGGGTGCTCAAGTTACCAGATTTCGTGAAGTGTTGGGTGGCTCATTCACGTTGTTGAAGGGGGTTGCCTCGCTTCTAGTTTTGGCGGGTAACTTGCCACGCTTGTAGGGGTTTAGGTTTCATTGCACAGGCTATCCACACGACAGGGAACGTCGGGTCTCATTTGCGACTCAAGTGAAACCCGGAGCTTCAAGATTATCCACCATTCTGTGTTGTTTCTGTGATGTTTCTGTAATGTTTCTTAGATCATGCCTGGGACGAATGTTATATATATATATTTATATATACTAGTAGATGTTGTATATGTTTTGCATCCGCGCTAGTCCAGTCCCCGTTCTTTCGTTAGTTAAGTAACCTAACGGGTGATGACGGGACCCAGTGGCGAATGCGGATGACATATACGTACATTATATTTTCGTTCTTTTCTGGTGTGATTAATTGATGGGTGATTGATACGAATTTCTCGTTGTGTATGTTAGAAAAGTGTGTAGAAATCACAACCAAAAATATTTTGACCGCAATCAATAACGGTGTCGATTTGTAGCGCGTTAGTAAGTGCGGATCGTCCACAGGGAAAGTGTAATCCGTTCGTATTTCGAATTAGATGAATCAAAAAATTAAAGAAAAGAGAAAAGACAATTCAATTCAAGATTTGTAAAATGAATTCAAGAATCATCTAGATCTAATCTAAAATCAAGAAAACATTAAAAATCAATAATCAAGAATTGATAGAATTCCAATCGATTTAAGTTTCAAGAATTGAAGTGAAGCTCGTAGGAGTTGATTAAATCTATAGACGTGAAGAAGACTAGCGATTACTTTTTCTTATCCATTAACGAATTGATGCTAGATCGATGACGATTTATCGAGGTTTAAGGATCTTGCGAAGAAACTAGGGTTTCCTCATCTCATCCTTTGTCCTTTCGATGAATCTCATTCACAAGCTAGCTTCTAGGAAATCAAATAATCGATCGTTGATCTCTAGTTCCGAGCAAAAATAATCAAGAAAGCATTTCGCATCGAAACTAGTGTAAGTGCACGGCGGCGCCCCGGCCGTCTGAACGAGGCCACAATGTGGAATATAAAACTTTTCTATAAACTAGAACTGGCACCACCGCGCACAAAAATCCCGGATCGGGCCATTAATCTAATCCTAGCTAATTAGAGAAGGGGTAGAGAGATATACCGAGCGATCCGTGTCCTTCGGTCTTCTCGTCGTCGTCCCGATCTCCCCGCGGAATCTCCGGTCTTCATCTCCTCGTCGGAAGGGCACCACATCGCCGGGTTTTTTTACGGGCTCCCACCTCTGGACCGAGGCAACTCGGGCACGAAGTTGGCTAGCCGACATGCCCAAGAATTGCTGTAGAACAGTGTAGAACTCTTTTGTCTCGATAGGGTTACTAGAATTTGCCTTTTGAGGTGGAGATGAAGTTGTAAACTTTTTAGATGAACTTTGGAATTTTTTGTGAGCCAACAAGATCAAAAACCCTCACACAAAATAATGGACAGCCCCTCCAAGAGTATGGCCGGCCAAAAGAATTGAGGGAGAGAGAGATAATACCAAGGGGTGAACCAAAAGAATAATGCAAGGTTGAGTGTAAGGGAAAAAGCATGTCTCACATCCATCATCATAACCCTCCATCATCATCAAGCATGATTACTCCAAAAGTCAAGCAATCATGGACTAATCAAGTCAAAGGAAGCAAGGACCATCATGAAGCAACCATATACAAAGACCACTCTCCACAATGCTAATTTGCACAATTGCAAATAAGCCCTCCTCCACCAATTTTCAGCCAAGGAAAGAAACAAAGGAAAATGGCCGAAACGGAAAGCAAACTGGCAACTCCAAAAAACTGATCCCGTAATAAATTACAGGAAAACCTCGCGACTGTATATACATACCCGCATTTGTATTCCGACCGAATACAAATGCAAAGAGACAAAATCTACACTGTACAATACTAGGATCCGGCTTAAACCAAAGCCCGCTAGTATTATCCGTCCGATCATGATCCGTGCAATACCGCACGTATCTGATCGAACCCTGCCATATCTCCATACAGCCTCTACAGCGTTTCGCCCGAAACTTGAGAAAACGGTCTGTGGGGGACTCTAAAGACTCGTCAATACTTTGGTTGTGGATTTAACCAATAGCACGTCAAAGGTATTAGCCATACGTAACGGGCTACCAGGTATTGACCAAAAGGGACGTCGAAGAGCGAACTCATCCTGACACCCTACCGAGCCTGTTAGTGACAATATCCGTACAATCCGGTCCGTTTGTCTATGAGCATCGCATGGCGGGCCTAGGGGGTTGGTAAAAGTCAGACCCTTAAAAGCGGTACAAGTCGTGTCGGAGTGTAGCCCAGAACACCCTGAGATACTACTGGAATACCTACCAGTAAATCTCCTGCCTTGGCCAAGGACTTCGTGTAATGGCTCTCCTAGACACAACGCGACCTCACCTCCAATACCGGGAGAGACGAACCCTTGCAGATCCGCTCACTGCCTCCATGTGGTTCGGGACTGTACCCAACTAAAAGCTGTTTGCACGTCTCCTTTGAGCGTGGTAGGGTAGTAATCAAAGTACAGTGGGAACTCACACGAGACAAATGACGATCTCAGGTCGATGAACTAACCTGTACACATGTCACCAGGGAATTGCTATCTTACGTTAGGTATAAGACCAACTAGCATGTTCCCGGCGGGTCCTGTCCGGTGTACTCATAACCCAATGAGCACCTGTATACATCTTAGGTGAACCAACTGACACCAGTGGCTTGTGAGACCGACCACCGCCCCTCGTCGGGGTCTCGACTGTATACACTAGTCTACTCTGGAGTATCGATGCCCTGTCTCGAAACTCCCTCGACTAGGGACCTTTTAAGGATGTGCTTATAGACCCCAGCTCCCACGTATATGATCGCCCTCATACTGCTGGCAGTCAAGCAAGAATCCTAGGGGCTCTATCAACGCGCAATAGTGACATATAAGGTCACCTAAAGCAGTACACGATGATAAAGATAAACCAGATAGCATACTATCATCTTGAGTAAGACTGTCCTACCGGTATAGGTCCTCCCTCAATCATTGCAATCACGTGCCTGTTATTCGATAATTGACTCTGAGGGCACTATCTCCAACAATCTCCCACTTGCACTCAAGGCTAATTATTGCGATATCGCATACTCATAGCCCGTGTGATACTGAACACCCAACTCCTCTACTAGTCAGTCTCACAAAATCCGTTTGCGAAACTATTGCGTTCGAGGAATAGCCTCAGGGAGTGGATCCGCCTTGATGTTTCTTTCTATGTCTCTCTAAATCTTAAGTTCACGGAGAAACCCATCTCCCGAAATTAGCAACACCTGTCTTAGAATGTGTCTGGATATCTGATGGGACCTAGCTCATAAATGAACTCCAAAGCCAAACTTCTTAGACCGTATTGTCAACTGAACTTAATCAGTATCCTGCGCCATGCCTCCCTCAGTGTCTGCTTGGATCACCTGTCCAAAACACTGCCCCTCGTCAGAGGGAAACTATAACTCTGACGGCCACCCTGTCGTCCAGGTCACCTTGGAAGCCTAGAATGATAACCGTCTCCCAAATGAGGCTGACGTTATCATATCCCTAGAACATTCACTTATGTTCTAAAACTGCTTCCGAATTTTTCTCCAGGATTGGATAAATATCAACTTATTGCATCTAATGCAAAAACAACATCTGGTGTGGTACTTGACATCTCATGATTGACTCAATTACCTAAGCAAGTGATCTGCCAATCATGCACATCCCTCTCCTCTTTAGTCTGTAAGACACCTTCAGAGAGGGTGACTCCATCACCTGCAGGTACACTACCGTGCCGGGAGTCGTCCATTCTAAATACCTTTAAAATGCTGTCTAAGTACCCAGATTGGGAAACTACCCAAATCTAGATCTAAAACCATAGATCTAGTAACCAGAATGTCTGATATAATATCCAAGCCTTATATGGAGAAACCACTGTGTGACAACCAAAGTATAACCGACCGTAGTATAGGAATTTCACTTCCTACTCTATGTATGTCATCCAAGTACCAGGACATCACACCCTACTATCTTCTTAACAGATCCATCCCCTATTCTGATGAAGTCAAACCTATGACTGTCACATCAGAAATAGATGATCTATCTCCGCTATATCTGCTTTAGTCTATTAATAGACATAAGCAACCTGTCCACCAATGCTTCCGCTGCTCCCACTGACTACGACAACCCTCTGGCAGAGTCATATACACGTACACTTCTAAAGCCTGTTTAGAATGACGCTATACTCATCCTACTGCCGGGTCTCACAGTCTGGAACAACAGCAATGGCAAGTCTGGGTAAACAAGAACCTCGCTGTCACCGTCTTTGAGGCTATCGGAGTACCTCTCGGGTGCCTGAGGTTACCCACCTTATCTGTGGAGTGGCCAATGGAATGTCAAACCAGATTGAATCTTTAGGTCTTTATCAAATTTTCAGTAATCGTTTGCGGTTCTGGAATCACTTCCAGTTCTACCATACTCCCACTACTGTTTTCTGAAAAAATCCATTTTTATTTAAAACTGTGGCGAGTCTAGAACAATATCACTATTGATCTTCCAGATAGTAGAAAGTCAACCTTCTTCATAGCCTGGGTCAATCCACAAACAGCCATTACAGAAACGTGCCTTGAGTTATCCAGAGTCTGGTTTTAAGCATAAGCCGGACAACTCCCCGTACCTTAACCATGTTAAGATATGGACTATTCTATATCCAATACAGAAATAGAGGCACTGATTTAATTGAACCAGATTCAAATCATGCAGCTGTCTCCAGTGCATGTCAACTTAATGGAAGGAGGCCGATCAGCGTTACTCAACTTAGGAGTGCTTCCAATTATGAGTAACCTGAAAGAGAAGCAAGTTCTCTTAATCATTACTATTAACTGAATACCATACACAAGTATCTACATCTTTGATCACCTTGAAGAATCCCGATACTTGCAACACCTGGTTCTCTACTTTATTCATATACCTATAACTTCTCAAAACTCAGACCTTGTGTTTCTACGAAACACTTGTCTAAGAACTAGAGAAGTCATAAGTAAACAGAATATAATACGAGGACCATCCCCTCTGTCCTAATGGACACTGGACAATATACAATACCCTGTACAAGTCCCTTAAGTCTAATAACTCATTCTCTGTGTGTCGTAGGTTGAAAACTGTACTTATGGTTAAGAAGAATTACACCGCCGTTTAATGCTCCTTACCTAACCATCCACTGATATAGGTAAATGTCATCGACATAATTTCAAAAAGTTATATCTTACTCTATAAAAATAGACGTACAAATATATCAATTTGAAATTGGTGCATAACAGCGGATATTCAAAACCAAATATTTGCCGTCCGGCAAACAACCCAGGTGACTACCTCAAATATCACCAATTACAACGAATTCCGATATAATGAGGATAATCACCTAATTCCCAATAGCTTACTCCCACTCATCATCTGTAAAACCATACAGATGTGAGAATCACACCTGGTAAATACATACCCTGGAGCAAGGGCTAATTGGGAAATCAGTTTTCTTTTAACAGTACACAGTGAAACTGAAACATTGAAATGTTTCATAGGGGTATCCTGGTATTCCTAGTAATGCCTCTTCCATTATCCAGATTCACAACTGTAACCGTATATTTCTTTGCTATCTCTCCAAATCCCTTCATTTGTCTTTAGTCATTACCTTCTGTACACCCTCTTAGGCTAAATGGTTTTCTTCCTTCCCTACCTTTCGGCACCAGCCTATGGTTTGGAAGAAGACTATCCAATAAGCATAATGGGTGTACTGTCCTAATCCTAGGAACACTCGCAATGCGAGAGAAGGTGAAGATAAAAGACAACCGAATAAACCTTATTCCTATTTCTCCTGAACCAGAATCCATCCCCGAACTGGAACAAGTTCCTTTCGAGTTCGTATATAACCATACGATGGAGTATCCAATAAACTGTGGATCTTCGTAGTGATACGGAGTGTTCTGGAGAAATACAAAGGTGAAGTGGGAGTGGTAATGAAATACTTGGTTTGGTCGTGAATAGCAGTCGCAATTTACTTTGCCCTCCTTCTAATCCCTTTATTTGTCTTTACATAATACCTTCTGTACACCATCGTTAGGCTAATTGGTTTTCTTCATTCCCTACCGGTCGGCACCTGCCTATGGTTTGGAAGAAGACTGTCCAATTTGCGTAATAGGTGTACTATCCCCAAATCTAAGGGGCACTCGCAACCTGAGAGAAGGTAAAAGGAAAAGACAACTGAATAGTCCTATTCGTTTTCTCCAGAACCGGAAACCATCCTAGAATCTGGAACAAGTTCCTTCGAGTTCGTATATAACCATACGATGGTTTTATCCAATGGAAGTGGACGTTCGTAGTAATACAGGGTGTTTTGGAGAAAAGGGTAAAAGTAGGAGTGGCAATGAGGTATGCAACTCGGACAATCCAAAAGCCAGTCTTATAAGAAGGTTCGGTCAACTTGGTCTCTGAGTCATAGTCTAGGGTCGGGTCAATGGTCGCTGCTAAAAAGAGAGAGAAAAGAAACACTCAGCGTGCACTCTAACCTAGAACAGAATGGTTACCAATTTATCTAATCAGGAAACCTCCCACTGTACCGTCAAATTCTCCTCCAAACCTGAAAGAAGAATTAGTCGGGATCACCCGAGGAGTAAACCAACTCATCAGTGGGAATCGGGATCCAACTATCATCGCATGATAACGTGACAGAATCCGCTCACGTTATCACATTCCAGAAGGTATGCGCATATCTGGCAAGTTTCAGTTTCTTTAGAAACCCCCGATGTGATTGTTACCCCATGCTCTTATGACCTTGGCGTGAGGTCAAAATGTCATAAGTCACATGTCAAGTCCTACCCATCATTATCCAGGTTAATTTGAACCCACCCGTACATACCCTTGACGTAGGCCAAAATAGTAGTACGACTGTCCCAAACCAACGCATCTATCTATGCAACAGATAAATATCCGGCAGCTACCAATCACTATGCCTTGGCGTGAGGTCAAAATACATAGCTTGAATACTACCGAATATTTAACTGAAATGATGGAGGGTTACGAATGGTTTCTGGCGAAAACCTTTAACGTAATGAACTTGATATCGTTGAAGGAACCGGATAGCTTTTATAAAAATATAGTGACGAAAACCTTTGCTAAAGAGGTCACTCCCGATGAAGGGATCTCGGCTCTTTCCCCGTAGAATGAGGTGCAGGATATTCCAACTGAATACCACGATGCAAAGCAAAAGTAATCGACTATAGTGAAGTTATCGACCTGACGCAAACTTCTGTCCAAAGGGTCACTCCCGGTGAAGGGATCTCGGCCCTTGCCTCGTCGACTGAGGTACTGGATATTCATAACCGAATACCACTGTGCAAAACAAAAGAGAACGTCCTTGCAATAACAGCTTTTTGAAAAATTGTTCCAACAACATCAGAATAGGTTTGTTTAGCTTGCATTGATCCGAATCAATGCAGTCCCATCAATTGATCACACCAATAAAGAACGAAAATAATGATGTACGTATATGCCATCCGCATTCGCCACTGGGTCCCCTCATCACCCGTTAGGTTACTTAACTAATGACAGAGCGGGGACTGGACTAGCGCGGATGCAAAACATATACAACATCTACTAGTATATATATCAATATATAATATTCGCTCAAGGCGTGATAAAATGCAACATCACAGAAATGTAATAAGCATCACAGAACAATACAGATATCTTGGATCCCCGGGTTTCATAGAGCCGCTACTGAAACCCGACGTTCCCCTGGTCATGTGGATAGCCTGTGCAATGAAATCCTAGACCCCTACGGGCGTGGCAAGTTACCCGCCAAAACTTGAAGCGAGGCAACCCCCTTCAGCAACATGAATGGACCACCCAGCACTTCATGGAATCCGGTAACTTGGGCACCCCTCCTGGGTCAACCTGTACCCCCTACGAGTGCGGCGAATAGCCTGCCAATTCTAGAGTGAAGCCCCCTCCGTCTCAACGCCATGAGATGCGGGCTCGTTGCCCTCTAGAACCCGGCTATCCGTGCACCCCTCCGTGGGGTAATCCTAGTACAGAAAGTAAAAATATACATACAACGGGTACATCGACCTCAACCCGGTCATGCCCCAAAAGAATAATATACAAACAGGCAGTGTCGGCAGTCCACATGTCGGACGCTCGCCCCGCAATATAAAATGTACATATAAAACAAAACTGTACTAACATTGCATCCAGGCTATCCCCCACGACCAATCCACAACATCACAGCACAACACAGAACATCAACGTGAATGTCACGTTCGCAAATCCGTCTAAAAGGGCTATATCAGTTAGACAGGATTTACCGATCAAATGACATTCACGGTCGCAGATATAATGTAAATACTGTGAACTAACATGTTTAAAATTTTCGATCGATCAAATTTACCGAAGTGGGCCCCAAGCACTACTGTAGCACTCAAAGAAAATCTGGGCCCAAAAATAATATACCAAAACCCCCCATTTCCAAGTCCAAGACCCTCTGTAAAAAATTGGTAGGGTGATCACATATTACTGTGGCGGAACCGCGGCCAGAAGAGGGATTTGGCCGCGGTTCCGCGGCCTGTATAAAGTAACACAGTACCCTTTTTTCACAGAAGTCTTAGAACTCCCTGCATGTCATTCTGAAACACTTTAAAAAAAATTTCGAGCCAAAAATAATTCGACAGAAAACTGGAGTTGGAAACGGGCATTTTAGAAAATCCGCTCGATCGAACTTTTAAACACATTAGAGCAAGCTAGACTAGGTTAATGGCGTGGCTCTGATACCAATGTAAGTGCACGGCGGCACCCCGGCCGTCTGAACGAGGCCAAAATGCGGAATATAAAACTTTTCTATAAACTAGAACCGGCACCACCGCGCACAAAAATCCCGGATCGGGCCATTAATCTAATCCTAGCTAACTAGAGAAGGGGTAGAGAGATATACCGAGCGATCCGTGTCCTTCGGTCTTCTCGTCGTCGTCCCAATCTCCCCGCGGAATCTCCGGTCTTCATCTCCTCGTCGGAAGGGCACCACATCGCCGGGTTCTTTTCCGGGCTCCCACCTCTGGACCGAGGCAACTCGGGCACGAAGTTGGCGAGCCGACGTGCCCAAGAATTGCTGTAGAACAGTGTAGAACTCTTTTGTCTCGATGGGGTTACTAGAAGTTGCCTTTTGAGGTGGAGATGAAGTTGTAAACTTTTTAGATGAACTTTGGAATTTTGTGTGAGCCAACAAGATCAAAAACCCTCACACAAAATAATGGACAGCCCCTCCAAGAGCATGGCCGGCCAAAAGAATTGAGGGAGAGAGAGATAATACCAAGGGGTGAACCAAAAGAATAATGCAAGGTTGAGTGTAAGGGAAAAAGCAAGTCTCACATCCATCATCATAACCCTCCATCATCATCAAGCATGATTACTCCAAAAGTCAAGAAATCATGGACTAATGAAGTCAAAGAAAGCAAGGACCATCATGAAGCAACCGTATACAAAGACCACCCTCCAGAATGCTAATTTGCACAATTGCAAATAAGCCCTCCTCCACCAATTTTCAGCCAAGGAAAGAAACAAAGGAAAATGGCCGAAACGGAAAGCAAACTGGCAACTCCAAAAAACTGATCCCGTAATAAATTACAGGAAAACCCCGCGACTGTATTTACATACCCGCATTTGTATTCCGACCGAATACAAATGCAAAGAGACAAAATCTACACCGTACAATACTAGGATCTGGCTTAAACCAAAGCCCGCTAGTATTATCCTTCCGATCATGATCCGTGCAATACCGCACGTATCTGATCGAACACTGCCATATCTCCATACGGCCTCTACAGCGTTTCGCCCGAAACTTGAGAAAACGGTCTGTGGCGGATTCTAAAGACTCGTCAATACTTTGGTTGTTGATTTAACCACTAGCACGTCAGAGGTATTAGCCATACGTAACGGGCTACCAGGTATTGACCAAAAGGGACGTCGATGAGCGAACTTATCCTGACACCCTACTGAGCCTGTCAGTGACAATATCCGTACAGTCCGGTCCGTTCGTCTATGAGCATCGCATGACGGGCCTAGGGGGTTGGTAAAAGTCAGACCCCCAAAAGCGGTACAAGTCGTGTCGGAGTGTAGCCCAGAACACCCTGAGATACTACTGGAATACCTACCAGGAAATCTCCTGTCTTGGCCAAGGACTTCGTGTAATGGCTCTCCTAGACACAGCACGACCTCACCCCCAATACCGGGAGAGACGAACCCCTGCAGATCCGCTCACTGCCTCCATGTGGCTCGGGACTGTACCCAACTAAAACCTGTTTGCACGTCTCCTTTGAGCGTGGTAGGGTAGTAATAAAATACAGTGGGAACTCACACGAGACAAATGACGATCTCAGGTCGATGAACTAACCTGTACACATGTCACCAGGGAACTGCTATCTGACGTCAGGTATAAGACCAACTAGCATGTTCCCGGCGAGTCCTGTCCGGTGTACTCATAACCCAATGAGCTCCTGTATACATCTTAGGTGAACCAACTGACACCAGTGGCTTGTGAGACCGGCCACCGCCCCTCGTCGGGGTCTCGACTATATACACTAGTCTACTCTGGAGTATCGACGCCCTGTCTCGAAATTCCCTCGACTAGGGACCTTTTAAGGATGTGCTTATAGACCCCAGCTCCCACATATATGATCGCCCTCATACTGCTGGCAGTCAAGCAAGAATCCTAGGGGCTATATCAACGCGCAATAGTGACCTGTAAGGTCACCTAAAGCAGTACATGATGATAAAGATAAACCAGATAGCATACTATCATCTTGAGTAAGACTATCCTACCGGTATAGGTCCTCCCTCAATCATTGCAATCACGTGCCTGTGATCCAATAATTGACTCTGAGGGCACTATCTCCAACAACTAGAACATCGATCATTTGATTTTCAAGAATTTACAAACATTATAGGGCTTAAGAAATGTTTCAAGATTCGTCAACTTCATCATCTATTGACTCTCTCGACTCTTCCACGAGCGGAGTTTTACTCAAGCATCATCACAAAGAACACATTCAAGAATCTAGATTGAATCATAATGCTTGAATTAAAAAGATAAGCAAGATTAAAGAATTGTCACCTTTATTTATCAACAATTTCGTTACAAATCTCTCGAAATCTACAAGAGTAAGGAACTTGATCGTCGATTTTGCTTCACTCGGCTCCTTGAGTCGCGGATCGGCTTGGATCACTTGCTCCGATGAAGTCCGGCTTCGCTTCTAAAGGCTTTGAAGGATTCTTGCTTTGATTGAACTCGAAGATCTTGAACTTTTGGCTTTTTGATTGGATTAAGGTTAGGGTTTTGAGGCACAAGTTATGTCACTCAACTTGTGGTGGGGATGGATGTAGATTCAACAACCTTTAGAAGTGAAGCCTAGGGTCCCTTTTATAGCCTTAAGAATGGTTAGCTTCCTTTGTAAGCTTGGATTAGGTTAGCTTCTCTTGTAAACTTTAGATTAGATTTGCTTCCCTTGTAAGCTAGGTAGTTAGGTAGAAGCTTCTAGAGGGAGTTAGTTAGGCTTTAGCTTCCCTCATAAGCTTGGAGGTTAAAGAGAAGCTTCTAGGCTTTAAGGTAGTTACTTGGCTTGCTTTGGAAGCTTGGAAGTTTAGCTTGAACAAGGAGCTTGCTGATCTGGCAGAAGACTCTAGAGATTTCTGGAAATTGACATAGCTTGATGAGGTGTAGGCATTGAGAGGAGAATTCTGCAACTGAGATTTGATGACGTCACCCACATGTGGCCGCGGATCTGCGGCGCAAGCCTGCTCCGGCCGCGGATCCGCGGCCCAATAGGAGCTTTAGTGTGTCATTTTCACAGCGTGGCTTTCTGCTGACTTCATGGTATTTTTCTGATATGTTGATTCTCAAAATTCCTTCTAGATTGCTTCCAGATCTCAAGTCTTTGAGTTGGCGTATTTTTTTATCAGCACTTTGACAATTTTGGCTCGGTTCCTGGAATTTCCTGCACAGACTTCGAAACAAGTGTTGCGCTATACAAGGATGATGCGATGCCATGATAAACACTCAATTTCCCTTAAAATGTCGGTTTTAAAGTGTAACACAGGTATTCTGGTATTTTACATGTGTTTTTCTAATATGTGTTATATTAATACCGAATACTTCTCTATGAATGCAAATGGTAGGGAAATTGTCGTGCTATAAATGCAATATTTTCGACCGATCAAATTCCCCCAAACTTATTTTCGGTCATCTCGAGCGAATTGTTTTATTAAAAAGAGAAGGAGAAAATAAAGAAAGAGAAAAACTAACTAGCACACTTTTGTAGGCAACACGATTGCACTGAGCACGTGCAACAAGCCTTTAAACCTCTAGGTGTCCCTAGTAGGAGGAGTGTTGTCTCCTGAGGGTTTTCAGCGGATTGCACCCACAAAATCCAGTAATAAAAGGAAGACCGTGAAAGTTACATTTAAAGATAAGAATTGTAAAAAGAAAGACTTTGAAAATTAGGGTTTCCAACTAAGCTAGTTTTTCGGTTGTTATGAGCCATATCTTAATAGTCAAGAAAAGATGTTAGAAATCACATCATCCCTCAATAAAACATCGTCTTTATTCTTCATTCCTATCTTTCTTCCAAACATCGATCATATAACCCTACGTGTGTGTAAAGAACATCCCTACACCCGGAGAATTCAATTCAAGCTATCATACTCTTGTCCATCTGCCTCAGTACTTTTTAATTAATGAATATTTAGATGGATTTGCTCACACACTTTCATGCGACCGTTAATACTTCTTGAGGTACTAACCGACCGATTACTCATGTGCTTGCTTATTAGGTGTTTTTCCTCGTCTTGCACCACCTAAGGCTTAGCAGTGACTCCCAGACCAGTTGGTCTTAGGGCACTAGGTGAAGAGGCACCCTCGCTATATTTTTTTATTGCTGCCTTGGCGATAACAAAACTAGTGTTCATTTTTTCTCACCATTTTATATTTTATTCGTTTTTTTATATCCTTCATACTTTGGCTTTTATACAAGAGCATTTCAAGGTATCCTCTACTATCCCGATTTTCAAGACGTGTGTAAGTGCGAATAGCAGGGTGTCAACGTTCAAAATGTTTGGCTTCCAGAATAGGAACTATTTTTCAGACTTATTTTTATCCTCAGATTAGTGACTTCCTTCATCTTACTAACCCTTGGGACAACGGCTCATAACCACTTATTACTAGTTCGTATTGGAAAACTTCTAATTTTCTTGGTTTTCTTAAATTTTTCTAGTCTTTTGGATGTAATTTTTCACTATCTAATCTTTTATTATCTTATTTATGTACAACTTTTTTTTAAATATTAAATATTTTTATATCTTTTGAAAATTTTTATAAATTTTTATAGGTTTTCAAAATTTTTAAATTTTTATAGGTTTTTAAAAAAATGTTTTGTGCTTATGCAAAGTGATATGCAAATGATACGAAAATAAGCACAAACCTTCCCCAAACTTGTTTTCAACAGTGTCCTCACTGTTGCCAACCGCTATATCTACAAAAACCTGTAAGCCTGGGAGGAATTTATTAGTGGGGGCAAAATATTTAAGTGAAGATCCTCCCCGAAACTTATTCTTTTCACTCACCTCCATTCAAAAGAATGATGCAGTAATTTACAGGACATGGAGGTGAGACGGAGGAATTTTAATCAAGATAAAATGGCTCCTGTAAGAACAAGAGCTCCTCCGTGGGGTCAGTGGAAAAATACGGCTTTAATCTATGTCCATTAACTTTGAAAAATGTGCCGTTTTTAACATTTTCTATCTCAACTGCCCCGTGCGGGTATACAGTCCGCACAATAAAAGGTCCCTTCCACCGAGATCGTAGCTTACCCGCGTGAAGGTGTAGTCGTGAATCATAAAGAAGGACTTGCTGACCAAGTGTAAACATTTTCCTCAAAATGTTTTTATCGTGAAATACCTTAGTCCTATTCTTTACAATTACAGCGTTATCATAAGCTTCATTGCGGAGTTCGCTTAGCTCATTTAATTGCAGCTTCCGAAAGTTGCAGGCTTGGTTTAAGTCAAAGTTGATTTCTTTAATAGCCCATAATGCTTTATGCTAAATCTCAACCGGTAAGTGACAAGCCTTCCCAAACACTAACCTATATGGAGACATCCCTAGATCGGTTTTATATGCAGTTCGAAATGCCCAAAGAGCATCCGTCAATTTGATCGACCAATCTTTTCTATTCTTAGCAACAGTTTTCTTCAGAATTTGTTTGATTTGCCTGTTGGAGATCTCAGCCTGCCCGCTCGTTTGGGGATGATAGGGTGTAGAAAGTTTGTGGTTGATTGCATATTTCCGCATCAAAGTCTCGAAAGACCTGTTGCAGAAATGTGTCCCGTTATCGCTAATGATAGCGCGTGGGTGTCCAAATCGCGGAAAGATGTTTTCTTTTAAGAACTTAATGACAACCTTTTTGTCATTAGTGCGACATGGAATGGCTTCAACCCACTTTGAGACGTAATCAACCGCAAGCAGTATGTACAGATTCCCAAAGGAGTTGGGAAAGGGACCCATATAGTCAATGCTCCAAACATCGAAAATTTCAACCACTAAGATGGGTTGCTATGGCATCTCATTTCTCCGGGAAATCCTACCTGTGTGTTGACACTGTGTACAGGTTTTGCAATGATCAAATGCGTCTTTGAACAAAGTCGGCCAATAAAAACCGCATTGAAAAACCTTCTCCGTTGTCTTTAGGACCGAAGTGACCCCCACATGCTTGATCATGACTAAAAGATAGAACACTCTTGAACTCCTCATTCGGGATACACCGGCGAATGATCTGGTCAGGACAATACTTAAACAGATATGGTTCATCCCAGTAAAAGTGTTTTACTTGGGATAGAAAACGATGTTTGTCCTGTTTTGACCAATCGCTAGGTATAAGTCCCGTGGCAAGATAGTTCACAAGATCCCTGAACCAAGGTTCGTCGGATACGTTCAAGAGTTGTTCGTCTGGGAAAGAATCATTGATCGGCAGGGTCACAGGTGAAGAAGTGATGCGCGAAAGATGGTCGGCTACAACGTTTTCACATCCTTTCTTATCTTTAATAAAAAGATCAAATTCTTGTAATAGAAGGATCCAACGTATTAGCCTACCTTTAGTATCCTTCTTCGCCAAAAGATGTTTCAAGAAGGAGTGGTCAGTGTACACAACTATTGGTGAGCCAATCAAGTAAGGCCTGAATTTTTCTAATGCAAATACAAATGCCAAAAGTTCTTTTTCGGTAGTTGCATAGTTAATTTGAGAATCATTCAGGGTCTTACTTGCATAATAGATCACGTGTGGCATCTTTTTAATGTGCTGTCCTAAGACTGCACCAACTGCAAAATCTGATGCATCATACATAAGCTCAAAAGGGTAGTCCCAATCTGGAGACGATAGAACGGGGGCTGTAGTGAGGGAGTGTTTAAGTGAGTCGAATGCTGCCTCACAATCCGAGTCAAAGGAAAGGTCGTATCCTTGGCCAAGAGAAGAGTTAAAGGTCTAGCAATTTTGCTAAAATGCTTAATGAATCTCCTGTAAAAGCCTGCATGGCCAAGAAATGATCGGATATCCTTGACGCTTTTGGGATGAGGAAGGTTTTGAATGACATCTATTTTAGCTCTGTCAACCTCAATGCCTTTTCGTGAAATAATATGTCCAAGCACAATTCCCTCTTGGACCATGAAATGGCATTTTTCCCAATTCAAGGTTAAGTTCTTCTCTTTGCAACGAGTAAGAACTGCGTCAAGATTCGATAGGCAGTCAGAAAAAGAGTCTCCGAAAATCGAGAAATCGTCCATGAAAATCTCCAAAAAATTCTCGACCATGTCCGGGAATATCCCCATCATACACCGCTGAAATGTAGCGGGAGCATTGCATAACCCAAAGGGCATGCGTCTATAAGCAAAGGTACCAAAAGGACAAGTAAATGTGGTTTTATCTTGATCCTTTTTGGCAATGGGGACCTGATTATAGCCAGAGTATCCGTCTATAAAGCAATAATACTCACGTCCAGCTAAGCGTTCTAGCATCTGATCAATGAAAGGTAGAGGAAAGTGGTCTTTCCTCGTAGCGACATTGAGTTTTCTGTAATCTATACATACACGCCACCCAGTTTGGGTGTGTGTCTGAATTAACTCATTTGCCTCGTTGGTAATAACTGTGATGCCAGATTTCTTAGGGACGACATGAATTGGACTCACCCATTGGCTATCGGAGATTGGGTAAATAATACCATTGTCAAGGCATTTGACGATCTCTTTCATCACCGCATCCTTCATGACGGGGTTCAACCGTCTCTGTGGTTCTCGGGTTGGTTTGGCATCATCCATCAAGTGTATATGATGTTCTACAATCAAGGGACTAATCCCTTTGATGTCCGCCATGGTCCAACCAAACGCCTGCCTATTAGATCTCAATACCGTCAAAAGTGCATTCTCTTGCTCTGATGCTAGAGAAGCGGATATGATAACCGGTAAAGACTCATTCTCACCTAAATATGCATATTTAAGATGAGAAGGTAAAAGTTTGAGATCTAATGCTGGCGGAGAAATAATAGAAGGTGGGATCATCGACTGATTTTCGGAGTCACAAAGAAGCTCATAGCCTGTGAAAGGTACAGACTCGGATGGTGATGAGTCAGGAGTGTCGGACTCAAGTGTGGAAAATGTGTCCTCACTAAGATGTGCAAGATCAAACATTGATGTGGTAGTGTCGTCGAGATCTTCAAAGCAAAGTTCCTGAACTCCGCAACTTTCGGGAGCAATCTCGTGGACAGAGCACACATCAAGTATATGAGCAGAGGGTTCTGATGGCTGACTTCCAATTTTGTAGATGTTCAGTTCAATTGACATCTTTCCAAAAGATAAGTTCATTGAACCGTTTCTACAGTTTATGATAGCATTGGAAGTGGCAAGGAATGGTCGACCCAAAATCACCGGAATTTGGATCCGGGGGTTCGCTACGGTTGTGTATCGAGAACAATGAAGTCCACAGGGAATACAAATTCCCCGACTTTTATCAACACATTCTCTAGTTCACCTCTAGGTTTGGTGATTGAACGGTCTGCCATTTGGAGAGTGCAGTTAGCTGGTTTCAACTCTCTAATCCCTAGCTGCTCATAAACAGAATTTGGAAGTAGGTTAACACTTGCGCCAAGGTCTAAAAGAGCACGGTTGATGTTTTTACCCCCAATAGAAATCGATATCGTAGGACATCCTGGGTCCTTACGTTTCTTTGGTAGCTGTGGGAGAAAAGCAGTGCTAACATTATTAGTCATGAAGACCTTTTTGGGCACTTGAGTCTTCCTCTTCCTAGTGCACAAGTCTTTAAGAATTTTCGCATAAGCGGGGACTTGTTGAATAGCATCTAGGAGAGAGATGTTGATGTTAACCTGTTTGAACATTTCCATAATCTTCTCCATATGTAGACTCGGTTTGTTAGCCCTTAACCGATTAGGATAAGGTGTTTTAGCAATGAGCGCTGGGTCCATCATAGGAGAAGGAAGTGTGTGTGGAACCGATCCCAAAATAGAAGTGGGAATCGTCGGTGGTAGACTAGAAGAGGTTTGCTAAGGTGGCGAGCCTAGAAGGAAACAGAGAATAGGCTCATGAGAAGGCGGTGGGGTAGAAGAACAAGGATCAGAAGTAGAAGTGTGTGTGTGAAGAAAGGTCTCAGACGGGGTGTTATTGATAGATTTTTCAGTATCATCAATCTCTTCCCCAACATGATTATTCAGCACTCTTCCTGATCTCAACGTTGTGATGACATTTACATTGTAATGCCCAGGATTCGGTAGGGGTTGAGACGGAAGTTTCCCTTTTTCTCTCGCACTCATTTCAGCTTTAAGTCGTGCAATTTCTGCTTCCATTGATCTGATACTCTCAGCTTGGGACGCTGAGTTTTTCTTTATCTCACTGACGGAAGACCTAACCTCAGCCGACACTTCCATGAAATTTGACAAGAGTGATTTCATGGTTTGTGTGAATGCAGAGAACTCGTCAGAACAGGTCAACTGCATAGGATTAGAAGGTGCAGGAGGGTTGACCTCGTTTTGAAATTTTTTTGACTGGTAGGGGTGCTGAGTGAGTTGAAGTGGTTGCTGTTGTGGTGGAAGAGCCCTTTGGAAATTGTTTTGGTTTGGAACCGTGTTTTGATTTTATTGTTGGTTCCAAGCAAAGTTAGGGTGATTCCTCCAACCCTGATTATACGTGGAAGAATAAGGATCGTTTCTAGGTCTTTGTTGGAAAGCAGCATTGGTATGCTCTTGACCTTGAAACGGAGAATTCAATGGACATTCTTCCGTCAAATGAGAAGGATCAGAACAGCATCCACATACAGTTTTGGGGAGCGACATCGGATTTAGGGAGGCTGCTAAAAATTTGTGTTCCATAGCTTCGAGCTTCTTTTGCATTGCTGCCATTTCAGCTTGAACACCTATGGACACATCAATTTGGTGTACACCACCCCTAAACGATGACTGGTTTCCACTCTCCCACTGTAAGGATTTTTCAGCGAACTCTTCTAAAAATTTCCAAGCTTCCCCATCATCCTTGGTCATAAAAGTGCCTTGACAAATGGCTTCAAGGTTCTGTTTAGTGGTAGGGTTAATGCCCTCATATATGATTCGGCACAGATCCCATCTCGGGATGCCGTGATGTGGACATTGAACCAATAGATCCTTGAAGCGTTCAAAGCACTTCGAGAATGGTTCAGTCGGAAGCTGGGTGAATTGATTTAGTTCGCTACGGACTCGAGCTGTCTTGTGATTAGGGTAGAATTTCTTAAGGAATGCCGCAACGAATTCTTCCCAATTCGAAATGGAATGTGCGGTAGTGTTATATAGCCACTTCTCGGCTATATCGCACAAGGCAAATGGAAGAAGACGTAGACGCATAGCATCCACTGAAAGTTGTGACGTACCCATCATTGCGCATACATTTTCAAATTTGGTGATAAAGACATATGCGTCTTCAGACTCCAGACCGTGGAATTTGGGTAGAAGATTGATGTATTGGGGTTTAATTTCAAAATTATCCCCGTTGGCTGGTGGAATGGATAAGCAGGTCGAAAGAGGACCTCGCATAGGATATCACTTATCTTGGAGAGAGATGCGGGGTGGATTCTGCGCACCTACGGATGGCGGCAGATTAGTGGGAAAGAAATTCGATGGAGAAGGATCCATCGATGTGGGTGTGGTGGTGGTTAAAGAAGAGGTAAATGTAGAAATACCGACTTCGGAGTCGATCGGGGAAACGCGGACTAAACGGGCACTAGAATCCCGTTTCCAGCCTATCTTGCACTAAAAGGGTTTAGTACAAGTGGCAGCGTGAATATAATTAGGGGAAATGAATGAAGTGATTGGTGTTTGTTTTGAAAAATATACGGATTTTTGAAAAAATGATGCAAATCACAACAAATGCAACAAGCAACCCTAAGTCTAGTGGTCACCTAGGTCAAGGCTCTAGACCGTTCCTAACTGCCAAAAGACAAGTCGCAGGATCAATCCTCCACTGCCTCTTTGTCTCTCTTATTGCCAGGTAAGTGCCAGGTAAGTGGGAAGGTACTCCACTACGTAAGTAGTGGGCCTAATTAATAACCACTAGCCTTAGACACACTTACCTTAGACACCACAAAAGAAACGCGGATAAACAATGGATTACCCACGGCCTTCTTCTGTCCTAAGTGAGCGCGACGGTCCTTAGAGTCATCTCTAGATATTTTTTAGTTAATGAAGGTAATGTGGATGCAAGTTTGTGATTTTTGGGGCTTAGGAAGGGTAATGAACTCCCCACCTAATCTGGATTTGGCCGTGTCCCTTAATTTCCGTATTAATATGCAAACAACCAAAAAATCAAAAACACGCACAATTTTTATTGCTTTTTGCGGCGCTGTGAATTTTTGCAAAGAAACTTGCAGCAAATTTGTTATTGGAGCAGACAGAGGAGGAGATAAGAAAGTGTAGAAGTCACCTGAGAAAATTGGCACAGCAATGCTACTGTTCAACCACGGTTCCGCCGCAACAACAGCCTTAAACCACGGATTCGCGACGCTTTTCACTGTTCACTGCACAAAAATTTCACAGCAAGCCTCTATTCACTCTCTCAGCTCTCTGGAATTTTCCAAATATTTTTCCAATTGCTCAGCAGACTCCAGATTTCCTTGCACAAATCAGTTTAGTGTTTTGCGCGAATTTTGATCTCAAAATTATAATGGAATAAACTTTTTAACTCAAATTTAAAAAATGAACGAATTAGCACACGATCCCCGGCAACGGCGCCATTTGATTGAAACGAATTCTTGTTGTGTATGTTAGAAAAGTGTATAGAAATCACAACCAAAAATATTTTGACCGCAATCAATAAAGGTGTTGATTTGTAGCGCGTTAGTAAGTGCGGATCATCCACAGAGAAAGTGTAATCCGTTCGTATTTCGAATTAGATGAATTGAAAAATTAAAGAAAGGAGAAAAGACAATTCAATTCAAGATTTGTAAAATGAATTCAAGAATCATCTAGATCTAATCTAAAATCAAGAAAACATTAAAAATCAAGAATCAAAAATTGATAGAATTCCAATCGATTTAAGTTTCAAGAATTGAAGTGAAGCTCGTAAGAGTTGATTAAATCTATAGACGTGAAGAAGACTAGCGATTACTTTTTCTTATCTATTAACGAATTGATGCTAGATCGATGACGATTTATCGAGGTTTAAGGATCTTGCGAAGAAACTAGGGTTTCCTCATCTCATCCTTTGTCCTTTCGATGAATCTCATTCACAAGCTAGCTTCTAGGAAATCAAACAATCGATCGTTGATCTCTAGTTCCGAGCAAAAATAATCAAGAAAGCATTTCGCATCGAAACTAGATTATCGATCATTTGATTTTCAAGAATTTACAAACATTATAGGACTTAAGAAATGTTTCAAGATTCGTCAACTTCATCATCTATTGACTCTCTCGACTCCTCCATGAGCGGAGTTTTACTCAATTATCATCACAAAGAACACATTCAAGAATCTAGATTGAATCATAATGCTTGAATTAAAAAGATAAGCAAGATTAAAGAATTGTCACCTTTATTTATCAACAATTTCGTTACAAATCTCTCAAAATCTACAAGAGTAAGGAACTTGATCGTCGATTTTGCTTCGCTCGGCTCCTTGAGTCGCGGATCGGCTTGGATCACTTGCTCCGATGAAGTTCGGCTTCGCTTCTAAAGGCTTTGAAGGATTCTTGCTTTGATTGAACTCGAAGATATTGAACTTTTGGCTTTTTGATTGGATTAGGGTTAGGGCGCACAAGTTGTGTCACTCAACTTGTGGTGGGGATGGATGTAGATTCAACAACCTTTAGAAGTGAAGCCTAGGGTCCCTTTTATAGCCTTAAGAATGGTTAGCTTCCTTTGTAAGCTTGGATTAGGTTAGCTTCTCTTGTAAGCTTTAGATTAGATTAGCTTCCCTTGTAAGCTAGGTAGTTAGGTAGAAGCTTCTAGAGAGAGTTAGTTAGGCTTTAGCTTCCTTCATAAGCTTGGAGGTTAGGAAGAAGCTTCTAGGCTTTAAGGTAGTTACTTAGCTTGCTTTGGAAGCTTGAAAGTTTAGCTTGAACAAGGAGCTTGCTGATCTGGCAGAAGACTCTAGAGATTTCTGGAAATTGACATAGCTTGATGAGGTGTAGGCATTGAGAGGAGAATTCTGCAACTGAGATTTGATGACGTCACCCACATGTGGCCGCGGATCCGCGGCGCAAGCCTGCTCCGGCCGCGGATCCGCGGCCCAATAGGAGCTTTAGTGTGTCATTTTCACAGCGTGGCTTTCTGCTGACTTCATGGTATTTTTCTGATATGTTGATTCTCAAAATTCCTTCTAGATTGCTTCCAGATCTCAAGTCTTTGAGTTGGCGTATTTTTTTATCAGCACTTTGACAATTTTGGCTCGGTTTCTGGAATTTCCTGCACAGACTTCGAAACAAGTGTTGCGCTATACAAGGATGATGCGATGCCATGATAAACACTCAATTTCCCTTAAAATGTCGGCTTTAAAGTATAACACAGGTATTCTGGTATTTTACAGGTGTATTGCTAATATGTGCTATATTAATACCGAACACTTCTCTATGAATGCAAATGGTAGGGAAATTTTCGTGTTATAAATGCAATATTTTCGACCGATCAATGGGACTGCATTGATTCTTATTAATGCAAGGATAAAACAAACCTAATTGATGTTGTTGGAACCAATTTTAAAAACTGACATTACAGACGTACGCTTTTGCTTTGCACAGCGGTATTCGGTTATGAATATCCAGCACCTCATTCGACGAGGCAAGGGCCGAGATCCCTTCATCGGGAGTGACCCCTTGAGTAAAAGTTTGCGTCAACGTAATAACTTCACTATAGTCGATTATTTTTGCTTTACATCGTGGTATTCAGTTTGGAATATCCTGCACCCCATTCGATGAGGAAAGAGCCGAGATCCCTTCACCTGGAGTGACCTTTTTAGCAAAGGTTTTCGCAACTATATATTTATATAAGCTATCAGGTTCCTTCAACGATATCAAGTTCATTACGTTAAAGGTTTTTCGCCAAAAACCATTCGTAGCCCTCCGTCATTTCACACGGGTAGCACTTAGTATTCATGCTATGTTAGTTGGCCTATGTCAAGGCATAGTGTATGGTAGCTATTTGTTACTTTTCTGTTGCATAGATAGATGCGTTGGTTTGGGATAGTCGTACTACTTTGTTGGCCTACGTCAAGGGTATGTACGAGTGGGTTCAAATTAACCTGGACAATGACGGGTAGAACTTGACATGTGACTTATGATTTGTTGGCCTACGTCAAGGTTATAAGAGCATGAGGTAAAAATTCACATCGGGAGTTTCAAACATACAAGAAACTTGCCATGCATGCGCATATCTTCTGGAGTGTGATAACTTGAGTGGCTTCCATCAAGTTATCATGCGATGATAGTTGGATCCCGATTCTCACTGATGATTAGGATTACTCCTCGGGTGATTTTAGATGATCCCGACTAATTCTCCTTTTGGGTTTGGAGGAGAATTCGAGGAAATAGTGGGAGCCATCCTGATTAGATAAAGTGATTAACCATTCTGATCTAGGTTATAGTGCATGCTGAGTATTTCTTTTCTCTCTCTCTTTGGCTGCGACTATGACCCGCCCTAAACTAAAACTTATGAACCAAGTTAACCGAATCTTTTTAAAACACTTTGGCCTTTGGATTGTCTGAGTTGCATACAACATCGCCACTCCTTTTTTTACCCTTTGCTTTTCTCCAGAACATTCCGTATCACTACGTAGATCCACTTCCATTGGATAAATCCATCGTATAATTACATACGAACTCGAAGGAACTTTTTCAAGGATGGATTCTGGTTCTGGAGAGAATGAATAGGACTATTCAGTTGTCTTTTCCTTTTACCTTCTCTCAGGTTGTGAGAACGCTTAGGATTAGGAGAGGGTATACCTATTACGCTTATTGGATAGTCTTCTTCCAAACCATAGGCATGTGCCGAAAGGTAGGGAAAGAAGAAAACTAATTAGCCTAAGTTGGGTGTACAGAAGGTAATAAGTAAAGACAAAATAAAGAGATTAGAAAAAGGGCAAAGTAAATTGCGACTGCTATCATTCACGACCAAACCGCGTATTTCATCTCCACTCCTACTTCACCTTTTCTTTTCTCCGGTTCAGGAGAAATATAATAAGTTTTATTCAGTTGTCTTTTATCATCACCTTCTCTCAGGTTGCGAGTACTTCTAGGATTAGGAGAGTACACCTATTATGCTTATTGGATAGTCTTCTTCCAAATCATAGGCTGGTGCCGAACGGTAGGAAATGAAGAAAACCATTTAGCCTAAGTATGGTGTACAGAAGGAAATGAGTAAAGACAAATAAAGGGATTTGGAGAGATGGCAACGAAATATACGGTTACAGTCATGAATTAGATAGTGGAAGAGGTATTACTAGGAATACCAGTTAACCCTTTGAAACATTTTCATGTTTCAGTTTCACTGTGTATTGTTAATAGAAAACTGATTTCCCAATTAGACCCTTACTTCAGGGTATGTATTTACCAGGTATGATTCTCACATCTGTATGGTTTTACAGATGATGAGTGGGAGTAAGTTATTGGGAATTAGGTGATCATCCTTATTATATCGGAATTCGTTGTAATTGGTGATATTTGAGGAAATCACCTGGGTTTTTACTTGACTGCAAATATTTGGTTTTGAATATCCGTTGTTATGCACCAATTTCAAACTGATATATCTGTACGTTTATTTTATAAAGTGAGATATAACTTTTTGAAATTATGTCTGTGATATTTACCTATATCAGTTGATGGTTAGGTAAGGTGCATTCAACAGTGGTGTAATTCTTCTTAACCATAGTACAGTTTTCAACCTACAACGCACAGGGTTAGAGTCGTTAAACTCAATGGACTTATACAAAGTATTGTATGTTGTCCAGTGTCCATTAGGACAAACGGGTTGGTACTCGTACTATATTATCTTTACTTGTGACTTCTCCAGTTCTGGACAAGTATTTCGTTGAAATGCAAGGTCCTGATATTGAGAAGTTATAGGTATAAGAATAAAGTAGAGAACCATTTGTTAGAAGTATCAGGATTCTTCGAAGTAGTCGAAGATGTAGATACTTGTGTTTGGTATTCCGTTTATAATAATGTTTTTGAGAACTTGCTTCTCTGTCGGGTTACTCATATATGGATGTACTCCTGGTTGAGTAATGCTGATTGGTCTCATTCTGTTTGGTTGATATGCACTGGAGACAGCTGCATGATTTTGAATCTGGTTCCAATAAAATTAGTGCCTTTGTTTCTATATGGTATATAAAATCAATTTGTATCTTAACGATGTTAAGATATAGGGGGTTATCCGGATGATGCTTAAAACCAGAATCTGGACAAACTCAAGGCACGTTTCAGTAATGGCCGTTTATGGGTTATCGCGGGCTTTGACGAGGGTTAACTTTCTACCATTGGGAAGATCAATAGTTATATTGTTCTTGACTCGCCACTAGTTTTAGTAAAATGGATTTTTTCAGAAAACAAAAGTGGGAGTATGGTAGAATTGGAAGATATTCCAGAACCACAAACGATTACTGAAAATTTAATAGAACTTAAAGATTCAATCGGGTTTGACATTTCATTAGCCACTCCGCAGATTTGGTGGGTAACCTCAGACACCCGAGAGGTACTTCGGTATTCTCTGAAACGGTGACAGGGAGGTTCTTGTTTACCCAGACTTACCATTGCTGTTGTTCTAGACTATAAGACCCGACAGGAAGATGAGTATAGCATCGTTCTAAACTAGCTTTAGAAGTGCACGTGTATATGACCCAGCCAGAGGGTTATTGTAGTCAGTGGGAGCAGTGGGAGCAGTGGAAGCATAGAGGGCAAGTAGCTTATGTCTATTTATAGACTGAAGCAGGTATAGTGGAAATAGATCATCTATTTTTGATGTGACAGTCATAGGCTTTGACTTCATCAGAAAAGGAGATGGATACGGTAAGAAAGTAGCAGGGTGTGATGTCCTGCTATTTGGGATGACATACACATTATAGGAAGTGAAATTCCTATACTACGATCGGTTATACTTTGGTTGTCACACAGTTGTTTTCTCTACATAGGACATGGATATAATATCAGATTTTCAGGTTACTAGATCTATAGTTTTAGATCTAGATTTTGGAAGTGTCCCAATTTGGGTACTTGACACTATTCTAAAGTGTTTTAGAATGGACGACTCCTGGCCTGGTGGTGTACCTGCAGGTGATGGAGTCACCTTCTCTAAAGGTGTCTTACAGACTAAAGGGGAGAGCGATCTGCATGATTAGCATATCACTTGCTTAGGCAATTGAATTAATCATGAAATGTCAAGTACCACACCAGATGTTGTTTTTGCACTAGCTGCAATAATCATATATTAATCCAATCCTGGAGAAATGTAGGGAAGCAGTTTATGAACATAAATGGATGTTCTTGAGATATGGTAACGGCAGCCTCCTTCGGGAGACGGTTATCATTTCAGGCTTCCAAGGTGACCTGAATGACAGAGTCGCTGTCAGAGTTATAGTTTTTCCCTCTTTTGAGAGACAGTATGTTGGACAGGTGGTCCAAGCGGATACTGAGGAAAGGCATAGCGCATGATAGTGATTAAATTCAGTAGATGATGCAGTCTAGGAAATTTGCTGGATTTGGAGTTCATTTGTGAACTGGGCCCCATCAGATATCCAGACAATTTCCAAGACAGATATCGCTCATTTCGGGAGATAGCTTTCTCCGTGAAATTGAGATATAAAGAGATATAGAAAGAAACATTGGAGCGGATCCACTCACTGAGGCTATTTCTCGAACACATTAGTTTCAAAAACAGGCTTTGTGAGACTGATTAGTAGAGAAGTTGGGTGTTCGGTATCACACGGGCTGTGAGTATGCGACATCGCAATAATTGGCCTTAAGTGCAAGTGGGAGATTATTTTCTATAGTGCCCTCAAGGCAATTATCGTAATCGCAGGCAGGTGACTATGATGATTGAGGGATGAACAATACCGATATAACAGTCTTACTTAAGATGATAGTATGCTATTTGGTTTGTCTTTATCATCATGTACGTGTTGATAGAGCTCATAGGATTCTTGCTTGACTACCAGCATAATGATGGCGATCATATACGTGGGAGCTGGGGGTCTATAAGCACATCCTTAAATGTCCCTAGTCATGGAAGTATCGAGACTGGGCATCGATACTCCAGTGTAGACTGGTGTATACTTATCTAGACCCTGACAAGAGGCGGTGGCCGGTTTCACAAGCCATTGGTGTCAGTTGTTCACCTAAGATAGTATACAGGTGCTCGTTCGGTTATGAGTATACTGGACGGACTCGCCGGGAACATGCTAGTTGGTATTATACCTATTGTCAGATAGCAGTTCCGTGGTGACATGTGTTCATGTTAGTTTGTCGACCTGAGATCGTCATTTGTCTGGTGTGAGTTCCCACTGTGCTTTGATTACTACCCTACCACGGCTCAAAGGAGTCGTGCAAACAGGTTTTAGTTGGGTACAGTCCCGAGCCACATGGAGGCAGTGAGCGGATCGTCAGGGATTCGTCTTTCCCGGTATTAGGGGTTGATGTCGCGTAGTGTACGGGTGGCCATCACCAGAAATCTTCGGCCGGGGTATACGAGAATTACCGATCCATGATCGATAGTTTCTCAGGTGGTGATGGGTTTCATACCGACACGAATTATCGCGTTGTTAGGGGTCTGACTTTATCCACCCCCTAGACTCGATATGCGATACTCATAGACGAACGGACCGGACTGTACGGATATTGTCACTGTCAGGCTCAGTAGGGTTTCAGGATGAGTTTGCTCGTCGGCCTCCCATTCGCTCAATACCTGGGCAGCCATTACGTACAGCTAGTGCCACTGACGTGCTTGTGGTTAAACCCACTGCCAGCGTATTGACGAGTCTTTAGAGTCCCACACAGAGGGTTTCCCTGGTTCGGGCGAAACGTTGTAGAGGCCGTATGGTTTTATGGTAGGGTTTGATTATACTCGTGCACTTGTGCACGGATCATGATCGGACGGATAGTACTAGTGGGTTTTGGTTTAAGCCGGATCCTAGTATTATATTGTTGGAATATTTTTGTTTCGTTGTATCCGTATTCAGTCGAATACGGATGCAGGTATGTATATACGAATGAGTGGTTTTCTTATGATCCGTTACAAGATTACTTTTTGAAGTTGCCATTTTCCTTTCTTCCATTTTAAATATTTGGTTTAATATTTTAATGTGAAAATGTGGAAATTTTAGTATGCATGGAAAAATTTTGGGCTAGGCAAAATAGTTCGAAATTTGTGTGTGTGTCATGGTGTGCTGGCAAGTGGCAGTGATGGGCTTTTTCGTGGCCATGCTTTGTATTTATGAGGCATGGGTATTTGGTGAGGAATGGGTGAGTGCTAGGATATTTTGGTTGGGGTGAGGTGGCTGCTTCTTGGTTTGGAGAGGGGATTAATTAATTGATTTGTGTTTGTTTTTATCACTACAATTTCCCCCTCACCTCTACACTCACATTCACAGAGCCCCCATTCTTCAATCCTGGCCGAGCATATTGTATTCTCCCTTCACTTGAAAATTCCTTGAGCTCACTCACTTCTTCATATTTCCAAGTGGCAACTTCAATTCACCTCCACCAAAACCCTTGGGTGCCTTGAGACAAAGTATTCGCACACTATCTCTATTTCATCTTGGGTATCTAGGCTAGCAAACTGGATGCCCGACTTTCTTCGGTTCGAAGAGGGAGCCCGTATTACTAATTCTCGACGTGGATCATCTTCGACGAGGGAGACCGGAGAGCGAGTTTGTTTGGGGCAGCAGCGAGGAGTTTGGGTATATTTGATTGAAGACCAAAGGACACGGATCGATCGGTATAACCGTTCTAACTCCTTTTTACATTTAGCTAGTGCAGGGTTAATGGTAGATCCGGGCATCGGGTCTTGGTAGCGCCGGTTTATTAAATTTTTGTTTCGCATTTGGCCGCGTTTTGATGGCCGGGACGCTGCCGTAACCCAACATACTCATTTCACAAATTTGGTGCACAACCTCACTACAAACCTATTGGTGGGGTCAAGCTAGGATTTTGAAGACTTTGAGCAACTCAAGAAACATCTTGAGTTGCCAAATGAGGTAAATCCTATACTATTAGTTAAGTTATTGATTTTCCTAACATCCTATAGTAGTTTAGAGTTATTCAAATGAAGTTTAGTGATCTTAGAAAATTTCAAGAGGAGGTTTAAGGTATAGTTTAATGTGTGAAGGTGTGTGAAGGTGTATGGAGGTGTAATTGGTGAATACAACCCATCTAGTGTTAAAAATCCTGGACCAAGTGAATTTTGAAACCCCAAGACATGAACTTAGAAACTTTCCGAGTCGGTTTTGTGATCTTTTTGGAGGTCTACAGGGAATCTGGAGCAACTCGGGACCTTTATAAAAAAATTAAACATATACATTAACCTAGTTAGATAAATAGGAGACCACCATGAGAAGACGAGACCAAACTTCAAAAATTGGGCCGGCGGGGGCGGTTACTGTAGCACTTTTGGTTGGCCATAATTTGGCTATTGATATTGGGTTTTGTCCTGTAGCTCACACTCCTCATAACTTAGCCACTGTATTTTTTTTGTTCCAGATTACCCGAGGCAAAATCTGGGAGCGTTTGAGTTAATAATAGTAATGGTTTTCCTATTTCTAAAACATGGGTTTTGGCATTTAATTGTGGATTTGGTTGTTGGACGTTTATACGTCAACGACGAGGGTTCTATGATTGTTTTTGCATTCGTAGGCTATAGGTTCTAACCTATGAGCACTTCGCATGTCGTGTAGGTTTTTGAATCGAATTTTAATGTGATACGATTTATTTCATGATATGTAGGCACTCTCATGTGGACATCGAACAACAAGGAAGAGCGTGGCATCTTTGACTTCGGTAAGCGAGGATCAAGGTGAGTAGATGTATATCTATGGGGGAAGTCGGGTGGATGGCGTATAGCACCCCCGCAATTTCATAGGGTAGGATGTGAATATGATACACACACACACATACATATATATACATATGTGTTATTGTGAGACGTGAATACTCAGCAAGAAAGGCTGTAGGGGACCATGAGTTGGATTTAGCGTAATTGGAAGAGAGTGCTTTTAGTTTAGTTTCTTTGTCGCGAAACCCTAGAGTAAAGGTTGACACACACACACGCACACACGTGATATGATTTTGGGTGTATATGTTTATATGTATGTATGTATGTATATATATACACACACACACACACACACACACACACGTATACACAGATGATGAGCACAGTATATAATACTTAGAGATGAGTCGATATGATCGGGCATGATGCTGGGAGTGATATGTGATTGAGTCGTGACATGATATACGGCATGATATTATAGTGGATCGTTGGGTGATGTGTATTCATACACACGAGGATATATGTTTGATGATAGTGGAATGTACTAGAGTTTAGAACGGTGCCCCTAATTCATGATATTACGATAATGACACCATATGAATAATGAGGTATATGTGATATTTGACCCGTACCCCGATTTTGGGATGCTGAATGATGGATCTTACCTTACGAGATATAGATATGATGATTGATCCGCACTTTTGACTTGAGGATGTCATACTATGTAATATACAGTACGCGACGCTATGAGGCTGGATCCCCGACTACTAGGTATATCGACTCGGAATTTAGGTGGATTTCTTACCCATTCGACTAGTCTCTTAGTTTAGTCCTGTAGTTGATTTTGTAGATGTTAGACTAGGCTCGAGTCATATTTACTTTTCAAAACTAACGAATCGTGAGTATTTATAAAGACAGGCCGAGGGATACTACGGATTTTTCAAAAGACGTATCTTTTCTTAAAGACCCCGTAGCCCCTATTTTTCTAAAACCACGATTCGTGCTATTTCAAACACCAAAAACTGTATGACTTGTATATAGAAATGTATATTCTTCAATGTTGCGGTTACTACATCATTTTCCATATATTCATATTGTTCTCATCGCATTACATGCTTATATATGTGTTTTCTTTAGTTATTATGAATCCCTGTTGTCAGGACACTAACACCATTACCGATGATGCGTATGCTCCACGTACACTTGCTTGCCGGCTCACACACATCATCATCGGTAATTTCCATATCACGTACACATTAGAAAACATTACTTCATTGGTATAATTTGCTAGATGGTAGTTTCAATATAGTACTAGTACGCTTGCTTTCATATGCTTGTTTAGATATTGCATTTCTTACTTAGATACTTCATGCATTTATACATTCATTCTGTTATGCAATATCCTGGGGCTTTATGCCTGTATTCACTGTTTATTGACTCTTGATTTTGGGATTTCGGATTTTCCATGAGGTTTCTTGATTTGGGGAAAACCTTAGGGATTTAATAAACTCATTATCATTTTAAAATGCAAGTTGCGGTTTTCTCGTGATATGATGTATGTTTCGTTCACCATGAGTTTTCCTGATTTCTGTTGGTTTTCAAGACCCGATTCGAGCAGTAGAATGAACCGTTTCGGGTACATGGTGGACCCGATACGGTACCCCGAGGCGAGAGTGTTTTGTGGGGATGACGATGAGCCTGGCAGGGGCAGACTATCTACCGGTGATGTCGGGCGCGGCGGATATCCGGAGGATACCGACGTAGTCGACAGATTTGATGTGATGGGCCGATACGGACAGACGGAGCCCATGGGCCGATCCGGATTGACGGAGCCCGAGATTTGAGTATTATGTGTCGCTGTCGGACATGGACTTCGTGATGTTTTGAGTGCCGGTGCTGGGCACTCGGGTTTTATCATGATTTGTGTGTTGTTGCTGGACACACGTTGGATGGTGCATTAGTACATGTAACACATAGATATATTATTACTCATGACACGGACACGAGTACTTTGATATCACACTTATGATATGATGTCACCCTTGTTGTAGTATTGTGTATTTTTTTTATGACCCATGAGAGAGTCATACATGCGATTTCTTCTCGGTGATTTCTTCTACTCATGAGTTGGCAACTCACCTCCGTTGTGCCACAGTTTCTTTCAGGTTTTGCCGTACAGGTTTCCTTGGCGGCTTTGCGGGCACACCACTTCTTTCCGGATGATTGCTTGGGTAGGTGGGTTCACTTGCATCGTGACCACCGTTGTACTTTCATTTATTTCAGTTGTATCTAGTAAGCTCTATCAACCAGTTGTAGGTGGGTTCACTTGTATTATTTGATAGACTTAGAAAACCAGTTGTTTATTCTTTCGACCTTAGAGTCGCGCGCTTGTATTATTATGGTTCTTCTCTGGTTTTCTTGAGAATGTTGGTTTTCTTTCTGAGTTTTGATCCTCGCCCTTCGGCATTGTATATTATATTGCTTGCGTGGTTGTTTCCACCAATTGGCGAAGAGATGCGTTATATTATATTGCTTGTACCGTTTTCGGGTTAAAAATAACAAGGGAGGTGCTGCCCAAATTTTCAATGACGAAAATGTTTTCAAGTGGATACAAATATTGGGTTTTCGTATGTTACTATCTATGTTTTAAAGAGGAACTTGATTTCTGTAACCTTATTTCAATACCGCACCTCTACTATTTTCCTCTATTAAGGTTTAGATAGTTGTTGTTGTTGGCTTACTTGTATTATGTGTAGTCCTATAGACTTCACCTGATGCAAGTGCCAGTCACGTGCTTTATTCGGGTCGTGACAAAGTTGGTATCAGAGCGCTAGGTTTAACCTTGGTACAAGTCTAGGTTTGACTATGCGGAGTCTAGGGCATATATATATATATATATATATATATATATATATATATTCAGAACCTAGGCTTGACCTTACGGAACTTAGACTTGGTCGAAGGGGTATTAGACCCGAAATTTCGTCGCGTAGGTTGACCGTCGTTGATGGAGTAGGTGACTTAAGTAAAGTGACGTATCGTGTGTATGTTCCGCAGCATACTTACGATACGCTACTCCGCTTAAGAAGCCTTAGGATGTACATTTCTTTGCACTGTATTCTATTCGTTCCTATGATCCATCCTCATCGATATCGGATTGTGGTTTTTGTTACCACGATTACACGAGAAGAGAGAGCTCCGGCTAGAGGTTCGGTCAGCATGAGCTCGTCTTAGACGAGCACTGACCAGGCGTAATTCCGGTGACACACGATTGCATAGATATGTCATTTTATTTTGTTTTTTTGTGACACGAGCGTTTTGATGGATTGTTTTTACTAAGATTTCTCGAACGTTTAGATCGGCACTAGAGGATTGGGCCACTGCTAGAGGCCGGCTAGAATGTGATGACCGTGAATGTATCGTCTATTCTTGAGGATTGAGGCATTGTTTAGCGTGCGGATGAATGAGCCAGCTGTTGCTGCAACTGACAATATATCGCCCCAGATGTTTGAAGCTATTGCTACACGAGTTTATCCTTAGGGATATGATAAAAGATCGCTAGTCACCCATGGATGAATGACTAGGACATGTGGTTCGTTTGCATACCCCGATGCGAGGTCATCAGATTGATTAATTTCAGCTAGAGAGGACTTCACACAGGCACGTTGAGAGTCGCTAGAAAACGGACGAATGAAGAGTATTCCTCCGACGATTTGGAAGAGTTTCCGAGGGTGTAGTTGGCCAGATACCTACCACAAGATATTGAGCTATCGAGTTCGTAGTTTCGGAAGGAAGACTCTAGATATGAGTATAACCATTTGTAGCGCAGTCCATGCAGCTACGAAGAGACGAGTCCGAATCAGTCCACATTAGATAAAAGTGTAGTAAGAGGTTCGCACGAGATTTTGACGAGATGACGGTCCACTCCGTTGACATCAGAGATGTGATACACTTGCAGAGGCGTTGAATATGGATATATCTTTCAGAAGAAGTCGTGATGAGTATGCAGCTGTTCCGGAACAAGAAATGGATTTAGTAAAGGGTGATAACTTCCGGGCAGTTCGGCAGAGACGAGATTTGGGAGAGACCCTGACAAAATCTTTCTGGAATACTACACGAGAAGACTTAGCCCCAGGATCGGTCGTATCACGCACACCCAATAGGCCAGAGTTCGGCATCATCGACGAGACATGTTATGAGCGACCATGATAATTGGCCAGAGATCTTCAGAGGATGTGCCAGAGCGGAACTGTTCCCGTCATCATTCCATATTGGGCCGTTGAGCCGAGGAGTTATGTAACTGGCAATCCGCAGTGAGAGACGAAAGCCTAAGGGCGCAAGGCGCCAGACCATGAACAGGAGGCAAGTAGATATCTTGCTTTGGTAGCTTTGGATGCACCGACACCTTCTCGACTTTGAAGGAAGGACACATCGACGACGGTCATTTATAATTTGTGATTTGGTGTTTCGGATTTGACGTTTCCGTTGTTTTAGATTCTGGTATTATGAGGATTTCGTTTTTTTATGATTGATAATTCCTGCGTGCACCATAGTTGCACATGTTTTGCATATATATGTATCCGTCATGCTGATCTTTTTGTTTTATGCACATTCATTACACTCGATTTCGATTTTATGCCGTCCAAGACAGTTGATTTGGATTTCATGCGTATTGGCATACATATGATTTGACTTGTGCTTTCGGCATAGTTTTCATGAACTTTTAACACCTTGATTTGGTTTTATGCACACTGATGCACATGGTTACGAGTGTTTATGCCACGATATACTTGAGTTGGGTTGATGTATGTTGTATACCATCGATTTCGATTGAGAGTTCGATATTTTTTCGTGCACCATGTGCACTTGACTGAGGTTTTGCATACACTTGGTGCACCTTGATGCGATTTTGTGCACACCAGATGCACTAAATCGGGATTCTTCGTGCATTTCAGATGCACCTGATATTGTTGTCAGGCACACCGTTGCCCTTGACAGATGTTTTCGTGCACACCCGTTGCACTTAGATTTTGTTTCTATGCACATGTATGGCACATGCATTGATTTCGATTTCTGTGCGCACCAGATGCACGTGGCATTATTATATATACTATTGAGTATGACTTCCTTTGAGCGGTATATTTTTATGATATTTACTATTTTGTTTAGTAATCGAGCAGGACTGTTCTGAGAACGGTACCTAAGTGTTTTGCATGCATCGATAATTACTGAAAGGATTTCAAAAGAAGAGGGGGAGCTATAGTCTCAATACGTTCTTATGTGTCCAAGATGACACGAAAACTTTACAAGGGAAACCCTTCTAAATCATTTTCAAAAGGCGGAATGTGTATGTTAAACAAAAGATATGTATGTATAGCTAATTTCCTTATAATGGACGTCCGCTACTTGTGCTGTGATATACGCATCGCACGGCGATTTGAAAAAGGTTTTGCATGCATTTCTACTTGGATGTTTCACGATTTTACAACGATGCGTACTATGTGCCTGTTTTGATTATATCATATTGGTTTTCGTATTGGATTTGACACTCGTATTTTCTCCATAACTCTGATGATTGCGTACTGCTTGATGGAGTTCTGATTTTGAGTTTTACCTTCATTCTCATGCGCATGCCTTGCGCTAAGATATGTATTATGCATTCCTGATACTCAGAGCCCCGATGATTTGATTATTTTACTGAAATGTTTTAATAGTTGGGGAGCTTAAATTTAAATTCGGGGACCGAATTTATTTAAGGGGGGAAGATTGTAACATTTCAGAAAATAAAATATTATTTTTTAGAACTTAAATAATTAAAATAATAAATTTCAGGAATATTATTAAGTACAAGGATTGGTTTTAATGAAAGGGTATAACTATATAACGATAGTTTGGAAAATTAATATAAATGATTAGTTTTGAAGGTATTTATGTGATTTGGGCATTTTATGAGATATTAAACAATTATTTGTGTATGGGTTATTCACTGAACTCGATTAGTGTTTCACTAAATTTCTGCATTTATCCGGTTTATGTGCATGGCATGCAACAAAGCATGTCACAAATACTTGCTACATTTTTTTATGCACCATGGTTCTTTGACTTTTTTTAATGATTTGTTTTGAGTTTAAAACAAAACAAAATAAAAGAAAATAAAAGAGGGAGAGAGAGTGTGTGTGTGATGGGACATGTATCATGGTTGATGTGTGAGAGAGAGAGGGGGGTTTCTACTATGGCTCTAGATATTTCCTCACTTCATCTTCATCATTTTCTTCACCTCTTCTCTTTTCTCTTCATCTCCCTCCATCACCCTCACTACACCCCATTAAAACACCACCCAATCAAGGCCAAAACCATATACTCATTTCACAAATTTGGTGCACAGCCACACTACAAACCTATTGGTGTGATCAAGCTAGGATTTTGAAGAATTTGAGCAACTCAAGAAACTTCTTGAGTTGCCAAATGAGGTAAATCCTACGCTATTAGATAAGTTATTGATTTTCCTAACATCCTATAGTAGTTTAGAGTTGTTCAAATGAAGTTTAATGATCTTTGAAAATTTCAAGAGGAAGTTTAGTGTATAGTTTGATGTGTGAAGGTGTATGGAGGTGTAATTGGTGACTACAATCCATCTAGTGTTAAAAATCCTGGACCAAATGAAATTTGAAACCCCAAGACATGAACTTAGAAACTTTCCGTGTCGGTTTTGTGATATTTTTGGAGGTCTACAAGGAATCTGGAGCAACCCGGGACCTTTATAAAAAAATTAAACATATACATTAACCTAGTTAGATAAATAGGAGACCACCACGAGAAGACGAGACCATACTTCAAAATTTGGGCCGGCGGGGGCGGTTACTGTAGAACTTTTGGTCGGCCAGAATTTGGCTGTTGATGTTGGGTTTTGTCCTGTAGCTCACACTCCTTATAACTTAGCCACTGTATTTTTTGTTTTGTTCCAGATTACCCGAGGCAAAATCTGGGAGCGTTTGAGTTAATAATAGCAATGGTTTTCCGATTTCTAAAACATGGGTTTTGGCATTTAATTATGGATTCGGTCGTTGGACGTTTGTACGTCAACGACGAGGGTTCTATGATTGTTTTTTCATTCGTAGGCTATAGGTTCTAACCTATGAGCACTTCGCATGTCGTGTGGGTTTTTGAATCGAATTTTAATGCGATACGATTTATTTTGTGATATGTAGGCACCCTCATGTGGACATCGAACAACAAGGAAGAGCGTGGCATCTTTGACTTCGGTAAGCGAGGATCAAGATGAGTAGATATATATCTACGGGGGAAGTCGGGTGGATGGCGTATAGCACCCCAGCAATTTCATAGGGTAGGATGCGAATATGATACACACACACACACACATATATACATATATATACATATGTGTTATTATGAGACGTGAATACTCAGCAAGAAAGGCTGTAGGAGACTATGGGTTGGATTTAGCGTAATTGGAAGAGAGTGCTTTTAGTTTAGTTTCTTTGTCGTGAAACCCTAGAGTAAAGGTTGACACACACACACGCACACACGTGATATAATTTTGGGTGTATATGTTTGTATGTATGTATGTATGTATGTATGTATGTATGTATGTATGTACACACACACACGTATACACGGATGATGAGCACAGTATATGATACTTGGAGATGAGTCGATATGATCGGGCATGATGCTGGGAGTGATATGTGATTGAGTCGTGACATGATATACGACATGATATTATAGTGGATCGTTGGGCGATGTGTATTCATACACACGAGGATATATGTTTGATGATAGTGGAATGTACTAGACTTTAGAACGGTACCCCTAATTCTTGATATTACGATAATGATACCATATGAATAATGAGGTATATGTGATATTTGACCCGTACCCCGATTTTGGGATGCTGAATGATGGATCTTACCTTACGAGATATAGATATGATGATTGATCCGCACTTTTGACTTGAGGATGTCATACTATGTAATATACAGTACGCGACGCTATGAGGCTGGATCGCCGACTACTAGGTATATCGACTCGGAATTTAGGTGGATTTCTAACCCATTCGACCAGTCTCTTAGTTTAGTCCTGTAGTTAATTTTGTAGATGTTAGACTAGGCTCGAGTCATACTTACTTTTCAAAACTAACGAATCGTGAGTATTTATAAAGACAGGCCGAGGGATACTACGGATTTTTCAAAAGACGTATCTTTTCTCAAAGACCCCGTAGCCCCTATTTTTCTAAAACCACGATTCGTGCTATTTCAAACACCAAAAACTGTATGACTCGTATATAGAAATTTATATTCTTCAATGTTGCGGTTACTACATCATTTTCCGTATATTCATATTGTTCTCATCGCATTGCATGCTTATACATGTGTTTTCTTTAGTTATTATGAACCCCTGTTGTCAGGACACCAGCACCATTACCGATGATGCGTATGCTCCACGTACACTTGCTTGCCGGCTCACACACATCATCATCGGTAATTTCCATGTCACGTACACATTAGAAAACATTACTTCATTGGTATAATTTGCTAGTTGGTAGTTTCAATATAGTACTAGTACGCTTGCTTTCATATGCTAGTTTAGATATTGCATTTCTTACTTAGATACTTCATACATTTATACATTCATTCTGTTATGCAATATCATAGGGCTTTTTGCCGGTATTCACTGTTTATTGACTCTTGATTTTGGGATTTCGGATTTTCTATGAGGTTTCTGGATTTGGGGAAAACCGCAAGGATTTTATAAGCTCATTATCATTTTAAAATGCAAGTTGCGGTTTTCTCATGATATGATGTATGTGTCGTCCACCATGAGTTTTCCTGATTTTTTTTGGTTTTCGATACCCGATTCGAGGAGTAAGATGAACCGTTTCGGGTATATGGTGGACCCGGTACGGTACCCCGGGGCGAGAGTGTTTTGTGGGGATGACGATGAGCATGGAAGGGGAAGACTACCTACCGGTGATATCGGGCGCGGCGGATATCCGGAGGATACCGACGTAGTCGAGAGATTTGATGTGATGGGCCGATCCAGATTGACGGAGTCCATGGGCCGATCCGGATTGACGGAGCCCGAGATTTGAGTATTATGTGTCGTTGTCGGACATGGACTTCGTGATGTTTTGAGTGTCGGTGCTAGGCACTCAGGTTTTATCATGATTTATGTGTCGTTGCTGGACACATGTTGGATGGTGCATTAGTACATGTCACGCATCGATATATTATTACTCATGACACGGACACGAGTACTTTGTTATCATACTTATGATATGCTGTCACTCTTGTTGTAGTATTGTGTATTTTTTTGTATGACCTAGGAGAGAGTCATACATGCGATTTCTTTTCGGTAATATCTTCTACTCACGAGTTGGCAACTCACCCCCGTTGTGCCACAGATTCTTGCAGGTTTTGCTGTAAAGGTTTCCTTGGCGGCTTTGCTGGCACACTACTTCTTTCCGGGTGATTGCTTGGGTAGGTGGGTTCACTTGCATCGTGACCACCATTATACTTTCATTTATTTCAGTTGTATCTAGTAAGCACCATCAACCAGACTTGTATTATTTGATAGACTTAGAAAACCAGTTGTTTATTCTATCGACTTAGAGTCGCGTGCTTGTATTATTATGGGTTTTCTTTGGTTTTCTTGAGGATGTTGGTTTTCTTTCTGAGTTTTGATCCTCGCCCTTCGGAATTGTATATTATATTGCTTGCGTGTGTAGGGTGTTTTTCGTCACCCCATTGAGATGGGAATGCGCGCGTGCTTGTCAGGCGCATTACAGATTCCCCCTGCCTAGGGTAGGCTGGGGTTTATTGATTGTGGGGATCGAAATCTCCGGCAGCCGCGGACTATGCTGTCATTAATTACTCTTCGCCTTTGGAGCGAGAGAACCTCCGATTGATGGGTCAAACAGGTCATGCGAACTCAATGTGCAGTGTTGTGTTTTGAAGGGGTTTTGGATATATCGGGGGCCCCGCAGAGTTTTTACACGGGTGCCGCTACCCGGATAGCGGGCTGGGGGTCAAGGGGGCTAGCAGCCCCCTTGCGGGGTGCGGGGCAGCGCCCCGTTAGAAATTGTTTATAACGGGGGAGGTGTTTTAAGTATGGAATACATGTAAAATGAGGTGTAAAGGGCGTCCAAAGGACGCGTGAGCGCCAATGCTTAGGCGCTTGGGTTAGATGATTGATACGATTTTCGTTTGTGTCGGTTTAGAAAATGAATATAGAAATCACAACCAAAAATATTTGACCGCAATCAATAACGGTGTCGATTGTAGCGCGTTAGTAAGTGCGGATCGTCCACAGGGAAAGAGTAATCGTTCGTGTTTAGAATTAGATGAATTGAAAATTAAAGAAAAGAAAAGAGAAAACAATTTAATTCAAGATTTGTAAAATTGAAGTTCAAGAATTAGTAAAATCTATATCTAATAGCAAGAATCAAGAAAGCATTAAAAATCAAGAATTGAGAAGTGATGATATCCAATCCAAGAATCAAGAATCGAAGTGTGGCTCGTAGGAATCGATCGGATCTATAGATGTGATGAAATCTATTGATTACGTATTCTTATCCATCGATGAATTGATACTAGATCGATGATGGTCAACGAGAATTAGGGATTTCTTGCGAAACTAGGGTTTCATCTCCTATCCCTTGTCCCTTCGTTGATTTCATTCACATTCAAGCCTCTAGTAAATTCAAGAATCGATCGTGGATCCCTAATTTCGAGCGATCACAATCAAGAAAGCATCACATCGAAACTAGGTCGTCGATTCTTCAATTTGCTAGTGTTTACAAACTCGTAGGACTTAAGAATTGTTTCAAGATTTGTCACATCATCATCTATTGATCGTCTCGACTCCTTTACGAGCGGAGTTTTAATCAAACATCATAATAACAAACACAATCAAGAATCGAGATTGAATCATGATGCAAGAATTGAAAAGATAAGCAAGATATAGAAATTTCACCTTTATTTATCAACAATTTCGTTACAAATCTCTCGAAATCTACAAGATTAAGGAACTTGATCGTCGATTTTGGCTCCACTCGGCTCCTTGAGTCGCGGATCGGCTTGGATCACTTGCTCCGATGAAGTCCGGCGTTGTGTCTAAAGGATCGAAGGATTCTTGCTTTGATTGAACTCGAAGATCTTGATTTTGGCTTTGGATTTTTGAATTAGGGTTTACAAGTTGTGTCACTCAACTTGTGTTGAATTTGGTGTAGGATTGAACAACCATTAACCCTAGATCTATGCTCCCTTTTATAGACCTTCATAACCCTAGATCTAGGATTCAAAATTTGAATTTCCCTCCAAAAGTTTGTTAGCTAGAGAGGCTTCTAGAAGAAGTTAGTTGGAGGGATGCTTCTAGAAATGGTTTGTTAGAAGGAAACTTCTAGAACTAGGTTGTTAGGCCGAGCCTTCTAGATGAAGCTACGTAGACAATCTGGAGTGTTCTGGAAGCTTTGCCAATAGAAATAAGCACATGGAGAAAAACTGAGGTGGTGACGTCATCAAGACGCCGCGGATCCGCGGCGCCAAGGGGGTCCTGACCGCGGATTCGCGGCCATTTAGGGGCCTTGCTGCTTCATATTTTTTGTGCTGCTTTCTGATGACTTATTGGTATTTTTCTGACATGTTGAATTGTATAATTCCCTCTGTATAAATGCCAGATCAAAAATCTTAGACTTGGCGTAATTTTGATCAGCACTTTGACAATTTTGGCTCGGTTTCTGGAATTTCCTGCACAGACTTCGAAACAAGTGTTGCGCTACACAAGAATGATGCGATGCCATGATAAACAGTCAATTTCCCTAAAAATGCCGGTTTGAGAGTATAACACATGTAATCTTGTATTTTACAACCGTTTTGCTAATATGTGCAATATGAATACCGAACACCTCTAGATGAATGCAAATGATAGGGAAATTGACGTGTTAAAAATACATTATTTTCGACAGATCAAATTCCCCCAAACTTATTTTCGGTCATCTCGAGCGAACTGTTTTATTAAAAAGAGAAGGAGAAAATAAATAAAGAGAAAAACTAACTAGCACACTTTCGTAGGCAACACGATTGCACTGAGCACGTGCAACAAGCCTTTAAACCCCTAGGTGTCCCTAGTAGGAGGAGTGTTGTCTCCTGATGGTTTTCAGCTGATTGCACCCACAAAATCCAATAATAAAAGGAAGACCGTGAATATTACATTTAAAGATAAGAATTTTAAAAGAAAGACTTTGAAAATTAGGGTTTCCAACTATGCTAGCTTTTCGGTTGTCTTGAGCTCTATTTTAATAGTCATGAAAAGATGTCAGAAATCACATCATCCCTCAATAAAACATCGTCTTTATTCTTCATTCCTATCTTTCTTCCATACATCGATCATATAACCCTACGTGTGTGTAAAGAACATCCCTACACCCGGAGAATTCAATTCAAGCTATCATACTCTTGTCCATCCACCTCAGTACTTTTTAATTAATGAATATTTAGATGAATTTGCTTACACACTTTCATGCGACCGTTAATACTTCTTGAGGTACTAACCGACCGATTACTCATGTGCTTGCTTATTAGGTGTTTTTCCTCGTCTTGCACCACCTAAGGCTTAGCAGTGACTCCCAGACCAGTTGGTCTTAGGGCACTAGGTGAAGAGGCACCATCGCTATATTTTTTTATTGCTGCCTTGGCGATAACAAAACCAGTGTTCATTTTTCTCACCATTTTATATTTTATTCTTTTTTTTATTTCCTTCATACTTTGGCTTTAAGACAAGAGCATTTCAAGGTATCCTCTACTATCCCGAGCTTCAAGACGTGTGTAAGTGCGTATAGTAGGGTATCAACGTTCAAAATGTTTGGCTTCCAAAATAGGAACTATTTTTCAGACTTATTTTTATCCTCAGCTTAGTGACTTCTTTTATCTTACTAACCCTTGGGACAACGGCTCATAACTACTTATTACTAGTTCGTATAAGAAAACTTCTAATTTTCTTGGTTTTCTTAAATTTTTCCAATCTTTTGGATGTAATTTTTCACAATCTAATCTTTCATTATCTTATTTATGTACAAAATATTATATTTTTCGAAAATTTTTAAATTTTTATAAATTTTTCAAAAATGTTTTGTGCTTATGCGAAGTGATATGCAAATGATGCGAAAATAAGCACAAACCTCCCCCAAACTTGTTTTCAACAGTGTTCTCACTGTTGCCATCCGCTAGATCTCGAAAAACCTGTAAGCTTGGGAGGAAATTTATTAATGGGGGCAAAATATTTAAGTGAAGATCCTCCCCCAAACTTATTTTTGGCTCATCTTTTTTGTGTAAATTTTTTTTTCTCTTCAGGAGCTAGATTATACCCCCGCAAACTTGAGTTAAGCTATGTTAAAAATCACAAGAGGGGGTCAAGAATCATTTGTCGATGCCAAGCTTTGCAAAGACCGAAAGTTAACACCAACCATTCGAAAATTTTATCAATGCAGTGCTCTGGTTGGTGGAAGAAGAAGTGGGGAAAGGGTAAGTGGTGGAATAGAATGTGTTTGCGTCTCGTTTTGGAGAGACAATGCAGTGAATGTGATGGATTGTTCGCATCCTTTTTACAGTCTAGAAGAAGGGGTGGAGGTTCAATTTCAATGTTTTGATGTGGATTCATCTCAACACCCGTGTCATTCAAAAATGCGAGTTCATCAGCGAAGATTTCTTCAAAAGTCCCATCAATACCCCGAAGAATAATGTCATCACAAAGCGCGGGGTGATCTTCAGACTCTAAAAGCAGTTCATAATCGGTGTTAGTTGTTGACCCGGACATCTCGGTGGAAGAGTCCGTATGTGTTTGATACATAGTTGGGTCAAATAACAACATATGAAAAGAGTCAAGATCAGTATCATGAGGATCATCAATTTCGCTGCTGTCGACATCCATTAAGTCGACAGAACATACCTGAGTAGTAGGTTCGGAGGGTACACTTCCCAACTTGTAAATGTTCAGCTCTATTGACCTATTCGCGAATGATAGGGTCATAGAACCATTACGACAGTTGATGATAGCGTTGGAAGTGGCCAAAAAGGGGCGACCTAAAATCACCGGAATTTGATTCCGTGGGTTCGCTACAGGCTGTGTATCAATTACAATAAAGTTCACAAGGAATATGAATTCTCCGATTTTTATTAACACATCCTCCAGTTCACCCCTAGATTTGGTGATTGATCGGTCAGCCATTTGGAGAGTGCAATGGACTGGTTTCAACTCTCCGATCCCTAACTGCTCATAGACCGAGAAAGGAAGCAGGTTAACACTTGCGCCAAGGTCGAGTAGAGCACGGTTGATGTGTTTCTCCCCGATAGAAATGGAAATCGTAGGATTTCCAGGATCCTTACGTTTCCTCGGTGATTGTTGGGGGAAAGCCGTGTCTACAGTTTTTGACATGAATATCTTCTTGGGCACTTGAGTCTTCCTCTTTCTAGTGCACAAATCTTTAAGAACTTTCGCATAAGCGGGGACTTGTTGGATAGCATCTAGAAGAGGGATGTTGATATTAACCTGTTTAAATATTTCAGTGATCTTCTCCATTTGTGGACTCAGTGTGTTTCCCCTTAACCGATTCGGGTAAGGAGCTTGAGCAATAAGATCAGGGTCCAACATTGGAGAAGATCGTGTGGGTGGGAACGATCTAAGAATAGGAGTGGGGATCATTTTCGGTGAACTAGAAGAGCTGGGCTGAGGTGTCGAGCCTTGGGGAAAACGGAGAATAGGCTCGGAAGAAGGTGGTGGGGTAGAAGAACTGGGCTCAGAATTAAAAGTAGAAGTGGAAGGAAAGGTCTCAGCCGGGGTATCATTGATAGATTTTTCAGTGTCATCAATCTCTTCCCCAACGTGATTGTTAAGCACTCTTCCAGATCTCAACGTGATTGCATTCACATGATGTGAATAGCCAGGATTGGGTAAAGATTGAGCTGGAAGTTTCCCTTTCTCTCTTGCACTCATTTCAGCTTTTAATCGTGCAATTTCTTCTTCCATCGATTTAATAGTCTCGCTTTGGGACGCAGAGTTTTTCTCAATTTTATCGACGGAAGACTTTATTGTCCAAAGCAAATTCATGAATGAAGAGGATTCATCAGTACCGGTCAACTGCAAAGGATTAGACGGTGCAGGTGTGTTGACCGGATTTTGGAAGTTTTATGCTTGGAAGGGGTGCTGACTCAATGAAAGTGGTTGCTGTTGTGGTGGAGGGACCCTTTGGAAATTGTTTTGGGTTGGAACCGTGTTTTAAGATTGTGATTGGTTCCAATCAAAGTTAGGGTGATTCCTCCAACCCTGATTATAAGTGGAAGAAAATGGATCGTTTCTAGGTCTTTGAAAAGATACATTGGTATGCTCGTGACCTTGAAACGGAGAATTTAGTGGACATTCTTCCGTGAGATGTGATGGATCAGAACAGCATCCACACACAGTTTTAGAGAGTGACATTTGATTTAGGGCGGCAACTAAAAATTTATTTTCCATAGTCTCGAATTTCTTTTGCATAGCTGAAATGTCAGCTCTAACTCCTATGGAAACTTCCGGTTGGTTATTGCCACCCCTAAACGATTGACTCTCACCCTCCCACTGTAAAGATTTTTCAGCGAAATCTTCTAAGTATTTCCAAGCTTCCCCATCATCTTTGGTCATGAAGGTGCCTTGACACATGGATTCAAGGGTCTGTCTTGTGTTAGGATTAATGCCCTCATAAATGATTCTGCACAGATCCCATCTAGGAATTCCGTGATGTGGACATTGAACCAATAGATCCTTGAAGCATTCAAGACAATTCGAGAATGTTTCATTTGGAAGCTGGGTGAATTGATTTATTTCGCTACGGACTCGAGCTGTTTTATGATTGGGGTAAAATTTCTTTAGGAATGCTTTGACGAATTCTTCCCAGTTTGAAATGGAGTGTGCGGTTGTGTTATATAGCCACTTCTCGGCTATATCGCACAAGGTAAATGGGAGAAGACGAAGACGCATAGCATCCACAGAAAGCTGTGAAGTACCAATCATAGCGCAAACATTTTCAAATTTTGTAATAAAGACATATGCGTCTTCAGACTCGAGACCGTGATATTTGGGTAGAAGGTTGATGTATTAGGGTTTAATCTGAAAATTGTCCCCGTTGGCTGGTGGAATGGAGAGACAGGTCGAAAGAGGACCTCGCATTGGATAGCACCTCTCTTGGAGAGAGATGCGGGGTGGATTCTGCGCACCTGCGGACGGCGGCAGATTAGTGGTAAAGAAGTTCGATGGAGAACCGTACATCGATGTGGGTGTGGTGGTGGGTAAAGAAGAGGTTAATGTAGAAATACCGAATTCGGAGTCGATCGGGGAAATGCGGACTAAACGGGCACTAGAATCCCGTGTCCAGCCTATCTTGCACTAAAAGGGTTTAGTACAAGTGGCAGAATGAATATAATTAGGGGAAATGAATGAAGTGATTGGTGTTTGTTTTGAAAAAGATATACGGATTTTTTAAAAAATGATGCAAATCACAACAAATGCAACAAGCAACCCTAAGTCTAGTGGTCACCTAGGTCAAGGCTCTAGACCGCTCCTAACTGCCAAAAGAAAAGTCGCAGGATCAATCCTCCACTGCCTCTTTGTCCCTCCTGTGGCCAGGTAAGGGCCAGGTAAGTGGGAGGTTCTCCACTACGTAAGTAGTGGGCCTAATTAAGTAACCACTTGCCTTAGACACACATGCCTTAGACACCACAAAAGAAACGCGGATAAGCAATGAATTACCCACGGCTTTCTCTTGTCCTAAGTGAGCGCGACGGTCTTAGAGTCATCTCTAGATATTTTTTAGTTAATGAGGGTAATGCGGATGCAAGTTTGTGATTTTTGAGGCTTTGGAAGGGTAATGAACTCCCCACCTAATCTGGATTTGGTCTTTGCCCCTTAATTTTCGTATTAATATGCAAACAACCAAGATCAAATACGCACAATTTTTATTTTTGCGGCGCTGCGAATTTTTGCAAAGAAACCTGCACAAAATTGTTATTGGAGCAGATGTGGGATGAGACAAGAAAGATAGAAGTTCACCTGAGAATTTTGGCACAGAGATGACGCAATACCACCGCGGATCAGCCGCGGGAGCACGCTTATGCCGCGGAATCTCGGCGCCTTGAACTGTTCGCTGCACGAAAATTTAACAGAGAGCTTCTGTTGATCCCTTGAGTCCTCTGGAATACTCGAAAAAATTTTCCAATTACGCAGTAGATTCCAGATTTCCTCGCAACAAATCACAACAACACTTTTAGTGTTTGTGCGAATTTAGATCTAAAAATATAGATGGAATAAATTTTTCAACTCAAATTTCAAAAACAAACGAATTAGCGCACTATCCCCGGCAACGGCGCCATTTGATTGTTACGAATTCTTGTTATGTATGTAGAAAGTGTATAGAAATCACAACCAAAAATATTTTGACCACAATCAATAACGGTGTCGAATGTAGCACTTTAGTAAGTGCGGATCGTCCACAGGGAAAGTGTAATCGTTCATATTTAGAATTAGATGAATTGAAAATTAAAGAAAAGAAAAGAGAAAACAATTCAATTCAAGATTTGTAAAATTGAAGTTCAAGAATTAGTAAAATCTATATCTAATAGCAAGAATCAAGAAAACATTAAAAATCAAGAATTGAGAAGTGATGATATCCAATCCAAGAATCAAGAATCGAAGTGAGGCTCGTAGGAATCGATTGGATCTATAGATGTGATGAAATCTATTGATTACGTATTCTTATCCATCGATGAATTGATACTAGATCGATGATGATCAACGAGAATTAGGGATTTCTTGCAAAACTAGGGTTTCATCTCTTATCCCTTGTCCCTTCGTTGATTTCATTCACATTCAAGCCTCTAGTAAATTCAAGAATCGATCGTGGATCCCTAATTTCGAGCGATCACAATTAAGAAAGCATCACATCGAAACTAGGTCGTCGATTCTTCAATTTGCTAGAGTTTACAAACTCGTAGGACTTAAGAATTGTTTCAAGATTTGTCACATCATCATCTATTGATCGTCTCGACTCCTTTACGAGCAGAGTTTTAATCAAACATCATAATAACAAACACAATCAAGAATCGAGATTGAATCATGATGCAAGAATTGAAAAGATAAGCAAGATATAGAAATTTCACCTTTATTTATCAACAATTTCGTTACAAATCTCTCGAAATCTACAAGATTAAGGAACTTGATCATCGATTTTGGCTCTGTTCGGCTCCTTGAGTCGCGGATCGGCTTGGATCACTTGCTCTGATGAAGTCCGGCGTTGTGTCTAAAAGATCGAAGGCTTCTTGCTTTGATTGAACTCGAAGATCTTGATTTTGGCTTTGGATTTTTGAATTAGGGTTTACAAGTTGTGTCACTCAACTTGTGTTGAATTTGGTGTAGGATTGAACAACCATTAACCCTAGATCCAGGCTCCCTTTTATAGACCTTCATAACCCTAGATCTAGGATTCAAAATTTGAATTTCCCTCCAAAAGTTTGTTAGCTAGAGAGGCTTCTAGAAGAAGTTAGTTGGAGGGATGCTTCTAGAAATGGTTTGTTAGAAGGAAACTTCTAGAACTAGGTTGTTAGGCCGAGCCTTCTAGATGAAGCCACGTAGACAATCTGGAGTGTTCTGGAAGCTTTGCCAATAGAAATAAGCACATGGAGAAAAACTGAGGTGGTGACATCATCAAGACGCCGCGGATCCGCGGCGCCAAGGGGGTCCTGACCGCGGATTCGCGGCCATTTAGGGGCCTTGCTGCTTCATATTTTCTGTGCTGCTTTCTGATGACTTATTGGTATTTTTCTGACATGTTGAATTGTATAATTCCCTCTGTATAAATGCCAGATCAAAAATCTTAGACTTGGCGTAATTTTGATCAGCACTTTGACAATTTTGGCTCGGTTTTTGGAATTTCCTGCACAGACTTCGAAACAAGTGTTGCGCTACACAAGAATGATGCGATGCCATGATAAACAGTCAATTTCCCTAAAAATGCCGGTTTTAGAGTATAACACATGTAATCTTGTATTTTACAACCGTTTTGCTAATATGTGCAATATGAATACCGAACACCTCTAGATGAATGCAAATGATAAGGAAATTGACGTGTTAAAAATACATTATTTTCGACTGATCATTAGCGCTAGGCGCTTGGTCGCTGGCGCTAACGCTTTGGGCGCTAGCGCCTCACGTGCTCGGCACATGGGCGCTCGAGCGCTAGCGCTCTGGGCGCTCGGGCGCTAGCGCTTTGGGCACTAGCGCCCCACGTGCCCGGCACGTGGACGCTCGGGCCCTAGCGCTTTGTGCGCTCGGGCGCTAGCGCTTTTGGCGCTAGCGAAAGGAGGGTTTTTTTTTACCCCAGAAATAGGAGTCAAACTCCAAAAAGAGGATTTTGAGTGGAGTTAAACTCCTGAAGCTCTGGATTAGGAGTTAAACTCTTTTGAGGATTTGGGTCTTGGAGTTGAACTCCCTAAAAATCTTTAGAGGTTCTTCTCTCTTAAGCCTGGGATCTTCTCTTGAGCCTTGGATCTTTTCCAAAGTGGGATCTTTGGAGATGGGTCTCCTTCTTCCTCCCTTGGTCTCCTTCTGCCTCCGGAGCGATTTGGTTCCCGATTTGTGGGAAGCTTGCACTGCCCTTTTTACGACATGGACGGTCGATGCTTGACGTGGCTCGGAGACGGAGTGTCCGTAGTAGATGTTTCCCCAATATGGAGCGATTTGGTTCCCAATTTGTTAGAAGCCTGCACAGCCCTTTTTACGACATAGACGGTCGACGCCCTGACCCGGAGCGATTTGGTTCCCGATTTATGGGAAGCCTGCAATGCCCTTTTTACGACATGGACGGTCGACGCTCTGGCCCGGAGCGATTTGGTTCCCGATTTGTAGGAAGCCTGCACTGCCATTTTTACGACATGGATGGTCGACGCTTGACGTGTCTCCGAGGCGGAGTGTCCGTGGTAGATTTTTTTATGGCCCAGAGCGATTTGGTTCCCGATTTGTGGGAAGCCTGCACTGCTTTTTTTATGACATTGACGGTCGACGCCATAACCCGGAGCGATTTGGTTCCCGATTTGTGGGAAGCCTGCACCGCCTTTTTTATGACATGGACGGTCGACGCTTGACGCGTCTCCGAGACGTAGTGTTCGTAGTAGACGTTTCCCCTGCACGGAGCGATTTGGTTCCTAATTTGTTGGAAGCCTTTGTTGGAAGCCTGCACTGCCCTTTTTACGACATGGACGGTCGACGCCCTGGCCCGGAGCGATTTGATTCCCAATTCATGGGAAGCCTGCACTGCCCTTTTTACGACATGGACGGTCGACGCCCTGGCCCGGAGCGATTTGGTTCCCGATTTGTGGGAAGCCTGCACTGCCCTTTTTACGACATGGACGGTCGACGCTTGACGCGTCTCCGAGGCGGAGGGTCCGTGGTAGACTTTTTCCTGGCCCAGAGCGATTTGGTTCCCAATTTGTGGGAAGCCTGCACTAACTTTTTTTACGACATGGACGGTCGACGCCCTGACCCGGAGCGATTTGGTTCCCAATTTCTGGGAAGCTTGCACTGCCCTTTTTACGACATGGACGGTTGACACTTGACGCGTCTCCGAGACGGAGTGTCCGTAGTAGACGTTTCCTCGGCACGGAGCGATTTGGTTCCCAATTTGTTGGAAGCCTGCACTGTCCTTTTTACGACATGGACGGTCGACGCCCTGACCCGGAGTGGTTTGGTTCCCGGTTTGTGGGAAGCCTGCACTGCCCTTTTTACGACATGGACGGTCGACGCCCTGGCCCGGAGCGATTTGGTTCCCGATTTGTGGGAAGCCTGCACTTCCCTTTTTACGACATGGACGGTCGACGTCCTGGCCGGAAGCGATTTGGTTCCCGATTTGTAGGACGCCTGCACTGCCATTTTACGACATGGACGGTCGACGCCCTCGCCCGGAGCGATTTGGTTCCCGATTTGTGGGAAGCCTGCACTGTCCTTTTTACGACATGGACGGTCGACGCCCTGGCCCAGAGCGATTTGGTTCCCGATTTTTGGGAAGCCTGCACTGCCCTTTTTACGACATGGACGGTCGACGCCCTGGCCCGGAGAGATTTGGTTCCCAATTTGTGGGAAGCCTGCACTGCCATTTTTACGACATGGACGGTCGACGCTTGACGCGTCTCCGAGGCAGAGTGTCCGTGGTAGACTTTTCCCTGGCCCGGAGTGATTTGGTTCCCGATTTGTGGGAAGCCTGCACTGCCTTTTTTACGACATGGACGGTCGACTCCCTGACCCAGAGCGGTTTGCTTCCCGATTTGTAGGAAGCCTGCACTGCCCTTTTTACGACATGGACGGTCGACGCCCTGGCCCGTAGCGATTTGGTTCCCGATTTGTGGGAAGCCTGCACCGCCCTTTTTACGACATGGACGGTAGACGCCTGATTTGACTTGCTCTGCCTCTTGCAGTGTCAGGGGTGATCTTGACTTGCTTCACTTCTTGCGGTGTCGAGATTGGATTCTGACTTTCTCCGCTTTCTGCGGTGTCGGGGTTAAAGTTGACTTGTTGATTGTGATTTGGGTTGACATCCGCATCGCTACACTGAAATATGGTACCAGGAGCGAATCATCATGTGTCTTTGAGAGGATTTGGGGATTTTGGTTTTTATTTGGCATCAGTATTGCGACACTGGATTATGGTACCAGGAGCGAATCATCATTTGCATTTGCTTATTAGAAAGCGAAGGATTAGGAGACATGTTTTAGGCCCCTATCACCTAAGACTTTTCAATTTTGTGAGCCGTAAGGGTCTCACAAAGCATTTTCTCCCTACGGGTCGTAAGGATCCTGTAGGTGTATTTTCTCCTTAGGAGTCGTGGGGGCTCCCAACTGTGTTGCTCCTTTGTAAGTCGTAAGGATCTTCAACGGGAATTTTTTCCTCACAAAGTCGAGAGGACTTTGCGAGTGCATTTCATCTCTTTTTCATGAATTTGCGCCCTTTCGGGTTTTCACAAACTCGCCGGTAGTCCTGCTGTTTTACTCACGGAGCCCTTTCGAGTTTTCATCCGTGCCCATTTTGCTTGTGGACATACCTTTTTTTTTGAATCTTCACCGCTGGTGGGACTTTGAATGTGGTCTCGCCGGTAGGACTTGGGAGAGATTAGGATCGTTTTACGCCCATGGATTGTATATGGTTTTGCAGGATGTATGATCCAGACCGTAGGGCCGGAAAAATTTCGGGTCTTTGTCGGCGTCTGCATCGCTGCACTGGAATATGGTAACATGAGCGACTCATCATTCGCCGTTGAGGTATGGGATTTGGAATTTGGTTGGCGTCTGCATCGCTGCACTGGAATATGGTACCAGGAGCGATTCATCATTCGCCACTTAGGGTATGGGCTTTGGAATTTTGTTGTCGTCTGCATCGCTGCACTGGAATATGGTACCAGGAGCGACTCATCATTCGCCATTGGGATTTGAATTTGGAATTTGGTTGGCGTCTGCATTGCTGCATTGGAATATGGTAGCAGGAGCGACTCATCATTCGCCATTGGGAATTTGAGTTTTGGACGGCGTCTGCATCGCTGCACTGGAATATGGTACCAGGAGCGACTCATCATTCGCCGTTGGGATTTGAGAAATTTGGAATTTTGGTTGGCGTCTGCATCGCTGCATTGGAATATGGTACCAAGAGCGACTCATCATTCGCCGTTGCTTATTGGGAAGTGATGGCTTAGGAGACAGGTTTAGATCCCTATCACCTAAGGCTTTTCAATTTTATAGGCCGTAAGGGTCCCATAAAAGCATTTTCTCCCTACGCGTCGTAAGGATCCCGTAGGTGCATTTTCTCCTTAGGAGTCGTGAGGACCCCCAAGTGTGTTTTTCCTTTGTGAATCGTAAGGATCCCACGAAGATTTGTTCTCCTCATGTATCGTGAGGACACATGAGTGGGTCTTCCCAATGGAGCATAATTCCAAAGGTGGAGACCAGCCGCGTAACTGGTGATTACGGTAGGGCAAGGGTATGATGAGAATTATTTGAGCCCGTGCATTGTATACGGTAGTCAAATTGGGGACTGGCCGTAGGGCTGGGAGAATTTTAGGAAATTGGATTTTGGTTGGCGTCTGCATCGCTGCACTGGAATATGGTACCAGGAGCGACTCGTCATTCGCCGTTTGTTTTTTTTGTTTTGTTTTGTTTTTTTTACCGCGATTGCTCTATCATTTCAGCTTTTTTTATCGCGAAGGTTGCGATTGCCCTATCATTTCGGCTATTTATCCGCGGTTTCCCTATCATTTCGGCTTTATTCTTCATCTTTATTTTACTCGCTGATTTTTATTGCGAGTTGCCCCATCATTTCGGCTTTATATATTTATATATATATATATATATATATATATATATATATATATAATTTACACATTTTTACATCCCCAGTTTAACAACTTAGAGGTCGATTATTCCCAGTTTAATTACATGGTGGTCAATTATTCCCAGTTTAATGACATGATGGTCGACTGGTGTTCCCAGTTTAATGACGTGGTGGTCCTCTTTGCTTATCCCAGCTCCTTGAATTTTGATCTTGGCGGAGCTGTGTTAATGACCGTAGCTCTGTGGCTTGCCGATACATCCGAGGACTGTTAGGTTTTTCCAAGCTTGTATTGGTCCTCTGCCCAATCTTTGAAAACACAGCAGTCTTCAATGGTATGACTCACCACCCTATGGTATGGGCAGTATACGGGATTGCCGGTTATATTCATTTCATGTGGCCTCTTCGAAATAGGCAATTGCAGACCGTTATTCAAGGCTTCCTCGAATATATTGCGGACCTCATCCCTCCTGAAGGAGTACACCTTCTTCTTTCTCTCCATTAGAGTAGGTGCCCTTACTAATGCTGGTCCTTGAGGCCGATCAGTCTTTGGTTCGCGCTTTTCAGATAATGGCACATGTCTGGGAGGATTAGGTTCTCGAAAGGCTTCGGTCTCCATTTGTATGAAATCTGCGGTCGTAGCTTGACTGTTCGCTAACGCCTTTAGACAGTTCTATCTCTCCCGTCTTGTATTGCCTTTCGACCCAATCTTTGAAAACGAAGCAGTCCTCAATGGCATGACCTATCACTCTGTGATAAGGGCAATATTTTGGGTCGTCGGTCATATTCTGTTTTTGCGGTCTCTTTGATTCTGGCAGTTGTAGATCGTTTCTTAAGGCATCCTTGAATATCCTGTGGACTTTGTCCCTTTTTTAAGGAATAAACCTTATCCAGTTTCTTTTTCAGAGGCGATTCCCATTCGGTGTATATATCGGAGGGACTGGAGGCTGATCGCGGCCTTTTCTCGAGAATGCGCTCCACTCTTAGGTCGAAGGGGGTATCAGTTGGCTGCCTCCGGGTATTAATCCCTGGCTCATGAACCAAAATTTGATTCTGTTGTAATTGCAATCGGGCGACTTGGGTCGCGAGATCTGCCGCGACGTTTGCCAATTCGTCGACGTTAGACTGTACCGTGTCTAACTTCTCATCCCTGTCCTGAAGCTACCTTTTAAGCCATCGGAATAATGCTTGTTCTGTAGTTTCGGTTATGACAACCGGGTCATCCTTATTGCCTAAGCACAATCCCGCAGGAACCCCAGGCTCTTTTGGCTTTTCGGCCTGAACGAGCTCTTTGTCATTTAGACCGAGTTGACGTTGGGTAGCGTCCACCGTATCATCACCCTGGCTGTGAAGCATAGGAGGGTTCGTTTCTTCATGTCTGACCATGTAGATAGTGTGGACCACATATCCTGCCGTCTCTTTATCTTTGGCGGGGTAACCCCGTTCTTGGAGACTCATGAAGCTCGGCCTAGTATGAGCCCTAGCCCTTTTGTTCGCTCTGTATCTAAGCCTTTTCTGCCTTAGCTTACTGATTTTGAGGGCTTGGCGGGCATCCGTTTTCTGTGGAGCCACCATGAGTCGATTGATAGGGAGCTTAAAGAAGATACCCGATCGAGCAGTTTTCGGGGGTACCGCTGGAGCTTGCCCGAGATGCCCCGTTGCGTTGATGACGTTGATGGCCTTGCCCCCAGCTGGAGCGATGGAGGGTCGTTTGGAAACGGATTTGTGCTTGGGAAGAGGTGCCCTCGCAACCATGACATTCGGCCTTTTCCCTTTTGAGACTGGTTTGTCTGTTTCCGGAGCTTGAGGAGCTGGGACGGCATTAGCTGACACGAACATAATAGAGCCAAATGGTAGCGGCGGCTCCTCCTATTGTCGCCCGAGACTGGCCGAAAGACCGTCCTGGCGTCCATCTTCATTGTGTAGGAGATGGGAGCTGTGTCGAGAGCTGAGCTGATCCTTGGAGACATCTTTGCTGCGTCCGAAGATTGCAATTGGAGAACGTTAACCTGCACCAAAAAAACATGATTTTAGTACATGCAATTGATATGCATATTAATTGAGTTCGCATGAAAGCTTAACCCGAAATATGGGAGGAAAGATAGGTCCGACCGGGCGTGCCAGAATCTGTAGGGTGTTTTTCGTCACTCCATTAAGATGGGAATGCGCGCGCGCTTGTCAGGCGCATTACAGATTCCCCCTGCCTAGGGTAGGCTGGGGTTTATTGATTGTGGGGATCCAAATCTCCGGCAGCCGCGGACTAAGCTGCCGTTAATTACCCCTCGTCTTTGGAGCGAGAGAACCTCCGATTGACGGGTCAAACAGGTCATGCGAACTCAATATTGGATATAGTGCCCTCAAAGTCAATTATTGGATCGCAAGCACGTGATTGCAATGATTGAGGGGGGATCTATACGGGTAGGACAGTCTTACTCGAGAGGATTGTATACTATCTGGTTTGTCTTTATCATCGTGTACATGCTTTAGGTGACATTGTAGTTCACTATTACACGTTGATAGAGAATAGTATGCTACCATGGTTTATCTTTATCATCGTGTACTACTTTAGGTGACCTTACAGGTCGCTATTATACATTGATAGAGCCCCTATGATTCTTGCTTGACTACCAGCGGTATGATGGCGATCATATACGTGGGAGCTAAGGTTTATAAGCACATCCTTAAAAGGTCCCTAGTCGTGGGAGTTTCGAGACCGGGCATCGATACTCCATAAGTAGACTAGTGTATACAGTCGAGACCCCGAAGAGGGACGGTGGACGGTCTCACAAGCCATTGGTGTCAGTTGGTTCACCTAAGATGTATACAGGTGCTCATTGGATTATGAGTACACCGGACAGGACTCGCCGGGAACATGCTAGTTGGTATTATACCTGACGTCAGATAGCAGTTCCCTGGTGACATGTGTACATGTTAGTTCATCGACCTGAGATCGTCATTTGTCTCGTATGAGTTCCCACTGTGTTTTGATTACTACCCTACCACGGCTCAAAGGAGTCGTGCAAACAGGTTTTAGTTGGGTACAGTCCCGAGCCACATGGAGGCAGTGAGTGGATCGGCAGGGGTTTCGTCTCTCCCGGTATTGGGGGTGAGATCGCGCTGTGTCTAGGAGAGCTATTACACAAAGTCCTTGGCCAAGGCAGGAGATTTACTGGTAGGTATTTCAGTAGTATCTTAGGGTGTTCTGGGCTACACTCCGACATGACTTGTACCGCTTTTGGGGGTCTGACTTTTACCAACCACCTAGGCCCGCCATGCGATGCTCATAGACGAACGGACCAGACTGTACGGATATTGTCACTGACAGGCTCAGTAGGGTGTTAGGATGAGTTCGCTCATCGACCTCCCTTTTGGTCAATACCTGGTAGCCCGTTACGTACAGCTAGTACCACTGACGTACTAGTGGTTAAATTCACAGCCAAAGTATTGACGAGTCGTTGTAGAGGCCGTATGATATATGGCAGGGTCTGATCATATACGTGCATTAGTACACGGATCATGATCGGGCGGATCATACTAGTGGGCTTTGGTTTAAGCCAGATCCTAGTACTAGATTTGTTGGATTACTTTAGTCTCATCGCATTCGCATTCGGTCGGAATGCGGATGCAGGTATGTATATACAGGTGAGGGGTATCCTTGTGATCCGTCACGAGTTTACTTTAGATGTTGCCGTATCTTTTTATTGTTGCAAACATTTGGATTAATGTTTGCATATGGAAATTATGAGCTAGAAATCATCATTTTGTGCATTTAATGTGACATAGACTTCATTAGAGACTCATGGTCTCTTTTCTTGTGCTAATATCACATTATTTAATGGGTTTGAGTCTTGATATGATAAAGAGAGAGAGGGGGGCTTCCATGATATAGTTTTGGTCTTGTATTTTTCTCATAACACTTATCACTCTCATTATCATCACATGACATAAGAAAAAGAAAAGGGAACTTCTTCTTCTTCTTTCTCTAGCTCACAACCTCCATTAATGGCATCATCTCTAACCTCCATCCATACAATGGATGCAAGAGACAAAGTTATCACACACATTCTCTACATCGTCTTGGACACGTCGGCTAGCGAACTTCGTGCCCGAGTTTCTTCGGACGAAGCGGGAGCCCGTAAAAAGACTCAAGGATGTGGTGCCCTTTCCGACGAGGAGATCGAGACCGGGGATCCCCCGAGGAGCTTGGGATGGTAGCCAAAGACCGAAGGACACGGATCGATCGGTATAGCTTTCCAACCCTTTCTCTAGTTGCTAGTTGTAGATTAATGGTTTGATCTGGGATTAAAGTATACGATAGCGCCGGTTTCTAGTTTGAAAAAAGTTTTCGTTTCCACATTTTGGCCTCGGAAAGACGGCCGGGGCGCTACCGTAGACATACATGGTATCAGAGCTACGCCATTAACCTTTGCTAGCTTGTTCTAACGTATTTAAAATATCGATCGGCCGAATTTTCCAAAACCGCGATTCCATTTTAGCAGTTTCTGTCGAATTTTTTGTCGTCGAAAAATTATTTTGTGTTGCAGAAAAACAAGCAGGCTTTTTTAAGAAATGTGAGAAAATTTATCACACTGTTTTCACTGTAGCGCGGCGGAACCGCGGCCGTACCCACGTTTTGGCCGCGGTTCTGCCGTCGTACTGTAGCTTCACTTCACCAAATTTTCTACAGTGGTTTTTAACTTGGAATTGGGGTTTCTGGAATGTTTATTTTTGGCCCAGATTATTTTGAGTGCAGCAGTTGTGCTTGGGGCCCACTTTGGGAAATTTTGTCGATCGAAAATTTTAAATATGTTAGTTCACAGTGCTTACATTATATTTGCGACCGTGAATGTCATTTGATCGGTAAATCTTGTCTAATTGCTATAGCTCTTTTAGACGGATTTGCGAACGTGATATTCACGTTGATGTTCTGTGTTGTGCTGTGATGTTGCGGATTTGTCGTGGTGGATAGCCTGGATGCAATGGTAGTATAGTTTGGTTGTATTTGTACATTTGATATTGCGGGGCGAGCGTCCGACATGTGGACTGCCGTCACTGCCTGTTTGTATATTAGTCTTTTGGGGCACGACCGGGCTGAGGTCGATGTACCCGTTGTATATATTTTATTTTCTATACTAGGATTACCCCGCGGTGGGGTGCACGGATAGCCGGGTTCTAAAGGGCAACGAGCCCGCATCTCATGGCTTTGAGACGGAGGGGGCTTTACTCTAGAATTGGCGGGCTATTCGCCGCACTCGTAGGGGGTATAGGTTGACCCAAGGAGGGGTGCTCAAGTTACCGGATTCCGTGAAGTGCTGGATGGTCCATTCACTTTATTGAAGGGGTCTGCCTCGCTTCATGTTTTGGCGGGTAACTTGTCGCACCCGTAGGGGTCTAGGATTTCATTGCACAGGGTATCCACACGACCAGGGGAACGTCGGGTTTCAGTACCGGCTTTATGAAACCCGGGGATCCCAGATTATCTGTATTGTTCTGTGATACTTATTACATTTCTGTGATGTTGCATTTATCACGCCTTGAGCGATTATTATATATTGATATATATACTAGTAGATGTTGTATATGTTTTACACCCGCGCTAGTCCAGTCCCCGCTCTGTCGTTAGTTAAGTAACCTAACGGGTGATGACGGGACCCAGTGGCGAATGCGGATGGCATATACGTACATCAAATTTTCGTTCTTTTGTGGTGTGATCAATTGATGGGACTGCGTTGATTCGGATCAATGCATGGTAAACAAACCTATTTGATGTTGTTGGAACATTTTTCAAAAAGCTGTTATTGCAAGGACGTTCTCTTTTGTTTTCCACAGTGGTATTCGGTTATGAATATCCAGCACATCAGTCGACGAGGCAAGGGCCGAGATCCCTTCACCGGGAGTGACCCTTTGGACAGAAGTTTGCGTCACGGTAATAACTTCACTATAGCCGATTGCCCTTTTGCTTTGCATCGTGGTATTCAGTTGGAATATCCTGCACCTCATTCTATGGGGAAAGAGCCGAGATCCCTTCACCGGGAGTGACCTCTTTAGCAAAGGTTTTCGTCACTATAATTTTATAAAAACCTATCCGGTTCCTTCAACGATATCAAGTTCATTACGTTAAAGGTTTTTCGCCAAAAACCATTCGTAGCCCTCCGTCATTTCAGACGGGTAGAACTTAGTATTCATGCTATGTTTGTTGGCCTTCGTCAAGGCATAGTGTATGGTAGCTATTTGTTACTTTTCTACTGCATAGATAGATGCGTTGGTTTGGGACAGTCGTACAGCCTTGTTGGCCTTCGTCGAGGGCTTGTACGGGTGGGTTCAAATTAACCTGGACAATGACGGGTAGAACTTGACATGTGACTTATGATTTGTTGACCTTCGTCAAGGTCATAAGAGCATGGGGTAAAAATCACATCGGGAGTTTCTAAAGAAACTGAAACTTGCCAGATATGCGCATACCTTCTACAGTGTGATAACACGAGTGGATTCCATCACGTTATCATGCGATGATAGTTGGATCCCGATTCCCACTGATGAGTTGGTTTACTCCTCGGGTGATCCCGACTAATTCTTCTTTTAGGTTTGGAGGAGAATTTGACGATACAGTGGGAGGTTTCCTGATTAGATAAATTGATAACCATTCTGATCTAGGTTAGAGTGCACGCCGAGTGTTTCTTTTCTCTCTCTCTCTTTGGCAGCGACCATGACCCGACTCTTGACTATGACTCAGTGACCAAGTTAACCGAACCTTTTTAAAACACTGGTTTTTGGATTGTCTGAGTTGCATACCTCATTGCCACTCCTACTTTTACCCTTTTCTCCAGAACACCCTGTATTACTACGAACATCCACTTCCATTGGATAAAACCATCGTATGGTTATATACGAACTCGAAGGAACTTGTTCCAGATTCGAGGATGGTTTCCGGTTCTGGGGAAAATGAATAGGACTATTCAGTTGTTTTTTCCTTTTACCTTCTCTCAGGTTGCGAGTGCTCCTTGGATTAGGACGGTACACCTATTATCCTAATTGGATAGTCTTCTTCCAAACCATAGGCAGGTGCCGAATGGTGTGGAATGAAGAAAACCAATAAGCCTAACGATGGTGTACAGAAGGTAATAGGTAAAGACAAATAAAGGGATTAGTAAGAGGGCAAAGTAAATTGCGACTGCTATCATTCATGACCAAACCATGTATTTTATCGCCACTCCTACTTCACCTTTGTATTTCTCCAGGACACTCCGTATCACTACGAAGATCCACAGTTATTTGGATACTCCATCGTATGGTTATATACGAACTCGAAGGAACTTGTTCCAGTTCGGGGATGGATTCTGGTTCAGGAGAAATAGGAATAAGGTTTTATTCAGTTGTATTTTATCTTTACCTTCTCTCGGGTTGCGAGTTCTCCTAGGATTAGGACAATACACCCATTATGCTTATTGGATAGTCTTCTTCCAAACCATAGGCTGGTGTCGAACGGTAGGGAAGGAAGAAAACCATTTAGCCTAACCATGGTGTGCAGAAGGTAGCGACTAAAGACAAATAAAGGGATTTGGAGAGATGACAATGAAATGTACGGTTACTGTCATGAATCTGGATAATGGAAGAGGCATTACTAGGAATACCTGGATACCCCTTCGAAACATTTACATGTTTTCAGTTTCACTGTGCATTGTTAAAAGAAAACTGATTTCCCAATTAGTCCTTGCTCCAGGGTATGTATTTACCAGGTTTGATTCTCACATCTGTATGTGTTTTACAGATGATGAGTGGGAGTAAAATATTGGGAATTGGGTGATCATCCTCATTATATCGAGATTCGTTGTAATTGGTGATATTTGAGGAAATCACCTGGGTTGTTTGCCGGACGGCAAACATTTTGGTTTTGAATATCCGTTGTTATGCACCAATTTCAAATTGATATATCTGTACGTTTATTTTTATAAAGTGAGATATAACTTTTTGAAATTATGTCTATGACATTTACCTATATCAGTGGATGGTTAGGTAAGGAGCATTAAACAGCGGTGTAATTCTTCTTAACCATAAGTATAGTTTTCAACCTACGACACACAGGGAATGAGTTATTAGACTCAGTGGACTTATAGTATGTTGTCCAGTGTCCATTAGGACAGAGGGGTTGGTACTCGTACTATATTCTGTTTACTTATGATTTTTCTAGTTCTTAGACATGTGTTTCATAGAAATACAAGATCCAAGTTTTGAGAAGTTATAGGTATATGAATAAAGTAGAGAACCAGGTGTTGCAAGTATCAGGATTCTTCAAGGTGATCGAAGATGTAGATACTTGTGTATGGTATTCAGTTGATAGTAATGATTATGAGAACTTGCTTCTCTTTCAGGTTACTCATATCTGGATGTATTCCTAAGTTGAGTAATGCTGATCGGCCTCTCTCCATTTAGTTGACATGCACTGGAATTAGCTGCATGATTTGAATCTGGTTCCAATTAAATCAGTGCCTCTGCTTCTATATTGGATATAAAATAGTTCATATCTTAACAATGTTAAGATACGGGGAGTTGTCCGGCTTATGCTTAAAACCAGACTCTGGATAACTCAAGGCACGTTTCTGTAATGGCTGTTTGTAGGTTGACCCGGGCTATGACGAGGGTTAACTTTCTACCATTTAGAAGATCAATAGTGATATTGTTCTTGACTCACCACAGTTTTAGTAAAATGGATTTTTTTAGAAAACAGTAGTGGGAGTATGGTAGAACTGGAAGTGATTCCAGAACCGCAAACGATTATTGAAAATTTGATAAGAACCTAAAGATTCAATCTGGTTTGACATTCCATTGGCCACTCCGCAGATATGGTAGGTAACTTCAGGCACTCGAGAGGTACTTCGGTATGCTCAAGGACGGTGACAGGGAGGTTCTTGTTTACCCAGACTTGCCATTGCTGTTGTTCCAGACTGTGAGACCCGGCAGGAGGATGAGTATAGCGTCGTTCTAAACTAGCTTTAGAAGTGTACGTGTATATTATTCTGCCAGAGGGTTGTCGTAGTCAGTGGGAGCAGCGGAAGCACAGTGGACACGTGGCTTATGTCTATTTATAGACTAAAGCAGATGTAGCGGAGATAGATCATCTATTTCTGATGTGACAGTCATAGGTTTGACTTCATCAGAATAAGAGATGGATCTGTTAAGAAGATAGTAGGGTGTGATGTCCCGGTATTTGGATGACATACACATAGTAGGAAGTGATTTTCCTGCACTACGATCGATTATTCTTTGGTTGTTACACAGTGGTTTCTCCACATAGGATATAGATATAATATCAGACATTCTGATTACTAGATCTATGGTTTTAGATCTAGATTTGGGAAGTGTCCCAATCTGGGTACTTAGACAGCATTCTAAAGGTGTTTTAGAATGGACGACTCCTGGCACGGTAGTGTACCTGCAGGTGATGGAGTCACCCTCTCTAAAGGTGTCTTACAGACTAAAGGGGAGAGGGATGTGCATGATTCGCAGATCACTTGCTCAGGCAATTGAGTTGATCATGAGATGTCAAGTACCTCACGAGATGTTGTTTTTGCACGAGCTGCAATAAGTTGATATTGATCCAATCCTGGAGAAACGTTCGGAAGCAGTTTTAGAACATAAGTGGATGTTCTAGGGATATGATAACAACAGCCTCATTCGAGAGACGGTTATCATTCCAGGCTTCCAAGGTGACCTGAATGACAGAGTGACTGTCAGAGTTGTAGTTTTCCCTCTGAAGAGGGGCAGTATTTTGGACAGGTGGTCAAAGCAGATACTGAGGGAAGCATGGCGCAGGATACTGATTAAGTTCAGTTGACGATACAGTCTAAGAAGTTTGGAGTTGGAGTTCATTTATGAACTAGGTCCCATCAGATATCCAGACACATTCTAAGACAGGTATTGCTCATTTTGGGAGATGTCTTTCTCCGCGAACTTGAGATTAAGAGAGACATAGAAAGAAACATCAGGGCGGATCCACTCACTGAGGCTATTCCTCGAACGCAGTAGTTTCGCAAATGGGCTTTGTGAGACAGATCAGTAGAGGAGTTGGGTGTTCGGTATCACACGGGCTGTGAGTATGCGACACTGCAATAATTAGCCTTTAGTCCAAGTGGGAGATTTTTGGAAATAGTGCCCTCAAAGTCAATTATTGGTTCCCAGGCACGTGATTGCAATGATTGAGGGAGGACCTATACCGGTAGGACAGTCTTACTCGAGAGGATTGTATACTATCTGGTTTGTCTTTATCATCGTGTACATACTTTAGGTGACATTGTAGTTCACTATTACACGTTGATAGAGAATAGTATGCTACCATGTTTTATCTTTATTATCGTGTACTGCTTTAGGTGACCTTACAGGTCGCTATTACACATTGATAGAGCCCTTAGGATTCTTGCTTGACTACCAGCAGTATGATGGCGATCATATACGTGGGAGCTGGGGTCTATAAGCATATCCTTAAAAGGTCCCTAGTCGTGGGAGTTTCGAGACCGGGCATCGATACTCCATTAGTAGACTAGTGTATACAGTTGAGACCCCGACGAGGGGCGGTGGCCGGTCTCATAAGCCATTGGTGTCAATTGGTTCACCTAAGATGTATACAGGTGCTCATTAGGTTATGAGTACACCGGACAGGACTCGCCGGGAACATGCTAGTTGGTATTATACCTGACGTTAGATAGCAGTTCCCTGGTGACATGTGTACAGGTTAGTTCATCGACCTGAGATCGTCATTTGTCTCGTGTGAGTTCCCACTGTGCTTTGATTACTACCCTACCACGGCTCAAAGGAATCGTGCAAACAGGTTTTAGTTGGGTACAGTCCCGAGCCATATGGAGGCAGTGAGCGGATCGGCAGGGGTTTCGTCTCTCCCGGTATTGGGGGTGAGATCGCGCTGTATCTAGGAGAGCCATTACACGAAGTGCTTAGCCAAGGCAGGAGATTTACTGGTAGGTATTCCAGTAGTATCTCAGGGTGTTCTGAGCTACACTCCGACACGACTTGTACCGCTTTTGGGGGTCTGACTTTTACCAACCCCCTAGGCCCACCATGCGATGCTCATAGACGAACGGACCGAACTGTACGGATATTGTCACTGACAGGCTCAGTAGAGTGTCAGGATGGGTTCGCTCATCGACCTCCCTTTTGGTCAATACCTTGTAGCCCGTTACGTACAGCTAGTACCACTGACGTGCTAGTGGTTAAATCTACAGCCAAAGTATTGACGAGTCTTTATTGTCCCCTACAGATAGTTTCGCAAGTTTCGGCTGAAACGTTGTAGAGGCCGTATGATATATGGCAGGGTCCGATCATATACGTGCATTAGTGCACGGATCATGATCGGGCAGATCATACTAGTGGGCTTTGGTTTAAGCCGGATCCTAGCATTAGATTTGTTGGATTACTTTAGTCTCATCGCATTCGCATTCGGTCGGAATGCGGATGCAGGTATGTATATACAGGTGAGGGGTATCCTTGTGATCCGCCACGAGTTTACTTTAGATGTTGCCGTATCTTTTTATTGTTGCAAACATTTGGATTAATGTTTGCATATGGAAATTATGAGCTAGAAATCATCATTTTGTGCATTTAATGTGACATAGACTTCATTAGAGACTCATGGTCTCTTTTCTTGTGCTAATGTCACATTATTTGATGGATTTGAGTCTTGATATGATAAAGAGAGAGAGAGAGAGGGGCTTCCATGATATAGTTTTGGTCTTGTATTTTTCTCATAACACTTATCACTCTCATTATCATCACATGACATAAGAAAAAGAAAAGGGAACTTCTTCTTCCTCCTCTTCTTCTTCTTCCTCTAGCTCACAACCTCCATTAATGGTATCATCTCTAACCTCCATCCATACAATGGATGCAAGAGACAAAGTTATCACACACATTCTCTACATCGCCTTGGACATGTCGGCTAGCGAACTTCATGCCCGAGTTTCTTCGGACGAAGCGAGAGCCTGTAAAAAGACTCAAGGATGTGGTGCCCTTTCCGACGAGGAGATCGAGACCGGAGATGCCGCGAGGAGCTTGGGATGGTGGCCAAAGACCGAAGGACACGGATCGATCGGTATAGCTTTCCAACCCTTTCTCTAGTTGCTAGTTGTAGATTAATGGTTCGATCCGGGATTAAAGTATACGATAGCGCCGGTTTCTAGTTTGAAAAAAGTTTTCGTTTCCGCATTTTGGCCTCGGAAAGACGGCCGGGGTGATACCGTAGATTTACACTCTATGCGCAGTGTTGTGTTTTGAAGGGGTTTTGGATATATCGGGGGTCCCGCAGAGTTTTTACGGGGGTCCCGCTACCCGTATAGCGGGCTGGGGGTCAAGGGGGCTAGCAGCCCCATCGCGGGATGCGGTGCAGCGTCCCGTTAGAAATTTTTTCTAACAGGGGAGGTGTTTTTAGTGTGGAGTACATGTAAAATGAGAGGAAAAGGGCGTCCAAAGGACGCGTGAGCGCCTGCGCTTGGGCGCTTGGGTTAAGCACTAGGCGCTTGGGTTAGCGCTAGGCGCTTAGGCGCTGGTGCTAGCGCTTTGGGCGCTAGCGCCTCACGTGCTCGGCACGTGGGAGCTTGAGCGTGTTAGTGTATATGCCCTAGAGGCCATTACTGTATCATACTAGTTTGTATATTACTTAATGGAAGCTTGGGATATTTACCTTGTATAGACAATCTTGCTCAAAATGGTAGTATGCTACTTGGTTTGTTTCTGCTTTAATGTGTACATGTGTTTTTTTTAGTATATCACCTATACACATTAGTAGAGCCCTTAGGATCTTTGCTTGATTACCAGCGTTGTGATGGCAGTCACACTCGTGGGGGCTGGGTAATCCACAAGCACATCCTTATGCAGGTCCCTAGTCGTAGGACTATCGAGACAGGGCATCGATACTCCGGAGTAGACTAGCGTATGCGCTTCTCATCCCAGCAGGGGAGACGGTCTGTCCTACGGCCGTCAGTACGTCGTACTTGAGATAGTATGCGGGTGCTCGTTAGGTTACGAGTACACTGGACAGGACTCGTCGGGAACTGATGATTGGTACTATACCTATCGTCAGTCATCAGTTCCCGGGTGACATGAGTACAGCTTAGTCCGCTGACTTGATACTGTCACTTCGCCTCGAGTGTGTTCCCACTGTACTTTGATTACTACCCTACCACGGCTTAAAGGAGTCGTTCAAACATGTAGTAGTTGGGTGCAGTCCCGAAGCACTTGGAGGCAGTGACGGTTAGACAGGATTCATCTCTCCCGGTATTGGGAGTTGATATCGCGCTGTGTCTTGGAGAGCCATTACACAAAGTCCCTGGCCAGGGCAAGCGAGATATACCGGTAGGTTTCCAGTGTTATCTCAGGGTGTTCTGGGCTACACTCCGACACGACTTGTACCGCTATTAGGGGACTGGCGTTTACCGCCCCCTAGGCCCGCAATGCGATATGCTCAGACGAACAGACCGGACTGTACGGAGATTGTCACATTCAGGCTCAGTAGGAGTTCAGATGGGTTTCACCTCGTCCGTCTTCTTATCGGCATCTACCTGGGGGCCGTTATGCACAGCTAGTGCCGCTTGCGGTCTGTGGTTAAACCCACTGCCAGCGTAGTGTCGAGTCTTTAAAGTCCCACACAGAGAGCTATTCGCCTTTAGCAAAAGAGTAGAGGTCGCATGGTTTTTGCGACAGGGTTCAGTCACATCCGCGCACTTGTGCACGTTCAGTGACCGGGCAGTTATTACTAGCGGACTTTGGTTTAAGCCAGATCCTAGTATACGTTTTGGGATTGGTTTTATCTCGTTTGTATTCGTGTTCCCCGGAACGCGGATGCGGGTGTGTATGCACAGTTGACAGAGGATTCTCATTAGGGTTGTTGACTGTTGACTTTTGTTAAACCCTAATGAGAATTAGAATTATGATCAACAATAATATTAATTAAGTATTATAGTGACATGGTTAGGGTTGAAGGGTTGACCTTGTTGACTTGTTGACTTTTGTTGACCGGTTGACTAGGTTGGACTTGTTGACCACCATCATGACAATGGCTATCATTTGTTTGCATTGACTTGTGCTTGCTTGATGGTTCACAAATTGCATTTAATGCAAGAAATGATATTGTCATTTGTCATGATAACAACCATCACATAATACTCAATTATTATTACTTGTTATCATAATTTTGGATTATGAGAGCTTTGATGGCAAAAAGACTTGCTCATTCTTTCATTTCATTTCTCTCTCTTTCTCAAGCTCTCCCTCTTCCTCTTGCTCTCTCTAGCCAAGGCAACTCCCTCTCATGAGTTGAAAACCATTGCCTTAGAGATAAAAACACCATTACACTCCTCTACTCATCCTAGTTCACAAGGTCTAGCAAGCCAAGTGTTCTAGTTTCTTCAAGTTCGAAGTAGAAGCCAAAAGGTAGAAGCTTTCGGGTGGATCCATCTTTGGCGCGAGGAGACGACGAGGTGAGGCCGATCCGTACACCGCAAAGAGTTGAAGACGAAGGAGTTCAAGTAAGGTATAACCCCCTAACCGAGTAGGTAAAACTCCTAGTTAGGTTGTTAGGTAGTTGTTTAACAAAGATCCGTATTTTGAGTCCATGTTACCACCCTAGAAAAAATCGTTTTTCACCATTTCCGCAACCCCAAAGAACCGGGGAAGGGTAACGTGGACTTACAGTGGTATCAGAGCCTAATTAAACACTATCTAACATGTTAGCAAAGTAAGTAGAAGTTCGATCGGAGAAAAAGTCACGAAACACACCCGAAAAGTATAGTTTCTGCCGAATTTTTTTTCTGTTCCAAAAATAATAAATCTTACGTTAAAATTCGGCTCAGGGTTTTTAGAATACACTGTAGGAAAATGGTCCAGTGAACCGATCAAAGCGCCGCGGAACGGCGGCAGGAGCTTGCTCCCGCCGCGGATCCGCTGCCGAGTTGACTCGGTCGTGGGCGATTTTCCTTGCAGTGTGCTCAGTGGGGTGTTTTGTGATTTTTACAATATGTTTTTTCAGCCCAGATTTTCTAGAAAGCAAAATTTGTTTTTGGGGCCTAAAAATCCGTATTTTGATCGAACTACTAAAGACTTAAGCTAACGGGTTTATTTCTGTGATGTGTTATATGTATTGAAGGTCTGCTAATCGCTATACGTCGATTAGTGGGGGTTATACATATCTGTGATCTGTAATGTTGATGGTATGTGTATATGAATTCATTGGATTGTCGCGGGTGAATAGCCGTGGGTTGTGAGATGAGAGTTTTCTTTTCTTTCAATTCTTGTAAATTTTGTAATTGATGTAATATTATTTATTTGGCCGCACAACCGGGGTGAGGTTGCAGCCGTCATTATATAATTTCTTTTACTGTTTTTGCTCCTAGGATAGACCCATGGAGGGGGTGCACAAACTACCGGGTACCTCGAAGTGCCGAGTGGCCTACTGACGAGTTGAGGAAGGTTGCTTCGCTTCGGGTATTTGGCGGGTAGTTTGCCGCACCCGTAGGGGTCTAGGGTGGGGTATTGGCTATTCATCACGACCGTGTAATCCGCTTTCCGTTACAGGCTCGTACGGAATACGGATTCCTAGTATATCCAATGTGTTCATCTGTGATCTGGATTGGCTATCATTGCAATATATCTATATATGATAACTATTTAGGTGTTGGTTATATTTTGCATCCGCGCTAGTCCAGCCCCCGCTCTGTCGTTAGTTAAGTAACCTAACGGGTAATGACGGGGCCCCGTGGCGAATGCGGATGGCATAAGCGTACGTCATATTTTGGTTGTTTTCTGCAATGGTAGGATTAAATGATGGGACGCATTAAAAAGAATTAATGCAAGAAAATAAACCAAAGTAAAGTCGTTGGAACACTTTCAAAACCACTCGGTTCTTTTCAAAAACCAACTTTTAAATGCGGAGCTTGAGCCACTCCTTTTAAATGCTATCTCGTTCCATCGATTATATCAAGTTCACTACGTTCACGGTTTCGCCAAAACCATTCGTAGCCCTCCGTCGTTTCACATGAATAGTCAATAGTAGTCAAGCTATGTTTGTTGGCCAAAGTCAAGGCATAGTGATTGGTAGCTATTGGGTATTCATGTGCAGCATAGATAGATGTATTGGTTTGGGACAATCGTACCGCCTTGTTGGCCAAAGTCAAGGGTAGGTACGGGTGGGTTCAAATTAACCTGGAGAATGACGGGTAGAACTTGACATGTGACTTATGATTTTTTGGCCAAAGTCAAGGTCATAAGAGCATGGGGCAAAAATCCACATCGGGAGTTTCAAAAGAACCTGAAACTTGCTAGCGCTGCATACCATTTGGAGTGTGATGATTCTGGTAGGATTCCTTCAGTTTTGTCACGCGATGATATTTGGATCCCGATCCTACTGTGAGTATATGCTACTCCTCGGGAAATTTCTCACTTAACGATCAATGCTATAAACCAAGTAGGTGTCTAGAAAGGTGTTAGCGGGGCTACGCCCCCAGGGAAAAGAGGTTATTTAATTAAGGAACTTCGTGAAAGCGTTGGAAAACCTCCCTCGAAGTACCAACACTGGCCTGGCTGAACGGTTAAGCAAGTATTGTACGGTGAGATTGATCCCGACTAATTCATCCTTTTGGTTTGAGGAGGAATTCGAGATACAGTGGGAGCCATCCTGTTTAGACAAATTAAAAACCACTCTAAACTTGCAAGAGCATCATGCTAAAGTGTTTCTTCTCTCTCTCCTAATTGCAGCGACCAAACATCATGACTGGACTTAAGTTACTTCTAGATAAAAACATACTGACAGGGCCAAACTACAAAAATTGGCTCAGGAATGTCAAAATGGTAATCACTTATGACAAGTTGGGGTATCTCCTTAACACCAAAGCTCCCCCTGTCCCAGGTCCTAAAACCAGCGTCGCGGATAAGGAAATCCGTAAGACCTGGGAAATCGACTGCGCGAAGGCCAAGTGCCTCGTGCTTGCCTCTATGGACAATGAACATCAGAGGAGGCACGAGAATATGGACCTCGAATCCATATTTCTCCATACAAAAGAACTGTATGGAGAGCAATCTCGTATCGCCAGATACGAAGTGTCGAAAAAGCTATTTTCGGCAAGATTGGCCGTCGGATCATCGGTAGCGGAACACGTGCTTAAGATGATTGGCTTCATTGAGGAGCTCACGGACCTTGGGACCACGTTAGAGAATGAGCTCTATACGGACTTGATTCTCCAATCCCTTCCTTCCACTTACGCCCAGTTTATCCTGAACTTCAACTTGCAAGAAAAAGAAGTTGAACTTTCAGAACTGCTCAACATGCTGAGGAGTGGAGAGGGCACCCTACAGAAAGGTAGGGAAACATCCACTTTGTTTATAGGAGGATCTTCCTCTTCTAGGTCCAAGGCGAAAGCCAAGGGAAAGAAGAAGAAAGCCCCCGCCAAACCAAGGGGCGGTGTTAGTAAAGTGGATACGAAGGGAAAGACAAAGGCAACAAAAGTAGCGGGAAAGCTTGTGGGAAAGGAAGAATGCTTTTACTGTCATAAGAGTGGACAATGGAAAAAGGATTGCAGGGCTTGGAAGGTCAGAAACCAGGATCCGAAGCAAGTTGCGGTTTCGGCTTCAGGTGTGTATGTTATTGAAAATTGTCTTTCAATGAACTCTACTTCCTGGGTATTGGATACCGGATCAGGATCTCATATCTGTAATTCTTTGTAGGCACTGAGAAAGCGTAGGGTTTTGAAGGCAGGTGATATGACCCTCAGAGTTGCAAACGGAGCTGGCATGGATGCTGAGTCCGTGGGGGACTATTACCTGGGGTTGTCAGATGGACACGTTTTGGTTTTGCGTAATTGTTATTTTGTACCCAATGCAACTTGTAATATCATTTATGTATCTTTATTATCTAAAGAAGGTTATGAATTTGCATTTGTAAGTAATGTTGTGAACATTCACCTTAATCAAGTTCTGATTGGGTCAGGTACATTAAGCAATGGTATATACGTATTAAACCAACCACAGATTTTCAATGTCCAGAATACACACAAAAGAAAGTCTCCGGAAACTAATCAGGCTTTCTTATGGCATTGTAGACTGGCTCACATCAATGAGAGAGGGTTGACGAAGTTACATACAGAAGGATATTTGGATCTGTTCCAATATCAATCATATGCAACTTGTCAATCCTGTCTCAAAGGAAAGATGACAAAGACTTCGTTCACTGGACACGGAGTAAGAGCGAGCGAGCTCTTGGGACTCGTACACAGCGACGTGTGCGGTCCAATGTCTACACATGCGCGAAACGGTTTTTCTTACTTCATTACTTTTACGGATGATTTTTCAAGGTACGGATATGTCTTCTTAATGAAACATAAATCCGAAACCTTTAGAAAATTCCAGGAGTATAAGAATGAAGTAGAAAAACAAACCGGCAAAAGTATCAAGACACTGAGATCTGATCGAGGTGGTGAATACTTGAGTGCCGAGTTCCTGGATTACTTAAAAGAGAATGGTATTCTCTCTCAGCTTACTCCTCCATACACTCCGCAACATAACGGTGTATCGGAGAGACGGAACAGGACCCTATTGGATATGGTACGTTCCATGATGAGTAACGCTGAGTTACCGCGATCATTCTGGGAATATGCACTAGAATCAGCTGCATATCTTTTGAACCGAGTTCCAACTAAGACTGTGCCTACCACACCATATCAGATGTGGTGTGGGAAGAAACCCTATCTTAAGCACATTAAGACATGGGGATGTCCAGCTTTTGTTAAAAAGCAGCATGCGGACAAACTCGAGGCATGCTCAGTACAGTGCAAGTTTGTGGGATATCCAAAGAACTTCAAGGGATATTTCTTCTATTGCGAAGAGGAACAAAAGGTTTTTGTTTCTCGTCATGCCCACTTCTTGGAAACTGAGTTTTTGGAAAATCAGATTAGTGGGAGCGCAATAGAACTGGAAGAAATTCCAGAACCACGAGCTATTACTGAAAGCATAGTAGAACCAGAGGGTTCGAAAGATCAGGACATTCCTGCGCCGCTCCGCAGGAGTAGTAGGCAGTCTCATCCGCCCGAGAGATACTATGGTTTTCTCGTAGACGGGGATAGAGAGGATTGCATCATTGATAGTGATGAGCCGACTAGCTTCCAGCAAGCCATTCAGAGCGTTGACTCAGTAAAATGGCTGGATGCAATGCGGACCGAAATGGAGTCCATGTACACCAACAAAGTATGGACGTTAGACGTTGCTCCAGATGGGGTAAAACCCGTAGGGTGCAAGTGGATCTTCAAAAGGAAGATTGGTGTAGATGGACAGGTTAAGACCTATAAGGCTAGACTTGTTGCAAAGGGTTTTCGTCAAAGACCTGGTTTGGACTATGACGAAACCTTTTCTCCAGTGGCTATGATGAAATCCATTCGGATCCTTCTTGCCATTGCTGCCTTCCACGATTATGAGATTTGGCAGATGGACGTAAAGACCGCTTTCCTAAATGGAAATTTAGAGGAGTGTGTCTATATGGACCAGCTAGAGGGTTTCATTCTGAGTGGGAGCAGCGGAAAGGTGTGCAAGTTGCTTAAGTCCATCTATGGACTAAAGAAGGCATCGCGGAGTTGGAACATCTGTTTTGATGAGACAGGTCAAGTAATTTGGCTTTATCAAAAATCCAGATGAACCATGCATCTATTGTAGATTTGTAGCAAGAACTGTCATATTCCTCGTTTTATACGTGGATGACATTCTCTTAATAGGAAATGACATTCGTATGCTACAATCTGTCAAATGGGTTCTTGTCACACAGGTTCTCCATGAAAGACCTGGGTGATGCCTCTTATATTCTGGGGATCCGGATCTATCGTGACAGATCCAAGAGGATATTAGGACTTTCACAGTCCAGGTACATCGACACCATACTGAAAAGATTCAGTATGGAAGATTCCAAGCGCGGTAACCTACCGGCTTGTCACGGGATCACCCTCTCCAAAGAGATGTCTCGCAAGACTGATTTGGAAAGGGATCGCATGTCTATTATACCCTACGCTTCTGCGGTAGGCTCTATAATGTATGCGATGTTGTGTACCAGACCAGATATAGCTTATGCACTGAGTGTGGTAAGCCGGTATCAGACAAACCCTGGGGAGAAGCACTGGATAGCGGTAAAGAACATTCTCAAGTACCTGAGAAGGACTAAGGAGATGTTCTTGGTGTATGGCGGAAAAGACCTCCAGATCGAGGCCTTTGCTGACTCCAGCTTCCAGAGTGACAAGGATGATTCCAAGTCCATGTCGGGTTATGTCTTTACCCTCAATGGAGGGGCGGTGTGTTGGAAGAGTTCCAAACAGGAAACCGTTGCTGACTCGACGATGGAAGTGGAATATATCGCTGCTGCAGATGCCGCAAAAGAAGCCGTCTGGATAAGGAAGTTCTTGACAGAACTTCAGGTGGTTCCGTCCATTGTTGATCCAATACCTCTGTATTGTGACAACAACGGGGCTATAGCTTTAGCGAAGGAACTCAGGTCCCATCAGAGGTCCAGACACATCTTGAGGCGGTATCACCTGATCAGGGAGATCGTGGGTCGCCAGGAGATCGAGGTTCGGAGAGTTGCTACGGAAGATAACACTGCTGATCCACTCACGAAGGCCTTACCCCAGACTCAGTTCGAGCGGCTGATCGAGATGATAGGTCTTCGATACGCCAGTACATGGCCTTAGTGCAAGTGGAAGATTGTTAGTGTATATGCCCTAGAGACCATTACTGTATCATACTAGTTTGTATATTACTTAATGGAAGCTTGGGATATTCACCTTGTATAGACAATCTTGCTCAAAATGGTAGTATGCTACTTGGTTTGTTTCTGCTTTAATGTGTACATGTGTTTATTTTAGTATATCACCTATACACATTAGTTGAGCCCTTAGGATCTTTGCTTGATTACCAGCGTTGTGATGGCAGTCACACTCGTGGGGGCTGGGTAATCCACAAGCACATCCTTATGCAGGTCCCTAGTCGTAGGACTATCGAGACAGAGCATCGATACTCCAGAGTAGACTAGCGTATGCGCTTCTCATCCCAGCAGGGGAGACGGTCTGTCCCACAGCTGTCGGTACGTCGTACTTGAGATAGTATGCGGGTGCTCGTTAGGTTACGAGTACACTGGACAGGACTCGTCGGGAACTGATGGTTGGTACTATACCTATCGTCAGTTATCAGTTCCTAGGTGACATGAGTACAGCTTAGTCCGCTGACTTGACACTGTCACTTCGCCTCGAGTGTGTTCCCACTGTACTTTGATTACTACCCTACCACGGCTCAAAGGAGTCGTGCAAACAGGTAGTAGTTGGGTGCAGTCCCGAAGCACTTGGAGGCAGTGACGGTTAGACAGGATTCGTTTCTCCCGGTATTGGGAATTGATATCGCGCTGTGTCTAGGAGAGCCATTACACAAAGTCCCTGGCCAGGGCAAGCGAGATATACCGGTAGGTTTCTAGTGTTATCTCAGGGTGTTCTGGGCTACACTCCGACACGACTTGTACCGCTATTAGGGGACTGACGTTTACCGCCCCCTAGGCCCGCCATGCGATATACTCAGACGAACAGACCGGACTGTACGGAGATTGTCACATTCAGGCTCAGTAGGAGTTCAGATGGGTTTCACCTCGTCCGTCTTCTTATCGGCATCTACCTGGGGGCCGTTACGCACAGCTAGTGCCGCTTGCGGTCTATGGTTAAACCCACTGCCAGCGTAGTGTCGAGTCTTTAGAGTCCCACACAGAGAGCTATTCGCCTTTAGGCAAAAGAGTAGAGGTCGCATGGTTTTTGCGACAGGGTTCGGTCACATCCGCGCACTTGTGCACGTTCAGTGACCTGGCAGTTATTACAAGCGGGCTTTGGTTTAAGCCAGATCCTAGTATACGTTTTGGGATTGGTTTTATCTCGTTTGTATTCGTGTACCCCGGAACGCGGATGCGGGTGTGTATGCACAGTTGACAGAGACAGAGGCAGAGGATTCTCATTAGGATTGTTGACTGTTGACTTTTGTTAAACCCTAATGAGAATTAGAATTATGATCAACAATAATATTAATTAAGTATTATAATGACATGGTTAGGGTTGAAGGGTTGAACTTGTTGACTTGTTGACCGGTTGACTAGGTTGGACTTGTTGACCACCATCATGACAATGGCTATCATTTGTTTGCATTGACTTGTGCTTTCTTGATGGTTCACAAATTGCATTTAATGCAAGAAATGATATTGTCATTTGTCATGATAACAACCATCACATAATACTCAATTATTATTACTTGTTATCATAATTTTGGATTATGAGAGCTTGGATGGAAAAAAGACTTGCTCATTCTTTCATTTCATTTCTCTTTCTTGCTCAAGCTCTCCCTCTTCCTCTTGCTCTCTCTAGCTCAAGGCAACTCCCTCTCAGGAGTTGAGGACCATTGCCTTAGAGATAAAAACACCATTACACTCCTCTACTCATCCTAGTTCATAAGGTCTAGCAAGCCAAGTGTTCTAGTTTTTTCAAGTTCGAAGTAGAAGCCAAAAGGTAGAAGCTTTCGGGTGGATCCATCTTCGGCGCGAGGAGACGACGAGGTGAGGCCGATCCGTGCACCGCAAAGAGTTGAAGACGAAGGAGTTCAAGTAAGGTATAACCCCCTAACCGAGTAGGTAAAACTCCTAGTCAGGTTGTTAGGTAGTTGTTTAACAAAGATCCGTATTTTGAGTCCTTGTTACCACCCTAGAAAAAATCGTTTTTCACCATTTCCGCTACCCCAAAGAACCGGGGAAGGGTAACGTGGACTTACGGAGCGCTAGCGCTATGGGCGCTCGGGCACTAGCGCTTTGGGCGCTAGCGCCTCACGTGCCCGGCACGTGGGCACTCGGACGCTAGCTCTTCGGGCGCTAGCGCCTCACGTGCCCGGCATGTGGGCGTTGATTTATCTCAAAAACTATCTAATAACCGCAATGAAGAACGGCGTTGTTTTGCAGCTAGCCGGTGAGTACGGGTCGGTCCACAAGGATGTTGTGAATTTCCTAATCAAGCTAACGAGTTAATTCCGAAGGGTGTTCGGATTGATTATTAAATCTAAAACCTAAATCTATCTATACTAAGATTATCTAGATCTAAATCTTGCTAGGGTTAGGTTTAGGAATGGTTTGGAAATGCAAATAAATCTCAACGCTTTCTATACCCAAATTAGGATCTAAGAGGAGTTATGGTAATTATCAATAAAGGGGAATAGATCCATTTAGGAAGGTGTTCCTTCCTCTAGGTTCTTGTCCTTCCTTTAGAGATCCTTACCCTAACCTCTATGGAAAACGCGCGCAACCGGGCCTTTATACTACGGTATCACCACTACCTCGAGAGATAGGATGCCGTAGGGCGCGGTGTGTGCGTGTATGCATGGAGTCCTATTGATTATATATTATGGGCAAGAAAGGGATGAGAGATCTCATCTCTATAAAGCCTTCCCCAAAGCTAACATCTAAAGGAAGGAATTAAAATCTAAACTAGAGCAATTAAATAAAACTACTTACAGATGGCTCTCTCCAAACATCAACGCAGGGTTGTCAGATCTGAATTCATGAAGTGAAAAGAGACACCGATGCTCTCCAAAATATTTCTAAAATTTATTAATGAAGGGAGGCATAGCCTTTACAATGATTTAGAGTTCCAATTTATAGAGAATAGGAAACCCTAGGTTACAATTGATTCGCATGTCTACATTTACCAAAATAGCCCTTAAGTTGACTAGTAAAAGCCGCCACAAGAATTAGGTAAATTTTTCCGCTCCTAATTGCTCTTGATGGCCGCGGAACCGCGGCCTGGGTACGGGTTGGGCCGCGGTTCCGCGGCCCATTGGTTGGCTTGAATGCTGAAAATTTCTGGTCTTATTCCGGGCTTCCATATTCTTTGGTTCTTTTATCAAAATGGCTTCTACGTTGGTTCCAGATCTCCACTGAACAATTTGCAGTGGACTTTTAACCGTTCGCTTTGTAATCTTGGACCTTGCGTCGCCTTGTACTGATCTTTTGTGTAGGCTTGATTAAGATCCTTCTGTTTGTTGGTTGTAGTTCCACTTTTGCATCGTCTTTTATCTTTTTCACTGTTTTAAATCCACGAACCTGTAACCTGTAATATGTAGCAGACATGCGTCAAAAGCACCTGTTTATTTATGAAACGAATAAGAATGGGGAATATAATAATGCAATATTATGGTATGAACAAATACCCCCAAACTTATCTTTTGCTCATCCTCGAGCAAACTTATTTTTTTATTCTCGACAAAAACCTAACCTCACTTTCGTAGGGAAACGCGATTGCACTGAGCACGTGCAACAAGCCGTTAAACCTCTGGGTGTCCCTAGTAGGAGGAGTGTTGTCTCCTGAGGGTTTTCAGCGGATACTACCCACAAAATCCTATCAATTTGGCTCTTCGACTTTTATTCTCCAATTAGGTTTTCTAACAAGGAATTCTATTATCGTCGACTTGTAAATTATCCACCCATATTCTTCACACTTCCTTATCATCTAACTTAAAATTATATATGTTCTATAGATTTACTTAGCATTCGGCATTTCTTAAGTTTTCCTTCTAGGGTTCCATCTCCACTTAGGAATTTTTATCAATTCTACTAAAGATACAAGTTCTATTCTTCACTCATTTCTCTCATCTAAACTCCAATCACATACCCCCATGTGTGTGTATAAATCACCCCTACACTTGGAAATTCAAATCAAGCAATCGTACTCTTGTCCGTTGTCCAAATCACTTAGTAATTGGTGAATTTTTAATTGAATTTTGCTGACACATCCTTCATGCGACCGTTAATACTTCTTGAGGTACCAACGACCGATTACAAGATGTGTTTGCACATTAAAGCGTAATTCCTAGTCTTGCAACACCCAAGGCTTTAGCAGTGACTCCCAAACCAGTTGTCTAAGGCACTAGGTGATGAAGCACCCTCGCTAAATATTTTTCTATTTTTACAGCCTTAAGTAATCACAAAAACCAGTGTTCATTTTTTTATTCTTTATTCACACTTTTTTTTTCTTTTATTTTCATTGTACTAAGGACTTTAGACAAGAGCATTTCAAGGTCTCCTCCACTATTCCAAGTTTCAAGGTGCGTGTTTGTGCAATTTGTAGGGTATACATTTTTAGAATCTAGACTTGAGCTTAGGAATTATTTTTCAAACTTATACTCTAATAAAAATATCAATACTTTTCCTTTGTTTTGACTTAGCCCAAAAAGTGAACTCAAAATTTGCCTATTTCTAAATAAATTACAAGGACATACACTTTCTACCGTTAAACTTTAAAGAAGATTATTTTTAGGGTTTTTAATTTACTAAGTCTAAGATCAAGTTGTTCCTAACTAGTTAACCTATCTGTCAAACTTAAGTCAAATAAGGCCAAAATTGAATACAATAATTTTTATAATTTTTAAAATTTTTCAATTTTTTATGGGTTTTCAAATAAGTATGCAAATGCAAAACTATGTACAAATGAATACGAAGGAAGAAGACGTACCGAGCATACCCCCAAACTTAAACTTGAGTGTCCTCACTGTCATGCCACACCAAGAGGGTCAAAATGTCGGCACTCTCCTGTTTATTTATTTATTTTTTTTATTTTTTAATGTTTTGAATTTTTTTTATTTTTTATAGAAAAAGAAAACAAAAATATATATACATATATACAACACGGTTCCCCCCAAACTTAAGCTTGGCCTTACACAAGCCAAAGGTTAGCACCAACCATTCAAAAATCTTATCGTGGTAATGATCGAGTTGGTGAAAGAATGGGGTGGAAAGAAAAGAGATGAGAAGCACACGAGACCGTGTGGAAAGAAGAGTGGAATATGGTCTCGGTGGAGGAGGAGAATGGCGGAAAAGAGAAAGAAGTGGAGTACGATCTTGAGGGTGTAAATCGAGTGAATAAAATAGCGCAATTTGTGATGACCGATGTGTTAAAAGCAATTGCGCTAACCTATCAACCCGTCGAGAAATGGGATCAAATCCCTCAAGATTCGCAAGAAAGCATGGGTACGCCGAACTTGGTATAGGAGATGAAAGCGTAATGGTCTCTTGTACGGTCGGAACGATAGGAAGGACGAGAGGGAGTGAATTAAGGATAGTCTCATTCTCACCTAAGCAATCTGTCTTGAACTTGAAAGATTCCATCAATGGTTCGAAACGACTGTAAGCAACCGAGTCTGATGGTTCAACTAACTCATCTGAAAATTCAAAGGACTCAAACTCGGGCGGTGAGTCTTCAACATCGTCCGAAAAAGTGAAACACTCGTAAGTGTTATCGGCTGTGAGAACTGTGTCAGATTCAAAGGAAAATTTTTCAAGCTCACAGTCTTCAAGCATGATATTAGGCATGGTCGGAACGATGGAAAGGAGGGAGGGTGATTTAGTTAAACGTTCAAGAGGATGAATTGGAAAATCCGACACATCAAAGAAAAATGGTTCAACCTCAATATTATCCTCAATACTCTCCTCAATACTATCCTCATAATTCTCCTCAAAATTTAGCTCATCCATGCCATTATCATCAAAATCAAGACGCATATGAATTTCGGGAGAAACATTTAATGACTCGGGATGATGAATTGGACATAAAATTTCAACCAAATCTACTGGTTCATCATCCAAAATATTCCCGGCGTCTATATCTTCAATCAAGTGAAAATCAATTTTTTTCGACACCTCATCAAAAGCATGGATATTTATCAATTCAGGTTCTAGAGTGGAGGTGTAAAGGTCAAACGGATTAGGTGCGGTTTCACTCGAAAGGGGTTCCTCATAATCTGGCAAATCAAGCACTACAAAATCACACAACTCGTTTTTATTTTCAACTGGTGAGTCATTTGGGACAATCGATGGAAAACCGGAGTTGTGGGCTTCAATTGGGTAAGGGTAGGTTTGATTTGGAAATCCTCTCACATTCTCATTCTGTCCAACCGCCTCCTTATACATTGAAAAATTTTGAGCTAGCGGGAAACTAGCTACCGGTTCACTAGGTTGCATAAGGGCGGCCACGGACGCTTCCACATTCCTAGTCATTTTGTTTGTTGCTAAGATATAAGCCTCCAACGACTGTTCCAAACTAGACATGGGTTGTGAGGGGGTTTCGGTAAAAGATTCGAAATTGTTTGGATATGTGAAACTCCCAAAAGGCTGTGTAGAAACAATGTCTAGTGACGGTGGGAAAGTCGGGTAGGACTGGTAGGAAGTGGGTGGTTGGACAGGGGTAGGGTCAACATGTGGATAAAAAGGTGAATAGTCTTGTGGATTCCTAGAACTAGATGAGTGGAGAGGGGTGAAAGATCGGCTACGAGATTGAGCAATATGCTCAGCAATGGACATCGGTTTAGGAGTTACAGCAGGACTTGAAAAAGTGGTATCAATATATGAAGGTGGTAAAGGTTGACTTGGTTGACACAAAATGGGTTGCAAAGTCAAACTGTTTCTCCTAGACGCTTCTATTTGATCTTTCAAAGATATTTTAGGCATGGAAGGATCTTTCTTAAATCGACCGAAGCAATTGACATACGACGCAAAGTTAAGTTAGGGATACCAAAGTTCGGCAAGTGATTTATGATGTGGGGTACCCATGTTAGAAGAAAGGGGAAAAGAAAGAAGGTTGGGTGGTGCAAGGATTTATTTGCGGCAAAAATTTGCAAGTTTTCTAATAAAAATTTTCCTTTTTTTCTTTTTCTCTTTATTTGGAAAAATTGTTGCAAAAAGATTTTCGAGAAAAGATATGCAACAGAAAAGATTACTTGCAATCAATTTCAATTTTAAGCGAAGCGCAAAAATCCTGCACAAGATTTGTTATTTGGAAAGGAAAAGATTTTTAAAGCTCACCAAATTCTGCAGGAATTTTTCAGAAGATATATGAAGATTTACAGAGAAGAAACAGAGGAGCTTACAGAAAAATTTTCACGAGCTGAAGACACCAACAGGCCACGTTTTCACGGTAAAAGGGGGCCTACCGCGGCGGTTCCGCGGTCATACGTGCGGGACACGTGTTCAGATTTCGCTGACGTCACCAGATGGCGGCGCTTCCACGGCGGGAGCAGGGTAATGCGGCGGAATCGCGGTGCGTTGGAGGTTTCAGGGTGCGGGAAAAATTCTACTGTTCTGTTTTGAAAATCCCCCTTTGTTCTGATCTGTTGTTTTCTGTTTCGCTATCTGTAGATTTCCAGATCCGTCTTTGTTCGTAAATCCTGCAAAATTCTCACAAAAAAAATACCCTTTCAAAAATAACCGATGATATATTTTTATATTTTTTTTCTTCAGATTTTTATGATTTTTTTAATTTTAGATTAACCCGAAATTGCAAAAAGGAAATAACACGCCATCCCCGGCAACGGCGCCATTTGATTTATCTCAAAAACTATCTAATAACCGCAATCAAGAACGGCGTCGCTTTGCAGCTAGCCGGTGAGTACGGGTCGGTCCACAGGGATGTTGTGAATTTCCTAATCACGCTAACAAGTTAATCTTGAAGGGTGTTCGGATTGATTATTAAATCTAAAAACTAAATCTATCTATACTAAGATTATCTAGATCTAAATCTTGCTAGGGTTAGCTTTAGGAATGGTTTGGAAATACAAATAAATCTCAACGCTTTCTATACCCAAATTAGGATCTAAAAGGAGTTATGGTAATTATCAATAAAGGGCATTAGATCCATTCGGGAAGGTGTTCCTTCCTCTAGGTTCTTGTCCTTCCTTTAGAGATCCTTACCCTAACCTCCATGGAAAACGCGCGCAACCGGGCCTTTATACTACGGTATCACCGCTACCTCGAGGGATAGGGTGCCGTAAGACGCAGTGTGTGCGTGTATGCATGGAGTCCTATTGATTATTTATTATGGGCAAGAAAGGGATGGGAGATCTCATCTCTCAAAAGCCTTCCCCAAAGCTAACATCTAAGGCAAGGAATTAAAATCTAAACTGGAGCAATTAAATAAAACTACTTACAGATGGCTCTCTCCAAACATCAACGCAGGGTTGTCAGATCTGAATTCATGAAGTGAAAAGAGGCACCGATGCTCTCCAAAAGATTTCTAAAATTTATTAATGAAGGGAGGCATAGCCTTTACAATGATTTAGAGTTCTTATTTATAGAGAATAGGAAACCCTAGGTTACAATTGATTCGCATGTCTACATTTACCAAAATAGCCCTTAAGTTGACTAGTAAAAGCCGCCACAAGAATTAGGTAAATTTTTCCGCTCCTAATTGCTCTTGATGGCCGCGGAACCGCGGCCTGGGTAGGGGTTGGGCCGCGGTTCCGCGGCCCATTGGTTGGCTTGAATGCTGAAAATTTCTGGTCTTGTTCTGGGCTTTCTGGGCTTCCATATTCTTTGGTTCTTTTATCAAAATGGCTTCTACGTTGGTTCCAAATCTCCAGTGAACAATTTGCAGTGGACTTTTAACCGTTCGCTTTGTAATCTTGGACCTTGCGTCGCCTTGTACTGATCTTTTGTGTAGGCTTGATTAAGATCCTTCTGTTTGTTGGTTGTAGTTCCACTTTTGCATCGTCTTTTATCTTTTTCACTGTTTTAAATCCACGAACCTGTAACCTGTAATATGTAGCAGACATGCGTCAAAAGCACCTGTTTATTTATGAAACGAATAAGAATGGGGAATATAATAATGCAATATTATGGTATGAACAAATACCCCCAAACTTATCTTTTGCTCGTCCTCGAGCAAACTTATTTTTTAATTCTCGACAAAAACCTAACCCCATTTTCGCAGGGAAACTCGATTGCACTGAGTACGTGCAACAAGCCGTTAAACCTCTAGGTGTCCCTAGTAGGAGGAGTGTTTTCTCCTGAGGGTTTTCAGCGGATACTACCCACAAAATCCTATCAATTTGGCTCTTCGACTTTTATTCTCCAATTAGGTTTCCTAACAAGGAATTCTATTATCGTCGACTTGTAAATTATCCACCCATATTCTTCACACTTCCTTATCATCTAACTTAAGATTATATATGTTCTATAGACTTACTTAGCATTCGGCATTTCTTAATTTTTCTTCTAGGGTTCCATCTTCACTTAGGGATTTTTATCAATTCTACTAAAGATACAAGTTCTATTCTTCACTCCTTTCTCTCATCTAAACTCCAATCACATAGCTAGCGCCTCACGTGCCCGACACATGGGCGCTCGGGCACTAGCGGTCGGGGCTAGCGCTTTGGGCGCTAGCGCCTCATGTGCCCGGCACGTGGGCGCTCGGGCCCTAGCGCTTTGTGCGCTCGGGCGGTAGCGCTTTTGGCGCTAGCGAAAGGAGGGTTTTTTTTACCCCAGAAATAGAATTTAGACTCCAAAAAGAGGATTTTGAGTGGAGTTAAACTCCTGAAGGTCTGGATTAGGAGTTAAACTCTTTTAAGGATTTGGGTCTTGGAGTTGAACTCCCTAAAAATCTTCAGAGGTTCTTCTCTCTTAAGCCTGGGATCTTCTCTTGAGCCTTAGATCTTTTCCAAAGTGGGATCTTTGGAGATGAGTCTTCTTCTTCCTCCCTTGGTTAGCTAGCTCTTGGATAACAAGAGGGGTGAGATTTTAAAAATCTCTCCTTTTTAGGATCTGATGGAAGATCTGAGCTCCCCTTTGTGGGTTTTGTGGTGAAAAACTATTTAGTTTTGGAAAAGAAAGAGTAAAACTCTTGATTTATTTCAAAAGAAAGAAAAATGTTTAGAACCTTTAGGAAGGAGAAGGAGGCACAGACCTTTATTTTTTGGAGAGAGAAAAAAGATCCTTAGATATTTTCATTATCTTTGCCTTATAGGCTATACACTTTACATATAGCCCCTTGGTCTTTACAAAATGGCATTTTGCCCATCCCATGGCTCATGTGCTATTTCTTTTTGCACATAAGCCATGGGCTTTACAAAAATTTGGCTTTATGCCCATTCATGCATAAAAAATTACATCAAAATTATTTATTACATGATTTTTATTTTGGCATGAAAGAGGGCCGGCAGGTTCATGTTCGGACTCGACCTGGGCATGGGCCCACTTGATCTGGGCTTGGGCCCACTTGGCTTGGGGTTGACCTTGACTTTGACTTGGTCGACCGGGTGCAATTTTCGACCCCAACAGCGTGGTTGTTTCCGCCAATTGGCGAAGAGCTAGCTCCCGTTTGAGGATGCGTTATATTATATTGCTTGTACCATTTTCGGGTTAAAAATAACATGGGAGGTGCTGCCCAAATTTTCAATGACGAAAATGTTTTCAAGTGGATACAAATATTGGGTTTTCGTATGTTACTATCTATGTTTTAAAGTGGAACTTGATTTTTGTAACCTTATTTCAAGACTGCACCTCCACTATTTTCCTCTATTAAGGTTTAGATTTCTAGGCTTTTGGCTTACTTGTATTATGTGCAGTCCTATAGACTTCACCTGATGCAAGTGCCAGTCACGTGCTTTATTCTGGTCGTGACACTAGAGATATTTAAGGATGTGCTTATAGACCACCCAGCTCCTACGTATATGATCGCTATCATAATGCCGGTAGTCAAGCAAGAATCATATAGGCTCTATCAACATGTAATAATGATCTGTAATACCACCTAAAGCATGTACATGATGATAAAGATAAACCAGATAGCATACTATCATTTTGAGTAAGACTGTTTTATCCGTATAGGTCCTCCCTCAATCATCACAACCGCATGCCTGCGATTCAATAATTGATTTGAGGGCACTATAGCCAACAATCTCCCACTTGCACTTAAGGCTAATTATTTCGGTGTCGCATACTCACAGCCCGTGTGATACCGATCACCCAACTTCTCTACTAATCATTCTCACAAAGCCTATTTGTGAAACTATTGCGTTCGAGAAATAGCCTCAGTGAGTGGATTTGCTCTAATGTTTCTTTCTATATCTCTCTATATCTCAAATTTGTGGAGAAAGACTATCTCCCGAAATGAGCAATACCTGTCTTAGAATTTGTCTGGATATCTGATGGGACCCAGTTCACAAATGAACTCCAAATCCAACAAACTTCTTAGACTGTATCATCAACTGAATTTAATCAGTATCATGCTCCATGCCTTCCTCAGTATCCGCTTGGATTACCTGTCCAACATACTGCCCCTCAAAAGAGGGAAAACTATAACTCAGACAGTCTCTCTGTCATCCAGGTCACCTTGGAAGCCTAAAATGATAATCGCCTCCCGAAGGAGGCTGCCATTACCATATACTAAGAACATCTACTTATATTCAAAACTTCTTCCCTCCGTTTCTCCAGGATTGGATTAATATATACTTTATGCGGCCTGTGCAAAATCAATATCTGGTGTTGTACTTGATATCTCATGACTAACTCAATTGCCTAAGCAAGTGATATACCAATTGTGCAAATCCCTCTCCTCATCAGTCTAGAAGACATCTCTTTAGAGAGGGTGACTCCATCACCTGCGGGTACACGACTACGCCAGGAGTCGTCCATTCTAAAACACTTTAGAATAGTGTCAAGTACCCAAATGGGGACACTTCCCAAATCTAGATCTAAAACCATAGATCTAGTCACCAGAATCCCTGATATTATATCTATGTCCTATGTGGAGAAACACCTTGTGACAACCACAGTATATAACCGATCGTGGTATAGGAATTTCACTTCCTATCAAGTGCATGCCATCCAAAAACCAGGACATCACTCCCTATTACCTTCTTACCATATCCATCTCTTATTCTGATGAAGTCAAACTCTATGACTGTCACATAAAAAATAGATGTTCTATCTCCGCTATACCTGCTTTAGTCTATAAATATACATAAGCTACTTGCTCACTATGCTTCTGCTGCTCCCACTGACTACAACAACCCTCTAGTAGAGTCATATACACGTGCACTTCTAAAGCTAATTTAGAATGACGCTATACTCATCCTCCTGCCAGCTTTCATAGTCTAGAATAGCAATAGCGGCAAGTTTGGGTAAACAAGAACTTCCCTGTCACCGTCCTTGAGGAGGCCGAAGTACCTCTCGGGTGTCTGAGATTACCCACCAAATCTGCGGAGTGGCTAATGGAATGTCGTATCCAATTGAATCTTTAGGTCCTACTAAATTTTCAGTAATCGTTTGTGGTTCTGGAATAACTTCCATTTCTACCATACTCCCACTAATATTTTCTGAAAATAATCCATTTTACTAAACTGGTGGCGAGTCAAGAACAATATAACTATTGATCTTCCAGATGGTAGAAAGTTAACCCTCGTCAAAGCCCGGGATAGCCCATAAACTGCCATTACTGAAACGTTCCTTGAGTTTGTCCAGATTCTGGTTTTAAGCATCAGCCGGATGATTGATCGTCTAAGTTGTGATAGAATGTAAAGTGTTCACAATCAAAGAAATTTATACCGCAATCAATTAACGGTGTCGATATAGCGCGTTAATGTATACGGATCGTCCACTGAGATGTGTGTTTTGATCGATCTTGTTTTAGATGAGTTGAAATGAAAATATAAAAGAAAATGCAAGAAAGTTGATTCAAGATTTGTATGATTTGATTTTAAGAAACATCAAGAAAATAGTAGATCTAGAATTAAGTATTAAGAAATGTCCCAATCAATTTAGTTATCAAGATTATGAACAATAGCTTATAGGATCCGATTGAGTTAATAGCTAATGATGAATCTAGTAATTCCTAATCTTATCTATTGATAATTTGTAACTAGATTGATGATTATGAATGAAGATTAGGGATCAATTGAGGAAACTAGGGTTTCTCCTTCACTATCCCTTGTCTTTTCAATCATAATCATTCGAATCTAGTCTCTAGAAAAGAAAATCACCGATTGTTTGATCCCTAATTTGCAACGAAATAATCAAGAAGTTATCTCGCTCCAAATTAGGTCATCAACGATTCATTTTGCTAAGGTTCAAAAATCTCATAAGAATTAAGAATTAGTATTACGATTTGATCATATTTAGATCTATCAATTCTCTCGGATCCTCTACAAGCGGAGATTTCACTCACAAATCATGAAAATTAATGAATCAAAGATCAAGAAGTTTCATAACGCAAGAATATAAAGAAAGCAAGAATTAACTAATTATCACCTTTATTGAATCGACGTCTAATTACACATTCCCTCAATTCGAGCTTACAAGATGTTGCTCTCGATCGCTCCTTTTGAAGAGGTAACTAGATTCCGTCGAAACTCGCTCCGCTCGATCTCCGTGAGACTTGGATCGTCGTGGATCTCGCGCTCTTGGTGAATATTGGCTTTGCGAATAAAGGATCGTTGATGGCTTGCTTGATTTGCTTCTCAAAATGATCTTCATTTGGCTTTGGATTTGGATTTGGGCTAGAGTTTTGGTATCAAGTTGTGTCACTCAACTTGTGCAAATTTGGTTCAATGTTTAACCCTAATTGTGTAACCCTTTATTCAACAACCTCAAACCCTAGGTCTAGATCCCCTTTTATAACCACCCATTTGAATCTTCCCTCCAAAGCTTGGTTGTTAGAGAGAGCCTTCTAGAATGAGTTTGTTAGAGAGAATATTCTAGAGTAAGGTTGTTACAAGGAATATTCTAGAGTGAGTTTGTTATGCAGAGGTTTCTGGAAGAAGCCACGTGTTTTCAGAGAGTCTTCTAGAAGCAAGGCTGTTACGATGAAGACTTCTGGAGAATTTTGGGTGATGACATGTCAAGTAGACCGCGGATCCGCGGTGGATCGGCTAACTCGGCCGCGGATCCGCGACCATATAGTGGGCTCGCTACCTTCAATCTTCAGGGGTGTTTTCTGTTATCTTTTGGGTACTTTTCTGAGGCCTAGAATATTATATTTCTTTCTTGTTTGCTGCCAGAGCTCAAGTCTTGGACTTGCTGCATTTTGTCGGCACTTTTTTGATTCCGGCTCTTTGACCTGAAGGATTTCCTGCACACAATCTTGATACAAGTGTTGAGATATACAAAATCATTCGTGTAGTAATAAACACACAGTTTCCCTCATAATGCCGGTTATAATGTATAACACATGTTATTTGATATTTTTCAGACGAATTGCTAATGTGTGCTATATTTATACCAAACACCTTTAGATGATTAGAAAGAGTAGGGAAATTGATGTGTTAAGAATGCAATATTTTCGAATGATCAAATTCTCCCAAACTTAATTTTGGTCGTCTCGAGCAAATATCTTTTATTCAAAAGAAGGAGAAAATAAAGAAAAAGACAAACTAATTAGCACACTTTCGTAGGCAAACACGATTGCACTGAGCACGTGCAACAAGCTTTTAAACCTCTAGGTGTCCCTAGTAGGTGGAGTGTTGTCTCCTGAGGGTTTTTAGCGGATTGCATCCACAAAATCCCATAATAAAAGGAAGACCGTGAAAGTTACATATAAAGATAAGAATTGTAAAAGAAAGACTTTGAAAATTAGAGTTTCCAACTATACTAGCTTTTCGGTTGTCATGAGCCCTATCTTAATAGTCATGAAAAAATGTTAGAAATCATATCATCTCTCAATAAAACATCTTCTTTATTCTTCATTCCTACCTTTCTTCCAAATATCGATCATATAACCCTACGTGTGTGATCTGGACATCCCTACACTCGGAGAATTCAATTCAAGCTATCATACACTTGTCCATCTACCTCAGTACTATTTAATTAAAGAATATTTAGATGGATTTGCTCACACATTTTTCATGCGACCGTTAATACTTTTTGAGGTACTAACCGACCGATTACTCAACATGCTTGCTTATTAGGTGTATTTATATTTTTCTCGTCTTGCACCACCTAAGGCTTAGCAGTGACTCCCAAACCAGTTGGTCTAAAGCACTAGGTGATGAAGCACCCCCGCTATATTTTTTTATTGCTGCCTTGGCGATAACAAAACCAGTGTTCATTTTTCTTTTCACCATTTTATATTTTCTTCATTTATTATTTCCTTCATACTTTGGTTTTAAGACAAGAGCATTTCAAGGTATTCTCTACTATCCCGAGTTTCAAGACGTGTGTAAGTGCGTATAGTAGGGTATCAACGTTCAAATGTTTGGCTTCCAGAATAGAAACTATTTTTCAGACTTATTTTTATTCTCAGATTAGTGACTTCTTTCATCTTACTAACCAACGGCTCATAACTACTTATTACCAGTTCGTTTAAGAAAACTTCTAATTTTCTTAGTTTTCTTAAATTTTTCTAATCTTTTGGATGAAATTTTTCACTATCTAATATTTTATTAACTTATTTATGTACAAAAAAAATTTAATTTAATTTTTATTTTTATTTTTTTATTTTATTATATGTTTTATGCTTATGCATGATGCAAAGTGATGTGCAAATAAGCACAAACTTCCCCCAAACTTGTTTTCAACAGTGTCCTCACTGTTGTCTTCTGCTAAATCTCAAAAACCTGTAAGCTTGGGAGGACATTATTAATGGGGGCAAAAATATTTTAAAGTGAAAATCCTCCCCCAAACTTATTTTTGGCTCACAATTTTGAGGACAACATTTATTTTCAAGAGCCAAAAATACACCCCCCTTCAAACATGAGTTAGACAATATTAAGCATTTCAAGAGGGGGTAAGTCATTTGGTCAAAATAAGACTTTACAAAGACCAAAAATTAATACCAACCATTCAAAGATTTTATCAGTGTAGCGTATAGGTCGGTGGAATAACATGTTGTATAGAGTCAGGATGAGGTGGGGAAGAGATAAGTGGTGTGATGGAAAGAGTTTGAGTTTTAAATTAGAGAAATGAAAGAATGAGGATGAATGTGAATGATTAGGAAGAAGGAGTAGTAGCGGTTCAACTTCTATAGGTGGAGGTTGATCAATCACAAAAGCCGTGTTGTTTAGGAATGCAAGTTCGTCAGCAAAAAGTTCTTCAAAACTTTCATCAATGGTGTGATCGAACATTTTGCTGTCAATAAATTTTGTGTCAGATTTTTCCATCTTGATTTGTCAAAATACATGGAGGTAGAAGACTCGAAAAACTCATCTACCTCATTTTCAAAAATATCCAAATCAAGTTGGCTTTCTGGGATTGTCGAACTTGAACTATCGGATTGTGATTCATCAGAACTCACTGAAACTATAGGAAGAATAGAAGAAGAACCAGAGAAAGTAGAAGGTGAAATGGGTAAACAAATTGGTGTGTCGAGGATCGCAAAACCAGATGTGGAAGATGTAGGCTGAATTTCGGTCTGCTGTTCGGTTATACCATTATTATCAACTTGGAGAAGCATTTGGGGTTCGGGAAGAATTATCAAAAGTTCAAGATGATGACCACAAGGAAGTGAAAGGATCTGGTGAATTGGTGGGACAAACTCATCCAAAATTTCGGGTTCATCAATCAATATATCCCCAACATCAATTTCCTTATTCTAGTGAAAGTTAAAATTCTCAAACACCTCATTCAAATTATGCTTTTCAATCAATTTTAGTTCAAGAGTGGAGGTGTAGAGATCACAAGGATTTGGCATGGTTTCACTTGAAATGGACCCTTCACGGTCGGGTAAATCAAACACTGCATTATTACACAACTTCTCATACATTCCATCGTCAATTGGTGAATCTTTTGGTGTACTCGATGAATCTGTGAAACTGGAGTTGTGGATTTCAGTTTGGAAATGGAAGGTTTGATTAGGAAGGGTGTATAGTTCTTTCTCACTATCCAAATTCTCATTTTGTCCCATACCCGAATTGTATACTGAAAATTTTTGGGCTGGTTTGAAATTATTTGCTTGCCCCCACTCTGTCATTTCCTTCCTAAATTGGTTCGACAATTCCAGAAATTTTTCTAATGTCTGCTCCAGACTAGACTTGGGTCGATAAGGGGTTTCCGTATAAGATTGAAATTCATGTGGATAATTAAAACTCCCAAATGACAGATTAGAAGGACTGTCTAGAGAAGGTGGAAAAGTCGGATTGGATTGATAGGAATAGAATGGTTGCAAAAATTGGGTAGGAGTAGGATCAACATTGTGATAAGAAGAATATTGATATTGGTTGGTCGGTTGGCTATTGGACATCATACATGCCACAAACCGATTATGAAATTCTTCTTTACAAAGTGGAGGTGATGGTTGATACTGGTCCGGGTTGAAACTTTGGCCTTTAGCCCTAGCTATATGCTCAGCAATGGACATGCGTCTAGGGGCATCCTCACTCGGAGTATCAACAGAAACAGATGTAGAATTAGGATATGGTTGATACTGGTCCGGGTTAAAACTTTGGCCTTTAGCCCTAGCTATATGCTCAGCAATGGACATGCGTCTAGGGGCATCTTCACTTGGAGTATCAACTGAAACAGATATAGAATTAGGATATAGTTGATATGACCTGGACTGAGGTGGCCAACTGTTTCCACCCGCTTGTTCTATCCGATCTCTTAAGTACATGGGAGAATTGGACGGTATACCGAAGGGATTACGAAAACAAGAAATATCTGGTTGTGGGCAGCAAAGCTCGGCAAGAGTTCTTCTGTTTGGGTCACCCATTATAAGAAGAGAAGAGGAGGGAAAGGGTAAAAAGGGGAGAAAATAATTGGTTTGTTTTGAAAAAGGACGGATTTATGAAAATTCACACAAACATGCACAAGCAACCGTATATCTAATGGTCACCTAGGTCAAGTCTGTAGACCGCTCCTAGACTTCCAGAAGACAAGTCGCAAGATAGATCCTCTACCGCCTCTTTGCCCTTTCTGTGGCCAGGTAAGTGCCATGTAAGTGGGAGGTTCTCCGCTACGTAAGTAGTGGGCCTAATTAAGTAACCACTTGCCTTAGACACACTTGCATTAGACACCATAAAAGCAACGCGGATAAGCAATAGATTACCCACGAACTTCTTCTGTCCTAAGTGAGCCCGACGGTCCTTAGAGTATTGTCTAGATATTTTTTAATTAATGAGGGTGATGCGGATGCAAGTTTTATGATTTTTGGGGCTTAGGAAAGGTAATGAACTCCCCACCAAATCTGAATTTGGTCTCTGCCCCTTAATTTCCGTTTTAAAATATGCACAAAACAACCAATTTCAAGAATCGCAACAAATTTATTTTTTAGCGGCGCTGAATTTTTCAAAGAATCCTGTAAGAAATTGATTATTGGACAAGATCAGAGAGAAGAAGAGAAAACAGAGAGCAGACCTGAGAAATTTGGCACGGTGCAAACCCTAAACGGCAGCGGTTCCGCCGCAAAAACACCTTTCTGGCCGCGGTTCCGCGGCTTGATGGGGGAATTAGGGTTTGAAATTTTTTGTGCAGGTCCCTGTGCTTCTCTGGATTCTTTAGATGTTCTCTGAATCTTGATCTCACTGCTGAAATGATTCCAGATTCCCTCGCAAAAAAATTCAAACACTAATCGTTAAGCACTTGAAGCGAATCTTGGATGAAAAGTCGATGGAATAATAATTTTTCAACTCAAATAACAAAAACGAACAAAGTAGCACACATCCCCAGCAACGGCGCCATTTGATTGTCGTCTAAGTTGTGATAAAATGTAAAGTGTTCACAATCAAAGAAATTTATACCGTAATTAATTAACGGTGTCGATGTAGCGCGTTAATGAATACGGATCGTCCACTGAGATGTGTGTTTTGATCGATCTTGTTTTAGATGAGTTGAAATGAAAATATAAAAGAAAATGCAAGAAAGTTGCTTCAAGATTTGTATGATTTGATTTTAAGAAACATCAAGAAAATAGTAGATCTAGAATCAAGTATCAAGAAATGTCCCAATCAATTTAGTTATCAAGATTATGAAGAATAGCTTGTAGGATCCGATTGAGTTAATAGCTAATGATGAATCTAATAATTCATAATCTTATCTATTGATAATTTGTAACTAGATTGATGATTATGAATGAAGATTAGGGATCAATTGAGGAAACTAGGGTTTCTCCTTCACTATCCCGTGTCTTTTCAATCATAATCATTCGGATCTAGCCTCTAGCAAAGAAAATCACCGATTGTTTGATCCCTAATTTGCAACGAAATAATCAAGAAGTTATCTCGCTCCAAATTAGGTCATCAACGATTCATTTTGCTAAGGTTCACAAATCTCATAAGAATTAAGAATTAGTATTACGATTTGATCATCTTTAAATCTATCAATTCTCTCGGATCCTCCACAAGCGGAGATTTCACTCACACATCATGAAAATTAATGAATCAAAGATCAAGAAGTTTCATAACGCAAGAATATAAAGAAAGTAAGAATTAACTAATTATCACCTTTATTGAATCGACGTCTAATTACACATTTCCTCAATTCGAGATTACAAGATGTTGCTCTTGATCGCTCCTTTTGAAGAGGTAACTAGATTCCGTCGAAACTCACTCCGCTCGATCTCTGTGAGACTTGGATCTCGCGCTCTTGATGAAGATTGGCTTCACGAATAAAGGATCGTTGATGGCTCGCTTGATTTTCTTCTCAAAATGATCTTGATTTAGCTTTGGATTTGGATTTGGGCTAGGGTTTTGGTATCAAGTTGTGTCACTCAACTTGTGCAAATTTTACTGTAAGTCTATGTAACCCACCCCGGTACTTACGGAGAGGCGGAAAGAGTAAAAATCAAATTTTTAACACAAGATAACATAGACTAACCATGAAGGATCTTTGCCAAACAAAAACTAACATACTAACTACAAGTTCTAGCTAATAGGTAAGATGGTTATACCTAGTTCTTGAACTCCTTCTCTTCTTGTTGTGGTCCTCTTTGTTGCTAGCTCCTTGGAGTGATGTAGACGGCTCCTCCTCGTCGTCTTCTCTTTGCCGAAGAAAGATCCACCCGAAGGCCTCTACCTTGAGCTCCTACCTCAACCAAGAGGTAACTAGAGTGCTTGGCTTGCTAGACAAAGAACCCTAGAATGAGTAGAGAGATGTTTTGATAGTTTTATCTCACAAAACTCATGTTTTTCAACTCATGAAACAAGAGAGCTTTGAGAGAGAGGAAGAGGGAGAGCTTTGCAAGAGAGAGAATGAGAGAATAATATTCAACCTTGCTCTCATATGAGAGAATATGAGAATAATAATAATAATTAGGAAAATTGTGATGGTTAGTTGATGTGACCATTATCATTTCACATTTAATGCTTAATGCAAGCTTCAAGAAGCATCTTTGCAAAAGAAATCATCATGGTCAACAAAAGTAAACAAGTCAAATGGTCAACCAACCCTATCCATAGCACAATTATCCTTAATTAATATTATTAATCATATTTCTCATTCTCATTAGGGTTTAGAAAAAGTCAACGGTCAAAAACCCTAATGAGGTTCCTCTGCCTCTGTCAACTGTGCATACACACCCGCATCCGTGTTCCGAGGAACACGAATACAATGAGACAAAACCAATCCCAAAACAAATACTAGGATCTGGCTTAAACCTAAGCCCGCTAGTAATAACTGCCCAGACACCAAACGTGCACAAGTGCGCGTATGTGAACGAACCCTGTCGCAAAACCATGCGACCTCTACTCTGTTTTTCCCAAAGGCGAACAACCCTCTGTGTGGGACTCTAAAGACTCGACACTACGCTGGCAGTGGGTTTAACCACAGACCGCAAGCGGTACTAGCTGTACGTAACGGTCCCCAGGTAGATGCCGATAAGAAGACCGATGAGGTGAACCCATCCGAACTCCTACTGAGCCTGAATGTGACAATCTCCGTACAGTCCGGTCTGTTCGTTTGAGAGTATCGCATGTCGGGCCTAGGGGGGCGGTAAACGTCAGACCCCTAACAGCGGTACAAGTCGTGCCGGAGTGTAGCCCAGAACACCCTGAGAAACTACTGGAAACACTACCAGTAATTCTCGCTTGCCCTGGCCAGGGACTTTGTGTAACGGCTCTCCAAGACACAGCGCGATATCAACCCCCAATACCGGGAGAGACGAATCCTATCTAACCGCTACTGCCTCCAAGTGCTTCAGGACTGCACCCAACTACTACCTGTTTGCACGACTCCTTTGAGCCGTGGTAGGGTAGTAATCAAAGTACAGTGGGAACACACTCGAAGAGAAGTAGCAGTGTCAAGTCGACGGACTAAGCTATACTCTTGTCACCTGGGAACTGTTATATGACGATAGGTATAGTACCAACCAACAGTTCCCGACGAGTCCTGTCCAGTGTACTCGTAACCTAACGAGCACCCGCATACTATCTCCAGTACGACGTACTAATGGCTATGGGACAGACCATCTCCCTTGCTGGGATGAGAAGCGTATGCGCTAGTCTACTCCGGAGTATCGATGCCCCGTCTCGATAATCCTACGACTAGGGACCTGTATAAGGATGTGCTTCTAGATTACCCAGCCCCCACTAGTGTGACTGCCATCACAACGCTGATAATCAAGCAAAGATCCTAAGGCTCCACTAATATGTATAAGTGATATGCTAAAAGAAACATATGTGCATATTGAAGTAGAAACAAACCAAGTAGCATACTATCATTTTGAGAAAGATTGTCTATACAACTGTGAATATCCCAAGCTTCCATTAAGTAATATACAAACTAGTATGATACAGTAATGGCCTCTAGGGCATATACACTAACAATCTCCCACTTGCACTAGGGCCATGTACAGGCATATCGAAGATCTATCATCTCGAATAGCCTCTTGAACTGTGTCTGAGGAATGGCCTTTGTGAATGGATCTGCAGTGTTATCTTCTGTAGCAACCCTCCGAACCTCGATCTCCCGGCAATCCACGATCTCCCTGATCAGGTGATACCGCCTCAAGATGTGTCTGGACTTCTGATGGGACCTGGGTTCCTTTGCTAAAGCTGTAGCCCCGTTGTTGTCACAATACAGAGGTATTGGATCAACAATGGACGGAACCACCTAAAGTTCTGTCAAGAACTTCTTCATCCAGACGGCTTCTTTTGCGGCATCAGATGCTGCGATATATTCCGCTTCCATCGTCGAGTCAGCAACGGTTTCCTGTTTGGAACTCTTCCAACACACCGCCCCTCCATTTAGGGTAAAGACATAACCCGACATGGATTTGGAGCCATCCTTGTCACTCTGGAAGCTGGAGTCAGCAAAGGCCTTGATCTGGAGTTCTTTTCCGCCGTAAACCAAAAACATATCCTTAGTCCTTCTCAGGTACTTCAGAATGTTTTTTACCGCTATCCAGTGCTTCTCCCCAGGGTTTAACTGATACCGGCTTACTACACTCAGTGCATAAGCTACATCTGGTCTGGTACACAATATCGTATACATTATAGAGCCTACCGCAGAGGCGTAGGGTATAACAGACATGCGATCCCTTTCCAAATAAGTCTTAGGAGACATCTCTTTGGAGACGGTGATCCCGTGACAAGCCGGTAAATTACCGCACTTAGAATCTTCCATACTTAATCTTTTCAGTATGGTGTCGATGTACTTGGACTGTGAAAGTCCTAATATCCTCTTGGACCTATCACGATAGATCCGGATCCCCAGAATGTAAGAGGCATCACCCAGGTCTTTCATGGAGAACCTGTGTGACAAGAACCCTTTGACAGATTGTAGCATAGGAATGTCATTTCCTATCAAGAGAATGTCGTTTACGTATAAAACGAGGAATACGACAGTTCGTGCTACAATCTTACTATAAATACAAGGTTCATTTGGATTTTTGATAAAGCCAAATTCTTTGACCGTCTCATCAAAACAGATGTTCCAACTCCGCGATGCCTGCTTCAGTCCATAAATGGACTTAAGCAACTTGCACACCTTCCCGCTGCTCCCACTCTGAATGAAACCCTCTGGCTGGTCCATATAGACACACTCCTCTAAATTTTCATTTAGAAAAGCGGTTTTTACGTCCATCTGCCAAATCTCATAATCGTGGAAAGTAGCAATGGCAAGAAGGATGCGTTGATTTGTTGGATGTAGTGCCCTCAAAGTCAATTATTGGATCACAGGAACGTGATTGCAATGATTGAGGGAGGACCTATGCCGGTAGGACAGTCTTACTCGAGATGATAATATGCTATCTGGTTTATCTTTATCATCGTGTACTGCTTTAGGTGACCTTACAGGTCGCTATTACACGTTGATAGAGCCTTTAGGATTCTTGCTTGACTGCCAGCAGTATGATGGCGATCATATACGTAGGAGCTGGGGTCTATAAGCACATCCTTAAAAGGTCCCTAGTCGTGGGAGTTTTCGAGGCAGGGCATCGATACTCCGGAGTAGACTAGTGTATACAGTCGATACCCTGACGAGGGGCGGCGGCCGGTCTCATAAGCCATTGGTGTCAGTTGGTTCACCTAATATGTATACAGATGCTCATTGGGTTATGAGTACACCGGACAGGACTCGCTGGGAACATGCTAGTTGGTATTATACCTGACGTCAGATAGCAGTTCCCTGGTGACATGTGTACAGGTTAGTTCATCTATCTGAGATCATCATTTGTCTCGTGTGAGTTCCCATTGTGCTTTGATTACTACCCTACCACGGCTCAAAGGAGTCATGCAAACAGGTTTTAGTTGGGTACAGTCCCGATCATAAGGAGGCAGTGAGCGGATCGGCAGGGGTTTCGTCTCTCCCGGTATTGGGGGTGAGATCGCGCTATGTCTAGGAGAGCCATTACACGAAGTCCTTAGCCAAGGCAGGAGATTTAATGGTAGGTATTCCAGTAGTATCTCAGGGTGTTCTGGGCTACACTCCGACACGACTTGTACCGCTTTTGGGGGTCTGACTTTTTCCAACCCCCCAGGCCCGACATGCGATACTCATAGACGAACGGACTGGACTGTATGGATATTGTCACTGACAGGCTCAGTAGGGTGTCAGGATGAGTTCGCTCATCGACCTCCCTTTTGGTCAATACCTGGTGGCCCGTTACGTATAGCTAGTACCACTGACGTACTAGTGGTTAAATCTGCAGCTGGTGTATTGACAGTCTTTAGTGTCCCCCGCAGACAGTTTCTCAAGTTTCGGGCGAAACGTTGTAGAGGTCGTATGGTATTATGGCAGGGTTCGATCATATACGTGCAGTCGTGCACGGATCATGATTGGACGGATCATACTAGTGGGCTTTGGTTTAAGCCGGATCCTAGTATTAGATTTGTTGGATTACTTTAGTCTCATTGCATTCGCATTTAGTTGGAATGCGGATGCATGTATGTATATACAGGTGAGGGGTACTCTTGTGAACCGTCGCAAGTTTACTTTAGTAGATGCCATTCTCTTTTTATTGTTGCAAACATTTGGATTAATTTTTGCAAATGGAAATAATGAGCTCAAAGTCATGATTTGGAGCATTAATTGTGACACATGCACAAGTGATGACTCATGGTTTCTTTATTTGTGCATATGTCACATTATTGATTGATTTAAGTGTTGAAATGATAAGAGGAGAGAGGGAGGGCAGCCATATGGCTAGAGTTTGCTCTTGTATTGATTCATTCTTGCTCTCATTTTTCATCTCAACACAAAAGAAAAAGGAAAGAAAAGCTCTTCTTCTTCCTCTTCCTTCTTGAGCTCACTATCTCCATTAATGGCATCCACTTCAACCTCCATCCATACACTCTCATGCGATGAGAATCAATGGATGCTTGAGACGAAGTGATCGCACACATTCTCTACTTCACCTTGGACACGTCGGCTAGCAAACTTCGTGTCCGAGTTGCTTCGGATGAAGCGGGAGCCCGTAAAAAGACTCATTGATGTGGTGCCCTTCCGACGAGGAGATCGGAGATCGGAGATGCCGCGAGGAGTTTGGGATGGTGGCCAAAGACCGAAGGACACGGATCAATCCGTATAGCTATTTCCTAACTTCTTCTAGATTGCTAGTTATAGGTTAATGGTTCGATCCGGGATTAAAGTCTGCGTTAGCGCCAGTTTCAAGTTTATTAAAAGTTTTTGTTTCCTCATTTTGGCCTCGGATCGACGGCCGGGGCGCTACCGTAGTCTTACATGGTATCAGAGCCACGCCATTAACCTTTACTAGCTTGTTCTAACGTGTTTAAAACATCGATCGATCAAAATTTCCGAAACCGCATTTCCAATACTAAAGTTTCTGTCGAATTTATTTTGTCGTCGAAAAATTATTTTCAGTATGTCAGAAAATCAGGCAGGCTTTTTTAAGAACACTGTAGAAATTTGGTACGATGATCCCACAGGAACGCCGCGGAACCGTGGCCATACCCTCGTTTTGGCCGCGGTTCCGCCGCCGTTCTGGGGCTTCATTGCACCAATTTTCTTCAGGTGGTCTTTCTCTTGGAATTGTGGTTTCTGGAATATTTTGTTTTGGCCCAGATTATTTTTTGAGTACTGGACTTGTGCTTGGGGCCCACTTCGGGAAATTTTGTCGATCGAAAATTTTAAATATGTTAGTTCGTAGTACTTACATTACTATCTGTGACCGTGAATATCATTTGATCGGTAAATCCTGTCTAATCGCTATAGCCCCTTTAGACGGATTTGCGAACGTGTTCTTCACGTTGATGTTCTGTGTTGTGCTGTGATGTTGCGGATTTGTCGTGGTGGATAGCTTGGTGCAATGTTAGTGCAGTTTAGTATTATTTGTACATTTGATATTGCGGGGCGAGCGTCCGACATGTGGACTGCCGTCACTGCCTGTTTGTATATTATTCTTTTGGGACACGACTGGGCTGAGGTTGATGTACCCGTTGTATATATTTTACTTTCTGTACTAGGATTACCCCAAGGTGGAGTGCACGGATAGCCGGGTTCTAGAGGGCAACGGGCCCGCATCTCATGTCTTTGAGACGGAGGGGGTTTCACTCTAGAATTGGCGGGCTATTCGCCGCACTCGTAGGGGGTATAGGTTGACCCAAGGAAGGGTGCTCAAGTTACCAGATTCCGTGAAGTGCTGGATGGTCCATTCACTTTGTTGAAGGGGGCTGCCTTACTTCAGGTTTTGGCGGGTAACTTACCGCACCCATAGGGGTCTAGGATTTCATTGCACAGGCTATCCACACGACCAGGGGAACGTCGGGTTTCAGTTGCGGCTCAAAGGAAACCCGGGGATCCCAGATTATCTGCATTGTTCTGTGATACTTATTACTTATCTGTGATGTTGCATTTATCACGCCATGAGCGATTATTATATATATACTAGTAGATGTTGTATATGTTTTACACCCGCGCTAGTCCAGTCCCTGCTCTGTCGTTAGTTAAGTAACTTAACGGGTGATGACGGGACCCAGTGGCGAATGCAGATGGCATATACGTACATCGTATTTTCGTTCTTTATTGGTGTGATCAATTGATGGGACTGCATTGATTCTGATCAATTCAAGCTAAACAAACCTGTTTGATGTTGTTGGAACATTTTTCAAAAAAAAAAGCTGTTATTGCAAGGACGTTCTCATTTGTTTTGCACAGTGGTATTCGGTTATGAATATCCAGCACCTCAGTCGACGAGGCAAGGGCCGAGATCCCTTCACCGGGAGTGGCCCCTTGGACAGAAGTTTGCGTCAGGGTAATAACTTCACTATAGCCGATTACCTTTTTGCTTTGCATCATGGTATTCAGTTGGAATATCCTGCACCTCATTCTACGGGGAAAGAGCCGAGATTCCTTCACCGGGAGTGACCTCTTTAGCAAAGGTTTTCGCCACTATATTTTTATAAAAAAGCTATCCGGTTCCTTCAACGATATCAAGTTCATTACGTTAAAGGTTTTTCGCCAAAAAACATTCGTAGCCCTCCGTCATTTCAGAAAGGTAGCACTTAGTATTCATACTATGTATGTTGGCCTTCGTCAAGGCATAGTGTATGGTAGCTATTTGTTACTTTTCTGTTGCATAGATAGATGCGTTAGTTTGGGACAGTCGTACTACTATTTTGGCCTTCGTCAAGAGTATGTACGGGTGGGTTCAAATTAATCTGGATAGTGACGGGTAGAACTTGACATGTGACTTATGATATGTTGGCCTTCGTCAAGGTCATAAGAGCATGGGGTAAAAATCACATCGGGAGTTTCTAAAGAAACTGAAACTTGCCAGGCATGCGCATACCTTCTGGAGTGTGATAACGTGAGTGGATTCCATCACGTTATCATGCGATGATCGTTGGATCCCGATTCCCACTAATGAGTTAGTTTACTCCTCGGGTGATCCCGACTAATTCTTTTTTCAGGTTTGGAGGAGAATTTGAGGTTACAGTGGGAGGTTTCCTGATTAGATAAATTGATAACCATTCTGATCTAGGTTAGAGTGCACGCAGAGTGTTTCTTTTCTCTCTCTCTTAGGCAACGACCATGGCCCGATCCTAGACTATGACTCAGTAACCAAGTTAACCGAACCTTCTTAAAAATACTGGCTTTTGGATTGTCTGAGTTGCACACCTCATTGCCACTCCTTCTTTTACCTTTTTTCTCCGGAACATTTCGTATCATTACGAATATCCACTTCCATTGGATAAAACCATCGTATAGTTATATACGAACTCGAAGGAACTTGTTCCAGATTCGAGGATGGTTTCTGGTTCTGGAGAAAATGAATAGGATTATTCAGTTGTCTTTTCCTTTTACCTTCTCTCAGGTTGCGAGTGTTCCTTGGATTAGGACGGTACACCTATTACGCTAATTGGATAGTCTTCTTCCAAACCATAGGTAGGTGCAGAAAGGTAGGGAATGAAGAAAGCCGATTAGCCTAAGTGTGGTGTACAGAAGGTATTAAGTAAAGACAAATAAAGGGATTAGAAAGGAAGCAAAGTAAATTGCGACTGCTATTTATGACCAAACCAAGCATTTCATCGCCACTCCTACTTCACCATTGTATTTCTCCAGAACACTCCGTATCACTACGAAGATCCACAGTTTATTTGGATATTCCATCGTATGGTTATATACAAACTCGAAGGGACTTGATCCAGTTCGGGGATGGATTCTGGTTTAGGAGAAATAGGAATGAGGTTTATTCAGTTGTCTTTTATCTTTACCTTCTCTCGCATTACGAGTGCTCCTAGGATTAGGATAGTACACCTATTACTCTTATTGGATAGTCTTCTTCCAGACCATAGGTTAGTGCCGAACGGTAGGGAAGGAAGAAAACCATTTAGCCTAAAGGGGTGTACAGAAGGTAGCGACTAAAGACAAATAAAGGGATTTGGAGAGATGGAAAAGGAAGTATACGGTTACAGTCATGAATCTGGATAATGGAAGAGGCATTACTAGGAATACCCAGATACCCCTTCGAAACATATTCATGTTTAAGTTTCAATGTGTATTGTTAATAGAAAACTGTTTTCCCAATTAGTCCTTGCTCCAGGGTATGTATTTACCAGGTATGACTCTCACATCTGTATGGTTTTACAGATGATGAGTGGGAGTAGATTATTGGGAATTAGGTGATCATCATCATTATATCGGGATTCGTTATAATTGGTGATATTTGAGGAAATCGCCTGGGTTGTTTGCCGGACGGCAAATATTTGGTTTTGAATATCCGTTGTTATGCTCCAATTTCAAATTGATATATCTGTACGTTTATTTTTATAAAGTGAGATATAACCTTTTGAAATTATGTCCATGACATTTACCTATATCAGTGGAAGGTTAGGTAAAGAGCATTAAACAGCGGTGTAATTCTTCATAACCATAGTACAGTTTTCAACCTACGACACACAGGGAATGGGTTATTAAACTCAACGGACTTATACAAAGTATTGTATGTTGTCCAGTGTCCATTAGGACAGAGGGGTTGGTACTCGTACTATATTCTGTTTACTTGTGACTTCTCTAGTTCTTAGACATGTGTTTCATAGAAATACAAGGTCTAAGTTTTGAGAAGTTATAGGTATAAGAATAAAGTAGAGAACCAGGTGTTGCAAGTATCAGGATTCTTCAAGGTGATCAAAGATGTAGATACTTGTGTATGGTATTCAGCTGATAGTAATGATTATGAGAACTTGCTTCTCTTTCAGGTTACTCATATTTGGATGTACTCCTAAGTTGAGTAATGCTGATCGGCATCTCTCCATTTAGTTGACATGCACTGGAGACAGCTGCATGATTTGAATCTAGCTCCAATTAAATCAGTGCCTCTATTTCTATATTGTATATAGAATAGTTCATATCTTAACATTGTTAAGGTACGGGGAGTTTTCCGGCTTATGCTTGAAACCAGACTCTGGATAACTCAAGGCACGTTTCTGTAATGGCTGTTTGTGGGTTGACCCGGGCTATGATGAGGGTTGACTTTCTACCATCTGGAAGATCAATGGTGATATTGTTTTTGACTCGCCACAGTTTTGATAAAAATGGATTTTTTTTCAGAAAACAGTAGTGGGAGTATGGTAGAACTGGAAGTGATTCCAGAACCACAAACGATTACTGAAAATTTGATAAGAACCTAAAGATTCAATCTGATTTGACATTCCATTGGCTACTCCACAGATATGGTGGGTTACCTCAGGCACTCGAGAGGTACTTCGGTATGCTCAAAGACGGTGACAGGGAGGTTCTTGTTTACCCAGACTTGACACTGCTGTTGTTCCAGGCTATGAGACCCGGCAGGAGGATGAGTATAGCGTCGTTCTGAACTGGTTTTAGAAGTGCACGTGTATATGACTCTGCCAGAGGGTTGTCGTAGCCAGTAGGAGCGGCGGAAGCATAGTGGACAAGTGGCTTATGTCTATTTATAGACTAAAGCAGAAATAGCGGAGATAGATCATCTATTTCTGATGTGACAGTCAAAGGTTTGACTTCATCAGAATAGGGGATGGATATGTTAAGAAGGTAGTAGGGTGTGATGTCCTGGTATATGGATGACATACACAGAGTAGGAAGTGAAATTCCTATACTACAATCGGTTATACTTTGGTTGTCACACAGTGGTTTCTCCACATAGGATATAGATATTATATCAGACATTCTGGTTACTAGATCTATGGTTTTAGATCTAGATTTGGGTAGTTTCCCAATCTGGGTACTTAGACAGCATTCTAAAGGTGCTTTAGAATGGACGACTCCAGGCATGGCAGTGTACCTGCAGGTGATGGAGTCACCCTCTTTGAGGGTGTCTTACAGACTAAAGGGGAGAGGGATGTACGTGATTGGTAGATCACTTGCTTAGGCAATTGAGTTGATCATGAGATGTCAAGTACCACACCAGATGTTGTTTTTGCACGAGATGCAATATGTTGATATTGATCCAATCCTGGAGAAACGATCGGAAGCAGTTTTAGAACATAAGTGGATGTTCTAGGGATCTGATAACGGCAGCCTCCTTCGGGAGACGGTTATCATTCCAGGCTTCCAAGGTGACCTGGATGACAGAGTGACTGTCAGAGTTATAGTTTTTCCTCTGACGAGAGGCAGTTGTTTGGACAGGAGGTCCAAGCGGATACTGAGGGAGGCATGGCGCAGGATACTGATTAAGTTCAGTTGACGATACAGTCTAAGAAGTTTGGATTTGGAGTTCATTCATGAACAAGGTCCCATTAGATATCCAGACATATTCTAAGACAGATATTGCTCATTTCAGGAGATGATTTTCTCCGCGAACTTGAGATAAAGAGAGACATAGAAAGAAACATCAGGACGGATCCACTCACTGAGTCTATTCCTCGAACGCAATAGTTTCGCAAACAGACTTTGTGAGACTGATCAGTAGAGGAGTTGGGTGTTCGGTATCACACGGGCTGTGAGTATGCGAATCGCAATAATTAGCCTTGAGTGCAAGTGGGAGATTGTTGGATATAGTGCCCTCAAAGTCAATAATTGGATCACAGGCACATGATTGCAATGATTGAGGGAGGTCCTATGCCGGTAGGACAGTCTTACTCGAGATGATAGTATGCTATCTGGTTTATCTTTATCATCGTGTACTGTTTTAGGTGACCTTACAGGTCGCTATTATACGTTGATAGAGCCCTTAGGATTCTTGCTTGACTGCCAGCTGTATGATGGCGATCATATACGTGGAAGCTGGGGTCTATAAGCACATCCTTAAAAGGTCCCTAGTCGTGGGAGTTTTCGAGACAGGGCATCGATACTCCGGAGTAGACTAGTGTATACAGTCGAGACCCCGACGAGGGGCGGTGGCTGGTCTCACAAGCCATTGGTGTCAGTTGGTTCACCTAAGATGTATACAGGTGCTCATTGGGTTATGAGTACACCGGACAGGACTCGCCGGGAACATGCTAGTTGGTATTATACCTGACGTCAGATAGCAGTTCCCTGGTGACATGTGTACAGGTTAGTTCATCGACCTGAGATTGTCATTTGTCTCGTGTGAGTTCCCACTATGCTTTGATTACTACCCTACCACGGATCAAAGGAGTCGTGCAAACAGGTTTTAGTTGGGCACAGTCCTGAGCCACATGGAGGCAGTGAGCGGATCGGCAGGGGTTTCGTCTCTTCCGGTATTGGGGGTGAGATCGCGCTATGTCTAGGAGAGCCATTACACAAAGTCCTTGGCCAAGGCAGGAGATTTACTGGTAGGTATTCCAGTTGTATCTCAGGGTGTTCTGGGCTACGCTCCGACACGACTTGTACCGCTTTTGGGGGTCTGAATTTTACTAACCCTTAGGCCCGACATGCGATACTCATAGACGAACGGACCGGACTGTACGGATATTGTCACTGACAGGCTCAGTAGGGTGTCAGGATGAGTTCGCTCATCGACCTCCCTTTTGGTCAATACCTGGTGGCCCGTTACGTACAGCTAGTACCACTGATGTGCTAGTGGTTAAATCCACAGCCGGTGTATTGACGAGTCTTTAGAGTCCCCCACAGACAGTTTCTCAAGTTTCGGGCGAAACGTTGTAGAGGCCGTATGGTATTATGGCAGGGTTCGATCATATACGTGCAGTCGTGCACGGATCATGATTGGACGGATCATACTAGTGGGCTTTGGTTTAAGCCGGATCCTAGTATTAGATTTTTCGGATTACTTTAGTCTCATTGCATTCGCATTTAGTTGGAATGCGGATGCAGGTATGTATATACAGGTGTGGGGTAATCTTGTGATCCGTCGCGAGTTTACTTTAGTAGATGCCATTCTCTTTTTATTGTTGTAAACATTTGGATTAATATTTGCAAATGGAAATAATGAGCTCAAAGTCATGATTTGGAGCATTAATTGTGACACATGCACAAGTGATGACTCATGGTCTCTTTATTTTTGCATATGTCACATTATTGATTGATTTAAGTGTTGAAATGATAAGAGGAGAGAGGGAGGGCAGCCATATGGCTAGAGTTTGCTCTTGTATTGATTCATTCTTTCTCTCATTATTCATCTCAACACAAAAGAAAAAGAAAAGAAAAGCTCTTCTTCTTCCTCTTCCTTCTTGAGCTCACTATCTCCATTAATGGCATCCACTTCAACCTCCATCCATACACTCTCATGCAATGAGAATCAATGGATGCTTGAGACGAAGTGATCGCACACATTCTCTACTTCACCTTGGACACGTCGGCTAGCAAACTTCGTGTCCGAGTTGCTTCGGATGAAGCGGGAGCCTGTAAAAAGACTCATTGATGTGGTACCCTTCCGACGAGGAGATCGGAGATCGGAGATGCCGTGAGGAGATTGGGATGGTGGCCAAAGACCGAAGGACACGGATCGATCGGTATAGCCCTTTCCTAACTTCTTCTAGATTGCTAGTTATAGGTTAATGGTTCGATCCGGGATTAAAGTTTGCGTTAGCGCCAGTTTCAAGTTTATGAAAAGTTTTTGTTTCCGCATTTTGGCCTCGGATCGACGGCCGGGGCGCTACCGTAGACTTACAAATTTGGTTCAATATTCAACCCTAATTGTGTAACCCTTTATTCAACAACCTCAAACCCTAGGTCTAGATCCCCTTTTATAACCACCCATTTGAATCTTCCCTCCAAACCTTGGTTGTTAGAGAGAGCCTTCTAGAATGAGTTTGTTAGAGGGAATATTCTAGAGTAAGGTAGTTACAAGGAATATTCTAGAGTGAGTTTGTTATGCAGAGCCTTCTGGAAGAAGCCACGTGTTTTTAGAGAGTCTTCTAGAAGCAAGTCCGTTACGATGAAGGCTTCTGGAGAATTTTGGGTGATGACGTGTCAAGTAGACCGCGGATCCGCGGTGGATCGGCCAACTCGGCCGCGGATCCGCGGCCATATAGTGGGCTCGCTACCTTCAATCTTCAGGGGTGTTTTCTGTTATCTTTTGGGTGCTTTTCTGATGTATAGAATATTATATTTCTTTCTTGTTTGCTGTCAGATCTCAAGTTTTGGACTTGCTGCATTTTGTCGGCACTTTTGTGATTCCGGCTTTTTGACTTGAAGGATTTCCTGCACACAATCTTGATACAAGTGTTGAGATATACAAAATCATGCGTGTAGTAATAAACACACAATGTCCCTCATAATGCCGGTTATATTGTATAACACATGTTATTTGATATTTTGCAGACGAATTGCTAATATGTGCTATATTTATACCAAACACCTTTAGATGATTAGAAAGAGTAGGGAAATTGATGTGTTAAGAATGCAATATTTTCGACTGATCACCGGACAACTCCATATACCTCAGCATCGTCAAGATATGATCCATTCTATATCTACTATAGAAAAATAGGCACCGATTTAATTGGAACTAGATTAAAAAATCATGCAGCTGTTTTCAGTGCATATCAACCAAATGGAAGGAGGACAATCAACATTACTCAATAAGGAATGCATCCACATATGAGTAACCTGAAAGAGAAGCAAGTTCTCAAAACCATTACTTACAACGGAATAACTCGCACAAGTATCTACATCTTCAATCACCTTGAAGAATCCAGATACTTTGCAACATATGGTTCTCTACTTTATTCTTGTACCTATAACTTATCTAAACTTGGACCATGTATTTCTACGAAATACTTGTCTAAAACTGGAGAAGTCACAAGTAAACAGAATATAGTACGAGGACCATCCCCTTTGTCCGAATGGACACTAGACAACATACAATACTTGTATAAGTCCCCTAAGTTTAATAACTCAAACCCTGTGCGTCGTAGGTTGAAAACTGTACTATGGTTAAGAAGAATTAAACCGCTGTTGAATACTCCTTACCTAATCAGCAACTGATATAGCTAAATGTCATAGACATAATTTCAAAAAGTTATATCTCACTTTATAAAATAAACATACAGATATATCAGTTTGAAATTGGTGCATAACATCGGATATTCAAAACCAAATATTTGCCATCAGGCAAAACCCATGTGATTTCCTCAAATATCACCAATTACAAAGAATTCCGATATGTTGAAGATATAATCACCCAATTCCCAATATTCTACTCCCACTCATTATCTGTAACAATATACAGATGTAAGAATCAAAATTGGTAAATACATACCCTGGAGTCAGAATATAATTGGGAAAACAGTTTTCAATTAACTCTGTACAGTATAACTGAAACATGAAAATGTTTCGAAGGGATATCTGAGTATTCCTAGTAATTCTTCTTCCACTATTCAGATTCATGACTGTAACCGTATATTTTCTTACCCTCACTCCAATCCCTTTATATGTCTTTACTTATTACCTTCTGTACACCACAGTTAGGCTAATTGGTTTTCTTCCTTCCATACCAGCGTTGTGATGGCAGTCATGCTAGTGAGGGCTGGATAGTCTATATGCACATCCTTATACAGGTCCCTAGTCATAGGATTATCGAGACGGGGCATCGATACTACAGAATAGACTAGTGTATACGCTTCTCATCCCAGCAGGGGAGATGGTCTGTCCTACAGCCATTAGTACGTCGTACTGGAGATAGTATGCAGGTGCTCATTAGGTTATGAGTACACTGGATGACTCATCAAGGACTGCTAGTGGTTATTATACCTATCGTCGGGTAGCAGTTCCCAGGTGACTGTTAGTGTATATGCCCTAGAGGCCATTACTTATCATACTGGATTGTATATTACTTAATGGAAGCTTGGGATATTCACCTTGTATTGACATTCTTGCTCAAAATGGTAGTATGCTACTTGGTTTGTTTCTGCTTTAATGTATGCATGTGTTTCTTTTAGCATATCGCCTTTACACATTAGTGGAGCCCTTAGGATCTTTGCTTGATTACCAGCGTTGTGATGGCAGTCACACTCGTGGGGGCTGGATAATCTATAAGCACATCCTTCTGCAGGTCCCTAGTCGCAGGACTATCGAGACAGGGCATCGATACTCCAGAGTAGACTAGCGCATACGCTTCTTATCCCAGCTTGGGAGACGGTCTGTCCCACAGCCGTCAGTACGTCGTACTTGAGATAGTATGCGGGTGCTCGTTAGGTTACGAGTACACTGGACAGGACTCGTTGGGAACTGTTGGTTGGTATTATACCTATCGTCAGTTATCAGTTCCCAGGTGACATGAGTACAGCTTAGTCCGTTGACTTGACACTGTCACTTCGCCTCGAGTGTGTTCCCACTGTACTTTGATTACTACCCTACCACGGCTCAAAGGAGTCGTGCAAACAGGTAGTTTTTGGGTGCAGTCCCGAAGCACTTGGAGGCAGTGACGGTTAGACAGGATTCGTCTCTCCCGGTATTGGGGGTTGATATCGCGCTGTGTCTAGAAGAGCCATTACACAAAGTCCCTGGCCAGGGCAAGCGAGATAGACTGGTAGGTTTCCAGTGTTATCTCAGGTGTTCTGGGCTACACTCCGACACGACTTGTACCGCTAGTAGGGGACTGACGTTTACCGCCCCCCTAGGCCCGCCATGCGATGTTCTTAGACGAACAGACCGGACAGTACGGAGATTGTCACATACAGACTCAGTAGGAGTTCAGATGGGTTTAGCTCGTCAGTCTTCTTATCGGCATCTACCTGGGGACCGTTACGTACAGCTAGTGCCACTTGCGGTCTGTGGTTAAACCCACTGCCAGCGTAGTGTCGAGTCTTTAGAGTCCCACACAGAGAGTTATTTGCCTTTGGGCAAAACTGAGTAGAGGTCGCATGGTTTTGCGACAGGGTTCGTTCACATCCGCGCACTTGTGCACGTTTGGCGTCCGGACAGACATTACTAGCGGACTCTGGTTTGAGCCAGATCCTAGTATATTTTTTGGGGTTAGTTTTATCTCATAGTATTCATGTTCCTCGGAACACGAATACGGGTGTGTATGCACAGTTGTTTGAGGCGGAGGAAGAGGTTTTTCATTAGGGTTTTAGAACGCGTGCGTATGCACAGTTGACAGTCGTCTTTTTCCAAACCCTAATGAATTTGTGATATATCAATTATTAATATTAATTAAATGAAATTGTGTCATGGTTGGGTTTGTTGACTTGTTGACCAAGGTTGACTTGTTGACCTTGGTTGAAACTTTGACCATCATCATTACCTTTTTAGATGCTCTTTGATCTTTGCAAAAATCATTTATTGTGATATGATAATGGTCTCTTCAATCCATCCATCACCTTTTTCATTTTGAATTAATATTATTATTCGATAAATCACATATATGTTATGGTTGTAAAATACCATGTCATTCTATCATAACATTTCTCTCTCTTCTCTTCATCTTCTTCCTCCTCTAGTTCAAGAAGAACAAATCTCATGTGTTGAGAAACATCTTCTTGAAGATAAAACACCCTAAGACACTCTCTACTCACTCTAAGGTTGAAGGTCTAGCAAGACAAAGACCTTAGTTCTCTCAAAGTTCGAGAAAGGAGCCCAAGGTTGAAACCCTCAGGTGGATCCATCTTTGACGGAAGAAGGCGACGAGGAAAGCACCATCCTAGCACTACAAAGAGTTCAAGAAGAAGGAGTTCAAGTGAGGTATAACCCCTAACCGAGTAGATAAATCTCTAGTTGGGTTGCTAGTGTGTTGTTTAGCCAAGATCCGTTTTTGTAGTACATGTTACCTAAGCCTTAAAAATCGTTTTTCACCATTTCCGCAAGCCCGAAAGAACCGGGAGAGGTAACGTGGACTTACAGTGACATGAATACAGCTTAGTCCGTCGACTTGACTCCATTGCTTCGCCTCGAGTGTGTTCCCACTGTGCTTTGATTACTACCTTACCACGGCTCAAAGGAGTCGTGCAAACAGGTAGTAGTTGGGTGCAGTCCCGAAGCACTTGGAGGCAGTGGCGGTTAGATAGGATTCGTCTCTCCCGGTATTGGGGGTTGATATCGCGCTGTGTTCGGAAAGCTATTACACAAAGTCTCTGGCCAGGGCAAGCGAGATTTACTGGTAGGTACTCTAGTAGTTTCTCAGGGTGTTTTGGGCTACACTCCGACACGACTTATTGCGCTATTAGGGGTCTGACGTTTACCATTCCCCTGGGCCCGATATGCGATACCCTTAGACGAACAGACCAGACTTATGGAGATTGTCACATACAGGCTCGGTAGGAGTTCAGATGAGTTTGCTCATCGTCCTTCTTATCGACAGATACCTGGGTAGCCGTTACGTGCAGCTAGTACCGCTTGCGGCTTGTGGTTAAACCCACTGCCAGCGTACTGTCGAGTGTTTAGAGTCCCACACTGAGGGTTTTCCTGCATCGTGCAAAATGTGTAGAGGCCGTATGGTTTTACGGCAGGGCATCGATCACGTACGTGTACTTGTGCACGTATGATGTTAGGGTGGATAATACTAGTGGGCTTTGGTTTAAGCCGGATCCTAGTATTATATTGATGGATTATTTTCGTCTCATTGTATTCGTGTTTCTCGGAATACGGATACGGGTATATATATACGGATGAGAGGGGCATTCTTGTAATTACTCAGGATTGCTTTTAGAAGGAGACACCTCATTAGGGTTTTAATTATTTATTTTGTTAAAAAAATTATGAGGTGGAGGAAATGTATTGTTATTTTTATATATGATAATTGAAACATGGCTACTTGGTTTGACTATTGAGGCTTGGTTTGACTTAGATATTTTGTGAGATATTTTTGTGGCACTGGATATTTTGTGTGAGATATTTTCTTGGCATGCTTATAGTCATATCAAGAGCCATTTCTACTATCATTACGAAAAACACTTTCTCTTTCCTCAAGCTCTCTCTCTTCTTCTTCCTCAAGACCCTAAACCTCTAATGTGTTGAGAATTCTAGGGTTCTAAGAGACAAACTAACCCATCTTCACTCTCTAAATCATCTAGGCTATCTAGTTTAGCGAACTAGGAGCCCTAATTACGTCGGATTTGAGGTAGAAGCTCGAACTACAGACTTTCGGGTGGATCGTCTTTGACTCTAGAGGGCCGATGAGTAAGCATCGATCCGTTACAATCATCGGAGTTTATGATGACGCGGAGGACAGCAAAGAAGGCCCGAAGGACTTGTATCATGAGGTATAAACTTCTTTTCGAGTAGTTAACCTCTTTACAAGCTTAGCTAGTTAGGGTTTAGCAATGATCCTGGAGTTCAAGTCGGTGTTGCGAGCTTTGAAAATCGTTTTTTAAATATTCTGCCTCCCCGCGAACCCGTGGGGTGCACAACATCGACTTACATCTTTACTAATATAACCCAAACTCTTTGGATGGTGATTTAATTATTACATCATTTTTATAAAAGAAATAATTAGAAAAAAGCAAAACATTCCTGCAAGTAAAAATGATCATCTAGGTTGTAGACAACATCTTAATAAAAAAATAAAATAAAATAGATTCTCTTATTAATGAAGTCGACATGATCACACTTAGCATTTCTAAATGTTTTTTGGAATTCCGAATTCAAACCCCCCTCCTCTCTCACTCACACTTTCTCCCATCTCTCACACACACACTCGTGCACTCTCATTTATTAGTAATAAAAAGATAAAACAATTTATAAATAACCTCTCAAATATTTCTTTTTTCCATTCCTTTTAAAATTTTCATAATTTTGTCTATGATATCGAATATACACACGTGTATCGCATATGCAAAATACGAGTAAATATATAATCATAAGCCGCTTATTTTTCTGTGTATATATATATTCAACACGTCCTATACAAAAGAACAAAAAAGATCTAATTGATCTCCGGATTTTGTCTATATCGATATCTGCAAAGGGACAAATAGTCATTATTTAAAAAAGATATATTTGATATATATTACTCCAAAAAAATATACGAGTGATCAATTCGCAATCTCTGCAATGGTTTGCAAGGTTGGCCTCCAGTGCACCTGCCCTGGCATCCCACTTCTGCTTCCATTATCCCCACTTGCAATTGTTCTCCTCATATCCTCCAATGCCTCTGCTTGTTGATGCCCCTCTACCTTCAAAATAAATTATAAAAAAAAAATTTAAACAAATGTTCAACTGCTTAGCGGCTTGCGCCGATCTATATAAAAGTAAAATAAAAACAAAAATTCAATCAACAATTTAAATCTAAAGAGAATGTGAGGTCAGCTAACCTAGAAGGAAAATTTACTTTCAAATAGATCAAAGTATAAAATTTCAGAATTTTTTTATAATAGATCCTATTCATATTCTTTTTCATATTTTGAAACATATACAAATGATAAACTCTGTTATTTCAGTACTTTTTTGCTCTTGCATCTAGTTGCAAATTTAATAGTTTGCCGATATAATAAAATATATTTCAACATATATTTCACACTTTTTTTTTGAGGGAAAAAATATATTTCACACTTAGATCAAAAGTATAAGCTTAAGAGTATCAAAGTCACAGGTAATATGGTACACTATATTTTAGACCATAAATGCGTAGATAAAGGTGTCAATCATCCAAAAAAAACGATGGAGAGTTGTCCTTTTCACGGACCTAAGAGGAAAAGCTGATATATTCCCTTAGCAAAAGCCAGCATTTACCATTTCTAATGAATCCCGCGAGCTTAAATCCTCAGTACCGTGCTTTTCTCCTCCTGTTGCTTCCGTGCGCTTCGCAAGCAGTCGGCTCAGCCTCACGCGCCTCTTCGATCCAAACTCTCTCAGCACATCTAACGAACAACAGAAAAACACAACATTAAATACATTGAGTAGAAACCAAGAATACATAAAAAGAAAAAAAAACATAAAACAGACTACAAAAAACTTAAATCCTGCAACCTTCGAACGTGACCAACATGTAAACGTGCCCAATCATCAAAGTATCTCCGGGGCGAAGCAAGGTAAGGTATCTGACCATTGCTTTGCTTGAAGAGCTCGAATGTGCCGCAACGATAACAGCGACGTAATGGCCAGGATTAGACGCCATTACTTGTGTGGCTGTTTGAGAGCAGTAAAGTCTCTCGACTCGCCTGTTTGGGTGATGGATCAATGCTGCTGCTGCTTCTGCTGCCTGGCAATTGCCCATTGCAAATTGGCTATAGCTATCAATTAACTTTCTTTGATATTTCAAAGAGATGAGAGAGATTTGTACTAATATTATCACTTATGTTTAATTGGTTATAAGTTATAAGTCCTTTGATGAGTCTAAGGTGGTGGGTGAGTCCCACTAAATATGATAAAAACTTTGATCTTAGTCAAAAAGTAATTGATATTGAGATAACATGCATTTTGTGAAGTTTGCGCTACTTTCCTCAAAAGCGTAGGTGATGGGAAAAAGTGCTGTGATGATTATGATAGTAAGCAATTTTGATGCAATGAAAGATGAAGAGTTGTAGGCTTTGTGACCTGGGAGTGATCGATTGCAATCCGGTCCGTGTTTTTTAAAATTGGAAACTTCTGATCTACGACATATTTTAACGATCCGATCCGTTCAAATTGATCAGCTTACTCTCAATTATATGCTTATGAAAAATCAAAAAATTTAAAGACCTCTAGCATATGAATCAGTTGACGTTTATGTTGCATTATCGAGAGACGTTCATTTTTGCACCCATCAATGCATAGGCTAGAGATTTTTAGATCCTTTAATTTTTTATACACATATATTTGACGGTTGAGTGATCAACTTGCACGGATCGGATCGTTAAAATATGTCATAAATCAGAAGGTCCCGTTTTCAAAAAACATAGACCGGTTTGCAACAAATCACTCCTCCGTTTGTGATCATTGAAGCTGGCATCCAAGTCGTGGGTCAATTTGGTGAAATCTCGCTAACTTGCCCGGAAAAGGCTTTGAGTATTGGTTTCAACTTGTCTTAATTAGTGGAATTTGTCCCGACTAATTAGTTATTCACGCACCACTTTGCCTCTGAGGTCAGACTTGCTTTTTGTTAATGTAAATGCGGTTAAGATAGATAAATATTTCTTTCTTTCATTTCTTTTGGGGTCATGATTAATTAGTCGGGAAACAATTCATAGAGGAGACTTCTTTTCCGTTTAATACAGAAGCCAGCGCATTTTAAGATCCGAAAAACAACGAGCCATGACAGTAAACCAGTCAAAAGACACAACGCTTTGACAAAGATACGATAAATGATTCTGCAAATGTAATCACATTATCTCGAAACAACATAATGCTCCAGTATTGGTTTCAAATTTGGTCCAACGTTGGTTTCTCATAAATTGAGAAACTGATGCAGAACAGATCGCAGGAGAATATCTATTCCGTTTGGATCAAAAGAAATCTAAACGGACGTATACGGCGCATTTAGATAATCTTGAATTTTATGGTGTATTTAAATTATTTAAATTCCATAATTAGATTATTTAGATTATCTCGAATTTTATGGTTTATTTAAATTATTTAAATGTATTTTGTTTTATGGATTTTTGGTAAACTTTTCGTTTTTAGGGTTTACCTATCTAAAGGCGCCAGGTTTTTATTTTGTAGTTAAGTTTTCATTTTAATAAAACTTAGAGATTAGAGATTTTTCGCTCCTAGATTTACACTAAGGTTATCACTGTTTCCGCTGAACGATATCTTTCCATCGTCCGTAGAATGAGATCTATCCCCTTTGCGCTACTTCAGTTGGTACCAGAGCGGCCCAAGATCCTGATTTGATGGGTTCGATGGATGTAGATAACCCTAACAAAGCTCTTAACCAGCGAGTCACACACCTCGTAGGATCCCTTGCGAGGATTGAAGCGATGGTCGTTGTCCTGAGCGTCAAGGGAAATACCTGTGACCGTGCTTCTCCCTTCCCTTATCTAGGAAACAACACCGATGGAAACGGTTCACCACCACCATACCAAATTCGACACCGACGCGCAGCAAATCAACATCAATAAGATTGTGCAAATCTAGAAGGTGCCAACTCTGACATTGAAGACGATTTGGATCTTAAAGATGATCGATTTTTCTGAGGTGGGAGAAGACGTTACCTTTTGCCTTTGGTCTATTAACGTGGAAGAGTTTCTCGGTTGGATCTTTGAAATTGATAATTTTTTCTTTTTGCACGGGATCCCAGCGAACAAACGAGTCACCCTCGTGGCCTATAAGCTTAAGAGCGGCGCACAGACTTGGTGGGAAAATCTATAGACCAATCACGAAAGACAGGGGAAGATATCGATTGAAGTCTGGCCGAGGATGCACCGTGAATTGCGGGCGTGGTTCCTACCCCCTGATTACGAGCATATTTCGGTAATAGAAAAAACTACATTAGCAAGGGAAAACAAGGGACAACATTTGCGAGGGACAAATTTCCCTCGACAATGTATACACTACAAAGTGAATTTTCTCTCTTGCTAATATTCTTTCGGCAATAATCTATTTCTTAAGGAGAAAAAATACATTATCGGGAGAAAGTATAAAAAAACGTAAGTTTAATTGGGCTAAAAGATAACGTGGGAAACATTGCTGAGGGATATATCTCTTAGCAATTGTAGCATTGGCTACCAAAAAAATGCCAAGGGAACATTGCCGAGGGATATATCAACCCCTCGGCAATGTTCCCTTATCATTTCTATGGTTGCTAATGTGACTATTGCTAAGGGATATATCCCTCGGCAATATTTCTCTCGTTATCCTTTGGCCCACTTAAACATACGTTTTTTATACTTTGTTCCGGTAATGTATTCTTACCCCTTTAAAAAAAGATTATTACCGAAAGAATATTAACAGGAGGGAAAATTCACTTGGTAGTGCACACATTCCCGAGAGAAATATGTCCCTCCCAAATGTTATCCCTTTCTTTCCCTCGGTAATGTACTTTTTTCTACAAGCATTTTGTTGGCCCAATAACAGAATTGTTGGCAAGGAAGATGCATCATAGAAGTATATACCACCGAATGGAATCGATTGAACGCGAGGACCAACCTGCTAGAGATGAAGACACAGAAAGTCATGCGATATATCAATGACCTTCGAATTGCTAAACAAGAGAAATTGGCAATGCTTTTGATCTATACATTGGACGTGTTAGATATAGATGCCTTGAACGCGATTATTGCAATTGTACGTGGACCTATATGAATAGAACATTCTTGTTCGAGATGATAGTATACTATCTGTTTTGCTTTTGTTGGATATAGGTGCCCTCAAGGCAATTATTGTAATTGTAGGAAGGCAATTACTTAATTGAAGGAGGGCCTATATGATAGAACAGTCTTGCTCGAGATGATAATATGCTATCTGGTTTGTCTTTATCTTTCATGCGTATACGTTTTACTCGTTATCACGTATCGCTAATACATGAGATAAAGCCCATAGGATCCTTACTTGACTACCAGGATTATGAAAGGGATCATACTAATGGAACCTGGGTAGTCCATAAGCACATTCTTAAATATCCCTAGTCATAGGAGTATCGGGACTTGGCATCGGTACTCCAGTTTAGACTAGTGTATATATTTCTTGACCCCGACTGGGGTGATGGTTGATTCCATAGCCATTGGTGTTTGACACCGAAGATTGTATACATGTGCTCATTGGAGTATGAGTTACACTGGACAAAATCAATGAGAACTCCTAGATAGTATTATACATATTATCCGATAGTAGTTTTCTGGTGACATGAGTACATGGCAGTCCCTAAAATCGAGAAATGAAAGTTCCTAGCGCTCTTGCCGCTAGAACCGCGGCCAATGCGGAATCGAAAAACGAAACTTTACAACAGAGCACTAGACACTAATCCCTAGCAATTTTTCTAAACACTAAACTAGCAACTAAACATGCAAGGTTATAGAAACTACAACCTTTGTCGTATGTCCACCCAATCGTGAAAAACCACTCCAAGCTCCTCGTAGGCCGTCGGGAACGTACTTGGAAGGCGGCCGCCCTTGCCGAAGATGATCCACTTGAGGGAAACTGATCTAAGCTCCAACTTCACCTAGTGAAGCAACCGACACTCCAAGTTTACTATAAATGGAGTGTGGGGATGTAGAAATTTTTCACTCTCAAAAACTCTATTTTTATCACTCGAGAGTGAACAAGAAAGAGAAAGAGGAAGATGAAGAGCAAGAGCTTTTATAATGAAAAATGGCTAGAGTGTGTATTAGAGAATGACTTCATATCTATTTCCAACCGTCAATAAAATGTGACATATCCATTTTAGAATAAACAATTGAAGCCCATCCCTCTATACGTGCCATACTTTCAACCTCACCTCTACCTCATTTTCTTTAATATTCATAAATGGATATTCACCAATGAGGTTTCCTTCTTCTAGAAGGTATTCCGTATAAATACGGAATATATCCCCAGTATACGTATCGCTACATATTTTGGGTTATGCAAGCGCCCCGGCCATCAAACCGTGGCTATTGCGGAACAAAAATTTCAAAAAAAACGGCGCTAGAACAACCCGATAACCCGGATCGACCCATAAGCCCTAGATAACAAAACATTCAAAGGAGTTAAAATGGTTATACCGAATGATCCGTGTTCTTCGCTCTTGAACCATCATCCCAAGCTCATAGAGGCTTCCTTGATCAAGCTTGATCTCCAGTCTCCCTTCATCGAAGATGATCCACCCGAGAGTCTATGAATCGAGCTCCAAACTCATATTTGAGGTAACTAGGGCACCTAAATCTCTACACTAGATATCTTAGAAGAAGTAGAGAATGATGAAGGATTAATTTGTCTCAAGACACCCAAGCTTTCTCAACACATGAGAGGGTTTGGGTAGAGGAAGAAGAAGATGCCATGAGGATGAGAGTGTTGTAGGAGATGTTGGAGATAGTGCCCTCAGAGTCAATTATTGGATCACATGCACGTGATTGCAATGATTGAGGGAGGACCTATCCCGGTAGGACAGTCTTACTCAAGATGATAGTATGTTATCTAGTTTATCTTTATCATCGTGTTCTGCTTTAGGTGACCTGATAGGTCGCTATTACACGTTGATAGAGCCCCTAGGATTCTTGCTTGACTGCCAGCAGTATGAGGGCGATCATATACGTGGGAGCTGGTAGTCTATAAGCACATCCTTAAAGGTCCCTAGTCGTGGGAGTTTCGAGACAGGGCATCGATACTCCCGAGAAGACTAGTGTATACAGTCGAGACCCCGACGAGGGGTGGTGGCCGGTCTCACAAGCTACTGGTGTCAGTTGGTTCACCTAAGATGTATACATGTGCTCATTGGGTTATAAGTACACCGGACAGGACTCGCCGGGAACATGCTAGTTGGTCTTATACCTGACGTCAGATAGCAGTTCCCTGATGACATGTGTACAGGTTAGTTCATCGACCTAAGGATCGTTATTTGTCTCGTGTGAGTTCCCACTGTACTTTGATTACTACCCTACCATGCTCAAAGGAGACGTGCAAACAGGTTTTAGTTGGGTACAGTCCCGAGCCACATGGAGGCAGTGAGCGGATCTTCAGGGGTTCGTCTCTCCCGGTATTGGGGGTGAGGTCGTGCTGTGTCTAGGAGGGCCATTACACGAAGTCCTTGGCCAAGGCAGGAGATTTACTGGTAGGTATTCCAGTAGTATCTCAGGGTGTTCTGGGCTACACTCCGACACGACTTGTACCGCTTTTGGGGGTCTGACTTTTACCACCCCCTTAGGCCCGCCATGCGATGCTCATAGACGAACAGACCGGACTGTACGGATATTGTCATTGACAGGCTCAGTAGGGTGTCAGCATGAGTTCGCTCACAGACGTCTCTTTTGGTCAATACCTGGTAGCTCGTTACGTATTGACTAATACCTCTGACGTGCTAGTGGTTAAATCCACAACCAAAGTATTGACGAGTCTTTAGAGTCCCCCACAGACAGTTGCTCAAGTTTCGGGCGAAACGCTGTAGAGGCCGTATGGAGATATGGCAGGGTTCGATCAGATACGTGCGGTATTGCACGGATCATGATCGAACGGTTATTACTAGCGGGGTTTGGTTTAAGCCAGATCCTAGTATAGTATAGTGTAGATTTTGTCTTATTGCATTTGTATTTCGTTCGGAATACAAATGCGGGTATGTATATACAGTAGCAGGGTTTCCTGTAATTTATTACGGGATCAGTTTTATGAAGTTGCCAGTTTGTTTTTTCGTTTCGGCCATTTTTCTTTGTATCTTTCATTGGCTGAAGATCGGCGGAGAAGGGCTTATTTGCATTTGTGCAAATAAGCATTGTGGGAGGTGGTCTTTGCATATTGTTGGATCATGATGGTTTTGCCTCCCTTGACTTTCTTGAGTTCATGATGGCTTGACTTTTGATGATGGGTTTATGAGTGTTGGCTTTAGTTTGTGATCATGTTTCATGATGACCCTTTTCTCTCTCATGCATTATGGGGGCTCTCTCATTTTTGATCCATATACTCTCCTCTCTCATTTTCTACATGCCATGGCCGGCCACTAAAGAGGAGGGGGCTGTCCCAAATTTTTGATGGGGATTTTTGGTCTCATTTGCTAGCAAAAATTCCCTTGTTCATCACAAAATTCCATACTTCATTTCCTCCACCAACAAGGGCAACTTCTATAAACCCCATGAGACAAAATAGCTCACTACACTTATTCTACAGCAAATCTTGGGCACGTCGACTCGCCAACTTCGTACCCGAGTTGCCTCGGTCCAGAGGTGGGAGCCTGTAAAAGAAGCCGGCGATGTGGTGCCCTTCCGGCGACGTGGTGAAGACCGGAGATTCCGCGGGGAGATCGGGACGGCGACGAGAAGACCGAAGGATACGGATCGCTCGGTATATCTCTCTACCCGTTCTTTAGTTAGCTAGAATTAGATTAATGGCCCGATCCGGGATTTTTGTGCGCGATGGTGCCGGTTCAAAAGTTAAAGTATTTTATCGCTTCCGCATTTAGGCCTCGGAAAGACGGCCGGGGCGCCGCCGTGCACTTACAGTGGTATCAGAGCCAGGCCATTAACCTAGTCTAGCTTGGTCTAATGTGTTTACATTTTCGATCGAACAATTTTTCGAAAACCCGATTTCGTGAGCATCGGTTTTCTGTCGATTCATTTTTGGCTCCAAAATTTTTTCAGTACATTGCAGAAACATGTGCAGGGAATTCTAAGCGGTCTGAGAAAAATTGGTCGCGTGACGTCACCTTATCACCGCGGAACCGCGGCCAAACCCACGCATTGGCCGCGGTTCCACCGCAGGGTTGACTGTTCATTGGACCAAATTTTCACAGAGAGCTTGTGACTTGAAAATAGGGTTTTTGAAACATTCTTTTTGGGCCCAGATTTTCTGTGAGTGCTACAGTAGTGCTTGGGGCCCACTTGGGTAAATTTGATCGATCGAAAATTTTAAATACATTAGTTCATAGTATTTACATTATATCTACGACCGTGAATGTCACTTGATCGGTAAATCCTGTCTAACTCCTATAGCCCGGTTAGACGGATTTGCGAACGTGACATTCATGTTGATGTTCTGTGTTGTGCTGTGATGTTGCGGATTGGTCGTGGGGGATAGCCTGGATGCAATGGTAGTACATGTTGGAGATAGTGCCCTCATAGTCAATTATTGGATCGCAGGTACGTGATTGCAATGATTGCGGAGGACCTATCCCGGTAGAACAGTCTTACTCGAGATGATAGTATGCTATCTGGTTTGCCTTTATCAGTCGTGTACATGTTCAGGTGACTGATTGCATGTTACACTTTAATAGAGCCCTTAGGATCTTGCTTTACTACCAACAGTATGATGGCGATCATATACGTGAGAGTTGGGTAGTTTATATGCATATCCTTAATTGTGGTCCCTAGTCGTGGGAGTTTCGAGACAGGGCATCGATACTCCGGAGTAGACTAGTGTATACAGTCGAGACCCCGACGAGGGGCGGTGGCCGGTCTCACAAGCCACTGGTGTCAGTTGGATCACCTAAGATGTATACAGGTGCTCATTGGGTTATGAGTACACCGGACAGGACTCGCCGGGAATCTGCTAGTTAGTACTATACCTATCGTCAGATAGCAGTTCCCTGGTGACATGTGTACAGGTTAGTTCATCGACCTGAGGTCGTCATTTGTCTCGTGTGAGTTCCCACTGTGCTTTGATTTCTACCCTACCACGGCTCAAAGGAGTCGTGCAAAAAGGTAGCTTTTGGGTACAGTCCCGAGCCATATGGAGGCACGTGAGCGGATCGGCAGGGGATTCGTCTCTCCCGGTATTGGGGGCGAGATCGTGCTGTGTCTAGGAGAGCCATTACACATAGCCCACGGCCGTGGCAGGAGATTTACTGGTAGGTACTCCAGTAGTATCTCAGGGTGTTATTGGGCTACACTCCGACACGACTTATACTGCTATTGGGGGTCTGACGTTACTAGCCCCCTAGGCGGATATGCGATACTCATTGACGAACGGACCAGACTGTATATACATTGTCACTGTTAGGCTCAGTAGGGTTTCTGGATGAATTCGCTCATCGGCCTCCCTTGAGTGCGCTCATCGGTCTCCCTTGAGGTAAGTCCGTGGGCAGCCGTTACGCATAGCTAGTGCCGCTGACGGTTTGTGGTTAAACCCACTGCCAGGGTACTGACGAGTCATTAGAGTCCCCCACAGACAGTTTCCCAAGTTCGGGCGAAACGTTGTAGAGGCCGTATGGTTTTTATGGCAGGGTTCGGAAAATGCACGTGCGTTTACGCACGTGTTATTTTTCGGGCAGATAATACTGGTCGGCTTTGGTTTAAGCCGGATCCGAGTATTATATTGAGTAGATATAATATCTTTGTCTCAGTTGCATTTGTATTCGGTCGTAATACAAATGCGGGTATATTTATACAGTTTCGGGGTTATCCTGAAAGTCGTTTCAGGATCACTTTTGGAAGTTGCAAGTTTCCAGTTTTCTGTCAGCCGTCTTTTAATATTCGGTTAAAGTCGGATTTATCTTTTCTTGGATGAGGGTGAGTCATGCTTCTAGAAGGTTCTAGAAGGTTCTAGATTTGGTGAGGTGTCTTGTGACTCATGCTTTGATTTTAACCATTTCTTGTTTTGGTTAAGATATTTATTTTGTGTTCACATTATGATATTTGCTTATGGTTACCCCCCTCTCCTACGGTCACCTCCCTCTTTGCTATAAGAGGCCGGCCCCCTCCTCTCTCTCTCTCACTTGATGGTTTTTCATTTGTGAAAAGATTATGATAGTATTTGGGGTGTATGGAATTTCACAGCTCATTTCATTCCAACACCCGATTCCCTCGGCAACTTCATTAACCGTCCGTCCATAGCTTTGGACGGAACGAGACAAAGTCATCTACTCATTCTCTACATCAATCTTGGTCGTCTCTTTTAGCAAACTTGACGATCGAGTTGCCTCGAGTCAGAGGCGGGAGCCCGTTTAAAGAATCAGTGATGTGGTGCCACCTCGACGAGGATATCGGAGTTCGACGAGATCGGAGCAGCCGCAACGGAGCGTGGGATGATGGTTAAAGAACGAAGGACTCGGATCGTTCGGTATAACCTTTCTACACTCTTTACAGTTTGTTAGTTTAGCAATAATGGCAGATCCGGGTTAAAGTATACGATAGCGCCAGTTAAAAAGTTTTTGTTCCGCATTTAGCGTCTTTAGACGGCCGGGGCGCTAGCGTAGACTTACAGTGGTATCAGAGCCTTACCATTTTGCTATACTAACTTGTGCTAACGCGTTTAAAACATCGATCGAACCGGAAATCAAAAATCACATTTTTATAACTTGACAGTTTCTGTTGTTTTTAAACGGTGTCATAAAAATATTTCACATGTCTCAGAAAACTGTGTAGGGTTTTTTAAGCACACGTGCAAAATTTGAGCACGTGCTCTCACCAAAGAGCCGCGGATGAGCGGCCAAACCCATGGTTTAGCCGCGCATCCGCGGCCATATGATGGGAACAGTGCACCAAATTTTGTATGTGTCTTCTCTGTTGGATTTTGTGGTTTTTGGTAAATATCGTTTTGGCCCAGATTTTGTTACTGTTCACCAGTAAGTCGTGGGGCCCACTTTTTGATATTTGGTCGATCAAAATTTAAACACGTTAGTTTACAGTGCTTACATTATATCTTCGACCGGGAATGTCATTTGATCGGTAAACCGCGTTTGATTGCTATAGTTCTTTTAGACGGGTTTGCGAACATGACATTCGCGTTGATGTTCTGTGTTGTGCTGTGTTGTTGCGGATTTGTCGTGGTGGATAGCAGTGTGCAATGGTAGTACAGTTTGAGTTTATTTGTACATTTGATATTGCGGGGCGAGCGTCCAACTTGTGTACAGCCGTCACTGCCTGTTGTATAATATTCTTTTAGGGCACGACCAGGTTGCGGTCGATGTACCTGTTGTACTATTTTTCATTACTGTACTAGGTTTTACCCCGCGACGGAGTGCACGGATAGCCGAGTTCTGGAGGGCAACGGGTCTGCATCTCATGGCTTTGGGAGGCAGAGGGGCCCCACTCTAAAATTGGCAGACTATTCGCCGCACTCGTAGGGGGTACAGGTTGACCCAAGGAGGGGTGCTCAATTTACCGGATTCCGTGAAGTGCCGGGTGTTCCATTCACTATGATGGTGGGGACTACCTCGCTTCAGGTTTTGGCGGGTAACTTGCCGCACCCGTAGGGGTCTAGGTTTCATTGCACAGGCTATCCACACGACAGGGGAACGTCGGGTTTCAGCAGCGGCTCTGTGAAACCCGGGGATCCCAGATTATCTGTATTGTTCTGTGATGCTTATTACTTTTCTGTAATGTTGCATATTATCACGCCTGGAGCGTGATCGCACGCCGATGGCGTGTCGGATGTTCAAAGAATTAAAGTGTAACCGCGATCAGGACGGTGTCGCTATGCAGCTAGCCGGTGAGCACGGGTCGGTCCACAGGGAGATGGTGGTATCTTACCTTCTTGTCTTAGACGAGTCAATAAAGAATCTGTATGTTTGTTCAGTCTAACCTATGTGTTTATTTGCAAGTATAAAGTTGTTAAGAAAAGATACGAGATTGTAAGCTAAGAAATCCGTACTCAAAACCTTTGAGCCGAGTCTTGACCAATTGAAGCTAAGCAATTGGCAACAACGTGGATTAGGGGATTTAAGCGCGGTATTCGTGGAATCCGGCTTATTTACCCTTGTCCTTCCGTTCTTGTCTCTTGCCTTCGCCTCCGGCCAAACCGAACGCAACCGGTCGCGGTTAGGAATCACCGTTACCTTGTCAGGGTAGGGTGCCTAACGGAGCGCTTGCGTATGGTTTGGGTGAAGTTCAAATGGAAAATAACGGGAAAAGGAATTGGCAAAGAAATGTTAACTTATAATACCGTATTTATTCTTAACAATAATAATTACATCATTCACAAAATGAATAAAAGAGAACAAAAAGAAAAGAACAAAGAAAAGAAAAGATTACAAATAATTAAGTGCAAGGAATTTAAGTGCATGAAATAAATTGCAAGTAATAAAAAGCAAGTAATAAAAAGCGAGTAATAAAAAGAACAAGAAATGAAAAATGCAAGAAAGTAATTACAAGAACCGTAGAACTCAAAACAAGCATGGGATCAATAGCCAACCCTTAAACTTGCAAGCTCAATTAAGAGGTTGCAAGATCAAGGGAAGGGTAGAGAACGCATGTGAATTGAAGTACTAAGGAGTGAACAAAATACGACCCTTGAGATCAATAACTAACCCTTAACCATTCAAGCTCAATGAAGAGGTTGAATGATCAAGAGAAAGCAAGAATCTCAAGGGGAAGAAGAAACCCAAGAGAATGATACAAAACCCTCATCTTCATTGATCTCCCACTCAAAAGCTCTCACTACAATTTCATGGAAAAAGAATGAAGAAGAAGAAGAAGAACTATACAAAAGACTACAAAGGAGGAACAAAAGAATTGGCAAAAGAATCCCCATTGGCATTGCTCAGATCTGCTGTATTTATAGGCAGGGAAATGAAACCCTAGGGCAACCATCTGCACCCAAATAAGATTACCAAAAAGCCCCCAAAATACGACATAGAGAGGCTCCATAATGGCCGCGGATCCGCGGCCTAGACCCCCCTTTGGCCGCGGATCCGCGGCCTTCTGGTCGAGTTGGACCCTGGTCTTTTTGGTGGTACCCTGGTTCTCTGTCCCCTTTATTCTGGTATACATATTTTCTGAAAATACTTTTACATTTCTTCCAGAATTTCTGTTGAGGAAAGGTGGACTTTTTGTGGATGCTTTTGTCATGATTGCCTCGAGCTCCGCGTAGATTTCTTGGAACTTGTTGTTGCCATTGAGCCTTGTGCATGAAGGTGACATTGATTTGACATTTTGTCTTCCTAAACTGGTATCTGGCAACATACGGATGACAAGCGGAGACCGTGTTTTCTCAGTGGTTGGCAGGAACCCGGATTTTGTCGTGTTTTTCATGAATTTCACCGTTTTAGAACCGAGAACCTGTATCTTGCAAATATGTAACAAACACGGATTAAAAGCACCTACCTATAAACACACGAGCGTAAGAATGGGCGGTATAAAATGCAATATTCTGCTATGAACAAACACCCCCAAACTTAACTTTTGCTCGTCCCGAGCAAAACCAATTATTCACAAAAATAAAATGATAACCGCACTTTCGCAGGGAACGCGATTGCACTGAGCGCGTGCAACAAGCCGTTAAACCTCTAGGTGTCCCTAGTAGGAGGAGTGTTGTCTCCTGAGGGTTTTCAGCGGATACTACCCACAAAATCCGGTCAAGTTGGTTTTGTAAAATAACTAAGATTCAAACCCTAAAGTTTTTGTTTCAGAAAATAACAATTCTATAATCCTAGGTTTAGACTATCGAACCTTTATTTTTCACACCTCGCTTCTTATTTAACTACAGATTTTATATGTCTTTACGTGCAGTGTAATTAGTGTCGTTAAGTTCCAGAAGGATCGATTAAAGTTATCATGTCGCACAATAAAGCCCAGATAACAATTTTAAAAGGATCACATAAGTTTTATAAAGAGTTAAGTATTTTTCAAGTTTCGTTTTCCAGTAAGGTTTCAACTTCAGAATTTCTATCTTCCTTAACAGGAAACTAAGTCGTATTTTTCACTCCACCTTTTTCTTATTTTCATTTCATACACACCTCTGTGAACGTGCAATAGTCTTTATCATAGAATAAAACCTTCATATCTCCGCTAAAATTTTTATAAAAGCCTGTCTTTTATCAAGATTATTCTCACCCAAAGAACCGTTAGGAATTTTAACTCGGAGAGAACACTTGCTTGACTTTGTTTTAAAACTGGACTTTCTAGGCTTCTTAGCGAGCTTTGGGCCAATGCACCCAAACCAGTTGGTTTTAGGGTATCAGGTGTAGAAACACCCCAGCGGACTTAATTACTCAAGTTACCTAGGTCCAAAAACAAAAGACAGTTTTGTCGTGAAAATCAGATGATTTAATACGAACGGAGGTATAACCGGCAGTTCAAATATTTTTTTTGCGATAAAAGACGTGTTTAGTGGGTTTGGCGTGTAATCATTCCAATCAAGTTTTAGATGGGTTATTTTTCAGACTTAGCTCCAATTACGGCATCAATAACATTCCTTCATATTCGCTTTACTTCATAAACTATTCTTGACATTACTTATTTCAGAACAAACCTATTTGATCCTCAGAAAATCATTTATCTGTTTAAAAGTTTAAACATGAAAGACTTGTCATCTAATTCCTAAAATTCACGACACGTGTAGTGTGATGTAAAGACGTATATCAGCTAGTTAACTTCAAAGGAGAGTTATCTTTCAGGTTTTCAAAATCTAAACATAAGATTTAGTTATTCCTATTTTTTCAAACAAAAACCGTCGAATGTTGAATCAGAGTTCTTCCACAAGCTAACTTGACGACAAAGTTTTTATAATTTTGGAAAATTTTTCGATTTTTATGGGTTTTTAAATAAGGTATGCAAATGCAAAATATACATATGAATGCGAAGGAAGAAAGCTTACCGAGCACACCCCCAAACTTAAACTTGACAGTGCCCTCACTGTCAGGCTATACCAAGAGGGTCAAAATTGTCGGCGCTCCCCCAAAAACAAATTATATACAAAACAAAAAAGGAAAACAAAAAATATATACAAAAAAGTGCCCCCCCCAAACTTAAGTAAAACAATGTTTCCACTGTTAAGCGTTGAAATTCAGGATTAGGGGGGAAAGAACAGTATCAAGCTATACAAGGCCTTACACAGGCCAAAAGTGAGCACCAATCATTCAAAGATTTTATCTCTATAAAGCAGTGGCTGGTGAAAGAAGGCGTAGGGAAAAGAGAGAGAGAATACGCGAGACCGTATGGAGATAGAAGCAGGATATGGTCTCGGTATATCAGAAGAAGAATGGCGGAAGGGAAAAAGAAGCGGAGTACGAACTTGAGGGTGCAAATGGAGTGAATAGATTAGCACAATTTGTGATGAGTGATGTGTAAACAGCGATTGTGCTAATCTATTAACCCGTCGAGAGATTGGGTCAAATCCCTCAAGATTCGTAAGAAGCCATGGGTACGCCGAACTTGGTAAACCAGACATAGTAAATGAAAGTGAGACGGTTTCTTGCAAGGTCGGAACGATGGAAAGAATGGAGGGAAGTGGTTGAGGAAGGTTCTCGGTTAAAGGTTCAGGAGGGTGTACACAGTCAGTGGAAGGGATATGATGAATTGGAAAATCCGACTCATCAATTATAACTGGTTCATCCTCAAAACTATCCTCAGAATTCTCCTCAAAGTTAAGCTCATCCATGCCTTTATCATCAATATCAAGACGCATATGAAGTTCGGGAAAAACATTTAATGACTCGGGATGATGATTTGAAGAGAAAAACTCAGCCAAATCTATGGGTTCATCATCCAAAATATTCCCAGCGTCAATATCCTCAATCAAGTGAAAATCAATATTCTCAGACACCTTATCAAAAGCATGGATTTCAATCAATTCAGGTTCTAAGATGGAGGTGTAGAGGTCAAAAGGATTGGGTGTGGTTTCACTTGGCAAGGTCCCTTCACAATCTGGCAAATCAAACACTACAAAGTCGCACAACTCATTAAACATTCTATCTTCAACTGATAATTCATTTGGGACACTTGATAGACTTTCAACACAGGAGTTGTGGGATTCAATTTGAGATGGGTAGGTTTGATTTGGAAGGGTATACAGCTCACTTTCTCCACTCAAATTCTCAGCCTGTCCTACCGCCTCATCATACATTGGAAAATTTGGAGCTAGCTGGAAACTAGCTACCGGGTCAGTAGGTTGTATAAGAGCGGCCATGGACGCATTCAAATCCATCATCTGTTGGCTTGACGCTACCCTAAAGTCTTCCAAGGACTGTTCTAGACTAGACATTGGTTGTGAAGGGGTTTCAGGAAAAGATTCAAAGTTGTTTGGATACTGAAAACTCCCAAATGGCGGTTCTGATGCAATGTCTAGGGAAGGTGCAAAAGTAGGGTAGGATTGGTAGGAATTGAATGGCTGAACAGGAGTGGGAGCAACATTGGGATAAGAAGGTGAATGGAATTGTTGATCCCGAGAATTTAAAGTGGTGAAAGGAGTGAAAGATCGGCTACGGGATTGTTCAATATGTTCAGCGATAGACATAGGTCTCGGGGTTACAACTGGATTTACAAAAGGGGTATCAACGCAAGAAGGTGTGAATGTTTGAAACGGTTGATACGAAGTGGATTGCGGGGTCCAGTTGTTCGTCCTAGACGCGTCTATCCGATCTTTCAAAGAAATTTTTGGCATGGAGGGGTCGTTTGAAGTTCGACCAAAACAAGAACCGTATGAAGTAATGTCTGGTTGTGGGTACCAAAGTTCGGCAAGAGTTTTGCGAGGTGGAGTACCCATGATATGAAAAGAGAAAGAAAGAAAGGCCGAGAAAAGGAGGGGAAAAAGAATGTGATATTTTTTTTTTTAATTTTTTTTGTAGTTTATATATTAACAGAAGAATGAAATATACACACAAAAAGAATATTGACAAAAACAATCACGACACAAAAATACCACACACCTAATCGTTCTAGGGTTCACCTAGGTCAACTAGACCTGCTCCAGAACTTGATTGTCGAAGTAAAACTGTGTCGAGAAACAGGCTCAAGATACACTGATCACGAGGCCAGGTAAGTGCAAAGATAAGGGGAGGTTTTCCAACGCTTTCGCGAAGTTCCTTAATTAAATAACCCTTTCTCTTTTGGCGGTTTCGCCGTTAACACTTTCCTAGACACCCCGTAAACAATATACCTTTAACCAAGGTTCTAAACACAGTTAACTTCTCCTAGTGAGCGCGAAGTCCTTAAGGCTTAAAGTCTAGTTTCTTTTAAATTTTGTGCGGGTAAACGTTATGCTCAAGTTCGTGATTTGTGGGCCACGGAAAAGGTGATGAAATCCTTTACCGTATATTGTGGGGTTCGCTTGCCCTTAAGTCCGTATTAATGTATGCAATGCGCAATTCAAAAATTCTATAAAGAATCAAACAATCGTTTTTTAATTTAAGCGCGGCGCTGCAACAAATACGGGTTAGTCAATTTTTTTAGCGTTTGCTAGCGAACTTGCAAAGAATCCTGCAAAGAATAGTATATTGGAAGCGTCGGATTTGAGAAGAAGGTGTTAGTAAAGTACGTACCGTTAAGTTTTGGGTTAGGAAACCCCCGTTGAATCAAATCCGGTAAGCTTGAAAAGTTCGCTTGCGCGGGTCAAACTACCCGGATCTTTGGCACTGTACTTTGCAATCACCTTAGCCTTGAATGTACACTTTGCTCCCCACAATCGCAGTTTGCAAATCTGCAAAAATCTGCACTCTTGCCCACGAAAAATGATCAAAAAACAAAAAGAATATTTTTTTTTTATATATATATACAAAAAGAATATTAACCCGAATAACAAGAAAAAAAAAATACGTTACCGTCTCTCCGGCAACGGCGCCATTTGATCGCACGCCGATGGCGTGTCGGATGTTCAAAGAATTAAAGTGTAACCGCGATCAGGACGGTGTCGCTATGCAGCTAGCCGGTGAGCACGGGTCGGTCCACAGGGAGATGGTGGTATCTTACCTTCTTGTCTTAGACGAGTCAATAAAGAATCTGTATGTTTGTTCAGTCTAACCTATGTGTTTATTTGCAAGTATAAAGTTGTTAAGAAAAGATACGAGATTGTAAGCTGAGAAATCCGTACTCAAAACCTTTGAGCCGAGTCTTGACCAATTGAAGCTAAGCAATTGGCAACAACGTGGATTAGGGGATTTAAGCGCGGTATTCGTGGAATCCGGCTTATTTACCCTTGTCCTTCCGTTCTTGTCTCTTGCCTTCGCCTCCGGCCAAACCGAACGCAACCGGTCACGGTTAGGAATCACCGTTACCTTATCAGGGTAGGGTGCCTAACGGAGCGCTTGCGTATGGTTTGGGCGAAGTTCAAATGGAAAATAACGGGAAAAGGAATTGGCAAAGAAATGTTAACTTATAATACCGTATTTATTCTTAACAATAATAATTACATCATTCACAAAATGAATAAAAGAGAACAAAAAGAAAAGAACAAAGAAAAGAAAAGATTACAAATAATTAAGTGCAAGGAATTTAAGTGCATGAAATAAATTGCAAGTAATAAAAAGCAAGTAATAAAAAGCGAGTAATAAAAAGAACAAGAAATGAAAAATGCAAGAAAGTAATTACAAGAACCGTAGAACTCAAAACAAGTATGGGATCAATAGCCAACCCTTAAACTTGCAAGCTCAATTAAGAGATTGCAAGATCAAGGGAAGGGTAGAGAACGCATGTGAATTGAAGTACTAAGGAGTGAACAAAATACGACCCTTGAGATCAATAACTAACCCTTAACCATTCAAGCTCAATGAAGAGGTTGAATGATCAAGAGAAAGCAAGAATCTCAAGGGGAAGAAGAAACAAAAGAGAATGATACAAAACCCTCATCTTCATTGATCTCCCACTCAAAAGCTCTCACTACAATTTCATGGAAAAAGAATGAAGAAGAAGAAGAAGAACTATACAAAAGACTACAAAGGAGGAACAAAAGAATTGGCAAAAGAATCCCCATTGGCATTGCTCAGATCTGCTGTATTTATAGGCAGGGAAATGAAACCCTAGGGCAACCATCTGCACCCAAATAAGATTACCAAAAAGCCCCCAAAATACGACATAGAGAGGCTCCATAATGGCCGCGGATCCGCGGCCTAGACCCCCCTTTGGCCGCGGATCCGCGGCCTTCTGGTCGAGTTGGACCCTGGTCTTTTTGGTGGTACCCTGGTTCTCTGTCCCCTTTATTCTGGTATACATATTTTCTGAAAATACTTTTACATTTCTTCCAGAATTTCTGTTGAGGAAAGGTGGACTTTTTGTGGATGCTTTTGTCATGATTGCCTCGAGCTCCGCGTAGATTTCTTGGAACTTGTTGTTGCCATTGAGCCTTGTGCATGAAGGTGACATTGATTTGACATTTTGTCTTCCTAAACTGGTATCTGGCAACATACGGATGACAAGCGGAGACCGTGTTTTCTCAGTGGTTGGCAGGAACCCGGATTTTGTCGTGTTTTTCATGAATTTCACCGTTTTAGAACCGAGAACCTGTATCTTGCAAATATGTAACAAACACGGATTAAAAGCACCTACCTATAAACACACGAGCGTAAGAATGGGCGGTATAAAATGCAATATTCTGCTATGAACAGAGCGATTATGTATATTGGCTTATATACTATTAGATGTTGTATATGTTTTACACCCGCGCTAGTCCAGTCCCCGCTCTGTCGTTAGTTAAGTAACCTAACGGGTGATGACGGGACCCAGTGACGAATGCGGATGGCATATACGTACATTTTATTTTCGTTCTTTTCTGGTGTGATTGATTGATGGGACTGCGTTGATTCTGATCAATGCAATGTTAAACAAACCTGTTTTAGTTGTTGGAACAATTTTAAAAGGTGTTATTGCAAAGACGTTTCCTTTTATTTTGCATAGCGGTATTCAGTGGAATATCCTGCACCTCATTCGACGGGGCAAGGGCCGATATCCCTTCACCGGGACTGACCCCTTGGGCAGAAGTTTGCGTCAGGGTAATAACTTCACTATAGTCGATTACAAGTTGCTTTGCACCGTGGTATTCAGTGGAATATCCTGCACCTCATTCCACGAGGAAAGAGCCGAGATCCCTTCACCGGGAGTGACCTCTTTAGCAAAAGGTTTTCGCCACTATATTTTAAAAAGCTATCAGGTTCCTTCAGCGATATCAAGTTCACTACGCTAAAGGTTTTTCGCCAAAAACCAGCCGTAGCCCTCCGTCACTTCTTTTGAGTATTCAGTAGTATTCAAGCTATGTATTTTAGCCAAAGTTAAGGCATAGTGTTTGGTAGCTGCTGGGTATTTCAATTGTTGCATAGATAGATGAGTTAGTTTGGGACAGTCGTTCTGCCGATTGGCCAAAGTCAGGGGCATGTGCGGGTGGGTTCAAATTGACAAGATAGTGACGGGTAGAACTTGGCATGTGACTTATGACATTTTGACCAAAGCCAAGGTTATAAGAGCATGGGGCAAAAATCAGATCGGGAGTTTCTAAAGAAACTGAAACTTGCCAAGTATGCGCATACCTTCTGGAGTATGAGTAACGTGGATGCATTCCATCACGTTATCATGCGATGAGAGTTGGATCCCGATTCCCACTGATGAGTTGGTTTACTCTTCGGGTGATCCCGATTGATTCTTCTTTAGGTTTGGGGAGAATTTGACAAGACAGTGGGAGGTTTCCGGATTAGATAAAGTTATGACCATTCTGATCTAGGTTAGAGTGCACGCAGAGTGTTTCTTTTCTCTCTCTCTCTTTGGCATCGACCTTTGACCGACCCTAGACTATGACTCAGTGACCAGGTTGACCGAACCTTCTTAAAATACTGGCTTTTTGGATTGTCTATGTTGCATAAGTCATTGTCACTCCTTCTTTTACCCTTTGCATTTCTCAGAACACCCGTTTTACTACGGATATCCACTTCCATTGGATAGATCCATCGTATGGTTATATACGAACTCGAAGGGACTTCTTCGAGGATGGATCCAGGTTCAGGAGAAATAGAATTGGTTTATTCAGTTGTCTTTTATTATCACCTTCTCTCAGGTTGCGAGGGCTCCTTGGTTTAGGAGAGTACACCTATTACGCTTATTGGATAGTCTTATTCCAAACCATAGGCAGGTGCCGAAAGGTAGGGAATGAAGAAAACCAATTAGCCTAAGTAGGGTGTGCAGAAGGTAATATGTAAAGACAAAATAAAGGGATTAGAAAGAGGGCAAAGTAAATTGCGACTGATATCATTCACGACCAAAACCGCGTACTTCATCGCCACTCCTGTTTCACCTTTAAAGGAATAAGGTATTATTCAGTTGTCTTTTATCATCACCTTCTCTCAAGATACGAGTACTCCTTGGTTTCGGAGGGTACACCTATTATGCTTACTGGATAGTCTTCTTCCAAACCATAGGCTGGTGCCGAACGGTAGGGAAGGAAGAAAACCATTTAGCCTAACAATGGTGTACAGAAGGTAATGACTAAAGACAAATAAAGGGATTTGGAAAGATGGCAATAAAATATACGGTTGAAGTCATGAATTGGATTATGGAAGAGGCATTGCTATGAATACCAGGATACCCCTACGAAACATTTTCATGTTTCAGGGCATTGTTATAGAAAAACTGTTTTCCCGATTAGATACTTACTCCAAGGGTATGTATTTACCAGGTTTCATTCTCATATCTGTATGGTTTTACAGATGATGAGTGGGAGTAAGTTATTGGGAATTAGGTGATTATCCTCATTATATCGGAATTCGTTGTAATTGGTGATATTTGAGGAAATCGCCAGGGTACAGTTTTCAACCTACGACGCACAGGTTTTGAGTTGTTTAACTCAGCGGACTTATACAGAGTATTGTATGTTGTCCAAGTGTCCTTCAGGACAAAGGGGTAGGTCCTCGTACTATGTTCTGTTTACTTATAACTTCTCTAGTATTTAGACAAGTGTTTCGTAGAAATACAAGGTCTAAGTTTTGAGAAGTTGTGGGTATAAGAATAAAGTAGAGAACCAGGTATCACAAGTATCGGGATTCTTCAAAGAGATCGAAGATGTAGATTCTTGTGATTGGTATTCAGATGATAGTGATGGTTTTGAGAAACGTGTTTCTCTTTCAGGTTGCTCATAATTGGATGGATTCCTAAGTTGAGTAATGCTGACTAGCCTCTTTCCATTAAAGTGATATGCACTGGAGACAGCTGCATGATTTGAATATGGTTTCAATTAAATTAAGTGCAAAAGTTTCTATATTGGATATAGAATAGTTCGTACCTCAAAAGATGTTAAGGTACGGGGAGTTGTCCAGCTTATGCTTAAAACCAGACACTGGATATCTCAGGGCACGTTTCTGTAATGGCTGTTTGTGGGTTGACCCTGGCTATGACGAGGGTTGATATTCTACCATTTGGAAGATCAATAGTGATATTGTTCTTGACTCGCCACAGTTTTAGTAAAATGGATCTTTTTCAGAAAACAGTAGTGGGAGTATGGTAGAACTGGAAGTGATTCCAGAACCGCAAACGATTACGGAAAATTTAATAGGACCTATATATTCAATCAGGTTTGACATTCCAATAGCCACTCCGCAGATATGGTGGGTAACCTCAGACACCCGAGAGGTACTTCGGTAGCCTCAAGGACGGTGACAGGGAGGTTCTTATCTACCAAGACTTGACACTACTGTTGTTCCAGGATATGAGACCCGGTAGGAGGGTTTTCGTAGTCAGTAGGAGCAGCGGAAGCATAGTGGGCAAGTAGCTTATGTCTATTTATAGACTAGAGCAGTTATAGCGGAGATAGATCATCTAATTTTGATGTGACAGTCATGGGTTTGACTTCAATCAGAATAGAGGATGGATCTGTTAAGAAGGTAGTAGGGTGTGATGTCATGGTATTTGGATGACATACACAGAGTAGGAAGTAAAATTCCTATACTACGATCGGTTGTACTGTGATCGTCACACAGTTGTTTCTCCAGAGAGGATATGGATATAATATTTGACATTCTGGTTTCTGGATCTATGGTTTTAGATCTGGATTTGGGTAGTTTCCCAATGTGGGTACTTTGACAGATATTCTAATGGTTTTTAGAATAGTTGACTCCTAGCATGGTGGTGTACCTGCAGGTGATGGGGTCACCCTCTCTAAAGGTGTCGTATAGACTAAAGGGGAGAGGGATGTGCATGATTGACAGATCACTTGCTTAGGCAATTGAGTCAATCATGAGATGTCAAGTACCACACCAGATGTTGTTTTTGCACTAGATGCAATGGGTTTGTATTAATCCAATCCTGGAGAAACATAAGGAAGCAGTTTTAGAACATAAGTACATGTTCTACGGATTTGATGACGGCAGCCTCTTTCGGGAGACGATTATCATTCCAGGCTTCAAAGGTGACATGGATGACAGAGTGATTGTCAGAGTTATAGTTTTCCCTCTGACCAAGAGGGACAGTATTATGGACAGGTGGTTCAAGAGGATACTGTGGGTGGCATGGTGCCGGATACTGATTAGGTTCAGTGATCGATACAGTCTAAGAGGTTTGGATTTGGAGTTCATTTATGAACTAGGTCCCATCAGATATCCAGACATATTCTAAGACGGGTATTACTCGATTCGGGAGATGGCTTTCTTCGCGAACTTGAGACAAAGAGAGATAAAGAAAGATACTTCTAGGCGGATCCACTCACTGAGGCTATTTCTCGAACACAATAGTTTTACAAACGGGCTTTGTGAAACTGATTACTAGAGGAGTTGGATGTTCGGTTTCACACGGGCTGTGAGTAGTCGACATCGCAATAATTAGCCTTGAGTGCAAGTGGGAGATTGTTGGAGATAGTGCCCTCATAGTCAATTATTGGATCGCAGGTACGTGATTGCAATGATTGCGGAGGACCTATCCCGGTAGAACAGTCTTACTCGAGATGATAGTATGCTATCTGGTTTGCCTTTATCAGTCGTGTACATGTTCAGGTGACTGATTGCATGTTACACTTTGATAGAGCCCTTAGGATCTTGCTTTACTACCAACAGTATGATGGCGATCATATACGTGAGAGTTGGGTAGTTTATATGCATATCCTTAATTATGGTCCCTAGTCGTGGGAGTTTCGAGACAGGGCATCGATACTCCGGAGTAGACTAGTGTATACAGTCGAGACCCCGACGAGGGGCGGTGGCCGGTCTCACAAGCCACTGGTGTCAGTTGGATCACCTAAGATGTATACAGGTGCTCATTGGGTTATGAGTACACCGGACAGGACTCGCCGGGAATCTGCTAGTTAGTACTATACCTATCGTCAGATAGCAGTTCCCTGGTGACATGTGTACAGGTTAGTTCATCGACCTGAGGTCGTTATTTGTCTCGTGTGAGTTCCCACTGTGCTTTGATTTCTACCCTACCACGGCTCAAAGGAGTCGTGCAAACAGGTAGCTTTTGGGTACAGTCCCGAGCCATATGGAGGCACGTGAGCGGATCGGCAGGGGATTCGTCTCTCCCGGTATTGGGGGCGAGATCGTGCTGTGTCTAGGAGAGCCATTACACATAGCCCATGGCCGTGGCAGGAGATTTACTGGTAGGTACTCCAGTAGTATCTCAGGGTGTTATTGGGCTACACTCCGACACGACTTATACTGCTATTGGGGGTCTGACGTTACTAGCCCCCTAGGCGGATATGCGATACTCATTGACGAACGGACCGGACTGTATATACATTGTCACTGTTAGGCTCAGTAGGGTTTCTGGATGAATTCGCTCATCGGCCTCCCATGAGTGCGCTCATCGGTCTCCCTTGAGGTCAGTCCGTGGGCAGCCGTTACGCATAGCTAGTGCCGCTGACGGTTTGTGGTTAAACCCACTGCCAGGGTACTGACGAGTCATTAGAGTCCCCCACAGACAGTTTCCCAAGTTCGGGCGAAACGTTGTAGAGGCCGTATGGTTTTTATGGCAGGGTTCGGAAAATGCACGTGCGTTTACGCACGTGTTATTTTTCGGGCAGATAATACTGGTCGGCTTTGCTTTAAGCCGGATCCGAGTATTATATTGAGTAGATATAATATCTTTGTCTCAGTTGCATTTGTATTCGGTCGTAATACAAATACGGGTATATTTATACAGTTTCGGGGTTATCCTGAAAGTCGTTTCAGGATCACTTTTGGAAGTTGCCAGTTTCCAGTTTTCTGTCAGCCGTCTTTTAACATTCGGTTAAAGACGGATTTATCTTTTCTTGGATGAGGGTGAGTCATGCTTCTAGAAGGTTCTAGAAGGTTCTAGATTTGGTGAGGTATCTTGTGACTCATGCTTTGATTTTAACCATTTCTTGTTTTGGTTAAGATATTTATTTTGTGTTCACATTATGATATTTGCTTATGGTTACCCCCCTCTCCTACGGTCACCTCCCTCTTTGCTATAAGAGGCCGGCCCCCTCCTCTCTCTCTCTCACTTGATGGTTTTTCATTTGTGAAAAGATTATGATAGTATTTGGGGTGTATGGAATTTCACAGCTCATTTCATTCCAACACCCGATTCCCTCGGCAACTTCATTAACCGTCCGTCCATAGCTTTGGACGGAACGAGACAAAGTCATCTACTCATTCTCTACATCAATCTTGGTCGTCTCTTTTAGCAAACTTGACGATCGAGTTGCCTCGAGTCAGAGGCGGGAGCCCGTTTAAAGAATCAGTGATGTGGTGCCACCTCGACGAGGATATCGGAGTTCGACGAGATCGGAGCAGCCGCAACGGAGCCTGGGATGATGGTTAAAGAACGAAGGACTCGGATCGTTCGGTATAACCTTTCTACACTCTTTACAGTTTGTTAGTTTAGCAATAATGGCAGATCCGGGTTAAAGTATACGATAGCGCCAGTTAAAAAGTTTTTGTTCCGCATTTGGCGTCTGTAGACGGCCGGGGCGCTAGCGTAGACTTACAGTACAGTTTGGTTTTGTATATACATTTGTTATTGCGGGGCGAGCGTCCGACATGTGGACTGCCGTCACTGCCTGTCTGTATATTATTCTTTTGGGGCACGACCGGGGTGAGGTCGATGTACCCGTTGTATGTATATTTTACTTTCTGTACTAGGATTACCCCAAGGTGGGGTGCACGGATAGCCGGGTTCTAGAGGGCAACGGGCCCGCATCTCATGGCGTTGAGACGGAGGGGGCCTCACTCTAGAATTGGCGGGCTATTCACCGCACTCGTAGGGGGTACAGGTTGACCTAAGGAGGGGTGTCCAAGTTACCGGATTCTTTGAAGTGCTGGGTGGTTCATTCACGTTGCTGAAGGGGGCTGTCTCGCTTCAGGTTTTGGTGGGTAACTTGCCGCGCCCGTAGGGGTCTAGGATTTCATTGCACATGCTATCCACACGACCAGGGGAACGTCGGGTTTCAGTAGCGGCTCTGTGAAACCCGGGGATCCCAGATATCTGTATTGTTCTGTGATGCTTATTACATTTCTGTGATGTTGCATTTTATCACGCCTTGAGTGAAATATTATATATTGATATATATACTAGTAGATGTTGTATATGTTTTGCATCCGCGCTGGTCCAGTCCCCTCTCTGTCGTTAGTTAACTAACCTAACGGGTAATGACGGGACCCAGTGGCGAATGCGGATGGGATATACGTACATCATTATTTTCGTTCTTTGTGGTGTGATCAATTGATGGGACTGCATTGATTCGGATCAATGCAAACTAAACAAACCTATCTGATGTTGTTGGAACATTTTTCAAAAAGCTGTTATTGTAAGGACGTTCACTTTTGTTTTGCATAGTGGTATTCAGTTGGAATATCCATCTCCTCAGTCGACGAGGCAAGGGCCGAGATCCCTTCACTGGGAGTGATCCCTTGGACAGAAGTTTGCGTCAGGGCAATAACTTCACTATAGCCAATTACTTTTGCTTTGCATCGTGGTATTCAGTTGGAATATCCTGCACCTCATTCTACGGGGAAAGAGCCGAGATCCCTTCACCGGGAGTGACTTCTTTAGCAAAGGTTTTCGTCACTATATTTTCATAAAAGCTATCCAGTTCCTTCAACGATATCAAGTTCATTACGTTAAAGGTTTTTTGCTAGAAACCATTCGTAGCCCTCCGTCGTTTCAGACAGGTAGCATGTAGTATTCATGCTATGTTTGTTGGCCTTCGTCAAGGCATAGTGTATGGTAGCTGCTTGTTGCCTTTCTGCAGCATAGATAGATGCGTTGGTTTGGGACAGTCGTATAGCCTTGTTGGCCAAAGTCAAGGGCTTGTACGGGTGGGTTCAAATCAAACTGGAGAATGACAGGTAGAACTTGATATGTGACTTATGATTTGTTGGCCTTCGTCAAGGTCATAAGAGCATGGGGCAAAAATCATATCGGGAGTTTCTAAAGAAACTGAAACTTGCCAGATATGCGCATACCTTCTGGAGTGTGATAACGTGAGCGAAGTCCGTCACGTTATCATGCGATGACAGTTGGATCCCGATTCCCACTGATGAGTTGGTTTACTCCTCGGGTGATCCCGACTAATTCTTCTTTCAGGTTTGGAGGAGAATTTGACGGTACAGTGGGAGGTTTCCAGATTAGATAAATTGGTAACCATTCTGATCGAGGTTAGAGTGCACGCTGAGTGTTTCTTTTCTCTCTCTCTTTGGCAGCGACCATGACCCGACCCTAGACTATGACTCAGTGACCAAGATTAACCGAACCTTCTTATAAGACCGGCTTTTGGATTGTCAGAGTTGCAAACCTCATTGCCACTCCTCCTTTTACCCTTTTCTCCAGGACACCCCGTATTACTACGAACGTCCACTTCCATTGGACAAAATCATCGTATGGTTATATACGAACTCGAAGGAATTTATTCGAGGATGGTTTCCGGTTCTGGAGAAAACGAATAGGACTATTCAGTTGTCTTTTCCTTTTACCTTCTCTCACATTGCGAGTACTCCTTGGTTTAGGAGATAGTACACCTATTACGCAAATTGGATAGTCTTCTTCCAAACCTTAGGCTGGTGCCGAACGGTGGGGAATGAAGAAAACCAATTAGCATAACGATGGTGTGCAGAAGGTATTAAGTTAAGACAAAGAAAGGGATTAGTAAGAGGGCAAAGTAAATTGCGACTGTTATTCACGACCAAACCAAGTATTTCTTCGCCAATCCTAAATCACCTTTGTATTTCTCCAGGACACTCCATATCACTACGAAGATCCACAGTTTATTGGATACTCCATCGTATGGTTATATACGAACTCGAAAGGAACTTGTTCCAGTTCGGGGATGGATTCTGGTTCAGGAGAAATAGGAATAAGGTTTATTCGGTTATCTTTTATCTTCACCTTCTCCCGCATTGTGAGTGCTCCTAGGATTAGGACAGTACACCCATTATGCTTATTGGATAGTCTTCTTCCAAACCATAGGCTGGTGCCGAATGGTAGGGAAGGAAGAAAACCATTTGGCCTGAAGGGGTGTACAGAAGGTAACGACTAAAGACATATAAAGGGATTTGGAGAGGTGGCAAAGCAATATACGGTTACAGTTGTGAATCTGGATAATGGTAGAGGCATTACTAGGAATACCCGGATACCCCTACGAAACATTTCAATGTTTCAGTTTCACTGTATACTGTTAAAAGAAAACTGATTTCCCAATTAGACACTTGCTCCAGGATATGTATTTACCAGGTATGATTCTCACATCTGTATGGTTTTACAGATGATGAGTGGGAGTAAGTTATTGGGAATTAGGTGATCATCCTCATTATATCAGAATTCGTTGTAATTGGTGATATTTGAGGAAGTCACCTGGGTTGTTTGCCGGACGGCAAATATTTGGTTTTGAATATCCGTTGTTATGCACCAATTTCAAATTGATATATCTGTACGTCTATTTTTTATAGAGTGAGATATACTTTTTTGAAATTATATCTATGACATTTACCTATATCAGTGGATGGTTAGGTAAGGAGCATTAAACATCCGTGTAATTCTTCTTAATCATAAGTACAGTTTTCAACCTACGACATACAGGTAATGAGTTATTAGACTCAAGGGACTTATACAGAGTATTGTATGTTGTCCAGTATCCATTAGGACAGAGGGGATGGTCTTCGTACTATATTCGGTTTAATTATGACTTCTCCAGTTTTTAGACATGTGTTTCGTAGAAACACAAGGTCCAAGTTTTGAGAAGTTATAGGTATTTGAGTAAAGTAGAGAACCAGGTATTGCAAGTATCGGGATTCTTCAAGGTGATCGAAGATGTAGATACTTGTATATGGTATTCAGTTGATAGTAATGATTAAGAGAACTTGATTCTCTTTCAGGTTACTCATAATTGGAAACATTCCTAAGTTGAGTAACGCTGATCGACCTCTTTCCATTTAGTTGACATGCACTGGAGACAGCTGCATGATTTGAATCTGGTTCAATTAAATCAGTGCCTCTGTTTCTGTATTGGATATAGAACAGTTCATATCTTAACGATGTTAAGGTACGGGGAGTTGTCCGGCTTATGCTTAAAACCAGACTCTGGATGACTCAAGGCACGTTTCTGTAATGGCTGTTTGTGGGTTGACCCAGGCTATGACGAAGGTTGACTTTCTACCATCTGGAAGATCAATAGTGATATTGTTCTAGACTCGCCACAGTTTTAATAAAAATGGATTTTTTCAGAAAACAGTAGTGGGAGTATGGTAGAACTGGAAGTGATTCCAGAACCGCAAACGATTACTGAAAATTTGATAAGAACCTAAAGATTCAATCTGGTTTGACATTCCATTGGCCACTCTGTAGATACGGTGGGTAACCTCAGGCACCCGAGAGGTACTCCGGTAGCCTCAAGGACGGTGACAGGGAGATTCTTGTTTACCCAGACTTGCCATTGCTGTTGTTCCAGACTGTGAGACTCGGCAGGAGGATGAGTATAGCGTCGTTCTAAACTGGATTTAGAAGTGTACGTCTATATGACTCTGTCAGAGGGTTGTCGTGGTCAGTGGGAGCAGCGGAAGCATAGTGGACAAGTGGCTTATGTCTATTTATAGACTAAAGCAGATATAGCGGAGATAGATCATCTATTTCTGATGTGACAGTCATGGGTTTGACTTCATCAGAATAGGGGATGGATCTGTTAAGAAGGTAGTAGGGTGTGATGTCCTGGTATTTGGATGACATACACAGAGTAGGAAGTGAAGTTCCTATACTACGATCGGTTATACTTTGGTTGTCACACAGCGGTTTCTCCACATGGGACTTGGATATTATATCAAGACATTCTGGTTAGTAGATCTATAAATCTAGATTTGGGTGGTTTCCCAATCTAGGGTACTTAGACAGCATTCTAAAAGTATTTAGAATGGACGACTCCTGGCACGGTAGTGTACCTGCAGGTGATGGAGTCACCCTCTCTAAAGGTATCTTACAGACTAAAGGGGAGAGGGATGTGCATGATTGGCAGATCACTTGCTTAGACAATTGAGTCAATCATGAGATGTCAAGTACCACACCAGATGTTGTTTTTGCAGTAGGTGCAATAAGTTGATATTGATCCAATCCTGGAGAAACATTCGGAAGCAGTTTTTAGAACATAAGTGGATGTTCTAGGGATATGATAATAACAGCCTCTTTTAGAAGACAGTTATCATTCCAGGCTTCCAAGGTGACCTGGACGGCAGAGTGGCTGTCAGAGTTGTAGTTTTCCCTCTGACGAGGGATAGTATTTTGGACAGGTGATCCGGGCAAATACTGAGGGAGGCATCGCGCAGGATACTGATTAAGTTCAGTTGACGATACAGTCTAAGAAGTTTGGATTTGGAGTTCATTTATGAGCTAGGTCCCATCAGACATCCAGACATATTCTAAGACATGTATTGCTCTTTTCGGGAGATGGTTTTCTCCACGAACTTGAGATATAGAGAGATATAGAAGGAAACATCAAGGCGGATCCACTCACTGAGGCTATTCCTCGAACGCAATAGTTTCGCAAACGGGCTTTGTGAGACTGACTAGTAGAGGAGTTGGGTGTTCGGTATCATACGGGCTGTGAGTATGCGACATCGCAATAATTAGCCTTGAGTGCAAGTGGGAGATTGTTGGAGATAGTGCCCTCAGAGTCAATTATTGGATCACAGGCACGTGATTGCAATGATTGAGGGAGAACCTATCCCGGTAGGACAGTCTTACTCAAGATGATAGTATGTTATATGGTTTATCTTTATCATCATGTACTGCTTTAGGTGACTTGATAGGTCGCTATTACACGTTGATAGAGCCCCTAGGATTCTTGCTTGACTGCCAGCAGTATGAGGGCGATCATATACGTGGGAGCTGGTAGTCTATAAGCACATCCTTAAAAGGTCCCTAGTCGTGGGAGTTTCGAGACAGGGCATCGATACTCCATAGTAGACTAGTGTATACAGTCGAGACCCCGACGAGGGGCGGTGGCCGGTCTCACAAGCCACTGGTGTCAGTTGGTTCACCTAAGATGTATACAGGTGCTCATTGGATTATGAGTACACCGGACAGGACTCGCCGGGAACATGCTAGTTGGTCTTATACCTGACGTCAGATAGCAGTTCCCTGGTGACATGTGTACAGGTTAGTTCATCAACCTGAGGATCGTCATTTGTCTCGTGTGAGTTCCCACTGTACTTTGATTACTACCCTACAACGCTCAAAGGAGACGTGCAAACAGGTTTTAGTTGGGTACAGTCCCGAGCCACATGGAGACAGTGAGCGGATCTTCAGGGGTTCGTCTCTCCCGGTATTGGGGGTGAGGTCGCGCTGTGTTTAGGAGAGCCATTACACGAAGTCCTTGGCCAAGGCAGGAGATTTACTGGTAGGTATTCCAGTAGTATCTCAGGGTGTTCTGGGCTACACTCCGACACGACTTGTACCGCTTTTGGGGGTCTGACTTTTACCAACCCCCTAGGCCCGCCATGTGATGCTCATAGACGAACGGACCAGACTGTACGGATATTGTCACTGATAGGCTCAGTAGGGTGTCAGCATGAGTTCGCTCACAGACGTCCCTTTTGGTCAATACCTGGTAGCCCGTTACGTATTGGCTAATACCTCTGACGTGCTAGTGGTTAAATCCACAACCAAAGTATTGACGAGTCTTTAGAGTCCCCCACAGACAGTTGCTCAAGTTTCGGGCGAAACGCTGTAGAGGCCGTATGGAGATATGGCAGGGTTCGATCAGATACGTGCGGTATTGCACGAATCATGATCGAACGGTTATTACTAGCGGGGTTTGGTTTAAGCCGGATCCTAGTATAGTACAGTGTAGATTTTGTCTCATTGCATTTGTATTTCGTTCGGAATACAAATGCGGGTATGTATATACAGTAGCGGGGTTTCCTGTAATTTATTACGGGATCAGTTTTATGAAGTTGCCAGTTTGTTTTTCCGTTTTGGCCATTTTTCTTTGTATCTTTCATTGGCTGAAGATTGGTGGAGGAGGGCTTATTTGCATTTGTGCAAATAAGCATTGTGGGAGGTGGTCTTTGCATATTGTTGGATCATGATGGTTTTGCCTCTCTTGACTTTCTTGAGTTCATGATGGCTTGACTTTTGATAATGGGTTTATGAGTGTTGGCTTTAGTTTGTGATCATGTTTCATGATGACCCTTTTCTCTCTCATGCATTATGGGGGCTCTCTCATTTTTGATCCATATACTCTCCTCTCTCATTTTCTACATGCCATGGCCGGCCACTAAAGAGGAGGGGGCTGTCCCAAATTTTTGATGGGGATTTTTGGTCTCATTTGCTTGCAAAAATTCCCTTGTTCATCACAAAATTCCATACTTCATTTCCACCACCAACAAGGGCAACTTCTATAAACCCCATGAGACAAAATAGCTCACTACACATATTCTACAGCAAATCTTGGGCACGTCGACTCGCCAACTTCATGCCCAAGTTGCCTCGGTCCAGAGGTGGGAGCCCGTAAAAGAAGCCGGTGATGTGGTGCCCTTCCGGCGACGTGGTGAAGACCGGAGATTCCGCGGGAAGATCGGGACGACGACGAGAAGACCGAAGGACACGGATCGCTCAGTATATCTCTCTACCTGTTCTTTAGTTAGCTAGAATTAGATTAATGGCCCGATCCGAGATTTTTGTGCGCGATGGTGCCGGTTCAAAAGTTAAAGTATTTTATCGCTTCCACATTTAGGCCTCGGAAAGACGGCCGGGGCGCCGCCGTGCACTTACAGGAGAGAGAGAAATAATGGCTTGAATGATTTTTGTGTGTTGTGAGAATTAATAAATGGAGCCATCCAAAAATATCTAGAGTCAACTAAAATATCCCAAGTCAACAAAATTCTTACAACAAACAAAAACCCTAAGCATGCTTAAAATAGTAACCATGGGCCACTAATAAGCCATGGCACCAAAAATGCAATAAACACCTTATCCTACACCTCAATAACCTTTTAATCCAAAAAGGTCTAAACCATAATGAGGTGTAATCTTCTAAAAGTAATCTTGTGAGAAATTACAAGAATACCCCTCATCCGTATATACATACCTGCATCCGTATTCCGAAGGATACGAATACAATGAGACGAAAATAATCCAACAATATAATATTAGGATCCGGCTTAAACCAAAGCCCACTGGTATTATCCGTCCGAACATCATCCGTGCACAAGTACACGTATGTGATCGAACCCTGCCGTAAAACCATACGGTCTCTACATCGTTTCACCCGAAGCAGGGAAACCCTCTGTGTGGGACTCTAAAGACTCGTCAATACGCTGACAGTGGGTTTAACCACAACCACGTCAGCGGCACTAGCTGTACTTAACGGCTACTCAGGTATTGAGCGAAAGGTAGGCCGATGAGCAAACTCATCCGGAAACCCCTACTGAGCCTGACAGTGACAATGTCCGTACAGTCCGGTCTGTTCGTCTATGAGTATCGCATATCGAGTCTAGGGGCTGGATAAAGTCAGACCCCTAACAACGCGATATTTAGTATCGGTATGAAGCCCATCACCCATTGAGAAACTACTGATCCGAATCATTAATTCTCGACTACCTTGGCTAAGCATTTCTGGTGATAGACACCCGTGCACAACGCGACATCAACCCCCAATACCGGAAGAGACGAATCCCCTGACGATCCGTTCACTGCCTCCATATGGTTCGGGACTGTACCCAACTAAAACTTATTTGCATGACTCCTTTGAGCCGTGGCAGGGTAGTAATCAAAACACAGTGGGAACTCACACGAGACAAATGAAGATCTCAAGTCTATAGACTAACCTGTACACATATCACTTGGGAACTACTATCTGACAATAGGTATAATACCAACTAGCATGTTCCCAACGAGTCCGTCCGGTGTACTCATAACCCAATGAACACCTGTATACATCTTAGGTGAACAAACTGACACCAATAGCTTGTGAGACCGGCTACCGCCCCTCGTCGGGGTCTCGATCAGTATACACTAGTCTACTCTGGAGTATCGATGCCCAGTCTCGAAACTCCCACGACTAGGAACATTTAAGGATGTGCTTATAGACCACCCAGCTCCTACGTATATGATCGCCATCATAATGCTGGTAGTCAAGCAAAAATCTTATTGGCTCTATCAACATATAATACATAAGTCCACGTTGCCCACCCCGGTGCTTACGGGGAGGCGGAAACGTTATGAAAAATTCGATTTTTACAACACTAGGCAACATGGACTAACCAAAGGAGGGATCTTTACTAAACATAAACTAGCTACCAAGCTAAAAGAGTTACCTACTCGGTTAAGGGGTTATACCTAAGTCTTGAAGTCCTTCTCTTCTTGCTCCTTAGAGTGGGATGAACGGGTTCTCCTCGTCGCCTTTTGTTGCCAAAGAAAGATCCACCCGAGGGCCTCTACCTTTGGCTCCAACCTCAAACTAGAAGTAACTAAGGTGCTTGGTGTGCTAGACCTAGAACCTTTGAAAGAGTAGAGAGTAATTTTGAGGGTTTTATCTCAAGCACAATGGTTCTCAACTCATGAGAGGGGAGAGCTTTGAGAGAGAGGAAGAGGATGATAGAATTGAGAAGATAATGACAACCTTCTCACATATATGTGTGAAATATGATAATTAAAAATTAACTAAAGATAATTGTGATTGCTAATCTTGAAATGACCATTATCATTTCACATTAATTACTTTTGCAAGAATCAAGCATCTTTCATATGAAATGATGATGGTCAACTTGTCAACCTAGGTCAACAAGTCAAGCATAGTCAAATGGTCAACAACCCTAACCATAACACAATTATAATTAATTAATATTAATGATCATATTTCATACATAAACATTAGGGTTAAGAAAAAGACAACGGTCATTAACCCTAATGAAAGTCCTCTGCCTCAGTCAACTGTGCATACACACCCGTATCCGTATTCCGAGGAACACGAATACAATGAGATAAAACCAATCCCGAATCATATACTAGGATTTGGCTTAAACCAAAGCCCGCTAGTATAATTTATCCGGACACCAAACGTGCACAAGTGCGCGGATGTGAACGAACCCCGTCGCAAAACCATGCGACCTCTACGCGTTTTGCCTAAAGGAGAATAACCCTCTGTGTGGGACTCTAAAGACTCGACATTACGCTGGCAGTGGGTTTAACCATAGACCGCAAGCGGCACTAGCTGTACGTAACGGTCCCCAGGTAGATGCCGATAAGAAGACTGACGAGGTAAACCCATCTGAACTCCTACTGAACCTGAATGTGACAGTCTCCGTACAGTCCGGTCTGTTCGTCTAAGATTATCGCATGGCGGGCTTAGGGGGGCGGTAAACGTCAGTCCCCTAATAGCGGTACAAGTCATGTCAGAGTGTAGCCCAGAACACCCTGAGATAACACTGGAAACCTACCAGTCTACCTCGCTTGCCCTGGCCAGGGACTTTGTGTAATGGCTCTCCTAGACACAGCGTGATATCAACCCCCAATACCGGGAGAGACGAATCCTGTCTAACCGTCACTGCCTCCAAGTGCTTCGGGACTGCACCCAACTGTTACCTGTTTGCACGACTCCTTTAAGCCGTGGTAGGGTAGCAATCTAAGAACAGTGGAAACACACTCGAGGCGAAGTGACAGTGTCAAGTCAACGGACTAAGCTATACTCATGTCACCTGGGAACTGATAACTGACGATAGGTATAATACCAACCATCAGTTCCCGACGAGTCCTGTCCAGTGTACTTGTAACCTAACGAGCACCCGCATACTATCTCAAGTACGACGTACTGACGGCTGTGGGACAGACCGTTTCCCAAGCTGGGATGAGAAGCGCATACGCTAGTCTACTCCGGAGTATCGATGCCCTGTCTCGATAGTCCTACGACTAGGGACCTACATAAGGATGTGCTTATAGATTACCCAGCCCCCACGAGTGTGACTGCCATCACAACGCTGGTAATCAAGCAAAGATCCTAAGGGCTCCACTAATGTGTAAAGGCGATATGCTAAAAGAAACATATGCATACATTAAAGCAGAAACAAACCAAGTAGCATACTACTATTTTGAGCAAGAATGTCAATACAAGGTGAATATCCCAAGCTTCCATTAAGTAATATACAAACTAGTATGATACAGTAATGGCCTCTAGGGCATATACACTAACAATCTCCCACTTGCACTAAGGCCATGTACTGGCGTATCGAAGACCTATCATCTCGATCAGCCGCTCGAACTGAGTCTGGGGTAAGGCCTTCGTGAATGGATCAGCAGTGTTATCTTCACTAACAACTCTCCGAACCTCGATCTCCTGGCGACCCACGATCTCCCTGATCAGGTGATACCGCCTCAAGATATGTCTGGACTTCTGATGGGACCTAGGTTCCTTCGCTAAAACTATAGCCCCGTTGTTGTCACAATACAGAGGTATTGGATCAACAATGGACGGAACCACCTGAAGTTCTGTCAAGAACTTCCTTATCCAGATGGCTTCTTTTGCAGCATCAGCAGCAGCGATATATTCCGCTTCCATCGTCTAGTCAGCAACGGTTTCCTGTTTGGAACTCTTCCAACACACCGCCCCTCCATAGAGGGTAAAGACATAAACCCGACATGGACTTGGAATCATCCTTGTCACTCTGGAAGCTGGAGTCAGCAAAGGCCTCGATCTGGAGGTCTTTTCCGCCATACACCAAGAACATCTCCTTAGTCCTTCTCAGGTACTTGAGAATGTTCTTTACCGCTATCCAGTGTTTCTCCCCAGGGTTTGACTGATACCGGCTTACTACACTCAGTACATAAGCTACATCCGGTCTGGTACACAACATCGCATACATTATAGAGCCTACCGCAGAAGCGTAGGGTATAATAGACATGCGATCCCTTTCCAAATCAGTCTTGGGAGACATCTCTTTGTAGAGGGTGATCCCATGACAAGCCGGTAGATTACCGTGCTTGGAATCTTCCATACTGAATCTTTTCAGTATGGTGTCGATGTACATGGACTGTGAGAGTCCTATATCCTTTTGGATCTGTCACGATAGATCCGGTTCCCCAGAATGTAAGAGGCATCACCCAGGTCTTTCATGGAGAACCTGTGTGACAAGATCCCTTTGACAGATTGTAGCATAGGAATGTCATTTCCTATCAAGAGAATGTCATCCACGTATAAAACGAGGAATACGATAGTTCTTGCTACAAATCTACTATAGATGCATGGTTCATCTGAATTTTTGATAAAGCCAAATTCTTTGACCGTCTCATCAAAACAGATGTTCCAACTCTGCGATGTCTGCTTTAGTCCATAGATGGACTTAAGCAACTTGCACACCTTTCCGCTTCTCCCACTCTGAATGAAACCCTCTGGCTGGTCCATATAGACACACTCCTCTAAATTTCCATTTAGAAAAGCGGTCTTTACGTCCATCTTCTAAATTTCATAATCGTGGAAGGCAGCAATGGCAAGAAGGATCCGAATGGATTTTAGCATAGCCACTGGAGAAAAGGTTTCGTCATAGTCCAAACCAGGTCTTTGACGAAAATCCTTTGCAACAAGTCTAGCCTTATAAGTCTCAACCTGTCCATCTACACCAATCTTCCTTTTGAAGATCCACTTGCATCCTACGGGTTTTACCCCATCTGGAGCAACGTCCAACGTCCATACTTTGTTGGTGTACATGGACTCCATTTCGGTCCACATTGCATCCAGCCATTTTACCGAGTCAATGCTCTGAATGGCCTGCTGGAAGCTAGTCGGATAATCACTATCAATGATGCAATCCTCTCTATCCCCGTCTATGAGAAAACCGTAGTATCTCTCGGGCGGATGAGACTGCCTACTACTTCTGCGGATCGGCGCAGGAATGTCTTGATCTTTCGAACCCTCTGGTTCTACTAAGCTTTCAGTAATAGCTCGTGGTTCTGAAATTTCTTCCAGTTCTATTGCGCTCCCACTTATCTGATTTTCCAAAAACTGAGTTTCCAAGAAGTGGGCATGACGAGAAACAAAAACCTTTTGTTCCTCTTCGCAATAGAAGAAATATCCTTTGGAGTTCTTTAGATATCCCACAAACTTGCACTGTACTGAGCGTGCCTCGAGTTTATCCGCATGCTGCTTTTTGACAAAAGCTGGACATCCCCATGTCTTAATGTGATTAAGATAGGGTCTCTTCCCACACCACATCTGATATGGTGTAGTAGGCACAGTCTTAGTTGGAACTCGGTTCAAAAGGTATGCAACCGATTCTAGCGCATATCCCCAGAATGATCACGGCAACTCAGCGTTACTCATCATGGACCGTACCATATCCAATAGGGCTCGGTTCTGTCTCTCCGATACACCGTTATGTTGCGGAGTGTATGGAGGAGTAAGCTAAGAGAGAATTCCATTCTCTTTTAAGTAATCTAGGAACTCGACACTCAAGTATTCACCACCTCGATCAGATCTCAGTGTCTTGATACTTTTGCCTGTTTGTTTTTCTACTTCATTCTTATATTCCTGGAATTTTCCAAAGGCTTCCGATTTATGTTTCATTAAGAAGACATATCCGTACCTTGAAAAGTCATCCGTAAAAGTAATGAAGTAATAATAACCGCTTCGCGCATGCGTAGACATTGGACCGCACACGTCGCTGTGTACGAGTCCTAAGAGCTCACTCGCTCTTACTCCGTGTCCATTTGAACGGAGTCTTTGTCATCTTTCCTTTGAGACAGGATTGACAAGTTGCATATGATTGATATTCGAACGGATCCAAATATCCTTCTGTATGTAACTTCGTCAACCTTCTCTCATTGATGTGACCCAGTCTACAATGCCATAAAAAAGCCTAATTTGTTTCTGGAGACTTTCTTTTGTGTATATTCTGGACATTGAAAATCTGTGGTTGGTTTAATACGTATATACCATTGCTTAATGTACCTGACCCAATCAGAACTTGATTAAGGTGAATGTTTACAACATTACTTACAAACGCAAATTCATAACCTTATTTAGATATTAAAGATACAGAAATGATATTATAAGTTGCATTGGGTACAAAAAAGCAATTACGTAAAACCAAAACATGTCCATTTGACATTCCCGGGTGATAGTCCCCCACGGCCTCAGCATCCATGCTAGCTCCGTTTGCAACTCTGAGGGTTATATCACCTGCCTTCAAAACCCTACGCTTTCTCAATGCCTACAAAGAATTACAGATATGAGATCTTGACCCGGTATCCAATACCCAGGAAGTAGAGTTTATTGATAGACAGTTTTCAATAACATACACACCTGAAGCTGAAGCCGCAACATGCTTCAGATCCTGGGTTCTGGCTTTCCAAGCCCTGCAATCTTTCTTCCAGTGTCCACTCTTGTGACAGTAAAAGCATTCTTCCTTATTCACAAGCTTTCCCGTTGCCTTTGTTGCTTTTGCCTTTCCCTTCGTATCCACTTTACTAACACCGCCCCTTGGTTTGGCGGGGGTTTTCTTCTTCTTTCCCTTGGCTTTCGCCTTGGACCTAGAAGAGGAAGATCCTCCTACAAACAAAGTGGATGTTTCCCTACCTTTCTGTAGGGTGCCCTCTGCACTCCTCAGCATGTTGAGGAGTTCCGAAAGTTCAACTTCCTTTTCTTGCAAGTTGAAGTTCAGGATAAACTGGGCGTAAGTGGAAGGAAGGGACTGGAGAATCAAGTCCGTATAGAGCTCATTCTCCAACGTGGTCCCAAGGTCCGCGAGCTCCTCTATATAGCCAATCATCTTAAGCACGTGTTCCGCTACCGATGATCTGACAGCCAATCTCGCCGAAAACAGCTTTTTCGACACTTCGTATCTGGCGATACGGGATTGCTCTCCATATAGTTCTTTTGTATGGAGAAATATGGATTCGAGGTCCATATTCTCGTGCCTCCTCTGATGTTCATTGTCCATAGAGGCAAGCACGAGGCACTTGGCCTTCGCGCAGTCGATTTCCCAGGTCTTACGGATTTCCCTATCCACGACGCTGGTTTTGGGACCTGGGACAGGGGGAGCTTTGGTGGTAAGAAGATACCCCAACTTGTCATAAGTGATTGCCATTTTGACCTTCCTGAGCCAATATTTATAGTTTGGCCCTGTCAGTATGTTTTTATCTAGTAGTAACTTAAGTCCAGTCATGATATTTGGTCGCTGCAATTAGGAGAGAGAGAAGAAACACTTTAGCAGGATACTCTTGCAAGTTTAGAGTGGTTTTTAATTTGTCTAAATAGGATGGCTCCCACTGTCTCTCGAATCCCTCCTCAAACCATAAAGGAAGAATTAGTCGGGATCAATCTCATCGTACAATTCTTGCTTAACCGTTCAGCCAGGCCAGTGTCGGTATTTCGAGGGAGGTTTTCCAACGCTTTCGCGAAGTTCCTTAATTAAGTAACCTCTTTTCCCTGTGGGCGTAGCCCCGCTAACACCTTTCTAGACACCTACTTGGTTTATAGTATTGATCGTTAAGTGAGAAAGTTCCGGAGGAGTAGCATATACTCACAGTAGGACCGGGATCCAAATATCATCGCGTGACAAAACTGAAGGAATCCTACCAGAATCATCACACTCCAAATGGTATGCAGCGCTAGCAAGTTTCAGTTTCTTTAGAAACTCCCGATGTGGATTTTTCCCCCATGCTCTTATGACCTTGACTTTGGCCAATATATCATAAGTCACATGTCAAGTTCTACCCGTCATTTTCCAGGTTAATTTGAACCCACCCGTACCTACCCTTGACTTTGGCCAACATGGCAGTACGACTGTCCCAAACCAACACATCTATCTATGCTGCACATGAATACCCAATAGCTACCAATCACTATGCCTTGACTTTGGCCAATATACATAGCTTGAATACTATTGACCATTCATGTGAAACGACGGAGGGCTACGAATGGTTTTGGTGAAACTGTGAACGTAGTGAACTTGATATAATTGAAGGAACGAGATAGCTTTCAAAAGGAGTGGTTCAAGCTCCGCATTTAAAAGTTGGTTTTGAAAAGAACCGAGTGGTTTTGAAAGTGTTCCAACAACTTTTACTTGGTTTATTTTTCTTGCATTAATTTTAATACGTCCCATCAATTAATCCTACCATTGCAGAAAACAACGAAAATATGACGTACGCTTATGCCATCCGCATTCGCCACTGGGTCCCGTCATCACCCGTTAGGTTAATTAACTAACGACAGAGCGGGGGCTGGACTAGCGCGGATGCAAAACATAAGCAACGCCTAAATAGATATCATATATATAGATATATACATTCGTCACATGCAATGATAGCCATTCCAGATCACAGATGAACACATTGGATATACTAGGAATCCGCATTTCGTACGAGCCTGTAACGAAGAGCGGATTACACGGTCGCGATGAATAGCCAAACCCCACCCTAGACCCCTACGGGTGCGGCAAACTACCCGCCAAGTACCCGAAGCGGAGCAACCTCCCTCAACGACGTGAGTAGGCCACTCGGCACTTCGAGATACCCGGTAGTTTGTGCACCCTACCTTGGGTCTATCCTAGGAGCAAAAACAGTAAAAAGAAATTATGCAATGGCGGCTACAACCTCATCCCGGATGTGCGGCCATACAAATAATATTACATCAATTTACATATTACATGAATTGAAAGAATAAGAAAACTCTCATCTCACAACCCCACCGGTTATTCATCCGCGACAATCCAACGAATTCATATACACAAACCATCAACATTACAGATCACAGATATGTATAACCCCCACTAATCGACGTATAGCGATTAGTAGACGTTCAATACATATATCACATCACAGATATAACCCATTAGCCAAAGTCTAGAGAAGTTCGATCAAAATACGGATTTGTGACCACCCGAAAAACAAATTTGTTCTCTGGAAAATCTGGGCAGAAACAAACCATCCTAAATATCCCAAAACATCAATAATAGAACACTGCAGGAGAAACGACCCGCGGCCGAGTCAACTCGGCCGCGGTTCCGCGGTGAGTTGGTCGACTCGCTGGTTCGTTTTTCTTGGGTGTTCTGTAAAAACCCTAAGCCAATTTTTAGTGTAGGATTTATTAGTTTTAAAGCAGGTTTAAAAATCGGCAGAAAGTTAGGTTTTTGAAAACGTGTTTTGCGATTTTTTCCGATCGAAGTTCTTGATACTTTGCTAACTTGCTAGTTTGTGTTTAGCTAGGCTCTGATACCACTGTAAGTCCACGTTTCCCACCCCGGTGCTTACGGGGAGGCGGAAACGTTATGAAAAATTCGATTTTTACAACACTAGGCAACATGGACTAACCAAAGGAGGGATCTTTGCTAAACATAAACTAGCTACCAAGCTAAAAGAGTTAGCTATTCGGTTAAGGGGTTATACCTAAGTCTTGAAGTCCTTCTCTTCTTGCTCCTTGGAGTGGGATGAACGGGTTCTCCTCGTCGCCTTCTCTTGCCGAAGAAAGATCCACCCGAGGGCCTCTACCTTTGGCTCCAACCTCAAACTAGAAGTAACTAAGGTGCTTGGTGTGCTAGACCTAGAACTTTAGAAAGAGTAGAGAGTAATTTTGAGGTTTTTATCTCAAGCTCAATAGTTCTCAACTAATGAGAGGGGAGAGCTTTGAGAGAGAGGAAGAGGATGATAGAATTGAGAAGATAATGACAACCTTCTCACATATATGTGTGAATTATGATAATTAAAAATTAACTAAAGATAATTGTGATGGCTAATCTTGAAATGACCATTATCATTTCACATTAATTACTTTTGCAAGAATCAAAGAGCATCTTTCATTTGAAATGATGATGGTCAACTTGTCAACCTAGGTCAACAAGTCAAGCATAGTCAAATGGTCAACAACCCTAACCATAACACAATTATAATTAATTAATATTAATGATCATATTTCACACATAAACATTAGGGTTAAGAAAAAGACAACGGTCATTAACCCTAGTGAAAGTCCTCTGCCTCTGCCTCAGTCAACTATGCATGCACACCCGTATCCGTGTTCTGAAAAACCCGAATACAATGAGATAAAACTAATCCTGAATCATATACTAGGATCTGGTTTAAACCAAAGCCCGCTAGTCTAATCTGTCTGGACACCAAACGTGCACAAGTGCGCGGATGTGAACGAACCCCGTCGCAAAACCATGCGACCTCTACTCGTTTTGCCTAAAGGTGAATAACCCTCTGTGTGAGACTCTAAAGACTCGACACTACGCTGGCAGTGGGTTTAACCACAGACCGCAAGCGGCACTAGCTGTACGTAACGGTCCCCAGGTAGATGCCGATAAGAAGACTGACGAGGTAAACCCATCTGAACTCTTACTGAGCCTGAATATGACAGTCTCCGTACAGTCCGGTCTGTTCGTCTAAGAGTATCACATGGCGGGCCTAGGGGGCGGTAAACGTCAGTCCCCTAATAGCGGTACAAGTCGTGTCGGAGTGTAGCCCAGAACACCCTGAGATAACACTGGAAACCTACCAGTCTATCTCGCTTGCCCTGGCCAGGGACTTTATGTAATGGCTCTCCTAGATACAGCGCGATATCAACCCCCAATACCGGGAGAGACGAATCCTGTCTAACCGTTGCTGCCTCCAAGTGCTTCGGGACTGCACCCAACTGCTACCTGTTTGCACGACTCCTTTGAGCCGTGGTAGGGTAGCAATCTAAGAACAGTGGGAACACACTCGAGGTGAAGTGACAGTGTCAAGTCAACGGACTAAGCTATACTCATGTCACCTGGGAACTGATAACTGACGATAGGTATAATACCAACTATCAGTTCCCGACGAGTCCTGTCCAGTGTACTCGTAACCTAACGAGCACTCGCATACTATCTCAAGTACGACGTACTGACGGCTATGGGACAGACCGTCTCCCAAGCTAGGATGAGAAGCACATACGCTAGTCTACTCCGGAGTATCGATGCCCTATCTCGATAGTCCTACGACTAGGGACCTGCATAAGGATGTGCTTATGGATTACCCAGCCCCCACGAGTGTGACTGCCATCAAAACGCTGGTAATCAAGCAAAGATCCTAAGGGCTCCACTAATGTGTAAAGGCGATATGCTAAAAGAAACACATGCACACATTAAAGCAGAAACAAACCAAGTAGCATACTACTATTTTGAGCAAGAATGTCAATACAAGGTGAATATCCCAAGCTTCCATTAAGTAATATACAAACTAGTATGATACAGTAATGGCCTCTAGGGCATATACACTAACATAATAGTGATATGTAATGCCACCTAATGCTGTACATGATGATAAAAACAAACCGGATAGCATACTATCATCTCGAGTAAGACTGTTCTACCGGTATAGGTCCTCCCTCAATCATCATAATCACCTGCTTGTGACTATGATAATTGCCTTGAGGGCAATATAGCCAACAATCTCCCACTTGCACTTAAGGCTAATTATTGCGATGTCGCATACTCACAGCCCGTGTGATACCGAACACCCAACTTGTAACATTTCAGAAAATATAAAATATTATTTTGGAATTTAATATTAAAATAATATATTTCGCGAAAACTACCCGATTTGCGAAATTAGGGTTTTCGTAAAAAGGTATAAATATATACCAATAATTGTGAAATATTTGGAAATTAAAATGATTTTATTCATTTAAAAAGTATATTTATCGGGTTTGGCATTTTTAAAAATTTATTATATGCAGTTTGGATAAAAACCGATTAGTACACTGCTAATCGCGATTAGGCCAAATCCGTGTCTCTACAGTTTTTCATGGCTAGTGCATCATGTCATGTTACGTTTTGATTACACGTTATTTCTTATGTTGTTTTTAGGGTATTATGTGTTATGGTTTTAAAGATAAAAAGAGAAGAAAATGAAAAGGGTAATAAGAGTGAGAGAGAGGGTGAGAATAAGAGAAGAGAGATAGAGGGGCAACCACATTTTCCTTCCACATTATTTATTTTCATCTTCTTCTTCCTCACTTCCCTCCACCTTTACCTCTAAGAACCATCTCAAATTTTTCATCCAAACACTATACCCCCTTCACAAAAGATGATCCCCACATCATCCTCTACAATTTGTACCAAGAAAAGTTGGATTTTGATGACTTGGGCTAGGGTTTTTTCGTGGGTTGCCCAAATGAGGTATAAGTTCTTCCTTTTAGTCAGTTTTATGTTTCTTTGTATTCTAGTTTAGTTAGAAATTGTTTTGGTTAAGTTATGTGTTGTATAGGAAATCCTAGAGAAGGGTTTGGGTAATTGTGAGGAATTGATGATGTATGATGGCTATTAACAAGACTTGAGTGGTGTTTTACTGACCTAGAATAGAAAATAGAACCCAACACGAACTTAGAACTTTCCGACATTGGTAAATTTGACGGTTTGTGAGTGTATTTAGAGATCTGGGATGACCCGGGACTTTTGTAAATAAAGTTCCCTTGACCATGAGACATGCAGGCAACCATGAATCACCCCCTGAAACCTGAACCCCTACCCTATAACATTTCAGAAAAATAAAATATTATTTTTGGGAATTTTTATAATTAAAATAATAAAATATTGAATATTTTAATAAGGCGGTATAATTAAATACCGATAAATTTGGAAAATTATGGAAATTACTGAAATGAGGGTGTTTTATGTGATTTATGCAAATTATGATCTTTTATGATTATTATATTCACTATTAGTGCTAATCGCGATTAAATATCGCTAATCGCGTACTAAGCGTGTTTTGTGCACATGACATGCACCGTGTCATTTTTACACTTGTTACATTTTATCATGGCTTTTCTTCTTGTTTTATATCATGGTTGTTGACTTTAGAAAAGAAAAGAAAAGGAAAAAGAAAGGAAATGATGAAAAAGGGACATAATCATGACATGAGACAAAGCATGCTTGAGAGAGAGTGTGTGTGAGGGGTCAACCCTAAATCTTGGCCATTCATTTTCTTCTCCTCATCTTCATCATCTCTTTTTCTCTCCCTCATCACCAAGGCAACACCCCACTCCCACCTCCGTAAAACACCTCACTTCACCACCAAAACTAACCCAAAACCCCATCCCCCTTTCACAAAAAGCATGCACAAGCTCAAGAGAAGCACATTGGACCAAGAAAAATCAAATTTTGAATACTTTGGGCAACTCAAGAAAATTCTTGAGTTGCCAAATGAGGTAATTTCTGCACCATTAGCTTTGCATTTCCATTACCTTAGCACCTATACATGACTAGCGTCGATATAGTGTTGTTTAGTGAACTTAGAAATTTCTAGTTAGGGTTAGGATTTGAATTGAGTTGTAAAGTGAAATTGAGGCTAGTAGTGACCTTAAATCCCTGTTAGTGATATCATATTGGACTAAAACCTTAAACTTAACCCCTGAATACGAATTTAGAAACCCGATATCGGAAAAACTGTGAAATTTTTATGGTATTTGGAAATCTGCTAACAATCGGGGACCTGAAAAATCATTTTGTAAGGACAGTGATACATGCAGGCACCTAGGAAGCTACCATGAAAACCCTAGCCCCTACCTCCCCAACCTGGCCGCAGATTTAACCCAGATGGCCGCCTGGGTCCCACCATTTTGGTTCGTGCTTGTTCTGTATGTCCATCTCCAGTAATCTAGACCCTTAGCATATGCAAAATTGTCTAATTTGACCTAGGGTAAAATGTAGGACCATTTTCAATATTTGCTGTTTTGATTCGGGATTTCGTTTCTCGTATTTTGAATTCTGGATTTTTAGAATTTGGTTTTAACTCGATGATCTGACGTTTGTACGACGATATCGAGGGTTATTTGGTGATTTGGAATGCGTGGTCCATAGGTTCTAACCTATAGGCCTTTAGCGTGTCGTTTTGGTTTCCGATGTGATTTTAATACGTATTTGCGATTGGATTACATGTGTAGGTACCCCCACGATGATTCGAGACGACGAAGAAGAAGATGGTGGCATTGGCATCAGCACATAAGAATCAAGGTGAGTAGATTTATATCTACGGGGAGAAGTCGGGTGGATGGCGTATAGCACCCCCGCAAAGTCTTAAGAAATGATATGATATGTTATAGATATGCATTTATATGATATCGAGAGATTGAACACTTAGCAAAGGGAGTTTTAGGTGATCATGGGTTTAGTGTTAGCGAGAATTTGAGGAAGGGCTCTAGTCGATATTCTTAGTCTCGAAACCCTAGAGTAAAGGTTTGCATACACGCACATATACATACCGCATACATTGATATCCTTGTGCGTATTGTGGACATGTTTATATTGGTATATTCATATGCTTGGATGACGAGGATGTTATATGATACTTTGGGATGAGTCGATATAATCGGGCATGATGCCGTGAGATATTTAAGGTGTGACCGAGATATGTCATGATGTTATAGCGGATCGTTGGACGACACTACCGTGTGAATGGTGATATATATATGATAGTTGACATGTGATCGAGATATGAGATACGATATGTTAAGATATTTATAATAGATCGCATTGGGCGATGTATACTTCTATATGATGATATGTGTTGATTACATCGGATTGTATGAGGCTGTAGATCCGTAGCCAGATCAAGATTATATTAATGATATTAGTATTGTACTAGACCTAGATCAGTACCCCTGTTCTCGATTGGTGATGATACCTGATGAATAATGAGATAAATGTGATAATTGACCCGTACCCAGATTTGGGATGCCGTACGATAGATTTACCGTACGAGATATAAATATGATGTTAGATCCGCCCTCTTGACTCGAGGAGGATATATGATATATATTGTATCATACATGATACTATTGAGGCAAGATCACCGACTATCAGATATATACAGATCGACTCAGATTTAGGTGGATTTCCTTACCCTTTGACTGGACTCGAGTCATACTTGTTTTCAAAAGTGGAGAATTGTGAGTATTTTAAATACCAGATTTTATGACTCGTATATTGGGTAGGTATGTTTCAGGGTTGTTGTTTCTACATCACTTTCTGCATACTTCATGACGTTTCATCGCATTGCATGCTTGTGCATATGTTATCAGTAATTATCATGAGACCTTGCTGTCAGAACACTAGCACCATTACCAATGATGCGTATGCTCCACATACACTTGCTTGCCGGCTCACACACATCTTCATCGGTAATTGCCATGTCACGTACACTTTAGAAAATACTATTCTTGATATAGTTTGCTAAGCCGATAGTTGCAATATGTTATAGCTTTCAGATGCTAGTTTAACTATTGCATTCATTGCATGATATCAGATGCATTCATGTATTCATTGATTATACAGTATTATGGAGTTTTATGCCGATATTCACTGTTTACTTGCTATTGATGATTGGATTTCGGATTTTAATGAGATTTTCTGGATTTGGGAGAAAACCGCAAAAATATATATAAACTTCTCTCTCTCTCTCCTTTTAAAATGAAAAGTGCGGTTTTCTCATGATGTATGAGTCATCCACCATGATATTTTCTCGGTTATGAGATGGATTTCGAGACCCAGTTCGAGGAGTTGGATGAACCGTTTGCGGGTACATGGTGGACCCGGTAAGGTACACAGGGGCAAGAAGATCGAGATGTAGACGATGAGCCTGGTAGGGGCAGACTGCCTACCGGTGATTTTACCTGACGCGGTGGATATCCGGAGAATACCGTTCGTGGTCGTATGATTGATGATATGGGCCTATCCGGACGGACGGATCCCGAGGTATTGAGACACAGAGGTTCGAGATACTGAGATACTGAGATTTATGTTTTGTGTCGATACTTGACACTGATTTCTCTGTTGATTTTATTGGTGATACCGATTGATATACATATAAAAATCTCATTAAATAAAGAAAAACAGTTCTTTGATTCATGATGTACTTTGTTCTCATTATATGCATGTGCACATCATTTTAGTGACATATTGCTACCTGCCAGTTGTACATCATATTAGTGACATGTTGTTACCTGAGGCACTGACACGAGTTCTTGGTACCACACTATATGGATAGATGTTTACCCTTACTATTACATTATACTTCTGGCCATATTTATTTGAGGATATTACCTGATCGTATGACCTAGGATTGCGTTATTCATGCGATTTCTGCTCGTGGATGATTTCTACTCACGAGTTGGCAACTCATCCCTGTTGTGCTACAGTTTCTTGCAGGTTTTGCCGTACAGGTTTCGTTACGGTTTTGCTGGCACATTGCTTCCATTCCGGGTGATTTTCTTTGGTAGGTGGGTTCTATTGTATCAGGACCACCATTTTATATTTGTTATTTCAGTTGTATCTAGTTAAAATTCCATCAACCAGATTGTATATTTGAGAGAGATAGGAGACCGGACTTGTTATTCTTTCGACCTTAAGGTCGCGTATTGTATTATTATGGGTTTTCTTGTGGATTTGGGTTTCATTTTCAGTTTTGATCCTCGCCTTTGGCGTTGTATATTATATTGCATTGTGTGGTTTGGACTGTCGATTGACGAAGAGCTAGCTCGCTTGGGGATGCCTTTATTCATTATATATGCTTTATCAGGTTTTGTACCCGTTTGGGGTCAGTATTTACAAAGGATACTCTGCCGAAATTTTTAGAAAAGACTTGTGATTTTAAAAATGTATATTTCGGCATCTGTTGCTAAACTACTTGATTTAAATTAGCTTTTCCTTCACTCTACTGCTTGGTTTGGATTTTTGGGTTTTTCGGCTTACTTAGATTACGTACGCCTCGAGACGTTTCGTAATTTAAGTGCCGGTCATGTTCCGTATTTTTCGGGTCGTGACTAAGTTGGTATCAGAGCGTTAGGTTTTACCTCCTGAGTGTAGGATGACCCTGGTTGATGGAGTAGGTAGCTTGAGTAGAGTGACGTACCGTACGTATGTTCCGCGGCATATTTACGATACGCTACTTCACTTAAGAAGCCTTAGGATGTACATTTCCTTGCACCGTATCATATTCATTCATGATCTATCCTCTTCGAGATCGGTATGTGATTTGCTGCCATGGTTGTACGGGCACAGAGAGCTACGGCTAGAGTTGCGGTCAGCACGAGCTCATCACGAACGAGGACTGACCAGTGAGTAATTCTGGCGACACACGATTGCAGAGATGTGTCTTTTTATTATGTTTTCGCGCTACGAGCGTTTGATGGATCGCTGTATGAGATTTCTCGGATGTGCAGATTTTCACCAGAGGATTAAGCCACTGATAGAGGCTAGCAAGATGATGATGACCATTGATGTATCGATTATTCATGATGATTGAGGCACTGTTCAGCGTGCAGACGAATGAGCCAGTTGTTGCTGCGAACGATGAGATATTGCCCCAGATGTTGGAGCTATGGCAGTACGAGTTGTATTTAGAGGCGATCAAATGTTAGAAACCCATATTCCAAGTTTAAAGTATTCGGAAAGACATGCAGGCAATTCTATGGACCCTCTAGAAGAATGAAACCCTAACTTGACATAATGACCGTGTGAAAGCCTTTGAACCTTAGGGTTTGCGGCAGTTCCGCGGTGCCATTAGTGAGGCTTGGGTTTGCCCTTCTACGGCCGGTCCACCAATGCTGTGGTATGTACTCGATACTATTAAACTGTACCCAAGATGTTGAGCTCTTGGGGGATTATGAGGTTTTGACGAATCGATCGAATGGTTCGACTTCATTCGGATGCTATGCGGTGGGATGCATTGCTTGGGAGACTCCAGATACGAGTATAGCCGTTGGAGTACAGTCCATGCAGCCATAATGAGACGAGTCCGAAGCAGTCGATATTAGATAAAAGTGGAGTAAGAGCTTCGTACGAGATCTTGATGAGATGACGTTCTACTCCGCTGACATCAGAGATGTGATAAGAATGTAGAGGCGTTGTATATGGATATATCTTCCAGAAGGAGTCGCGATGAGTATGCAGCCGTTCTGGAACAAGAAACGTATTTAGTGAAGGGTGATAACTTCCAGACAGTTCGGCAGAGACGGGATTTGGGAGAGATTTCGACAGGACCTTTCTAGAATAATGCACGAGAAGACTTGGACCCAGGAGTGGTCATATTGCACACGCTCGGCAGGCCAGAGTTCAGCATCGTCGACGAGACATATTACGAGTGACCACGACAGTTGGCCAGAGATTTTTAGAGGATGTGCTTGAGCGGGACTATTCCGCCATACTTGATTTCGGTATTTTGGGCGATCTATTCGCATGATTGAGTTTTGATGACCGAGTTTCATGATATTTGTTTTCGTGCACCATGGTTGCACCTGCTGAGTATTTACGATTTTTGCACAGTTATTGCACTTGGTATCGTTTTCGTGCCTTGGTTGCACATGTTTATGATTTTATGGGTTTCATACAGTTGAGTTGATTTTGTGCATATGTACGCAAACGATTTGGGTTTTGCACTCGGTATAGTTCACATATGCTTGCAGTGCAGTGATACGCATTTTTGTGCACCACAGTTGCACTGGATGTCGAGTTGATGTCATTTGAGATATGGATTTTGATTGTGATACACGATATTTGTTTTGTGCACTTTGTGCACCTAATTGGATTATTTGATGTGCTTGGATTGGACTTTGCGCATGTTCGACGCTCGATATTGGATTTCATGATTTCGTGCATGTTGGATGCACACGGTTTAGATTTTATTCGTGCATAATGGATGGACCTGATTTGGATTTTCACGCATGTTGGGCGCATGTTATGAGATGCAATTTTGGTGCACACCAGATGCACTAAATCGGGATTCTTCGTGCATGTCAGATGCTCCTGATTTTGCTGTCAGGCACACACGTTGCCTCTAAAAGGCGTTTCGTGCACGCCCGTTGCACTTAGATGTGGTTTTGTGTACATGTTTGGCATATTCTTGGATTTTGATTTTCGTGCGCACCAGACGCACGTAGCATTTATATGCACATTTCGGATTGATTCTTATGGAGCAGTACGTTTTATGATATTTGCTATTTGTTTTTGTACCGAGTAGAACTAGTCAGAGGACAGTACCTGGATATATTTTGCATGCATTGATAGTTATCGAAGGGATTTCAAAAAAAAAGGGGAGTTATAGTCTCAGTATTTACCTATGTGTCTGATATGACACGAAACGTTTAAAACAAGGAAACCCTTCTAAATTGTTTTCAAAACCGCGGTACGTGCATGTAAATAAAGGATATATATAGAGAGTTATTTTCTTACTAAAGACGTCCGCCACTGTGCAGTGTTATGCGCATCGCACAGCGATTTCAAACGGTTTGGCATGCATTTCCTTCAGGTGTTTATATGTACAGTGTTGATGTATATCATATTTGTCTTCATATTGGATTTAGGCATTGATGTCTTCCCCATGACTCTGATGATTGCGGGATGCTTGACGGAATTTTGTTTTTGAGTTATCTGCTCATTGTTCATGCACATGCATTGCGCTATGATGCGTTTTATGTAATAATGATTTCGGAGCCCCGGCGACTTGGACTTTGTACTGAAATGTTTTAGTATTTGAGGGGTTTAAATTTAAATTCGGGGACCGAATTTCTTTAAGGGGGGAAGATTGTAACATTTCAGAAAAATAAAATATTATTTTTGGGAATTTTTATAATTAAAATAATAAAATATTGAATATTTTAATAAGGTGGTATAATTAAATACCGATAAATTTGGAAAATTATGGAAATTACTGAAATAAGAGTGTTTTATGTGATTTATGCAAATTATGAATTTTTATGATTATTATATTCACTATTAGTGCTAATCGCGATTAAATATCGCTAATCGCGTACTAAGCGTGTTTTGTGCACATGACATGCACCATGTCATTTTTACACTTGTTACATTTTATCATGGTTTTTCTTCTTGTTTTATATCATGGTTGTTGACTTTAGAAAAGAAAAGGAAAGGAAAAAGAAAGGAAATGATGAAAAAGGGACACAATCATGACATGAGACAAAGCATGCTTGAGAGAGAGTATGTGTGAGGGGTCAACCCTAAATCTTGGCCATTCCTTCTCTTCTCCTCATCTTCATCATCTCTTTTTCTCTCCCTCTTCATCATGGCAACACCCCTCTCCCTCCTCCACAAAACACCTCACTTCACCACCAAAACTAACCCAAAACCTCATTCCCCTTTCACAAAAAGCATGCACAAGCTCAAGAGAAGCACATTGGACCAAGAAAAATCAAATTTTGAGGACTTTGGGAAACTCAAGAAAATTCTTGAGTTGCTAAATGAGGTAATTTCTGCACCATTAGCTTTGCATTTCCAATACCTTAGCACCTATACATGACTAGCGTTGATATAGTGTTGTTTAGTGAACTTAGAAATTTCTAGTTAAGGTTAGGATTTGAATTGAGTTGTAAAGTGAAATTGAGGCTAGTAGTAACCTTAAACCCCTGTTAGTGATATCATATTGGACTAAAACCTTAAATTTAACCCCAGAATACGAATTTAGAAACCCGATATCAGAAAAACTGTGAAATTTTGACGGTATTTGGAAATCTGCTAACACTCGGGGACCTGAAAAATCATTTTATAAGGACAGTGATACATGCAGGCACCTAGGAAGCTACCATGAAAACCCTAGCCCCTACCTCCCCAACCTGGCCGCAGATTTAACCCAGATGGCCGCAAATTGCGGCCTGGGTCCCACCATTTTGGTTCGTGCTTGTTCTGTAGGTCCATCTCCAGTAATCTAGACCCTTGGCATATGCAAAATTGTCTAATTTGACCTAGGGTAAAATATGGGACCATTTTCAATATTTGCTGTTTTGATTCGGGATTTCGTTTCTCGTATTTTGAATTCTGGATTTTTGGAATTTGGTTTTAACTCGATGATCTGACGTTTGTACGACGATATCGAGGGTTATTTGGTGATTTAGAATGCGTGGTCCATAAGTTCTAACCTATAGGCCTTTAGCGTGTCGTTTTGGTTTCCGATGTGATTTTAATACGTATTTGCGATTGGATTACATGTGTAGGTACCCCCACGATGATTCGAGACGACGAAGAAGAAGATGGTGGCATTGGCATCTGCACACAAGAAGCAAGGTGAGTAGATTTATATCTACGGGGAGAAGTCGGGTGGATGGCGTATAGTGTTAGTTATATGTATACCCTGGAGGCCATTACTGTACATAGGATGTATATTGTAGTGGATGCTAGGACATATATAGGTAGGACTTTCTTGCTCGACATGATAGTACGCTATCTGGTTGCTCTTTATCTTAAAAGGTATACTTTCTGTCTCTCAGTTACATGTTGATAAAGCCCTTAGGATGTGTACTCGACTTCCTGGACAATGATGTGGATCATACTAGTGGGGCCTGGGTAGTCCATGAGTACATCCTTCAATGTTCCTAGTCGTGGGAATATCGAGACGGGGCATCGATATTCCAGAGTAGACTAGCGTATATCTTCTCGACCCATGTGGTGGGTGATGGATGATCCCATATCAATTGGTGTTTGACATCAGAGATCGTATGCGGGTGCTCAGTGGTGACTGGGTTCACTGAACGGACTCACCGAGAACTCCCAGATGGTATTATACCTCACGTCAGATGGCAGTTCTCTGGTGACACTGGTACAGCTTAGTCTGTTGACCCGAGATCGTCATAGAGTCTTGTGTGTCTCCCGCTGTGCTTTGATTTCCACCCTACCATAGCTCTACTGAGTCATGCAAACAGGTGGTTTTTGGGTACAGTCCCGATTCACATGGAGGCAATGAGCGACAGGAGGGGATTCGTCTCTCCCGGTATTAGGGGTTGATGTTGCCCTATGCTCGACTGGCCATAACTGGAAATCCCTGGCCAGGGTTGCAGTGATATACTGGTAAGAGTTATCAGTAGTTTCACGATTGTTATGGACCTTACATCGGCATGACTTATCAAGCTACTGGGGTCTGACGTTTACCACCCCTAGGCGAGATATGCGGCATATCAGACGAACAGACCGGACTGTACGGTAAGTGTTACTGGTTGGATTCACAGGAGTGTGAGCGGGCTTGCTCGTTGATCTTCTGATCGCTCAATACCCGGGTGTCCGTTACGTTTAGCAGACCGCTTGCGGCTTGTGGGTGTTTGATATGATCATCACCTGCTGCCGGCGTATTGACGAGTCTTTAGAGTCCTACACAGAGGTTTCCTGGCTCAAGCGAAACGAAATAGGAGCGCATATGAGATATGTGCGGGACCGAGAATAATACCAGTATGTGATACTGAATTCTATTCTTACGATTTGTATTATCGGACGGTTATATAAGATATAGCCGGGTTACCGAATCAAATGTTGATTCGATACATTGATACACTTGATATTAGTCGGTTATATGCAGTATGACCGGATCATTAAATCAAGTGTTGATTTAATGATTTAATGTATAATTATATATTTGATATATTACTTTACATTAACTAGTATTTGTTCACTTAAGATTGATTTTCTCACTTGATGTGCACAAGTTGTATATGTGATATATTTTTGTGCACTAGTTTGTATCATGTTTGATGATACATGCAAACTTGGGTGTGTGTAAGACTTAAACCATGTTTAGGTTAATGGTTATGGATTTATTCATCTTATTTATTTATTTTTAGTGAAATAAAATGGTGTCTCTCTTTGTCTTCATTTGAAGCTTCATGATGCTTCATGCATCTTTGAAAAGTCTAACCATTTTGTTTTGCTCTTTAACCTAACCATTACCTAAACCTTAGTTTAGTCTCTACAAAGGTTAAATCTCACCCATGGTTGCTAAATGATAAGCATCACTTGATTTTCTAAATTGAGGATTATTCATTTTTTTCTTTCTTCTTCTTCTTCTTCATGAAGAGAAGAAAACCTTGCTAGAAAAATTCCAAGTGATGAATCCAAGTGAGAAATCCAATTCCAAAATGAACCCACTTCTGATTTCTTCATCCTCTACCACTTGCCATGTTGTATAGGGTGTTTTCTTCACAAGTTTCATGACCTAGTGAAGATGGAGCTTGAGTTTGAGTCGTCTCGACGTAGATCATCTTCGGCATCGAAGTCAACGACCTAGCCCGCCCATTTCTCCGATGAAACCGACGCTAGAGTCCGGGATTCCGATGATCGCAGCGGAGGGACTTCAACACGGAGCTAGAGAAATGGAGGACCGGATCTACAAAGGTTGTAGTCTCTTTCACCTTTAGTTAAAGTTGTTTGCTTGCATTTACTTTCGCCTTACCTCTAGTTAATGATCTAGTTTAGGGTTTCTCGGCACATGAAAATTTTTGATTTTGGCATGGTTGATGCCTTGTAGAACCTCTTGAGTGTGCCTAGGAACCCTACACTGGTATCAGGGCCTAGCTAGAGCCTTAGGCGAAGTGTAGACGAAGTTAGAAACCCGATCGAACCCCGAAACCCTAAATTATACCCCTCTCTGTAAATTTTTTCAAAACTATGATTTTTGTGAATTAAAAATGCTCAGAAAATAGAGCAGGAAATTATAAGGAAAACTGTAGAAAACGAAGCCCTAACTCTACTGTAGCGCCGCGGAACCGCGGCATAACCCTGCTTTTGGGGGCGGTTCCGCGGCCGTATGTAAAGGTTATGGATTCTTTTTCACATAGTAATGCCCGTATCTGTTTCCTCTGTTCTCCGGGAATTTTTAATTTCTACTCAACAGTTGAGTTTTCTGGGTTGTTTTGGGGACTCGATGATTCGATCGGATTGTCTAACTTTGTCTGTGTGTTTTTCCGGATAATTTAGAATATGTTAAAAAGTTCGACCGAATATAAATACCCACTTTTTCCCCTGCCGGGAAATTTCCAATTATTGGATTTTTCCGTAGTTTTATAATGTTCTAAGTAGTGAAAGTAACGCGATGGACTCTCTAGAAGACAACAAACCTTAACTCGATTATGTGACCGTCTTGAACTGCCCGTTGAACCTTAGGGTTTGGGGCAGTACGGCGTTCCACATGTGAGGCGTTGGCTTGACCTTGTAAGTGCACGGCGGCGCCCCGGCCGTCGATCCGACGCCGGAATGCGGAAGCGGTGCTTTACTTTAACTTTTCAAACCGGCACCACCGCGCACTATCAACCCGGATCGTGCCGCTAAACTAAATCTAGCTGACTAAAAGATGGGAATAGAGATATACCGAGCGATCCGTGTCCTTCGGTCTTCTCGTCGTCGTCCCGATCTCCCCGCGGAATCTCCGGTCTCCACCTCGTCGCCGGAAGGGCACCACGTCGCCGGCTTCTTTTACGGGCTCCCACTTCTGGTCCGAGGCAACTCGGGCACGAAGCTGGCGAGTCGACGTGCCCAAGATTTGCTGTAGAATAGTGTAGTGCCATATGTCTCATTTGGGGTTTGTATGGAGTTGCCTTTTGGTGGAGGAATGATATATGCTTTTGGAGATGGAACTTGTGGGATTTTTCAAGCATCAAGAGAACAAAAATCCCCCACATAAAAAAATGGGCAGCACCTCCTCATATGGCCGGCCATCTTCATATGAGAATGAGAGGGAGAGAGTTTTTATCAAAAAGATAGTGAGACCAATAAGGCAAGAGAGAGAAAAGGGTTATGATCAAAAGAAATGATCATAACCACAACCACACTCATCAACAACCATGACCTACCATCATCACCAAACATCATCATCAAGTATGATGACTCCAAAAGTAAACCATGATGAAAAAGAAAGTCAAGCAATCATGAAGCATGGAAGGTCAAGGGATGGTGCTCCATCATGAAACCATCATGAAACAAAAGTATGCAAAGACAACCCTCCAAATAGCTAATTTGCACAAATGCAAATAAGCCCTCCTCCACCAATCTTCGGCCAATGAAAGATACAAATGAAAATGGCCGAAACGGAAAGCAAACTGGCAACTCCAGAAAACTGGTCCCGTAATAAATTACAGGAAAAACCCCGCTACTGTGCATACACACCCGCATCTGTATTCCGACCGAATACAAATGCAATGAGACAATATCTATACTGTACAATACTAGGATCCGGCTTAAACCAAAGCCCGCTAGTATTAACCGTCCGATCCTGATCCGTGCAATACCTCACGTATCTGATCGAACCCTGCCATATCTCCATACGGCCTCTACAGCGTTTCGCCCGAAAACTTGAGCAACTGAATGTGGAGGACTCTAAAGACTCGTCAATACTATGGCTGTGGATTTAACCACTAGCACGTCAGAGGTATTAGCCATACGTAACGGGCTACCAGCTATTGACTAAAAGGGACGTCGATGAGCGAACTCGTCCTGATACCCTACTGAGCCTGTCAGTGACAATATCCGTACAGTCCGGTCCGTTCGTCTAAGAGCATCGCATGGCGGGCCTAGGGGGTTGGTAAAAGTCAGATCCCAAAAGCGGTACAAGTCGTGTCGGAGTGTAGCCCATAACACCCTGAGATACTACTGGAATACCTACCAGTAAATCTCCTGCCTTGGCCAAGGTCTTCGTGTAATGGCTCTCCTAGACACAGCGCGACCTTACCCCCAATACCGGGAGAGACGAACCCCTGCAGATCCGCTCACTGCCTCCATGTAGCTCGGGAATGTACCCAACTAAAACCTGTTTTCACGTCTCCTTTGAGCGTGGTATGGTAGTAATCAAAGTACAGTGGGAACTCACACGAGAAAAATGACGATCCACAGGTCGATGAACTAACCTGTACACATGTCACCAGGGAACTGCTATCTGACGTCAGGTATAAGACCAACTAGCATGTTCCCGGCGAGTCCTGTCCGGTGTACTCATAACCCAATGAGCACCTGCATACATCTTAGGTGAACCAGCTGACACCAGTGGCTTGTGAGACCGGCCACTGCCCCTCGTCGGGGTCTCGACTGTATACACTAGTCTACTCTGGAGAATCGATGCCCTGTCTCGAAACTCCCACGACTAGGGACCTTTTAAGGATGTGCTTATAGAATACCAGCTCTCACGTATATGATCGCCCTCATACTGCTGGCAGTCAAGCAAGAATCCTAAGGCCTCTATCAACGTGCAATAGTGACCTGTCTGGTCACCTAAAGAAGTACACGACGATAAAGATAAACCAGATAGCATACTATCATCTTGAGTAAGACTGTCCTACCGGAATAGGTCCTCCCTCAATCATTGCAATCACGTGCCTGTGATCCAATAATTGACTCTGAGGGCACTATCTCCAACAGACCTTTCTACGGCTGGACCGTTGGTACTGTGGCATGATGTGGATGTTTTTAAACTTATTTCATATGTTGAGCTTTTTGGGAAAACTTGGGTGTTTGATTGTTCGATCGGAAAGTTTAACATTTTCTTTTTATCTGGAATGTGATACAATATTTAGAATCCACAAATAGTTATGAGATAACTGATTTGGATGTTATAAATCTAGCACTTTAGTCTCACTTGTTCGGTTGCCACGGAATTTTGATGTGATCAAAAGTCCGTCGCAATCGCGTAGCGTACGCGGATACTCGCCGGTAAACTTAATAGATAGCCACGCCCCAAAGCCCCGACCAAGTGACTGTAGGAGAACCCCGTCGCCGAAAGCATCCGTCCGGATGCTCGCGGCAGCGGTGTTCCGCCTTAGTGCGTTTCGTCGACGGCATCGAGGGTGCGGCCGTCTACTAAAGTTTGCGACGAGCATTCGTTCTGGATGTCGGGAATCTTGTTGAATTGCCCGACTTCATATTGAAAAGTGTTTTCGATTTTGAGACTAAAATGCGGGGTTTATAATTGTTAGGCATGCGATGTCTAAGGAATTCATTTAGTTAGGCATGCGATGTCTATGTAGGTTGCGGATTCCAACTGTTGTAGTTTTACACTTTCTTTTCTGCGACCGTAAGTGTAATATGTGATATCGCCGGTTTCGTTGCTATATGTCAACGCCAATTGGGATGGGCATATTTACTTACGTTGATGACATGTGATGTTATGTGTTGCTGGATATGTTATATTGGATCGTCGTGTTTGAATAGCCGGGGTTTTTTTTATATGAGATGAGTGTTTTTCATTTTCATTCATGTAAAAACTTGTATGTAATATTCTTTTATTGGGGCACTTTCAGGTTGCGGAAGATGTCACTGTTGATGTATATTATTTATTTTTCCGCATTAGGATAGACCCAAGGAGGGGAGCACAAGTAACCGGGTTCTAGGGTCTAGTGGGAGACCATCTCGAGGAGTCGAGTCCGGGTCTCCTAACCCTAGAATTGGTAGGGTTGCTTGCCGCTCTTGTAGGGGTCTAGGGGTGTAGGATTGGCTATTCATCACGACCGTGGAATCCGTGTTTTATTCAGGCTCAAAATAAAACACGGACGTCCTAGTATATCCAATATTTCATATGATATTTTCTGCTGCGTTATCTGTGATGTGATCATGTGATATGTTCAGATAGATATTGTATATAGTATATATGATATATTATATAGACGCTGCTTATGTTTTACACCCGCGCTAGCCCTGCCTCGCTCTGGCGTTAGTTACCTAACCTAACGGTGCAGACGGGACATCGAGGCGAATGCGGATGGCATAAGCGTACGTTATATTTATCTGTGATGTTTAGGTGGACTTAAATGATGGGACTTCATTAATGTGATTAATGAAAGAAAATAAACTTAAAGGATGTTGTGGAATCGAATTTCAAAAATAAAAACAGGTAGCTACAGTTCTTGCTTTGCATCGCGGTGTTCCTTGTAGAACATCCTGCACCTTATTCGATGAGGAAAGGGCCGACGATCCCTTCACCGGGAGTGACCCCTTTAGCAATAACTGGAAGATACTATAACTCTTGGTTTGTCTTTTGATTGCTTCTATAGTTTTTGCTTTGCACAGCGGTATATATGATATATCCTGCACCTTATTCGATGAGGAAAGGGCCGACGATCCCTTCACCGGGAGTGACCCCTTTAGCAAAACTAGAAAAGCCTAAAAAACACTCCATTTAAAAACCATTTGATTCCGCAACGAGATCAAGTTCAAAGCGTTAAAGGTTTTCTTAAAAACCATCTGCAACCCTCCGTCATTTTAGGAAGTAGAGTACTTAGTATTCGTGCTGTGTTTGTTGACCTTAGTTAAGGTACGGTGTACGGTAGCTAAGTGATGTCTTCCTACACCGCATATGATGCGATTAGTTAGGACAGTCGCGTGACTTTGTTGACCTTAGTTAAGGGTCATGTGGATGGGTCTAATTAATCACGAAATGATGGGTAGAACTTGACTAATGCTTATGATTTGTTGACCATAGTTAAGGTCATAAGTGCTAGGGGTAAAAACCTTTATCGGGAGTTTCAAGTGTTGAAATTTGCAATGAGATTGCATACCTTCTATATGATAGTTGAATCCCGATACCCACTGCGAGTAATTGTTACTCTTGGGAGAGTTTTATACTTTGCAATTAGCCGATCAAGTAGGTGTCTAGAAAGGTGTCAACGGGGTTACGCCCCTGGGAAAATGAGGTTTATTTTAATTAGGTCCGTGCGAAAGCACGGGGAACCTCCCTCAAAGTACCGACACTGGCCTGGCTGAAAGATTGGCGAACTTGTAGAGTGTAATTAATCCCGGCTAGTCTTTCCTTTTAAGGTTTGAAGGAAGATTTGATAAAAACAGTGGGAGCCATCCTGATTAGATAAAATAAATAACCAATCTAATCTTGCAAGAGCGCACGCAGAGTGTTTTCTTCTCTCTCTCTCTAGGTAGCGACCATATCACGCCTTAATCAAGATAATAATATGGATGTATTGACCGAACCGCTTGTTATACTGAGCTGGGGAACGTTGGTCCCGCTCCAACTTATAATTGTTATAAGACCGAGCAGGAAATAGGGGAATACAAAGATTCCCATGCCGCCCAAACGAAGAAAGTGCATAAGATGCATCTCTTTCGGGTGTGTTCATTATAAAGAACTGTTTCTCAGTGTCCTCTACGTCCTAGGTATTAGATACCGGATCAGGATCCCGTAAATGTAATCCGTTACATGGGCCACAGAAAGGTAGAGAACTGAGAACGGGTGATAAGTTTCATGAGACAGAAAACGGTGCAAGTGTTGCAGCCAAGTCTGTTGGTCACTGTCACCCTGTATTACCAATACATTGATTCTGAATAAATGCTATTAGATACCGAACCTGATATACATAATCATATCAATCTCTTTATTCATTAAAGAAGGATATAATTTTGTATTGTTGAACATTGTTTTGAACATTTCAAAAGTTGATCGGTTCAGGCACGTTATCTAAAAGCATTGACGTTCTAAATCAAACTACAGTTCCTAATATACAGAACACACACAAGAGGAAGAGTTCAGAAATGAACGAATCCTTCTTGAGGTATTGTAGACTAGGTCATATCAATACGACCCGACTAGCTTAAGTTACATTTTAGATGCATATTTAAATCAGTTTGAATTTACATCTTGTGAAACTTGCCAGTCATGTCACAAAGATTAAATGACCATAGCTCTGTTTATTGGAAACAGAGAAAGAGTTAGTGAACTCTTGGGACTGATACATGATGATGTATGTAAGGTCCCCTGTCTACACATGCCAGGACCGGTTCTTTGTACTTCATTACATTCTCTGATAATCTCTCAAGATTCAGCCATATGTTCCTGTTGAAACATAAGTCCGAAGCTTTTGAGATATTAGCAGAAATATAAGTTAGAAGTAGAGAACCAAAATACGGGTATAAGTATTATGTCCTATGATGAGATCAAGGAGGAGAATACTTGTGCATAGAATTCCTGGACTATTCTAAAAGAGAATGAGATTCTCTCTTAGTGTTACTCCTCTGTATACACCACAGCACAACGGTGTATCAGGGCGGAGCAATCGCATCCTATAAGATATGGTGCGCTCTATGATGAGTACTACTGAGTTACCTATTTCTTTCAAGGGGTTGTGCACTTGAGAAGTTGCATACCTATTGAATTGGATTCCAGTCAAATCAGTGCCTACCACTCCATATAAGATATGGTATGGGAAGAACCTATCTCTTAAGTAAGTTAAGATTTGGGATTGTCCGGCCTATGTCAAAAGCACAATCCGGACAAGATCGAGGCAAGGTCAGTTCTATAGAACTAGAAAGGTTCCAGCAATACAAACTGCAGCTAATGATTTGACAGAACCAAAGGATTCAATAGTCCTCGACGAACCTCAGCCTCTCCGCCGATCTGGTAGGGTTCCTCATCCGCTTGAGAGATACTTTGGTTTCTTAAGGACAGTGGGAGCGACGAATGCATCATGAGATGATGACCCAACTAGTTTCGAGCAGGCCATCGAGAGTAAGGACTCTGTAAGAATGACTGGATGCTTAGCGATCTGAGATGGAATTCATATACACCAACAAAGTATGGACTTTGGATGCTATATCTGAAGGGTTAAATCCCCATCAGAAGCAAGTATATCTTGAGAAGATTACTTGGTGTAGATGGAAAAGTTGAGACTTTCAAAGCTAGACTTGTTAAAGGTTTTCATAATCGACCAGGCGTGGATAACGATGAAACCTTTTCCAGTGGCTATGCTTAAGTCCATCCGGATCCTACTTGCCACGGCTACATACCATGACTACGATATCTGGTGGTTGGGTGTCATGACTGCTTTTCTAAATACTGATTTAGAAGAAAACGTCTATAAGTACACAGCCAGAAGGCTTCGTAAACAGTGGGAGCAGCGGAAACGTGTGCAAGATGCTTTACAGAATAAAGCAGGCATCGCGGAGTTGGAACGTCTGTTTTGATGCGATAGTCAAAGAGTTTGACTTCATCAAAATGGTAGATGAACCTTGTATATACAAGAAGGTGGTAGAGAGTATGGTGGTGATCCTCGTAGAGTACGTAGATGACATACTCTTGATAGGGAAAGAGTTTCCTATGCTACGCTCGGTCAATCTCCGCTTATCACAAGGATTCTCCAATAGGATAAAGATGATACCTCCTAAATCCTATGATTTGGATCTATGAGATAGATGTAAATGGATGTTAGGGTTCTCACTAGGTTTAGTGAGTTGGTATCAATCGATCCTGGGGAGAATCACTGGGAAAGTCCCAGGCTGATAAGGACGACTGAATGTCAGTCGCAGGCATTGTCTTTACCCTCAGTAGAGGGACGGTATGTTGGAAGAGTTCCAAGCTAGATACCGTGGCAAACTAGACGATAAAGGCTGGTAACATCGCTATTAAAGATACTACCAAAGAGGAAGTTTGGGTGTATATTGGTTCATGAGATGAACTAGGTTCCTACCATTGTGTGACAATGGAAGTGTGGCTTTGGCCCAGGAACTCTGGTCCCATCAATGACCCAGACATATTCTGAGGCAGCATCACCTGATCATGGAGATAGTTGATCTCTAGGGTGATCGAGGTTAGGAGAGTAGACTCAGAGGATAACACGGCGGATCCACTCACAAAGGCTTTTTCCCACAGAGAGACTTATATGGGATGGTTGAGTATTAGATACTCCAACCACTGCTACAGATGGCCCTAGTGCAAGTGGGAGATTGTTAGTTATATGTATGCCCTAGAGGCCATTACTGTACATAGGATGTATATTGTAGTGGATGCTGGGACATATATAAGTAGGACTTTCTTGCTCGACATGATAGTACGCTATCTGGTTGCTCTTTATCTTAACATGTATACTTTCTGTCTCTCTGTTACATGTTGATAAAGCCCTTAGGATGTGTACTCGACTTCCAGGACTATGATGTAGATCATACTAGTGGGGCCTGGGTAGTCCATGAGTACATCCTTCAATGTTCCTAGTCGTGGGAATATCGAGACGGGGCATCGATATTCCAGAGTAGACTAGCGTATATCTTCTCGACCCATGTGATGGGCGATGGATGATCCCATATCCGTTGGTGTTTGACATCAGAGATCGTATGCGGGTGCTCAGTGGTGACTGGGTATACTGAACGGACTCATCGAGAACTTCCAGATGGTATTATACCTCACGTCAGATGGCAGTTCTCTGGTGACACTGGTACAGCTTAGTCTGTTGACCCGAGATCGTCATAGAGTCTTGTGTGTCTCCCACTGTGCTTTGATTTCCACCCTAACACGGCTCTACTGAGTCGTGCAAACAGGTGGTTTTTGGGTACAGTCCCGATTCATATGGAGGCAATGAGCGATAGGAGGGGATTCGTCTCTCCCGGTATTGGGGGTTGATGTTGCGCTATGCTCGACTGGCCATAACTGGAAATCCCTGGCCAGGCTTGCAGTAATATACTGGTAAGAGTTATCAGTAGTTTAACGATTGTTATGGATCTTACATCGGCATGACTTATCAAGCTACTGGAGTCTGACGTTTACCACCCCTAGGTGAGATATGCGACATATCAGACGATCAGACCGGACTGTACGGTAAGTGTTACTGGTTGGATTCACAGGAGTGTGAGCGGGCTTGCTTGTTGATCTTCTGATCGCTCAATACCCGGGTGGCCGTTACGTTTAGCAGGCCGCTTGTGGCTTGTGGGTGTTTGATATGATCATCACCTGCTGCCGGCGTATTGACGAGTCTTTAGAGTCCTACACAGAGGTTTCCTGGCTCAAGCGAAACGAAATAGGAACGCATATGAGATATGTGCGGGACCGAGAATAATACCAGTATGTGATACTGAATTCTATTCTCGCGATTTATATCATCGGACGGTTATATAAGATATAGCCGGGTTACCGAATCAAGTGTTGATTCGATACATTGATACACTTGATATTAGTCGGTTATATGCAGTATGACCGGATCATTAAATCAAGTGTTGATTTAATGATTTAATGTATAATTATATATTTGATATATTACTTTACATTAACTAGTATTTGTTCACTTAAGATTGATTTTCTCACTTGATGTGCACAAGTTGTATATGTGATATATTTTTGTGCACTAGTTTGTATCATGTTTGATGATACATGCAAACTTGGGTGTGTGTAAGACTTAAACCATGTTTAGGTTAATGGTTAGGGTTTCATTCATCTTATTTATTTATTTTTAGTGAAATAAAATGGTGGCTCTCTTTGTCTTTATTTGAAGCTTCATGATGCTTCATGCATGTTTGAAAAGTCTAACCATTTTGTTTTGCTCTTTAACCTAACCATTACCTAAACCCTAGTTTAGTCTCTACAAAGGTTAAATCTCACCCATGGTTGCTAAATGATAAGCATCACTTGATTTTCTAAATTGAGGATTATTCATTTTTTTTCTTTCTTCTTCTTCTTCTTCATGAAGAGAAGAAAACCTTGCTAGAAAAATTCCAAGTGATGAATCCAAGTGAGAAATCCAATTCCAAAGTGAACCCACTTCCTATTTCTTCATCCTCTACCACTTGCCATGTTGTATAGGGTGTTTTCTTCATAAGTTTCATGACCTAGTGAAGATGGAGCTTGAGTTTGAGTCGCCTCGACGTAGATCATCTTCGGCATTGAAGCCAACGACCCAGCCCGCCCGTTTCTCCGATGAAACCGACGCTAGAGTCCGGGATTCCGATGATCGCAGCGGAGGGACGTCAACATGGAGCTAGAGAAGTGGAGGACCGGATCTACAAAGGTTGTAGTCTCTTTCACTTTTAGTTAAAGTTGTTTGCTTGCATTTACTTTCGCCTTACCACTAGTTAACGATCTAGTTTAGGGTTTCTCGGCACATGGAAATTTTTGATTTTGGCATGGTTGATGCCTTGTAGAACCTCTTGAGTGTGCCTAGGAACCCTACATATAGCACCCCCGCAAAGTCTTAAGAAATGATATGATATGTTATAGATATGCATTTATATGATATCGAGAGATTGAACACTTAGCAAAGGGAGTTTTAGGTGATCATGGGTTTAGTGTTAGCGAGAATTTGAGGAAGGGCTCTAGTCGATATTCTTAGTCCCGAAACCCTAGAGTAAAGGTTTGCATACACGCACATACACATACCGCATACATTGATATCCTTGTGCGTATTGTGGACATGTTTATATTGGTATATTCATATGCCTGGATGACGAGGATGTTATATGATACTTTGGGATGAGTCGATATAATCGGGCATAATGCCGTGAGATATTTAAGGTGTGACCGAGATATGTCATGATGTTATAGCGGATCGTTGGACGACACTACCGTGTGAATGGTGATATATATGATAGTTGACATGTGATCGAGATATGAGATACGATATGTTAAGATATTTATAATAGATCGCATTGGGCGATGTATACTTCTATATGATGATATGTGTTGATGACATCGGATTGTATGAGGCTGTAGATCAGTAGTCAGATCATTATTATATTGATGATATTAGTATTGTACTAGACCTAGATCAGTACCCCTGTTCACGATTGGTGATGATACCTGATGAATAATGAGATAAATGTGATAATTGACCCGTACCCAGATTTGGGATGCCGTATGATAGATTTACTGTACGAGATATAATTATGATGTTAAATCCGCCCTCTTGACTCGAGGAAGATATATGATATATATTGTATCATACATGATACTATTGAGGCGAGATCACCGACTACCAGATATATACAAATCGACTCAGATTTAGGTGGATTTCCTTACCCTTTGACTGGACTCGAGTCATACTTGTTTTCAAAAGTGGAGAATTGTGAGTATTTTAAATACCAGATTTTATGACTCGTATATTGGGTAGGTATGTTTCAGGGTTGTTGTTACTACATCACTTTCTGCATACTTCATGATGTTTCATCGCATTGCATGCTTGTGCATATGTTATCAGTAATTATCATGAGACCTTGCTGTCAGGACACCAGCACCATTACCGATGATGCGTATGCTCCACATACACTTGCTTGCCGGCACACACACATCTTCATCGGTAATTGCCATGTCACGTACACTTTAGAAAATACTATTCTTGATATAGCCTGCTAAGCCGATAGTTGCAATATGTTATAGCTTTCAGATGCTAGTTTAACTATTGCATTCATTGCATGATATCAGATGCATTCATGTATTCATTGATTATACAGTATTATGGAGTTTTATGCCCATATTCACTGTTTACTTGCTATTGATGATTGGATTTTGGATTTTCATGAGATTTTCTGGATTTGGGAGAAAACCGCAAAAATATATATAAACTTTTCTCTCTCTCTCCTTTTAAAATGAAAAGTGCGGTTTCTCATGATGTATGAGTCGTCCACCATGATGTTTTCTCGGTTATGAGATGGATTTCGATACCCGGTTCGAGGAGTTGGATGAACCGTTTGCGGGTACATGGTGGACCCGGTAAGGTACCCCGAGGCAAGAAAATCGAGATGTAGACGATGAGCCTGGCAGGGGCAGTCTGCCTACCGGTGATTTTACCTGACGCAGCGGATATTCGGAGGATACCGTTCGTGGTCGTATGATTAATGATATGGGCCTATCCGGACGGACGGAGCCCGAGGTATTGAGACACTGAGGTTCGAGATACCGAGATACTGAGATTTATGTTTTGTGTCGATCTTTGACACTAATTTCTCTGTTGATTTTATTGGTGATACCGATTGATATACATATAAAAATCTCATTAAATAAAGAAAAACAGTTCTTTAATTCATGATGTACTTTGTTCTCATTATATGCATGTGCACATCATTTTAGTGACATATTGCTACCTGACAGTTGTACATCATATTAGTGACATGTTGTTACCTGAGGTACTAACACGAGTTCTTGGTACCACACTATACGGATAGATGTTTACCCTTACTATTACATTATACTTCTGGCCATATTTATTTGAGGATATTACCTGATCGTATGACCTAGTATTGCGTTATTCATGCGATTTCTGCTCGTCGATGTTTTCTACCCACGAGTTGGCAACTCACCCCCGTTGTGCTACAGTTTCTTGCAGGTTTTGCCGTAGAGGTTTCGTTACGGCTTTGCTGGCACACTGCTTCCATTCTGGGTGATTTGCTTTGGTAGGTGGGTTCTTTTGTATCAGGACCACCATTGTATTTTTATTATTTCAGTTGTATCTAGTTAAAATTCTATCAACCAGATTGTATATTTGAGAGAGATAGGAGACCAGACTTGTTATTCTTTCGACCTTAGGGCCGCGTATTGTATTATTATGGGTTTTCTTGTGGATTTAGGTTTCATTTTCAGTTTTGATCCTCGCTTTTGGCGTTGTATATTATATTGCATTGTGTGGTTTGGTCCGTCGATTGACGAAGAGCTAGCTCCCGCTTGGGGATGCCTTTATTCATTATATATGCTTTATCAGGTTTTGTACCCGTTTGGGGTCAGTATTTACAAAGGAAACACTGCCGAAATTTTTATAAAAGACTTGTGATTTTAAAAATGCATATTTCGGCATCTGTTGCTAAACTACTTGATTTAAATTGGTTTTTCCTTCACTCTACTGCTTGGTTTGGATTTCTGGGTTTTTCGGCTTACTTAGATTACGTACGCCACGAGACGTTTCGTAATTTAAGTGCCGGTCATGTTCCGTACTTTTCGGGTCGTGACAAACCCCACTATCTGGCCGCAGATTTAAGTGTATTGGCCATAAATTGCGGCCATGTCGGGGCATTTTCGTGTGATTTTTGTTCCATAGCTTCCTTATCAGATATCTAGACTAACCCTATGTGCAAAATCCCTTAGTTTGTCCTATAGAGGAATCTGGGAGGGGTTTTCCTAGGTTGTTGTTTTCGTGTTTTGTGATTCTGAATTCTTGGGTTTTGCTATTTGGTATTGTATTTGGTTATGGGGCATTTGTACGTCAACAAAAAGGTTTTGTTGGGTTGTTTTGCATGCGATGCTATATGTTCTAACCTATAAACGCACCGTGTGCCGTATTGGTTTTCCGAACTCGATTTAATAGCATTTGTGATATGTTTTGATATTGTAGGTGTTAGTTATATGTATGCCCTAGAGGCCATTGTTGTACGTATGATGTATATAATAGTGGATGCTTGGATATATATAGAGAGGACTTTCTTGCTCGATAAGATAGTATGCTATCTGGTTTCACTTTATCTTAACATGTTAATGAATACTGTTTTGTGATCACGTGTTGATAAAGCCCCTAGGATATGTACTCGACTACTAGGACTATGATGAGATCATACTAGTGGGGCAAGGGTAGTCAACGAGTACATCCTATAACTGTTCCTAGTCGAGGGTGTATCGAGACAGGGCATCGATACTCCAGAGTAGACTAGCGTACACGCATCTTGACCCATATGATGGACGATGGATGATCCCATGTCCATTGGTGTTGGACATCAAAGATGGTGTACGGGTGCTCAGTGGAGACTGGATACACTGAATGGACTCGCCGAGAACTCCTGGATGGTATTATACCTATCGTCAGATAGCAGTTCTCCGGTGACACTGGTACAGGTTAGTCTGTAGACCCGAGATCGTCATAGAGTCTTGTGTGATTCCCGCTGTGCTTTGATTTCCACCTTACCACATCCAAAAGGGCGTGCAAAACGGTGGCTTTTGGGTACATTCCCGAATCACATGGAGGCAATGAGCGATAGGAGGGGTTTCGTCTCTCCCGGTATAAGGAGTTGATGTTGTGCTGTGTTCGATTGGCTATAACTGGAAGTCCCTGGGTACACTCAAGAGGTCCCATCACTTGAAGAAGATGAAGAAGAAGAAGAATTATCCATGAAAATAATAAATCAAGTGAATACTTTTCATAATGCAACCATGGGTGAAGCAACACATGTAGAGAATAAACTAGGGTTTAGGTGTAATGGTTAGGTTAAGGGAAAAAACAAAATGGTCAAAGATGCTAAGAAGCTTCATGAAACTTAAAGCATAAAACAAGAAAGCCACCATTTTATTTTTGCCAAAAATAAATAAAGAAAATAAATAAAACAAATATAACCTAACCATTAACTTAAATATGGTTTAAAGCATACACACACCCAAGTTTGCATGTATCATCAAGCATGAAACAAACTAGTGCACAAAAATATATCGCATATACAACTTGTGCACATCAAGTGAGAAAATCAATCTTAAGTGAACAAATACTAGTTAATGTAAAGTAATATATCAAATATATAATTATACATTAAATCATTAAATCAACACTTGATTTAATGATCCGGTCATACTGCATATAACCGACTAATATCAAGTGTATCAATATATCGAATCAACATTTGATTCGGTAACCCGGCTATATCTTATATAACCGTCCGATGATACAAATCGCGAGAATAGAATTCAGTATCACATACTGGTATTATTCTCGGTCCCGCACATATCTCATATGCGCTCATACTTCATTTCGCTTGAGCCAGGAAACCTCTGTGTAGTACTCTAAAGACTCGTCAATACGCCGGCAGTAGGTGATGATCATATCAAACACCCACAAGCCGCAAGCGGTCTGCTAAACATAACGGCCACCCGGGTATTGAGCGATCAGAAGATCAACGAGCAAGCCCGCTCACACTCCTGTGAATCCAACCAGTAACACTTACCGTACAGTCCGGTCTGATCGTCTGATATATCGCATATCTCGCCTAGGGGTGGTAAACGTCAGACCCCAGTAGCTTGATAAGTCGTGTCGATATGTGGTCTATAACAGTTCGAGATACTACTGATAACACTTACTAGTAAATCTCAGCAACTCTGACCAGGGATTTCCGGTTATAGCCAATCGAACACAGCGCAACATCAACTCCCTATACCGGGAGAGACGAATCCCCTCCTATCGCTCATTGCCTCCATGTGATTCGGGACTATACCCAAAAACCACCATTTTGCACGCCCTCTTGGACGTGGTAAGGTGGAAATCAAAGCACAGTGGGAATCACACAAGACTCTATGACGATCTCGGGTCTACAGACTAACCTGTACCAGTGTCACCAGATAACTGCCATCTGACGTAAGGTATAATACCATCTGGGAGTTCTCGGCGAGTCCTTCCAGTATACCCAGTCTCCACTGAGCACCCGTATATCATCTCTGATGTCAAACACCAATGGATATGGGATCATCCATCGCCCATCTGTATGGGTCGAGAAGGTATACGCTAGTCTACTCTGGTATATCGATGCCCCGTCTCGATACACCCACGACTTGGGACCTTGAAGGATGTACTTATGGACTACCATGTCCCCACTAGTATGATCTGCATCATAGTCTAGGTAGTCAAGTACACATCCTAAGGGCTTTACCAACATGTAACAGAGAGACAATCAGTGTACACGTTAAGGTAAAGAGCAACTAGATAGCATACTATCATGTCGAGCAAGAAAGTCCTCCCTATATATGTCCAAGCATCCACTACAATATACATCCTATGTATAGTAATGGCTTCTAGGGCATACATATAACTAACAATATCCCACTTGCACTAGGGCCATCTGATAGCAGTGGTTATAGTATCTCATACTCAACCATCCCATAAAAGTCTCTCTCTGGGAAAAGGCCTTTGTGAGTGGATCCGCCGTGCTGTCCTCTGAGTCTACTCTCCTAACCTCGATCACCCTGGAGATCAACTATCTCCATGATCAAGTGATGCTGTCTCAGAATACGTCTGGGTAACTGATGGGACCGGGGTTCCTGTGCCAAAGCCACACTTCCATTGTCACACAATGTTAGGAACCTAGTTTATCTCATGAACCATTATACACCCAAACTGCCTCTTTGGTAGTATCTTTGATAGCGATGTCACCAGCCTTTATCGTCTAGTTTGCCACGGTATCTAGCTTGGAACTCTTCCAATATACCGTCCCTCAACTGAGGGTAAAGACAATGCCTGCGACTGACATTCAGTCGTCCTTATCACCCTGGAACATTTCCAGTGATTCTCCCCAGGATCCATTGATACCATTTTACTACACCTAGTGAGAATCCTAACATCCATTTAGATCTATCTCATAGATCCAAATCCCAGGATTTAGGAGGTATCACCTTGATCCTATTGGAGAATCCATGTGATAAGAGGAGATCTACCGTGCGTAGCATAAGAAATTCTTTTCCTATCAAGAGTATGTTGTCCACGTACAATACGAGGATGACCATTTTACTCTCTACTACCGTTTTGTATTTACAAGGTTCATCTACCATTTTGATGAAGTCAAACACTTTGACTACCACATCAAAACAGACGTTCCAACTCCGCGATGCCTGCTTTATTCTGTAAAGCAACTTGCACATGTTTCCGCTGCTCCCACTGTTTACAAAACCCTCTGGCTGTGTTCTTATAAACGTTCTCTTCTAAATCATTATTTAGAAAAGCAGTCATGGCACCCAACCATCAGATATCGTAGTCATGGTATGTAGCAATGGCAAGTAGGATCCGGATGGACTTAAGCATAGCTACTGGAAAAGGTTTTATCATTATCCACGCCTGGTCGATGACGAAAACCTTTAACAAGTCTAGCTTTGAAAGTCTCAACTTTTCTATCTACGCCAAGTAATCTTCTCAAGATATACTTGCTCCTCATGGGGATTTAACCCTTCAGACATAGCAACCAAAGTCCATACTTTGTTGGTGTACATGGATTCCATCTCAGATCGCTAAGCATCCAGCCATTCTTACTGAGTCCCTACTCTCGATGGCCTGCTCGAAACTAGTTGGGTCATCATCTCATCATGCGTTCCTCGCTCCCACTGTCATCGAGAAACCGAAGTATCTCTCAGGCGGATGAGGAATCCTACCAGATCGGCGGAGAGGCTGAGGTTCGTCGGGGACTATTGAATCCATCGGTTCTACCAAATCATCTACTGCAGTTTGTATAGCTGGAACCTTTCCAGTTCTACATAACAGACCTTGCCTCGAGCTTGTCCGAATTTTGCTTTTAGACATAGTCCAGACAACCCCAAATCTTAACAAACTTAAGATATGGGCTCTTCCCTTTCCATATCACATATGAAGTGGTAGGCATCTAATTTGATTTGAACCTTATTCAATAGGTATGCAACTTCTCAAGTGCATAACTCCCAAAAGGAAATAGGAAACTCAGTTGTACTCATCATAGAGCACACCATATCACATAGGGTGTTTTTGCTCCGCCCCGATATACCATCGTGCTATGGTTTATATGGAGGAGTAATGCTGAGAGAGAATCTCATTCTCCTTTAGAATAGTCCAGGAATTCCGTGCTCAAGTATTCTCCTCCTTGATCTCATCAAAGGACATAATACTTATACCCTTATTTTGGTTCTCTACTTCTAATTTATATTCTGTGAATATCTCAAAAGCTTCGGACTTGTGTTTCAACAGGATCATATGTCTGAATTTTGAGAGATCATCAGAGAATGTAATGAAGTACAAAGAACCGGTCTTGGCATGTGTAGACAGGAGACTTTCATACATCAGCATGTATCAATCCCAAGAGTTCACTAACTCTTTCTCTGTTTCCAGTAAACGGAGCTATGGTCATCTTGTCTCTGTGACATGACTGGCAAGTTTCACAAGATGTAAATTCAAACTAATTTAAATATGCATCTAAATGTAACTTGAGCTAGTCGGGTCACATTGGTATGACCTAGTCTACAATACCTCAAGAAGGATTCGTTCATTTCTGAACTCTTCCTCTTGTGTGTGTTCTGTATACTAAGAACTGTAGTTTGATTTAGAACGTCAATGCTTTTAGATAACATGCCTGAACCGATCAACTTTTGAAATGTTCAAAACAATATTCAACAATACAAAATTATATCTTTTCTTTAATAAATAAAGAGATTGATATGATTTTGTATATCAGGTTCGGTATCTAATAACATTCGTTCAGAATCAATGTACTGGTAATACAGGGTGACAGTGACCAACAGACTTGGCTGCAACACTTGCACCGTTTTCTGTCTCATGAAACTTATCACCCGTTCTCAGTCCTCTACCTATCTGTAGCCCATGTAACAGTTTACATATGCGGGATCCTGATCCCGTATCACATACCCAGGACGTAGAGGTTACTGAGAAACAGTTCTCCGTAATGAATACACCCGAAGAAGATGCATCAGTATGCACTTTCTTCGTTTGGGTGGAACGGGAATTCTGGTAATCCCCAATTTCCTACTCTGTCTTATAACAATTATAAGTTGTAGCGGGTCCAACGTTCCCCAGCTCAGTATAACAAGCGGGTTCAGTCAATACATCCGTATTATTATCTTGATTAAGGCGTGATATGGTCGCTACCTGGAGAGAGAGAGAAGAAAACACTCTGCGTGCGCTCTTGCAAGATCAGATTGGTTATTATTTTATCTAATTAGGATGGCTCCCACTGTTTTTATCAAATCTTCCTTCAAACCCTAAAAGGAAAGACTAGCCAGGATTAATTACACCCTACAACTTTGCCAATCTTTCAGCCAGGCCAGTGTCGGTACTTTGAGGGAGGTTCCCCTTGCTTTCGCACGAACCTAATTAATGTAAACCTCGTTTTCCCAGAGGCGTAACCCCGTTGACACCTTTCTAGACACCTACTTGATCGGCTAATTGTAATGTGTAAAACTCTCCCAGGAGTAACTCTTACTCGCAGCGGGTATCGGGATCCAACTATCTCATAGTAGGTATGCAATTTTATTGCAAATTTCAACACTTGAAATTCCCAATAATATTTTACCCCTAGCGTTCTATGACCTTGACGAATGCCAAACAACCCATAGTCCACTAGTCAAGTTCAACCCGTACATTTCTTGATTGAATTAAACCCACCCGCACGACCCTTGACGAATGCCAAACAATGCCGTACGAATACCCTAATCCAATCTGCATCATATGCATAAGCAGATAAATACTAGTTAGCTACCGTACACTACGCCTTGACGAATGCCAAACTACCGCAGCACGAATACTAAGTAGTACTTATCTGAAATGACGGAGGGCTACGACAGGTTTTTCTGAAAACCTATTGCGTAATGAACTTGATATCGTTGTAGAATCAAATGATTTTAAAATGGAGTGTTTTTGAGGCTTTTCTAGTTTTGCTAAAGGGGTCACTCCCGGTGAAGGGATCGTCGGCCCTTTCCTCATCGAATAAGGTGCTGGATATATCATATATATCACCGTGCAAAGAAAAAACACCAAAAGCAATCAAAAGACAAACCGAGGGGTGTAGCATCTGCCAGTCATTGCTAAAGGGGTCACTCCCGGTGAAGGGATCTCGGCCCTTTCCTTATCGAATAAGGTGCAGGATGTTCTACAAGGAACATCGCGATGCAAAGCAAGAACTGTAGCTACCTGTTTTTGAAAATTCGATTCCACAACATCTTTTAGGTTTATTTTCGTTCATTAATCTCATTAATGAATGTCCCATCATTTAAGTCCACCTAAACATCACAGATAAATAAAACGTACGCTTATGCCATCCGTATTCGCCTCGATGTCCCGTCTGCACCGTTAGGTTAGGTAACTAACGACAGAGCGGGGCAGGGCTAGCGCGGGTGTAAAACATAAGCAACGTCTATATAATATATCATATATACTATATACTATATCTATCTGAACATATCACATGATCACATCACAGATAACGCAGCAGAAAATATCATATGAAATATTGGATATACTAGGACGTCCGTGTTTTATTTTGAGCCTGTATAAAACACGGATTTCACGGTCGTGATGAATAGCCAATCCCACACCCCTAGACCCCTATAAGAGCGGCAAGCAACCCTACTAATTCTAGAGTTAGGAGACCCGGACTCGACTCCTCGAGATGGTCTCCCACTAGACCCTAGAACCCGGTTACTTGTGCTCCCCTCCTTGGGTCTATCCTAATGCGGAAAAGTAAATAATATACATCAACGGTGACATCTTCTGCAACCTGGAAGTGCCCCAATAAAAGAATATTACATACAAGTTTTTACATGAATGAAAATGAAAAACACTCATCTCACCCCCCGGCTATTCAAACATGACGATCCAATATAACATATACAGCAACACATAACATCACATGTCATCAACGTAAGTAAATATGCGTATCCCAATTGTCGTTGACATATAGCAACGAAATCGGCGATATCACATATTACACTTACGGCCACAGAAAAGAAAGTGTAAAACTACAACAGTTGGAATCCGCAAACTCTTTAGACATCGCATGCCTAACCAAATGAATTCCTTAGACATCGCATGCCTAACAATTTTAAACCCCGCATTTTAGTCTCATTATCGAAAACACTTTTCAATATCAAGTCGGGCAATTCAACGAGATTCCCGATATCCTGAACGAATGCTCGTCGAAAACTTTAGTAGATGGCCGCACCCCCGATACCGTCGACGAAGTGCGCCAAGGCGGAACACCGCTGCCGCGAGCACCCGAACGGATGCTTTCGGCGACGGGGTTCTCCTACAGTCACTTGGTCGGGGCTATGGGGTGTAGCTGTCTATTAGGTTTACCCGGCGAGTATCCGCGTACGCTACGTGATTGCGACGGACTTTTGATCACATCAAAATTCCGTGGCAACCGATCAAGTGAGACTAAACTGCTATGTTTATAACATCCAAATCAGTTATCTCATAACTACTTGTGGATTCCAAATATTGTATCACATTCCAGGTAAATAGAAAATGTTAAACTTTCCGATCGAACAATTAAACACCCAAGTTTTCCCGAAACAGCTCAACACATGAAATAAGTTTAAAAACATTCACTTCATGCCACAGTACCAACGGTCCAGCCGTAGAAGGGTCAAGCCAACGCCTCACATGTGGCACGCCGTACTGCCCCAAACCCTAAGGTTCAAAGGGTAGTTCAAGACGGTCATATAATCGAGTTAAGGTTTGTTGTCTTCTAGAGGGTCCATCGCGTTACTTGCACTACTTAGAACATTCTTAAACTACGGAAAAATCCAACTCTTGGAAATTTCCCGGCAGGGGAAAAAGTGGGTATTTATATCCGGTCGAACTTTTTAACATATTCTAAATTATCCGGAAAAACACATAGATAAAGTTAAACAATCCGATTGAATCATCGAGTCCCCAATACAACCCAGAAAACTCAACTCTTGAGTGCAAATTAAAAATTCCCAGAAAACACAGGAATCACATTAGGACATTACTGTGCAAACTGCAAAGAATGAAGTGATGGTACGGTCGCGGAAACGCCGCACGAGCCATGCTCGTGCCGCGGTTCCGCGGCGCTTTGAACGACTTAGACACACGTGTTGCACAGTAACTTCTAGAAATCCCTGCTGATTTTTCTGCATATTTTTAATTCACAAAATTCCACAATTTCAGAAAATGAACAGAGAGGGGTATAATTTAGGGTTTCGGGGTTCGATCGGGTTTCTAACATCGTCTACACTTCGCCTAAAATTCTAGCTAGGCTCTGATACCAATGTAGGGTTCCTAGGCACACTCAAGAGATTCCACAAGGCATCAACCATGCCAAAATCAAAATTTTCAAGTGCCGAGAAACCCTAATGCAAGATCGTTACTAGAAATAAGGCGAAAAAGAAGCTAGTAAACTACTTTACTACTAAGTGAATGGGATTACAACCTTTGTAGATCCGGTCCTCCACTTCTTTAGCTCCGTGTTGACGTCCCTCTGCTGCGATCATCGGAATCCCGGACTCTAGCGATGGTTTCATCGGAGAAATAAGCGGGTTAGGTCGTTGACTTCGATGCCGAAAATGATCTACGTCGAGGCGACTCAAACTCAAGCTCCATCTTCACTAGGTCATGAAACTTGTGAAGATAACACCCTATACAATATGGCAAGTGGTAGAGGATGAAGAAATAGGAAGTGGGTTCACTTTGGATTTGGATTTCTCACTTGATTTCATCACTTGAAATTTTCAAGAAAGGTTTTCTTCACTTGAAGAAGATGAAGAAGAAGAAGAAGGAAAATGAATTATCCATGAAAATAATAAATCAAGTGAATACTTATCATAATGCAACCATGGGTGAAGTAACACATGTAGAGAATAAACTAGGGTTTAGGTGTAATGGTTAGGTTAAGGGAAAAAACAAAATGGTCAAAGATGCTAAGAAGCTTCATGAAGCTTAAAGCATAAAACAAGAAAGCCACCATTTTATTTTTGCCAAAAATAAATAAAACAAATATAACCTAACCATTAACCTAAACATGGTTTAAAGCATACACACACCCAAGTTTGCATGTATCATCAAACATGATACAAACTAGTGCACAAAAATATATCACATATACAACTTGTGCACATCAAGTGAGAAAATCAATCTTAAGTGAACAAATACTAGTTAATGTAAAGTAATATATCAAATATATAATTATACATTAAATCATTAAATCAACACTTGATTTAATGATCCGGTCATACTGCATATAACCGACTAATATCAAGTGTATCAAAATATCGAATCAACATTTGATTCGGTAACCCGGATATATCTTATGTAACCGTCCAATGATATAAATCGCGAGAATAGAATTCAGTATTACATACTGGTATTATTCTCGGTCCCGCACATATCTCATATGCGCTCCTATTGCGTTTCGCTTGAGCCAGGAAACCTCTGTGTAGGACTCTAAAGACTCGTCAATACGCCGGCAGTAGGTGATGATCATATCAAACACCCACAAGTCGCAAGCGGTCTGCTAAACGTAACGGCCACCCGGGTATTGAGCAATCAGAAGATCAACGAGCAAGCCCACTCACACTCCTGTGAATCCAACCAGTAACATTTACCGTACAGTCCGGTCTGATCGTCTGATATGTCGCATATCTCGCCTAGGGGTGGTAAACGTCAGACCCTAGTAGCTTGATAAGTCGTGTCGATATGTGGTCTATAACAGTTCGAGATACTACTGATAACACTTCCCAGTAAATCTCAGCAACCCTGGCCAGGGATTTTCGGTTATAGCCAATCGAACACAGCGCAACATCAACTCCCTATACCGGGAGAGACGAATCCCCTCCTATCGCTCATTGCCTCCATGTGATTTGGGACTGTACCCAAAAACCACCGTTTTGCACGCCCTCTTGGACGTGGTAAGGTGGAAATCAAAGCACAGTGGGAATCACACAAGACTCTATGACGATCTCGGGTCTACAGACTAACCTGTACCAGTGTCACCAGAGAACTGCCATCTGACGTAAGGTATAATACCATCTGGGAGTTCTCGGCGAGTCCTTCCAGTGTACCCAGTCTCCACTGAGCACCCGTATATCATCTCTGATGTCAAACACCAATGGATATGGGATCATCCATCGCCCATCTGTATGGGTCGAGAAGGTATACGCTAGTCTACTCTAGTATATCGATGCCCCGTCTCGATACACCCACGACTAGGGACCTTGAAGGATGTACTTATGGACTACCATGTCCCCACTAGTATGATCCGCATCATAATCCAGGAAGTCAAGTACACATCCTAAGGGCTTTACCAACATGTAACAGAGAGACAATCAGTGTACACGTTAAGGTAAAGAGCAACCAGATAGCATACTATCATGTCGAGCAAGAAAGTCCTCCCTATATATGTCCCAGCATCCACTACAATATACATCCTATGTATAGTAATGGCCTCTAGGGCATACATATAACTAACAAGATTGATACGGATGCGACCTGAGAGATAGGTATATATATGGATAATGTTGTGAATCTCGAATGATAAGCCGTAAGAGACGTGAGGTCCGTACCCTCCTTGTCATATAGCTTGTTAGGATCCCAAACTGTTTATTGACGCCGTACGATGAGTTACCGTACATGATGAGTTTATTGATGATTGATCCATACCCTTGACTAGAGGAGGCCGATTGATAGATTCACCGACTCGGTCATGTTAGATACGTATAGCTTATACATTTTAGCTGCCGTTTTACTTTATGCTACGTTCATGTCATTACTATTGCATTTCATATACTTGTGCTAGTACACCTGCACCATTATCGATGATGCGTATGTCACACTTACACAGATTGGCCGGCTTACACACTTAATCATCGATAATTGCTATGTCACTACACAGTAGAATTACTGCATCATGATATGACTCTTTGCATAATTTACTTGCTATAGTTGCATATACACCTTTACACGATGTTGCATTTGACCTTTGAGGTATTGGGAACCGCGAGATATATTTTAAAACTGGATTCATTTTAAGAGCAGTTTTCCCTTGATATATGTATATTACTGTTCCATATTGCATGATTTATGGATATACTTACATTCTGTTATATGTCGCATACATCATGCTTTACGATTTTTACGCATTGAAATAAGCTGTTTTCATTAGATTTTTAGGATTTGAGAACCGTGGTTATTTCAAAGGAAAGTATGTATTGTTTTAAAAACCCGGTTTCTCTTGATATGATATTTCAGTGTGTCCACCATGCGTTTTTTCGGTTCTAAGACGTGTGATATGTGAAACCCGATTCGAGGAGTTGGATGATCCGTTTGCGGGTTCATGGTGGACCCGGTATGGTACCCCAGGGCGAGAATGGATTGTTGTGCAGTAGACGATGAGCCTGGCAGAAGGACTACTACCTACCGGTGATTGGTTGGACCTGGTGGTTATCCGGAGGATACCGACTAGAGTCATAAGATGGATATAGGCCGATACGTACTGCCGGAGCCCGTGGGCCGATCCCGCAGAGGATACGGAGCCTGAGATATGAGGATTTACGTGTCGATGCTGGATACGGGTTTCATGTCGTTTCGAGTGTCGGTGTTGGACACTCAGGTTCCATGATTTGATGTGTCATTGATGGACACACATTCCTTGATATCCTCATATATATTTACATGCATATGTTTTATGATATTTACATGCATGATATTGTTGTGTCATTGGTTGACACGTGGACGAGATCCACATGCATACTGGCATTGATTATATTGTTGGATGATATCCACATGCATATAGGCATTGATTATTCATTGTTGGCACATATGTAGATACGGTCACCCTAGATATCATAGTATTACCTTCATGATATAGTTGACCTAAGAAATCGTTGCTTATTCGATTTATACATGTTGTTGTTTTCTACTCACGAGTTGGCAACTCACCCCCGTTGTGCCACAGTTCTTGCAGGTTGACCGCTTGAATCGGTAGCGGCTTAGTTGGCGCACAGCTTGCTTTTAGGAGTTTTGCCTTAGTAGGTAGGGCATTTGTATCATGCCCACTCTTGTATTTATTATACATATTGTATCTAGTCAACTCCATCAATCAAAACTAGTATTTTTATAAATAGTAAGACTTGGTGAGACTTGTAGTTGCGAGACTTGAGCGATGGGTTTTTATGTTCGCTTTTTGGGTTGATGTCTTGCTTTATTCTTTATCTTTTGTGCTGATCTTCGCCGATTGGGCGTCGTATACTTGTTTTATTACTTGCGTGGTTGTGATCCGCCGTTTGGTGAAGAGCTAGCTCCCGCTTGGGGATGCCTTTTATATTATCTTGTATTTATGGTTTTGGATCAAAATATACAAAGGAGGTGTTGTCTAAATTTTTAAAAGACGAACATATTTTACAACAAGTAGGATAAAATTGCATTTTTCATGTTTCCTTTTTTTTATGCATTTAAGAAAACACCTTTCTTCATTATACCTTATTTCAAAACTTCACCTCTTTTATTTTCTTAAAAAGGTTTAGATTTCTGGGTTTCAGCTTACTCGAATTACGTTACGCCTTTAGACGTTGCGTGATTTAAGTGCTGGTCACGAGCTAATATTTCGGGTCGTGAAAAAGTTGGTATCAGAGTGTCAGGTTTAACCTTTGTTCGAGTTTAGGTTTGACTATATGGAGTCTGGGGCGTAAATATTTCGGAACCTAGGCTTGACTTTACGGAACTTAGACTTGGACAGGGGGGGTATTAGACCCGAACTTTCGTTACATAGGCTGACCCTGATTGATGGAGTAGGTAGCTTGAGTAGAGTAACATACCGTACGTATGTTCCACGGCATATTTACGATACGATACTCCACTTAAGAAACCTTAGGATGTACATATATTAAGATCGTTGATTCTATTTGTTTCCATGATTATATTCTTATTGATTCCATTCCTCCTTATGATCATGTATCCATTTTGGGATCTATTGATTCCTTTCATTCCTTTGATCTACTTTTGTAACATTTCAGAAAAATAAAATATTGTTTTTGGGAATTGTTATAATTAAATAATAAAATATTGAATATTTTAATAGGGCGGTATAATTAAATACTGATAAATGGGGAAAAATTTGAAAATTTTTAGAAATTACTGAAATGAGAGTGCTTTATGTGATTCATGCAAATTATGAAAAATTCTGATTTATTTGACACTATTTTAGTACTAATCGCGATTAAAAATCGCTAATCGGACTTTAAGCGTGTTTTGTGCACATGTCATTTTTTAACACTTGTTACATTTTTCCTATATGTTTTGGGTGTATGGTTATTGTTTTGGGTTTACTATTGAGGAGAGAAGGAAATAAAAGAAAAGAAAAGGGAAAATGGAAATGAATAAAGAAATAAGCATGGGCAAGTGAGAGAGTGTGAGGGGTCAAGAGAGAGCCATACCCTTTTGTCTCCCCCTCATTTTCATCATCTCTTTCTCTCCCCCTTAATTCCATGGCAGCACCTCCTCCACCTCCTCTTCAACCATGCAAAACACCCTCAACCCAACATCAAAACCCCATCCCCATTTCAATAAAAAGATGCATGAGCTCACTAGCTACACATTGGACCAAGAAAGCTTAGATTTTGGACACTTGGGCAACTCAAGAATTTTCTTGAGTTGCCAAATGAGGTATTTCCTTCACCATTACCATAGTTTTCCATTCACTTTAGCACCCATATTTGTTTAGAACCGATTTAGTGATGAATTGTAAACTTTGAAAATTTAAAGTTAAGCTAAGGGTTTTGATTTGATTCCAAAGGTGCAATTTGAGGCTTAATAGTGACTTTAAACCCCTGTGGTGATTGATTGGAGACCTAAACCAGAGACTAGAACCCATTTTAGCGGACTTAGAAACCCGATATCGGAAGAATTTTGGATTCTGTGAGTGTATTATGAAATCTGCTAACACCCGGAGCCTCTGAAATTTTTTTAGCAAACACAGAGTGATGTGCAGGCAACCTGGAGTGTACCACCAAAACCCTAGCCCCAACCCTCTCCTCCAAGCCACAAATTAATTCTTTCTGGCCGCAATTTGCGGCCAGAGCAGGTTGAAAATGTTTCGTTTTTGTTCCAGTGCCTTATCTCCAGTAAATTTGACCCTTGGCATATGTAAAATTGGCTGATTTGACCTAGGGTAGAATCTGGGATCATTTTCTTGTGTTGGCGCATTGTTTTATGACTTGTTTTAACATGGATTTTGGTATTTGATAATTCGATTCTGTCGGGTGGCGTTTGAACGTCAACGACTAGGGTTATTGGTCGTGTTTGCATGCGAGGCTATAGGTTTTTGCCTATGAGCGTAGCGTGTGCCATTTTTTTTTCCGATGTGATTTTAATACGCATTTGCGATTGGATTATATGTGTAGGTACCCCACGTGATGTCGAGACGTTGAAGATGAAGATGGCGACATCGGCATCGGCACACAAGAAGCAAGGTGAGTAGATATATATCTACGGGGGAAGTCGGGTGGATGGCGTATAACACCCCCGCAGTTCGTTGTGATGTATACGAATACGTATACACATATATAAATATTATGTTGATATGAGATTATTGATGTTTAAGATAGATACTAGGTGTTCATGGATTAGTAGTATTGCTTGCGAAACCCAAGAGTAGTTGTTGCACCCACACACGCAAACACTTGCATACATTCATTCTTTTACATGTGCGTATATGGGGATATGTATATATATATATATATATATATATATATATATATATATAGATATAGATATATAGACACACACACACATGAGTGTATATATATATATATATACATACGTATACACATACATGGATTATGAGGATAGTACTTGGGATTTGAGATGAGTCGATGATATTGGGCTTGAGGCCGTGAGATCGGTGATGTGACAGGGTTCGTATTTGAGATACGACATGATATTTTAGCAGGTCCTTTGACGTGGTGTTTTCATACACACGCATGCATACATAGATGGTATTAATATTGTACTAGACGTAGATCAGTACCTCGAATCATGATATTTGATAAAGAGGATACCAGATGAATAATGTGATAGATGTGACATTTGACCCGTACCCAGATTTGGGAGGCTGTACGACGGATTTACCGTACGAGCTTTATATTGATGATAGATCCGCACTCTTGACTTGAGGATGTCATATTATAGATATTGTATCGTATATGATACTATTGAGGAGGGATCACCGACTATTATATATATATATATATATATATATATATATATATATATATATGTATGTATGTATGTATGTATGTATCGACTCAGATGTTAGGCGGTTTCCTTACCTTTCGTTTAGCCTGTTAGCTCAGCCCTATAGTTAGTGTAGTTGTTAGAGTAGATTTGATTCCTACCTATTTCAAAACTAACGAATCGTTGGTATTTTAAAAGACAGGCCAAGGGATTCTACAGATATTTCAAAAGGACGTATCTTTTCTTAAAAACACCACGATTTGTGTTATTTCAAATGGAAAAACTGTATGACTCATATTATATAAATACAGATTAGTTATCATTGTGTCTATTATTCAGCTCTCACATATTATTACTGTTCGCATCACATTTGCAGGTTTATATTGTATTTCCATATGCCATTATTGAGATTATGCTGTCAGGACACTAGCACCATTACCGCTGATGCGTATGTTCCACATACACTTACTTGCCGGCTCACACACATCATCATCGGTAATTGCCATGTCACTTACACTTTAGAGAATATTATTTCATTGATATAGCTTGTTAGCTGATAGTTTCGACATGATATTAGTGTACTTGCTTTATATGCTAGTTTAGACATTGCAGTTATTACTTACTACTTCATGCATATTATTATTCACTGTTTACTTGCTATTGATGATTGGATTTCGGATTTTCATAAGATTTCCTGGATTTGGAGGAAAACCGCAAGAATATATGTAAACTTCTTTCTCTTTTTAAAATGAAAAGCGCGGTTTTCCCATGATGTATGAGTCGTCCACCATGAGTTTTCATGATTATTGTTGGATTTGGAAACCCGATTCGAGGAGTTGGATGGACCGTCTCGGGTACATGGTGGGCCCGGTATGGTACCCCGAGGCAAGAAGTTCGAGTTGTATTCGATGAGCCTGGCAGGGGAGCACTACCTACCGGTGATATTATTTGGACTCGTCGGTTATCCGGCCGGAGTCATGAGATGGTTTTAGGCTGATCCGTTTTGCCGGAGCCCGCTGGCCGATCCCGCAGATGATACGGATGCCTGAGATATTGAGATTTGAGACACTGAGATTTTGAGTTTTGATGATAGTGGCCAGTCCGGGTAGCCGGAGCCTGAGATATTGAGATATTGGGATTTATGTTTTGTGTCGATGCTTGACACAGATTTCTCTGTTGATTTCATTGATGATACTCAATTTATATACTTATAGAAATCCCATTGAATAAAATAGTTGTCTCACTCTTTTCATTATATTACATTCATATCTCATACATATGATATATTGCTACCTGAGGCACTGACAGGAGCACTGGGATTACACTTATGTATAGATGTTTACCCTTGCCACCTTTTCATGCTTCAGACTTTATCATTTGAGGATATTACTGATCGTATGACCTAGGATAGCGTCATACATACGATTTCTGCTCTGTGATGTTTTCTACTCACGAGTTGGCAACTCACTCCCGTTGTGCCACAGTTTCTTGCAGGTTTTGCCGTACAAGTTCCGTTACGGCTTTGCTGGCACACTGCTTCCATTCCGGGTGATTTGCTAGTAGGTGGGTTCACTTGTATCGTGACCACCATTGTACTTTATTTATTCATTGTATCTAGTAAACTCCATCAACCAAACATGTATTTATTTCATACTTAGAGACTAGAGTTGTTATTCTTTCGACCTTAGAGTCGCGCGTTGTATTGCTATGAATTTCATGCTGTTTTGAGTTTCCTTTTCAGTTTTTCCTCGCCCTTTGGCGTTGTATATTGTATTTCTTGCATGGTTGTGACCGTCGATTGACGAAGAGCTAGCTCCCGCATGGGGATGCCTTTTATCATTCCTGTATATATTATCTTATTGTACCCCGTTCGGGGCCAGTTTTTACAAAGGAAACTCTGCCGAAATTTTTTAAAAAGACTTGATGTTTTAAAAACACATAATTCGTCTTATGCTATTAAATGACTCATTTTTAAATAAGTTTCTTCTTACATAAAATGGTTTTAGATTTCTGGGCTTTTGGCTTACTTGAATTAGATGTGGTCCTGTAGACTTCATATGATTCAAGTGCCAGTCACGGGCTATTTCGGGTCGTGACAAAGTTGGTATCAGAGTGCTAGGTTAATCTTGGTTCGAGTCTAGGTTTGACTATGCGGAGCCTAGGGCGTTGTATATATACGGAATCTAGGCTTGACCTTACGAAACTTAGACTTAGTCGAGGGGGTACTAGACCCGAACTTTCGTCGTGTATGATGACCCTTGGTTGATGGAGTAGGTAGCTTGAGTAGAGTGACGTACAGTACGTATGTTCCATGGCATATCTACGATACGATACTCCGCTTAAGAAACTTTAGGATGTACATTTCTTTGCACAGCATTATATTCATTCATGATCTATCCTCATCGATATCGGTATAGGATTTTGCCGCCACGATTACACGGGCAGAGAGAGCTACGGCTAGAGTCGCAGTCAGCACGAGCTCGTCACGAACGAGGACTGACCAGGGCGTGAATCCAGGGATACGATTGCATAGAGAGGTATCGTTTTATTGTGTTTTCGCACCATGAGCGTTTGATGGTCGCTTCTACGAGATTACTCGGACGTGCGGATCGGCACCAGAGGATTGAGCCACTGATAGAGGCCAGCTAGAATGTGATGACCATTGATGTATCGCTTATTCATGATGATTGAGGCACTGTTCGGCGTGCAGACGAATGAGCCAGAAGTTGCTGCGAACGACAAGATATCGCCCAGATGTTGGAGCTATTGCAGTACGAGTTATACTCAGAGATATGATAGATGGTCGCTAGTCACACGAGAGTGAAAGACTAGGACATGTGGTTCGTTCGCTTACCCCGATGCGAGGCCATCAGATTGATTGATTCCAGCTTGAGAAGACTTCACACGGATACGTTGGGAGTCGATAGAGATGATCGAATGTCAGAAACCCATTTTCCAAGTTGTAAGTATTTGAAGAAAACATGCAAGTAACTCTACGGACCCTCTAGAAGAATGAAACCCTAACTCGATGTAATGACCATAGAACGCCTTTGAACCTTAGGGTTTGCGGCAGTTTAGCGGTGCCATTTATGAGGCTTAGGTTTGCCTTTCTATGGTTGGTCCATAGGTGCTGTGGCATGTACTCGATATTATTAAACTGTACCCAAGATGTTGATCTCTTGGGGGATTATGAGGTTTTGACGAGTCGATTGGATGGTTCGACATCTTTCGGAGATCTTGTGATGGGGTGCATTGCTTGGGAGACTCCAGATACGAGTATAGTCATTGGAGCACAGTCCATGCAGCCACGAAGAGACGAGTCCGAAGCAGTCGAAATTAGAGAAAAGTGGAGTAAGAGGTCCGTACGAGATCTTGATAAGATGACGTTCCACTCCGCCGACATCAGAGATGTGATACGCATGCAGAGGCGTTATTTATGGATATATCTTTCAGAAGGAGTCGCGATGAGTATGCAGCCATTCCGGAACAAGAAACAAATATAGTAAAGGACGATGACTTCCGGACAGTTCGGCAGAGACGAGATTTGAAAGAGACCTCGACAGGACCTTTCTGGAATATTTTACGAGAAGACTTGGACCCAGGAGCGGTCATATTACGCACACCCCGCTGGCCAGAATTCAGCATCGTCGATGAGACATGTCATGAGTGACCACGACAGTTGGTCAGAGATTCTTAGAGGATGTGTTTGAGCGGGACTGTTTCCGCCATACTTGATTTCCAGTGTTTTGGGCGATCTATTCGCATGATTGAGTTTTGATGACTGGGTTTCATGATATTTATTTTCGTGCACCATGGTTGCACCTACCGGGTATTTATGTTTTGTGCACAGTTATTGCACTTGATATCGTTTTGTGCCTTAGCTGCACATGTTTATGACTTCATGGATTTCATACAGATAGGTTGATTTTGTGCTTATGGTACGCACACGATTTGGTTTTTGCACTCAATACAGTTCACATATGCTTGGAGTGCAGTGATACGTATTTTGTGCACTACAGTTGCACAGGACTTCGATTTGATGTTATTTGAGGTACTGATTTTAACTTCATGCCTAAGGAATGCATATGATTTGACTTATGCTTACGGCATAGTTTTCATGCACTTTTAGTGTTTTGATTAGACTTTGTGCACGCTGATGCACATGGTTGTGAGATTTGATACCACGGTATACCTGATTTGGATTTAAGATGTGTTGTATACCGTCGATTTCGATAGTGATACTCGATATTTGTTTTGTGCGTCTTGTGCACCTGATTGGATTTTTACGCATGATTCGGCGCTTGATATTGGATTTCGTAATTTCGTGCATGTTGGATGCACATGAATTAGATTTTATTCATGCATGATGGATGCACCTGATTTGGATTTTCGCGTATGTTGGGCGCATGATTTGAGATGCGATTTTGGTGCACACCAGATGCACTAAATCGGATTCTTTGTGCATATCAGATGCACCTGATATTACTGTCAGGCACACCTGTTGCCCTTGATAGATATTTCGTGCACACCCGATGCACTTAGATGTTGTTTCTGTGCACATGTATGGCACATTCATGGATTTTGATTTCCGTGCGCACCGGACGCACATAGCATTCGTATGCACATTTTGGGATTGATTTCTTATGGAGCAGTACATTTTCATGATATTTACTATTTGTTTTCGTACTGGGCAGGACTAGTCAGAGGAAAGTACCTGGATATATTTTGCATGCATTGATTGTTATCGAGGGGCCAAAAAAACGGGAGCTATAGTCTCAGTATTTACTTACGTGTCTGATATGACACGAAACGTTTAAAATAAGGAAAACCCTTCTAAACTGTTTTCAAAACGGCGGGACGTGCATATTAAACAAAGGATATATATAGATATAGCTATTTCTTATAATAGAAGTCCGCCACAGTGCCGCGATACGCGCATCGCACAGCAATATGAAAAGTTTGATATGCATTTCTTTCCGATGTTTTAATGATATTTATATGTTATAGTTTTGATGTATATCATGTTGGTTTTCGTATTGGATTTAGATATTGGTGTCTTCACTATGACTCCCATGATTGCGGGATACTTGACGGAGTTTTACTTTTGATTGATATACTCGTTTTCATGCGCATGCATTGCGCTACGATGTGCTTTATGTATTTACGATTTCGGGACCTCGACGACTTAGTCTTTTACTGAAATGTTTTAGTATTGAGGGGCTTAAATTTAAATTCGGGGACCGAATTTCTTTAAGGGGGGAAGATTGCAATATTTCAGAAAAATAAAATATTATTTTTGGGAATATTTATAATTAAATAATAAAATATTGAATATTTTAATAGGGCGGTATAATTAAATACCGATAAATGGGGAAAAATTTGAAATTTTTTAGAAATTACTGAAATGAGGGTGCTTTATGTGATTCATGCAAATAATGAAAGTTTATGATTTATTTGACACTATTTTAGTGCTAATCGCGATTAAAAATCGCTAATCGGACTTTAAGCGTGTTTTGTGCACATGTCATTTTTTAACACTTGTTACATTTTTCCTACATGTTTTGGGTGTATGGTTATTGTTTTGGGTTTACTATTGAGGAGAGAAGGAAATAAAAGAAAAGAAAAAGGAAAATGGAAATGAATAAAGAAATAAGCATGGGCAAGTGAGAGAGTGTGAGGGGTCAAGAGAGAGCCACACCCTTTTGTCTCCCCCTCATTTTCATTATCTCTTTCTCTCTCCCTTAACTCCATGGCAGCACCTCCTCCACCTCCTCTTCAACCATGCAAAACACCCTCAACCCCACATCAAAACCCCATCCCCATTTCAATAAAAAGATGCATGAGCTCAATAGCTACACATTGGACCAAGAAAGATTGCATTTTGGACACTTGGGCAAATCAAGAATTTTCTTGAGTTGCCAAATGAGGTATTACCCATATTTGTTTAGAACCGATTTAGTGATGAATTGTGAACTTTGAAAATTTAAAATTAAGCTTAGGGTTTTGATTTGATCCCAAAGGTGCAATTTGAGGCTTAATAGTGACTTTAAACCCCTGTGGTGATTGATTGGAGACCTAAACCAGAGAGTAGAACCCATTTTAGCGAACTTAGAAACCCGATATCGGAAGAATTTTGGATTCTGTGAGTGTATTATGAAATCTGCTAACACCCGGAGCCTCTGAAATTTTTTTAGCAAACACAGAGTGATGTGCAGGTAACCTGGAGTGTACCACCAAAGCCCTAGCCCTTACCCTCTCCTCCAGGCCGCAAATTAATTCTTTCTGGCTGCAATTTGCGGCCAGAGCAGGTTGAAAATGGTTCTTTTTTGTTCCAGGGCCTTATCTCCAGTAAATTTGACCCTTGGCATATGCAAAATTGACTGATTTGACCTAGGGTAGAATCTGGGATCATTTTCTTGTGTTGGCGCATTGTTTTACGACTTGTTTTAACATGGATTTTGGTATTTGATAATTCGTTTCAGTCGGGTAGCGTTTGAACGTCAACGACTAGGGTTATTGGTCGTGTTTGCATGCGAGGCTATAGGTTTTTACCTATGAGCGTAGCGTGTGCCTTTTTTGGTTTTCCGATGTGATTTTAATACGCAGTTGCGATTAGATTATATGTGTAGGTACCCCATGTGATGTCGAGACGTTGAAGATGAAGATGGCGATATCGGCATTGGCACACAAGAAGCAAGGTGAGTAGATATATATCTACGGGGGAAGTCGAGTGGATGGCGTATAGCACCCCCGCAGTTCGTTGTGATGTATACGAATACGCATACACATATATAAATATTATGTTAATATGAGATTATTGATGTTTAAGATAGATACTAGGTGTTCATGGATTAGTAGTGTTGCTTGCGGAACCCTAGAGTAGTTGTTGCACCCCCCCCCCCCCCACACACACTTGCATACATTCATTCTTTTACATGTGCGTATATGGGGATATGTATATATATATACACACACACACATGGGTATGGGACTGTGTGTGTGTGTGTGTATACGTATACATATACATGGATTATGAGGATAGTACTTGGGATTTGAGATGAGTCGATGAGATTGGGCTTGAGGCCGTGAGATCGGGGATGTGACAGGGTTCGTATTTGAGATAAGACATGATGTTTTAGCGGGTCCTTTGACGTGGTGTTTTCATACACACGCATGCATACATAGATGGTATTAGTATTATACTAGACATAGATCAGTACCCCGGATCATGATATTTGATAAAGAGGATACCAGATGAATAATGTGATAGATGTGACATTTGACCCGTACCCAGATTTGGGAGGCCGTACAATGGATTTACCGTACGAGCTTTATATTGATGATAGATCCGCACTCTTGACTTGAGGATGTCATATTATAGATATTGTATCGTATATGATACTATTGAGGCGGGATCACCGACTATTATATATATATATATTTATGTATTGACTTAGATGTTAGGCGGTTTCCTTACCTTTCGTTTAGCCTGTTAGCTCAGCCCTATAGTTAGTGTAGTTGTTAGACTAGATTTGATTCCTACCTATTTCAAAACTAACAAATCGTGGATATTTTAAAAGACAGGCCAAAGGATTCTACGGATATTTCAAAAGGACGTATCTTTTCTTAAAAACACCGTAGTCCTTATTTTCAAAATACCACGATTTGTGTTATTTCAAATGGAAAAACTGTATGACTCATATTATATAAATGCAGATTAGTTATCGTTGTGTTTATTATTCAGATACCGCATATTATTACTGTTCGCATCACATTTGCAGGTTTATATTGTATTTCCATATGCCATTATTGAGATTATGCTTTCAGGACACCAGCACCATTACCGATGATGTGTATGTTCCACATACACTTACTTTTCGGCTCACACACATCATCATCGGTAATTGCCATGTCACTTACACTTTAGAGAATATTATTTCATTGATATAGCTTGTTAGCTGATAGTTTCGACATGATATTAGTGTACTTGCTTTATATGCTAGTTTAGACATTGCAGTTATTACTTGCTACTTCATGCATATTATTATTCACTGTTTACTTGCTATTGATGATTGGATTTCGGATTTTCATGAGATTTCCTGGATTTGGGGGAAAACCGCAAGAATATATGTAAACTTCGTTCTCTTTTTAAAATGAAAAGCGTGGTTTTCCCATGATGTATGAGTCGTCTACCATGAGTTTTCATGATTGCTGTTGGATTTGGAAACCCGATTCGAGGAGTTGGATGAACCGTCTCGGGTACATGGTGGGCCCGGTATGGTACCCTGGGGCCAGAAGTTCGAGTTGTATTTGATGAGCCTGGCAGGGGAGCACTACCTACCGGTGATATTATTTGGACTCGTCGGTTATCCGGAGGATACCGGCCGGAGTCATGAGATGGTTTTAAGCTGATCTGTTCTGCCGGAGCCCACGGGCCGATCCCGCAGATGATACGGATGCCTGAGATATTGAGATTTGAGACACTGAGATTTTGAGTTTTGATAATACAGGCCAGTCCGGGTAGCCGGAGCCTGAGATATTGAGATATTGGGATTTATGTTTTGTGTCGATACTTGACACGGATTTCTCTGTTGATTTCATTGATGATACTCAATTTATATACTTATAGAAATCCCATTGAATAAAACAGTTGTCTCACTCTTTTCATTATATTATATTCATATCTCATACATATGATATATTGCTACCTGAGGCACTGACACGAGTACTGGGATTACACTTATGTATAGATGTTTACCCTTGCCACCTTTTCATGCTTTAGACTTTATCATTTGAGGATATTACTGATCGTATGACCTAGGATTGCGTCATACATACGATTTCTGCTCTGTGATGTTTTCTACTCACGAGTTGGCAACTCACCCCCGTTGTGCCATAGTTTCTTGCAGGTTTTGCCGTATAGGTTCCGTTACGGCTTTGCTGGCACACTTCTTCCATTCCGGGTGATTTGCTAGTAGGTGGGTCCACTTGTATCCTGACCACCATTTTACTTTATTTATTCATTGTATCTAGTAAACTCCATCAACCAAACATGTATTTATTTCAGACTTAGAGACTAGAGTTGTTATTCTTTCAACCTTAGAGTCGCGCGTTATATTGCTATGAATTTCATGCTGTTTTGAGTTTCCTTTTTGGTTTTTCCTTGCCCTTTGGCGTTGTATATTGTATTGCTTGCATGGTTGTGACCGTCGATTGACGAAGAGCTAGCTCCCGCTTGGGGATGCCTTTTATCATTCATGTATATATTATCTTGTTGTATCCCATTCGGTGCCAGTTTTTACAAAGGAAACTCTACCGAAATTTTTAGAAAATACTTGATGTTTTAAAAACGCATAATTCGGTTTATTCTATTAAACGACTCGTTTTAAAATAAGTTTCTTCTTACCTAAAATGGTTTTAGATTTATGGGCTTTTGGCTTACTTGAATTAGATGTGGTCCAGTAGACTTCATATGATTCAAGTTCCAGTCACGGGCTATTTCGGGTCGTGACAACTTTCATCGATACATACTTGAGGTTCCTATCACCATGGTTTGAGCGCAGATTGAGCTACTGCTAATGTTTCGGTCAGGGCGATCTCGTCATGGAAGAGGACTGACCATCATGTTTTCTGATGACACGAGAACGTCTCGATTTTGTATTGGTGTTGTGACTTCTCGTTTGAGGCGAGTGTTCGGTTTTGCACCGTATGATCGGGCAGTTGATAGAGGCTTCCAGTTGTACGAGGACTGTTGATGTGCATCATACCTCAGAGATTGCGATGTCGTCTAATGTGCAGACAGATGACCCAGCTGTTGCTGAGATTGATAGGATGTCTCCTCCATACTTTACGAGCTGAGATCGCTGGAGCTTTAAGACAGAGCTGCGACAGATGATTGTAATGTTCCTAGGCACACTAATGAGGTCTCACAAGGCATCAACCATGCCAATTTCAAAAATTCCGGTGCCGAGAAACCCTAATGCAATCGTTGACTAGAGAATAGGCGAAACATGCAACTAGTTAACAACTTAACTATGAGTGAACGGAAAATACAACCTTTGTAGATCCGGTCCTCCACCTCCATAGCTCCGCGACGATGTCCCTTCGCTGCGATCATCGGATCTCGGACTCTAGTGTTGATTTCATCGGAGAAATGATCGGGCTAGGTCGTCGACTTCGATGCCGAAGATGATCTACGTCGAGGCAACTCAAGATCAAGCTCCAACTTCACCAAGTCATGAAACTTGTGAAGAAAATACCCTATACTACATGGCAAGTGGTAGAGGATGAAGAAATAGGAAGTGGGCTCACTTTAGAATTGGATTTCTCACTCTTTTTCTCAAATCACCATTGAAGCTAGCAAGCTTCTTTCTTCTTCAAGAAGAAGAAGAAGAAGAAGATAATATGATAAGAATATTTAAAAAAGAAAATAAAGTCATTCTTATCATATTAGCAACCATGGTTAAGTGTAGAGAATAAACTAACGTTAGGTGAATGGTTAGGTTTAGGAAAGAAAACAAGAATGGTCAAAGCTTCTTGAAGCTTCAAAGAAACAAACAAAAGAAGCAACCTTTCTCTTTTCTTGCCCTAAAATAAATAAACAAAATAAATGAATAAGTAAATCAAAACCCTAACCATTGACATAACCATGGTTTAATCATACACACCCAAGTTTGCATGTATCATCAAACATGATACAAACTAGTGCACAAAATTATATCATATATACAATATGCACATCAGGTGAGAAAATCCATCTTAAGTGAACAAATACTAGTTAATGTAAAGTAATATATCATATATATAATTTTACATTAAATCATTAAATCAACACTTGATTTAACGATCCGGTCATATCGCATATAACCGACTAATATCAATAGTAACAACTTATCGAATCAACACTTGATCCGATAACCCGGCTATATCGCATATAACCGATCACTGTCACAAATCGCGAGAATCGAATACAGTATCACATACTGGTATTATTCTCGGTCCCGCACATATCTCATATGCGCTCCTATTTCGTTTCGCTTGAGCCAGGAAACCTCTGTGTAGGACTCTAAAGACTCGTCAATACGCCGGCAGCAGGTGATGATCATATCAAACACCCACAAGCCGCAAGCGGTCTGCTAAACGTAACGGCCACCCGGGTATTGAGCGATTAGAAGATCGACGAGCAAGCCCGCTCACACTCCTATGAATCCAACCAGTAACACTTACCGTACAGTCCGGTCTGTTCGTCTGATATGTCGCATATCTCGCCTAGGGGTGGTAAACGTCAGACCCCAGTAGCTCGATAAGTCGTGTCGATACGAGGTCTATAACAGTTCGAGAAACTACTGGTAACACTTACCAGTAAATCTCAGCAACCCTGGCCAAGGATTTCCGGTTATAGCCAATCGAACACAGCGCAACATCAACTCTCTATACCGGGAGAGACGAATCCCCTCCTATCGCTCATTGCCTCCATGTGATTCGGGACTGTACCCAAAAGCCACCGTTTTGCACGCCCTCTTGGACATGGTAAGGTGGAAATCAAAGCACAGTGGGAATCACACAAGACTCTATGACAATCTCGGGTCTACAGACTAACCTATACCAGTGTCACCAGAGAACTGCCATCTGACGTAAGGTATAATACCATCTGGGAGTTCTCGGCGAGTCTGTCCAGTGTACCCAGTCTCCATTGAGCACCCGTATATCATCTCTGATGTCAAACACCAATGGATATGGGATCATCCATCGCCCATCTGTATGGGTCGAGAAGGTATACGCTAGTCTACTCTGGTATATCGATGCCCCGTCTCGATACACCCATGACTAGGGACCTTGAAGGATGTACTTATGGACTACCATGTCCCCACTAGTATGATCCGCATCATGGTCCAAGTAGTCAAGTACACATCCTAAGGGCTTTACCAACATGTAACAGAGAGACAATCAGTGTACACGTTAAGGTAAAGAGTAACCAGATAGCATACTATCATGTCGAGCAAGAAAGTCCTCCCTATATATGTCCCAGCATCTACTACAATATACATCCTATATACAGTAATGGCCTCTAGGGCATACATATAACTAACATTCTCCCACTTGCACTAGGGCCATCTGTAGCAGTGGTTGTAGTATCTCATACTCAACCATCCCATAAAAGTCTCTCTCTGGGAAAAGGCCTTTGTGAGTGGATCCGCCGTGTTGTCCTCTGAGTCTGCTCTCCAAACCTCGATCTCCTTGGAGATCAACCATCTCCATGATCAGGTGATACTACCTTAGAATATGTCTGGATCACTGATGGGACGGACGTTCCTTGGTATAAGCCACAACTCCATTGTCACACAATGGGAGGAACTAAGTTCATCTCATGAACAAATATACATCCAGACTGCCTCTTTGGTAGCATCTTAAGTAGCGATGTATCTAGCCTTTATCGTCTAGTATGCCACGGTATCTAGCTTGGAACTCTTCCAACATACCGTCCCTTTACTGAGGGTAAAGACAATGCCTGTGACTGACATTCAGTCGTCCTTATAACCCTGAAACCTTTCCAGTGATTCTCCCCAGGATCGTTTGATACCTTCTCACTACTGCTAGTGAGAATCCTAGCTTCCAATTACATTAATCTCATAGATGAAAACTCAGGATTTAGGAGGTATCACTTTGATCCTATATGGAGAATCATTGTGATAAGCGGAGATTGACCGAGCGTAGCATAGGAAACTCCTTCCCTATCAAGAGTATGTCATCCACGTACTCTACGAGGATCACCACCATACTCCCTACTACCTTTTTGTTTATACAAGGTTCATCTACCATTTTGATGATGTCAAACTCTTTGACTAACACATCAAAACAGACGTTCCAACTCCGCGATGCCTGCTTTAATCTGTAAAGCAACTTGCACACATTTCCGCTGCTCCCACTGTTTACGAAGCCCTCTGGCTGTGTACTTATAGACGTTATCTTCTAAATCAATATTTAGAAAAGCAGTCATGACACCCAACCACCAGATATCGTAGTTATGGTATATAGCCGTGGCAAGTAGGATCTGGATGGACTGAAGCATAGCCACCGAAAAAGGTTTCATCATAATCCATGCCTGGTCAATGATGCAAACTTTTAACAAGTCTAGCTTTGAAAGTCTCAACTTTTCCATCTACACCAAGTAATCTTCTCAAGATATACTTGCTCCTGATGGGGATTTAGCCCTTCAGATATAGCAGCCAAAGTCCATACTTTGTTGGTGTATAAGGATTCCATCTCAGATCACTAAGCATCCAGCCATTCTTACAAAGTCCTACTCATGATGGCCAGCTCGAAACTAGTTGGGTCATCATCTCATGATGCAATCCTCGCTCCCACTTTCATAGAGAAACTAAAGTATCTCTCAAGTGGGTGAGAAAACCCTACTAGATCGGCGGAGAGGCTGAGGTTCGTTGGTTACTATAGAATCCTTTTGTTTCTGTCAAATCATCAGCTGCAGTTTTGTATAGCTGGAACCTTTCCAGTTGTACATAACTGACCTTGCCTCGAGCTTGTCCGGATTTTGCTTTTAGACATAGGCCGGACAACCCCAGATCTTAACTAACTTAAGATATGGGCTCTTCCCTTTCTATATCACATATGAAGCGGTAGGCTACTGATTTGATTGGAACCCTATTCAATAGGTATGCAACTTCTCAAGTGCATAACACCCAATAGGAAAAAGGTAATTCAGTAGTACTCATCATAAAGCACACCATATCAAATAGGGTGTATCTGCTCCACCCCGATATACCATCGTGCTATGGTGTATACGGAGGAGTAATTCTGAGAGAGAATCTCATTCTCCTTTAGAATAGTCCAGGATTTCCGTGCTCAAGTATTCTCCTCCTCGATCACATCAAAGGACATAATACTTATACCCGTATTTTGATTCTCTACTTCTAAATCATATTCTGTGAGTATCTCAAAAGGTTCGGACTTGTGTTTCAACAGGAACATATGTCTGAATCTTGAGAGATCATCAGAGAATGTAATGAAGTACAAAGAACCGGTCTTGGCATGTGTAGACAGGGGACCTACATACATCAACATGTATCATCCCAAGAGTTCACTAACTCTTTCTCTGTTTCCAGTAAACGGAGCTATGGTCATCTTATCTCTGTGACATGACTGGCAAGTTTCATAAGATGTAAATTCAAACTGATTTAAATATGCATCTAAATGTAACTTTAGCTAGTCGGGTCACATCGATCTGACCTAGTCTACAATACCTCAAGAAGGATCTGTTCATTTCTGAACTCTTCCTCTTATGTGTGTTCTGTATACTAAGAACTGTAGTTTGATTTAGAACATCAATGCTTTTAGATAACGTGCCTGAACCGATCAACTTTTGATATAGGAAATGTTCAAAACATTATCCAACAATACGAAATTTTATCATTTCTTTACTAATAAAGAGACTGATATGATTTTGTATATCAGGTTCGGTATCTAATAACATTCGTTCAGAATCAATGTATTTGGTAATACAGGGTGACAGTGACCAACAGACTTGGCTGCAACACTTGCCCCGTTTTGCCTCATGAAACTTATCACTCGTTCTCAGTTCTCTACCTTTCTATAGCCCTATATAGCTGGGATCCTGATCCGGTATCAAATACCCAGGACGTAGAGGATATTGAGAAACAGTTCTGTGTAACGAACACACCCGAAGATGATGCATCATATGCACTTTCTTCGTTTGGGCGGCACGGGAAATCTGGTATTCCCCAATTTCCTACTCTGTCTTATAACAATTATAAGTTGGAGCGGGACCAACGTTCCCCAGCTCAGTATAACAAGCGGGTTCGGTCAATACATCCGTATTATTATCTTGATTAAGGCGTGACATGGTCGCTACCGGAGAGAGAGAGAAGAAAACACTCAGCGTATGCTCTTGCAAGATCAGATTGGTTATAATTTTATCTAATCAGGATGGCTCCCACTGTTTTTATCAAATCTTCCTTCAAACCTTAAAAGGAAAGACTAGCCGGGATTAATTACACGTTACAAGTTCGCCAATCTTTCAGCCAGGCCAGTGTTGGTACTTTGAGGGAGGTTCCCCGTGCTTTCGCACGGACCTAATTACAGTAAACCTCGTTTTTCCAGAGGCGTAACCCCGTTGACACCTTTCTAGACACCTACTTGATCGGCTAATTGTAATGTGTAAAACTCTCCCAGGAGTAACTCTTACTCGCAGCGGGTATCGGGATCCAACTATCTCATAGAAGGTATGCAATCTCATTGCAAATTTCAACACTTGAAATTCCCGATAATATTTTGCCCCAAACGATCTATGACCTTGACAAGGTCAACAAACCATAGACCGCAAGTCAAGTTCAACCCGTCATTTCTTGATTGAATCAAACCCACCCGCACGACCCTTGACAAGGTCAACAAGGCCGTACGACTACCCTAACCCAATCTGCATCATATGCATAAGCAGATAAATACTGGTTAGCTACCGCACACTGCGCCTTGACAAGGTCAACAAACGCAGCACGAATACTAAGCAGGATTTATCTGAAATGACGGAGGGCTACGACAGGTTTTTCTGAAAACCTATTGCGTAATGAACTTGATATCGTTGTAGGATCGAATAAATTTTGAAATGGAGTGTTTTTGAGGCTTTTCTAGTTTTGCTAAAGGGGTCACTCCCGGTGAAGGGATCATCGGCCCTTTCCTCATCGAATAAGGTGCAGGATATATCATATATACCGCTGTACAAAGCAGAAACTATAGAAGCCATCAAAAGACAAACCGAGGGTTGTAGCATCTGCCAGTTATTGCTAAAGGGGTCACTCCCGGTGAAGGGATCTCGGCCCTTTCTTTATCGAATAAGGTGCAGGATGTTCTACAAGGAACACCGCGATGCAAAGCAAGAACTGTAGCTACCTGTTTTTAAGAAATTCGATTCCACAACATCTTAGGTTTCTTTTATTTCATTAATCACATTAATGAAGTCCCATCATTTAATTCACCTAAACATCACAGATAAATACGACGTACACTTATGCCATCCGCATTCGCCTCGATGTCCCCTCGTGCACCGTTAGGTTAGGTAACTAACGGCAGAGCGGGGCAGGGCTAGCGCGGGTGTAAAACATAAGTAACGCCTATATAATATATCATATATACTATATACAGTATTTATCACAGAACATCAAATGATCACATCACAGATATCGCAGCAGAAGAATCATATGAAATATTGGATATACTAGGACGTCCGTGTTTTCAATACGAGCCAGTATAAAACACGGATTCCACGGTCGCGATGAATAGCCAAACCCACACCCCCAAGACCCCTACGAGAGCGGCAAGCAACCCTGCCAATTCTAGAGTTAGGAGACCCGGACTTGACTCCTCGAGTTGGTCTCCCAATGGACTCCAGAACCCGGTTACTTGTGCCCTTCTCCTTGGGTCTATCCTAGTGCGGAAAAGTAAATAATATACAACAACGGTGACAACTTCCGCAACCTGGAAGTGCCCCAATAAAAGAATATTACATACAAGTTTTTACATGAATGAAAATGAAAAACACTCATCTCACATAAACCACCCCGGCTATTCAAACACGACGATCCAATACAACATATCCAGCAACACATAACATCACATGTCATCAACGTAAGTAAATATGCGCATCCCAATTGTCGTTGACATATAGCAACGAAACCGGCGATATCACATATTACACTTACGGTCGCAAAAAAGAAAGTGTAAAACTACAACAGTTGGAATCCGCAACCTCTTTAGATATCGCATGCCCAATCAAATGAATTCCTTAGACATCACATGCCTAACAATTATAAACCCCACATTTTAGTCTCATTATCGAAAACTCTTTTCAATATCAAGTCGGGCAATTCAACAAGATTCCCGACATCCTGATCGAATGCTCATCGCAAACTTCAGTAGACGGCCGCACCCCCGATGCCGTCGACGAAGTGCACCAAGGCGGAACACCGCTGCCGCGAGCACCCGAACGGATACTTTCGGCGACGGGGTTCTCCTACAGTCACTTGGTCGGGCTATGGGGTGAGGCTGTCTGTTAAGTTTACCCGGCGAGTATCCGCGTACGCTACGTGATTGCGACGGACTTTTGATCACATCAAAATTCCGTGGCAACCGATCAAGTGAGACTAAAGTGTTGTGTTTATAACATTCATTCAGTTATCTCATAACTACTTGTGAATTCCAATTATTGTATCACATTCCAAATAAATAGAAAATGTTAAACTTTCCGATCGAACAATCAAACACCCAAGTTTTCCCGAAACAGCTCAACACATGAAATAAGTTTAAGAACATTCACTTCGTGCCACAGTACCAACGGTCCAGCCGTAGAAGGGTCAAGCCAACGCCTCACATGTGGCATGCCGTACTGCCCCAAACCCTAAGGTTCAAAGGGCAGTTCAAGACGGTCACATAATCGAGTTAAGGTTTGTTGTCTTCTAGAGGGTCCATCGCGTTACTTGCACTACTTCGAACGTCTTTAAACTACGGAAAAATCCAACACTTGGAAATTTCCCGGCAGGGGAAAAAGTGGGTATTTATATTTGGTCGAACTTTTTAACATATTCAAAAATTATCCGGAAAAACACATAGACAAAGTTTGACAATCCGATCGAATCTACGAACTCCCAATACAACCCAAAATACTCAACTCTTGAGTAAATATTAAAAATTCTCAGAAAATACAGCACTTTCAGATAGACATTACTGTGCAAAAATAATTAAATAATGGGACTATATGGCCGCGGAACCACCGCCTGAGCCTGGCTCTTGCCGCGGTTCCGCGGCGGTTTAGTGGAATCAGACGGTCGTTTTGCACAGTAACCCTTATAAAACCCTGCTAATTTTTCTGCATATTTTTAATTCACAAAAATCCACAATTTTCAAAAATGTACAGAGAGTGGATTTTGCATTAGGGTTTCGGTTCGATCGGACTTCTAACTCCGTCTACACATCGCCTAAGGCTCTAGCTAGGCTCTGATACCACTGTAGGTCAGGCAGCCACCTCATCCAATGGGGTCGCCGTGGCACCAACGGGTCCCTCAGCCGCTACTTTTTACGCATGCCCCATCGCGAGGACTACAACCTGTTCCGGTCTCGGGACACCTTCCGGTCTCGGGACACCCTGGGGGTAAGAGCCTATATTTCGCCACACTGTCACATAGTGAGAACCCCCCATAGGTCGACATCCAATGCCTAGTAGCTCTGATACCACTGTAGGGTTCTTAGGCACACTAATGAGGTCTCACAAGGCATCAACCATGCCAATTTCAAAAATTCCGGTGCCGAGAAACCCTAATGCGATCGTTGACTAGAGAATAGGCGAAACATGCAACTAGTTAACAACTTAACTATGAGTGAACGGAAAATACAACCTTTGTAGATCCGGTACTCCATCTCCATAGCTCCGCGACGATGTCCCTTCGCTGCGATCATCGGATCTCGGACTCTAGTGTTGATTTCATCGGAGAAATGATCGGGCAGGTCGTCGACTTCGATGCCGAAGATGATCTACGTCGAGGCAACTCAAGATCAAGCTCCAACTTTACCAAGTCATGAAACTTGTGAAGAAAATACCCTATACTACATGTCAAGTGGTAGAGGATGAAGAAATAGGAAGTGGGTTCACTTTAGAATTGGATTTCTTACTCTTTTTCTCAAATCACCATTGAAGCTAGCAAGCTTCTTTCTTCTTCAAGAAGAAGAAGAAGAAGAAGATAATATGATAAGAATATTTAAAAAAGAAAATAAAGTCATTCTTATCATATTAGCAACCATGGTTAAGTGTAGAGAATAAACTAAGGTTAGGTGAATGGTTAGATTTAGGAAAGAAAACAAGAATGGTCAAAGCTTCTTGAAGCTTCAAAGAAACAAACAAAAGAAGCAACCTTTCTCTTTTCTTGCCCTAAAATAAATAAAAAAAATAAATGAATAAGTAAATTAAAATCCTAACCATTAACATAACCATGGTTTAATCATACACACCCAAGTTTGCATGTATTATCAAACATGATACAAACTAGTGCACAAAACTATATCATATATACAATGTGCACATCAAGTGAGAAAATCCATTTTAAGTGAACAAATACTAGTTAATGTAAAGTAATATATCATATATATAATTATACATTAAATCATTAAGTCAACACTTCATTTAACGATCCGGTCATATCGCATATAACCGACTAATATCAATAGTAACAACTTATCGAATCAACACTTGATCCGATAACCCGGCTATATCGCATATAACCGATCACTGTCACAAATCGCGAGAATCGAATTCAGTATCACATACTGGTATTATTCTCGGTCCCGCACATATCTCATATGCGCTCCTATTTCGTTTCACTTGAGCCAGGAAACCTCTGTGTAGGACTCTAAAGACTCGTCAATACGCCGGCAGCAGGTGATGATCATATCAAACACCCACAAGCCGCAAGCGGTCTGCTAAACGTAACGGCCACCCGGGTATTGAGCGATCAGAAGATCGACGAGCAAGCCCGCTCACACTCCTGTGAATCCAACCAGTAACACTTACCGTACAGTCCGGTCTGTTCGTCTGATATGTCGCATATCTCGCCTAGGGGTGGTAAACGTCAGACCCCAGTAGCTCGATATGTCGTGTCGATATGAGGTCTATAACAGTTCGAGAAACTACTGGTAACACTTACCAATAAATCTCAGCAACCCTGGCCAGGGATTTCCGGTTATAGCCAATCGAACACAGCGCAACATCAACTCCCTATACCGGGAGAGACGAATCCCCTCCTATCGCTGTGATTCGGGACTGTACCCAAAAGCCACCGTTTTGCACGCCCTCTTGGACGTGGTAAGGTGGAAATCAAAGCACAGTGGGAATCACACAAGACTCTATGACGATCTCGGGTCTACAGACTAACTTGTACCAGTGTCACCAGAGAACTGCCATCTGACGTAAGGTATAATACCATCTGGGAGTTCTCGGCGAGTCCGTCCAGTGTACCCAGTCTCCACTGAGCACCCGTATATCATCTCTAATGTCAAACACCAATGGATATGGGATCATCCATCGCCCATCTGTATGGGTCGAGAAGGTATATGCTAGTCTACTGTGGTATATCGATGCCCCGTCTCGATACACCCACGATTAGGGACCTTGAAAGATGTACTTATGGACTACCATGTCCCCACTAGTATGATCCGCATCATGGTCCAGGTAGTCAAGTACACATCCTAAGGGCTTTACCAACATGTAACAGAGAGACAATCAGTGTACACGTTAAGGTAAAGAGTAACCAGATAGTATACTATCATGTCGAGCAAGAAAGTCCTCCCTATATATGTCCCAGCATCCACTACAATATACATCCTATATACAGTAATGGCCTCTAGGGCATACATATAACTAACAATGATAGCTAGTCTACCTTGAGTTGAGAGACGAAGGGTATTCACATGTTGTCTAGGCGAAGTTAAAAGTTCGAACGAATGTTAGAAACCCATTTCTCCAAATTTAAAGTATTCGGACGAACATGCAAGTAAATCTGTGGACCCTCTAGAAGAATGAAACCCTAACTCGACATGATGACCATGGAACTGCTTGTGAACCTTAGGGTTTGTGGTAGTTTAGCAGTGCCATCAGTGAGGCTTGGGTTTGCCCTTCTATGGTTGGTCCATAGATACTGTGGCGTATACTAGATACTATTAAACTGTGCTCAGAGTTGAGCTTTCAGGGAATTATGGGACTTTAACAAATCGAACGAAAAGTTTAACGTCGTACGGATATCATGTGATAGGAGACCAGTAAGTGGACCAGCTTTAGATAGAGGACCTTATCCAGATGCGTTGTGAGTTGATCGAGAACGGACGAGTATTGAGTATTCCTCCGATGATATGGATGAGTTCCCGAGGATGTGTTCGGCTAGAGATCTTCTACAGAGTGATGAAGATACCAAGTTCACAATTTCTAGTCCGTGTGAGAGATTTCGGATTGACTGTAGCCGAGACAATTGCAGTACGCAGATAACATGACGTGACGTCGAAGAAGACGATAATAAAGACGAATGGAACAAGAGGTTCGTGCGTGATGTCAACGAGCTGTTGTTACTCCCCGTTGAGATTAGAGATCTGATATGTATACAGAGACGTGAGATACGACCAGTTCCCGAGAAAAAGCTGTGCTGAGAACGCAGATGTCCAGAAAGCGAGAAAAGATTTTGTAAGAGTACCCGCCTCCGTATAGTTCGGCATAGGCAAGATCGGAAGAGACCCTGAGCATGTTCCTTCCAGGACACTGCTGCGATAAGATTTGCACCCGGATCAGATGTGGGATGTGTATTCAGAGGACCAGAGGCCGACGCCAGTGACGTGCTGCTTTACGAGTGGTCATACAAATTGGCCAAGAGACGACCAGAGAAGTGCCAGAGCGGAATCGTTTCCGTTATCACACCAGACCGGACCGGACCGATGAGCCGATGGATTGCGAGATTAGTAATCCACAGAGAAGTGAGGGCCCAGAGACAGAGGACGCCAGACCGTGAGCATGGGGAAGCGGATGTTCTTGCTCTGCCAGTTTTGTGCGCACCAATATTTTTCGACATTGTAGGAGGTGCACCTCAATGCAATTTGTTGCAATTTGCGTTTGTGATTCGAGTATCACGCTTATATCGCTTGGATTTGAGTTTTGATGATGAGTTTCATGATATTGATTTCGTGCACCATGGCTGCACCTACTGGGTATTTATATTTGGTGCATATCTATTGCACTTGATATTGATTTTGTTCCTTGGCTACACATGTTTATGACTTCCTGGATTTCATACAGTTGATTTGATTTTGTGCATGTGGTACGCACTCGATTTGATTTTGCACTCGGTATAGCTTACATATACTTGCAGTGCATTGATATGTGTTTTGTACACACAGTTGCACACGTTTATGATTTTATACACCTTGGTACACTCGGTGTTGCTTTTTACGCATTTGAGTTATTGATTTGTATTTCGTGCATTTGTTGCACCAGATTTGCATTTCATGCATTTGATGCACCAGATTTGTATTTTTGTGCACTTGATGCACCAGATTAGTATTTTTGTACATTGTTGCACTAGACTTGCATTTCATGCGTTTGTTGTACCATATGGGTATTTCGTGCATTGGTTGCACTAGATTTATACTCCGTATATTAGTTGCACCCGATTTATGTCTTTGAGCATTGTTTTACCAGATTTATGTTTTTTTGCGTGTTTGCACTTGACGGTCGTTCTCATGCATGCTGCTGCACTAGATGATTTTTACGGACCTGACGCATTTGATTTGGATCTTTGCGCATATTAGGCACTTGGTATTGGATTTCGTGCGCATCGAATGCACTTGAGTGAGATCTTATTCGTGCATGTCGGATGCACTTGAATTAGATTTCATTTGTACATGACGGATTCTCTTGATTTGGATTTTCGCGCATGATATGAGATGTGATTTTGTGCACACCGGATGCACTCGATTGATATTTTCGTGCGCAATAGATGCACCAGATATTGTTTTCGTGCACACCTGTTGCACTGGACAGATGCTTTCATGCACACCCGTTGCACTTAGTTCTTCTTTGTGCATATTGTGGCACCTGTGTTTGGATTTGATTTCCGTGCGTACCGAACGCACGTGATTGTTGGATACGCCTTTTGAGGCTGATTTTGCTTTTGAGCACCTTGTTTTCATGTTGGGCACTATATTGTATATTAACCAAACAGGACTGATCTAGGGACAGTACCTGGGTATTTTGCGTGCATTAAAAAGTTAACAAGAGGTTTTCAAAAAGGAGCTATAGTCTCACTATTTCCTACGTGTCCGCGAGCGGCACGAACGTTCATAAAGGAAAACTTTTTGGGATATTTCAAGACGGCGGAACGTTTAATTTGAGCAAAAACACATATAAGTATATTTACTACTTTACAAATGAGCGTCCGCCCCTTCTTACCGTGGGTTACGCATCACACGGCAATTCAGAAAAGATTTTGCATGTGTTTTATTCAGTTTTAAGATTTTTCCAAGGATGCGTGCTATATATACGTATTATAGTATTTGACTATGCATATTGGATTTCAGTAGAGCATTTTAAGATCTGTATCTCCATTGTAACTCTGATGATATGCGTGCAAATCTGTCGATTTGCAAGATGCTTGACGGAGTTCGATTTTGAGTTTGTATTCGTTTTCAGTCGCACGCGATGCGCTGCGGCTTTTCTATATCTTCAATGATTTCGGAGCCCCGTCGATTTGAGTTGATTACTGAAATGTTTTATCATTTGGGGGTTTGAATTTAAATTCGGGGACCGAATTTCTTTAAGGGGGAAGATTGTAACATTTCAGAAAATATAAAATATTATTTTGGAATTTAATATTAAAATAATATATTTCGTGAAAACTACCCAATTTACGAAATTGGGGTTTTCGTAAAAAGGTATAAATATATACCAATAATTGTTAATTTTTGGGAAATTAAAATGATTTTATTCATTTAAACAGTATATTTATCGGGTTTGGCATTTTTAAAAATTTATTATATGCTGTTTGGATAAAAACCGATTAGTGCACTGCTAATCGCGATTAGGCCAAATCCGTGTCTCTACAGTTTTCCATGGCTAGTGCATCATGTCATGTTATGTTTTGATTACTCGTTATTTCTTATGTTGTTTTTAGGGTATTATGTGTTATGGTTTTAAAGATAAAAAGAGAAGAAAATGAAAAGGGGTAAAAGGGTAATAAGAGTGAAAGAAAGGGTGAGAATATGAGAAGAGAGAGAGGGGGGGGGGGCAGCCACATTTTCCTTCCACATTATTTATTTTCATCTTCTTCTTCCTCACTTCCCTCCACCTTCACCTCTATGAACCATCTCAAATTCTTCATCCAAACACTATAACCCCTTCATAAAAGATGATCCCCACTTCATCCTCTACACTTTAGACCAAGAAAAGTTGGATTTTGATGACTTGGGACAGCTAGGGTTTTTTCTTGGGTTGCCTAAATGAGATATAAGTTCTTCCTTTTAGTTAGTTTTAAGTTTTTTGTATTCTAGTTTAGTTAGAAGTTGTTTAGGTTAATTTATGTGTTGTATAGGAAATCCTAGAGAAGGGTTTGGGTAATTGTGAGGAATTGATGATGTATAGTGACTACTAACAAGACTTGAGTGGTGTTTTACTAACCTAGAACAGAAAATAGAACCCAACACGAACTTAGAACTTTCCGACATTGGTAAATTTGATGGTTTGTGAGTGTATTTAGAGATCTGGGATGACCCGTGACCTTTGTAAATAAAGTTCCCTTGACCATGAGACGTGCAGGCAAACATGAATCACCTCCTGAAACCTGAGCCCCTACCCCCACTATCTAGCCGAAGATTTAAGTGTATTGGCCGCAAATTGCAGCCATGTCGGGGAAATTTCGTGTGATTTTTGTTCCATAGCTTCCTTATCAGATATCTAGACTAACCCTATGTGCAAAATCCCTTAGTTTGTCCTATAGAGAAATATGGAAGGGGTTTTCCAAGGTTGCTGTTTTCGTGTTTTGCGATTCTGAATTCTTGGGTTTTGGTATTTGGTTTTGTATTTGGTTGTGGGGCGTTTGTACGTCAACAACAAGGTTTTGTTGGGTTGTGTCACGACCCGAAAGTACGGAATATGACCGGCACTTAAACTACGAAACGTCTCGAGGCGTACGTAATCTAAGTAAGCCAAAAACCCAGAAATCCAAACCAAGAAAAGTAGTAGAGTGAAGGAAAACCAATTTAAAATCAAGTGGTTTTAATAGCATAAGCCGAGTTATGTGGTTTTTTAAAACATCAAAAATTTCCTGAAAATTTCGGCAGAGTCTCCTTTGTAAATACTGGCTCCCAAACGGGATACAACATGAATAGTATACGAAATCAATAAAAAGGCATCTTCAAGTGGGAGCTAGCTCTTCGTCAATCGACGGTCACAACCACACAAGCAATATAATATACAACGCCAACGGCGAGGATCAAAATTCAAAAGGAAACTCAAAACCATAAGAAAACCACAGAAATATAACGCGCGACTCTAAGGTCGAAGGAATAACATTACTGGTCTCTATCTCAAAATAAATACATGTTTGGTTGATGGAACTTCTAGATACAACAGAATAATGATATACAAGATATATAATAGGGGGACGATACAAGTAAACCCACCTACTAGCAAATCACCCGAAGGAAACTATGCCCGCAAAGCCGTAATGAAACCTGTAAGCAAACCTGCAAGAAACTGGGGCACAACGGGGGTGAGTTACCAACTCGTGAATAGAAAAACATCTACGAAAAGAAATCGCATAAATAACGCAATCCTAGGTCAATGATCATAATATATCCTCAAATATATAACCAGCAACCCATAACAATGGTTAGGGCAAATATCTAACCCAAGTGTAATTCAATGTGCCCGTGTCAGTGCCTCAGGTAGCAATATATCATATGAATGAGGTATGAATGCATGGAACAGAATGCATGTACTGACGAAAACTGCTTTCATAAATCAGTGAGATTTCTGTATTTTAAAAGTGAGGTACCATAAATGAAATCAGCATAAAACAGTGCCCAGCATCGACACAAAACAAGTGTCCAAATATCTTGATATCTCAATCACAATATCTAGGGCGCCGTCAATCCAGACCGGCCCCTACCATCCATCTCAAGACCACGACGGTATCCTCCGGATATCCGACGCGTCGGGTAATATCACCGGTCGGTAGTGCTCCCCTGCCAGGCTCAACGTCAACAACACATTCCTCTTGCCCTGGGGTACCGCACCGGGCCCACCATGTACCCGAAACGGTTCCTCCACTCCTCGAATCGGGTCTCGAAATCCATCAGCAAACTCATGGTGGACGACTCATACATCATGGGAAAACCGCACTTTTTATTTTTAAAAGGGAGAAAATGTTTATTTATGTTTTTGCGGTTTTCCTCCAAATCCAAGAAATCTCATGAAATTCGAATCCAAGTCATCAATAGCATGTAAACAGTGAATATAGGCATGAGAATCCATGAATGCGACACAACAGTGAATAATAACATGCATGAAGTAGTAGGCAATAACTACAATGTCTAACTAGCATATAAGGCAAGTACACTAATATCATGTCTAAACTATTAGCTAACAACCTATGTCAAATGAAATAGTATTTTCTAAAGTGTTCGTGACATGTCAATTACCGATGAAGATGTGTGTGAGCCGGCAAGTAAGTGTACGTGGTACATACGCGTCATCGGTAATGGTGCTGGTGTCCTAACAGCATGATATTAATAATGCAATAAGAAATTATAATATAAGTATGCGATGCGGAGCGAACAGTAAAAATGAGCGGGAGCTGAATACTAGACGCAACGATAACTAATCTGCACTAATCTAATAAGTCCTACAAATGGTGCCTTTTGAAATAACACGAATCATGGGGTTTTGAAAATAGGGGCTACGGTGTTTTTAAGAAAAGATACGTTTTTGAAATATCCGTAGAATCCCTTGACCTGTCTTTTAAAATACGCATGATTCGTAAGCTTGAAATAGGTAAGAATCGAATCTAATCTAACAACTAAACTAAACTAAAGGGCTAAGCTAACAAGCTGGACTACAGGTAAGGAAACCGCCTAACGTCTGAGTCGATACATATACATACCTGTATATATATTAGTCGGTGATCCCGCCTCAATAATATCATATCCGATACCATATCTATAATCAGACATCCCAAGTGAAGAGTGCGGATCAATCATCAAGATATAGCTCGTACGTAAATCCGTCGTACGGCATCCCCCGATTCTGGGTACGGGTCAAAATCACATTCATCATACTATTCACCTGGTATCCTCTTTATCAATATCATGATCTGGTACTGATCTACGTCTAGTACAATACTGATATCGCCTAAGTATGCATGCACGTGTGTAAAAACTACGTCAAGGACCCGCTACAACGTCATGTCGTATCTCAAATACGAACCCTGCTATATCACCGATCTCACGGCCTCAAATCAAATCTCATCGACTCATCATAAATCCCAAGTACTATCCCCAAATCCGTATGTGAACACACAGTCCCATACCTATGTGAACACATAATATATATTCCCGAATAAGCACAAAAGAAAGAAGAAAGTATGCAAGTATGGGTGGGTGTGTGCAAGTGTGGTGCGACCGCTACTCTAGGGCTTCGCGACACTCAATCATCCAAGAACACCAAATATCCATATTTATCATCAATAACTCAAACAATATATAAACAATATATATGTGTGTATACGTGTCCGTATACATCACCACGAACTGCGGGGGTGCTATACGCCATCCACCCGACTTCTCCCCGTAGATATAAATCTACTCACCTGGTCCTCGCTCGCCGGTGCCGACATCGCCACGCGCTTGCTGGTCGTCTCGAAGTCCACATGGGGTACCTACATATCATAACGCACCGTATCGCATTAAAATCCGACTCATGACCAAAACGACATACGAATCCCACATAGGTCAAAACCTATGGTTTGCTTTCACAAATCAACCCAAAACCCTCCACATCGGCGTACAAACGCCGAGTGATCGTGGAAAACTCAAACACGCCAATCATGGTTTCAAAATTCACTAATTATATAAGGAATAGGTTTTTAATTCGTCAAAACCATAAAAGTACATAAATCATTTTATTTCCCAAAACTCTAGTTAGCGGTCGTTAACCGTTTTAATACAAATCTTGATGTTTAAGCAAAACGAGTTGTCAAAATATTCGCTAAATAGCTTAATTAGGCCACAAAAACACTTACTAGATTTTAATCTCACTTCTTTATATTAATTACAAAAATCTAGTTTGCAAACCAACATAATTAGAATTTTTTTATCTAACAATTTAACTTAAGTTTTAAAACCTAGTTTACAAAATTATGCAATTTGGACAAATTTAAAAGTAGCAATTAGCAAGATGCAACAAGATTAAGTTTTCTATGTCTTAATATGCTAACTACACCATGACATTATAAACATTTTATAAAAACCCTAACCTTATTTAAAAACCCTAATCTTGAATTTCTAAATAGAAAATTAAACCAATTTAGATACCTAATTAAGTTGATTACAACAATTATCAACAAGATAACACTTGGAGCAAGATTATACCTCACAATTTGTAGATCTATCTTGCAAAAATCTTAGCCTCCAAAACTTGCTTCCATGCTCCAAGATCCACACTAGATTGGTTAAAGAATAATGGGTAATTGTTGGATTTGGGATTTATGAGGTTTTAATTTGACTTTTTCTTGAATTTTTTGAGCACTTTTGTGTTGGAAATGAAGTGGTAAAATTTGGGGCTGATCAAGGAGGGGTCTCGGCCAGATTGGGGAGAGAATGAGTGAGGAGAGAGAGAGAGAATGGGTTTGTGGCAAAAGTCAAACAAAACCCATACCCCAAAGTCAACACTTACTCTTTTCTTCATTCATTCTTCTCTTGTTGTTTGCTTGGACTTTTCTTTTCTCAAGTGGGGAATTGGGCAGCAAGGGTTCGGCCACAGTGGAAATGGGGGTGGGTGAGTGTGGGTGTGTGTGTGGGATGAGGGAAAATGATAAGTATTATACCCCCAAACATCCATTAACACTAAATTCACTATTTAAGCCTTTTTCTTCGATATTTTCTAAACCGTTTTGGCAAACCATTTCATTTCAAAAACCACATGATAAATATTTGTTTAATGTGTTATGATGCACAAATTTTTTTTCAACGCATTCCAATTTGTAATTTTCCCTAATTAAATATATTAGTGACGGCTTAAAATACTATTAAAATAACTAATTTCGGAAAAATTTTCAGAAAATTTGAAATTTCATCAGTGGCTCAATAAACACCAAATACTAGCAATTACATAGCTAGAATATGTATATTTAATTTTATAATAAAGATATTTGTATTTTGACTTTTTACAGAAAACCCTTTATTTTACCGTTTTTTTTGAAATTTCACCGAAACGATTTTCAAAACGTTACAATCTTCCCCCCTTAAAGAAATTCGGTCCCCGAATTTAAATTAAAACTCTCCCCAAATACTAAAACATCTAAACCAAAACCATCAAGTCGTCAGGGTTCCTAAATTGTAAATACATAAAACAAATCGTAGCGCAGCGCATGCGCATAAAAAAAATTGAGCATATAACTCAAATCACAACTCCGTCAAGCATCCCGCAATCATCGGAGTCATGGGGAAGACATCAATGCCAAATCCCAAGCAAAACCAATATGATATAACTCGAAACTATACATGTAAATATCGAATCTATATATGTAAGTATCTGAAGGAAATGCATGCCAAATCTCTTTAAGTCGCTGTGCACGCGTATAACACTGCACCGTGGCGGACGTCTATCATAAGAAATAACTATATACATATATACCTTTGTTTGAAATGTACGTTCCGCCGTTTTGGAAACAATTTAGAAGGGTCTCCTTGTTTTTAAACATTTCGTGTCATATCAGACACGTAGGTAAACACTGAGGCTATAGCTCGCTTTTTGGAAATCCTTTCAATAACTATCAATGCATGCAAAACATATTCAGGTACTGTCCTCTGACTAGTCCTGCTCAGTACGAAAACACATAGCGATATCATAAAAACGTACTGCTCTATAAGAAAAATCAATCCCAAAATACGCGTATGAATACTACGTGCGTCTTGTGCGCACGGAAATCAAATCCAAATATGTGCCATACATATGCACAGAAACAACATCTAAGTGCATCGGGTGTGCACGAAACATCTGTCGTAGGCAATATGTGTGCCTGACAGCAAAATCATGTGCATCTGACATGCACGAAAAATCTCGATTTAGTGCATCTGGTGTGCACCAAAATCACACTTCAAAACATGCGCCCAACATGCGCGAAAATCCAAATCAGGTGCATCCATCGTGCACGAAATCATGAAATCCAATATCAAGTGCAACACTGTGCAAAGATCGTAAATTCTCAATCATCAAAATCAAATCATGCGAATAAATCACCCAAAACATCGAAATCAATAATGGCGGAATAGTACCGCTCAAGCGCATCCTCTAAGAATCTCGGGCCAACTGTCGCGGTCACTAGAGGGACGTCTCGTCGATGATCATGAACTCTGGCCTGCTGGTGTGCGTAACAATGACCACTCCTGGGTCAAGGTCTTCACTGTGAATTACCAATCTCTCGGTCCATCGGCTCATCGGCCCTGTCAGATGTGCTAACGGGGATGATTCCGTTCTGGCACTTCTCTGGTCATCTCTCGATCAATCATCGCGACCACTCGTAAGACAGCATATCACTGGTGTCGGCCTCTGGCTCTCTGAATGTATGTGACACATCTGATCCTGGGTGCAAGTATCCTTGCAGCAGTGTCCTGGAAGGAATCCTGCTCACGGTCTCTTCCATGTCTCGTCTCTGCCAACTGTCCGGAAGTCATCGTCCTTTCCTATATCTGCATCTTGCTCCGGAACGACTGCATACTCATCGCGACTCCTTCTGGAAGGTAAATCCAAGTACCATGCCTCGGCATGCGCATCGCATCTCTGATGTCGGCGGAGTGGAACGTCATCTCATCTAAATCTGGTACGAACCTCTTACTTCACTTTTCTCTAATGTCGTCTGCTTTGGACTCGTCTCGTCGCGGCTGCATGGACTGAGCTCCAACGGCTATCCTCGTATCGGGAGTCTCCTAAGAAATGCATCTCACCGCCTAGCATCCGAATTAAGTCGAGCCATCCGATCGAGTCGTCAAAACCTCATAATCCCCAAGAGCTCAACCTCTTGGGCACAGTTTAATAGTATTAAGTACATACCACAGCATCGGTGGTCCAGCCGTAGAAGGGCAAACCCAAGCCTCACTAATAGCGCCGTAGAACTGCCGCAAACCCGAAGGTTCAAAGGCTTTCACATGGTCATTAAGTCGAGTTAGGGTTTCATTCTTCTAGAGGGACCATAGAATTGCCTGCATGTCCTTCCGACTACTTTCAACTTGGAATAATAGGTTTCTGACATTCGATCGTCTCTGTCGACTCCAACGTCTCCGCGTGAAGTCGTCTCTAGCTGGAATCAATCTATCTGATGACCTCGCATCGGGGTAGGCGAACGATCCACATGTCCTAGTCATTTATCCTCGATGACTAGCGACCTTCTACCATCTCTTAGTACAACTCGTTCTGCACTAACTCCAGCATCCGGGGCAATACCTCGTCGTTCGCAGCAATAACTGGCTCGCTCGTCTGCACGCTGAACAGTGCCTCGATCATCATGAATAAGCAACACACCAACGGTCATCAAGATCTGGCTGGACTCTATCATTGGCTCAATCCTCTAGTGTCGATCAGCACATCCGAGTAACCTCATAAAGGCGATCCGCCAAACGCTCATGGCGCGGAAACACAGTAAAAAGACACATCTCTGCAATCGTGTGTTGCCGAAATTTTGCCCTGGTCAGTCCTTGTTCGTGACGAGCTCGTGCTGACCGCAACTCTAGCTGTAGCTCTCCCTGCCCGTAATCGTGGCAGCAAAACCATAACTGGTACTGATGAAGCTAGATCGGAATGAATATAATACTGAGCAAAGAAATGTACATCCTAAGGCTTCTTAAGTGGAGTAGCGTATCGTAAATATGCCGCGGAACATACCTACGGTACGTCACTCTACTTTAGTCACCTATTCCATCAACCAAGGGTCATCCTACGCTCCGAAGGTAAAACCTAACGCTCTGATACCAACTTTGTCACGACCCGAAAGTACGGAACATGACCGGCGCTTAAACTACGAAACGTCTCGAGGCGTATGTAATCTAAGTAAGCCGAAAACCCAGAAATCCAAACCAAGAAAGGTAGTAGAGTGAAGGAAAACCAATTTAAAATCAAGTGGTTTTAATAGCATAAGCCGAGTTATGCGGTTTTTTTAAAACATCAAAAATTTCCTGAAAATTTCGGCAGAGTCTCCTTTGTAAATACTGGCTCCCAAACGGGATACAACATGAATAGTATACGAAATCAATAAAAAGGCATCCCCAAGTGGGAGCTAGCTCTTCGTCAATCAACGGTCACAACCACACAAGCAATATAATATACAACGCCAACGGCGAGGATCAAAATTCAAAAGGAAACTCAAAACCATAAGAAAACCACAGAAATATAACGCGCGACTCTAAGGTCGAAGGAATAACATTACTGGTCTCTATCTCAAAATAAATACATGTTTGGTTGATGGAACTTCTAGATACAACAGAATAATGATATACAAGATATATAATGGGGGTACGATACAAGTAAACCCACCTACTAGCAAATCACCCGAAGGAAACTATGCTCGCAAAGCCGTAATGAAACCTGTACGGCAAACCTGCAAGAAACTGGGGCACAACGGGGGTGAGTTGCCAACTCGTGAATAGAAAAACATCTACGAAAAGAAATCGCATAAATAACGCAATCCTAGGTCAATGATAATAATATATCCTCAAATATATAACCAGCAACCCATAACAATGGTTAGGGCAAATATCTAACCCAAGTGTAATTCAATGTGCCCGTGTCAGTGCCTCAGGTAGCAATATATCATATGAATGAGGTATGAATGCATGGAACAGAATGCATGTACTGACGAAAACTGCTTTCATAAATCAGTGAGATTTCTGTATTTTAAAAGTGAGGTACCATAAATGAAATCAGCATAAAACAGTGCCCAGCATCGACACAAAACAAGTGTCCAAATATCTCGATATCTCAATCACAATATCTAGGGCACCGTCAATCCAGACCGGCCCCTACCATCCATCTCAAGACCACGACGGTATCCTCCGGATATCCGACGCGTCGGGTAATATCACCGGTCGGTAGTGCTCCCCTGCCGGGCTCAACGTCAACAACACATTTCTCTTGCCCCGGGGTACCGCACCGGGCCCACCATGTACCCGAAACGGTTCCTCCACTCCTCGAATCGGGTCTCAAAATCCATCAGCAAACTCATGGTGGACGACTCATACATCATGGGAAAATCGCACTTTTTATTTTTAAAAGGGAGAAAAGGTTTATTTATGTTTTTGCGGTTTTCCTCCAAATCCAAGAAATCTCATGAAATTCGAATCCAAGTCATCAATAGCATGTAAACAGTGAATATAGGCATGAGAATCCATGAATGCGACACAACAGTGAATAATAACATGCATGAAGTAGTAGGCAATAACTACAATGTCTAACTAGCACATAAGGCAAGTACACTAATATCATGTCTAAACTATTAGCTAACAACCTATGTCAAATGAAATAGTATTTTCTAAAGTGTTCGTGACATGTCATAACGCACCATATCGCATTAAAATCCGACTCATGACCAAAACGACATACGAATCCCACATAGGTCAAAACCTATGGTTTGCTTTCACAAATCAACCCAAAACCCTCCACATCGGCGTACAAACGCCGAGTGATCGTGAAAAACTCAAAAACGCCAATCATGGTTTCAAAACTCACTAATTATATAAGGAATAGGTTTTTAATTCGTCAAAACCATAAAAGTACACAAATCGTTTTATTTCCCAAAACTCTAGTTAGCAGTCGTTAACCGTTTTAATACAAATCTTGATATTTAAGCAAAACGAGTTGTCAAAATATTCGCTAAATAGCTTAATTAGGCTACAAAAACACTTACTAGATTTTAATCTCACTTCTTTATATTAATTACAAAAATCTAGTTTGCAAACCAACATAATTAGAATTTTTTTATCTAACAATTTAACTTAAGTTTTAAAACCTAGTTTACAAAATTATGCAATTTGGACAAATTTAAAAGTAGCAATTAGCAAGATGCAACAAGATTAAGTTTTCTATGTCTTAATATGCTAACTACACCATGACATTATAAACATTTTATAAAAACCCTAACCTTATTTAAAAACCCTAATCTTGAATTTCTAAATAGAAAATTAAACCAATTTAGATACCTAATTAAGTTGATTACAACAATTATCAACAAGATAACACTTGGAGCAAGATTATACCTCACAATTTGTAGATCTATCTTGCAAAAATCTTAGCCTCCAAAACTTGCTTCCATGCTCCAAGATCCACACTAGATTGGTTAAAGAATAATGGGTAATTGTTGGATTTGGGATTTATGAGGTTTTAATTTGACTTTTTCTTGAATTTTTTGAGCACTTTTGTGTTGGAAATGAAGTGGTAAAATTTGGGGCTGATCAAGGAGGGGTCTCGGCCAGATTGGGGAGAGAATGAGTGAGGAGAGAGAGAGAGAATGGGTTTGTGGCAAAAGTCAAACAAAACCCATACCCCAAAGTCAACACTTACTCTTTTCTTCATTCATTCTTCTCTTGTTGTTTGCTTGGACTTTTCTTTTCTCAAGTGGGGAATTGGGCAGCAAGGGTTCGGCCACAGTGGAAATGGGGGTGGGTGAGTGTGGGCGTGTGTGTGGGATGAGGGAAAATGATAAGTATTATACCCCCAAACATCCATTAACACTAAATTCACTATTTAAGCCTTTTTCTTCGATATTTTCTAAACCGTTTTGGCAAACCATTTCATTTCAAAAACCACATGATAAAATTTTGTTTAATGTGTTATGATGCACAAAATTTGTTTCAACTCATTCCAATTTGTAATTTTCCCTAATTAAATATATTAGTGACGGCTTAAAATACTGTTAAAATAATTAATTTCGGAAAATTTTTCAGAAAATTTGAAATTTCATCAGTGGCTCAATAAACACCAAATACTAGCAATTACATAGCTAGAATATGTATATTTAATTTTATAATAAAGATATTTGTATTTTTGACTTTTTACAGAAAACCCCCTTATTTTACCGTTTTTTTTTGAAATTTCACCGAAACGATTTTCAAAACGTTACAGGTTGTTTTGCATGCTATGCTATAGGTTCTAACCTATAAACGCACCGTGTGCCGTATTGGTTTTCCGAACTCGATTTAATTAGCATTCGTGATATGTGTTGATATTGTAGGTACTTTCGTGTGGATTCCGAGACGATGGAGCATGGCGTCATCGACTTCGGCGAGCAAGGATCAAGGTGAGTAGATCTATGTCTACGGGGGAAGTCGGGTGGATGGCGTATAGCACCCCCGTAAGTTTTGATGGAAACCGATTTATAGAATACAGTTAAGGAACCCTAGACTAGAAAACTATAGGATATGGTTAGAGAAACAATATTAGAAAGCTAGGGATAGGGTTAAGGAATTAGTAGGAGATAAGATATACCTTGACTTAAATTATAGCTTAGAGTTTTGGTGACATGATATGATAGATATAGATAAGTAGTTGTAAAGCGAACCGATAGGAGATTATAGTGGCATAACATGAGGTTGATAATATACGACTTGAGATTGATAAGATGACTTGATGATATGTTGGTATACAGATGCGAGTCGATATGTGATAATTGATACCTATGCCGGTCCCATGATCTGAGATTGATACGGATGCGACCTGAGAGATAGGTATATATATGGATAATGTTGTGAATCTCGAATGATAGACCGTACGAGACGTGAGGTCCGTACCCTCCTTGTCATATAGCTTGTTAGGATCCCAAACTGTTTATTGACGCAGTACGATGAGTTACCGTACGTGATGAGTTTATTGATGATTGATCCATACCCTTGACTAGAGGAGGCCGATTGATAGATTCACCGACTCGGTCATGTTAGATACGTATACCTTATACTTTTTAGCTGTCATTTTACTTTATGCTACATTCATGTCATTACTATTGCATTTCATATACCTGTGCTAGTACACCTGCACCATTATCGATGATGCATATGTCACACTTACACAAATTGGCCGGCTCACACACTCCATCATCGATAATTGCCATGTCTTTACACAGTAGAATTACTGCATCATGATATGACTCTTTGCATAATTTACTTGCTATTGTTGGATATACTCCTTTATACGATGTTTCATTTGACCTTGGAGGTATTGGGCACTTTGGGATATATTTTAAAACTGGATTCATTTTAAAGAGCGGTTTTCCCTTGATATATGCATATTACTGTTCCATATTGCATGATTTACGGATATGCTTACATTCTGTTATATGTCGCATACATCATGCTTTACAATTTTTACGTATTGAAATATGTTGTTTTCATGAGATTTTTGGGATTTGAGAACCGTGGTTATTTCAAAGGAAAGTATGTATTGTTTTAAAAATCCGGTTTCTCTTGATATGATATTTCAGTGCGTCCACCGTGCGTTTTCTCGGTTCTGAGACGTGTGATATGTGAAACCCGATTCGAGGAGTTGGATGATCCGTTTGCGGGTTCATGGTGGACCCGGTATGGTATCCCGGAGTGAGAACGGATTGTTGCGCAGTAGACGATGAGCCTGGCAGAGGGACTACTACCTACCGGTGATTGGTTGGACCTGGCGATTATCCGGAGGATACCGACCGGAATCATGAGATGGCTATAGGCCGATTCGTACTACCTGAGCCCGCGGGCCGATCCCGTAGACGATACGGAGCCTGAGATATAAGGATTTACGTGTCGATACTGGACACGTGTTTCATGATGTTTCGAGTGTCGGTGTTGGACACTCAGATTCCATGATTTGATGTGTCATTGATGGACACACACTCCTCGATATCCTCATATATATTTTGTAAGTCCACGTTAGCTCTCCCGGTTCTTTCGGGCTTGCGGAAACGGTGAAAAACGATTTTTTTGGGTTATGTAACATGGACTATAAAATACGGATCTTTGCTAAACTACACACTAGCAACTAACTAGAGCTTTACCTACTCGGTTAGGGGTTATACCTCAACTTGAACTCCTTCTCTTTGACTCCTTATGGTGGTCGGATGGTTCTCTCCTCGTCGCCTTCTCTTGCCGAAGATGGATCCACCTGAGGGTCTCTACCTTGAGCTCCTTTCTCGAACTTGAGGAAAACTAAAGTGTTCGGTTTGCTAGACCTTCAACCTTAGGATGAGTAGAGAGTGGCTTTGGTGTTTTATCTCAAAGGAAATGGTTCTCAACTCATGAGAAGAATTTTCCTTGAGCTAGAGGAAGAGGAAGAGGAAAAAATGAGAGAGAATGAGAATGAGAGAAAATGAGAGAGTTTTTACAACCATAACAAAATATATGTGAATTAACTAATTAACAATATTAATCAAAAAGGAAAAAGGTGATGGTATGTTGAAATGACCATTATCATTTCACATTAAATGAGTTTTGCAAAGATCAATGAACATCCTTGCTTGAAATGATGATGGTCAACTTTTCAACCTTGGTCAACAAGTCAACCTTGGTCAACAAGTCAACAACCCTAACCATAACTCAATTTTCTTTAATTAATATTATTAATTGATATTTCACATATTCATTAGGGTTTGGTAAACGACAACCGTCAACTGTGCATACACACCCGTACCAAAACCCTAATGAGAATCCTCTTTCTCTGCCTCAGTCAACTGTGCATACACACCCGCATTCGTGTTCCGAGGAACATGAATACAATGAAATAAAACTAACCCCAAAGCATATACTAGGATCTGGCTCAAATCAGAGCCCGCTAGTAATGACTGTCCGGGCACCAAACGTGCACAAGTGCGCGGATGTGAACGAACCCTGTCGTAAAACCATGCGACCTCTACTCTGTTTTGCCCAAAGGCGAATAACACTCTGTGTGGGACTCTAAAGTCTCGACACTACGCTGGCAATGGGTTTAACCATAGACCGCAAGCGGCACTAGCTGTACGTAACGGCCCCCCCAGATAGATGCCGATAAGAAGACTGATGAGGCGAACCCATCCGAACTCCTACTGAGCCTGTCTGTGAAAATCTGCGTACAGTCCGGTCTGTTCGTCTGAGAATATCGCATGGCGGGCCTAGGGGGTGGTAAACGTCAGTCCCCTAATAGCGGTACAAGTCGTGTCGGAGTGTAGCCCAGAACACCCTGAGATAACACTGGAAACCTTTCAGTATATCTTGCTTGCCCTGGCCAGGGACGACTATGTGTAATGGCTCTCCTAGACACAGCAAAATATCAACTCCCAATACCGGGAGAGACGAATCCTATCTAACCGTCACTGCCTCCAAGTGCTTCAGGACTGCACCCAACTACTACCTGTTTGCACGACTCCTTTGAGCCATGGTAGGGTAGTAATCAAAGTACAGTGGGAACACACTCGAGACGAAGTGACAGTGTCAAGTCAGCGGACTAAGCTGTACTCATGTCACCTGGGAACTGATAACTGACGATAGGTATAGTACCAACCAACAGTTCCCGACGAGTCTTGTCCAGTGTACTCGTAACCTAACGAGCACCCGCATACTATCTCAAGTACGACGTACTGACGGCTGTGGGACAGACCGTCTCCTGTGCTGGGATGAGAAGCGCATACGCTAGTCTACTCCGGAGTATCGATGCCCTGTCTCGATAGTCTTACGACTAGGGACCTGCATAAGGATGTGCTTGTGGATTACCCAGCCCCCACGAGTGTGACTGCCATCACAATTCTGGTAATCAAGCAAAGATCCTAAAGGCTCCACTAATGTGTATAGGCGATATGTTAAAAGAAACACACGTACACGCATTGAAGTAGAAACAAACCAAGTAGCATACTACTATTTTGAGCAAGATTGTGTATACAATGGTGAATATCCCAAGCTTCCATTAAGTAATATACAAACTAGTATGATACAGTAATGGCCTCTAGGGCATATACACTAACATATTTACATGCATATGTTTGATATTTACGTGCATGATATTGTTGTGTCATTGGTTGACACGTGGACGAGATCCACATGCATACTGGCATTGATTATATTGTTGGATGATATCTACATGCATACAGGCATTGATTATTCATTGTTGGCATATATGTAGATACGGTCACCCTAGATATCATAGTATTACCTTCATGATATAGTTGACCTAGGAAATCGTTGTTTATTCGATTTCTACCTGTTGATGTTTTCTACTCACGAGTTGGCAACTCACCCTCATTGTGCCACAGTTTTTGCAGGTTGACCGCTTGGATCGGTAGCGGCTTAGTTGGCGCACAGCTTGCTTTGGGGAGTTTTGCCTTGGTAGGTGGGACATTTGTATCGTGCCCACTCTCGTATTTATTACACATATTGTATCTAGTCAACTCTATCAATCAAAACTATTATTTGTATAAATGGTAAGACTTAGTGAGAATTGTAGTTGCGAGACTTGAGCGATGGGTTTTTATGTTCGCTTTTTGGGTTGATGTCTTGCTTTATTCTTTATCTTTTGTGTCGATCTTCGCCGATTGGGCGTCGTATACTTATTTTATTACTTGCGTGGTTGTGATCCGCCGTTTGGCGAAGAGCTAGCTCCTTCTTGGGATGCCTTTTATATTATCTTGTATTTGTGGTTTTGGATCAAAATATATAAAGGAGGTGCTGCCCAAATTTCTAAAAGACGAACATGTTTTACAACAAGTAGGATAAACTTGCATTTTTCATATTTCCTTTTTTTATGCATTTAATAAAACAATTTTCTTCATTATACCTTATTTCAAAACTTCACTTCTTTTATTTTCTTAAAAAGGTTTAGATTTCTGGGTTTCAGCTTACTCGAATTACATTACGCCTTTAGACGTTGCGTGATTTAAGTGCTGGTCATGAGCTAATATTTCGGATCGTGACACAACTCCTCTACTAATCAGTCTCGCAAAGCTCGTTTGCGAAGCTATTGTGTTCGAGAAATAGCCTCAGTGAGTGAATCCGATCCAATGTTTCTTTCTGTATCTCTTTATATCTCAACATCGCGGAGAAATCTATCTCCCGAAATGAGCAATACCTGTCTTAGAATATGTATGGATATCTGATGGGACCTAGTTCACACATGAACTCGAAATTGTAACATTTCAGAAAAATATAAAATATTATTTTTGGAATTTAATATTAAAATAATATATTTCGTGAAAACTACCGATTTGTGAATTTGGCGTTGTCGTAAATGATATGAATATATACCAATATTTGTGAAATAATTAGGAGATTAAAATGTTTTATTCATTTAAAAATATAATTAATGAAAATTATTAGCTTTGATTTTTGGCCAAATTCCTTCACCGTGTATTTCTTTGGCAGTGAGCATTTTAATTGGGAAAAATTCATGTGGCTATTTTTCTTTCCGAGCATGAATTTCGTGGGCATTTGTTGATTTTGGCATGTTGTAAGGGATGGGCATTTTCGTGGGGATGTGCTGGCAACATGTTGAGCAATGATTGCTTCTTGTTTTTGCTAGGATATTATGTGTTGATATTTTTTTGAGGTGGCTATTTAATTGGTGTGTGCTGGGTATTTTGTTTGTGGCAATTATTATTGGTGTTGAATTAATCATCACACTCACCTCACCAATTCTCAAGAAATCCCCAGAGAACTAAAATGGCCGACCCTAATTTTTTTCCTCATTAGCAAATCCTTGTGTTCACATTTTTAATCTCACTTGGCAACTTCATTTACCTCCGCCCAAATCCTTGGGTGCCTTGAGACAAAGTATTCACATATTATCTCTACTTTATCTTAGATATCTAGGCTAGCAAACTGGATGCCCGAGTTGCTTCAGTTTAAAAGCGGGAGCCCGTATAAAGAATCCTCGACGTTTGTCCTCTTCGACGAGCGTGACCGGAGGGCGAACTTCATCGAGACAGCCGCAACATGCTAAGGAATGAGATTGAAGACTGAAGGATACAGATCGATCGGTATAATTTCTTAAACCACTTTACAGTTTACTAGTATAGGGTTATTCGTACGATTGGGGTTTTAGGCTTGGTGGTTTTCATGAGTAGCGACCCAAGTTAAGGTTTTGGCTATGTTTTCCGGTATTGGGATTCTTGGTTTTGAGACTTGATATTGTATTTGGTTGTTGGAAGTTTGTACGTCAACGACGAGGGTTGTTTGGTTGTTTTGCAAGCGTAGGCTATAAGTTCTAACCTATGAGCGCACCGCGTGCCGTATTTGGATTTTGGAACTTGACGTTAATAGCTTTGCAATTTCATATTAATTGTAGGTACATTCGGGCCGATTCCGAGATGACGAAGCACATCGACTACGCCTGGACGAGCAATTCCACAGGTGAGTAGATTTATATCTACGCGGGAAGTCGGGTGGATGCGTATAGCACCCCCTCAAATTAAGAATGGAGACCGATGTATATATAGAGTACAGTCGGAGAAACCTACATTAGAAAACTATAGATATGGTTAAAAGATAGTTAGAGGTGATATTAATGATTGAATATATATATCGAGATATGAGATAAAAGCTATAGGAACATAATTCTTGGACATGATGTGATGGAAATGATGTCTCGAATTGAGATATAAGGATATGAAAAGTGAATGTGAATCACGATGTATAGGTATGTAGTTGCACGAGTTTAAGTATGAGATTTAGAGTAGAGTGAATTGAGATTCATATGATGGAATGTATATGTAAATGACTTGATGTGAGAGATTTATGCGATGAAAAGAGTATACGGTGAGATATAATGACTTGGTTGATATGTCGTTATATGGATGCGAGTCGATAAGAGATAGTTGATACCTTGCCGGTCCCCTGATACGAGATTGACAAGGATGTGACCTGAGAGATAGGTATATATATATATATATTATGGATAATATTCTGCATAATGAGTATTATGTTGGGTTATCCATACCCTTGATTAGAGGATGCCGTACGATAGATTATACCGTACGTGATGTTGTGAGGCTGGATGCCGATTGATAGATTCACCGACTCGGATATATTGTAGATACGTATACCTGATAGCATTTCACGTACGATGTACCTTATGCTACGTTTATAATATTCTCATTGCATTATATATGTACCTGTGCTAGTACACCTACACCATTATCGATGATGCATATGTTACACTTACACAGATTGCCGGCTCACACAGTTTCATCATCGGTAATTGCTATGTCACTTACACAGTAGAATTGCTGTATCATACTATGATATATTGCTATGCTCACATCATTATGCTACGTTGCATACATACCTTGCTATAGCTACATATACATCATGCATACATATTTATATGTATACCCACATATCTTGCTATAGCTACATGTACACCTCATATGATGTTGCACTTGACATCCGATAAAATTAGGAACTGCATGATATATTTAATAACTTGATGCATTTAAATAACAGTTTTCCCTTGATATGCTCATATTACTGTTCTATGTCGCATACATCATGCTTTATGATTTTACCCAATGAGATATGCTGTTTTCATGAGATTCTGGATTTGAGAACCGTGGTTATGTTTCAAAGAACGTATGTATTGTTTTAAAAACCCGGTTTCTCTTGATATGATATTTCAGTGCGTCCACCATATGTTTTCTCGGTTCTGATATTGATATGTGAAACCCGAGGCGATGAGTGGACGAGGCCGTTTGCGGGTACATGGTGGACCCGGTATGGTACTCCGGGGCAAGAAAGTTATGTCGATGGATTTAGCCGATGAGCCTGGCAGGGGAGGTGCACTGCCTACAGGTGATAGTATTTGGACTTGGCGGATATCTGGAGGATACCGACCGGAGTTATGTGTCACGACCCGAAAGTACGGAATGTAACCGGCACTTAGATTACGAAGCGTCTAGAGGCGCAACGTAACCTAAGTAAGCCGAAACCCAGAAATCTAAACCATAAAAAGAAGAAGTAAAGGAAAACATGTAGAAAACAAGTTTAAAAGCAACATCCAATTTTCTCAAAAATTTCGGCAGAGTCTCCATTGTAAAAATTGGCCCCAAACGGGTACAAACAAGAATAATATATATACAAACAATAAAAGTATCCCCAAACGGGAGCTAGCTCTACGCCAAAAGGCGGAAACAACCACACAAATGCACAATAGTATACAACGCCAAAGGGCGAGGCTCAAAACTCAAAAGAAAACAAAACCACCAGATATCATAATAATACAAGCGCGACTCTAAGGTCGAAATAAACAACTGATCCAGTAAACTATCAAGTAATACAAGTTTGGTTGATGGAGTTTTCTAGATACAAATGAAATAATAAAAGTACAATGGCGGTCCAGATACAAGTGAACCAACCTACCGTGCAAATCACCCTGAATGAAAAGATGTGCCAGCAAGCTGCCAGGAAAACCTGTACATCGAACCTGTAATAAAATTTGGCACAACGGGGGTGAGTTGCCAACTCGTGAATAGAAAATATCTGCGAAAAGAAATCGAATGCACGACGCTGTCCTAGGTCATAATAATATACTAATATACTACTAGTCATCAAGTAAAGGCAGAATAATAAGCTACGTGTAAGTGCAAATGCTCTGTGCTCGTGTCAGTGTCTCATATAGTACTATGTCATGAGAACGAGTATACATGCACCATGAATGTAAAATAAACAAATCCTGAAATCTAGATATATCTGTATAAGAAATCTTTAGCTTTTATCATGGTAAAATGTGTATAGAAATCTGAAATATCAACGATGAAATCCATGGAAATCCGTGTCAAGCATCGACACAAAACATGTAATTCTCAAGTCTCAATACCTCATAATCTCAATGTTTCAGAGTCTCAATATCTCGGGCTCCGTCAGTCCGGATCGGCCCATATCATCAAATCTCACGACAACGGTCGGTATCCTCCGGATATCCGCCGCGCCAGACATCACCGGTAGGTAGTCCTCCCTTGCCAGGCTCATCGTCTACAACTCGATCTTCTTACCCCGGGGTACCATACCGGGCCGACCATGTACCCGAGACGGTTCATCCACTCCTCGAATCGGGTCTCGAAATCCAACAGAAAACATGAAATCTCATGGTGAACGACACATACATCACGAGAAAACCGCATCTTATCTTTTAAAAAGAGAGGAGGAGAGAGAGAGAAGTTTTTATATATTCTTGCGGTTTTTCTCAAAAATCCAGAAATCTCATAGAAATCCAAAACCCCAAAATCATGAGTAAGTATATGATAAGTGTCGGCATATGCCCCATAATACTGCATGATAACATGAAAATGCGAATGCATGAAATGTCTAAGTAATAAATACCATATCTATACTAACACCAGAGAGTAATCACAATATTATATCGATCTAACTGTTAGCTGATTGTATCAATAAAAGATAATATGATCTAAAGTGTACGTGACATAGCAATTACCGATGATGATGTGTGTGAGCCGGCAAATAAGTGTGCGTGGAATATGTGCATCATCGGTAATGGTGCCGGTGTCCTAACAGGCAAAGTTTTATTCTGATTATAGAAACATATGAATGAACATGCACCATTATGATTACGGTATGAATGTAAAGACGGATGTGTAATAACCACTCATCTGTGATATACAAGTATAACTACAACTATATGACTCGAGCCTAAACTAGTGTCCATCTAACCTCCTAAGGAACTAAACCTAAGAAACTAGTCAATGAGAAATAAGAGTCCACCTAAGGTCTGAATCCATATCTCTATTAGTCGGCGATCCAGCCTCAATAGCGTCACATACGTAGTACGGCTTCCTCGAATCAAGAGTGCGGATCAATCATCATATCTATGCCTCGTACGGTAAAATCCATCGTACGGCATCCCAATATTGGGGTACGGGTCAAGTATCACCTACGTGTCTCATCATTCGTATAATATCATCATCAACACATGTCAAGATCAAGGTGCTATACTGTAATCGCATACATCAATCATATACCATTGTCAGCATAAATATACATCGTTAATTTATCCTCAGAAATATCATGTCATATGTATCATATTGTGATTAAGTCAAACTTAGATCATATCGTAATCAAGTCACACCTATATGATATCGTAATCAAGTCACACATATATGATATCGAAATCAAGTCACACCTATATGATGTCGTAATCAAGTCACACCTATATGATATCATATCAGAATTTCAGGCACAGGTTACGGTCCGGGTTCTATTTTAGAGTCCCATATACTTCAATATCATCACCACCCTTTATTATTGTTCAAGTATACAAATCCATTATCTCATTTTCTAATGATCCGCTAACATCATAACACGACTGTATAGCTAAGAATTACGGCATCAGCCCAGTTATATTGTTTCATCCCCGTGTATCATATCACATCCTTGTATCACATATATGTATTGTGTATATATATATATATACCTACACCTATTCCTATATATATATATATAGATAGATAGATAGATAGATATATATATACATACACGTATACACCACGTCGAGTCTCAGTGTGTGCGTGTGTGTGTATCTACTTGAAACCTACGAATCTCTTCCAAGGTATTCATCCTCTGGTATGGTCTTTCTAAATCAGGGTCATTACAAGGGTCCTACTCATCAATAATCTAAGGTCACGTCTGACTTCCTAATGACAATAAGTACTATCTCTATTCTACGTTTGCGGGGGTGCTAAACGCCATACATCCGACTTCCCCCCGTAGATATACATCTACTCACATGGTCCTTGTCTGCCGAAAATGATCTCGCCATCCTCTTCTTCATCGCCCGCAGTCCACCTGAGGGGTACCTATACGCAAACTTATATATAGTATCGTAAACTGAATCACGTACAAAAGTCAAAACGACGCACGGAACGCGCATAGGTTAAAACCTATGTCCCGCTCATGCAAAAGAACCAAATATCGCTCGATGTCGGCGTACAAACGCTGATTGATCGAGATAAATATCAGCAAACAACTTTTAGTTTAAAAACTCATTACTTATAATATAAAACATGATTTAATCCCTTGAAACCCTAAAAATCGATCAAATCGTCCGATTCCGTAAAACCTGAAAACACCAATTTACCGTTTTACTTCAAAACTTGATGTTTAAAAGAAACTAATGGTCATAATATTCATTAATTAGCATAACTAGACTATATAAACCATCACTATATTTTTAACACCCTAATTTATATTAGTTTGAAAATTCTAGTTTGCAAACTTGCCCGATTTCGATACTTTTAAGGAAAATTTCACAATATCACATCTAAACTGGATTTTGCATAAATTAATGCATTAAACTACAATTCATGATGATAATGATATAATGAAACCATAAATTATATTGGAAATTTCATTTATTTAAGAATTTCCAAAATCTAGTTAGCAAAATCGCATTTTTATTTGTATTTTTCAATTATCAATAGAAACTAGTAACCAATTTAAGTTTTTCATTCCACCAACAAGTTAATATCCTCATTAAAACCACAATCTAGTGTTACAAACATTAATTGGAATTTTATCTCACCAATATATACAATATATAGAAATCTAGTTTGCAAAATGGATTAATTTAAACAATTTTGGATAAACAATTTACAATATATCATCTATACAAGATTTTTCACTTCTAAAAATGTTAAACTAATAATTATAACCATACTTAATTAATAAAAACCATAACTTAATTTTATAAACCCTAACTTGAATTTTAAAACTTGTAGATAAAAATTATTTATTAAATTTAATTATGCTTAAATGAAATATCTAATAACAATAAATCAAAAGAAGAAGATTTATACCTCCACAACATGAAATCCAAACATGAAAATAAGCCTCCAAAATTAATGCTTTCCATCTCCAAAATCCATGTAAAGATGAGCAAAGAATATAGTGTAGGAATTAATTAGGATTTTGTGGGTTTTTTATTGAATTTTTGATGATTTTTGATGATTTTTAATACAAAAATGATGGGGGGAAAATTTTGGGGCTTCCCATGGTGGTGAGGCCGGCCATGAGGTGAGGAAAAGAGAGGAGAGTGAGAAAAGGTGAAGAAAAGTATAGAAGGTTTCACAAAAATATCATTCCATTAAGTCTTTTCATGATTTTATTTAAAAATTCTTTATTTTCCTAACTCCATTTAACCTAGAATGGTCTAGAACCATTGTAAAATTTTGAAAATAAATTTTGCATGAAACACACTTGATTCTAATATGTGATGGTTCACTTTTGCTAATTAAACCCATTCGAATTTGTAATTTACACTAATTTAGTGTAAAAATAAAGCTTATGTTAATATTTAAAATAATTAATTTAAGAAAAATATTTAATTAAAATAAAAATTTATAAGTGGCTAAACAAACACCATTTAATAGTAATAACATAATTAAAATAGGTATTTTTAAATTTATAGTGAAAAATAATTACGGTTTAGTTTTATGAAAACTACGTTTTACTTTACCGAAAATTATAAAATTCACTTAAACGATTTTATTTATTTAATTAATTATTTAATTAGTTTTAAAATGTTACAATCTTCCCCCTTTAAGAAATTCGGTCCCCGAATTTAAATTAAAACTCCCACCAATTACTAAAATATTCAGCCAAAACACTCAAATCGCCGGGGCTCCGAAATCATCAATACATAATTAAAATCAACTCCGTCAAGTATAACACAATCATCGGAGTTATGGAGAAAATAAAATACCAAAACCCAATAATAAAACAAACATAATATACATCAAAACTACAACTTATATATTGTGCGCATCATAGTAAAATCGTCCAAATATCTGGATAAAGAAGCACGCAAGAACCCCTTTTGAAAATCGCCGTGTGATGCACGTGCCACGGCATAAGTAGCGGACGTTTATTTTAAAAAAAAATAGCTATATATATATCTTTTATTTAACATACACGTCCCGCCTGATTACCAAATCAATAGTAATGATTATAAAAACATACTGATCAAACTGAAATCAATCCCAATCGCATCATAAAAATATCATGTGCGTCCGGTGCGCACTGAAATCGAAACCAAATACAGATGCCACGAATTCACACAAAAACAAAACTGAGTGCAACAGGTGTGCACCAAAAACATCTGTCAAGTGCAACGGGCGTGCACGACTCTAATATCAGGTGCATCTAATCTGCACAAAACCACGATTTAGTGCATCTGGTGTGCACAAATCGTATCAGGTGCACCAAGTGTGCGCAAGAATCTCAATCAGGTGCACATGGTGCACGAAAACATACACTGAATATCAAAATCAAAATCACGGTACGAAAATGCATGAAAACTAGGTCGAAGCATATGTCAAAATCATGTGTAACCATAAGCACGAATCAAATCAAAATCTCAAAATATATTAAAACCAAATCAAGTGCACTGGGTATGTACTAAACAACATCAATACAACTAATATATGAAACACAAATAGAATGTAATGAAGGTACACATAAGAAATACCAATCGTAAAACAAAGTCCTCAAAATACCAAAATCCGATCAACGAAAATATGAAATTCAAATCACCAAATCACAATCGTAAACACTATCGTCAATATGCGCCTCTTTCCCCCTTTCCTCTGGTGTCGACTGCTTCGAACTCGTCTCTTCATAGGTGTGCTGACTGCGCTACCAACGGCAATACTCATATCTAGAGTCTCCCACGTAGTCGATCCCTTCACCTGATATCCGGACTACATTAAAATTTTCGATCGATCCATCAAAATCCCATAATTCCCCGAGAGCTCAACACTCAGGTACAGTTTAAAAATATCCGGAACATACCCCAGTATCGATGGTCCAGCCGTAGAAGGGCAAACTCAAGCCTCACTAATGGCACCGCGGAACTGCCGAAAACTCTAAGGTTCAAGGGCGTTCTCGTGGTCATTATGTCGAGTTAGGGTTTCATTCTTCTAGAGGGTCCATAGAAATACCTGCATGTTCTTTCGAATACCTTAAACTTGGGAAAATGGGTTTCTGACAATCGTTCGAATCCTTTAACTTCGTCTGGATGGCATGTGAATACCCTTCGTCCGCACGCTAAACAATGCTTCAATCCTCAAGAATAACCAATACCCTAATGGTTATCTCATTCGAGCCGCAGCTCCCTCTGCCTGTGCGCCCGTGGTAACAGAAACCACCCTCCGATATCGATGAAGATAGATCAAAGGAACGAATGAAATGCGGTGCAAACAAATGTACATCCTAAGGCTACTTAAGAAGAGTAGCGTATCGTAAGTATGCCGCGGATCTTACCCACGGTACGTCACTCAACCTAAGTCGCATACTCCATCAACCAAGGGTCACCTAGACTTATACAAGGTTAAACCTAGCGCTCTGATACCAACTTTGTCACGACCCGAAAGTACGGAACGTGAACGGCACTTAGATTACGAGGCGTCTAGAGGCGCAACGTAACCTAAGTAAGCCGAAGCCCAGAAATCTAAACCATAAAAAGAAGAAGAAGTAAAGGAAAACATGTAGAAAACAAGTTTAAAAGCAACATCCAATTTTCTCAAAAATTTCGGCAGAGTCTCCTTTGTAAAAACTGGCCCCAAACGGGTACAAACAAGAATAATATATATACAAACAATAAAAAGCATCCCCAAACGGGAGCTAGCTCTACGCCAAAAGGCGGAAACAACCACACAAATGCACAATAGTATACAACGCCAAAGGGCGAAGCTCAAAACTCAAAAGAAAACAAAACCACCAGATATCATAATAATACAAGCGCGACTCTAAGGTCGAAATAAACAACTGATCCAGTAAACTATCAAGTAATACAAGTTTGGTTGATGGAGTTTTCTAGATACAAATGAAATAATAAAAGTACAATAGCGATCCAGATACAAGTGAACCAACCTACCGTGCAAATCACCCTGAATGAAAAGATATGCCAGCAAGCTGCCAGGAAAACCTGTACATCGAACCTGTAATAAAATTTGGCACAACGGGGGTGAGTTGCCAACTCGTGAGTAGAAAATATCTGCGAAAAGAAATCGAATGCACGACGCTGTCTTAGGTCATAATAATATACTAATATACTACTAGTCATCAAGTAATGGCAGAATAATAAGCTACGTGTAAGTGCAAATGCTCCGTGCTCGTGTCAGTGTCTCATATAGTACTATGTCATGAGAACAAGTATGCATGCACCATGAATGTAAAATAAACAAATCCTGAAATCTAGATATATCTGTATAAGAAATTTTTAGCTTTTATCATGGTAAAATGTGTATAGAAATATGAAATATCAACGATGAAATCCATGAAAATCCGTGTCAAGTATCGACACAAAACATGTAATTCTCAAGTCTCAATACCTCATAATCTCAATGTCTCATAGTCTCAATATCTCGGGCTCCGTCAGTCCGGATCGGCCCATATCATCAAATCTCACGACAACGGTCGGTATCCTCCGGATATCCGCCGCGCCAGACATCACCGGTAGGTAGTCCTCCCCTGCCAGGATCATCGTCTACAACTCGATCTTCTTGCCCCGGGGTACCATACTGGGCCCACCATGTATCCGAGACGGTTCATCCACTCCTCGAATCGGGTCTCGAAATCCAACAGAAAACATGAAATCTTATGGAGGACGACACATACATCATGAGAAAACCGCATCTTATGTTGTAAAAAGAGAGGAGGAGAGAGGGAGAAGTTTTTATATATTCTTGCGGTTTTCCCTAAAAATCCAGAAATCTCATAGAAATCCAAAATCCCAAAATCATGAGTAAGTATATGATAAGTGTCGGCATATGCCCCATAATACTGCATGATAACATGAAAATGCGAATGCATGAAATGTCTAAGTAATAAATACCATATCTATACTAACACCAGAGAGTAATCACAATATTATATCGATCTAGCTGTTAGCTGATTGTATCAATAAAAGATAATATAATCTAAAGTGTACGTGACATAGCAATTACCGATGATGATGTGTGTGAGCCGGCAAATAAGTGTGCGTGGAATATGCGCATCATCGGTAATGGTGCCGGTGTCCTAACATGCAAAGTTTTATTCTGATTATAAAAACATATGAATGAACATGCACCATTATGATTACGGTATGAATGTAAAGACGGATGTGTAATAACCACTCATCTGTGATATACAAGTATAACTACAACTATATGACTCGAGCCTAAACTAGTGTCCATCTAACCTCCTAAGGAACTAAACCTAAGAAACTAGTCAATAAGAAATAAGAGTCCACCTAAGGTCTGAATCCATATCTCTAATAGTCGGTAATCCAGCCTCAATAGCGTCACGTACGTAGTACGGCTTCCTCGAATCAAGAGTGCGGATCAATCATCATATCTATGCCTCGTACGGTAAAATCCATCGTACGGCATCCCAATATCGAGGTACGGGTTAAGTATCACCTACGTGTCTCATCATTCGTATAATATCATCATCAACACATGTCAAGATCAAGGTGCTATACTGTAATCGCATACATCAATCATATATCATTGTCAGCATAAATATACATCGTTAATTTATCCTCAGAAATATCTTGTCATATGTATCATATTGGGATTAAGTCACACTTAGATCATATCGTAATCAAGTCACACCTATATGATATCGTAATCAAGTCACACCTATATGATGTCGAAATCAAGTCACACCTATATGATGTCGTAATCAAGTCACACCTATATGATATCATATCAAAATTTCAGGCACAGGTTACGGTCCGGGTTCTATTTTAGAGTCCCATATACTTCAATATCATCACCACCCTTTATTATTGTTCAAGTATACAAATCCATTATCTCATTTTCTAATGATCCGCTAACATCATAACACGACTGTATAGCCAAGAATCACGGCATCAGCCCAGTTATATTGTTTCATCCCCGTGTATCATATCACATCCTTGTATCACATATACGTATTTTGTATATATATATACCTACACCTATTCCTATATATATATACATACACGTATACACCACGTCGATTCTCAGTGTGTGCGTGTGTGTGTATCTACCTGAAACCTACGAATCTCTTCCAAGGTATTCATCCTCTGGTATGGTCTTTCTAAATCAGGGTTATTACTAGGGTCCTACTCATCAAGAATCTAAGGTCACGTCTGGCTTCCTAATGACAATAAGTACTATCCCTATTCTACGTTTGCGGGGGTGCTAAACGCCATCCACCTGACTTCCCCCCGTAGATATACATCTACTCACCTGGTCCTTGTCTGCCGAAAATGATGTCGCCATCCTCTTCTTCATCGCCCACAGTCCACGTGAGGGGTACCTATACGCAAACATATATATAGTATCGTAAACTGAATCACGGACAAAAGTCAAAACGACGCACGGAACGCGCATAGGTTAAAACCTATGTCCCGCTCATGCAAAAGAACCAAATATCGCTCGATGTCGGCGTACAAACGCCGATTGATCGAGATAAACATCAGCAAACAACTTGTAGTTTAAAAACTCATTACTTATAATATAAAACATGATTTAATCCATCGAAACCCTAAAAATCGATCAAATCGTCCGATTCCGTAAAACCTTAAAACACTAATTTACCGTTTTACTTCAAAACTTGATGTTTAAAAGAAACTAATGGTCATAATATTCATTAATTAGCATAACTAGACTATATAAACCATCACTATATTTTTAACACCCTAATTTATATTTGTTTGAAAATTCTAGTTTGCAAACTTGCCCGATTTCGATACTTTTAAGGAAAATTTCACAATATCACATCTAAACTGGATTTTGCATGAATTAATGCATTAAACTACAATTCATGATGATAATGATATAATGAAACCATAAATTATATTGGAAATTTCATTTATTTAAGAATTTCCAAAATTTAGTTAGCAAAATCGCATTTTTATTAGTATTTTTCAATTATCAATAGAAACTAGTAACCAATTTAAGTTTTTCATTCCACCAACAAGTTAATATCCTTATTAAAACCACAATCTAGTGTTACAAATATTAATTGGAATTTTATCTCACCAATATATACAATATATAGAAATCTAGTTTGCAAAATGGATTAATTTAAACAATTTTGGATAAACAATTTACAATATATCATCCATACAAGATTTTCCACTTCTAAAAATGTTAAACTAATAATTATAACCCTACTTAATTAATAAAAACCATAACTTAATTTTATAAACCCTAACTTGAATTTTAAAACTTGTAGATAGAAATTATTTATTAAATCTAATTATGCTTAAATGAAACATCTATTAACAATAAATCAAAAGAAGAAGATTTATACCTCCACAACATGAAATACAAACATGAAAATAAGCCTCCAAAATGAATGCTTTCCATCTCCAAAATCCATGTAAAGATGAGCAAAGAATAGAGGGTAGGAATTAATTAGGATTTTGTGGGTTTTTTTATTGAATTTTTGATGAATTTTGATGATTTTTAATACAAAAATGATGGGGGGAAATTTGGGGGCTGCCCATGGTGGTGAGGCCGGCCATGAGGTGAGGAAAAGAGAGGAGAGTGAGAAAAGGTGAAGAAAAGTGTAGAAGGTTTCACAAAAATATCATTCCATTAAATCTTTTCATGATTTTATTTAAAAATTCTTTATTTTCCTAACTCCATTTAACCTAGAATGGTCTAGAACCATTGTTAAATTTTGCATGAAACACACTTGATTCTAATATGTAATGGTTCACTTTTGCTAATTAAACCCATTCAAATTTGTAATTTACACTAATTTAGTGTAAAAATAAAGCTTATGTTAATATTTAAAATAATTAATTTAAGAAAAATATTTAATTAAACTAAAAATTTATAAGTGGCTAAACAAACACCATTTACTAGTAATAACATAATTCAAATAGGTATTTTTAAATTTATAGTGAAAAATAATTACGGTTTAGTTTTATGAAAACTACGTTTTACTTTACCGAAAATTATAAAATTCACTTAAACGATTTTATTTATTTAATTAATTATTTAATTAGTTTTAAAATGTTACATTATGAGATGAGATAGGCCGATTCATACTGCTGTAGCCCGCGGGTCGATCCCGCAGACGGAGCCTATAGTTTCATGATGTTGCGAGTGTCGATGTTGGACACTCAGGTTCCATGAGACTTACAGATTTGAGGGCCGATCTCAGGATACAGTGCCTGAGGTATGAGGATTTATGTGTCGATATTGGACACGGGTTTTATGATGTTTCAAGTGTCGATATTGGACACTCAGGTTCCATGATTTTGATGTGTCGTGAGGGACACACGTTGATTTATATCCTCATATTTACCTGCATACGCTTTCATGGTATTTACATGCATGATGTTGTTGTGTCATTGGTTGACACATAGATGAGATCCACATGCATACATGCATTGATTATATGGTTGGATAAGATCCACTTGCTGATAGGGTTTGTTTATGCTGTTGGCACATATGCAGATACGATCACCCTAGATATCATAGTATTACCTTTATGATATAGTGACCTAGGAATCGTTGTTTATTTCGATTTCTACCTGATGATGTTTTCTACTCACGAGTTGGCAACTCACCCCCGTTGTGCCACAGTTCTTGCAGGTTGACCGCATGGATCAGTAGCGGCATCGCTGGCACACAACTTGCATTCGGGTGATTTGCTTTGGTAGGCGGTACATGTTGGATCGTGTCCCTCTTGCATTATTATTATTCCTATTGTATCTAGTCAACTCCATCAATTAGAAACTAGTATTTCTATAAGCAGTAAGACTTAGCAAGACATGTAGTTGCGAGACTTGAGCGATGGGTTTTATGTTCGCTTGGTGGGTTTGGTGTCTTTCTTTACTTTATTCCTTGTGTTGATCTTCGCCGATGGGCGTCGTGTATATATATATATATATATATATATATATATATATATATATATATGCTTGTGGTGGTTGTTTCCGCCGTTGGGCGTGATTTTCTCCCATTTGGGAATGCTTTATTTATATTCTATGTTGTACCCGTTTCGGGGCTAGTTTTTACAAAGGAGGTGCTGCCGAAATTTTTAAGAAAGTAAATTTAAGTTAAAGATTTTTACTTGAGATTCCCGAAGGTTTTTATCAATGTTTCTTCACTTATTCCTTTTGGAGGTTTAGATTTGCTGGGCTTCGGCTTACTTAAGTTGCGTTATGCCTGTAGACGTTGCATGATTTAAGTGCCGATCACGAGCTAATATTTCGGGTCGTGAAAAAGTTGATATTAGAGCGCTAGGTTTAACCTTGGTTCGAGTCTAGGTCTGACTATGTGGAGTCTGGGGTGTAATTTATTTCATTACATAGGCTTGACCTTACGGAACTTAGACTTGAACAAGGGGGTATTAGACCCGAACATTCGTTATATAGGCTGACCCTGATTAATGGAGTAGGTAACTTGAGTAGAGTGATGTACCGTACGTATGTTCCGTGGCATATTTAAGATACGATACTCCACTTCAGTGACCTTAGGATGTACATATCTTGAGACTGGTGATTCTCTTCGTCCCCTTGATTATACATCCATTTGAGATCCTTGATTCTGTTTGTTTCCATGATCATACCCTCACTGATTCCGTTCCTCCTTATGATCAATTATTCATTCTGGATCTGTTGATTCATTTCATCCCTTTGATCTATTTTCGTTGATACATGATTAAGGTTCTTGTCACCATGGTTTGAGCGCAGATTGAGCTGCTGCTATAGATACGGTCTGGGCGAGCTCGTCGTGGACGAGGACTGACCATCGTGTTTTCTGGTGACATAGGAACGTATCGATGTAGTGTAGTGTTGTGACCTCTCGTTTGAGACGAGTGTGCGGTTTTGTACCGGATGATCGGGCCATTGTTAGAGGCTGCCTGTTGTGAGAGGACTGTTGATGTACAACATACCTCAGAGATTGTGATGTCATCTACCGTGCAGACAGATGACCCAGCTGTTGCTGAAATTGATGTGATGTCGCTTCCAGAGCATACGAGCTGAGATCGCTGGAGCTTCCAGGCAGAGATGCGACAAGTGATAGCTAGTCTATCTTGAGTTGAGAGACGAAGTGATTCGTCAGATTCGATGCGCCGACGCAGGCCCAGTTGAGTTGAAGATTTGCAGTATGGAGAGTCTTACTCAGATCTAGAGTAGATCGATCCAGAGATGGCGTTGTTCGTCGGATGTTCCGATATGAGATCGGTAAGCTAACCAGTTTCAGATAAAGGACCTCACCCAGATGTGTTGTGAGCTGATCGAGAACGGATGCGTATTGAGTATTCCTCCGATGATTGGGGCGAGTTCCCGAGAACGTGTTCGGCTAGAGATCTTCTACAGAGGGATGAAGATACCGAGTTTGTGATTTTGAGTCCGTGTGAGAGATTCCGGATTGACTGTAGCCGAGGACATTTGCAGTACGTAGATACATGACGCGACGTCGAAGTGGACGATAATAAAGATGGGTGGAAGAAGAGGTTTGTGCGAGAGGTTAACGAGCTGTTGTTACTCTCCGTTGAGATTAGAGGTCGGATGTGTATACAGAAGCGTTGGAATATGACCAGTTCCCAAAGAAATGCTGTGCTGAGAATGCAGATGTCCAGAAAACGAGAAAAGATTATGTAAGTGTACCAGCCTCCGTATAGTTCGGCATAGGAGAGATCGGAAGAGAACTGAGTGGGTTCTTTCCAAGACACTGCTGCAATAAGATTTACACCGAGGATCTGTTGTGTTATGTGTATTCATAGGGCCAGAGGCCGCCGCCAGTGACGTGCTGCTTTATGAGTGATCATACTAATTGACGAGAGAAAAGCCAGAGCGGAATCGTTTCCGTTAGTGCACCGGACCAGACCGACAAGCCGATGGATTGCGAGATTGGTAATCCACAAAGAAAATGAGGACCCAGAGACAAAGGATGCCAGATCATGAGCAGGTGGCAAGCGGATGTTCTTGCTGTTGGATATAGTGCCCTCAGAGTCAATTATTGGATCGCAGGCACGTGATTGCAATGATTGAAGGAGGACCTATACCGGTAGGACAGTCTTACTCGAGAGGTTTGTATACTATCTGGTTTGTCTTTCTCATCGTGTACATGCTTTAGGTGACATTGTAGTTCACTATTACACGTTGATAGAGAATAGTATGCTACCATGGTTTATTTTTATCATCGTGTGCTGCTTTAGGTGACCTTACAGCTCACTATTTGTAACACCTTAGGTTGTGTTTAAGGGTTAATTATATTTTAATATATAGTTTTTAATAAAAGTTTACCAAATTGAGTTCCAAATATTTTATCCTATTTAATGAGTATTTTATTAGAATTTTCCTAGGCTTGCACACACTTGTGCATGTAAACTAGGGTTTAGATTTGGGGTTAGAACCATGATTAGCAACCATGGTGGACTAACCATTCCCTTAGTCTAGTTTAAAATTTTATATTAAGTGTTTTGGGTTTTTTTATTAGTATGGTTGTTTTTATTTTTAAATGGAAAAAGGATTTGAATTTCTTTTGTGTTGACTTGGAGGGAGAAAGAGAGAGAGAAAGTGTAGCGTTTTGAAAATCGTTTCGGTGAAATTTCGGAAAATCGGTAAAATGAGGGGGTTTTCTGTAAAAAGTCAAAATACAAATATCTTATTATAAAAATTAAATATACATATTCTAGCTATGTAATTGCTATTATTTGGTGTTTATCGAGCCGCTGGTGAAATTTCAAATTTTCTGAAAAAAATATTATTTTATTATTATTTTAAGCCGTCACTAATACATTTAATTAGGGAAAATTACAAATTGGAATGAGTTGAAACAAATTTTGTGCATCATAAAACATTAAATAAAAATTTATCATGTGGTTTTTGGAACGAAATCATTTGCCAAAACGGTTTAGAAATTATTGAAGAAAAAAGGCTTTTTTTTAGCGTAAATGGATGTTTGGGGTATTGTATTTATCATTTTTCATCACCCCACACCCGTGTCCACACCCACACACCCCCACTTACCCCTCCCCTTAGCCAAATTCAGCAGCCCTCACTTTTTCCCCACTTGGTTTGCAAAGGAAAAAGAAATGAAAAGAAATAAAAGAAAAGATTAGAAAATAGATAAAGTAGTTAGACTTTGACCTTACCTTGACCTTGACTTTCCTCCCTTGCATTTTCCTCACCTCCCTCTCTCTCCCCTCACCCACTTCTGGCCGAAAATGATCCCACAACAGCAGCCCTTCCCCCCCCCCCCCCAAAATCCACACTATTTTGCTTCAAAAATCCAAGAAAAAGCTTCAAAATCCATACAATTTCAAAGCTTTTTCCAAATCCAACTCCTACCCATTATTTCTTGCCTATCTAGCATGGATCTAGGAGCATGGAAGCTACTTTTGGAGGCTAGGATTTGCATGCTAGAACTCAATTGAGAGGTCTAAATTTTAACCCTTTAGTGAAATTGTTGTTTAATTGCTTTATGTTAGCTTATTAAGTGTTTAATTAGGTTTTAGATTGGTTCTAATTGCATGTTTGAAAAATTCAAGAATGAGGTTGATTTCAAGTTAGGGTTTGGAGTAATGGGATTATGGTTGTGATGGGTAGCTTACCATCTTAGAATTTGTAGAAAGTAATTTAGTAGTTAAATTTCATATTGTTGCATGGAAATGTCTAAATTAAGTTTTGTTTTTGCTAACTAGAGTTTTTGAAAAATTGTCAAATGCTTAGATTAAAATATAATTAAGTGTTCATGTCATTATAACTATTATAATGAGTGGTTTAATGACTTTGGTTCATGCAAAACGAAGCTTAATTGATGAATTGTGAATTTTGCTTTAAAGGGTGTTAAATTTGATATTTTGCAAACTAGGATTTTGGAAATTATGCAAATTTATGAGTTTAAATTATGGAAATGGTTTTTATGACTTATTAAGATAGTTAATAAATATATTGGCCGCTACATTCATTTAAATATCGTGTTTTGTACAAAAACGGCGAATTGTGCTTGCTAGATTTTCGGAAAAATGACTTTTTGAGTGAAATTGGCGGTTTTGTGAGTTTCAACCTAGTTTATATTAAAATTAGTGTTCATGAATATGCAAATGAGTATATTTGGGTTTTTCTCGATGGTTTGGCGTTTGTACGCCGACGTCGAGGGTTTTTGGGTTGATTTGTGAAAGCAACCATAGGTTTTGACCTATGTGGGATTCGTGCGTCGTTTTGATCATGAGTCGGATTTTAATGAGATACGGTGCGTTATGATATGTAGGTACCCCCATGTGGACTTCGAGACGACAAGCAAGCGCGTGGCGACGTCGGCACCGGCTAGCGAGGATCAGGTGAGTAGACTTATATCTACGGGGAGAAGTCGGGTGGATGGCGTATAGCACCCCCGCAGTCCGTGGTGGTGTATACGGATGCGTATACACACCCACAATTATTATATGTTATTTGGGATTAATAACGATGCTTAGGATGGATATTGGTGTGTTGGATTACTTTAGTGTTGCGAACCCTAGGGTAGTGTTACACACACATACACACATACATACTTGCATACATTCCTATTGATATGTGCTCATGGGATTCTTTATAGTTATGTGTTCACATGGGTATGGGACTATGTGTTCACGTACGGATTGAGGATGATACTTGGGATTGAGCTGAGTCGATGAGATTTGATTTGAGGCCGTGAGATCGGTGATATAGCAGGGTTCGTATCTTAGATACGACATGACGTTGTAGCGGGTCCATGACGTAGTGTTTCACACACGTCCATACATACGTAAGCGGTATCAGTATGGTACTAGACGTAGATCAGTACCCCGATCATGATATTTGATAAAGAGGATACCAGGTGAATAGTATGATGAATGTGATATTGAACCGTACCCAGATTGGGATGCCGTACGACGGATTTACGTACGAGCTATATTGATGATTGATCCGCACTCTTGACTTGGGATGCCTGATTATAGATATGGTATCGGATATGATATTATTGAGGCGGGATCACCGACTATACATATACAGGTATGTATATGTATCGACTCAGATGATAGGCGGTTTCCTTACCTGTAGTTCAGCTTGTTAGTTCAGCCGTATAGTTTAGTGTAGTTGTTAGATTAGATTAGACTCCTTACCTATTTCAAAAACTAACGAATCGTGGGCATTTTTAAAGACAGCTCAAGGGAATCTACGGATATTTCAAAAAACGACGTATCTTTTAATAAAAACACCGTAGCCCCTATTTTCAAAACCCCATGATTCGTGTTATTTCAAAAGGCACCATTCGTAGGACTTATATTAGATTATTGCAGATTAGTTATCGTTGTGTCTAGTATTCAGCTCCCGCACATTATTGCTGTTCGCTCTGCCTCGCCTATTTATTTTGCTGCATATTCCATTATTGATATCATGCTGTTAGGACACCAGCACTATTACCGATGATGCATATGTACCACGTACACCTACTTGCCGGCTCACACACATCTTCATCGGTAATTGCCATGTCACGTACACTTTAGAGAATATAATTGCTTGACTTAGATTGTTAGCTGGTAGTTTTGACACGATATTAGTGTACTTCCCTTATATGCCATATTAGACATTGTAGTTATTACCTACCACTTCATGCATACTGTTATTCAGTTGTTCATGCCTAGTTCATTATCATTGACATATGCACTTGTGATGATTTCTTGAGATTTCTGATATTTCTGGATTTCGGGGAAAGCCGCAAAATTTACAACTTATGATCTTTTAAAATATAAAATGTTGCGGTTTTCTAGTGATGTAAAGTGTCGCCCACCATGAGTTTGCTGTGGTTTTGGAGATCCGTGTCGAGGAGTGGAGGAACCGTCACGGGTACATGGTGGGCCCGGTATGGTACCCCGGGGCAAGAGGAATGTGGTGTTGACGTTGAGCCTGGCTGGGGAGCACTACCTACCGGTGATATTACCCGACGCGTCGGATATCCGGAGGATACCGTCGTGGTCTTGAGATGGATGGTAGGGGCCGGGCCGGACTGACGGCGCCCTAGATATTGAGCTTGAGACATTGATATTTCGAGACAGTGAGATTTATGTTTTGTGTCGATGCTAGACACTGTTGATACTGATTTCATTATGATACCTCAGTTTAAAAATACGAAGGAAATCTCACTAATTTATGAAAACAGTTTCTTCATTTACATGTATTCTGTTTCATGCATTCATACCTCATTCATATGATATATTGCTACCTGAGGCACTGACACGGGCACATGAAATTATACTCGGGTTAGATATTACCCTAGACATTGTCATAGGCTGCCTGTTATACATATATTTGAGGATATTTTATGATCATTGACCTAGGTTGCGTTATTTATGCGATTTCTGTGCGTAGATGTTTTTCTATTCACGAGTTGGCAACTCACCCCCGTTGTGCCCCAGTTTCTTGCAGATTTGCCGTACAGGTTTCCTTACGGCTTGCGGGCTCAGTTTCATTCGGGTGATTTGCTAGTAGATGGGTTTACTTGTATCATACCCCCATTATATATCTTGTATATCATTATTCTGTTGTATCTAGGAGTTCTATCAACCAAACATGTATCTATTGAGATAGAGACCAGTGTTGTTTATTCTTTCGACCTTAGAGTCGCTCGTTATATTTCTGGTGGTTTTGAGTTCCCTTTTGAGTTTTTGATCCTCGCCGTTGGCGTTGTATATTTATTGCTTGTGTGGTTGTGACCGTCGATTGACGAAGAGCTAGCTCCCGCTTGGGGATGCTTTTTTCTTGATTTCGTATACTATTCATGTTGTATCCCGTTGGGGGCCAGTATTTACAAAGGAGACTCTACCGAAATTTTCAGTAAATTTTTGATGTTTTAAAAACCGCATAATTCGGCTTATGCTATTGAAATTACTTGCTTTAAGTTGGTTTTTCCTGCACTCTACTACTTTTCTTGGTTTGGATTTCTGGGTTTTCGGTTTACTTAGATTACGTACGCCTCGAGACGTTCGTAGTTTAAGTGCCGGTCATGTTCCGTACTTTCGGGTCGTGACAGAAAGGGTATGGGCTTCATGGCATGAGCCATGCTCATTAAATGAAGAGAGAGAGGGAGGGGGGTTTGAATTGTGAGCTCTCATTCTTTTCACTTTTGTTAATTCTTTCTAACTTCTCTCTCTCACTCTCACACACCCACACCCACACTAGCAGCAGCAACAAACAGCAACAACAACAACAAGAGGCAGCAGCAGTAGCAGCTCCTGCAGCAGCAGTAGCAGCTCCAGCAGCCACAGCAGCTCCCCTCTTCTCCTCCTCCTTTCTCCTTGCAACTACGGTCTAGTAAGGTATAATCTTTGAGCCTAACTCTCTAGTTTACTTAACTTATGTAGAATTAGCTTCGGTTTGTGTAAAATGTGAGATTTAGTGCTTGATTTGATGCATTGTGTAGACTTTTGTCCAAGTGATGTTAGTGTTGGTAAACCTAGCCTAATTAAGTGTTATTGGGGCCAAGTAAACCTAGATAAACCCCAGATTTCACCAAAATACCATAGGGTTTCTTTTTGTGCAAAATTTAGCGTTTTTAAGCGAGATTTCACCTTTCTGTGATCTGCTATTGACCCGTTTGTTTCAGATAAAATCTGAGTTAACTGTAGCCTACTTGGGAGACCCTGACCACACCACCAGAGCACGAACCCCAGACACCCCACCCTGGTCGCCATTTTAATCATTCTGGCCGCAAATTGCGGCCAGACAGGAGAGTTAGGGGTTAGGGTTTTGGCTGTAGGAGTCTGCTACATATTCTAGTGTCTTGGCATGTGCAATTTTGTAAGTTTCTCTCTGTAGGAAAATCTGGGACGATATATCGCTTTTCTAGTACGTTTAGTTCGCGCGATATGCGCGATACGTGAGTGGGTTCTGTGTCGCGGCGTGTCGCGGCGTGTCGGGATAGTTTTAGATGCGTACACACACGTTTTAGCGTATCGTACACACGCGCGTTTAGTTCGCAACGCGAGTGTATCGTTTGACTTCAGTATCGCGTTTTGCGAGATATTTGCTTATGTGGATTTTCCTTGTGTGAATTCTAGGTTCGCAGGCGGGTTCGTCAGACGAAGCAAAGAAAGGGAAGCAGGTGGTCGACTACGAGTAGCGCATGACCAGGTGAGTAGATTTAACATCTACGGGGAAATCGCCCGTATGGCGTTAAGCGTCAGGGCGTGTTAGGATTTTTAGTCGTAGATGTTCATATAGACTAGTAGCATACCTTCTTATTGCATATAGAAATGATAGTATAGAACACTGCACTGTCACTAATGGTTCAAGCTGCACGAGCACTATTCGTATGTCATACTCACACCGTTAGTGATTGCCATGACACTCGCACTATAGGATTGCTACGCACTATACAGATCGTTTGATAGCTGCACCATTGATGATTGTCATGACTTGTCGCATATTGACATATATTGATATTTTCATACCTGCGCACATACACACTGTATTTTCATACCAGTGCACACATATATTGATATTTTCATACCCGCGCACATGCACACTGTATATTCATAGCCTCATAAATGGCACCGCGGAACTGCCGCAAACCCTAAGGTTCAAAAGCGGTTCCATGTTCATTATGTCGAGTTAGGGTTTCATTCTTCTAGAGGGTACACAAAATTACTTGCATGTTTTTCCAAATAACTTAAACTTGGAAAAATGGGTTTCTGACATTCGTTCGTTTTCTATCGACTCTCAACGTGCCTGAGTGAAGTCTTCTCTAGCTGAACTCAATCAATCTGATGACCTCGCATCGGGGTATGCAAACGAACCATACGTCCTAGTCATTCATCCATGGGTGACTAGCGATCTTCTATCATATCCCTAAGTACAACTCGTGCTGCAATAGCTTCAAACATCTGGGGCGATATCTTATCAGTTGCAGCAACAACTAGCTCATCCGTCCGCACGATAGACAATGCCTCAATCATCAAGAATAAACGGTGCATTGATGGTCATCACATTCTAGTCGGCCTCTAGCAGTGGCCCAATCCTCTGGTGCTGATTTGCACGCTCGAGAAATCGTAGTAAAAACAACCCATCAAAACGCTCATGGCGCGAAAAACACAATAAAACGACACATCTACGCAATCGTGTGTCACGGGAATTATGCCCTGGTCAGTCCTCATCCAAGACGAGCTCATGCTGACCGCAACTCTAGCCGCAGCTCTCTCTGCCCGTGCAATTGTGGTAACAAAAACCACCAACCTATATCGATGAGGATAGATTAATGAACGAATAGAATACTGTGCAAAGAAATGTACATCCTAAGGCTTCTTAAGCGGAGTAGCGTATCGTAAGTATGCCGCGGAACATACCCACAGTATGTCACTCTACTTAAGTCACCTACTCCATCAACCAAGGTTAACTTATGCGACGAAAGTTCGGGTCTAATACCCCCTTGATCAAGTCTAAGTTCCGTAAGGTCAAGCCTAGGTTCCGAATATAAATATACGCCCTAGACTCCGCATAGTCAAACCTAGACTCGAACCAAGGTTAAAGCTAACACTCTGATACCAACTTTGTCACGACCCGAAATAGCACGTGACTGGCACTTGGATCATGTGAAGTCTATAGGACCCCACCTAATTCATGTAAGCCAAAAGCTCTGAAATCTAAACCATTTTAATGAATAAGTGAAGGAAAACTTATTAAAGTTAACATATAAATTCACTTTGAAAGTCGTAGTAAACATTTTAAAAACATCAAGTCTTTTCCAAAAATTTCGGCAGAGTTTCCTTTGTAAATACCGGCCCCAAACGGGTACAAACATGTATATATATATATAATGAATAAAGGCATCCCCAAGCGGGAGCTAGCTCTTCGCCAATTGGCGAAAACAACCACACAAGCTATATAATATACAACGCCGTAGGGAGAGGATCAAAACTTATAAATAAACCAACATCCTCAGAAAACCAGATAAGAATCATAAAAATACAAGCGCGCGACTCTAAGGTCGAAAGAATAAACATACTGGTCTTCTAAGTCTATCAAATAATACTAGTCTGGTTGATAGAGTTTACTAGATACAACTGAATATTAATAAAAGTACAATGGTGGCCACGATCCAAATGAACCCACCTATCAAAGCAATCACCCGGAAGGAAGCAGTGTGCCAGTAAGCCGCAACGAAACATGTACGGCAAAACCTGCAAGAAACTGTGGCACAACAGGGGTGAGTTACCAACTCGTGAGTAGAAAACATCACCGAGAAAAAATCGCATATACGACTCTCTCCTAGGTCATACAATAATATCCTCAAAATATATAACCTGAAGCATCTAATAATGGTAAGGGTAAACATCTATACCTAAGTGTAATACCAAGTGCTCATGTCAGTGCCTCATGTAGCAACATATCACATATATGATGTATGAATGCATGAAAACAGAATACATCTAAATGATAAAACTGTTTTCTTATCTCAGTGAGATTTCTGTATAAAAATCGAAGTATCATCAATGAAATCACAGAGAATCTGTGTCAAGCATCGACACAAAATATATATCCCAATATCTTAATATCTCAATATCTCGGGCTCCGGCAAATCCGGACTGGCCCATAACATCAAATCTCAATATCTCGAGCTCCGGCAATCCGGACTGGCCCACATCATCAAATCTCAAGACTACGTCGGTATCCTCTGGATATTCGCCACGTCACAAATAACCGGTTGGTAGTGCTCCCCTGCCGGGCTCAACGCCATCATCTGCGACCATCTTGCCCCGGGTACCGCACCGGGTCCACCATGCACCCACAGACAGTTCATCCTCCTCCTCGAATCGAGTGTATGATACTGCTCAAGAGCCGAGAAAAATCATGGTGGACACATCTCACATCATAACACGAGAAACCGCAATTTTCTATCCTTTGAAATGAAAATGAGTTTATAAAATTCTTGCGGTTTCTCCTAAATCCAGAAATCTCATGGAAAATCCGAAATCTCAAACTCGAGAATAAATAAACAGTGAATTACCGGCATAAAGCCCCATAATATTGCATGGCAATGAATATACACGTGCATGGATTTCTAAGTAAAAGAATGCAATATTTAATTTAGCACATGAAAGCAATACTAATAATATGTTGAAGCTACCAGCTAGAGGGTTATATCGATGAAGTAATAATTCTAATGTGTACGTGATATGGAAATTACCGATGATGATGTGTGTGAGCCGGCAAGCAGGTGTACGTGGAGCATACGCATCATCAGTAATGGTGCTGGTGTCCTGACAGCATGGGTTCATAATAACTAATGAAAACACATTTAAGCATGCGATGCGATGCGAACAACAAGAATATCCGGAAAATGAATAGTAAAGACAACATATAGGAATATACATTTATATGTATGAGTCATACAATTTTGGCATTTGAAATAGCACGAATCATTTTAGAAAATAGGGGCTACAATGCTTTTAAGAAAAGGTATGTCCTTTGAAATATCCGTAGTACCCCTCGGCCTGTCTTTAAAATACTCACGATTCGTTAGTTTGAAAATAAGTATGACTCGAGCCCAGTCTAACATCTACCTGATAACTACAGGACAAAACTAAGAGACTAATCGAAAGGGGTAAGGAAATCCACCTAGTCCGAGTCGATATATCTAGTAGTCGGTGATCCCGCCTCAATAGCGTCACGTACGATAAAATATATATATGACATCCTCAAATCAATAGTGCGGATCAATCATCATATTTATACTTCGTACAGTAAAATCCATCGTACGGCATCCCAAATCGGGGTATGGGTCAAATATCACATTTGTCTCATTATTCATATGATATCATTATCATAATATCATGAACTAGGGGTACTGATCTAAAGTCTAGTACATTCCGATACCATCAATATATATCCGCGTGTGTATGAAAACACATCGCCCATCAATCCGCTATAATATCATATTGTATATCATAACACGACCCAAATCACATAACCGATCTCACGGCATCATTCCCGATCATATCGACTCTCCTCCGAGTATCATATACTATCCTCATCACCCGTGTATACATATGTATATATATATATATGAACACATCCACACACACACACACACACACACATACCTATAACCATATACACCAAAAACATATCACGTGTGTGCATGTGTGTGTGTGTGTATCAACCTATACTCTAGGTTCGTGACTAAGAAGTTAACTAAAAGCACTTTCTTGCAATTACACTAAACTAACCCATGATCGCCTAGAGCCACTCTTGCTAATTATTTATGTCTCACAATATATATAATTATATAAATATTTAATGTATTCACATACTACACTACGAAACTGCGGGGCTGCTATACGCCATCCACCCGACTTCCCCCGTAGATATACATTTACTCACCTTGATCCTTGCTTCCCAAAGTCGATGTCGCCATGCTCCTCCTTGTTATCCGAAGTCCACATAAGGGTGCCTACATATGTAAACACATAGCATCGTAAACAGAAATCATGCACGAAAACCAAAACGGCACACGAATCACACATAGGATAAAACCTATGGTCTACGCATGCAAAAGAACCAAACAACACCCGACATCGACATACAAACGTCAAGTGACCGAGACAACACACCAATCCAAAGTTTCAAGTCATGAACAACAATGAAACCAAAACAGAAAATTAGAAAACTTGCTCCAGATTTTGTTCCAGGTGAAATTAGCCAATTCTGCATATGGGGTAGGTCTAATTTGCCTAAAATGGGGCCATGGACCAAGCACGAGGCGATTCTATCGTACCAAGGCCACAAATTGCAGCCAAAACATGATAATTGGCAGCCATAGTGAAGAGTTAGGGTCTCGGGTCTTTGGTATAGCTTCTAGGTTGCCTGTACACCTATTAGTAATCGCTAAATGTTTTTCAGGTGCCCCGGGTCGTAGCAAATCTCAAAATATCATCACAATTCCCATAATCTTCCAATATCGGGGTTTCTAAGTTCAATTCTTGGGTTTAAATCTCTGGTTTTAGTGCAATATACTATCACTAAAAGGGGTTTTATGGGCTCTACTAACCTCAATTACACTTCACAACCCATAAAATTCCTTAACCCTCATCTTGGAATTTTTCAAGATCACTAAACCTTAATTTATCAACTCAAAACTACTATGGGACTTTAAGGAATTCAAATTCTAAACTAAGGATGTGGAGATTACCTCATTTGGCAACTCATGAATTTTCTTGAGTTGCCCCAAGTGCTCAAAATCCAAACTTTCTTGGTTCCCCATGCTTGTAGTGAGCTTATGCACATTTTTTGTGAAGAGGATGCAAGGTTTTGATGTGGGATTGAGGTTGTGGTGAGGAGTAGAGGAGGTGGGGGAGAGAGGGCAGCCATGAGAGTGAAGAAGGAGAGGAAGTATGAAGAAATGAAGAGAGGAAGAAAATAGCCATGGTCAATGAAGACCCCTCACCCTCTCTCTCTCTCTCTCTCTCTCTTGCCCTTACTTCTTTCTTTATTCATTTCCTTTTTCTTTTCTTTTCTATTCTCTATCCTTTTCTTTTCATTTTAAAAACAAAGCCATGCTTGGAAAAAGAAAGAAGTCATGGTTCAAACAAAATGAAATAAGTTTTGTTGCATGTCATGATACATAATCAAGCTTAAAGCAAGATTAGTGAAAATTAATCGAGTTTAGCATTTAACCCATTTACAATTAAGTATTTAAAAATCTATAAATGCTCATATCACATAAAACACCCTCAATTCAATAATTCTTATAAATTTCCAAATATTTCCTAATTTATCGGTATATAATTATACCATATCATTAAAGACAATCTCCACACATTAAAATATTCGTAATATTTATTATTCAATTATATAAATTCCCAAAAATAATATCAGTCTTCCCCCCTTAAATAAATTCGGTCCCCGAATTTAAATTTAAACCCCTCAAATACTAAACATTTCAGTAGAATGATCAAGTCGTCGGGGCTCCGAAATCATAAATACATAAAACATATTGTAGCGCAATGCATGCGCATGAAAGACGAGTATATAACTCAAAATCAAAACTCCGTCAAGCATCACGCAATCATCGAAGTCATAGTAAAGATACCGATGTCAAGGTCCGATACGAAAACCAATATTATATACTCAAAACTATAACATGTACATAGTACGCATCGTTGTAAACTTGTTAAAACATAGGTTTATGTGTAGCTATAATAGGGTATGTGTATATATACATGTCAAATAATGATACGACACCACATAGGTGTATGTGTAGCTATAACAGGGTATGTGTATATATACATGTCAAATAATGATACAACACCACATAGGTGTATGTGTAGCTATAACAGGGTATGTGTATATATACATGTCAAATAATGATACGACACCACATAGGTGTATGTGTAGCTATAACAGGGTATGTGTATATATACATGTCAAATAATGATACGATACCACATAGGTGTATGTGTAGCTATAACAGGGTATGTGTATATATACATGTCAAATAATGATACGACACCACATAGGTGTATGTGTTGTGCGTGTCATGGCAATTACCAACGGTGTGTGTAGCATACTATTTAGTGCTCGTGCAACATGAACCGTCAGTAATGGTGCAGTGTCCAATAGGTACTAAGTCAAGGCACAACAAGTAATAATATGCAATGATGCTCATCCACAATCAACTCATATGCGTATAAACATGCAGCTATAATATCATATCTAGCTCTGACGCATAACGCCATACGGGCGATGTCCCCGTAGATGTTAAATCTACTCACCGATGATATCGCGCTAAGTAAATCCGACCAGCTTCCCTTTCTTCGTAGCGTCCGAAGTCCCCTCTTGCGATCCTAAAATTTCACAAACACAATACATAAGGCTAAATATCCTGCGCCTACACAAAGACAACGAAACGCAAGGATAACGTCCACAAGATATAAACATTGTGCACTTAGTGCACAAAACGCGTACGACATCGCTACAACCTCAACTAAGATCGCTAAGCGACACAACCACCAAGCCTAGAAACCGATCGTATCGATCGCGCATTCACAACACAATATATATCATAGAAGTTAATATATATATCATCACAACATCAATTAAAACCCATGTCCAATTTTACCGAAAACCTAGTAAGCATCTTTTAACCATTTTAGTACAAATCTAGATGTTTGAATAATTCTAGTGGCCACAATCATCACATAATAGCTTAATTAAGCCACACAAACCCTTACTAAAATTTTAATCTCACTCATTTTAGATTTAGTAAAAGCTAGTTTGCAATCAAGCTTAGTTTGGACAATTTGGAAAATAACAATTTACAATTTCACAACTAGGTTAGATTTTCCATGTCTAAACATGTTAACTACACATATAACCATAACTAATTAATCAAAACCCTCTCTTGAATTTCTAAACTTACTAATTAAAACCATATTTAAACACCTAATAAGCTAGATTAAAGTATTTAAACAACAACTAAAGGTTAGGATTAGGATTTTATACCTCACAACTTGATATCAAACTTGCAAATTTGACTACCAAAATGGCCTCCAAAATGCTAACTTTCTTCTTGATCCAAGATAGATTAGGCTAATGAATAATGGGTAGGGATTTGATTTAGAATTTGTGAGATTTTTGATCGATTTTTGAAGCTTTTTTGAAGAATTTTGAAGTGGAATGAAGTGGAGGGAAATTTGGGGCTACCAAGGGGGAGGCTCGACCAAGAGAGAAGAGGAGGGGGGTTTAGTGCAAGTGTGTGGAAATATCTAGATTATGACAACCATTAAACCTTAATTAATGCACCTCACATCAATCTATTCTCTAATTCATTTCTTTTGTAATTTTCTTTTAACCCTAGATAAATCTAGAACCCTTAAGATATTTTGAGAAGAAGAAAACAATGTATAAACTTGTAATTAAGTTGGCATGGTTCACACTTGTATATTTAACCCATTCCAATTTGTAATTACCACTAATTAAGTGTATAATTAAAAGCTTATAATAATATTTTAATTAAGGAAAAATATTTAAGTGAACTAATAATTATAAGCGACTAAATAAATACCGCATACTAGAAATTTCCTAGTTAAACTAGGTGCATTTAGGTCTATATTAAAAAAAGATTATATCTTGGTTTTTACGGAAAAACTCAAATTATTTTACCTATTATCGGAAAATCCGCCTAAACGATTTCTAAAGCGTTACAATCTTCCCCACTTAAAAAAATTCGGTCCCCGAATTTAAAATTTTAAGTACGCGTACCTTCAAAGAGATGAGGAAATTTCTTCCGCATCTCACTCTCGGCTTCCCAAGTGACATCTTCACTATTCGGGCCACGCCAAAGAACCTTCACAGATGGCAAGACCTTTGACCGAAGTTCTTCACCTGCCGATCCAATATGACTACCGGCTGCTCGGTAAAAGAAAGATCGCGCTCTAGCTGAACAGTCTGGTGCTGAATCATGTGAGAAGGGTCATGAAGGTACTTGCGAAGTATCGACACATGAAATACGGGGTGAACATCTGGGAAACTGAGAAGAAGTGCCAAACGATAGGCAACGGTACCAACTAGCTCAAGAATCTCAAAAGGACCTACAAATTTGGGACTGAGTTTCCCTTTCTTCACAAATCTCATTACGCCCTTCATCGGAGAAATCTGTAGGAATACATGATCCCCCACTGCGAACTCGAGCCTGCGACGACGACGGTTAGCATAAGACTTCTGTCTGCACCGGGCTACTCTCATTCTATCCTGTATCAACTGGATCTTCTCCGTAGTCTCTTGAACTAGTTAGGGTCCCAAAATCCTGCTCTCGCTTAGTTCGGTCCAACAGACTGGAGATCGACACTTTCTCCCATAAAAAGCCTCAAAAGGCACCATCTGAATCGTCTCCTGATAACCATTATTGTAGGAGAACTCTATCAACGGCAAGTGACGATCCCAACTGCCCCCAAAATCAAGCACGCACGCACGAAGCATATCCTCCAGTATCTGTATAGTCTGCGGATGGAAAGCGGTGCTAAAACTCAAGCGGGTACCCAAGGCTTTCTGAAGTTTCTGCCAAAGACAGCTAGTGAACTGGATGCCCTTGTCGGATACGATGCATGTGGGAACGCCGTGCAAACGCACAATCTCATCAATGTAAAACTGAGCATATTGAGCATAACCGAAAGTGGTCTTTACTGGAAGGAAGTGAGCCGCCTTCGTCAACCGGTCAACAATCACCCAAATGGAGTCATACCCTCGACTGGACCTGGGTAGACCCACACCGAAATCCATGGAGATCGGTTCCCATTTCCACTCCGGAATGGGTAAAGGCTGCAACTCTCCTGCCGATCTCTTATGTTCAGCCTTGACTTGCTGACAAGTCAGGCACCTCGAAACAAAATCTGAAACATCACTCTTCATCCCTGTCCACTAGTAGATATCTCTCATGTCACGATACATATTGGTGGAACCTGGGTGAACACTAAAAGTTGACTGATGTGCCTGCTCTAGGATCTCGCATCTCAACCCCTCGGTATCAGGTACACACAAACGAGCCCCGAAACATAGCACACCCTGGTCGTCAATCAAGAACTCCGAATATCTACCCTATCGAACATGTTCAAGAATCTCAGAAAAACGGGCATCGGCGGGCTGTGCCTCACGAATACGATCAAGTAGAAGTGGACGTGCGCAGACATGAGCAAGCTGTCCCCCGGTGGAAGCGAACTCAAACTGTACTCTATTGTCGCACAAGATCTGCCAATCTGCAGAAGACTGTCTCTGAACTGCGCTCAACTGGGACAAGCTACCCCCGGGCTTACGACTCAAAGCATCGCCTACCACATTCGCCTTGCCCGGGTGATAAAGGATCTCACAATCATAATCTTTAACAAACTCCATCCAACGGCGCTGTCTCAAATTCAGATCCCGCTGCTGGAAGATGTACTTCAAGCTCTTGTGGTACGTGAAAATATGAAATGACTCCCCGTACAATTAGTGTCTACAAATCTTAAGCGCAAAGTCCACCGCGGCCATCTTAAGATCGTGCGTGGGATAATTCTGCTCGTGCTTCTTCAGCTGCCGAGAAGCGTAAGCGATAACTCTATCATGCTGCATCAATACACAACCGAGCCCCACTCAAGAAGCATCACAGTAAACGACATAGCCGCCCGATCCAGAAGGCAAGGATAAAACTGGTGTAGTCGTTAACCGAGTCTTCAACTGCCAGAAACTCTGCTCGCATGCCTCAGTCCAAAGAAAATGAACCCCCTTCCTGGTCAATCCGGTAAGCGGTGCAGCGATACTCGAGAAGTCCTGCACGAAACGGCGGTAATAACCGGCTAAGCCTAAAAAGCTGCGGATCTCTGTCACTGATATAGGTCTGGGCCAAAGCTGTACGGCCTCGATCTTCCTTGGGTCCACACAAATACCATCTCCCGTAACCACATGATTCGTATGTCAAAAACTATTTCTAAACCGCAACCAAGAACGGCGTCGCATGAAGCTAGCCGGTGAGTATGGGTCGGTCCACAGGGATATTGTGAATCTCCTAGTCGCTCAAACGAGTTAATTCCGAAGGGTGTTCGGATTGGTTATTAAATCTAAAAACCTAATTAACCTAGGGCAATTATCTAGATCAATTCTTTCTAGGGTTAGGTTTAGGGATGATTTGGAAATGCTAGTAAATCTCAACGCTTTCTATACCCGAATGAAGATCTATGAGGAGTTATGGTAATTATCAATAAAGGGGATTAGATCCATTCGGGAAGGTGTTCCTTCCTCTACGTTCTTGTCCTTCCTTTAGAGATCCTTACCCTAACCTCCATGGAAAACGCGCACAACCGGGCCTTTACACTATGGTGTCAACGTTACCTCGAGGGGTAGGATGCCGTAGGGTGCGGTGTGTGCGTGTATGCATAGAGTCCTATTGAAAATATTTAATGGGTAAGAAAGGGATGAGAGATCTCATCTCTCAAAATCCTTCCCCAAAGCTAACTCTAAACAAGTTCCTAGGGCATGAAATTAAATCTACCTAGGGCAAAGAATTTTAATCTAAACTAGGGCGAGAAATTAAATCTACTTACAGATGCATCCCTCCAATCATCCATGCAGGTTTGTCAGATCTGAATTTTTGAATGGAAAAGAAACACCGATGCTCTCCAAAAGAATTTGTATTTTATTAAAAGGAGGCATAGGGAGGCATAAAGAATTACAATGATTAGAGTTCCTATTTATAAAGAATAGGAAACCCTAGGGTTACATTTGTTTCGCATATCTGAAATTACAAAAATAGCCTTTAGAAAGACTTAGTCAACGCCGCCACAAATTACTGTAAAGTTTTGCGCTCATAACTGCACTACCATGCCGCGGAACCGCGGCCCGAGGCCCTGTTTGGCCGCGGTTCCGCAGCCAAAAGGAGTGATTGGGCTTTGCAGTTTCTGGTGTGGGCACCTGGTAACTTTGTCTTCCTGTTTCTATATGTTCTTTTCCTTTTGGGCTTCTAGGTTGGTTCCAGATCTTCAGTGAACAATTTGCAATGGCTTTTTAACCGTTTGCCTTGACATTTTGGGGTCTTGCGTTGCCTTGTTAATCATGAACCGTCTTTCGATATAGGCTTGACTAAGATCCTCCCATTTGTTGGTCAAAAGTCCATATTTTCATCGTCTTTACATTGTTTTCACTGCTTCCTGTCCAAAAACCTGTAACCTGTAACATGTAGCAGACATGCGTCAAAAGTACCTGTTTATTTATAAAAAGAATAAGAATGGAGAATATAATAATGCAATATTATGGTGTGAACAAATACCCCCAAACTTATCTTTTGCTCGTCCTCGAGCAAACTTATTTTTATTCACTAAAATCCTAACCGCACTTTCGCAGGGAAACGCGATTGCACTGAGCTCGTGCAACAAGCCGTTAAACCTCTAGGTGTCCCTAGTAGGAGGAGTGTTGTCTCCTGAGGGTTTTCAGCGGATTACACCCACAAAATCCTATCAACTCGGCCCATTGACTTTTGTTTTCCAATTAGGTGATCTAACAAGGAATTCTATTATCTTCTACTTGTAAATTATCCACCCACATTTTTCATGCTTCCTCATTATTTAACTTAAGATTATATATATCATGTGGACTTATTTAGCTTTCGGCATTTCTTAAGTTTTCCTTGTAGGGTTACATCTCCACTCAGGAATTTTTATCAACTCTACTAAAGATACAAGTTCTATTCTTCATCCCTATCTCTCATCTAAATCCCAATCACATACCCCTACGTGTGTGTATAAATCATCCCTACACTTGGAAATTCAAATCAAGCAATCATACTCCCCTACACTTGGAAATTCAAATCAAGCAATCATACTCTCGTCCGTTGTCCAAAGCACTTATTAGTAGGTGAATTTTTAATTGAATTTTGCTTACACATCTTTTATGCGACCGTTAATACTTCTTGAGGTACCAACGACCGATTACAAGATGCGTTTGCACATTAAAGCGTAATTCCTAGTCTTGCAACACCCAAGGCTTTTAGCAGTGACTCCCAAACCAGTTGGTCTAAGGCACTAGGTGATGAAGCACCCTCGCTAAATATTTTTCTATTTTTGCAGCCTTAAGTAATCACAAAAACCAGTGTCCATTTTTTTATTCTTTATTCACACTTTTTTTTCTTTTATTTTCTTCGTACTAAGGACTTTAGACAAGAGCATTTCAAGGTCTCTTCTACTATTCCAAGTTTCAAGGTACGTGTTAGTGCAATTTGTAGGGTATACATTTTCAGAATGTAGACTTAAGCTAGGAATTATCTTTCAAACTTGTACTCTAATAAGAACATCAATACTCTTCCCTCATTTTGACTTAGCCAAAGAAATGAATCCAAAATTTGCCTATTTCTAAATAAACTACAAGGCATATACTCTCTACCGTTAAATTTTAAGGAAGGTTATTTTTAGGGTTTTTAATTCACTAAGTCTAAGATCTAGTTGTTCCTAGCCAGTTAACCTATCTGTCAAACTCAAGTCAATTAGCCAAAAGTGAATACATTAATTTTTATAATTTTTGAAATTTTTCAATTTTTATGGGTTTTCAAATAAGTATGCAAATGCAAAAATATGTACAAATGAATGCGAAGGAAGAAGACGTACCGAGCATACCCCCAAACTTGAACTTGACAGTGTCCTCACTGTCATGCTAAACCAAGAGGGTCAAAATGCCGGCACTCCCCTGTTTATTTATTTATAATTTTTTAAATATTTTTTTAATGTTTTGAATTTTTTTTTATTTTTTATAGAAAAAGAAAACAAAAAATATATATACATATATACACAAGGTTCCCCCCAAACTTAAGCTTGGCCTTACATAAGCCAAAGGTTAGCACCAACCATTAAAAAACTTATCATGGTAAAGGTATAGTCGGTGCAAGAATGGGGTGGAGATGAAAGAAATGAGAAACACACGAGACCGTATGGGAAGAAGAGTGGAATATGGTCTCGGTGGAGGAGAAGAATGGTGGAAAGAAGAAAGAAGTGGAGTACGATCTTGAGGGTGTAAATCGAGTGAATAAATTAGCGCAATATGTGATGACCAATATGTTATAAGAGATTGCGCTAATTTATTAACCTGTCGGGAAATGAGGTCAAATCCCTCAAGATTCGCAAAGAAACATGGGTACGCCGAACTTGGTATAGGAGATGAAAGCGTAACGGTCATTTGTACGGTCGGGACAATAGAAGAGAAGAAAGGGAGTGAATTAGGGATAGTATCTTTCTCACCGTAGTAAATTGTTTCGAACTTGAAAGATTCCATTAATGGTTCGAAACTACTGTAATCAACCGAGTCTGATGGCTCATCTGAAAATGTAAAGGGCTCAAACTCGGGCGGTGAGTCATCAGCATCGTCCGAAAAAGTGAAACACTCGTAGGTGTTATCATCTGTGAGAACTGTGTTAGATTCAAAGGAAAAAATTTCAAGCTCGCAGTCTTTAAGCGGGGTCGGAACGATGGGAAGGAGGGAGGGTGATATAACAGTCAAAGGTTCAGGAGGATGAATTGGAAAATCAGACACATCAAACAAAAATGATTCAACCTCAATATTATCCTCAAGACTCTCCTCAATACTATCCTCAATATTTAACCCATCCATGCCGTTATCATCAAAATCTAGATGCATATGAGATTCGGGAGAAACATTTAATAACTCAGGATGATGATTTGAACATAAAATTTCAATTAAATCGACAGGTTCATCATCCGAAATATTCCCGGCGTCTATATCCTCAATCAAGTGAAAATCAATTTCTTTAGACACCTCATCAAAAGCATGGATATTTATCGATTTAGGTTCTAGAGTGGAGGTGTAAAAATCGAAAGGATTAGGTGTGGTTTCACTCGAAAGGGGTTCTTCACAATTTGGCAAATCAAACACTACAAAGTCGCACAACTCATCATTTTGGACTTGTGAATCATTTAGGACATTCGATGGAAAACCGGAGTTGTGGGCTTCAACTGGGTAAGGGTAGGTTTGATTTGGAAATCCTCTCACATTCTCATTCTGTCCAACCGCCTCCTTATACATTAAAAAATTTGAAGCTAGTGGGAAACTAGCTACCGGTTCAGCAGGTTGCATAAGGGCGGCCACGGACGCTTCCACATTCCTAGTCATTTTATTTGTTGCTGCAATATATGCCTCCAACGACTCTTCCAAACTAGACTTAGGTGGTAAGGGGGTTTCGGTAAAAGATTCAAAATAGTGTGGATATGCAAAACTCCCTAATGGCTATGTCGAAACAGTGTCTAGTGAGGGTGGGAAGGTCGGGTAAGACTGGTAGGAAGTGGGTGATTGGACAGGGGTAGGGTCAACATGTGGATAAAAATATGAATAATTTTGTGGATCCCTAGAACTAGATGAGTGGAGAGGGGTGAAAGATCGGCTGCGAGATTGAGCAAGGGGTGAAAGATCGGCTGCGAGATTGAGCAATATGCTCAGCAATGGACATCGGTCTAGGAGTTACGGCAGGACTTGAAAAAGTGGTGTCAACATACGAAGGTGGTGAAGGTTGACTTGGTTGACACAAAGTGGGTTGAAAAATCAAACTGTTTCTCCTAGAAGCCTCTATTTGATCTTTCAAAGATTTTTTTGGCAAGGAGGGATCGTCTTTAAATTGACCGAATAAATTGATATACGACGCAAAATTAGGTTCGGGATACCAAAGTTCGGCTAATGATTTATTATGTGGGGTACCCATGTTAAAAGAAGGGGAAAAGAAAGAAAATTTGTGGTGCAAGGATTTATTTGTGGCAAAAAAAACTTTGCAAGTTTCTACAAAATTTTCCTTATTCTTTTTTTTTTATTCTTTTTCTCTTTATTAGGAAAAATTTGTTGCAAAAAGATTTTCAACACAAGATATGCAACAGCAAAATATTACTTGCAATCTAATTTCTATATTAAGCGAGGCGCAAAAATCCTGCACAAGACTTGTTAGTTGGAAGGGAAAATATTTTTAGCGCGAAAAATCCTGCAGAAGATTTGACAAAAAGATATATGGGGATTTGCAGAGGGGAGAAAGAGGAAACAAACCGACAAAATTTCGCGCGCTGATGTCACAAGAGGGCCGCGGAAGGGCGGCGGGAGCGCGCTTATGCCGCGGTTTAGCGGTGGGATGGAGAGATCAAGCCTCTGAAAAAATTATGGAGCTCTCTACTTGCAATCCCTCTCTGTTTTGATATATCTTTTTCTGTTTCGCACACTAGATTTTTCCAGATCCGTTAATTCAGATGATATATTTTTATATATTTTTTTGATTTTTCAGTTTTTATGATTTTTTTAATTTTGATGACCCGAAATTGCAAAAAGGAAATTTTACGCCATCCCCGGCAACGGCGCCATTTGATTCGTATGTCAAAAACTATTTCTAAACCGCAATCAAGAACGGCGTCGCATGAAGCTAGCCGGTGAATACGGGTCGGTCCACAGGGATATTGTGAATCTCCTAGTCGCTCAAACGAGGATTGGTTATTAAATCTAAAAACCTAATTAACCTAGGGCAATTATCTAGATCTATTCTTGCTAGGGTTAGGTTTAGGGATGATTTGGAAATGCTAGTAAATCTCAACACTTTCTATACCCGAATGAAGATCTATGAGGAGTTATGGTAATTATCAATAAAGGGGATTAGATCCATTCGGGAAGGTGTTCCTTCCTCTACGTTCTTGTCCTTCCTTTAGAGATCCTTACCCTAACCTCCATGGAAAACACGCGCAACCGGGCCTTTACACTACGGTGTCAACGTTACCTCGAAGGGTAGGATGCCGCAGGGCGCGGTGTGTGCGTGTATGCATGGAGTCCTATTGAAAATATTTAATGGGTAAGAAAGGGATGAGAGATCTCATCTCTCAAAATCCTTCCCCAAAGCTAACTCTAAACAAGTTCCTATGGCATGAAATTAAATCTACCTAGGGCAAAGAATTTTAATCTAAACTAGGGCGAGAAATTAAATCTACTTACAGATGCATCCCTCCAATCATCCATGCAGGTTTGTCAGATCTGAATTTCTGAATGGAAAAGAAACACCGATGCTCTCCAAAAGAATTTGTATTTTATTAAAAGGAGGCATAGGGAGGCATAAAGAATTACAATGATTAGAGTTCCTATTTATAAAGAATAGCAAACCCTAGGGTTACATTTGTTTCGCATGTCTGAAATTACAAAAATAGCCTTTAGAAAGACTTAGTCAACGCCGCCACAAATTACTGTAAAGTTTTGCGCTCCTAACTGCACTACCATGCCGCGGAACCGCGGCCCGAGGCCCTGTTTGGCCGCGGTTCCGCGGCCAAAAAGAGTGATTGGGCTTTGTAGTTTCTGGTGTGGGCTCCTGGTAACTTTGTCTTCCTGTTTCTATATGTCCTTTTCCATTTAGGCTTCTAGGTTGGTTCCAGATCTTCAGTGAACAATTTACAATGGCTTTTTAACCGTTTGCCTTGACATTTTGGGGTCTTGCGTTGCCTTGTTAATTATGAACCGTCTTTCGATGTAGGCTTGACTAAGATCCTCCCATTTGTTGGTCAAAAGTCCATATTTTCATCGTCTTTACATTGTTTTCACTGCTTCCTGTCCAAAAACCTGTAACCTGTAACATGTAGCAGACATGCGTCAAAAGTACATGTTTATTTATAAAAAGAATAAGAATGGGGGATATAATAATGCAATATTATGGTGTGAACACCACATGACCCAGGAAGTCAACAATATCAAGCCAGAACGCACACTTCTAGAATTTAGGAAACAGCTGGTGCTCTCTCAATGTTTGTAAAGCAATCCTCAAGTGCTGCTCATGCTCCTCTCGACTCTTGGAATAAACCAGAATGTCATCAATAAACACAATAATAAACTGGTCGTGGAACGTCCTGAAAATCCGGTTCATCAAATCCATGAACGCTGCTGGGGCATTGATGAGTCCGAACGACATCACCAAAAACTCATAATGCCCGTAGCGCGTACGAAAAGCAGTCTTCGGAATGTCATCATTCCAAACCCGCAACTTGTGATAACCTGATCTCAAATCAATCTTAGAAAAATGTCCCGCACCCTGGAGCTGATCAAATAAATCATCAATGCGAGGTAAAGGATACCTATTCCATACCGTAACTCGGTTCAATTGATGATAATCAATGCACAACCTCAAACTGTCGTCCTTCTTCTTGACGAACAGAACAGGAGCTCCCCAAGACGAAACATCGAACGTACAAGTCCCCTATCAAGCAACTCTTGCAGCTAATCCTTAAGCTCCTTAAGCTCCGCCGGGGCCTTCCGGTAAGGCGGTATAGAAACAGGCCCCATGCCGGGGATCAAATCAATGCAAAACTCAATCTCACGCTCTGGCGGCAATCCAGGTAACTCATCAGGAAAAACCTCAGGAAACTCTCTCACAATAGCAACCTGGTCCAACGAATCTGCTGTGGCTCCAGTATCTCGTATGAAAGCCAAGAATACCCGAGATCCCTTCCTCAAAAGCCGACCAGCACAAAGGGCTAAAATCAAACTGTGAGGGGCGGCACCACGGTCCCCCTGCACAACAAGGACTGACTCACCGGGAAAACAAAACCTGATTGTCTTCTCACGGCAGTCCACGGACGCGTAGCAAGTAGCTAACCAGTCCATGCCCAGGAGAACGTCGAAGTCCAACATCTCAAGAAGGATCAAGTCGACGGACGAATCTCTATCTCCTATCCGAACGGCACACGACTGAAACACGTGTCGCGCAATAAACGACTCTCCAACAGGAGTAGTCACGACAAGCGGCTGATCTAACAAACACGACTCCCGGCCCAACCTCGGCACGAAGTGTGAAGAAATATACGAGTGCGTAGACCCCAGATCAAACAAAACATGTGCATCGAAGGAACATACAGAAAGAGTACCTGAAACCACTGCATTGGATGCCTGCGCGTCCTGATGTGTCAGAGCAAACACTCGAGCCTGCCCTCTACCGGCAACTGGCCGTCCTCCGCCTCGGCTACCCCGTCCTCTCTGAACAAAACCTCTGCGACCACGACCTCTCTGTGCATGAGTCTGACGTGGAGAAACAACAGGCGTAAGAGGAAACGCTCTCTGAGGTGAAGGTGGTAAGGTAACATGTGGAACCGCTGCCTCCCTCCGGCGTATCACGGTACACTCCCTAACGAAGTGATGTGGACTGCCACACCCAAAACACCCAGACGACGACTGCCGACCCCGTGGGTAAGAGCTAAATAACTGGCCTCGTCCCAAACCTCTGCTACCCCCACGACCTAAACGAAATCTATCGCGGCGTCTACCCAAATGTCTCTGAGCTAATACATCAGTACGAACCCTCTTCAGTCCCGGAATGACCGAAGTCTCGGAAATGCACTCCTCTACCAATAGGGTTGTGTCCACTGCGGCCACATATGTGTCAAAATGCTGGGAGCAGATAGAGAGGAACAACTGGGTAATCAGGCCTCGAACAAACCTCTTGATCCGCATCTCCTCAGTGTCCACCAAATATGGAGCATACACAGATAGCTGGGTAAACTGAACATCGTACTCTGCCACCGTAATACCCGGAGTCTGGCATAACGACTCAAAACTGTGAGCTCGAGCATCCCTGACGCTCTGCGGAAGAATACGGGCAAGAAACACCATCACGAACTCAGCCCAGGTCATAGGAGAAAGACCTGCGGCTCTGCCCCTCTCTAAAGACTCGCACCACTTCTGGGCAAGACCTTCCAGACGAAAACTCGCAAACTCTACCCATCTCGCGTCGGAGCATCTCAGCGAACGATAGATCCTGGCCATCCGATCAATAAACGACTGCGGATCCTCAGCTATATCGGTGCCGGTGAAGACCGGAGGCTTCAGCCTCATGAACTCAGATAACAATACGGTGATAACCTCCGTAGCTGTAGCTGCGACTGCCAGAACAGTAGGCACCATCATGGTCCCCGTAACAGGTGGGTCAACCTCCTGTCTCTGCGCTCGACTGGCCTCAACTAACGACCCCATCATCTGGCGCAAATCCTGCATACCGGCCTCTAGCATAGTAATACGGTCTGTCGAAGGTGGATCAATCTGCTCCTGTACAACGGGAGTATCACCCTGGTCAATCCTCGTCTCCGACGAGCCTGCCCTGACCTCGGCTCTCATGGCCGCTCTCTGCGCCCTTGTAGTCTTCGATGGCATAATGGCTGGAAATGAAAATAGGATTCAATAAGAACATAAAAATCGAATCACAAGGATGTATATAATCAAGGAAGGAATTTCAACCAACAAGTCCTAAGGTCACTTAGGCGGAGTACCGTGTCGTAAGTATGCCGCGGAACATACACACGCTACGTCACTCTGCTTAAGCTACCTACTCCATCATACTAAGGTCATCCTACACTCCGAAAGGTAAAACCTAGCACTCTGATACCAACATTGTCACGACCCAAATTTAGGCACGTGACCGGCACTTAAACCACATAACGTCAACAGGCGTACGCAATTTAAGTAAGCCGAAAACCCAGAAATCTAAACCATCAAAAGGAATAACTGATGAAAACATTGTTAAAAACATTGGGAATCTCAAGTAAAAATCTTTAAACTTAAGTTTACTTTCTTAAAAATTTCGGCAGCATCTCCTTTTGTAAAAACTAGCCCCGAAACGGGTACAACATAGAATATAAATAAAGCATCTCCAAACGGGAGCAAATCACGCCCAACGGCGGAAACAACCACCACAAGCATATATACGACGCCGTAGCGAAGAATTATAAATGAAAAACAGCATAAATAGGTAAAACTACATAACAAAGGCCGGCTCACACGAGCACGACACCCAGAGTCACAAAATAATACAATATCGTCCTCACAACTCGTCTCTAAGTCAATACATGAAGTGGTAGATGGAGAGTACTAGATACAATAAGAGATATACAATGCACATAAACGGATAACCGCGAACCCACCTATAGCAAAGGCTCAAAGCCAACCGTAGTGGTATCCGCCGAAAAAGATACAATATGAAGCCCTATCGCGACTACTCTGAGGGTCAAACCTGCAAAACACTACAGCACAACGGGGGTGAGTTGCCAACTCGTGAATAGTGAATAACATCATACCGATAATCGCAAGTATACACGAACATCGATAATCTATAACATGCAATCTGATAGCATAAATATAGCAATATGGATATGCAACAATCATGATCTAGGTACTCCATCAGGTACTACAAATACATGAAGCAATGCATATCAAATAAATGCTGAGTATAGGATAAAACATAACATCATCAATGAATCATCATCGTAGAAAAACCCAGTGTCAATCAACGACACCCCAAATCCCAATACCTCAGGCGCCGTCACTCTGTTCGGCCCCCATCTCTATAAATCTCATGGAACCTGAGTGCCTAACATCGGCACTCGAAACCTCATGAAAACCCGTATCCAATATCGACACATAAATACTCATCTCTCAGGCGCCGCATGTTAGTGTATATGCCCTAGAGGCCATTACTGTATCATACTAGTTTGTATATTACTTAATGGATGCTTGGGATATTCACCTTGTATATACAATCTTGCTCAAAATAGTAGTATGCTACTTGGTTTGTTTCTACTTCAATGTGTACTTGTGTTTATTTCAGTATATCACTTATACGCATTAGTGGAGCCCTTAGGATCTTTGCTTGATTACCAGCGTTGTGATGGCAGTCACACTAGTGGGGGCTGGGTAATCTATAAGCACATCCTTATTCAGGTCCCTGGTCGCAGGACTATCGAGACAGGGCATCGATACTCCGGAGTAGACCAGCGCATGCGCTTCTCATCCCAGTGTGGGAGACGGTCTGTCCCACAGCCGTCAGTACGTCGTACTTGATATAGTATGCGGGTGCTCGTTAGGTTACGGGTACACTGGACAGGACTCGTCGGGAACTGACTAGTTGGTATTATACCTATCGTCAGTTTTCAGTTCCCAGGTGAAATGAGTACAGCTTAGTCCGCTGACTTGACACTGTTACTTCGCCTCGGGTGTGTTCCCACTGTACTTTGATCACTACCCTACCACGGCTCAAAGGAGTCGTGCAAACAGGTGGTGGTTGGGTGCAGTCCCGAAGCACTTGGAGGCAGTGACGGTTAGACAGGATTCGTCTCTCCCGGTATTGGGGGTTGACATCGCGCTGTGTCTAGGAGAGCCATTACACGAGTAGTCCCTGGCCAGGGCAAACGAGATATACTGGTAGGTTTCCAGTGTTATCTCAGGGTGTATTGGGCTTCACTCCGGCACGACTTGTACCGCTATTGGGGGACTGACGTTTACCGCCCCCTAGGCCCGCCATGCGATGTATCAGACGAACAGACCGGACTGTACGGAGAATGTCACACTCAGGCTCAGTAGGAGTTCAGATGGGTTTCGCCTCGTCCGTCTTCTTGTCGGCATTACCTGGGGACCGTTACGCACAGCTAGTGCCGCTTGCGGTCTGTGGTTAAACCCACTGCCAGCGTAGTGTCGAGTCTTTAGAGTCCCACACAGAAAGCTTTTCGCCTTTAGGCAAAAGAGTAGAGGTCGCATGGTATTGCGACAGGTCGCATGGTTTTGCGACAGGGTTCGGTCACATCCGTGCACTTGTGCACGTACAGTGTCCGGACAGTTTACACTAGTGGGCTTTGGTTTAAGCCAGATCCTAGTGTACCTTATGGGATTGGATTTATCCAGTTTGCATTCGTGTTCCTCGGAACGCGGATGCGGGTGTGTATGCACAGTTGACAGGGAGGCAGAGGCTGCGGATTCTCATTAGGGTTGTTGACAGTTGACCGTTGACTATTTGACTTTATGCTCAACCCTAATGAGAATATGATATGTGATTAACTATTATATTAATTAAGTATTATGGTGATATGGTTGTTGACTTGTTGACTTTTGTTGACTTGTTGACTTTGGTGACTTGTTGACTTTTGTTGACTTGTTGACCGGTTGACTAGGCTTGACTAGTTGACCATCATGATAACCATGGTTATCATTTCATGCCAAAGACTTTTTCTTGCTTGCTCATTTGAGTAAAATGAGTGCATGACATGATAAGCTTATGGTTGCTTCAAACCATCACATAAGACTTTTTTGATATGATGAGTTATGATCACTTTGGATTATGAGAGGGTGAAAGACAAAAGAGTTGCTCATTCTTTCTTGCTCATTCTCTCTCTTGTTCTTGAGCTCTCCTCTTGCACTCACCCTCAACCTCTTGCTCCCTCTCTTGATCTATGGTTCTCTTGTCTCATGAGTTGAGAATCAAGAACCATAGATAAAATCCCATTCTAAATCATCTCTACTCATTCTAGTTCACTAGGTTTAGCAAACCAAGTGAACTAGTTTCTTCAAAGAACGAAGAAGGAGCTAAAGGTTGGAGCTTTCAAGTGGATCTATCTTCGGCGTACGGAGACAACGAGAAGGAGCCATCGAACCACCATCGGAGCTTGAAGAGAAGGAGTTCAAGTTTAGGTATAACCATCTTCATCCGAGTAGCTAAATATCTTTAGCTTAGTATGCTAGTTTTAGTTTAGGTAAAGATCCCGACCTAACTTAGTCCATGTTGCCTCTTGCGTTAAAATTTTGATTTTATACCGTTTCCGCCTCCCCGTAAGAACCGGGGGTCGCAACGTGGACTTACACCGCATACCCAGATCAGCCCTCAATATATCTCATGTCATAACTCCTAAACGGTATCCTCCGAATATCCGTCGGGTTCTATACTATCACCGGTAGGTAGTGCTCCCTCCGCCAGGCTCATTGTCTATACCATAAAAAATATTTCTTGCCCCGGGGTACCATACCGGGCCCACCATGTACCCGCAGACGGTGCCTGTCGCGCCTCGAATAGGGTATCTAACACAAGTCTCAGAACCGAAAAAACTCATGGTGGACGCATCGAAATATCATATCAAGAGAAACCGGGTTTTCAAAACAAATGCATAATTTCTTGAAATATCCCCATGGTTCTCAAATCCATAAATCACATGAAATCCGTATCTCAATGCGTAAATCCATGAAAAATGATATATGCAACATAAAATAGTAATAGGAGCATATTAAGGGAAAACCGCTCTTTTAAATGAATCCAGTTTTAAAATATATCATGTGGTTCCCAATTCCTCCAAAATCAAATGCAACATCATATAAAGGTGTACATGTAGCTCTAGCAAGATATATGTGTATACATGTAAGTATGTATGCATGATGCGTTTCATATGCGCAATAGCACAAGAATCAACGTCTAAATGTCAATAACAATACAATACCACATAGGTGTATGTGTAGCTATAACAGGGTATGTGTATATATACATGTCAAATAATGATACAACACCACATAGGTGTATGTGTAGCTATAACAGGGTATGTGTATATATACATGTCAAATAATGATACGGCACCACATAGGTGTATGTGTAGCTATAACAGGGTATGTGTATATATACATGTCAAATAATGATACGACACCACATAGGTGTATGTGTAGCTATAACAGGGTATGTGTATATATACATGTGAAATAATGAAAGGACACCACATAGGTGTATGTGTTGTGCGTGTCATGGCAATTACCAATGGTGTGTGTAGCATACTATTTAGTGCACGTGCAACATGAATCGTCAGTAATAGTGTGGTGTCCAATAGGTACTAAGTCAAGACACAACAAGTAATAATATGCAATGATATTCATGCACAATCAACTCATATGCGTATAAACATGCGGCTATAATATCATATCTAGCCCTGACGCATAACGCCATACGGGCGATTTCCCCGTAGATGTTAAATCTACTCACCGATGATCTCGCGCTAAGTAAATCCGACCACCTGCTTCCCTTTCTTCGTAGCGTCCGAAGTCCCCGCTTGCGATCATAAAATTTCACAAACACAATACATAAGGCTAAATATCCTGCGCCGACACAAAGACAACGAAACGCAAGGATAACGTCCACAAGATATACACATTGTGCACTTAGTGCACAAAACACGTACGACATCGCCACAACCTCAACTAAGATCGCTAAGCGACACAACCACCAAGCCTAGAACCCGATCGTACCGATCGCTCATTCACAACACAATATATATCGTAGAAGTTAATATATATATATATATATATATATATATATATATATATATATATATATATATCATCACAACGTCAATTAAAACCCATGTCCAATTTTACCGAAAACCTAGTAAGTATTTTTTAACCATTTTAGCATAAATCTAGATGTTTGAACAATTCTAGTGGCCACAACCATCACATAACAGCTTAATTAAGCCACACAAACCCTTACTAAAATTTTAATCTCACCCATTTTAGATTTAGTAAAAGTTAGTTTGCAATCGAGCTTGGTTTGGACAATTTGGAAAATAACAATTTACAATTTCACGACTATGTTAGATTTTCCATTGTCTAAACATGTTAAACTATACATATAACCATAACTAATTAATCAAAACCCTCTCTTGAATTTCTAAACTTTCTAATTAAAACCATATTTAAACACCTAATAAGCTATATTAAAGTATTTAAACAACAACTAAAGTTTAGGGTTGGGATTTTATACCTCACAACTTGATATCAAACTTGCAAATTTGACTACCAAAATGGCCTCCAAAATGCTAACTTTCTTCTTGATCCAAGCTAGATTAGGCTAATTAATAATGGGTAGGGATTTGATTTAGAGTTTGTGGGATTTTTGATGGACTTTTGAAGCTTTTTTGAAGAATTTTGAAGTGGAATGAAGTGGGAGAAAATTTGGTGCTGCCAAGGGGGAGGCTCGGCCAAGAGAGAAGAGGAGGGGGGTTTAGTGCAAGTGTGTGGAAATATCTAGATTAAGACAACCATTAAACCTTAATTAATGCACCTCACATCAATCTATTCTCTAATTCATTTCTTTTCTAATTTTCTTTTAACCCTAGATAAATCTAGAACCCTTAAGATATTTTGAGAAGAATAAAACAATGTATAAACGTGTAATTAAGTTGGTATGGTTCACACTTGTATATTTAACCCATTCCAATTTGTAATTACCACTAATTAAGTGTATAATTAAAAGCTTATAATAATATTTTAATTAAGGAAAAATATTTAAGTGAACTAATAATTATAAGGGACTAAATAAATACGGCATACTAGCAATTTCCTATTTAAACTAGCATTTAAGTCTATATTGAAAAAAAAGATTATATCTTGGTTTTTACGGAAAAACTCAAATTATTTTACCTATTATCGAAAAATCCGCCTAAACAATTTCTAAAGCGTTACAGGGAGAAAGGGCAGCCATGAGAGTGAAGAGGGAGAGGAAGTATGAAGAAATGAAGAGAGGAAGAAAATAGCCATGGTCAATGAAGACCCCTCACCCTCTCTCTCTCTCTCTCTCTTGCCCATACTTCTTTCTTTATTCATTTCCTTTTTCTTTTCTTTTCTATTCTCTATCCTTTCCTTTTCATTTTAAAAACAAAGCCATGCTTAGAAAAAGAAAGAAGTCATGGTTCAAACAAAATGAAACAAGTTTTGTTGCATGTCATGATGCATAATCAAGCTTAATGCAAGATTAGTGAAAACTAATCGAGTTTAGCATTTAACCCATTTACAATTAAGTATTTAAAAATCTATAAATGCTCATATCACATAAAACACCCTCAATTCAATAATTCTTATAAATATCCAAATATTTCCTAATTTATCGGTATATAATTATACCATATCATTAAAACCAATCTCCACACATTAAAATATTCGTAATATTTATTATTCAATTATATAAATTCCCAAAAATAATATTTTATTTTTCTGAAATGTTACAGAAAATAAACTTAAGCTTTAAGATTTTTACTTGAGATTCCAAATGTTTTTAACAATGTTTTTTATCACTTACTTCCTATTATGGTTTAGATTTCTAGGTTTTCGGCTACTTAAATTGAGTTACGCATGTTGACGTCTCGTGGTTTAAATGTCGGTCACGTGCCTAAATTTGGCTCGTTACACCAGGCTTCCAAGGTTACCTGGATGACAGAGTGGCTATCAGAGTTATAGTTTTCCCTCTTTTGAGGGGCAGTAGTTTGGACAGGTGGTCCAAGCGGATACTGAGGGAGGCATGGCGCAGGATACTGATTAAATTCAGTGGACAATACATTCTAAGAAATTTGCTGGATTTGGAGTTCATTTGTGAACTAGGACCCATCAGATATCCAGACATATTCTAAGACAGGTATTGCTCATTTCGGGAGATTGCTTTCTCCATGAACTTGAGATAAAGAGAGATATAGAAAGAAACATTGGAGCTGATCCACTCACTGAGGCTATTTCTCGAACACAATAGTTTCACAAAAGAGATTTGTGAAACTGATTAGTAGAGAAGTTGGGTGTTCGGTATCACACGGGCTGTGAGTATGCAACACCGCAATAATTAGCCTTAAGTGCAAGTGGGAGATTGTTAGCTATAGTGCCCTCAAGTCAATTATTGGATCGCAAGCACGCGATTGCGATGATTGAAGGAAGACCTATACCGGTAGAACAGTCTTACTCGAGATGATAGTAAATTATCTGGTTTTTCTTTATAATCATGTATTTGCTTTAGGTGGCTTTACTAATCACTATTACATGTTGATAGAGCCCTTAGAATTCTTGCTTGACTACCTGCAATATGATGGCGATCATATACGTGGGAGCTGGGTGGTCTATAAGTACATTCTTAAATGTCCCTAGTCATGGGAGTTTCGAGACTGGGCATCGATACTCCAGAGTAGACTAGTGTATACTGATCGAGACCCCGACGAGGGACGGTGGCCGGTCTCACAAGCCATTGGTGTTAGTTTGTTCACCTAAGATGTATACATGTGCTCATTGGGTTATGAGTACACCGGACGGACTCACCGGGAACCTGCTAATTAGTATTATACCTATTGTCAGATAGCAGTTCCCTGGTGACATATGTACAGGTTAGTCTATCGATCTGAGATCGTCATTTGTCTCGTGTGAGTTCCCACTGTGCTTTGATTACTACCCTACCACGACTCAAAGGAGTCGTGCAAACAACTTTTAGTTGGGAACAGTCCCGAGCCACATGGAGGCAGTGAGCGGATCGTCAGGGGTTTCATTTCTCCCGGTATTGGGGGTTGATGTCGCGTTGTGCACGGGTGGCCATGGGCAGAAATCCTTGGCCAAGATAGTTGGGAATTACTGATCTAGGATCGGTAGTTTCTTAGGCGGTGATGGATTTCATTCCGACACTAAATGTCAAGTTATTATGGGTCTGACTTTATCCACCCCCTAGACGCGATATGCGATACTCATAGACGGTCGGACCGGACTGTACGGATATTGTCACTGTCAGGCTCAGTAGGGGTTTCAAGATGAGTTTGCTCGTCAGCCTCCCTTTCGCTCAATACCTGGGTAGCCGTTACGTATAGCTAGTGCCACTGACGTACTTGTGGTTAAACCCACTGCCAGCGTATTGATGAGTCTTTATAGTCCCACACAGAGGGTTTCCCTGCTTCGGCGAAGCGATGTAGAGGCGGTATGGTTTTATGGCAGGGTTCAATCATATACGTGCACTTGTGCACGTATCATAACTCGGACGGATAATACTAGCGGGCTTTGGTTTAAGCTGGATCCTAGTATTATATTGTTGGACTATTTTCGTCTCGTTGTATTCGTATTCTTTCGAAATACGGATGCGGGTATATATATACGGATGAGGGGTATTCTTGTAATTCTATGACAAGATTACTTTAGAAGTTGCCATTTCATTTTCTATTAAACATTTAGGGTTTTAAATGTTTATGGAGTGGAAAGTGTGAGTCATGGTTTGCATTAACTCATGCATGTGCACTTGGTGACTCATGGTGATGAGTCGTGTGGTGATTCATGGTGACATGCATAGGTTTTTGTTTTGGGTGAGATATTTTGTGTGGGATATTGTGTAGTGAGATGGCGGATATTTTAGGGAGTGGCTTTTCTTTAGCTACAACATTCTCACAACAAAATAACACACAATAACTTAGCCATTTTCTTCACTTGCTTTTTGCTTTTGCCTCACACTTTCTCTCCATGGCATCTCCTTCTACCTCCACCCTACATGTCTCATGAGTTGAGAAACCTAAGGTGTATTGAGACAATCTAATCCTACGCACTCTCTACTTCATCTTGGCTATCTAGGGTAGCAAACTAGATACTCGAGTTACCTCGGATTTGAGGTCGGAGCCCGTATTACATACTCTCAAGATGGATCGTCTTTGATGGGGGAGACCAGAGATCAAACTTGATCAAGAAAGCCGCGAGGAGCTTGGGACACAGGTTGAAGACCAAAGGACACGGATCATTCGGTATAACCTTTCTAAACTCCTTTAAAGATAACTAGTGTAGGGTCAATGGTCGATTTTGGAATCGGGTTCCGTTAGCGCCGGATTGTTTAAATTTTTGTTCCGCATTTGGCCACGGATTGATGGCCGGGGTGCTGGCGTAACCCAACATTCCATACATATTAAAAAAACCATAAAAATTAAAAAAATTCTTCAAAACATAAAAATCTTTTCGTCATGATTGTTGGGAATTCACCCGCGCGCGCAAACGCGTATGTTTTGGAAATGGAATCGTTTTAAGGAAATGGATGCGCATGCGAGCTCGTTCTCGTTTTAAAATTTATAAACCGCAAGTGCACGGCGCGTTGTAGCAAGCCGGCAAGTACAGGTCGATCCGCAGGGAATTGTGTATTAGGTTTTTTTTGTTTAAGGTTCAACAAATATTGAATTGGTTTGTTTGTCACTAAAAATAGAAAGAATACGAAAACAAAGAAAACAAGCAAGGAAGAAAATGGCCGTGGCTTTGGCTCGGATGGTCGAATTGCGACGATTCCTTCGACGCTCCCTTGTTCATGAGTTGTCCGTTCTTGTGTCGATCCCGGCGCGAAGCATGACTCGTCAAGGCGGTTGCGAGGCACAAGTCGTCAAGTTGCCGATATTCGACGCAAATATGAAACGAGTCCATTTTGTTTACTTACCGTTTGTATGTCCATGCTTGGGGTATCAACACTAAGCACAAGGGTTAGCAAGCATACCACAACATCAAAAACACAAATTAGTGAGTAAGAGCAAATGATTTTAGTGTTGAGTTTGCTAAGTGCTTATGATAGTATATAGTATATGAAACCAAGAGATTGTCAAGCACTTGATCACAAAATACCATATCTAAACTTAGCAAACTTAACACCAAATTGATTTTAACTTAAACATTGAAATGGGGAAAGGGAGTGAATATGGTATATGAGGAGGTTACAAAGTAACCATGTTTCAAAATACCATATCACATCAATAAATAAACAATCTTTAAGTTAGAATCATATATATAAGCACATTAAACATTAACAAGAGGAGGAGGAGGCAATGCCTTTCATCTCACATCCTTACCATAAACACAACCAAAGATATTAGTTAAGCATGATAAAAAGAAAAGCAAATAAGAACAAGAAGAAAGTAATTAAAGAAATAACAATATTATTAACACTTGAAGAAGTTTAGGTACAAGATATTGGTAACTTGTTTAGCCTCCTTAATGAAGCTCTCAAAAGAAAGCTTCAAGAGGGAAGAAGAAGAAGAAACCAAGTTGAAGCCCACTCAACTCTCAAGCTAAACCAAAAACTAAACAAAAATGGAAAAAAGTATGATATGTTAGTTTTATGCATGCCCTAGAGGCCATTACTGTATATGTGATGTATATTGTAGTGGATGCTTGGACATATATAGGGAGGACTTTCTTGCGCGACATGATAGTATGCTATCTGGTTGCTCCTTATCTTAACATGTACACTTATAGTCTCTCTATTACATGTTGATAAAGCCCTTAGAATGAGTACTTGATTACCAGGATTATGATGCAGATCATACTAATGGGGCATAGGTAGTCGGCAAGTACACCCTTCAAATGTTCCTAGTCGTGGGAGTATCGAGGCAGGGCATTGATACTCCAGAGTAGACTAGCATATGCGCTTCTTGACCCATATGATGGGTGATGGATAATCCCATATCCATTGGTGTTTGACATCATAAAAGGTATACGGGTGCTCAGTGGAGACTGGGTACACTGAACGGACTCGTCCAGAACTCTTAGATGGTATTATACCTATCGTCAGATAGCAGTTCTCTAGTGACACTGGTACAAGTTAGTCTGTCGACCCGAGATCGTCATAGAGTCTTATGTGATTCCCACTGTGCTTTGATTTCCATCATACCACGTGCAAGAGATCATGCAAAAAGGTGGTTTTTAGGTACAGTCCCGAGTCACATGGAGGCAATGAGCGATAGGAGGGGATTCGTCTCTCCCGGTATTGGGAGTTGATATTGCGCTATGCTCGATTGGCCATAACAGGAAATCCCTGGCCAAGGTTGCTGAGATTTACTAGTAAGTGTTATCAGTAGTTTCTCAAACCGTTATGGACCTTGCATCGGCATGACTTATCAGGCTATTGGGGTCTGACATTATACCACCCCCAAGCAGTGATATGCGACATATCTGACGAAGAGACCGGACTGTACGGTAATGTTTCTGATTGGATTCGCAGGAGTATGAGCAGGCTTGCTTGTTGTCTTCTAATCGCTCAATACCCGGGTGGCCGTTATGTTAGTGTATATGCCCTAGAGGCCATTACTGTATCATACTAGTTTGTATATTACTTGATGGAAGCTTGGGATATTCACAGTTGTATATACAATCTTGCTCGAAATGGTAGTATGCTACCTAGTTTGTCTCTGCTTTAATATGTGCATGTGTTTCTTTTGGCATATCGCTGATATACATATTAGTAGAGCCCTTAGGATCTTTGCTTGATTACCAGCATTGTGATGGCGCTCACACTCGTGGGAGCTGGGTAATCCATAAGCACATCCTTATACAGGTCCCTGGTCGTTGGACTATCGAGACAGGGCATCGATACTCCGGAGTAGACTAGCGTATGCGCTTCTCATCCCAGCGTGGGAAACGGTCTGTGTCACGACCCGAAAGTACGGAACATGACCGGCACTTAAACTACGAACGTCTCGAGGCATACGTAATCTAAGTAAACCGAAAACCCAGAGATCCAAACCAAGAAAATAGTAGAGTGCAGGAAAAACCAACTAAAAGCAAGTAGTTTCAATAGCATAAGCCGAATTATGCGTTTTTTTTAAAAACATCAAAATTTTACTGAAAATTTCGGCAGAGTCTCATTTGTAAATACTGGCCCCCAAACGGGATACAACATGAATAGTATACGAAATCAATAAAAAGGCATCCCCAAGCGAGAGCTAGCTCTTCGTCAATCGACGGTCACAACCACACAAGCAATATAATATACAACGCCGAAAGGCGAGGATCACGACAGAAAAGGAAACTCAAAACAGCATGAAATTCGTATAAATACAACGCGCGACTCTAAGGTCGATAGAATAAACAACACTGGTCTCTATCTCTGAAATAATTACATGTTTGGTTGATGGAACTTCTAGATACAACAGAATAATAATATACAAGATATAATGGGGGTACGATACAAGTAAACCCACCTACTAGCAAATCACCCGAAGGAAACTATGCCCGCAAGCCGTAATGAAACCTGTACGGCAAACCTGCAAGAAACTGGGGCACAACGGGGGTGAGTTGCCAACTCGTGAATAGAAAAAATATCTACGAATAGAAATCGCATGTATGACGCAATCCTAGGTCATACGATCAATATACATCCTCAAATATATATAACCAGTAGCCTATAACAAGGCTAGGGTAAATATCTAACCCGAGTGTAATCTCATGTACCCGTGTCAGTGCCCAAGGGTAGCAATATATCATATGAATGAGGTATGAATGCATGAAAACAGAATACATGTAAATGAAGAACTGTTTCCATAATTTAGTGAGATTTCCTTTGTATTTTTAAAATGAGGTATCATAATGAAATCAGCATAAAACAGTGCCTAGCATCGGCACAAAACGTAATCCCAATATCTCGATATCTCTGTATCACAGTCTCTGTACCTAAATATCTCGAAATCTCAATGTCTCAATCATAATATCTAGGGCGCCGTCAGTCCAGACCGGCCCCTACCATCCATCTCAAGACCACGACGGTATCCTCCGGATATCCGACGCGTCGGGTAAAATCACCGGTAGGTAGTGCTCCCCTGCCAGGCTCACATCGTCATCATCACGCGCTTCTTGCCCCGGGGTACCTTACCGGGTCCACCATGTACCCGAAACGGTTCATCCGCCTCCTCGAATCGGGTCTCGAAATCCATCAGCAAACTCATGGTGGACGACTCATACATCATGGGAAAACCGCACTTTTTATTTTAAAAGAGAGAAAACAGTTTATATATGTTTTGCGGTTTTCCTCCAAATCCAGAAAATATCATGGAAATCCGAATCATCAATAGGATGTAAAACCATGAATATAAGCATGAGAATCCATGAATACGGCATAACAATGAATAACAGTATGCATGAAGCGACAAGTAATAACTACAATGTCTAATATGGCATATAAGGGAAGTACACTAATATCATGTCAAAACTACTAGCTAACAAGCTAAGTCAAGCAAATATATTATCTAAAGTGTACGTGACATGGCAATTACCGATGAAGATGTGTGTGAGCCGGCAAGTAGGTGTACGTGGTACATACGCATCATCGGTAATGGTGCTGGTGTCCTAACAGCATGATATCAATAATGGAATATGCAGCAAAATAAGTATGCGAGGCAGAGCGAACAGCAATAATGAGCGGAAGCTGAAAACTAGACGCAACTATAACTAATCTGCATTAATATAATATAAGTCCTACAAATGGTGCCTTTTGAAATAACACGAATCATGGGGTTTTGAAAATAGGGGCTACGGTGTTTTTATGAAAAGATACGTCTTTTGAAATCTCCGTAGGATCCCTTGGGCTGTCTTTTAAAGTACCCACGATTCGTTAGTTTTTGAAATAGGTAAGAATCGAATCTAATCTAACAACTAAACTAAACTAAAGGGCTAAGCTAACCAGCTGGACTACAGGTAAGGAAACCGCCTAACATCTGAGTCGATGTATATACATACCTGCATATATATTAGTCGGTGATCCCGCCTCAATAATATCATATCCGATACCATATCTATAATCAGGCATCCCAAGTCAAGAGTGCGGATCAATCATCAATATATAGCTCGTACGTAAATCCGTCGTACGGCATCCCCAAATCTGGGTACGGGTCAAAGTCACATCAATCACCCTATTCATTTGGTATCTTCTTTATCAAATATCATGATCCGGAATAATGTCCTACGTCTAGTACAATATTGATGCCATCTATGTATGCATGCGGGTGTAAGAATTACTACATCAGAAGACCCGCTAAAACATCATGTCGTATCTCAATACGAACCAAATCACGTCACCGATCTCCTGGCCTCAAGCCCAATCTCATCGACTCGTCTCAAATTCCAAATACTATCCTCAAATCCAGTATATGAACACATAGTCCCATACCCATGTGAACACATAAATATATATTCCCATACACGCCCATATGAAATAAGGAATGTATGCAAGTATGTATATGTGTGTATGTGTAAGTGTAGTGCACCCACTACCTAAGGTTTCGTAACCATGCACCAATCCAACACCAATATCCATCTAAAATCATCAATAATAAATCCTAACATATCATAAATTTTTGGTGTGTATACGCATCCGTATACATCACCACGGACTGCGGGGGTGCTATACGCCATCCACCCGACTTCTCCCCGTAGATATAAATCTACTCACCTGGTCCTCGCTAGCCGGTGCCGACGTCGCCACGCGCTTGCTTGTCGTCTCGAAGTCCACATGGGGTACCTACATATCATAACGCACCATATCGCATTAAAATCCGCCTCATGACCAAAACGACGCACGAATCTCACATAGGTCAAAACCTATGGTTGCTTCACAAATCGACCCAAAAACCCTCGATGTCGGAGTACAAACGCCAAACCATCGAGAAAGCTCCCAACACACTAATTTGTACAATTACAAGCACTAATTATAATATAAAATAGCTTAAAATTCACAAAAACCCCAATTTCACTTAAAAAGTCATTTTTCCGAAAATCTAGCAAGCACAAATCACCGTTTTTGTACAAAATTCGATGTATAGACGAATCTAGAGGCCACAATATTCACTTAATATATTAAATAAGTCATAAAAATGATTCCCATAATTTAATCTCATTAAATTCCATAAACCCCAAAAACCTAGTTTACAAATTATCCAATTTTAACAATTTTCAAGCAAAAAAAATTCTCGATTTAAGAATTAAGCTTAGATTTGCATAACCTAAGGTATTAAACCACTCATTATAATGTTAATAATGGTATGAAACCATAATTAGATTTTTAAACCTAATTATTAGACTAATTATAAAAACCTAGTTAGCAATTAGCAAAGTTATCACAATTTTAAATTAACAAATTAGTAAATAGCAACTAACTTAGATCTTAGCATACAACCACATGTTAATCTCCCCATTACACCCATAACCAATTGATAAAAACCTCACTTGATCACAAACCCTAATCATTAATTCAAAACCCTTCTCTTGAATTTTAATTCAAGCACCTAGAACTAATTAAAAAAACCTAATTAAGCTAACATGAAACAATTAACACAATTTAAGAAAAGGTTAGAATTTATACCTCATGATCAAGAGATCAAACATGAAATTCAAAGCCTCTAAAATGCCAACTTGCTCCCTAGATCCATGCAAGAATAGCTAATAAAAAATGGGTAGGAGTTAGATTTGAGTTTTGGTTTAATTTTTGATGGAAATTTGATGGATTTTGAAGAATTTTTGATGAGGAAAAGAGAGGGGGAAAATTGGGGCTGCACAAAAGGGGGGCTCGGCTGAAAATGGAGGGGAGAGGAGAGAGAGGGAGGTGAGGAAAATAGTCCAAGTCAAGGCATAAAGTCAAAGTTCCAACTCATTTTACAATTTCCTTTCATTTCCTTTGTTTTCTTTCTTTTCTTTTCTTTCTTTTGCAAACCAAGTGGGGACAAGAGAGGGGGCTGCTGAATTCAGCCAAGGGGAGAAGTGAATAGGGGTGTGTGGGTGTGGGTACGGGTGTGGGGTGATGAAAAATGATAAATACAATACCCCAAACATCCATTTACGCTAAAAAAAGCCTTTTTTTCTTCAATAATTTCTAAACCGTTTTGGCAAATGATTTCGTTCCAAAAACCATAAGATAAAATTTTATTTAATGTTTTATGATGCACAAAATTTGTTTCAACTCATTCCAATTTGTAATTTTCCCTAATTAAATGTATTAGTGACGGCTTAAAATAATAATAAAATAATATTTTTTCAGAAAATTTGAAATTTCACCAGCGGCTCAATAAACACCAAATAATACCAATTACATAGCTAGAATATGTATATTTAATTTTTATAATAAGATATTTGTATTTTGACTTTTTACAGAAAACCCCCTTATTTTACCGATTTTTCGAAATTTCACCGAAACGATTTTCAAAACGTTACAGTCTGTCCCACAGCCGTCAATACGTCGTACTTGAGATAGTATGCGGGTGCTCGTTAGGTTACAAGTACACTGGACAGGACTCGTCGGGGACTGTTGGTTGGTATTATACCTATCGTCAGTTATCAGTTCCCAGGTGACATGAGTACAGCTTAGTCCGCTGACTTGACACTGTCACTTCGCCTCGAGTGTGTTCCCACTGCACTTTGATTACTACCCTACCACGGCTCAAAGGAGTCGTGCAAACAGGTAGTTTTTGGGTGCAGTCCCGAAGCACTTGGAGGCAGTGACGGTTAGACAGGATTCGTCTCTCCCGGTATTGGGGGTTGACATCACGCAGTGTCCAGGAGAGCCATTACACAAGTAGTCCCTGGCCAGGGCAAGCGAGATATACTGGTAGGTTTCCAGTGTTATCTCAGGGTGTTCTGGGCTACACTCCGACACGACTTGTACCGCTATTAGGGGACTGACGTTCACCTCCCCCCTAGGCCCGCCATGCGATGTATCAGACGAACAGACCGGACTGTACGGAGACTGTCATATACAGGCTCAGTAGGAGTTCAGATGGGGTTCACCTCGTCGGTCTTCTTATCGACATCTACCTGGGGACCGTTACGTACAGCTAATGCCGCTTGCGGTCTGTGGTTAAACCCACTGCCAGCGTAGTGTCGAGTCTTTAGAGTCCCACACAGAGAGCTATTCGCCTTTAGGCAAAATGAGTAGAGGTCGCATGGTTTTGCGACAGGGTTCGTTCACATCCGCGCACTTGTGCACGTTTGCTGTCCGGACAGCTTATACTAGCGGGCTTTGGTTTAAGCCGGATCCTAGTATATGATTTGGGATTGGTTTTTTCTCTTTGTATTCGTGTTCCTCGGATCACGGATACGGGCGCGTATGCACAGTTGCTTGAGACAGAGGGAGAGGACTTTGATTAGGGTTAATGACTATTGTCATTTTATTAACCCTAATGCTTATGTGTGTATTATGGTTAATTGATATTAGTTTAATATAATTATGCATGGTTATGGTTGTTGACCATTTGACTATCTTGACTTGTTGATCTTAGTTGACATGTTGACCATCATCATTCCATATAAAAGATGCTCTTTGATCCTTGCGATTAGCATTAAATATGAAATGATAATGGTCATATCTTGATTAACCATGACAATTATCTAGCTAATTATCAATTTATAATAATTCACACATATATATGAGAATGGTTGTTTTATTCTCTCATTCTATCATTTACTTTCTCTCTCTTGTTCTTCCTCTCCCTCAAGCTCTCCTCTCTCATGTGTTGAGAAACACTTGAGCTTGAGAAAAACCTCTTCTTGATAATCTCTACTCTCATCTAGGGTTCAAGGATTAGCACTTCTTGCACCCTAGTTACTTCTAGCTTGGAGTTGAAGCCAAAGGTTGAGGCTTTCGGGTGGATCTTTCTTCGACATGAGAAGACGACAAAGGTGACCTCTTTCTAATACTCCAAGGAGCAAGGAGAGAAGGACATAAAGCCCTAGGTATAACTATTCTACCCTTAGCTAGTTTCTAGTTAGTTTTAGCTTGTTTTTGTTTAGCAAAGATCCTTCTTTGTCTAGTCCATGTTGCCTAAAGTGATAAAAATTTGATTTTTATTCCGTTTCCCGCCTCCCCGCAAGCACCGGGGTGGGCAACGTGGACTTACAGTGGTATCAGAGCCTAACTAAACATAAACTAGCTAGGTAGTAAAGTGTATGGAAGTTCAATCGAAAAAAATCGAAAAACCGAGTTTTCAAAACCCTAACTTTCTGTTAATTTTTTTTCTGTTCAAAACAAAATAAATCATACTCCAAAAATCATCTCAGCGTTTTGTGAAGAAAACCAACAAAAACGATCCAGAGATTCGCTCAAAGCGCCGCGGTTCCGCGGCAATAGCAAGCTTTTGCCGCGCAACCACGGCCGTTTTGGCTCGGGTCTGGGTCGAGTTTGGTGCAGTGTTTTTCTGGATTGGTTTTGGGATTTTTAAGATGGTTTATATGTGCCCAGGTTTTCCAGAAAAGAAATTTGTTTTTGGGGGCCTATAAATCCGTATTTTTTATCGAACTTCACTACACTTTGACTAAAGGGTTATATCTGGTATGTGTATATGAATGCGTTGGATTGTCGCGGGTGAATAGCCGGGGTGGATGTGAGATGAGTGTTTCTTTTTCTTTCATTCATTGTAACATGTAAATTGATGTAATATTATTTGTTTGGCCGCACAACCAGGTCGGGGTTGTAGCCGTCATTGTATAATTCTTTTTACTGTTTTTGCTCCTAGGATAGACCCATGGAGGGGGTGCACAAACTACCGGGTATCTCGAAGTGCCGAGTAGCCTACTCACGGTGGTGAGGGAGGTTGCTTCGCTTCGGGTACTTGGCGGGTAGTTTGCCGCACTCGTAGGGGTCTTGGGTGGGGTATTTGGCTATTCACCGCGACCGTGTAATCCGCTTTTCGTTGCAGGCTCGAACGGATCGCGGATTCCTAGTATATCCAATGTATTCATCTGTGATCTGTAATGTCTATCATTGCTATATATTTATATTATAACTATTTAGGCGTTGCTTATGTTTTACAGCCGCGCTAGCCCAGCCCCCGCTCTGTCGTTAGTTAAGTAACCTAACGGGTGATGACGGGGCCCCGTGGCGAATGCGAATGGCATAAGCGTACGTCATATTTTGGTTGTTTTCTGCAATGGTAGGATTAAATGATGGGATGCATTAAAAGAACTAATGCAAGAAAATAAACCATGTAAAAGTCGATTGGAACACTTTGAAAACCACCCGGTTCTTTTCAAAACTAAACTTTTAAACGCGGAGCTTGAACCACTCCTTTTAAAAGCTATCTCGTTCCATCGATTATATCAAGTTCACTACGTTCATGGTTTCGCCAAAACCATTCGTAGCCCTCCGTCATTCCACATGAATGGTCAAAAAGTATTCAAGCTATGTATTTTGGCCAAAGTCAAGGCATAGTGATTGGTAGCTATTGGGTATTCATGTGCAGCATAGATAGATGCGTTGGTTTGGGACAGTCGTGCTGCCATTTTGGCCAAAGTCAAGGGTAGGTACGGATGGGTCCAAATTAACCAGGAGAATGACGGGTAGAACTTGACATGTGACTTATGATATTTTGGCCAAAGTCAAGGTCATAAGAGCATGGGGCAAAAATCCACATCGGGAGTTTCATAAGTACTGAAACTTGCTAGCGCTGCATACCATTTGGAGTGTGATAATTCTGGTAGGATTCCTTCGGTTTTATCACGCGATGATATTTGGATCCCGATCCTACTGTGAGTATATGCTACTCCTCAGGAAAACTCTCACTTAACGATCAATGCTATAAACCTAGTAGGTGTCTAGAAAGGTGTTAGCGGGGCTACGCCCATAGGGAAAAGAGGTTACTTAATTAAGGAACTTCGCGAAAGCGTTGGAAAACCTCTCTCGAAGTACCGACACTGGCCTGGCTGAACGGTTAAGCAAGTATTGTACGGTGAAATTGATCCCGACTAATCCTTTCTTTACGGTTTGAGAAGGGATTCAAGAGACAGTGGGAGCCATCCTGTTTAGACAAACTAAAAACCACTCTAAACTTGCAAGAGCATCATGCTAAAGTGTTTCTTTTCTCTCTCCTAATTGCAGCGACCATTCAACATGACCGGACTTAAGTTATTACTAGATAAAAACATATTGACAGGGCCAAACTATAAAGATTGGCTCAGGAATGTCAAGATGGCAATCACTTACGACAAGTTAGGGTATGTCCTTACCACCAAAGCTCCCCCTGTCCCAGGTTCCAAAACCAGTGTCGCGGATAGGGAAATCCGTAAGACATGGGAAATAGATTGCGCGAAGGCCAAATGCCTCGTACTTGCCTCGATGGACAACGAACATCAGAGGAGGCACGAGAATATGGACCTAGAGTCCATATTTCTTCATACAAAAGAACTGTATGGAGAGCAGTCTCGTATCGCCAGATACGAAGTGTCGAAGAAGTTGTTTTCGGCAAGGTTGGCCGTCGGATCATCGGTAGCGGAACACGTGCTTAAGATGATTGGCTACATAGAGGAGCTCGCGGACCTTGGGACCACGTTGGAGAATGAACTCTATACTGATTTGATTCTCCAGTCCCTTCCTTCCACTTACGCCCAGTTTATCCTTAACTTCAACATGCAAGGAAAGGAGGTTGAACTTTCCGAACTTCTGAACATGTTGAGGAGTGCTGAGGGCACCCTACAGAAGGGTAGGGAGACATCCACTTTGTTTGTAGGAGGATCTTCCTCTTCTAGGTCCAGGGCAAAAGCCAAGGGCAAGAAGAAGAAAGCCCTCGCCAAACCAAGAGGCGGTGTCAGTAAAGTGGATACGAAGGGAAAAGGAAAAGCAACAAAGGTAGCGGGAAAGCTGGTGAGGAAGGAAGATTGCTTCTATTGTCACAAAAGTGGTCACTGGAAACAGGATTGCAAGGCTTGGAAGGCCAGAACACAGGATTTGAAGCGAGTTGCGGCTTCAGCTTCAGGTGTGTATGTTATTGAAAACTGTCTATCAATAAACTCTACATCCTGGGTATTGGATACCGGATCAGGATCTCATATCTGTAATTCTTTGCAGGCGTTGAGAAAGCATAGAGTTTTGAAGGCAGGTGACATGACCCTCAGAGTTGCAAACGGTGCTAGCATGGATGCTGAGGCCGTGGGGGACTATCACCTGGGACTGTCAGATGGACACTTTTTGGTTTTGCGTAGTTGTTATTATGTACCAAATGCAACCTGTAATATCATTTCTGTATCTTTATTATCTAAAGAAGGTTATGAATTTGCATTTGTAAGTAATGTAGTGAACATTCACCTTAATCAAGTTTTGATTGGGTCAGGTACATTGAACAACGGTATATACGTTTTAAACCAACCACAGATTTTCAATGTCCAGAATACACACAAAAGAAAGTCTCCGGAAATCAATAAAACTTTCTTATGGCATTGTAGACTGGGTCACATCAATGAGAGAAGGTTGACTAAGTTACATACAGAAGGATATTTGGATCCGTTCGAATATCAATCGTATACAACTTGTCAATCCTGTCTCAAAGGAAAGATGACAAAGACTCCGTTCACTGGACACGGAGTAAGAGCGAGCGAGCTCTTGGGACTCGTACACAGCGACGTGTGCGGTCCAATGTCTACACATGCACGAAGCGGTTATTCTTACTTCATTACTTTTACGGATGACTTTTCAAGGTACGGTTATGTCTTCTTAATGAAACATAAATCCGAGGCTTTTGAAAAATTCCAGGAATATAAGAATGAAGTAGAAAAACAAACAGGCAAAAGAATCAAGGCACTGAGATCTGATCGAGGTGGTGAATACTTGAGTGCCGAGTTCCTGGGTTACTTAAAAGAGAATGGAATTCTCTCTCAGCTTACTCCTCCATACACTCCGCAACACAACGGTGTATCGGAGAGACGGAACCGAACCCTATTGGATATGGTACGGTCCATGATGAGTAACGCTGAGTTGCCGCAATCGTTCTGGGGATATGCGCTAGAATCAGCTGCATACCTTTTGAACCGAGTTCCAACTAAGACTGTGCCTACTACACCATATCAGATGTGGTGTGGGAAGAGACCCTATCTTAATCACATTAAGACATGGGGATGTCCAGCTTTTGTAAAAAAGCAACATGCGGAAAAGCTCGAGGCACGCTCAGTACAGTGCAAGTTTGTGGGATATCCAAAGAACTCCAAGGGATATTTCTTCTATTGCGAAGAGGAACAAAAGGTTTTTGTTTCTCGCCATGCCCACTTTCTAGAACACCAGTTCATAGAAAAAGAAATAAGTGGGAGCGCAATAGAACTGGAAGAAATTCCAGAACCACAAGCTATTACTGAAAGCTTAGTAGAACCAGAGGGTTCGAAAGATCAGGACATTCCCACGCCACTCCGCAGGAGTAGTAGGCAGTCTCATCCGCCCGAGAGATACTACGGTTTTCTCATTGACGGGGATAGAGAGGATTGCATCATAGATTATGATGAGCCTACTAGCTTGCAGCAAGCCATTCAGAGCGTCGACTCGGTAAAATGGCTGGATGCAATGCGGACCGAAATAGAGTCTATGTACACCAACAAAGTATGGACGTTGGACATTGCTCCAGATGGGGTAAAACCCGTAGGATGCAAGTGGATCTTCAAAAGGAAGATTGGTGTAGATGGACAGGTTGAGACCTATAAAGCTAGACTGGTAGCAAAGGGTTTTCGTCAGCGACCTGGTTTGGACTATGACGAAACCTTTCCTCCAGTAGCTATGCTGAAATCCATTCGGATCCTTCTTGCCATTGCTGCCTTCCACGATTATGAGATTAGGCAGATGGACGTAAAGACAGCTTTTCTAAATGGACATTTAGAGGAGTGTGTCTATATGGAACAGCCAGAGGGTTTCATTCAGAGTGGGAGCAGCGGAAAGGTGTGCAAGTTGCTTAAGTCCATTTATGGACTAAAGCAGGCATCGCGGAGTTGGAACATCTGTTTTGATGAGACGGTCAAGGAATTTGGCTTTATCAAAAATCCAGATGAACCATGCATCTATTGTAGATTTGTAGCGAGAACTATAGTATTCCTCGTTTTATACGTGGATGACATTCTCTTAATAGGAAATGACATTCCTATGCTATAATCTGTCAAGGGGTTCTTGTCACACAGGTTCTCCATGAAAGACCTGGGTGATGCCTCATACATTCTGGATATCCGGATCTACCGTGACAGATCCAAGAGGATATTAGGACTTTCACAGTCCAGGTACATCGACACCATACTGAAGAGATTCAGTATGGAAGATTTCAAGCGCGGTAATCTACCGGCTTGTCACGGGATCACCCTCTCTAAAGAGATGTCTCCCAAGACTGATTTGGAGAGGGATCGCATGTCAATTATACCCTGCGCTTCTGCGGTAGGCTCTATAATGTATGCGATGTTGTGTACCAGACCGGATGTGGCTTATGCACTGAGTGTGGTAAGTAGGTATCAGTCAAACCCTGGGGAGAAACATTGGATAGCAGTAAAGAACATTCTCAAGTACCTGAGAAGGACTAAGGAGATGTTCTTGGTGTATGGCGGAAAAGACCTCCAGATTGAGGCCTTTGCTGACTCCAGCTTCCAGAGTGACAAGGATGATTCCAAGTCCATGTCGGGTTTTGTCTTCACCCTCAATGGAGGGGCGGTGTGTTAGAAGAGCTCCAAACAGGAAACCGTTGCCGACTCGACTATGGAAGCGCAATACATCACTGCATCTGATGCCGCAAAAGAAGCTGTCTGGATGAGGAAGTTCTTGAAAGAACTTCAGGTGGTTCCGTCCATTGTTGACCCAATACCTCTGTATTGCGACAACAACGGGGCTATAGCTTTAGCGAAGGAACCCAGGTCCCATCAGAAATTCAGACACATCTTAAGGCGGTATCACCTGATCAGGGAGATCGTGGATCGCCAGGAGATCGAGGTTCGAAGGGTTGCTTCAGAAGATAACACAGCAGATCCATTCACCAAGGCCTTGCCCCAGACTCAGTTCGAGCGGCTGATCGAGATGATAGGTCTTCGATACGCCAGTACATGGCCTTAGTGCAAGTGGGAGATTGTTAGTGTATATGCCCTAGAGGCCATTACTGTATCATACTAGTTTGTATATTACTTGATGGAAGCTTGGGATATTCACAGTTGTATATACAATCTTGCTCGAAATGGTAGTATCCTACCTGGTTTGTCTCTGCTTTAATATGTGCATGTGTTTCTTTTAGCATATCGCTGATATACATATTAGTAGAGCCCTTAGGATCTTTGCTTGATTACCAGCGTTGTGATGGCGCTCACATTCGTGGGAGCTGGGTAATCCATAAGCACATCCTTATACAGGTCCCTGGTCGTTGAACTATCGAGACAGGGCATCGATACTCCGGAGTAGACTAGCGTATGCACTTCTCATCCCAGCGTGGGAGACGGTCTGTCCCACAGCCGTCAGTACGTCGTACTTGAGATAGTATGCGGGTGCTCGTTAGGTTACGAGTACACTGGACAGGACTCGTCGGGGACTGTTGGTTGGTATTATACCTATCGTCAGTTATCAGTTCCCAGGTGACATGAGTACAGCTTAGTCCGCTGACTTGACACTGTCACTTCGCCTCGAGTGTGTTCCCACTGCACTTTGATTACTACCCTACCACGGCTCAAAGGAGTCATGCAAACAGGTAGTTTTTGGGTGCAGTCCCGAAGCACTTGGAGGCAGTGACGGTTAGACAGGATTCGTCTCTACCGGTATTGGGGGTTGACATCGCGCAGTGTCCAGGAGAGCCATTACACGAGTAGTCCCTGGCCTGGGCAAGCGAGATATACTGGTAGGTTTCCAGTGTTATCTCAGGGTGTTCTGGGCTACACTCTGACATGACTTGTACCGCTGTTAGGGGACTGACGTTCGCCGCCCTCCTAGGCCCGCCATGCGATGTATCAGACGAACAGACCGGACTGTACGGAGACTGTCACATACAGGCTCAGTAGGAGTTCAGATGGGGTTCACCTCGTCAGTCTTCTTATCGACATCTACCTGGGGACCGTTACGTACAGCTAGTGCCGCTTGCGGTCTGTGGTTAAACCCACTGCCAGCGTAGTGTCGAGTCTTTAGAGTCCCACACACAGAGCTATTCGCCTTTAGGCAAAATGAGTAGAGGTCGCATGGTTTTGCGACAGGGTTCGTTCACATCCGTGCACTTGTGCACGTTTGCTGTCCGGACAGCTTATACTAGCGGGCTTTGGTTTAAGCCGGATCCTAGTATATGATTTGGGATTGGTTTTTTCTCTTTGTATTCGTGTTCCTCGGATCACGGATACGGGTGCGTATGCACAGTTGCTTGAGACAGAGGGAGAGGACTTTGATTAGGGTTAATGACTATTGTCATTTTATTAACCCTAATGCTTATGTGTGTATTATGGTTAATTGATATTAGTTTAATATAATTGTGCATGGTTATGGTTGTTGACCATTTGACTATCTTGACTTGTTGACCTTAGTTGACATGTTGACCATCATCATTCCATATAAAAGATGCTCTTTGATCCTTGCAATTAGCATTAAATATGAAATGATAATGGTCATGTCTTGATTAACCATGACAATTATCTAGCTAATTATCAATTTATAATAATTCATACATATATGTGAGAATGGTTGTTTTATTCTCTCATTCTATCATTTACTTTCTCTCTCTTGTTCTTCCTCTCCCTCAAGCTCTCCTCTCTCATGTGTTGAGAAACACTTGAGCTTGAGAAAAACCTCTTCTTGATAATCTCTACTCTCATCTAGGGTTCAAGGATTAGCACTTCTTGCACCCTAGTTACTTCTAGCTTGGAGTTGAAGCCAAAGGTTGAGGCTTTCGGGTGGATCTTTCTTCGACGTGAGAAGACGACAAAGGTGACCTCTTTCTACTACTCCAAGGAGCAAGGAGAGAAGGACATAAAGCCCTAGGTATAACCATTCTACCCTTAGCTAGTTTCTAGTTAGCTTTAGCTTGTTTTTGTTTAGCAAAGATCCTTCTTTGTTTAGTCCATGTTGCCTAAAGTGATAAAAATTTGATTTTTATTCCGTTTTCCGCCTCCCTGCAAGCACCGAGGTGGGAAACGTGGACTTACACGTTACGTTTAGCAGACCGCTTGCGGCTTGTAGGTGTTTGATATGATCATCACCTGCTGCCAGTGTATTGACGAGTCTTTAGAGTCCTACACAGAGGTTTCCTGGTTCATGCGAAACGAAGTAGGAGCACATATGTGATATGTGCAGAACCGAGATTAATGCACATATGTGATACCGCATTCTATTCTCGCGATATGTGATATCGGTCAGTTATATGTGATATAGCCGGGTTATCGGATCAAGTGTTGATTCGATAGATTGTTACATTTGATATTAATCGGTTATATGTGATATAGCCGGATTATTAAATCAAGTGTTGATTTGATAATTTAATATATAATTATATATTTGATATATTAACTTACATTAACTAATATTTGCTCACTAAACATTTCTTTTTCTCACAAGTGTGCATATAGTACATATGTGATATATATTAATGTACATTTTATTGTGTCATGCTTGATGCCACATGCTTCATGGGTGTATGAGACTCACACCATGCTTATGTTAATGTTAGGTTTTATTTATTTAAAGTTAATCAAAATTGTTGGAAATTGGTCACATGGTTCAAGCTTGTAGAAGCTTGTGGAACCATTGACCAAGTCCACTAATTTTGTTTTACTTATAGATATTTGTTAACCTAACCATTAATATTAGCAATGGTTTATTCTCTACATGAGTTAGTGTATGACACTAACTCACCCATGGTTGCTATTCTCACCTCATAATTTTCATTCTCATCTCCACTTCATCTTCTTCTTCCTCATGGAAAAGCTTTCTAGCTTTTGAAAAGGTGACGAAATATTGTGAGAAAAATTAATATAAAATGAGCCCATTTCCTACTTCATTATTTTCTACTATATTAGACATTTAGTTTAGGGTGTTTGCTTCACTAATCTATCATTAGTGAAGAGGTAGCATGATCTTGAGTCTCCTCGACGTAGATCATCTTTGACCTCGAAGACTTCGAGCAAGCTTGTTCATTTCTTCATGTGAACCCTTACAAGAGTTTGGGTGTTCACTACTTGGAGCGAAAGGACTACTACACGGAGCTTTAGAAGTGAAGGACCGGTCTACAAAGGTTGTAAATCTCATTCACTTAGATGTAAAGTTGTTTGCATTGCTAGTTCGTCTAAATCTCTAGTTAAGATTCTAGGGTTAGGATTCTTTAGTACGGCAAAAATTTGAAAACGGCATAGACGATGCCTCCCAAAACCTTGCTGTCGTGCTAGGTTACCCTGTAGTGGTATCAGAGCCATGCTAGAGAATTAGACGATATTTGTTAGAATTACGAAACCGAAATAACTCCGAAACACCTGATATAAAATCTAGTTTCTGTCGAATTATTAAAGGTGTCAAAAAAATGTTAGCAACTGCAGAATGTTATATGTGATATAACATGAACACCATAGAAATTTGAAGCAATTTAGACTGATTTTGGCCGGCCACATAGGCTCTAAAACCGAGCTCACCGGGTCTTTTAGGGAGTTTGGGCTTCAAATTTTTAGAGTGTTCCAGTCTCTGGGTTTTGGTGTTTCATGTATTGCTTGTTTTTGCTAAATTTACATGTGATGTTAACTTTCTGCAAAGGCAATTCGGAGTGTTTCGTAATCGTAATTATAACATCTATTCGGGTTATTTAGACGACGTTAAAAAGTTCGAATGGATATCATTAACTCATATTTTCCCTCGCTGGAAATTTTCCAAGAGTTGGATTTTTCCGAGTTTAAAATCTTCGGAAAATCATGCAAGCGATTATGTGGACCCTCTAGAAGAACGATACCTAAACTCGACTTTTTGGATCGTGGAACCACGGTCATACCCTAGATTTTGCCGCAGTTCCGCGGCGACATGAGTGAGCTATGGGTTGGCCCTTCTACGGATGGTTCATAGGAGCTGTGGCATGTTCTGGGTACCTTTTGAACTCCGCTCAAGTGTTGAGCTCTTTAGGAAATTTTGGGTTTTTGTTTATTCGATCGAAAAGTTTAATATCGTCTAGCTATCTGTGATTGTGATACAATATTTGGAATCCACATAATTAGTTATGAGATAACTAGTTTGAATTTTATAAATCTAGCAAGTTAGTCTCATTTGATCAGTTGCCACGGAATTTTGATGGGGATCAAAAGTCCGTCGCAATTACGTAGTGTACGCGAATACTCGCCGGGTAACCTTACTAGATAGCCACGCCCCATAGCCCCAACCAAGTGACTGTAGGAGAACCCCGTCGCCAAAAGCATCCGTTTGGGTGCTCGCGGCGGCGGTGTTCCGCCTAAGTGCACTTCTTCGAAGGTGTCGGGGATGCGGCCGTCTACTAAAGTTTCCGATGAGCATTCGATCAGGTTATCGGGAATCTTGTTGAATTGCCCGACAGGTTATTGGAAAGTGTTTTCAATATCGAGACTAAAATGCGGGGTTTATAATTGTTAGGCATATAATGTCTAAGGAATTCATATGGTTGGACATGAAATCCAAAGTATGAGATACATTGGGTTTATGATGTCTAAGGTGGTTGCGGATTCCAATTGTTATAGTTTTTCTCTTTCTTTTCTGCGACCGTAAGTGTAATTTGTGGTGTATCGCCGGTTTCATTGCTATATGTCAATGACAATTAGGATACGTGTATTTAGTTACGTTGATGACATATGATGTTATGTGTTGCTGTGATATGTTATATTGGATCGTCGTGTTTTGAATAGCCGGGTTTTTTTTATGTGAGATGAGAGTTTTTCATTTTCATTCATGTAAAAGCTTGTATGTAATATTCTTTTATTGGGGAACTTCCGGGTTGAGGATGATGTCACCATTGATGTATATTATTTACTTTTCCGCATTAAGATAGACCCAAGGAGGAGAGCACAAGTAATCGGGTTCTAGGGTCCAGTGGGAGACCATCTCGAGGAGTAGAGACCGGGTCTCCTAACTCTAGAATTGGTAGGGTTGCTTGCCGCTCTCGTAGGAGTCTAGGGATGTGGGTTTGGCTATTCACCATGACCGTGGAATCCGCGTTTTTTATTGGCTTAATTAAAACACGGAATTCCTAGTATATCCAATATTTCATATGTTATCTTCTGCTGCTGATATTTTGTGATGTGATCACTTGATATGTTCTGAGACGAATGCCTATATTATGTATATGATAAATAATAACTATTGATGCTTTCGTTTCTTATGTGATGCTTATGAAGCATAATTGATGGGACTTCATTAATGAGATTAATGAAAAAAAGAAAAAAAAAACTAAAGATGTTGTAGAAACTTGTTTAAAAACTGGTAGCTCTAGTTCTTGCTTTGCATTGAGGTATTCCTTGTAGAATATCAAGCACCTTTTCGATAAGGAAAGAGCCGAGATCCCTTCACCGGGAGTGACCTCTTTAGCGAAACTGGCAGATGCTACAACCCACATGGTTTGTCTTTTGATTACTTCTATAGTTTTTGCTTTGCATATTGGTATTTATGAAATATCCTGCACCTTATTCGATAAGGAAAGAGCCGAGATCCCTTCACCGGGAGTGACCTATTTAGCAAAACTAGTAAAAGCCTAAAAAACACTCCTTTTCAAAATCACTCGATTCTACAACGATATCAAGTTCATTATGCAAAAGGTTTTCTTAAAAACCCGTCGTAGCCCTCCGACATTTCAGATAAGTAGTATTTAGTATTCATGCTACATTTGTTGGATTTTGTCAAGGCGTAGTGTGTGGTAGCTGATTAGTGCTTATCTACTTAAGCATATGATGCGATTGGATTAGGGTAGTCGTACGACTTTGTTGGCTTTCATCAAGGGTCGTGCGGGTGGGTTTAATTCAATCATAAAATGTACGGGTTGAACTTGACTAGCGGACTATAGTTTGTTGGCTTTCGTCAAGGTCATAGGACGCTAGGGGCAAAATATTATCGGGAATTTCAAGTGTTGAAATTTGCAATGAGATTGCATACCTTCTATGAGATAGTTGGATCCCGATACCCACTGTGAGTAAGAGTTACTCCTGGGAGAGTTTTACACATTACAATTAGTCGATCAAGTAGGTGTCTAGAAAGGTGTTAACGGGGTTACGCCCCTGGAAAAATGAGGTTTATTTTAATTAGGTCCGTGCGAAAGCATAGGGAACCTCCCTCAAAGTACCGACACTTGCCTGGCCGAAAGATTAGTGAACTTGTAGCGTGTAATTAATCCCGGCTAGTCTTACCTTTTAGGTTTTGAAGGAAGATTTGATAAAACCAGTGGGAGCCATCCTGATTAGATAAAATAATAACCAATCTAATCTTGAAAGAGCGCACGCAGAGTGTTTTCTTCTCTCTCTCTCTCTCTCTCTCCCCTGGTAGCGACCATGTCACGCCTTAATTAAGATAATAATATGGATGCATTGACCGAACCTGCTTATTATATTGAACTGGGGAACGTTGGTTCCGCTCTATCTTATAATTGTTATAAGTCCGAGCAGGAAATAGGAGAATATCCGGATTCCCATGCCACCCATTCGAGGATTAAGCATGTTGATGCATTTTCTTCGGGTGTGTTCATTACCGAGAACTGTTTCTCAGTATCCTCTGTAGGGTTCCTAGGCACTCTCAAGAGGTCTCACAAGGCATCAACCATGCCAATTTCAAAAAAAATCTAGGTGCCGAGAAACCCAACTACGGATCGTTGGCTAGAAATCTAGGCGAAACATTAAACTAGTTAACACTTAACTATAAGAATACGGAAATACAACCTTTGTAGATCCGGTTCTCCACCTCCATAGCTCCACAACGAAGTATCCTCTCTGTCCAAATCGAAATCCGGGCTCTTGCATCGGCTTCATCGGAGAAGAAGCGGGCTAGGTCATCGACGACGTGCCGAAGATGATCTACATCGAAGCATCACTAGATCAAGCTCCACCTTCACCAAGTCAAGAAACTTGTGAAGGAAACACACTCTACTACTTGGCAAGAGGTAGAGGATGAAGAAATAGGAAGTGGGTAGACTTTAGAATTGGATTTCTCACTCATTTCATCAAGTTGCCATTGATGGTCAAGCTTTTCTTCACTTGAAGGAAGAAGAAGAAGAAGCTAAATTATGATGATAAGAATATTAGAATAGAAAAGAAAAATCAATCCTTATCATATAATGAACCATGGTTAGATGTAGAGAGTTAACTAAGGTTTAAGTGAGTGGTTAGGGTTAAGCATGAGACAAAATGGTCAAGAAGTCAAAGTCTTCATGAAGGTTCATGAATGAACAAAAGAAAACAACCATTTTCCTCATTTTGCCTTTTCTTTTTCCAAAAAGATAAATGAATAAAATGAAATTAAAAACCCTAATCACCCACTTAACTATAGTTTAATTCTTAACACTTAACCATAAGGCATGTATCATCAAACATGATACAAGCAAGTGCACAAAACTATATCGAATATACAATGTGCACACCCGAGTGAGAAAATCCATTTAAAGTGAACCGATACTAGTTAATGCAAGGTAATATATCAAATATATAATTATGAATTAAATCATTAAATCAACACTTGATTTAATGAACCGGTCATATCGCATATAACCGACTAATATCAACAGTAACAACTTATCGAATCAACACTTGATCCGATAACCCGGCTATATCGCATATAACCGATCAATGTCACATATCGCGAGAATCAAATACAGTATCACATACTGGTATCATTCTCGGTCCCGCACATATCTCATATGCGCTCCTATTTCGTTTCGCTTGAGCTAGGAAACCTCTGTGTAGGACTCTAAAGACTCGTCAATACGCCGGCAGCAGATGATGATCATATCAAACACCCACAAGCCGCAAGCGGTCTGCTAAACGTAACGGCCACCCGGGTATTGAGCGATCAGAAGATCGACGAGCAAGCCCGCTCACACTCCTGCGAATCCAACCAGTAACACTTACCGTACGGTCCGGTCTGTTCGTCTGATATGTCGCATATCTCGCCTAGGGGTGGTAAACGTCAGACCCCAATAGCTCGATAAGTCATGCCGACTTGAGGTCCATAACATTCGTGAAACTACTGATAACTCTTACCGGTATATCACTGCAACCCTGGCCAGGGATTTCCTGTTATGGCCAGTCGAGCATAGCACAACATCAACCCCCAATACCGGGAGAGACGAATCCCCTCCTATCGCTCATTGCCTCCATGTGAATCAGGACTGTACCCAAAAACCACCTGTTTGCACAACTCAGTAGAGCCGTGGTAGGGTGGAAATCAAAGCACAGTGGGAGACACACAAGACTCTATGACGATCTCGGGTCAACAGACTAAGCTGTACCAGTGTCACCAGAGAACTGCCATCTGACGTGAGGTATAATACCATCTGGGAGTTCTTGGCGAGTCCGTTCAGTGTACCCAGTCTCCACTGAGCACCCGCATACCATCTTCGATGTCAAACACCAATGGATATGGGATCATCCATCGCCCATCGCATGGGTCGAGAAGATATGCGCTAGTCTACTCTGGAATATCGATGCCCCGTCTCGATATCCCCTCGACTAGGAACAATGAAGGATGTACTCATGGACTATCCAGGCCCCACTAGTATGATCTACATCACAGTCCTGGAAGTCGAGTACACATCCTAAGGGCTTTATCAACATGTAATCAAAGAGACAGAAAGTATACATGTTAAGATAAAGAGCAACCAGATAGCGTACTATCATGTCGAGCAAGAAAGTCCTACCTATATATGTCCCAGCATCCACTACAATATACATCCAATGTACAGTAATGGCCTCTAGGGCATACATATAACTAACATCCTCTACGTCCTGGGTATGAGATACCGGATCAGGATCCCATATATGTAATCTATTACATGGGCTACATAAAGGTAGAGAACTGGAGATTGGGTGATATGCCTCTAAGTGTTAGAGAATGGTGCAATTGTTGCAGCCAAGTCAGTTGGTAAATATCACCTTGTATTACCAAATAGTAAATACATTGATTCTGAACGAATGTTATTACATACCGAACCTGATATACAACATTACATCATATTCTTTATTAAGTTAAAGAAGGATATAATTGTGTATTGGAGGATAATGTTGTGAACATTTTTCTGAATCAAGAGTTGATTGGATCAGGCACGTTATGTAATGACATATAAGTTCAAAGTATCTAGAACACACACAAGAGTAGTTCAGAAATGAACGATTCCTTCTTGTGGCATTGTAGACTAGGTCATATCTATGCAACACGATCAGCTAAGTTACATAAAGATGAATATGAGAATCTGTTCAAATTTTCATCTTATGATACTTGCCAGTCTTGTCTCAAATGTAAAATGACCAATACTCCGTTTACTCGAAACAGAGAAAGAGTTACTGAACTCTTGGGAAGGATACATGATGATGTATACAGTCATATGTCTACAAATGCCAAAGTTGGTACTTCGTACTTCATTATATTCACTGATCATCTCTCAAGATTTGGACATGTGTTCCTGTTGAAACACAAGTCTGAAACTTTTGAGAAATTCAACGAATATAAGTTTGAAGTTAAGAACCAGACGGGTAGAAGTATTAAGTACTTCGATGTGATGGAGGAGCAGAATACTTGCGCATGGAGTTCCTGGAGTTTCTAAAAGGAGAATGTGATTATCTCTCAGCTTACTCCTTCATATACACCACAGCACAACGGTGTATCGGGGCGGAGGTATCGCACCCTATGAGATATGGTGCGCTCTATGATGAGTACTGCTGAGTTACCTATTTCCTTTTGGGTGTTATGCACTTGAAAAGCTGCATACCTATTGAATGGGGTTACATCCAAATCAGTGCCTACCACTCCATATGAGATACGGTATGGGAAGAGACCATGTATTAAACGAGTTAAGATATGGGGTAGTCCGGCCTATGTTGAAAAGCAAAATCCGGATAAGCTCGAGGCAAGGTGTATAAGTTTGTTGGATATCCCGAACATTTATGAGGGTATATCTTCTACCACACTGAGGAGCAAAAAGTGTTTCGTTCCTCAGCGTGCCACCTTTTTAGAAAAGGAATTTCTTGTGAAGAAATTAATGGTCATGAGGTAGAACTGGAAAGAGTTCCAACTAGACAAACTAACAGCTGATGATTTGGTAAAACCAAAGGATTCAATAGTCTCCAACAAACTTCAGCCTCTCCGCCAATCTGGTAGGGTTCCTCATCGACTTGAAAGATACTACGGTTTCCTCGGTGACAGTGGGAGCGAGGATTGCATCATGGTAGATAATAGCCCAACTGGGTTTAGGCAGGCCATCAAAACTGGAGACTTTGTGAAATGGCTGGATGGTATGCGATCAAAGATGGAATCCATGTACACCAACAAAGTATGACTTTGCATCTTGCACCTGAAGGAGTAAAACCCATTGGGAGCAAATGGATCTTGAGTAGATTCTTGGGGTAGATGGAAAAGTTGAGACTTTCAAAGCTATGCTTGAGTTCATCAGGATCAATGAAAGCATCGCGGAGTTGGAACATCTGTTTTGATGTGGGAGTCAAAAAGTTTGACTTCATCAAAATGGAAGATGAACCTTGTATATACAAGAAAGTTGTAGAGAGTGAGGTTGTCTTACACGTATTGTACGTAGATGACATACTCTTGATAGGAAATGGTTTCCTATGCTACACTCGGTCAAGCTCCTCTTATCATGAGGATTCTACATGGAAGATCTGGATGATACCTACTACATCTAGTGAATTATGATCTATGGTGATAGATCTAAGTGGATGTTGGGAGTGTCCTAAATCCAGGTACATTAACACCGTACTAAAAGGGTTTAGTATGGAAGATTCTAAGCATGGTGGTTCGTCCACTTACTCAGAAATCACTCTCTCCAAAAAGATTTCTTCCAAGACTGATTTGGAGAGAGCTCGCATGCAAGTGATACCCTATGCTTCGGCAGTAGACTCTATCATGTATGCGATGTTATGTACCAAACTAGATGTATTTGACTCACTAAGAGTAGTGATCAGGAATCAATCGGATTTTAGGAGAACCACTGGACAGCTGTGTAGGACATTCTTAAGTACTTGAGAAGCACTAAAAGAATGTTCTTGGTTGGAGCTTGCAGAGTGATAAGGTCTGAAATTCAGTCACAGGCATTGTCTTTACCCTCAGTGGAGGGACGGTTTGTTGGAAGAGTTCCAAGCTAGATACCGTGACATACTAGACGATAAAGGCTGAATACATCGCTACCAACGATGCTACCAAAGAGGTTGTTTGGACATTTCTTGTTCATGAGATGAACAAGGTTCCTACCATTGAGCGTCCAATAACTGTTAATGTGACAACAATGGAGTTGTTGTAGGGTTCCTAGGCACTCTTGTGAGGGTTCATAAGGCATCAAACATGCCCGAATAAAAATTTAGACGTGCCGAACAACCCAAACCCGGGATCTTTGCTAGATTATTAGGGTTTAACATGCAAGTAAACATCTTTACTACTAAGTGTGAGGGATTACAACCTTTGTAGTCTGCTCCTTCGCTTCACAAGCTCCGAGTAGAAGTCCCTTCGCCACGATCTTCGATCTCCCGGACTCAAGAGAGGCTCCACGACTCGAACGATCCATGCTAGCTTGTAGTGTTCTGCTTCTCTGATGATCTACGTCGAAATTGCTATAACTCAAGCTCTCTCACTCAAATGAGGTGAACACCCTAATCTAATGGGCTAGATTAGATGAGGATGATGGAGTAGTATTTATGCTTTCTTTTTATATCATTTTCTCACAAGAAATCATCACAAAAGAAATAACTAGTGAGCTCTTTCAAAAACTCAAGAGAGAAGAAGATGAAGAATAATGAGATAATTCCTTTTGTGATGAATAGTAGATAAGAATATATGATTGATTATGAAACCATGGTCAAGGATGAGAAGCTTAACCTTTGTAGAGAATAAACTAGGGCTAGGGTTTGGTTAGGTTAGAAAATGAGTCATGGATAAATATCAACCATTATATCTTAAGCAAGACAAAAACAAAGCTTCTAGATGGTGCAAGAAGAAGCTAACCCAAATCAAACCCTAATCCCTTTTTATCATCTCTAAACTTGTTTCATTATCAATCATATCATGTTACTATAATATATATCACATATATATTATATTTGTAACAAAAGAAAATAATACAATTAATATATATCGCGTATATATCAATGTATTATCCGGTAAGAAAATGAAATAATAAAGCGAGCCAATATTAGATAATATAATACAATATATCATATATATTATTATACATCAAATCATCGAATCAACACTTGATCCGACGATCCGGCTATATCGAATATAACCGACTAATATATCATGTACCGATTCATCGAATCAACACTTGATCCGATGATCCGGTTCATATCTAAATATCGCGAGAATATAGTACGGTATCACATATCGCATTATCCTCAGTCCTGCACATATCACATATGTGCCTCTACTCCATTTTGCCTGAGCCAAGAAACCTCTGTGTAGGACTCTAAAGAATCGTCAATACGCCGGTAGCAGGTGATGATCATATCAAACACCCACAAGCTGCAAGCGGTCAGCTAAACGTAACAGCCACCCAGGTATTGAGCGATCAGAAGATCAACAAGCTAGCATGTCCGTTCTCCTGTGAATCCAATCAGTAACACTCCCGTACAGTCCGGTCTGTTCGTCTGATATGTCGCATATCAAGTCTAGGGGTGGTATACGTCAAACCCCAGTAATCGATAAGTCGTGTCGATGTGAGGATCATAACAGGTCGAGAAACTACTGGTAACACTTACCAGTATATCTCTATATCAGCCCTGGCCAGGGACTTCAAGTTATAGCCAATCGAACACAGCACAACATCAACTCCCTATACCGGGAGAGACGAATCCCCTCCTATCGCTCATTGCCTCCATGTGATTCGGGACTGTACCCAAAAGCCACCATTTTGCACGCCCTCTTGGACGTGGTAAGGTGGTAATCAAAGCACAGTAGGAATCACACAAGACTCTATGACGATCTCGGGTCTACAGACTACCCTGTACCAGTGTCACCGGAGAACTGCCATCTGACGTGTGGTATATCACCATCTGGGAGTTCTCGGCGAGTCCGTCCAGTGTACCCAGTCTCCACTGAGCACCCGTACACCATCCTTGATGTCAAACACCGATGGATATGGGATCATCCATCGCCCATCATATGGGTCAAGATGCGTATACGCTAGTCTACTCTGGTGTATCGATGCCCTGTCTCGATATACCCTCGACTAGGAACAGTTATAGGATGTACTCATCGACTACTGTGGCCCCACTAGTATGATCTTATCATAGTCCCAGTAGTCGAGTACAGATCCTAAGGGCTTTATCAACATGTGAGAGAAAGACAGTAAACCAATACAAGTCAACATGTTAAGATAAAGTGAAACCAAATAGCATACTATCATGACGAGCAAGAAAGTCCTCTCTGTATATATCCAAGCATCCATCATAATATACATCATATGTACAACAATGGCCTCTAGGGCATATACATAACTAACAATCTCCCACTTGCACTAAGGCCAGCTGCTGTAGTATCTCATACCTAACATCCCGAATAATCTCTCAAACTGTATCTGGGGAATGGCCTTCATGAGTGGATCCGCAGTGTTGTCCTTCGTATCTACTCTCCTGACCTCGATCTCCCGGCGATCAACTATCTCCCTGATCAGGTGATACCGCCTCAGAATATGTCTGGACTTCTGATGGGACCTGGGTTCTTTGGCCAAAGCCACAGCTCCATTGTTATCGCAATACAGAAGTATTGGATGTTCAATGGATGGAACCACACCAAGTTCAGTAATGAACTTCTTCATCCAGACAGCCTCTTTGGCAGCATCGTTGGCAGCGATGTATTCAGCCTCCATCGTCGAGTCTGCAACGGTATCCTGTTTGGAACTCTTCCAACATACCGCCCCTCTATTGAGGGTAAAGACAAATCCCGAGTGCGATTTAGAGTCGTCCTTATCACTTTGGAAGCTAGAATCGGTAAAGGACTCCACCCGGAGTTCTCCGTTACCATACACCAAGAACATGTCTCTAGTCCTTCGCAAGTACTTGAGAATGTTCTTCACAGCTGTCCAGTGACTCTCTCCAGGATCTGCTTGATACCGGCTCACTACACTTAGTGAGTATGCTACATCGGGTCTGGTACATAGTATCGCATACATGATAGAGCCTACTGTCGAAGCATAGGGTATCCCTTGCATGCGAGCTCTCTCCAAATCAGTCTTGGGAGACATCTCTTTGGAGAGAGTGAGTCCAGAGATCATGGGTTGGTTCCCACGCTTGGATTCTTCCATACTAAACCTCTTTAGTATGGTGTCAATGTACCTAGATTGGGACAATCCCAGTATCCTTTTGGATCTATCTCTATAGATCTTAATCCCCAATATGCAGGAGGCATCACCTAGATCTTTCATTGAGAATCTTTGTGATAAGAAGAGCTTGACTGATTGCAGCATTGGAATATCATTTCCTATCAAGAGTATGTCATCCACGTACAATACGAGGAAGACAACCTTACTCTCTGCTACCTTCTTATAGATACAAGGTTCATCTATATTTTTAATGAAGTTAAACTCTTTGACTACAACATCAAAACAGATGTTCCAACTCCGCGATGCTTGCTTTAATCCATAAATGGATTTAAGCAGCTTGCACACCTTTCCGCTGCTCCCACTATCTACGAAGCCCTCTGGCTGAGTCATGTACACGCACTCTTCCAAATCACCGTTTAGAAAGGCGGTCTTAACATCCATTTGCCAGATTTCGTAGTCATGGTATGCAGCAATGGCAAGTAAGATCCGGATGGACTTAAGCATAGCCACTGGAGAAAAGGTTTCGTCATAATCCACACCTGGTCGTTGACGAAAACCCTTTGCTACAAGTCTAGCTTTGAAAGTCTCAACTTTTCTATCTATACCATATTTCTTTTTAAAAATCCATTTGCTCCCAATGGGATTTACCCCTTCAGGAGCATTTCCAAAATCCATACTTTGTTGGTGTACATGGATTCCATCTCAGATCGCATTGCATCCAGCCACTTCACAGAGTCACCACTCGTGATGGCCTGCTCGAAACTAGTTGTGTCATCATCTTCCATGATGCAATCCTCGCATCCACCATCAATGAGAAAACCGTAGTATCTCTCAGGTGGACGAGAAACCCTACTAGATCGGCGGAGAGGCTGGGGTTCGTCGGGTACTACCGAATCCTATGGTTCCACTAAATCTTCAGTTACAGTTTGTGTTGCTGGAACTTCTTCCAGTTCTACCTCAGAGCCACTAATCTCTTTTGCAAGAAATTCCTTTTCTAAAAAGGTGGCATGTTGAGCAATAAATACCTTTTGTTGTTCACTATGGTAGAAAAAATATCCATTTGAATGTTTAGGATATCCCACAAACTTACATAGAACTGACCGTGCCTCGAGTTTGTCTGGATTTTGCCTTTTGACATAGGCCAGACAACCCCATATCTTAACTCGTTTAAGACATGGTCTCTTCCCACTCCATATCTCATATGGTGTGGTAGGTACAGATTTAGTTGGAACTTGTTTCAATAGGTATGCTGTTGTCTCAAGCGCATACCCCCAGAAGGAAATAGGTAACTCAGCAGTTCTCATCATTGAGCGCACCATATCTAATAGGGTGCGATTCCTCCGTTCTGATACACCGTTGTGTTGTGGTGTATAAGGAGGAGTAAGCTGAGAGAGAATCCCATTCTCTTTTAGATAATCTAGGAACTCATTGCTTAAGTATTCTCCTCCTCGATCAGATCGAAGGATCTTAATACTTTTGCCCGTTTGTTTCTCTACTTCTTGCTTATATTCTCTGAATTTCTCAAAAGCTTCAGACTTGTGTTTCATTAGGAACACATGTCCGAATCTAGATAGATCGTCAGTGAATGTAATGAAGTAGGAAGAACCGTTCCTGGCATGCGTAGACATGGGACCGCATACATCATTATGTACCAGTCCTAAGAGTTCCGTAACTCTTTCTCCGTGTCCACTAAACGGAGCTTTGGTCATTTTTCCTTTGAGACATGAATGGAAAGTATCATAAGATGATAATTCAAACGGATTCAAATATCCATCCTTATGCAACTTAGCCAGTCGTGTCGCATTGATATGACCAAGTCTACAATGCCACAAGAAGGATTCGTTCATTTCTGAACTCTTCCTCTTGTGTGTGTTTTGTATATTGAGGATTATATTTTGATTGAGAATGAATATGCCATTATGTAACGAGCCTGATGCAATCAACTTTTGATCTAGGAATATGTTCATAACATTATCCTTTACTACAAAATTATATCCTTCTTTACTTAATAAAGAAACTGATATAATGTTGTACATCATGTTCGGTATATAATAGCACTCATTTAGAATCAGTGTATTACGACTTGGCAATACTAGGTGATATTCGTCAACTGCTTTGGCTGCAATACTTGCACCATTCCCTACTTGAACGGAATGATCACCTTTTCCCAGTTCTCTACCTTTCCGTAGCCCATGTAACAATTTATATATATGGGATCCTAATCTGGTATCTAATACCCAGGATGTAGGGTGAACTGAGAAACAGTTCTCAATAATTAACGCACCTGAAGAAGATGCATCAACATGCATGTTCTTTTGGGCGGCTTGAGAATCCAGATATTCTCATATTCCATGTTCAGTCTTATAACTCTTATAAGAAAGAACGGGTCCAACGTTCTCCTGCTCAGTATAATAAGCGGGTTCAGTCAATACATCCATATTATTATCTTGATTATGGCCTGACATGGTCGCTACCTGGAGCGAGAGAGAAGAAAACACTTTAGCGTATGCTCTTGCAAGATTAGATTGGTTATTATCTTATCTAATCAGGATGTCTCCCACTGTTTTTATCGAATCTTCCTTCAAATGCTAAAAGGTAAGATTAGCTGGGATTAATTACACCCTACAATTTCGTCAATCTTTCAGCCAGATCAGTGTCGGTACTTGAGGGAGGTTCCCCGTGCTTTCGCACGGACCTAATTAAAGTAAACCTCATTTTCCCAGAGGCGTAACCCCATTAACACTTTTCTAGACACCTACTTGATCAGCTAATTTTCCTGTGTAAAACTCTCCTAAGAGTAACACTTACTCGCAGTGGGTATCGGGATCCAACTATCTCATAGGAGGTATGCAATCTCATTGCAAATTTCAACACTTGAAATTCCCGATAATATTTTGCCCCTAGTGTGCTATGACCTTGACAGAGGTCAACAAACCATAGTGCACTAGTCAAGTTCAACCCGTCATTTCTTGATTGAATCAAACCCACTCGCACGACCCTTGACAGAGGTCAACAAGGTCGTACGACTACCCTAATCCAATCACATCACATGCTTTGCAGATAATTACTAATCAGCTACCGCACACTACGCCTTGACAGAGGTCAACAAACGTAGCACGACTACTAAATAGTTTTTATCTGAAATGACGGAGGGCTACGACAGGTTTTTCTGAAAACCTATTGCGTAATGAACTTGATATCGTCGTAGAATCAAGTGAAATTTTGAAATGGAGAGATTTTGAGGCTTTCATTAGTTTTGGTAAAGAGGTCACTCCCGGTGAAGGGATCTCGACTCTTTCCTCATCGAATAAGGTGCAGGACATATCATATATATCGTTGTGCAAAGCAAAACTCTAAAAGCAATCAAAAGACAAACCGAGTTTTGTAGCATCTGCCAGTTTCGCTAAAGAGGTCACTCCCGGTGAAGGGATCTCGGCTCTTTCCTTATCGAATAAGGTGCAGCGTATATCATATATACCGCTATGCAAAGCAAAACTGTAGCTACCCTTTTTATAAAGTTTTGATTCTACAACATCTTTTAGGTTTCTTTTCTTTTTATTAATCTCATTAATAAAATCCCATCAGCTTATGCTTCCTAAGCATCACAGAAGAAACGAAAGCAGTAATATTTATATATCAACATATATATATATATATATATAGTATAAGCATTCGTCTCAGGCAGTAATATAATCTCATCACAGAACATTGCAGCAGAAGAACATATATGAAATATTGGATATACTAGGACGTCCGTGTTTTCAATACGAGCCTGTATAAAACACGGATTCCACGGTCGCGATGAATAGCCAAACCCATATCCCAAGACCCCTACGAGAGCGGCAAGTAACACTGCCAATTCTAGGGTTAGGAGACCCGGTCTCGACTCCTCGAGATGGCCTCCCACTGGACCCCAGAACCCGGTTACTTATGCTCTCCTCCTTGGGTCTACCTAATGCGGAAAAGTAAATAATATACACTGGTGGTATCAACCTCAACCCGAAAGTGCCCCAATAAAAGAATATTACATACAAATGAATTTTACATGAATGAAAATAAAAACCCTCATCTCACATAAAACCCCCGGCTATTCAGAACGCGACAATCCAAAATAACATATCACAGAAACACATAATATCATATATCATCAACGTAAGTAAGTATGCATACACCGATCATCGTAGATGTATAGCAACGAAGACCGGCAATACAACTACATACTACACTTACGGTCACAGAAAAGAAATTGTAAAACTACAATATTTGGAATCCACAATCACTTTAGACATCGTAAATCCGAAATACCACATACTTCGCATTTCATGCCTAACTCTATGAATTCCACATATTGTATCATATTCCAGATAAATAGACAGTATTAAACTTTCCGAACAGATAATCAAATACCCAAAATTTCCTGAATTGCTCAACACTTGAGCGGAGTTCAAATAATCCCAGAATATGTCACAGTACCGGTGATCCAACCGTAGAAGGGTCAAGCCAACGCCTCACATGTGGCACACCGTACTGCCCCAAACCCTAAGGTTTAGAGGCAGTTCAAGACGGTCACATAATCGAGTTAAGGTTTGTTTTCTACTAGAGGGTCCACCGTGTTTCTTGCTCATTTTTCCGAAAGATTTAAACCCGATAAAAATTCAACACTTGAAAATTTTACGTGCCGGGAAAAAATGAGTTAATGATATCCGTTCGAACATTTTAACAGTTTCTAAATATCCGGAAATAATAACGAGTTTAAATATTCCGATCGAATCTACGATTACAAAATAAACCCCAGAATGCTCAACACTTTAGTCAGATTAAAAATACCCAAAAATTATAAAATAACAGAGACGGTCATAACTGTAGAAAACAAAAAGTCAAACTCTACAGTACGGCCGCGGTTCCGCGGCCCAAGCAAGGATTGGCCGCGGTTCCGCGGCAGTACCTATGGTTCAGCCTGTCGTTTTTCACTGTTACTCTTATAATTCCCTGCTGTTATTTTTAGATATTTTTAATACAGAAAAATCACAGTTTTTAAAATGTAGGGTTCCTAGGCACTCTTGTGATGGTTTATAAAGCATCAAACATGCCCGAATAAAATTTTAGATGTGCCGAACAACCCAAAGCCGGGATCTTTGCTAGATTATTGGGGTTTAACATGCAAGATAACATCTTTAAACCTAAGTGTGAGGGATTACAACCTTTGTAGTCCGCACCTTCGCTTCACAATCTCCGAGTAGAAGTCCCTTCGCCGCGATCCATGATCTCCCGGACTCAAGAGAGACTCCCTGACTCGAACGATCCATGATAGCTTGTCGTATTCCTTTTCTCCGATGATCTACGTCGAAGTTGCAATAGCTCAAGCTTTCTCTTACTCTAATGAGGTGAACACCCTAATCTAATGGGCTAGATTAGATGAGGATGATGGAGTAGTATTTATGCTTTCTTTTTATATCATTTTCTCACAATAACTCATCACAAAAGAAATCTCAAGTGAACTCTCTCTCAAACTCAAGAGAGAAGAAGATGAAGCATGAAAAGAATAATCCTTTTGTGATGAATAGTAGATTAGAGTATATGATTGATTATGGAACCATGGTCAAGGATGAGAGGCTAAAACTTTGTAGAGAATAAACTAGAGTTAGGGTTTGGTTAGGTTAAGGATAAGTATCAACCATAATATCTTAACCAAGACAAAAGAGAATCCTTCTAGAATGAACAAGAAGGAGCTAACCTTAATCAAACCCTAATCCCTTTTTATCATCCTTAAACATGTTTCATAATAAATCATATAATGTCACAATAATATATATCACATATATATTATATATTTGCAACAAAAGAAAATAATACAATTAACATATATCGCATATATATCAATGTATTGATCCGGTAAGAAAATGAAATAATAAAGCGAGCCAATATTAGATAATGTAATACAATATATCATATATATCATTATACATTAAATCATCGAATCAACACTTGATCCGATGATCCGGCTATATCGAATATAACCGACTAATATATGATGTACCGATTCATCGAATCAACACTTGATTCGATGTCCCGGTTCATATCTAAATATCGCGAGAATATAATACGGTATCTCATATCGCATTATCCTCGGTCCTGCACATATCACATATGTGCCTCTACTCCGTTTTGCCTGAGCCAAGAAACCTCTGTGTAGGACTCTAAAGAATCGTCAATATGCCGGTAGCAGGTGATGATCAAATTAAACACCCACAAGCTGCAAGCGGTCAACTAAACGTAACAGCCACCCAGGTATTGAGCGATCAGAAGATCAACAAGCTAGCCTGTCCGTTCTCCTGTGAATCCAATCAGTAACACTCCCGTACAGTCCGGTCTGTTCGTCTGATATGTCGCATATCAAGTCTAGGGGTGGTATACGTCAGACCCCAGTAACCGATAAGTCGTGTCGATGTGAGGATCATAACAGGTCGAGAAACTACTGGTAACACTTACCAGTATATCTCTATATCAGCCCTGGCCAGGGACTTCCAGTTATAGCCAATCGAACACAGCACAACATCAACTCCCTATACCGGGAGAGACGAATCCCCTCCTATCGCTCATTGCCTCCATGTGATTCGGGACTGTACCTAAAAGCCACCGTTTTGCACGCCCTCTTGGACGTGGTAAGGTGGAAATCAAAGCACAGTGGGAATCACACAAGACTCTATGACGATCTCGGGTCTACAGACTACCCTGTACCAGTGTCACCGGAGAACTGCCATCTGACGTGTGGTATATCACCATCTGGGAGTTCTCGACGAGTCTGTCCAGTGTACCCAGTCTCCACTGAGCACCCGTACACCATCTCTGACGTCAAACACCGATGGATATGGGATCATCCATCGCCCATCATATGGGTCAAGATGCGTATACGCTAGTCTACTCTGGTGTATCGATGCCCTGTCTCGATATACCCTCGACTAGGAACAGTTATAGGATGTATTCATCGACTACTATGGCCCCACTAGTATGATCTCATCATAGTCCCAGTAGTCGAGTACAGATCCTAAGGGCTTTATCAACATGTGAGAGTAAGACAGTAAACCAATACAAGTCAACATGTTAAGATAAAGTGAAACCAAATAGCATACTATCATGACGAGCAAGAAAGTCCTCTCTGTATATATCCAAGCATCCATCATAATATACATCATATGTACAACAATGGCCTCTAGGGCATATACATAACTAACAATCTCCCACTTGCACTATGGCCAGCTGTTGTAGTATCTCATACCTAGCATCCCGAATAATCTCTCAAACTGTATCTAGGGAATGGCCTTCGTGAGTGGATCCGCGGTGTTATCCTTCGTATTTACTCTCCTGACCTCGATCTCCCGGCGATCAACTATCTCCCTGATCAGGTGATACCGCCTCAGAATATGTCTGGACTTCTGATGGGACCAGGGTTCCTTGGCCAAAGCCACAGCTCCATTGTTATCGCAATACAGAGGTATTGGATGTTCAATGGATGGAACCACATCAAGTTCAGTGATGAACTTCTTCATCCAGACAGCCTCTTTGGCAGCATCGTTGGCAGCGATGTATTCAGCCTCCATCGTCGAGTCTGCAACAGTAAACTGTTTGGAACTCTTCCAACATACCGCCCCTCCATTGAGGGTAAAGACAAATCCCGAGTGCGACTTAGAGTCGTCCTTATCACTTTGGAAGCTGGAATCGGTAAAGGACTCCACCCGGAGTTCTCCGTTACCATACACCAAGAACATGTCTCTAGTCCTTCGCAAGTACTTGAGAATGTTCTTCACAGCTGTCCAGTGACTCTCTCCAGGATCTGCTTGATACCGGCTCACTACACTTAGTGAGTATGCTACATCAGGTCTGGTACATAGCATCGCATACATGATAGAGCCTACTGCCGAAGCATAGGGTATCCCTTGCATGCGAGCTCTCTCCAAATCAGTCTTGGGAGACATCTCTTTGGAGAGAGTGAGTCCAGAGATCATGGGTTGGTTCTCACGCTTGGATTCTTCCATACTAAACCTCTTTAGTATGGTGTCAATGTACCTGGATTGGGACAATCCCAGTATCCTTTTGGATCTATCTCTATAGATCTTAATCCCCAATATGCAGGAGGCATCACCTAGATCTTTCATTGAGAATCTTTGTGATAAGAAGAGCTTGACTGATTGCAGCATAGGAATATAATTTCCTATCAAGAGTATGGCATCCACGTACAATACGAGGAAGACAACCTTACTCTCTGCTACCTTCTTATAGATACAAGGTTCATCTATGTTTTTGATGAAGTCAAACTCTTTGACTACTACATCAAAACAGATGTTCCAACTCCGCGATGCTTGCTTTAACCCATAAATGGATTTAAGTAGTTTGCACACCTTTCCGCTGCTCCCACTATCTACGAAGCCCTCTGGCTGAGTCATGTACACGCACTCTTCTAAATCACCATTTAGAAAGGCGGTCTTAACATCCATTTGCCAGATTTCGTAGTCATGGTATGCAGCAATGGCAAGTAAGATCCAGATGGACTTAAGCATAGCCACTGGAGAAAAGGTTTCATCATAATCCACACCTGGTCGTTGACGAAATCCCTTTGCTACAAGTCTAGCTTTGAAAGTCTCAACTTTTCCATCTACACCAAATTTCTTTTTAAAAATCCACTTGCTCCCAATGGGTTTTACCCCTTCAGGAGCATTTTCTAAAGTCCATACTTTATTGGAGTACATGGATTCCATCTCAGATCGCATTGCATCAAGCCATTTCACAGAGTCACTACTCGTGATGGCCTGCTCGAAACTAGTCGGGTCATCATCTTCCATGATGCAATCCTCGCTTCCACCATCAATGAGAAAACCGTAGTATCTCTCAGGCGGATGAGAAACCCTGCTAGATCGACAGAGAGGCTGGGGTTCGTCGGGTACTACTGAATCCTCTGGTTCTACCAAGTCTTCTGTTATAGTTTGTGTCGCTGGAACCTCTTCCAATTCTACCTTAATGACACTAATCTGTTTCATAAGAAAACCTTTTTCTAAGAAAATGGCATGTCGAGAAACAAACACCTTTTGTTCCTCGGGGTGGTAGAAGATATACCCTTGTGAATTTTTGGGATATCCTACAAACTTACATAAGACAGATCTTGCCTTGAGTTTGTCCGGATTTTGTCTTTTGACATAGGCTGGACAACCCCATATCTTAACATACTTAAGAGATGGTCTCTTCCCTTTCTATATCTCATATGGAGTGGTAGGCACTGATTTGGTAGGAACCATATTCAATAGGTGTATGGCTGTCTCAAGCGCATACCCCCAGAAGGAAATAGGTAACTCAGCTGTACTCATCATTGAACGCACCATATCTAATAGGGTGCGATTCCTTCATTCTGATACACCGTTGTGCTGTGGTGTATAAGGTGGAGTAAGCTGAGAGAGAATCCCATTCTCTTTTAGATAATCTTGGAACTCATTGCTCAAGTATTCTCCTCCTCGATCAGATCGAAGGATTTTAATACTTTTGCCCATTTAGTTCTCTACTTCGTGCATATATTCTCTGAATTTCTCAAAAGTTTCAGACTTGTGTTTCAATAGGAACACATGCCCGTATCTAGAGAGATCGTCAGTGAATGTAATGAAGTAGGAAGAACCGTTCTTGGCATGCGTAGACATGGGACCGCATACATCACTATGTACCAGTCCTAAGAGTTCCGTAACTCTTTCTCCGTGTCCACTAAACGGAGCTTTGGTCATTTTTCCTTTGAGACATGAATGGTAAGTATCATAAGATGATAATTCGAACGGATTCAAATAACCATCCTTATGTAACTTAGCCAGTCGTGTCGCATTGATATGACCAAGTCTACAATGCCACAAGAAGGATTCGTTCATTTCTGAACTCTTCCTCTTGTGCGTGTTTTGTATATTGAGAACTGTATTATGATTTAGAATGAATATGCCATTATGTAACGAGCCTGATGCAATCAACTTTTGATCTAGGAATATGTTCATAACATTATCCTGTACTACAAAATTATATCCTTCTTTACTCAATAAAGAAACTGATATAATGTTGCACATCATGTTCGGTATATAATAGCACTCATTCAGAATCAGTGTATCGCCACTTGGTAATACTAGGTGATATTCGCCAACTGCTTTGGCTGCAACATTTGCACCGTTCCCTACTTGAACGGAATGATCACCTTTTCCCAGTTTTCTACCTATACGTAGCCCATGTAACAGTTTACATATGTGGGATCCTGATCCAGTATCTAATACCCAGGACGTAGGGTGAACTGAGAAACAGTTCTCAATAACTAACACACCTGAAGAAGATGCATTAACATGCATGTTCTTTTGGGCGGCGTGAGAATCCAGATATTCTCCTGTTTCCTGTTCAGTCTTATAACTCTTATAAGAAAGAACGGGTCCAACGTTCCCCTGCTCAGTATAATAAGCGGGTTCAGTCAATACATCCATATTATTATCTTGATTATGGCCTGACATGGTCGCTACCTGGAGCGAGAGAGAAGAAAACACTTTAGCGTATGATCTTGCAAGATTAGATTGGTTATTATCTTATCTAATCAGGATGTCTCCCACTATTTTTATCAAATCTACCTTCAAACCCTAAAAGATAAGATTAGCCGGGATTAATTACGCCCTACAATTTCGTCAATCTTTCAGCCAGATCAGTGTCGGTACTTGAGGGAGGTTCCCCGTGCTTTCGCACGGACCTAATTAAAGTAAACCTCGTTTTCCCAGAGGCGTAACCCCGTTAACACTTTTCTAGACACCTACTTGATCGACTAATTGTCCTGTGTAAAATTCTCCCAGGAGTAACTCTTACTCGTAGCGAGTATCGGGATCCAACTATCTCATAGAAGGTATGCAATCCATTGCAAATTTCAACACTTGAAATTCCCAATAATATTTTACCTCTAGTGTTCTATGACCTTGATGAATGCCAAACAACTCATAGTCCACTAGTCAAGTTCAACCCGTACATTTCTTGATTGAATTAAACCCACCCGCACGACCCTTGACGAATGCCAAACAACGCCGTACGAATACCCTAATCCAATCTGCATCATATGCATAAGCAGATAATTACTAGTTAGCTGCCGTACACTACGCCTTGACGAATGCCAAACTACCGTAGCACGAATACTAAGTAGTACTTATCTGAAATGACGGAGGGCTACGCAGGTTTTTCAGAAAACCATGAGCGTAATGAACTTGATATCGTCATAGAATCATGTGAAATTTTGAAATGGAGTGTTTTTGAGGCTTTCATTAGTTTTGCTAAAGAGGTCACTCCCGGTGAAGGGATCTCGGCTCTTTCCTCATCGAATAAGGTGCAGGACATATCATATATATCACTGTGCAAAGCAAAACTCTAAAAGCAATCAAAAGACAAACCGAGTTTTGTAGCATCTACCAGTTTCGCTAAAGAGGTCACTCCTGGTGAAGGGATCTCGGCTCTTTCCTCATCGAATAAGGTGCAGGGTATATCATATATACCGCTATGCAAAGCAAAACTGTAGCTACCATTTTTATAAAGTTTTGATTCTACAACATCTTTTAGGTTTCTTTTCTTTTTATTAATCTCATTAATAAAAAATTCCATCAGCTTATGCTTCCTAAGCATCACAGATAAATACGACGTACACTTATGCCATCCGCATTCGCCTCGATGTCCCCTCGTGCACCATTAGGTTAGGTAACTAACGACAGAGCAGGGCAGGGCTAGTGCGGGTGTAAAACATAAGTAACGTCTATATAATATATCATATATACTATATACTGTATCCATCACAACATATCAAATGATCACATCACAGATATCGCAGCAGAAACATAAATATAATGTGGGATATACTAGGACGTCCGTATTTAGTATTTAGCCAACAATAGAAAATACTGATTCCACAGTCGCGATGAATAGCCAAGCCCACACCCTGGACCCCTACGAGAGCGGCAAGCGACCCTACCAATTCTGGAGTTTAGGAGACCCGGTCTCGACTCCTCAAGATGGCCTCCCACTGAACCCCAGAACCCGGTCACCTGTGCTCCCCTCCTTGGGTCCATCCTAATGCGGAAAAGTAAATAATATACAACACTGGTGGCATCAACCTCAACCCGGAAGTGCCCCAAATAAAAGAATATTACATTACATTTGAATTTACATGAATGAAAATATAAAACTCTCATCTCACATAAAACCCCCGGCTATTCAATCGCGACAATCCTGCACATCATATCTCATATCATCAACGTAAGTAAGTATGCATACACCGATCGTCGTCGATGTATAGCAACGAAAACCGGCAATACAACTACATACTACACTTACGGTCACAGAAAAGAAATTATAAAACTATAATATTTGGAATCCACAATCACTTTAGACATCGTAAATCCGAAATATCACATACTTCGCATTGTATGCCTAACTCTATGAATTCCACATATTGTATCACATTCCAGATAAATAGACAGTATTAAACTTTCCGATCGAATAATCAAATACCCAAGATTTCCTAAATAGCTCAACACTTGAGCGGAGTTCAAAAGTTCCAGAATACGTCACAGTAGCAATGGTCCAGCCGTAGAAGGGTTAAGCCAACGCCTCACATGTGGCACGGCGTACTGCCCCAAACCCGAAGGTTCAAAAGGTAGTTCAAGACGGTCGCATAATCGAGTTAAGGTTTGTCGTCTTCTAGAGGGTCCATCGCGTCACATGCACGGTTTTCCGAAAGATTTAAACCCGAGAAAAATTCAACACTTGAATGATTTTCGTGCCGGGAAAAATTGAGTTAATGATATCCGTTCGAACATTTTAACAGTTTCTAAATATCCGGAAATATTAACGAATTTAAATTTTCCGATCGAATCTATGATTACAAAATAAACCCCAGAATACTCAACACTTGAGTAAAAATAAAAATACCAGAAAACATACAAGAATTTAAAAAGAATTACTGTGAAAAATAAAGTGTCACATCAAACAGTTCTGCCGCGGAACCGCGGCCTAAGCAGGGTACGGCCGCGATTCCGCGGTCGTCTGTACGGATCAAGTCTTCATATTTCACAGTTATTCTTATTTTTGTCTGATGTATTTTTCAGGTATTTTTAATTCAGAAAAAATCGCATTTTTGAAAAATATCAAGTGAGGGGTACATTTTTGTCGGTTCGGGTTCGATCGGAGTTTTAACTTCGTAAACACGTCGCCTAATGCTCTAGCTAGGCTCTGATACCACTGTAAGGTTCCTAGGCACTCTTGTGAAGGTTCATAAAGCATCAAACATGCCCGAATAAAATTTTAGATGTGCCGAACAACCCAAAGCCGGGATCTTTGCTAGATTATTAGGGTTTAACATGCAAGATAACATCTTTAAACCTAAGTGTGAGGGATTACAACCTTTGTAGTCCGCTCCATCGCTTCACAAGCTCCGAGTAAAAGTCCCTTCGCCGCGATCCATGATCTCCCGGACTCAAGAGAGGCTCCCCGACTCGAACGATCCATGATAGCTTGTCGTATTCCTTTTCTTCGATGATCTACATCGAAATTGCAATAGCTCAAGCTTTCTCTCACTCTAATGAGGTGAACACCCTAATCTAATGGGCTAGATTAAATGAGGATAATGGAGTAGTATTTATGCTTTCTTTTTATATCATTTTCTCACAATAACTCATCACAAAAGAAATCTCAAGTGAACTTTCTCTCAAACTCAAGAGAGAAGAAGATGAAGCATGAAAAGAATAATCCTTTTGTGATGAATAGTAGATTAGAGTATATGATTGATTATGGAACCATGGTCAAGGATGAGAGGCTAAAACTTTGTAGAGAATAAACTAGAGTTAGGGTTTGGTTAGGTTAAGGATAAGTATCAACCATAATATCTTAACCAAGACAAAAGAGAATCCTTCTAGAATGAACAAGAAGGAGCTAACCCTAATCAAACCCTAATCCCTTTTTATCATCCTTAAACTGTTAGTGTATATGCCCTAGAGGCCATTACTGTATCATACTAGTATGTATATTACTTGATGGAAGCTTGGGATATTCACAGTTGTCTATACAATCTTGCTCGAAATGGTAGTATGCTACTTGGTTTGTCTCTGCTTTAATATGTGCATGTGTTTCTTTTAGCATATCGCTTATATTCATATTAGTAGAGCCCTTAGGGTCTTTGCTTGATTACCAGCGTTGTGATGGCGCTCACACTCGTGGGGGCTGGGTAATCCATAAGCACATCCTTATACAGGTCCCTAGTCGTTGGACTATCGAGACAGGGCATCGATACTCCGGAGTAGACTAGCGTATGCGCTTCTCATCCCAGCGTGGGAGACGGTCTGTCCCACAGCCGTCAGTACGTCGTACTTGAGATAGTATGCGGGTGCTCGTTAGGTTACGAGTACACGGGACAGGACTCATCGGGAACTGTTGGTTGGTATTATACCTATCGTCAGTTATCAGTTCCCAGGTGACATGAGTACAGCTTAGTCCGCTGACTTGACACTGCACTTCGCCTCAAGTGTGTTCCCACTGTACTTTGATTACTACCCTACCACGGCTCAAAGGAGTCGTGCAAATAGGTAGTAGTTGGGTGCAGTTCCGAAGCACTTGGAGGCAGTGACGGTTAGACAGGATTCGTCTCTCCCGGTATTGGGGGTTGACATCGCGCTGTGTCTAGGAGAGCCATTACACGATTAGTCCCTGGCCAGGGCAAGCGAGATATACTGGTAGGTTTCCAGTGTTATCTCAGGGTGTTCTGGGCTACACTCCGACACGACTTGTACCGCTATTAGGGGACTGACGTTTACCGCCCCCTAGGCCCGCCATGCGATGTAGCAGACGAACGGACCGGACTGTACGGAGACTGTCACATACAGGCTCAGTAGGAGTTCAGATGGGTTCACCTCGTTGGTCTTCTTATCGGCATCTACCTGGGGACCGTTACGTACAGCTAGTGCCGCTTGCGGTCTGTGGTTAAACCCACTGCCAGCGTAGTGTCGAGTATTTAGAGTCCCACACAGAGAGTTATTCGCCTTTTGGCAAAATGAGTAGAGGTCGCATGGTTTTGCGACAGGGTTCGTTCACATCCGCGCACTTGTGCACGTTTGATGTCCGGACAGCTTGTACTAGCGGGCTTTGGTTTAAGCCGGATCCTAGTATATGATTTGAGATTGGTTTTATCTCTTTGTGTTCGTGTTCATTGGAACATGAATGCGGGTGTGTATGCACAGTTGTTTGAGGCGGAGGAAGAGGTTTTTCATTAGGGTTTTGGAACGGGTGTGTATGCACAGTTGACAGTCGTCTTTTTCCAAACCCTAATGATATTGTGATTTATCAATTAATAATATTAATTAAGTGAAATTGTGTCATGGTTGGGCCTGTTGACTTGTTGACCATGGTTGACTAGTTGACTAGGTTTGAAACATTGACCATCATCATTACTTTTTAGATGCTCTTTGATCTTTGCAAAATCATTTATTGTGATATGATAATGGTCTCTTCAAACTAACCATCACCTTTTCATTTTTGATTAATATTATTATTTGAAAAATCACATATATTTTGTTATGGTTGTAAAAACCATTTCATTCTATCATATGCTTTCTCTCTCTTGCTCTTCCTCTTCCTCAAGCTCTCCCCTCTCATGAGTTGAGAAACACATGAGCTTGAGTAAAACCACTCTAAAATAATCTCTACTCTCATCTAAGGTTCTAGGATTAGCACTTCTAGCATCTTAGTTACTTCTAGTTTGAAGTTGAAGCCAAAGGTTGAGACTCTCGGGTGGATCCTTCTTCGACGAGAGAAGACGACAAGGAGATCACTTCCGTTCACTACAAGGAGCAAGGAGAGAAGGACACAAAGCCCTAGGTATAACCTCTTTTCCGAGTAGCTAACTCTCTTTAGCTTGGTAACTAGTTTTGTTTAGAAAAGATCCCGCCTTTAGTTAGTCCATGTTGCCTTGAGTGCTAAAAATCCGATTTTTATACCGTTTCCACCTCCCCGCAAGCACTGGGGTGGGCAACGTGGACTTACAGTGGTATCAGAGCCTAACTAAACATAAACTAGCTAGGTGGTAAAGTGTATGGAAGTTCAATCAAAAAAAAATCGCAAAACTAAAAACACAAAACCCTAACTTTCTGTTGAAATTTTTTCTGCTCAAAAAATAAAAAATCATACTTCAAAAATCGGCTCAGGGTTTTGTGAAGAAGCCCACCAAAAACGGTCGAGTGAACCCTTCAAAGCGCGACGGTTCCGCGGCAAAAGCATGCCTATTGCCGCGGAACCGCGGCCGTTTTGACTCGGTTCATGACCGAGTTTGGTGCAGTGTTCTTATGTTGTGGTTTTAGGATTTTTAAGATGGTTTATTTGTGCCCAGGTTTTCCAGAAAAGAAATTTGTTTTTGGGGGCCTATAAATCCGTATTTTTTTATCAAACTTCACTACACTTTGACTAATGGGTTATATCTGTGATGTTTATATGTATTGAACGTCTGCTAATCGCTATACGTCGATTAGTGGGGGTTATACATATCTGTGATCTGTGTTTGTTGATGGTATGTGTATATGAATGCGTTGGACTATCGAGGGTGAATAGCCGGGGGTTTTGTGAGACGAGAGTTTTCTTTTCTTTCAATTCATGTAATATGTATATTGATGTAATATTATTTGTATGGCCGCACAACCGGGTCGGGGTTGTAGCCGTCATTGTATAATTCTTTTTACTGTTTTTGCTCCTAGGATAGACCCATGGAGGGGGTGCACAAACTACCGGGTATCTCGAAGTGCCGAATGGCCTACTCACGGTGTTGAGGGAGGTTGCTTCGCTTCGGGTACTTGGCGGGTAGTTTGCCGCACCCGTAGGGGTCTTGGGTGGGGTATTGGCTATTCACCGCGACCGTGTAATCCGCTTTTCGTTGCAGGCTCGAACGGATTGCGGGTTCCTAGTATATCCAATGTATTCATCTGTGATCTGTAATGTCTATCATTGCTATATATATTTATATATAATAACTATTTAGGCGTTGCTTATGTTTTACAGCCGCGCTAGCCCAGCTCCCGCTCTGTCGTTAGTTAAGTAACCTAACGGGTGATGACGGGGCCCCGTGGCGAATGCGAATGGCATAAGCGTACGTCATATTTTGGTTGTTTTCTGCAATGGTAGGACTAAATGATGGGACGCATTAAAAGAACTAATGCAAGAAAATAAACCAAGTAAAAGTCGATTGGAACACTTTGAAAACCACTCGGTTCTTTTCAAAACTAAACTTTTAAATGCGGAGCTTGAACCACTCCTTTTAAAAGCTATCTCGTTCCATCAATTATATCAAGTTCACTACGTTCACGGTTTCGCCAAAACCATTCGTAGACCTCCGTCATTCCATATGAATTGTCAAAAAGTATTCAAGCTATGTATTTTGGCCAAAATCAAGGCATAGTGATTGGTAGCTATTGGGTATTCATGTGCAGCATAGATAGATGCGTTGGTTTGGGACAGTCGTGCTGCCATTTTGGCCAAAGTCAAGGGTAGGTACGGGTGGGTCCAAATTAACCAGGAGAATGACGGGTAGAACTTGACATGTGACTTATGATATTTTGGCCAAAGTCAAGGACATAAGAGCATGGGGCAAAAATCCACATCGGGAGTTTCATAAGTACTGAAACTTGCTAGCGCAGCATACCATTTGGAGTGTGATAATTCTGGTAGAATTCCTTCGGTTTTATCACGCGATGATATTTGGATCCCGATCCTACTGTGAGTATATGCTACTCCTCGGGAAAGTTCTCACTTAACGATCAATGCTATAAACCTAGTAGGTGTCTAGAAAGGTGTTAGCGGGGCTACGCCCACAGGGAAAAGAGGTTACTTAATTAAGGAACTTCGCGAAAGCGTTGGAAAACCTCCCTCGAATTACCGACACTGGCTTGGCTGAACGGTTAAGCAAGTATTGTACGGTGAGATTGATCCCGACTAATTCTTTCTTTACGGTTTGAGAAGGGATTCGAGAGACAGTGGGAGCCACCCTGTTTAGACAAACTAAAAACCACTCTAAACTTGCAAGAGTATCATGCTAAAGTGTTTCTTTTCTCTCTCCTAATTGCAGCGACCATTCAACATGACCGGACTTAAGTTATTACTAGATAAAAACATACTGACAGGGCCAAACTACAAAGATTGGCTCAGGAATGTCAAGATGGCAATCACTTACGACAAGTTGGGGTATCTCCTTACCACCAAAGCTCCCCCTGTCCCAGGTCCCAAAACCAGTGTCGCAGATAGGGAAATCCGTAAGACCTGGGAAATAGATTGCGCGAAGGCTAAATTCCTCGTACTTGCCTCGATGGACAACGAACATCAGAGGAGGCACGAGAATATGGACCTAGAGTCCATATTTCTTCATACAAAAGAACTGTATGGAGAGCAGTCTCGTATCGCCAGATACGAAGTGTCGAAGAAGTTGTTTTCAGCAAGGTTGGCCGTCGGATCATCGGTAGCGGAACACGTACTTAAGATGATTGGCTACATAGAGGAGCTCGCGGAACTTAGGACCACGTTGGAGAATGAGCTCTATACGGACTTGATTCTCCAGTCCCTTCCTTCCACTTATGCCCAGTTCATCTTGAACTTCAACTTACAGGAAAAGGAAGTTGAACTTTCAGAGCTCCTCAACATGCTGAGGAGTGCAGAGGGCACCCTACAGAAAGGTAGGGAGACATCCACTTTGTTTGTAGGAGGATCTTCCTCTTCTAGGTCCAGGGCGAAAGCCAAGGGCAAGAAGAAGAAAGCCCCCGCCAAACCAAGAGGCGGTGTCAGTAAAGTGGATACGAAGGGAAAAGGAAAGGCAAAAGCAACAAAGGTAGCGGGGAAGCTTGTTGGAAAAGAAGAGTGCTTTTACTGTCACAAAAGTGGACACTGGAAACAGGATTGCAAGGCCTGGAAGGCCAGAACCCAGGATCTGAAGCAAGTTGCGGCTTCAGCTTCAGGTGTGTATGTTATTGAAAACTGTCTATCAATAAACTCTACATCCTGGGTATTGGATACCGGATCAGGATCTCATATCTGTAATTCTTTGCAGGCGTTGAGAAAGCGTAGAGTTTTGAAGGCAGGTGACATGACCCTTAGAGTTGCAAACGGAGCTAGCATGGATGCTGAGGCCGTGGGGGACTATCACCTGGGATTGTCAGATGGACACTTTTTGGTTTTGCGTAGTTGTTATTTTGTACCAAATGCAACCTGTAATATCATTTCTGTATCTTTATTATCTAAAGAAGGTTATGAATTTGCATTTGTAAGTAATGTAGTGAACATTCATCTTAATCAAGTTTTGATTGGGCCAGGTACATTAAACAACGGTATATACGTATTGAACCAACCACAGATTTTCAATGTCCAGAATACACACAAAAGAAAGTCTCCAGAAATCAATAAAACTTTCTTATGGCATTGTAGACTGGGTCACATCAATGAGAGAAGGTTGACTAAGTTACATGCAGAAGGATATTTGGATCCGTTCGAATATCAATCGTATGCAACTTGTCAATCCTGTCTCAAAGGAAAGATGACAAAGACTCCGTTCACTGGACACGGAGTAAGAGCGAGCGAGCTCTTGGGACTCGTACACAGCGACGTGTGCGGTCCAATGTCTACGCATGCACGAAGCGGTTATTCTTACTTCATTACTTTTACGGATGACTTTTCAAGGTACGGTTATGTCTTCTTAATGAAACATAAATCCGAGGCTTTTGAAAAATTCCAGGAATACAAGAATGAAGTAGAAAAACAAACAGGCAAAAGTATCAAGACACTAAGATCTGATCGAGATGGAGAATACTTGAGTGCCGAGTTCCTGCGTTACTTAAAAGAGAATGGAATTCTCTCTCAGCTTACTCCTCCATACACTCCACAACATAACGGTGTATCGGAGAGACGGAACCGAACCCTATTGGATATGGTACGGTCCATGATGAGTAACGCTGAGTTGCCGCGATCGTTCTGGGGATATGCGCTAGAATCAGCTGCATACCTTTTGAACCGAGTTCCAACTAAGACTGTGCCTACTACACCATATCAGATGTGGTGTGGGAAGAGACCCTATCTTAATCACATTAAGACATGGGGATGTCCAGCTTTTGTAAAAAAGCAGCATGCGGACAAGCTCGAGGCACGCTCAGTACAGTGCAAGTTTGTGGGATATCCAAAGAACTCCAAGGGATATTTCTTCTATTGCGAAGAGGAACAAAAGGTTTTTGTTTCTCGCCATGCCCACTTTCTAGAACACCGGTTCTTAGAAAAAGAAATAAGTGGGAGCGCAATAGAACTGGAAGAAATTCCAGAACCACGAGCTATTACTGAAAGCTTAGTAGAACCAGAGGGTTCGAAAGATCAGGACATTCCCACGCCACTCCGCAGGAGTAGTAGGCAGTCTCATCCGCCCGAGAGATACTACGGTTTTCTCATAGACGGGGATAGAGAGGATTGCATCATAGATTCTGATGAGCCTACTAGCTTCCAGCAAGCCATTCAGAACGTCGACTCGGTAAAATGGCTGGATGCAATGCGGACTGAAATGGAGTCCATGTACACCAACAAAGTATGGACGTTGGACATTGCTCCAGATGGGGTAAAACCCGTAGGATGCAAGTGGATCTTCAAACGGAAGATTGGTGTAGATGGATAGGTTGAGACCTATAAAGCTAGACTGGTTGCAAAGGGTTTTCGTCAGCGACCTGGTTTGGACTATGACGAAACCTTTTCTCCAGTAGCTATGCTGAAATCCATTCGGATCCTTCTTGCCATTGCTGCCTTCCACGATTATGAGATTTGGCAGATGGACGTAAAAACCGCTTTTCTAAATGGACATTTAGAGGAGTGTGTCTATATGGACCAGCCAGAGGGTTTCATTCACAGTGGGAGCAGCGGAAAGGTATGCAAGTGCTTAAGTCCATTTATGGACTAAAGCAGGCATCGCGGAGTTGGAACATCTGTTTTGATGAGACGGTCAAGAAATTTGGCTTTATCAAAAATCCAGATAAACCATGCATCTATTGTAGATTTGTAGCGAGAACTGTAGTATTCCTCGTTTTATACATGGATGACATTCTCTTAATAGGAAATGACATTCCTATGCTACAATCTGTCAAGGGGTTCTTGTCACACAGGTTCTCCATGAAAGACCTGGGTGATGCCTCATACATTCTGGGGATCCGGATCTACTGTGACAGATCCAAGAGGATTTTAGGACTCTCACAGTCCAGGTACATCGACGCCATACTGAAAAGATTCAGTATGGAAGATTCCAAGCGCGGTAATCTATCGGCTTGTCACGGGATCACCCTCTCCAAAGAGATGTCTCCCAAGACTGATTTGGAGAGGGATCACATGTCTATTATACCCTACGCTTCTGCGGTAGGCTCTATAATGTATGCGATGTTGTGTACCAGACCAGATGTGGCTTATGCACTGAGTGTGGTAAGCAGGTATCAGTCAAACCCTGGGGAGAAACATTGGATAGCAGTAAAGAACATTCTCAAGTACCTGAGAAGGACTAAGGAGATGTTCTTGGTGTATGGCGGAAAAGACCTCCAGATTGAGGCCTTTGCTGACTCCAGCTTCCAGAGTGACAAGGATGATTCCAAGTCCATGTCGGGTTTTGTCTTTACCCTCAATGGAGGGGCGGTGTGTTGGAAGAGCTCCAAACAGGAAACCGTTGCTGACTCGACTATGGAAGCGGAATACATCGCTGCATCTGATGCCGCAAAAGAAGCTGTCTGGATGAGGAAGTTCTTGAAAGAACTTCAGGTGGTTCCGTCCATTGTTGACCCAATACCTCTGTATTGCGACAACAACGGGGCTATAGCTTTAGCGAAGGAACCCAGGTCCCATCAGAATTCCAGACACATCTTAAGGCGGTATCACCTGATCAGGGAGATCGTGGATCGCCAGGAGATCGAGGTTCGGAGGGTTGCTTCAGAAGATAACACTACAGATCCATTCACGAAGGCCTTACCCCAGACTCAGTTCGAGCGGCTAATCGAGATGATAGGTCTTCGATACGCCAGTACATGGCCTTAGTGCAAGCGGGAGATTGTTAGTGTATATGCCGTAGAGGCCATTACTGTATCATACTAGTATGTATATTACTTGATGGAAGCTTGGGATATTCACAGTTGTATTTACAATCTTGCTCGAAATGGTAGTATGCTACTTGGTTTGTCTCTGCTTTAATATGTGCATGTGTTTCTTTTAGCATATCGCTTATATACATATTAGTAGAGCCCTTAGGATCTTTGCTTGATTACCAGCGTTGTGATGGCGCTCACACTCGTGGGGGCTGGGTAATCCATAAGCACATCCTTATACAGGTCCCTAGTCGTTGGACTATCGAGACAGGGCATCGATACTCCGGAGTAGACTAGCGTAGGCGCTTCTCATCCCAGCGTGGGATACGGTCTGTCCCACAGCCGTCAGTACGTCGTACTTGAGATAGTATGCGGGTGCTCGTTAGGTTACGAGTACACTGGACAGGACTCGTCGGGAACTGTTGGTTGGTATTATACCTATCGTCAGTTATCAGTTCTCAGGTGACATGAGTACAGCTTAGTCCGCTGACTTGACACTGTCACTTCTCCTCAAGTGTGTTCCCACTGTACTTTGATTACTACCCTACCACGGCTCAAAGGAGTCGTGCAAACAGGTAGTAGTTGGGTGCAGTCCCGAAGCACTTGGAGGCAGTGACGGTTAGACAGGATTCGTCACTCCCGGTATTGGGGGTTGACATCGCGCTGTGTCTAGGAGAGCCATTACACGAGTAGTCCCTAGCCAGGGCAAGCGAGATATACTGGTAGGTTTCCAGTGTTATCTCAGGGTGTTCTGGGCTACACTCCGACACGACTTGTACTGCTATTAGGGGACTGACATTTACCGCCCCCTAGGCCCGCCATGCGATGTATCAGACGAACGGACCGGACTGTACGGAGACTGTCACATACAGGCTCAGTAGGAGTTCAGATGGGTTCACCTCGTCGGTTTTCTTATCGGCATCTACCTGGGGACCGTTACGTACAGCTAGTGTCGCTTGCGGTCTGTGGTTAAACCTACTGCCAGCGTAGTGTCGAGTCTTTAGAGTCCCACACAGAGAGTTATTCTCCTTTTGGCAAAATGAGTAGAGGTCGCATGGTTTTGCGACAGGGTTCGTTCACATCCGCGCACTTGTGCACGTTTGATGTCCGGACAGCTTGTACTAGCGGGCTTTGGTTTAAGCCGGATCCTAGTATATGATTTGAGATTGGTTTTATCTCTTTGTGTTCGTGTTCATTGGAACATGAATGCGGGTGTGTATGCACAGTTGTTTGAAGCGGAGGAAGAGGTTTTTCATTAGGGTTTTGGAACGGGTGTGTATGCACAGTTGACAGTCGTCTTTTTCCAAACCCTAATGATATTGTGATTTATCAATTAATAATATTAATTAAGTGAAATTGTGTCATGGTTGGGCCTGTTGACTTGTTGACCATGGTTGACTAGTTGACTAGGTTTGAAACATTGACCATCATCATTACTTTTTAGATGCTCTTTGATCTTTGCAAAATCATTTATTGTGATATGATAATGGTCTCTTCAAACTAACCATCACCTTTTCATTTTTGATTAATATTATTATTTGAAAAATCACATATATTTTGTTATGGTTGTAAAAACCATTTCATTCTATCATATGCTTTCTCTCTCTTGCTCTTCCTCTTCCTCAAGCTCTCCCCTCTCATGAGTTGAGAAACACATGAGCTTGAGTAAAACCACTCTAAAATAATCTCTACTCTCATCTAAGGTTCTAGGATTAGCACTTCTAGCATCTTAGTTACTTCTAGTTTGAAGTTGAAGCCAAAGGTTGAGACTCTCGGGTGGATCCTTCTTCGACGAGAGAAGACGACAAGGAGATCACTTCCGTTCACTATAAGGAGCAAGGAGAGAAGGACACAAAACCCTAGATATAATCTCTTTTCGGAGTAGCTAACTCTCTTTAGCTTGGTAGCTAGTTTTGTTTAGAAAAGATCCCGCCTTTAGTTAGTCCATGTTGCCATGAGTGCTAAAAATCCGATTTTTATACCGTTTCCGCCTCCCCGCAAGCACCGGGGTGGGCAACGTGGACTTACATAAACATGTTTCATAATAAATCATATAATGTCACAATAATATATATCACATATATATTATATATTTGCAACAAAAGAAAATAATACAATTAACATATATCGCATATATATCAATGTATTGATCCGGTGAGAAAATGAAATAATAAAGAGAGCCAATATTAGATAATATAATACAATATATCATATATATCATTATACATTAAATCATCGAATCAACACTTGATCCGACGATCCGGCTATATCGAATATAACCGACTAATATATGATGTACCGATTCATCGAATCAACACTTGATTCGATGTCCCGGTTCATATCTAAATATCACGAGAATATAATACGGTATCTCATATCGCATTATCCTCGGTCATGCACATATCACATATGTGCCTCTACTCCGTTTTACCTGAGCCAAGAAACCTCTGTGTAGGACTCTAAAGAATCGTCAATACGCCGGTAGCAGGTGATGATCATATCAAACACCCAAAAGCTGCAAGCGGTCAGCTAAACGTAACAGCCACCCAGGTATTGAGTGATCAAAAGATCAACAAGCTAGCCTGTCCGTTTTCCTGTGAATCCAATCAGTAACACTCCCGTACAGTCCGGTCTGTTCGTCTGATATGTCGCATATCAAGTCTAGGGGTGGTATACGTCAGACCCTAGTAACCGATAAGTCGTGTCGATGTAAGGCTCATAACAGGTCGAGAAACTACTGGTAACACTGCCAATCGAACACAGCACAACATCAACTCCCTATACCGGGAGAGACGAATCCCCTCCTATCGCTCATTGCCTCCATGTGATTCGGGACTGTACCCAAAAGCCACCGTTTTGCATGCCATCTTGGACGTGGTAAGGTGGAAATCAAAGCACAGTGGGAATCACACAAGACTCTATGACGATCTCGGGTCTACAGACTACCCTGTACCAGTGTCACCGGAGAACTGCCATCTGACGTGTGGTATATCACCATCTGGGAGTTCTCGGCGAGTCCGTCCAGTGTACCCAGTCTCCACTGAGCACCCGTACACCATCTCTGATGTCAAACACCGATGGATATGGGATCATCCATCGCCCATCATATGGATCAAGATGCGTATACGCTAGTCTACTCTGGTGTATCGATGCCCTGTCTCGATATACCCTCGACTAGGAACAGTTATAGGATGTACTCATCGACTAATATGGCCCCACTAGTATGATCTCATCATAGTTCCAGTAGTCGAGTACAGATCCTAAGGGCTTTATCAACATGTGAGAGTAAGACAGTAAACCAATACAAGTCAACATGTTAAGATAAAGTGAAACCAAATTGCATACTATCATGACGAGCAAGAAAGTCCTCTCTGTATATATCCAAGCATCCATCATAATATACATCATATGTACAACAATGGCCTCTAGGGCATATACATAACTAACATAAAAAAATGTCCAGAGAGGGTTTTATTTCGTCGTATCGGAGTTCGTTCGGAGTTTTAACTTCGTATACACGTCGCCTAATGCTCTAGATAGGCTCTGATACCACTGTAGGGTTCCTAGGCACTCTTGTGAAGGTTCATAAGGCATCAAACATACCCGAATAAAAATTTAGACGTGCCGAACAACCCAAAGCCGGGATCTTTGCTAGATTATTAGGGTTTAACATGCAAGTAAACATCTTTACTACTAAGTGTGAGGGATTACAACCTTTGTAGTCCGCTCCTTCGCTTCACAAGCTCCGAGTAGAAGTCCTTTCACCACGATCTTCGATCTCCCGGACTCAAGAGAGGTTCCACGACTCGAACGATCCATGCTAGCTTGTAGTGTTCCGCTTCTCCGATGATCTACGTCGAAGTTGCTATAACTCAAGCTCTCTCACTCTATTGAGATGAACACCTTAATCTAATGGGCTAGATTAGATGAGGATGATGGAGTAGTATTTATGCTTTCTTTTTATATCATTTTCTCGCAAGAAATCATCACAAAAGAAATAACTAGTGAGCTCTTTCAAAAACTCAAGAGAGAAGAAGATGAAGAATAATGAGATAATTCCTTTTGTGATGAATAGTAGATAAAAATATATGATTGATTATGGAACCATGGTCAAGGATGAAAAGCTTAACCTTTGTAAAGAATAAACTAGGGCTAGGGTTTGGTTAGGTTAGAAACTAGGTCATGGATAAATATCAACCATAATATCTTAACCAAGACAAAAACAAAGCTTCTAGATGGTGCAAGAAGAAGCTAACCATAATCAAACCCTAATCCCTTTTTATCATCTCTAAACTTGTTTCATTATCAATCATATCATGTTACTATAATATATATCACATATATATTATATTTGTAACAAAAGAAAATAATACAATTTATATATATCGCATATATATCAATGTATTATCCAGTGAGAAAATGAAATAATAAAGCGAGCTAATATTAGATAATGTAATACAATATATCATATATATTATTATACATCAAATCATCGAATCAACACTTGATCCGACGATCCGGCTATATCGAATATAACCGACTAATATATCATGTACCGATTCATCGAATCAACACTTGATCCAATGATCCGGTTCATATCTAAATATCGCGAGAATATAGTACGGTATCATATATCGCATTATCCTCGGTCCTGCATATATCACATATGTGCCTCTACTCCGTTTTGCCTGAGCCAAGAAACCTCTGTGTAGGACTCTAAAGAATCGTCAATACGCCGGTAGCAGGTGATGATCATATCAAACACCCACAAGCTGCAAGCGGTCAGCTAAATGTAACAGCCACCCAGGTATTGAGCAATCAGAAGATCAACAAGCTAGCATGTCCATTCTCCTGTGAATCTAATCAGTAACACTCCCGTACAGTCCGGTCTGTTCGTCTGATATGTCGCATATCAAGTCTAGGGGTGGTATACGTCAGACCCCAGTAACCGATAAGTCATGTTGATGTGAAGCTTATAACAGGTCGAGAAACTACTGGTAACACTTACCAGTATATCTCTATATTAGCCCTGGTCAGGGACTTCCAGTTATAGCCAATCGAACACAGCACAACATCAACTCCCTATACCGGGAGAGACGAATCCCCTCCTATCGCTCATTGCCTCCATGTGATTCGGGACTGTACCCAAAAGCCACCATTTTGCACGCCCTCTTGGACATGGTAAGGTGGTAATCAAAGCACAGTGGGAATCACACAAGACTCTATGACGATCTCGGGTCTACAGACTACCCTGTACCAATGTCACCGGAGAACTACCATCTGACGTGTGGTATATCACCATCTGGGAGTTCTCGGCGAGTCCGTCCAGTGTACCCAGTCTCCACTGAGCACCCGTACACCATCCTTGATGTCAAACACCGATGGATATGGGATCATCCATCGCCCATCATATGGGTCAAGATGCGTATACGCTAGTCTACTCTGGTGTATCGATGCCCTGTCTCGATATACCCTCTACTAGGAACAGTTATAGGATCTACTCATCGACTACTGTGGCCCCACTAGTATGATCTCATCATAGTCCCAGTAGTCGAGTACAGATCCTAAGGGCTTTATCAACATATGAGAGTAAGACAGTAAACCAATACAAGTCAACATGTTAAGATAAAGTGAAACCAAATAGCATACTATCATGACGAGCAAGAAAGTCCTCTCTGTATATATCCAAGCATCCATCATAATATACATCATATGTACAACAATGGCCTCTAGGGCATATACATAACTAACAGTTGTGGCTTTGGCCTAGGAACGCAGGTCCCATCAGCGATCCAGACATGTTCTATGGACAGTATCACCTGATCAGGGAGATGGTTGATCTCCAAGGGATCGAGGTTAGGAGAGTTGACGCGAATGATAACACGGCGGATCCACTCACAAAGGCCTTTCCCTAGAGAGACTTCTATAGGACGTTGAGTATGTGATACTGCAACAAATGGCCTTAGTGCATGTGGGAGATTGATAGTTATATGTATGCCCTAGAGGCCATTACTGTACATATGATGTATATTGTAGTGGATGATTGGACATATATAGGGAGGACTTTCTTGCTCGACATGATAGTATGCTGTCTAGTTGCTCTTTATCTTAAAATACACACTTATAGTCTCTCTATTACATGTTGATAAAGCACTTAGGTTGAGTACTTGACTACCAGGATTATGATGCAGATCATACTAGTGGGGCAGAGGTAGTCGGTAAGTACATCCTTCAAATGTTCCTAGTCATTGGAGTATCGAGACAGGGCATCGATACTCCAGAGTAGACTAGCGTATGCGCTTCTTGACCCATATGATGGGCGATGGATGATCCCATATCCATTGGTGTTTGATATCAGAGAAGGTATACGGGAGCTCAGTGGAGACTAAGTACACTGAACGGACTCGCCGAGAACTCCTAAATGGTATTATACCTATTGTCAGATAGCAGTTCTCTGGTGACACTGGTACAGGTTAGTCTGTCGACCCGAGATCGTCATAGAGTCTTGTGTGATTCCCTCTGTGCTTTGATTTCCACCATACCACGTTCAAGAGATCGTGCAAAAAGGTGGTTTTTGTGTACAGTCCCGAGTCACATGGAGGCAATGAGCGATAGGAGGGGATTCGTCTCTCCCGGTATTGGGAGTTAATGTTGCGCTATGCTCGATTGTCCATAACAGGAAATCCATGGCCAGGGTTGCTGAGATTTACTGGTAAGTGTTATCAGTAGTTTCTCAAACCGTTATGCACCTTGCATCGGCATGACTTATCAGGCTATTGGGGTCTGACGTTATACCACCCCTGGGTAGTGATATGCGACATATCTGACAAAGAGACCGGACTGTACGGTAGTGTTACTGATTGGATTCACAGGAGTATGAGCAGGCTTACTTGTTTTCTTCTGATCGCTCAATACCCGGGTGGCCGTTACGTTTAGCAGACCGCTTGCGGCTTGTGGGTGTTTGATATGATCATCACCTGCTGCCGGCGTATTGACGAGTCTTTAGAATCCTATACAGAGGTTTCCTGATTCTTGCGAAACGAAGTAGGAGCATATATGTGATATGTGCGGGACCAAGATTAATGCGCGTATGTGATACCGCAATCTATTCTCACGATATGTGATATCGGTCGGTTATATGTGATATAGCCAGGTTATCGGATCAAGTGTTGATTCGATAGATTGTTACATTTGATATTGGTCGGTTATATGTGATATAGCCGGATTATTAAATCAAGTGTTGATTTGATAATTTAATGTATAATTATATATTTTATATATTAACTTACATTAATTAATATTTGCTCACTAAACATTTCTTTTTCTCACAAGTGTGCATATAGTATATATGTGATATTTATTAATGTACATTTTATTGTGTCGTGCTTGATGCCACATGCTACATGGGTGTATGAGACTCACACCATGCTTATGTTAATATTAGGTTTTATTTATTTAAAGTTAATCAAAATTGTTGGAAATTAGTCACATGGTTCAAGCTTGTAGAAGCTTGTGGAACTATTAACCAAGTCCACTAATTTTGTTTTACTTATAGATATTTGTTAACCTAACCATTAATATTAGCCATGGTTTATTCTCTACATGAGTTAGTGTATGACACTAACTCGCCCATGGTTGCTATTCTCACCTCATGAGTTTCATTCTCATCTCCACTTCATCTTCTTCTTCCTCATGGAAAAGCTTTCTAGATTTTGAAAAGGTGATAAAATATTGTGAGAAAAATTAATCTAAAGTGAGCCCATTTCCTACTTCATCATCCTCAACTATATTAGCCATTTAGTTTAGGGTGTTTGCTTCACTAATCTACCATTAGTGAAGAGGTAGTATGAGCTTGAGTCTCCTCGACGTAGATCATCTTCAGCCTCGAAGACTTCGAGCAAGCTTGTTCATTTCTTCATGTGAACCCTTACTAGAGTTCGGGTGTTCACTACTTGGAGCGAAGGGACTACTACACGGAGCTTTAGAAATGAAGGACCGGTCTACAAAGGTTGTATCCTCATTCACTTAGATGTAAAGTTGTTTGCATTGCTAGTTCGTCTAAATCTCTAGTTAAGATTCTAGGGTTAGGGTTCTTTAGTACGGCAAAAATTTGAAAACGGCATGGACGATGCCTCCCGAAACCTTGTTGTCGTGCTAGGTAACCCTGCATGATATCTATGCACCCCGTTGCATCCAATCTGTTATGGTATTTATAGGCATCAAAGTGGAATAAACAAACAATATAGAAGGGATGATGTGATGCCTATAAAGTTCCATAAGAAAAACGAGGATCATTTGAGCAAGGGGGGCCGGCGAAATCGGATTTATTGGGGCTTTCGCCGGCCCAAATCCGAGCACTGGGGCTCGTTTTGGTATGGTGGACTTGTGTGCTCTCCACAATCACTCTGATGATATTTGATTTATCTGTTTAAGCCTGGTTTACATTCAGAAACATGGAGGGAAACTTGATGCCAATATCATATCAAAACTTTTTGCATTTATTACCCATCACACCACACATGTGCCCACTTGCATAAATTGTGCAAGGGCAGCCCCCATATGGTCCATGTCAAAGAGATAGTGTTACACATGTATTGTGTTGGACCAAAATTGTGTGCACACTTGTTTATTGCAAAAGTGCTCTTTGAATATCGGTCGGTTTTCTGTTCTGATTGCAGTGTCAGCTCCCAAACGTTATATTCGTGATATTAAGTGTGTTTCCAGTATTTTATCACGAATACCTGTAATCTGTAATTACTGAGCAGACACTGATTAATAGTACCGATATATACAAAATAGATAACGAATGAGTGGTATTAAAATGCAGTTTTCTGTGATGAACAAATACCCCCAAACTTATCTTTTGCTCGTCCCGAGCAAAACAAAAAATCCTAGCCTCACTTTCGCAGGGAACACGATTGCACTGAGCATGTGCAACAAGCCGTTAAACCTCTAGGTGTCCCTAATAGGAGAAGTGTTGTCTCCTGAGGGTTTTCAGCGGATTACACCCACAAAATCCAGTCAAGTTAGCGTTGCGAAGAAACTGTTGATTCTAATCTTAAGCTTATGAATCAAAGCTAGAAGTTCTATTATCCAAGTTAGAAACATCAAACCCTATCTTTCACTCCTCACAATTTGTTTAACAAAAGCTTATACGCGTCTTTACGTGATTGTGCGGATAGTGTCCATAAGTTTTTAAGAATTTGATTATGGTCATCATGTCATAAGTACGGACCAGGATAAACTTCCAAAGGATCACACGAGTTTGAAAAGGTGTTAAGATTTTCTCAAGCTTTTGTTCTTAAGTTAGGTTTCAAGTCAGAATATACATCATTTTTAATAGAAAACCAAAGTTTAATTTTTCACTCCTACCTTTCACCTGTTGTTGCTCATACATACCTTCGTGATCGTGCACGACGCCTTTATAAATGTAAACCTTCATATCTCCACGAAAAAACTGTTTTATAATTGAAAACTTGTCTCCACCATAATTATTCTCCTACAAAGAACCGTGAGGACTTTTAACTCGGGGAGAACACTTGCTTAGCTTTTTTTATTTGGCGATTGGAAACTTAGCGAGCTTTGGGTCAATGATTCCCAAACCAGATGGTTTTAGGGCATTAAGTGTGAAGACACCCCAAGGAATTAATTACCCAAGTTACCAAGGCCCAAAACAAAAGATTTATTTTGTTTGCGTTTAAAGTATTCTGAAAGCAGTGAAAATGGAGATATAACCAGCTTTTCTTTTTAATCCAAAGACGTGAATATGTGAATAAGGTATGTAATCACTCCAACAGGATTCCAGATGGTTTATTTTTCAGACTTATAGCTTCTATTAAAACCTGAATAATATCCTTCATATTCACTTTACTTTATGAACTATTCTTGATATTACTTATCTCAGAACAAACATGTTTGATCCTAAAAATGTTTATCAATTTTTAAAAGTTTGAGATATGTCAGACCTTCATCTAGTTCTCAAGAACATATGACACATGTAAAGTAATATAAAAGACGCATATTAGCTACGGTTAAACTCAAAGAAGGGTTATCTTTCGGGTTTTCAATCTCACGAAAAAGGATCAAGTTGCTTCTATCTTATCAACCGAACCGTCAGACTTCAAGTCTAAGTTCCTCCGCTAGCTAACATGAAAAAGTTTTTATATTTTGGGGAAATTTTTTCAATTTTTATGGGTTTTTTTAAATATGTATGCAATGCAGAATATACACATGATGCAGCAAAATAAACACAGTGCTCACCCCCAAACCTGAGTTTTACGATGTCCTCATCGTTGCCCCCGTCTCCGGTAGCTAGACTTAGACATCAGGGTGAGATTTTTATTTAAAGAAAAAGAAAAAACCTAAGACTAATTACAACATTTACACGTTAAAAGATTGGGTTAGTCTAGAAATTAATACCAGCCATTTAAAAATTTTATCGATATAATGCAAGGGCTGGTAAAAGAATAAGTATATAAAAAAGAAAAAGAAAAAGCAAATGTATATGTTAGCTGTTGGTGAAGGGCATGGGCGTGTAAAGGTAGGGATCAGAAGACGTTGAAAGTGAAAATGAAGTTTTGAAGAGGTCAAAGAATTGTTTCCTGGATGAATTGAATGTTCAAAAAGCACATGTTGAGTTACGAAGTCAAGCTCGTTTAAAAACTGAAGTTCATCCGCAAAAAGTTCAAAAAAAGAAAGGTTCATAGGATGATCCCAAAATGATCCTAACTCAAACTCACCCAGAATATCAAGTTCATCCACAAATATCTCCTCAAAACTCGACATGAAAGAATATTTTTCAATACTTTCTTCCTCCCTGTGATTTTCCACAATCCTACTCTTATCATTACAGCTTACTAACTCTCCCAAAACGAGTTCTCCTTCATCACATTCATACCTGGGTAAGTTCATGTCATCTAAAAAAGTAGGTTCCCACACTAACGTTTCTTCCGAAACAATATCACTAGGTGATACAAAAATTATGGGTTCCTGATCATTGATCTCTTCAAACAATCTATCCAAACCATACTCGACAAATTCACAAGCTCCCTCTTTTAAAATTGGAGTACAAAAATCATCAGACTGACTCGGAGGGTTTTCTTGTGTGTCCTGATAACACTCAGTCAACTCAATCGTATCATCATCTATGAAATCATCAAAATTCGTTTGATCATTTATCTCACCTGGGTGACTTCCTAGATGACAGACATTGACATTATTAGGCTCTAATTGACATTGTTCACTCTTTAGAATCCTCACAGCTACATGCTCTTCAATTCTAACCAAAGATTGAGCCTGAGCGTGAAACAATTGCTCAGACTGCTGTATAAACAGGGCTAGCATCGTAGCTGTTTGATTCTCGACCGCACTCATCACTTCAATACCCTTCTCTAAAGCGGTCAACCTAGCATCCATCTCACTGTCATTCCTTAATGATTGGTCAATCGTTTCAGGTTGGAGGGGTTGTGATGGTGGTGATGCTAAAATAGTCAATTTGTCGACCTCTTTCTCTAAGTGTTCAATCATTTGGTCCATGTTTGAAGTGGGACTGGGTTCAAGAGTGTTATGTGGGTGACCATTATCAAAACTCTGGAACGGTTGGCCACTGCCTGGGAAAGGACAGTTATCATGAATGTGGGACGAATCTTGGCAATTTGAATAAATAAATTGGAACTGAGTATAAACAAAAGAATAAGAATCGTGAAAAATTGAATTAAATCGTGTATCACCCATATTAACAAGAATTCATAAATATCACAAAAACAAAGAATATCACACCCCTAGCAATTTATGTTATGCTATGTCAACTAGATCTGCTCAAGAACCTGATTGTCGAAGTAAAACTGTGTTGAGAAACGGGCTCAAGATATATGGATCACGAAGCCAGGTAAGTGCAACAAATAAGGGAAGGTTTTCCAACACTTTCACGAAGTTCCTTAATTAGATAACCCTTTCTCTTGAACACTTGCCTATACACCCCGTGAACGATATACCGTTAAGAGGTTTTCTAAACACAGTCAACTTCTCCTAATGAGCGCGAAATGCATAAAATTAAAGCTCTGGTTGATTTTAAATTATTGTGGGTATGCAAGAATGCATTTTTGTGATTTGTGGGCCACGGAAAAAGGTGATGAAATCCTTTACCGTATCTTGTTTGGTCGTGCCCTTAATATCCGTATTAAGATGCAAATGCGCAATCAATAAAAGAATTCAAGAATTCAATCAATAAAGCAATTCTTTTTCTGTTTTAGGCTTAAGCGCTGCAATAAATACGGGTTAGTTCTCTGTGCAATTGGTGGCAAGTTTTGTGTGAAGAATCCTGCAGAAGATAGAAATATTGGAATGTGTCGGATTCGAGAGGAATGTGATAGGAAATTAAGTACCAATGCGATTTTGGGTTAGAAAACCCGGAAGTGATTTCGGGTATTTGAATGTTCGCTTGCGCGGGTCAAACTACCCGGATCTTTGGCACTGTATTTCACTAACGTCTTGTAATTGAACTTGAATCTCGCTCCGCACAATCGCTGGTCGTGATTCCTTAAAAATCTGAATTGTCAGAAAATACGATATTTAGTGTCAAAAAGCGATATATATGCCACAATTCCTGCACACTCAAAATTACAAAAATGAAACAATAACAATAGAATACCAACAAGGCACCGGAGATAACACAAGAAACAAAAATCAAAAACACTCTGATTGGGCCGGCGAGATCGAAATTTTCACCAATGTCGCCGGCCAAATGAAGAGTATTTGTGCTCAAATTTTGTGTGGCTCTTCCAGGCTATATTAGTAGTCTACTAGTATACTTTGATTTTTTTAATTTGAGTTCAGGGTGATTGCAGGTTTTAAGGACAGAGAACAAGTTTAAAAAAATTCGTTTTTGTTAGTTTTGAACAAATGTTGCGTTAGTAGTTAGTTTGTTAGTACGAACCAGAAATAACCATACCTAATGACTACCAACTCCCCGGCAACGGCGCCAAAAACTTGTTGGGAATTCACCCGCATGCGCAAACGCGTATGTTTTGGAAATGGAATCGTTTTAAGGAAATGGATGCGCACGGGAGCTCGTTCTCATTTTAAAATTTATAAACAGCAAGTGCACGACGTATTGTAACAAGCCAGCAAGTACGTGTCGATCCGCAAGGAATTGTGTATTAGGTTTTGTTGTTTAAGGTTCAACAAATAACGTATTGGCTTGTTTGTCACTAAAAATAGAAAGAATACGAAAACAAAGAAAACAAGCAAGGAAGAAAATGGCCGTGGCTTTGGCTCGGATGGTCGAATTGCGACGATTCCTTCGACGCTCCCTTATTCATGAATTGTCCATTCTTGTGTTTATCCCGGCGTGAAGCATGACTCGTCAAGGCGGTTGCGAGGCACAAGTCGTCAAGTTGCCGATATTCGACGCAAACACGAAACGAGTCCGTTTTGTTCACTTACCGTTTGTATGTCCAACCTTGGAGTATCAACACAAAGCACAAGGGTTAGCAAGCATACCGCAACATCAAAAACACAAATTAGTGAGTGAGAGCAAATGATTTTAGTGTTGAGTTTGCTAAGTGCTTGTGATAGTATATAGTATATGAAACCAAGATATTGTCAAGCACTTGATCACAAAATACCATATCTAAACTTAACAAACTTAACACCAAATTGATTTTAACTTAAACATTGAAATGGGGAAGGGAGTGAATATGGTATATGAGGAGGTTAGAAAGTAACCATGTTTCAAAATACCATATCACATCAATACATAAACAATCATTAAGTTAGAATCATATATATAAGCATATTAAATATTAACAAGAGGAGGAGGAAGCAAAGCCTTTCATCTCACATCCTTACCATAACCACAACCAAAGATATTAGTTAAGCATGATAAAAAGAAAAGCAAATAAGAACAAGAAGCAAGTAATCAAAGAAACAACAATATTATTAACACTTACAGAAGTTTAGGTACAAGATATAGGTAACTTGTTCAACCTCCATAATGAAGCTCTCAAAAGAAAGCTTCAAGATGGAAAAAGAAGAAAAAACCAAGTTGAAGCCCACTCAACTCTCAAGCTAAACCAAAAACTAAACAAAAATGGAAAAAGTATGATATCTATGCACCCCCTTGCATCCAATCTGTTCTGGTATTTATAGGCATCAAAGTGGAATAAACGAACAATATAGAAGGGGTGATGTGATGCCTATAAAGTTCCATAAGAAAAACGAGGATCATTTGAGCAAGGGCGCCATTTGATTGTTAGAGATTTTGCATGCTTAGTTTTAATTACCGCAATCAAGATGGTTTTGCTTGGTAGCTAGCCGGTTGAGTACGGGTCGGTCCACGGAGAGATGGGAATCTTTTTCTTAGTGTTTTAACGAGTTAAGTCCAATTTGTCCAGGTTTGTTTAGTTTTACTATGTGCTAAAATATGTATAAAGAGAGCTTGTTAGGGTTAGGGTTAGGTTAGTTTGAGTTAGGAGTCGCTCACTTCTTTCGTTGCCACTCTTAATATCGATGTTACGGTAATCGGCAACAACGGGGATTAGCACGACTAGGAAGGAAACTTGCGAGTATAAGCTAGGCTTTCCAATACTTAGCTCCTTTCTTTTGGTCCTTGTCCATCCGTTCTTGGCTCTTAACCTTAACCTCCGGTTAATTCAACCACAACCGGTCTCACTAGAGTATCACCGCTATCATGTAGGATAGGGTGCCGTAGGGAGCGGATTGTGGTTCAATTAACGGGAGTCCGAATCAAGATGTTGGGCAAAGAAAAGAGTGAGAGAGATTTCCTTCTCTCAAACTTCCCTTATCGTACCCTAACAAGTGAGAAACTACTCACCCATTAAAAAGGAAAAGAAAATAAAACAAAGAAAGAAGATAGAAAGAAATGGGTTAGAAAATCACAACTGGCTATTTGAGACCTCACTTTGGCAAGGATCATACTTAAGCATCATTGTTGTAAGGATAAAGGAAAAGAGGAAAAAAAAGCAAACAAACAAACAAATAACAACAACTACTTTAACAAATAAAATTACAAGCAAATATAACAACACAATTACAAGACATGCATGTTAAAAAGAACTCTTCTTTTATTCATCATCACTCATGAAGCTCACTACAATATCAATGGAGAAAGATGAAGAGGAAGAAGAAAATACAAACTCTTATCCTAAAATCTAATACAAGAAAAAGCACCCTTTACTTGGCTTGGAACTGGGATATTTATAGGCAGATACATGAAACCCTAGGGATACAATCTGAGCCAAAATGAAGTTACAAAAATACCCTCAAAAAACGAGCCAACACTGAGTTGACTCGGCCGCGGATCCGCGGCCTAAGTGCCACATTGGCCGCGGATCCACGGCCCTTTGGTTGACTTGGAGGGTCATATTTTCTAGGGTTTTCCATGTTGCTGTTATTTTCTGTTTGGTACACTTGGTTTCTCAAAATCTCTTCATTTTTCTCCCAGATTTTCAGCAGTTCAAAAAAATGAAATGATGTGGACTTTTGCCTTGATTTTCTTGAGCTCCGCGTTGAAATCTTGGATCTTGTGCTGCCTCTTATGCTTTGTGCATGAAATAACCAATGATTTGCCATTTTGTCCCTCGAACTGGTAAGCGACATCTAACGGATAGTGAGCGGAGATGAGCGGAGACCTGCATTTTATCTGTGGTTGGCAGTAGTCCTGAATTTGTTGCACCTTTTCATGATTTTTACTGTTTAGAGCTGAGAACCTGTAACCTGCAATTATTTAGCAAACACGGATCAAGAGTACCTACCTATATGCAATGTGATCAAGAATAGGCGGTATAAAAATGCAAAAATCTGATATGAACAAATACCCTCAAACTTGTCTTTTGCTCGTCCCGAGCAAAGCCATTTTATTCACAAAAAGTCCTAACCTCACTTTCGCAGGGAACGCGATTGCACTGAGCTCGTGCAACAAGCCGTTAAACCTATAGGTTTCCCTAGAGGAGGAGTGTTGTCTCCTGAGGGTTTTCAGCGGATACTACCCACAAAATCCGATCAAATTGGTCGTTGACTCTAATTCTACAGTTCAGCATTCTAGCAAGAAACTCTATCATCTTTAACTTAGAAATCATCAACCCGTATTTTTCATACTTCCTTTTCATTTAACTCAAGATCTTATACGTTTTTCCAGTTTATAAAGCTCTCAGCATCTCTTGAGTTTTCCTTCTAAAACGCAATCTCAAATCCGGAATTTTTATCATCTCTACTGAAGATATAAGCCCTATTTTCATTCCTATCTCTTCTCCAAACTCCGATCATATACCCTTACGTGTGTGTAATTATCACCCCTACACTTGGAAATTCAATTCAAGCTATAATACCCTTGTCTTAATACCTAGAACTACTTCTTTTCATAAATGATGGACGGTTTTGCTCATACACCTTTCATGCGACTATTAATGCTTCTTGAGGCACTAACATCCGATTACTGAATGTGTGAGCTTAAAGAGTAAATAGCAGTTTTCAGGCCTTGTATTTTATCCCTTTTTTTTAAATTTCAAGACCAGATATATTTTTCAATGATGCTCTTTTGGTGGTTAGCTTTAAATGCCGTTTTTTCTTTCATACTAGACTTTCAGGCAAGAGTATTTCTAGATATTCTCTATTATCCCAAGTTTCAAGGTGCGTGTATGTGCAATTTGTAGGGTATATATTTTCAGAATTTGGACTTAAGGTTCAAAATTATTTTCAGACTTACTCTTCAAATAGAGATTTCAATACTCTTTCCTCATTTCAACTTAGCCCAAGAACTGAACTCAAAATTGCTTATTTCTAAATAAACTACAAGGACGTATATTTTCTACAGTTATACTTCAAGGAAAGTTATTTTTAGGGTTATTAATTTACTAAGTTTAGGATTTAGTTTTTTCTAACTAGTCAACCGTCATGTCGAACTTGAGTCAAAATGTCCAATATTGAAATTTTCATTTTTTCATTTTTTAATTTTTCATTTTTTTTTAATAAAAATGCAATGCAGAAAGAAAGAAAAATGCGATGTGGAATTTAAACATGCAAAACAAATATTTACATAAATAAAAAACATGCAAATGCAAAGATAACTATTTACAACCAAACCCTACCTCCAAACTGACCGATAGCTGTGCCCTCACTGCTGCCTACGGCGTCTCCTAGACGCGGCATCACTTGTTCCCCGCCTCACCCCTGTCCATCCCCCGACCCCTCGATCGTGCTCATTCCTTTCGTGCCAGTAGGATGGACATTCCCTGTTCTAGACTCATCAACCGCTGATCAAAGTTTGTCAGCATCCCTAACACTCGTTCTACCCCCTTATGGGTACATCGTATTCAGCGTGCTTGCGCAGCGGGGGTTAGCTCTTCATCGCTCACTGTGGAGCTCGAGCTGGGTGTCTTTGTCATCACATCTTCAGCCGGCTCGGTGCACGACCATAATCCATGAAGTCGTGTGTAGGATGTGGAGACACCCTCAAGAAGGGGATGAATGGGAACCCCACCATGCATGTAAACGTCAAATTCCTCAACAGAAAGGAAATAGCGACACAATTGTGTCACTAACATCGGGCATGGGTAATTGGCAGCCCTCTTGCCAGTGCCAATCGAGTGTAGTAACACAGTGCACATGTCATAACTAGGGTTTTTGGTCATTAATGTGTGCACTATGTGTAAGGATGGGGTAAAAAATATGGTGTTGTAGGAACTTCCGAAAATGTTGTTTTGTGCCCAACGGCACACGGTTAAAACGTTCGCATAAAGCGTTCGAGCCTGAATGCCCTTCCTAGGCTCCCTAGAACAGCCATCATCCATTAATGGCATGTAGTCCTCAAAGCGGAGGGGTTGTTCGTGTACGAGAATTCGCGGTATCAAAGTGACTTCGTGAATGAAGTCCCTATCTATAATAATTTCCCGATCCCCCCACAATAATTGTATGAACCCGTGTCTAGCTAAACATCCCTCCTCCAGACTTTCAAAGAAACGCGCAACGAGATCCGGAATCGCGAACGCGTTTGGATGGTTAAATAACAGAAAATTCCATCCGCGGTTTCGGATCTCGTCGCCGAAATAGATACCATAAATGTCATGGGCGAATAATTGGGAGAAATCCCGTTCAAATTGCAATGTAAGGACCATGTACAGAGAGCAAAATGCAGAAGTATTAAATCTACAGAGAGGAGAAAAGAATTGCAAACCTCCTCTGAAAATTTCAGAGGGAGAGGAATCAAGGCGGCAGCGGATCGGCGGCAGACAAGGCCTTCGGCGGCGGTTCCGCGGCAGGTAGGGGAGCTCTCTGGTGTATTTTGCTGCGACAGCTAGGGTTTGTGCTGAAGGATGAATGGAGGCTCGGGTATTGCAGAGAAAAGAAAGAGGGTATTGTTAGTTATATGCATGCCCTAGAGGCCATTACTGTACATAGGATGTATATTGTAGTGGATGCTGGGACATATATAGGGAGGACTTTCTTGCTCGACATGATAGTATGCTATCTGGTTGCTCTTTACCTTAACGTGTATACTGATTGTCTCTCTGTTACATGTTGGTAAAGCCCTTAGGATGTGTGCTTGACTACCTGGACTATGATGCGGATCATACTAGTGGGGACAGATAGTCTATAAGTACATCCTTCAAAGTCCCTAGTCGTGGGTATATCGAGACGGGGCATCGATATACCAGAGTAGACTAGCGTATACCTTCTCGACCCATACAGATGGGCGATGGATGATCCCATATCCATCGGTGTTTGACATCAGAGATGATATACGGGTGCTCAGTAGAGACTGGGTACACTGGACGGACTCGCCGAGAACTCCCAGATGGTATTATACCTCACGTCAGATGGCAGTTCTCTGGTGACACTGGTACAGAGTAGTCTGTTGACCCGAGATCGTCATAGAGTCTTGTGTGGTTCCCACTGTGCTTTGATTTCCATCTTACCACGTCCAAGAGGGCGTGCAAAACGGTGGTTTTTGGGTACAGTCCCGAGTCACATGGAGGCAATGAGCGATAGGAGGGGATTCGTCTCTCCCGGTATACGGGGTTAATGTTGCGCTGTGTTCGATTGGCTATAACAGGAAATCCCTGGCCAGGGTTGCTGAGATTTACTGGTAAGTGTTACCAGTAGTTTCTCGAACAGTTATAGACCTCATATCGACACGACTTATCGAGCTATTGGGGTCTGACGTTTACCACCCCTAGGCGAGATATGCGACATATCAGACGATCAGACCGGACTGTACGGTAGTGTTACTGGTTGGATTCACTGGAGTGTGAGCGGGATTGCTCGTCGATCTTCAGATCGCTCAATACCCGGGTGGCCGTTACGTTTAGCAGACCGCTTGCGGCTTGTGGGTGTTTGATATGATCATCATCTGCTGCCGGCATATTGACGAGTCTTTAGAGTCCTACACAGAGGTTTCCTGGCTCAAGCGAAACGAAATAGGAGCGCATATGAGATATGTGCGGGACCGAGAATAATGCGTGTCTGTGTGATGCCGCATTCCATTCTCGCGATGAATGTATCGGAAAGGTTGTATGCGATATAACCTAGTTATCGATTCAAGCGTTGATTCGATAAGCCGATACATTGAATACTAGTCGGTTGTGTACGACATGACCGGATCATTGAATCAAGTGTTGATTTAATGATTTAATGCATAATTATATATTTGATATGTTACTTTGCACTAACTAGTATTGGTTCACTTTAAACGGATTTTCTCACTTGGATTGTGCACATTACATATGCGATATGATTTTGTGCACTTGATTGTATCATGTTTGATGATACATGTATACTTGGTTAAGTGCAAAGAATTAAACCATGGTTAAAAGAATGGTTAGGGTTTCATTTCCTTTATTTATTCATTTATTTATTTGTTTATTCATTTTGGAAAAGAGGAGAAAAGAATGGTGGCTTAATTTGGAGTTTAGTTGAAGCTTCATGAAACTTTGATCAAGTCAACCATTCTTATCTCATCCTTAACCCTAACCATTCCCACTAACCATGATTCATTCTCTACACTTGACTCTAGTTAATATTATGATAAGTTTTGATTTTTCTATTGTTTTTAATTAACTTATCATAATATTCTTCTTCATCTTCTTCATTCTTCAAGTGAAGAAAACCAAGCTCCATCAATGGTGTTTGTTGGAAAAGAGTGAGAAATCCAAAACTAAAGTCTACCCACTTCCTATTTCTTCATCCTCTACCTCTTGCCAAGTAGTAGAGTGTGTTTACTTCACAAGTTTCTTGACTTGGTGAAGTTGTGAGCTTGATCTAGCGATGCCTCGACGTAGATCATCTTCGGCATGGACATCGACGACCTAGCTCCCTTTTTCTCCGACGAAGCCGACTCTAGAGCCCGGATTTGATTTGGACAGCGGAGAGGACCTCGTTGCGGAGCCGTGGAGGTGGAGCACCGGATCTACAAAGGTTGTATTTCCGTATCTCTTAGTTAATTGTTAACTAGTTAGCTTTTTCGCCTAGACATCTAGCAAACGATCCGTAGTTTAGGGTTTCTCGGCACCGTAAAATTTTAATTTGGCATGATCGATGCCTTGTAAGACCTCATTAGGGTGCCTAGGAACCCTACAGTGGTATCAGAGCCTAGCTAGAGCCTTAGGCGAAGTCCAGACGGAATCTGAAACCCGATCGAACCGAAACCCTACCCGCAAAATTGCTCTCTGGACGATTTTGAAATACTGGGATTTTTCCAGATTAAAAATATTCAGAAAACTCAGTGAAATAATCGAAGAATTACTGTTTAAATTTGAGGCCTTGATTCATTAAAGGGGGCGCGGATCCGCGGCCTTACAGTAGGATCAGGCGGCGGATCCGCGGCCCTTTTGTCGTGTTGTGCATTAATTTCTGCACAGTAATTCTTATATATTATTTATGGTGTTTCTGGGAATTTTTAATATTTATTCAAGAGTTGAATTTTCTGGAGTTGTTTTGGGGATTCGGTATTTCGATCGGATTATCAAATTTCGTCTTTTGTGGCTTTCCGGATAAATTTTAGAATATGTTAAAAAGTTCGACCGGATATAAATACCCAATTTTTCCCCTGTCGGGAAATTTCCAAGTGTTGGATTTTTCCGTAGTTTAACGACGTTCTAAGTAGTGCAAGTAACGCGATGGACCCTCTAGAAGACAACAAACCTTAACTCGATTATGTGACCGTCTTGAACTGCCCTTTGAACCTTCGGGTTTGGGGCAGTACGGCGTGCCACATGTGAGGCGTTGGCTTGACCCTTCTACGGCTGGACCGTTGGTACTGAGGCACGAACTAAATGTTGTTAGACTTATTTCATGTGTTGATCCGTATCGGGAAAACTTGGGTGTTTGACTGTTCGATCGAAAAGTTTAACATTTTCTGTTTATCTGGAATGGGATACAATAATTGGAATTCACAAATTGTTATGAGATAACGGAATGAATATTATAAACATAGCAGTTTAGTCTCACTTGATCGGTTGCCACGGAATTTTGATGTGATCAAAAGTCCGTCGCAATCACGTAGCGTACGCGGATATTCGCCGGGTAAACTTAATAGACAGCCTCACTCCATAGCCCCGACCAAGTGACTGTAGGAGAACCCCGTCGCCGAAAGCATCCGTTCGGGTGCTCGCAGCAACGGTGTTCCGCCTTGGTGCACTTCGTCGACGGTATCGGGGGTGCGGCCGTCTACTGAAGTTTGCGACGAGCATTCGATCAGTATGTCGGGAATCTTGTAGAATTACCCGACTTGATATTGAAAAGTGTTTTCGATTTTGAGACTAAAATGCGGGGTTTATAATTGTTAGGCATGTGATGTCTAAGTAATTCATTTGGTCAGGCATGTGATGTCTGAGGTGGTTGCGGATTCCAACTGTTGTAGTTTTACACTTTCTTTTCTGTGACCGTAAGTGTAATATGTGATATCGCCGGTTTCGTTGCTATATGTCAACGACAATTGGGATGCGCATATTTACTTACGTTGATGACATGTGATGTTATGTGTTGCTGGATATGTTATATTGGATCGTCGTGTTTGAATAGCCGGGGGGTTTTATGTGAGATGAGTGTTTTTCATTTTCATTCATGTAAAAACTTGTATGTAATATTCTTTTATTGGGGCACTTCCAGGTAGCGGAAGATGTCACCGTTTGTATATTATTTACTTTTCCGCACTAGGATAGACCCAAGGAGGAGGGCACAAGTAACCAGGTTCTGGAGTCCAGTAGGAGACCAACTCGAGGAGTCGAGTCCGGGTCTCCTAACTCCAGAATTGGTAGGGTTGCTTGCCGCTCTCGTAGGGGTCTAGGGGTGTGGGTTTGGCTATTCATCGCGACCGTGGAATCCGTGTTTTATACTGGCTCGTATTGAAAACACGGACGTCCTAGTATATCCAATATTTCATATGATTCTTCTGCTGCGATATCTGTTATGTGATCATGTGATGTTCTGTGATAGATACATTATATAGTATATATGATATATTATATAGACGTTACTTATGTTTTACACCCGCGCTAGCCCTGCCCTGCTCTGCCGTTAGTTACCTAACCTAACGGTGCACGAGGGGACATCGAGGCGAATGCGGATGGCATAAGTGCACGTCGTATTTATCTGTGATGTTTAGGCACTTAAATGATGGGACTTCATTAATGTGATTAATGAAATAAAAGAAACCTAAGATGTTGTAGAATCGAATTTCAAAATAAAACAGGTAGCTACAGTTCTTGCTTTGCACAGCGGTATATGTGATATATCCTGCACCTTATTCGATGAGGAAAGGACCGAGATCCCTTCACCGGGAGTGACTCCTTTAGCAATAACTGGCAGATGCTACACACTCGGTTTGTCTTTTGATTGCTTTTAAGAGTTTCGCTTTGCACAGTGATATATGTGATATATCCCGCACCTCATTCGACGAGGAAAGGACCGACGATCCCTTCACCGGGAGTGACTCCTTTAGCAAAACTAGAAAAGCCTCAAAAACACTCCATTTCAAAATGCATTCGATCCTACAACGATATCAAGTTCATTACGCAAAAGGTTTTCAGAAAAACCTGTCGTAGCCCTCCGTCATTTCAGATATGTACTGGTTAGTATTCGTGCTGCGTTTGTTGACCTCTGTCAAGGCGTAGTGTGCGGTAGCTGATTAGTGCTTATCTGCATAAGCATATGATGTGATTGATTTAGGGTAGTCGTGCGACCTTGTTGACCTCTGTCAAGGGTCGTGCGGGTGGGTTTACTTCAATCAGGAAATGACGGGTTGAACTTGACTAGCAGCCTATGGTTTGTTGACCTCTGTCAAGGTCATAGGACGCTAGGGGCAAAATATTATCGGGAATTTCAAGTGTTGAAATTTGCAATGAGATTGCATACCTTCTATGAGATAGTTGGATCCCGATACCCGCTGCGAGTAAGAGTTACTCCTGGGAGAGTTTTATACATTACAATTAGCCGATCAAGTAGGTGTCTAGAAAGGTGTTAACGAGGTTACGCCTCTGGGAAAACGAGGTTTACATTAATTAGGTTCGTGCGAAAGCACGGGGGACCTCCCTCAAAGTACCGACACTGGCCTGGCTGAAAGATTGGCGAACTTGTAGTGTGTAATTAATCCCGGCTAGTCTTTCCTTTTAGGGTTTGAAGGAAGATTTGATAAAAAGCAGTGGGAGCCATCCTGATTAGATGAAATAATAACCAATCTATTCTTGCAAGAGCGCACGCTGAGTGTTTTCTTCTCTCTCTCTCCAGGTAGCGACCATATCACGCCTTAATCAAGATAATAATACGGATTATTGACCGAACCCGCTTGTTATACTGAGCTGGGGAACGTTGGTCCCGCTCCAACTTATAATTGTTATAAGACAGAGCAGGAAATTGGGGATTACCAGATTTCCCGTGCCGCCCAAACGAAGAGAGTGCATGCTGATGCATCATCTTCGGGTGTGTTCATTACAGAGAACTGTTTCTCAGTATCCTTTACGTCCTGGGTATGTGATACCAGATCAGGATCCCAGATATGTAATCAGTTACATAGGGCTACAGACAGGTAGAGAACTGAGAACGGGTGATAAGTTTCATGAGGCAGAAAACGGGGCAAGTGTTGCAGCCAAGTCTGTTGGTCACTGTCACCCTGTATTACAAATACATTGATCCTGAACGAATGTTATTAGATACCGAACCTGATATACCAAATCATATCACTCTCTTTGTTATTAAAGAAAGGATATAATTTTGTATTGTTGGATAATGTTTTGAACATTTCCTATATCAAAAGTTGATCGGATCAGGCACGTTATCTAAAAGCATTGATGTTCTAAATCAAACTACAGTTCTTAGTATACGGAACACACACAAGAGGAAGAGTTCAGAAATGAACGAATCCTTCTTGAGGCATTGTAGACTAGGTCATATCAATGCGACCCGGCTAGCTGAAGTTATATGAAGATGCATATTTAAATCAGTTTGAATTTACATCTTGTGAAACTTGCCAGTCATGTCACAAAGATAAGATGACCATAGCTCCGTTTACTGGAAACAGAGAAAGAGTTAGTGAACTCTTGGGATGATACATGTTGATGTATGTAGGTCCCCTGTCTTCACATGCCAGAACTGGTTCTTTATACTTCATTACGTTCTCTGATGATCTCTTTAGATTCAGACATAAGTTCCTGTTGAAACACAAGTCCGAACCATTTGAGATATTCACAGAATATAAGTTAGAAGTAGAGAACCAAAATATGGGTATAAGTATTATGTCCTTTGATGTGATCAAGGAGGAGAATACTTGTGCACGGAAATCCTGGACTATTCTAAAGGAGAATGAGATTCTCTCTCGGCATTACTCCTCCGTATACACCATAGCACGATGGTATATCGGGGTGGAGCAATCACACCCTATATGATAAGGTGTGCTCTATGATGAGTACTGCTGAGTTACCTATTTCCTTTTGGGAGTTATGCACTTGAGAAGCTGCATACCTATTGAATAGGGTTCCAATCAAATCAGTTGCCTACCACTTCATATGTGATATGGAAAAGGAAGAGCCCATTTCTTAAGTTAGTTAAGATTTGGGGTTGTCCGGCCTATGTCTGAAAGCAAAATCCGGACAAGCTCGAAGGCAAGGTCTGTAATGTAGAACTGGAAAAGTTCCAGCTATACGAACTGCAGCAGATGATTTGATAGAACCAAGGGATTCAGTAGATACCAACGAACCTCAGCCTCTCCGCCGATCTAGTAGGGTTTCTCACCCACCTGAGAGATACTTCGGTTTCTCTATGACAGTGGGAGCGAGGATTGCATCATGAGATGATGACCCAACTAGTTTCGAGCTGGCCATCAGGAGTATGACTCTGTAAGAATGGCTGGATGTTTAGCGATCTGAGATGGAATCTTTATACACCAACAAAGTATGGACTTTAGTTGCTATATCTGAAGGGTTAAATCCCCATCAGGAGCAAGTATATCTTGAGAAGAGTACTTGGTGTACATGGAAAAGTTGAGACTTTCAAAACTAGACTTGTTAAAAGTTTGCATCATTGACCAGGTGTGGATAATGATGAAACCTTTTCAAGTAGCTATGCTTAAGTCCATCCAGATCCTACTTGTCACGGCTACATACCATGACTGGGATATCTGGTGGTTGGGTGTCTTGACTGCTTTTCTAAATAATGATTTAGAAGATAGCGTCTATAAGTACACAGCCAGAGGGCTTCGTAGACAGTGGGAGCAGCGGAAACGTGTGCAAGATGTTTTATAGGATAAAGCAGGCATCGCGGAGTCGGAACATCTGTTTTGATGAAGCGGTCAAAGAAGTTGACATCATCAAAATGGAAGATGAACCTTGTATAAACAAGAAGGTAGTAGGGAGTATGGTGACGATCCTCGTAGAGTACGTGGATGACATACTCTTGATAGGGAAGGAGTTTCCTATGCTACGCTCGATCAATCTCCGATTATCACAGAGATTCTCCATATAGGATCAAAGTGATACCTACTAAATCCTGGATTTTGGATCTATGAGATAGATCTAAATGGATGTTAGGAAACTCACTAGATGTAGTGAGGTGGTGTCAATCGATCCTGAGGAGAATCACTGGAAGGGTTCCAGGGTGATAAAGACGACTGAATGTCAGTCGCAGGCATTGCCTTTACCCTCAGTAAAGGGACGGTATGTTGGAAGAGTTCCAAGCTAGATACCGTGGCATACTAGACGATAAAGGCTGGATACATCGCTACTTAAGATGCTACCAAAGAGTCAGTCTGGGTGTATATTGGTTCATGAGATGAACTATGTTCCTACCATTGTGAGACAATGGAGTTGTGGCTTATGCCAAGGAACGCCGGTCCCATCAGTGATCCAGACATATTCTAAGGCAGTATCACCTGATCATGGAGATGGTTGATCACCAAGGGATCAAGGTTAGGAGAGTAGACTCAGAGGACAAACACAGCGGATCCACTCACGAAAGGCCTTTTCCCAGAGAGAGACTTTTATGGGATGGTTGAGTATGAGATACTGCAACCACTGCTACAGATGGCCCTAGTGCAAGTGGGAGATTGTTAGTTATATGTATGCCCTAGAGGCCATTACTGTACATAGGATGTATATTGTAGTGGATGCTGGGACATATATAGGGAGGACTTTCTTGCTCGACATGATAGTATGCTATCTGGTTGCTCTTTACCTTAACGTGTATACTGATTGTCTCTCTGTTACATGTTGGTAAAGCCCTTAGGATGTGTGCTTGACTACCTGGACTATGATGCGGATCATACTAGTGGGGACAGATAGTCTATAAGTACATCCTTCAAAGTCCCTAGTCGTGGGTATATCGAGACGGGGCATCGATATACCAGAGTAGACTAGCGTATACCTTCTCGACCCATACAGATGGGCGATGGATGATCCCATATCCATCGGTGTTTGACATCAGAGATGATATACGGGTGCTCAGTAGAGACTGGGTACACTGGACGGACTAGCCGAGAACTCCCAGATGGTATTATACCTCACGTCAGATGGCAGTTCTCTGGTGACACTGGTACAGAGTAGTCTGTTGACCCGAGATCGTCATAGAGTCTTGTGTGGTTCCCACTGTGCTTTGATTTCCATCTTACCACGTCCAAGAGGGCGTGCAAAACGGTGGTTTTTGGGTACAGTCCCGAGTCACATGGAGGCAATGAGCGATAGGAGGGGATTCGTCTCTCCCGGTATAGGGGGTTGATGTTGCGCTGTGTTCGATTGGCTATAACAGGAAATCCCTGGCCAGGGTTGCTGAGATTTACTGGTAAGTGTTACCAGTAGTTTCTCGAACAGTTATAGACCTCATATCGACACGACTTATCGAGCTATTGGGGTCTGACGTTTACCACCCCTAGGCGAGATATGCGACATATCAGACAATCAGACCGGACTGTACGGTAGTGTTACTGGTTGGATTCACTGGAGTGTGAGCGGGCTTGCTCGTCGATCTTCAGATCGCTCAATACCCGGGTGGCCGTTACGTTTAGCAGACCGCTTGCGGCTTGTGGGTGTTTGATATGATCATCATCTGCTGCCGGCGTATTGACGAGTCTTTAGAGTCCTACACAGAGGTTTCCTGGCTCAAGCGAAACGAAATAGGAGCGCATATGAGATATGTGCGGGACCGAGAATAATGCGTGTATGTGTGATGCCGCATTCCATTCTCGCGATGAATGTATCGGAAAGGTTGTATGCGATATAACCTAGTTATCGATTCAAGCGTTGATTCGATAAGCCGATACATTGAATACTAGTCGGTTGTGTACGACATGACCGGATCATTGAATCAAGTGTTGATTTAATGATTTAATGCATAATTATATATTTGATATGTTACTTTGCACTAACTAGTATTGGTTCACTTTAAACGGATTTTCTCACTTGGATTGTGCACATTACATATGCGATATGATTTTGTGCACTTGATTGTATCATGTTTGATGATACATGTTTACTTGGTTAAGTGCAAAGAATTAAACCATGGTTAAAAGAATGGTTAGGGTTTCATTTCCTTTATTTATTCATTTATTTATTTGTTTATTCATTTTGGAAAAGAGGAGAAAAGAATGGTGGCTTAATTTGGAGTTTAGTTGAAGCTTCATGAAACTTTGATCAAGTCAACCATTCTTATCTCATCCTTAACCCTAACCATTCCCACTAACCATGATTCATTCTCTACACTTGACTCTAGTTAATATTATGATATGTTTTGATTTTTCTATTGTTTTTAATTAACTTATCATAATATTCTTCTTCATCTTCTTCATTCTTCAAGTGAAGAAAACCAAGCTCCATCAATGGTGATTGTTGGAAAAGAGTGAGAAATCCAAAACTAAAGTCTACCCACTTCCTATTTCTTCATCCTCTACCTCTTGCCAAGTAGTAGAGTGTGTTTACTTCACAAGTTTCTTGACTTGGTGAAGTTGTGAGCTTGATCTAGCGATGCCTCGACGTAGATCATCTTCGGCATGGACATCGACGACCTAGCTCCCTTTTTCTCCGACGAAGCCGACTCTAGAGCCCGGATTTGATTTGGACAGCGGAGAGGACCTCGTTGCGGAGCCGTGGAGGTGGAGCACCGGATCTACAAAGGTTGTATTTCCGTATCTCTTAGTTAATTGTTAACTAGTTAGCTTTTTCGCCTAGACATCTAGCAAACGATCCGTAGTTTAGGGTTTCTCGGCACCGTAAAATTTTAATTTGGCATGATCGATGCCTTGTGAGACCTCATTAGGGTGCCTAGGAACCCTACAGGTATTTATAGGGGCTATTGGTTATTTGTACAAAAGCCCTCTAAAAAGAGGAATTTATTTTTTTTAAAAAAATTATTTTATAATTTTTTTTATTTTTTTAATAGAACTGAATATTTACAAAAACACCCTCCTTTAAAAAAAATTCTATTTTTTTTATTTTACAAATTATTACAAGTGGGAATTTCACCAGGAAAGAAATATCCCGACCCACACAAAAAAGACAAAATGGTATACGCATACCCCCAAACTTATTTGAAACAGTGTTTCCACTGTTTATGGCTGGATAACCAGAGTTTGGTAGTAAGCGGAGGAAGATTAGTCAATGTAAACCGGCTCTTTCAACATCAGGAGCTCCTCCAATGGGTCTGCGGTGAGGAACGGTTTTACCCTGTGTCCTTTCACTTTGAATAGTGAACTGTCCTATAGATTCTCCAAATCCACCGCGCCGTGCGGGTATACAGTCCGCACAAAAAAGGGTCCTTTCCAGTGAGATCGAAGCTTACCGGGATGGAAATGTAGTCGGGTGTCGTAAAGAAGTACCTATTGTCCAGGTGTGAAAGTTTTGCGCGTAAGGTGTTTATCATGAAACACCTTCGTTCGGTTCTTAATGATAACCGCATTTTCATAAGTTTCATCCCGAAGCTCGTTCAGTTCGTTGAGCTGCAGCTTCCGATATCTGCCCGCATCTTCAAGGGTTAGGTTCAGCTCTTTGATCGCCAAAAATGCGCGATGCTCGATTTCCACAGGAAGGTGGCAAGCCTTTCCATACACAAGCCAATAGGGAGACATTCCAAGATCAATCTTGTAAGCAGTACGGAATGCCCAAAGGGCATCAGTGAGTTTCAAAGACCAATCCTTACGGTTCTTGGAAACCGTTTTCTCCAAAATCTGCTTGATTTGCCGATTTGAAACTTTGGCTTGCCCACATGTTTGGGGGTGGTAGGGCGTGGATAGCTTATGATTAATGGAGTATTTCCGCATCAAAGCCTTGAAAGTCCTATTACAGAAATGCGTCCCGTTGTCGCTAATGATCGCGCGAGGGTGCCCGAACCGGGAAAAGATGTTTTCTTTAAGGAATTTAACGACAACCTTGTTGTCGCTCGTCCGGCTTGGCACAGCCTCGACCCATTTAGAGACATAATCAACAGCTAGAAGAATATGCAGGTTCCCAAAAGAGTTGGGAAACGACCCCATGAAATCAATTTCCCAAACATCGAAAATCTCAACAACCAAGATTGGTTGGAGCGACATCTCATCTCTCCTGGAAATCCGGCCCAAGTGTTAGCACCGGGAGCAAGTCTTGCAGTAATCATGAGCATCTTTGAAGAGTTGTGGCCAGTAGAAGCCACACTGCAAGACTTTCTCGGCAGTCTTTCTTAGGCCAAAATGCCTGTCACACACTTGATCGTGGCAAAATGACAGAACTCTTGAACCCATTATCAGGAATACACCGATGAATAATCTGGCCTAGACAGTACTTGAACAGGTATGGTTCGTCCCAGTAAAAGTGTTTTACTTGGGATAAAAATCTAAGTCTGTCCTGACCTGACTATTTGTTCGGTAGTAGTCCTGTCGCCAAATAGTTCACAATATCTGCGAACCAGGGTTCGCACGATACTGTCAAGAGTTGTTCATAAGGAAAGACATCGTTGATTAGGAGTGGAAGCGTCGGCGAAGAAGGAAGTCATGAAAGATGGTCCGCCACTACGTTTTCACATCCTCTTTTGTCCTTAATGACAAGGTCAAATTCTTGAAGTAAGAGGATCCAACGTATTAACCGAGATTTTGCATCCTTTTTCGCAAAAAGATGTCGCAGAGCTGAATGGTCTGTGTAGACAATGACTGGAGAGCCGATCAAATAAGGCCTGAATTTTTCTAAAGCAAACACAACAGCCAAGAATTCCTTCTCGGTTGTTGTGTAATCCAGTTGGGCTTCATTCAGGGTCCGGCTAGCGTAGTAGATTACGTGCGGCATTTTATCAATGTGCTGTCCTAGGACCGCACCGATAGCAAAGTCGGATGCATCGCACATAATCTCAAAGGCATACGTCCAGTCAGGTGATGAAAGAACGGGAGCAGAGGTGAGTGAGCTTTTTAATGATTCGAACGCAGTCACACAGCTCGAGTTGAAGTCGAATGTGGTATCCTTGGCCAGCAGAAGAGTCAAGAGTCTAGCAATCTTGCTAAAGTCCTTGATAAACCGTCTGTAAAAACTGGCGTGGCCAAGAAAAGCTCAGATATCTCTGATGCATCTGGGAGGAGGGAGATTGGAAATGACTTCAATCTTCTCTTTGTCAACCTCAATGCCGTTTTGCGAAATGATATGTCCTAGGACAATACCTTCGCGTACCATGAAGTGGCATTTTTCCCAGTTTAACATGAGGTTTTTATCCTTACATCGGGTAAGGACAGCGTCGAGATGTTGCAGACACTCGTCAAAGGAATCGCCAAAGATGGAGAAATCATCCATGAATATCTCCAAGAATTTCTCAACCATGTCAGAGAAAATTCCCATCATACACCGCTGGAAGGTAGCGGGAGCATTGCATAACCCAAAGGGCATGCGGCGATATGCAAACGTGCCGAAAGGACAGGTGAACGTGGTTTTTTCCTGGTCTTTCTCGGCGATGGGAATCTGGTTGTAGCCTGAGTAGCCGTCTAGAAAACAGTAGTACTCATGTCCAGCCAATCTTTCGAGCATTTGGTCAATGAATTGTAGTGGAAAGTGGTCCTTCCGTGTTGCGGCGTAGAGTTTTCTATAATCAATGTATACTCGCCATCCAGTCTGGGTGCGAATAGGGATTAACTCGTTCGCCTCGTTTGTGATGACCGTTATGCCCGACTTTTTGGGGACAACGTGTATAGGACTGACCCACTGGCTGTCTGAGATAGGGTAAATGATACCACTATCCAGACATTTGACGATCTCTTTTTTCACAACCTCCTTCATGACTGGATTTAGTCGCCTTTGTGGATCCCTGGCTGGTTTGGCATCATCCATCATATGAATGTGATGTTCAACGATCAGGGGACTAATCCCCTTGATGTCCGCCATTGTCCAGCCAAAAGCTTGCTGATTGCTTTGCAAGACCGTGAGAAGGGCTTTCTTCTGCTCTGGAGCTAGAGAAGCCGAGATAGTGACAGGGAGGGTCTCGTTCTCACCTAAGTAAGCATACTTGAGGTGAGACGGCAGCGGCTTGAGTTCGAACGTCGGAGGTGAAACGATTAAAGGCAGGATTGGCGAAAATGTCTCGAACTCAAACGATTCTAACAGAGGCTCAAAACGAGTGTATGCGACCGAGTTGGATGGTTCAACTAACGCATCCGAAAATTCGAAAGATTCAAACTCGAGTGGCGACAAGCCAAGATCGTTCGAAAACGTGAAATACTCATAATCATTATCGGGAGCGAAAGCAGCAGCAGGTTCAAAGAGGAACGTACTAGTGGCGTCAAGATTGCTGTGATCGAACAAGAATTCCTCGAATTCACAGTCCTCTGGGGCAATCTCCTGGATGGAACAAACATCGAGTATATGAGCACTAGGTTTGGACGGCTGATTCCCTAACCTAAAAATGTTGAGTTCAATTGTCATGTTTCCAAAAGATAGGTTCATCGAACCATTTCGACAATTGATCACAGCATTTGAGGTTGCAAGGAATGGGCGACCGAGTATCACTGGAATTTGATTCCGGGGGTTAGCTACAGGTTGTGTGTCTAAAACAATGAAGTCAACAGGGAATATGAAGTCCCCAACCTTTATTAACACATCCTTTAGCTCACCCCTAGGATGGGTGATAGATCGGTCGGCCATTTGGAGAGTACAGTGTGTGGGTTTCAGCTCTCCTACACCTAGTTGCTCATATACAGAATACGGAAGCAGGTTAACACTGGCACCAAGATCCAAAAGTGCACGGTTGATGTTCTTATCCCTAATGATCATTGAAATCGTAGGACAGCCAGGGTCCTTCCGTTTTTGAGGTAAAACTTGGGTAAGAGTATCACTCACGGTACTAGCTAAGAAAACCTTCTTGGGTACCTGAGATTTCCTCTTCTTAGTGCACAGGTCCTTCAAGATTTTTGCATAGGAAGGGACTTGTTGGACTGCATCTAAGAGGGGAATATTGATATTAACCTGTTTAAACAACTCCAGAATCTTCTTCATTTGTGGATTTTGTTTATTGGACCTCAACCGGTTTGGAAATGGAACGTTTTTGAAATTGGTCAAGTCCAATGCTTGTGGAGGAGATTGTGGAATTGGAACAGATCCCAGAACTGGAGTTTTAGTGGAGTGAGATGTGGGTCCGTTCGGAGCAGCAGAAGAAGAAGAGCCTTTTGAAGAATGGAGAATAGGCTCAGAAGAAGAAGAAGAAGAAGCGGTCGGGGTGTCATCATCTATCCGCGTTCCAATATTGTTGTGCAGCATCCTTCCAGATCTCAACGCAGTCACGGTACTCACATTATGGTTTTGTTGTTCAAGAGCAACATGTACATTATGTGGGTGACCAGGATTTGGGAGTGGTTGAGATGGAAGCTTCCCTTTCTCTCGCTCGCTTAAAGCTGCATTCAGTTGTGCAATCTGGGCTTCGATGGTCTTGATACTTTGCCCGTGTGCAGCAGTGTGTTGCACCAAAGACTTAATAGAAGACTGGATGTTGGCGGTGGATTGAGTCGATTGCTTTACAAACGCCTTCAGACTCCATTCTAGCTAGGAAACCTTATCGTTGTTTGGCGGAACAAAGTTGTTTTGAGGAAAAGAATTGTTGCGTGCAAAGTTGTTCGTCGGATTTTGAAAAGGTTGGGGTTGGAAGGGCTGCTGATATTGATGTTGAGTTTGTTGTTGAGCTTGTTGTTGAGGAGGAGGAGGCCTTTGGAAGTTGTTGTGGCCTTGGAATTGATGCTGGTTCTGATTCCAAGCGAAATTAGGGTGGTTCCTCCAACCGGGATTGTAAGTTGAAAAGTATGGATCATTTCTTGGTCTTTGCTGAAATACAGCATTGACCTGATCCTGTCCTTGAGAAGGTGGGTTGTAAGGACACTCTTCGGTCAAATGGGATGGATCAGAACAACAAGCACAGATGGTACGAGGGAGAAGAGCAAAGGCAGGAGAAAGAGATGAGAATTTTCTCTCAATTACTTTCGGTTTTCACGTGATTGCTGCCATCTCGGCCTTCATTGCAATTGAGATGTCGAGTTGATGAACTCCTGCCCTAGAGAGACAGGAAGAAGTAGAAGAAGAAGAAGTGTTTGGTCTTGTGCTTTCCCACTGAAGCGTCTGTTCCGCAAGACCATCGAAGAATTGCCAAGCTTCCTCGTCAGATTTGGATAGGAAATGGCCTTGACAAATGGTTTCCAACAACTGCTTAGTTGCTGGATTCAGGCCCTCATATAAGGTTTTGCAAAGTTGCCATCTCTCAATACCGTGATGAGGGCACTGAACAAGAAGGTCTTTGTATCGGTCAAAGCACTTCCAAAAAGGTTCGGTAGGAAGCTGGGAAAATTGGTTAATTTCGTTTCGGATTCTCGCGGTCTTGTGATTTGGGTAGAATTTTTTAAGAAATGCTTTTACAAACTCGTCCCAACTGGTTATGGTATACGGTGCGGTGCTATACAGCCACTTCTCAGCTAGGTCATACAGAGTGAAAGGAATGACTCGTAGCCGTATAGCATCATCAGACAGTTGGGTTGTCTTCATCATTGAACAAACATTCCGGAACTTGTTGATGAAGATGTAGGCATCTTCGGATTCCAGCCCGTGAATTTGGGCAACATGTTGATGAAGTGGGGCTTAATTTCGAAATTATCCCCATTGACCGACGGAAGTGAAAGACGGCTTGGAAGTGCAGCGCGGGTAGGATAAAAACGATCCTGGAACGCGATTCGCTGTGGCGCCTCAACAGGTGGTGGTTGCAAGTTATTCACACCCAAATGAGGTGGAATTAGTCCCGGGGCAGGTAAACGGATGTTAGGAGGAAATCCTGACATCTCAGAAGAAGAATTTGGTGATAGTGATGGTGAAGGTAAGGATGTATGAACAGAATCCCGGTCAACGTCGGAGTTGGCCGGCAAAAGTAAAAGTGAAAGAGGTGTGGAGGGAGTTTCGATGTCGGAGTCGATCGCGTAGTCGGTAGCGACTAACGTAACGCGGACTAGGCGGGCACTAGTGTCCCGAGTCCAACAGGACTAAACGGGTTTAGTATAGTCAAAGCGTAGAAAGTGAGGGTAAGAAAATGTCAATGGAGAAATGCGGATAAAAGGTGGGTGAAAATGGAATTCCGGTGACAAAGGGCAAGTTTTTAAAAAAGTTTTTGTTGTTGTTGTTGTTGTTGTTGTTTTTAGAAAGAGTTTTGCAAAAATATGTACGGACTTATGGCACAACTTCAAACAATCACAATCAAAACATGCACAATCATACCTAGAGTTATGGTCTTCAAAGTCCACTAGACTGCTCCTAACTGTTCCAAAGTGATAAGTTGTGAGATAACCCTCATATCGTCTCTTCGCTGCCAATTGTGGCCAGGTAAGAACAAGTGAGGTAAGGAGGGTTTCGCTCACGAATCACCGTGAGACGGGCCTTTTAAAATAACATTTCTCATTTGTCTAGCCTAGGCACCACAAAGTCAAGTTTAGATAAACGATCGAATGCCCACAACCTTCCTCTGTCCTATTGAGTACGACAGTCCTTAGTTGGCTAAGTCTAGATATTTTTTATTAAGCTCAAGGGTAATGCGTATGCTTTTAGTGATTTTTGGGGTCTTAGTAAGGGTGATGAAATCCCCATCCAATATAAATTGGTGTTATAGCCCCTTAAAGTCCGTATTATTTATGCAAAACAGTAACAAACAAAAATCTAAAACACTTGCAAAATTTTATATGGTGGCGGCGCAAAGAATCCTGTACAAAAACAGTTTTATTGGAGAGGGGAAGAGAGTTTATGCAAAGAATGCTGCGGAAAGAATAGTTCAGTAGAGTTCAGAGGAGGTGAGAAGATGATTGGAATACTCACAGAGGAATTTGGGTGCTGACGTCAGAGTTTGACCGCGGTTCCGTGGTCAAACATGCACTTGTGCCGCGGTTCCGCGACTTTACAGATGAGTGGGGACTTCAAATTTCTTCTCTGTGCTGACTTCAGTCTCCGCTTCTTGGTTAGAGCCCCTGAATCTTGATTTGATCACTGAATCTGCTTCAGAATTTTACAGTAAACCGTAGTTCCGTCTTGATCCGTCGCGGTGTAGCCGCGAGATATGGGTCTAACTCCCCACGACTTTGGCTCTGAACTTGACCTTCTTCCTATCCTGCACACTTGCACAAAAAAGAATCAAAAATAACAAGATGAATTTTATAATATATATATATATATATTTTGGTTTTGGTTATATATATTCACAAATTAACCCGAAATTACACAAAGAAATAAACTACCGTCTCCCCGGCAACGGCGCCATTTGATTGTTAGAGATTTTGCGTGCTTAGTTTTAATTACCGCAATCAAGACGGTTTCGCTTGGTAGCTAGCCGGTTGAGTACGGGTCGGTCCACGGAGAGATGGGAATCTTTTTCTTAGTGTTTTAACGAGTTAAGTCCAATTTGTCCAGGTTTGTTTAGTTTCACTATGTGCTAAAATATGTATAAAGAGAGCTTGTTAGGATTAGGATTAGGTTAGTTTGAGTTAGGAGTCGATCACTTCTTTTGTTGCCACTCTTAATATCGATGTTACGGTAATCGGAAATAACGGGGATTAGCACGACTAGGAAGGAAACTTGCGAGTGTAAGCTAGGCTTTCCAACGCTTAGCTCCTTCCTTTTGGTCCTTGTCCGTCCGTTCTTGGCTCTTAGCCTTAACCTCCGGTTAATTCAACCACAACCGGTCTCACTAGAGTATCACCGCTATCATGTAGGATAGGGTGCCGTAGAGAGCGGATTGTGGTTCAATTAATGGGAGTCCGAATCAAGATGTTGGGCAAAGAAAAGAGTGAGAGAGATTTCCTTCTCTCAAACTTCCCTTATCTTACCCTAACAAGTGAGAAACTACTCACCCATTAAAAAGGAAAAGAAAATAAAACAAAGAAAGAAGATAGAAAGAAACAGGTTAGAAAATCACAACTGGCTATTTGAGACCTCACTTTGGCAAGGATTATACTTAAGCATCATTGTTGTAAGGATAAAGGAAAAGAGAAAAAGAAAGCAAACAAACAAACAAATAACAACAACTACTTTAACAAATAAAATTACAAGCAAATATAACAACACAATTACAAGACATGCATGTTAAAAAGAACTCTTCTTTTATTCATCATCACTCATGAAGCTCACTACAATATCAATGGAGAAAGATGAAGAGGAAGAAGAAAATACAAACTCTTATCCTAAAATCTAATACAAGGAAAAGCACCCTTTACATGGCTTGGAACTGGGATATTTATAGGCAGATACATGAAACCCTAAGGATACAATCTGAGCCAAAATGAAGTTACAAAATACCCTCAAAAAACGAGCCAACACTGAGTTGACTCGGCCGCGGATCCGCGGCCTAAGTGCCACATTGGCCGCGGATCCGTGGCCCTTTGGTTGACTTGGAGGGTCGTATTTTCTAGGGTTTTCCATGTTGCTGTTATTTTCTGTTTGGTACACTTGGTTTCTCAAAATTTCTTCATTTTTCTCCCAGATTTTCAGCAGTTCAAAATGGTGAAATGATGTGGACTTTTGCCTTGATTTTCTTGAGCTCCGCGTTGAAATCTTGGATCTTGTGCTGCCTCTTGTGCTTTGTGCATGAAATGACCAATGATTTGCCATTTTGTCTCTCGAACTGGTAGGTGGCATCTAACGGATAGTGAGCAAAGATAAGCGGAGACCCGCATTTTATCTGTGGTTGGCTATAGTCCTGAATTTTTTGCGCCTTTTCATGATTTTTACTGTTTAGAGCTGAGAACCTGTAAGCTGCAATTATTTAGCGAATACGGATCAAGAGTACCTACCTATATGCAATGGGATCAAGAATGAGCGGTATAATAATGCAAAAATCTGATATGAATAGGGGCCGGCGAAATCGGATTTGTTGGGGCTCTCGCTGGCCCAAATCCGAGCACTGGGGCTCATTTTGGTATGGTGGACTTGTGTGCTCTCCATAATCACTCTGATGCTGTTTGATTTATCTGCTTAAGCCTGGTTTACATTCAGAGACATGGAGGGAAACTTGATGCCAATATTACATCAAAACTTTTTGCATTTATTATCCATCACACCACACATGTGCCCACATGCATAAATTGTGCAAGGGCAGCCCTCATATGGTCTATGTCAAAGAGCTAGTGTTACACATGTATTGTGTTGGACTAGAGTTATGTGCACACTTGTTTACTGCAAAAGAGCTCTTTGAATATCGGTCGGTTTTCCGTTCTGATTGCAGTGTCGGCTCCTAAACGTTATATTCGTGATATTGAGTGTGTTTCCAGTATTTTATCACGAATACCTGTAATCTGTAATTACTGAGCAGACACTGATTAATAGTACCGATATATACAAAATAGATAACGAATGAGTGGTATTAAAATGCATTTTTCTGTGATGAACAATAATTAACTAGCGGGGGAACTTAGACTCGAAGTCTGACGGTTCGGTTGATAAGATAGTAATAACTAAGTCATTTTTTAGAGATTGGCAACCCGAAAGATAACCCTCATTTGAGTTTAACCGTAGCTGATATACGTCTTTTATAACACTTTACACGTGTCATATATTTTTGAGAATTAGATGAAAGTCTGACATGTCTTTAAAACTTTTGAAAATTGATAAATATCTTTAGGATCACACAAGTTTGTTCTAAATTAAGTAATATCAAGAATAGTTCATGAAGTGAAGTGAATATGAAGGATATTATTAAGGTTTTAATGGAAGCTAAAAGTCTGAAAAATAACCCATATGGAACCTTGTTGGAGTGATTACACACCTTATCCACATGAACACATCTTCGGGATTTAAAAAGAAAAGCTGGCAATATCTCCGTTTTCACTACTTTCAGAATATTTTAAACGCAAACAAAATGAGTATTTTGTTTTGTGGCCTTGATAACTTGGGTAATTAATTCCTTGGGGTGTCTCCACACCTAATGCCCTAAAACCATCTGTTTTGGGAGTCATTGACCCAAAGCTCGCTAAGTTTCCAATCGCCAAATAAAACAAGCTAAGCAAGTGTTCTCTCTGAGTTAAAAGTCCTCACAGTTCTTTGTAGGAGAATAATCTCTGCGTAAACGAGTTTTCTAGCGGAGATATGAAGGTTTATATTCATAAAGATGTTTTGCACGATCGCGAAAAGTGTGTATGAACAACAACGGGTGAAAGATAGGAGTGAAGAATAAGACTTGGTTCTCTGTTAAAAATGATATAAATTCTGACTTGAAACCTATCTGGAGAACAAAACTTGAGAAAATCTTAAGTCCTTATCAAACTCGTGTGATCCTTTAGAAGTCTATCTTGGCCCGTATTTATGGCATGATGACCCTAATCAAAGTTCGTAAAAACTTATCGACACTATTCGCAAACCACTTAACGACGTGTATAAGCCTATGTTGAATGAAGTGTGAGGAGTGAAAATAGGGTTGGACGTTTCTAACTAGGACAATAGAACTTCTAGCTTTGATCCTTAACCATAAGATTGGAGTCAACAGTTTCCGCACGACACTAACTTGATAAGATTTTATGGGTGCAATCCACTGAAAACCCTCAGGAGACAACACTCCTCTGACTAGGGACACCTAGAAGTTTAACGGCTTGTTGCACGTGCTCAGTGCAATCGCGTTCCCTGTGAAAGTGAGGTTAAGATTTTGTTTTGCTCAGGACGAGCAAAAGATAAGTTTGGGGATATTTGTTCATCACAGAAAACTGCATTTTTATACCACTCATTCATTATCTATTTTGTATATATATCGGAACTATTAACCAGTGTCTGCTCAGTAAATTCAGATTACAGGTGTTCGTAGAAAAATACTGGAAAACACACTCAAAATCACGGATATGAAATTTGTGAGCCGGCACTGCAATCAGAACAGAAAACTGATCGATATCCAAAGAGTTCTTTTGCAAATAAACATGTGTACACAATTTTGGTCCAACACATTACAAGTGTGCACATAGCTCTTTGATCCTTGGACTATGGTAGGGCTGCCTTGGCATATGTGGGCATGCTTGTTGGGGTAAAAATTTACACCCTGGTTGACCAAGTCAAAATCAAAGTCAACCCTAAGCCAAGTGGGCCCAAGCCCAGATCCAGTGGGCTCATGCCCGGGTCAAGCCCGAACATGAAGCGGCCGGCCTCCCCCCACGCCAAGATAAAAATTTTGTAATAAACAATTTTGTTGTATTTCTTTATTTTATTTTATGGATAAATGTAAGAAAAATAGGCATAAAGCCAAATTTTTGTAAAAGCCCATGGCTTTTGTGCAAAAAGAAATGGCACATGAGCCATGGGGTGGGCAAAATGCCATTTTGTGAAGCCCAAGGGGCTATGTGTAAAGTGTATGGCCTATAAAGGCAAGGATAATGAAAATATCTCACAACTTTTTTTCTCTCTCCAAAAATTTTCTAGATCTGAGATCTCTTCCTCCTTCCTCAAGGTTCTAAAACCTTCTTTTTCCTTTTGAATCAAATCAAGAGTTTAACTCTTCCTTTTCTCAAAATAAGTAGATTTCCACCACAAAACCTACGAAGGGGAGCTCGGATCTCCAAGCAGATCTCGAAAAGGGGAGGCTTTAAAGGCTCATCCCCTTTTCTCTAAGATCCCGCCGGTCAAGAGCAAGAAGAAGGAGACCCATCTCCAAAAATCTAACTTTGGACAGACCCAAGGCTCAAAAGAAGAGCAATAAACCCCCCAGGAGTTTAACTCCTTTCTAAAAGTTGCTGGAGTTTAACTCTATAAAATTAATTTCTGTTGGAGTTTAACTCCATAAATTTGTTTCTGTTGGAGTTTAACTCCATAAATTTGTTTCTGTTGGAGTTTAACTCCATAAATTCCCTTGGGAGTTCAACTCCCCAGCCCAGGGGCTAGGCCTCCCTTTCCGCGGGTTTTTCCCGCGGTCACGTGTGCCCACGTGACCCCGAGGCGCCAAGGCGCCCATCGGTCACGTGTGCGCACGTGACCCCCGGGGCGCCAAGGCGCCCATCGGTCACGTGTGCGCACGTGACCCCCGGGGCGCCAAGGTGCCCATCGGTCACGTGTGCCCACTTGACCCCGGGGGGCGCCAAGGCGCCCATCGGTCACGTGTGCCCACGTGACCCCGGGGGGCGCCAAAGCGCCTATCGGTCACGTGTGCGCACGTGACCCCGGGGCGTCATAGTGTCCTTCAGTCACGTGTGCCCACGTGACCCTGGCGGGCGCCAAAGTGCCCATTGGTCACGTGCGCGCACGTGACCCTGGGCATTAAGGTGCCCACCTGCTGTGCGAGCGTCCTTTAGACGCCATTTTGTTTTCTTTTCCCCCTCGTTTTACGTGCACTCCCCAACAAAATCCCTTCTGGAGTCTAAACCCTTTTTTTTTATAAAAAAAAATAAAAATAAAAATATATTCTTTGGAGTTTAACTCCACAATAAAGTTCTATTTTAGGAGTTTAACTCCGCATGAAATTCTTTTAGGAGTTTAACTCCTTTCAAAATTCTTTGGAGTTTAACTCCACAATAAAATTCCTTTTGAAATTAAACTCCACTTTTAAAAAAAGGGGGGAAGGAAAACATACACAGACTCCACGACACTGTCTTCCGTTAGAAAAAATTTCTAACGGGGCGCTGCCCCGCACCCCGCAAGGGGGCTGCTAGCCCCCTTGACCCCCAGCCCGCTATCCGGGTAGCGGGACCCCCGTAAAAACTATGCGGGGCCCCCGATATTTCCAAAACCCCTTCAAACACGATACTGCACATTGAGTTCGCATGACCAGTTTAACCCGTTAATCGGAGGTTCCTTCGCTCCAAATGCGAGGGGTAATTAACGGCAGCTTAGTCCGCGGTTGCCGGAGATTCGGATCCCCACAATCAATAAACCCCGGCCTACCCTAGGCAGGGGGAATCTGTAATGCGCCTGACAAGCGCGCGCGTATTCCCATCTCAATGGGGTGACGAAAAACACCCTACAGATTCTGGCACGCCCGGTGGGATCTTTCTTTCCTCCCATATCTCGGGTTAAGCGTTCATGCGAACTCAATCAATATACATATCGATTGTTTATACTGAAATGATTTTTTTTTCTGTGCAGCAATCAACCTTCGATGACAATGTCTCCCCAGACAAATTCAGCTTCCAACGTGACCCCGATTCCGTACGTGGTCAAGATCAACGCTCGTGTGGTTCTCCCCGCATGCCTCAGTCGACAGTGGGAGGAACCGCCCCGCCAGTTTGGCTCCGTCATCATCTACCCTGCCGGAAGCGCTCATCTGGCGGAGATCCCGGCGGAACAGGTGGCCAAGCCGGTCTCAAGGGGTAAGAGGCCGAATGTCGTGATCGCCAAGGCACCACAACCGAAACTTAAGACTGTATCTGAACGATTCTCTGGTGCTCCAGCGGGGGGCAAGAACTTCGGTACAAAGGGCAACATCAAATGTTGCGGACGAGCTCAGGCGATGACTCTAACAAATGCACAATCGAGCGTATCTCCAAGGCCTTCCATCGCCCGGTCTGCGGCGCCTTCCCAAAGAACCGAAGTCTGCCAGGTGCTTAGAACAGAAAAGTTAAGGCAGAAGCGTCTCAGGTATCGAGCCAACAAGAGGGCCAAGGCTTCGGCCAAATGGAATCGTGGGAAGTTCCAAGTGCAGGGTTGCCCCGCGACGACGGCTGAGTCTGACGTAAGAATCAGCAATTCCTTCGAGCCTCTGAAGTGGGTTCAGAAAAACGCCATGACCGCCAGAATCAAGAAGACAGCGGTCCGAACAGTGCCACAAAGAGACGTGTCCCGGCCCCAACAGAAAAAGTATGACGATGTCTCTTCAAGAGTCTATCAGGCGCTCTGTGCCGCACGAAAGCAACGGGGCAAATCCAGAAAAGAAGCACCAGCGCCATTCAAAAAGCTGTTTAGGCCAGCCGCCTTCAATCGACTACCGGCTACCGAAGCAAGGAGGTCAAGACAGCGATCCGTGAAGTCAGCCGCCATTGACCGAAAGACGGCCGGATATATCATCCATACGGTCTATATGGCGGGCGGGCGCCCCAGCGACAACCTTCACAGCAAAAGCAAGGATGGGGCCACCATATCCCAAGCCCAATCTAGCCTGAATGTGGTTGCCGCCGCCCAAGAACAGCCGCCCCCGCTGGATGAAGAAAACCCTCTCGATGAGGATGATAGGCAGAAAGACCCCTCGGTCCATGCAGAGTCAAGCTCGGACAGCGAGGAAGAGCCTACTTTCCGCCCCAGGACTGCGGAGCAAAAGCTGCTTCAAGAGCTTCGAAGACAGCTCAGGAGCAAAGATAAAGAGATGGCCAAGCTCTATTCGAAGATTGACGACTTAACGAACGTGGTGACGCAGCTTACGGCTCAAATTGCTCGAGCGCCTCCCAATCAAGCACAAGCCGCTACTAATCAGCCGGGTGATGACAATCCGAGGTAGCCAATGCCTGTTCCTTTGGGACCAAGACTGGTCGAACCGCATGAAAGCCGGCCACACTCCGCTTCTGGGGACGCCTTGGCCCCAGATAGCACTATCCTGCTAACACAGGATCGGATAATGGATTTGGTCACCAGCAAGGTTAAAACATTGGTGGCCGAAGCTGAAGCTCAGAAAGAAATCGGCAGTAGCGGGCGGCCATATCCCGCGCAGTACGATCTGATTGAGTTCCCAAGCGGCTACGTCATTCCTAAGTTCGGAAGATTTGATGGAACGGGGAATGCAAATCAGCACGTCGCCCACTTCAAAGCATCGTGCGGAAATACAGGGGGCAATGACGCGCTCCTTCTTCGTCAGTTTGTCAACAGCCTGACTGGCGTCGCCTTCGACTGGTATGCGAGTATACCGGACAGATCCGTCATTACCTTTGCCCAAATGGAGTCCCTGTTTTGGCAAAGGTTCATGAGTGTCAGTGATAAAATCTCCATTGCCGACCTTGTGAGGACCAAGCCGGGGAAGAATGAAAGCAACACCGACTTTATCGCCCGATTGCGTAATCTCACAGTCAAGTGCGAACCACCGCTGGAGCAGGACCAGTCCGTCAGCCTTCTCATTGGGAACCTCAGCAATTGGATGGTCCCATTCTTGTGTACGGCAGGCCTCAAGACATTTCAGGAGCTAACCAAGAAAGTCCAAATGCTGGAACGCTCGAAGAAGGAGTCCCCGCCGGATTCTCAGAGAGACAAAACTTGGAAAAGCAAGCGGGACGACAACCGTAGAAGCGGGAGTTCCAGCAGTACCAATGTCTTCAATGCGTCCGACAATGAAGAAAAGCGAAGGGCGGCCAAATCCAAAACTAACCGGTCTCGAAAGCCATTGCTGGGAGGAGATGGGCCTTCCCTAGAGGAGAAGAAGAACAAAGTTTACTCTTTCAGAAGAGACAAGGTCCGTAAGATATTTAAAGATGCCTTGAACAACGGCCTACAATTGCCGGAGTCGAAAAGACCCCAAGAAGCAAAAATGACCGACAATCCCCTGTATTGCCCGTACCACCGAGTAGTGAGCCATGCGATCGAGGATTGCTATATCTTCAAAGACTGGGTCGAGAAGCAGTACAAGGCTGGAGAGATCGAGCTGTCCAAAAGCGTGTTGGTGAACAATCAAGTTGCGACCGCCAAATTTATACAGACAGAAGTTGAAGCCTTCTGGGAGCAGACAGCTGAACCTGCTGCCCTGACAAACGAAACTGACTCATCACGGCCTCCGTGGAGTACGCACATATCTAATAAGATGAAGAAGATGCTAAAGCTACTTCAGAAAGAGCCCGGGATGGAATGGGAAGGACAGAAGAAGCCTACCAGTCCAGCTGCCAATGTGGCTCCATCAGGCTCAAAATCCAAGAAGCTCAAGAAGAAGAAAAGTGCAGCTCGGCGCGGAAAAGAGTCTGCAGGGAAATCGACCATTCAAAAATATATCGATTCCCTCGAAGAATATGAACAAAAGGAAAGAACATTGATTCAATTGAAGGAGTTCTTCCCTGTACAAGCGGCTGAAATTCTGGAGGAGTTAGAAGAAGACTCCAATGAAGAGATCCCAGTAATGACCTGCTACGCCATCCGTCTTGGCAGCGACTCGGAAGAGGAGCTCTGTTTTCCCGAAGAGGACGAAGAGCTCGCCACAACGGCCAATCAAATCCAGCTCAGAAGCGGCAGGGCTCTACCGCCAAATCAAGGCAACGCCCCAAAAGGGAAAGAAAAACAAGTCGCTAATGAAGAAGATGGCAGAGAACCGGCTGATGAAAACATAAGTCCTTCCTCGGTGGACTATAATGTCTTGGCACATCTCCGGAAGCTTCCGTCTCTCCTAAGCATCTACGACGCCTTGGTCCTATCTAAGGAACTTAGAGATGTTCTCATCCATGCTCTACAAAACCCCGAGCAGTATCAGGCTCACTTTGCGGAAATTAATATGAAAGAAGCCCAGCACGCTTTGCATGCCGCCGCAGTCACATTTAAGGATGAAGACTTGGTACTGGGAACGGCTGAGCACAATCGGCCGCTTTACGTGACCGGGTACAGCGACGGAGATCGAATTAATCGCATATTGATTGATCCGGGGTCCTCAGTGAACATCATGAACTTGCGAACTCTGAAGAGTTTGTCAATGGACGTCCGACACCTTTCAAGAGAAAGGATTGTCATTCAAGGCTTCAACCAAAATTGCCAGCAAGTTCTGGGGTCTATAGCTTTGCCAATCAAATTCGGGGATCTGCAAAATGAAGCTAAGATATACGTGATCGACGCAGACACGTCTTATAAGATTCTCTTAGGGCGGCCGTGGCTCCACGATTACGGCATCATTCCGTCAACTCTCCATCAATGTATGAAGTATACTAAAAATGGCGAAGAAAGACGCATTGACGGAGACATCCAGCCGTTCGGTGTGCATGAAGTCCTCTATGAAGATTCTCGGTACTTTATGAACCACCAGAATGCTAAGCCACAACTGACTGAGGATAGACCGGCCCCAAGACTCGAAAGCAAATCTGCGCCGGCCGTCACTTTCAAAAGCAAAAATACCCAAGTGCGCCCGCATTTCGGCAGCGACACTGATGAGTCCGACGCTGGAAGCCCGTCCTTCCGTAAAACTCGCCCTCGTTTCGGCAGCGATACGGACGAATCTGTTACTGAAGGCCCATCTAGCAGCAAAGTCCGCCCTCATCTCGGCAGCGACACTGAAGAGTCAGAAGAAGAGGACCTGCCGTGCAACAGCTGTGCAGATTGGACCCCCATGCAGCAAGCGAAACTACGAGAGACCTTCAAAGTCGCAGAAGGGTCCCTGGCCATCACAAGGGTGCCGGAACGGATGTGCAAAGAGCTTGATGCATTATCAGTCTCTACCGTGGACCAGCTGAAAACTTTCTACGTGCCCGGGAGGAAAAATGGACAGAAGGGCATCCTGTTTTACAGGTCAAACCCCGTTGTGCACCCGGACGATCTTTCTGTCACGTGCCTTCCCTATGAGAGAGGCATAAAAGCCGTCCTCAATCCCAGATACTATGCGCCCGAGATGCGGGAATACTTTAAGAAGTGCGGATGCCGGTTGTACCAAACGGAGTCCGAAGCAAAGTTTTACGAAGGGCTATGGTATCCGCCCCAGGTCCGAGCACTCATCGATGGACGAATTCCAGATAGACGGGGCATAGGCTACATTCAACCTGATTCCAAAGCGTGCTACATGATCCATGTTGGTAAGGCCAGCGAAAGATCAAATGATGATGATGAGATAACCGAGCCAGAAGAAGCTCCTCAAGAGCTCGAAGATGGCGGACAAGCAACCTTTGATGAGCTAACCGAGATTGACTTAGGAATGCCCGATAATCCAAGGCCGACCTACATCAGCTCACTCTTGTCGGAGGAAATGAGAGAGCAGATAATTGCCCTGCTGCGTGAGTTCGTCGACTGCTTCGCATGGACATACAAAGAAATGCCTGGCCTTTCTCCTGAAGTGGCCGTACATAAGTTGGCTATATCTCCTGATGCTAAGCCAGTCAAACAAGCCCCTCGAAGAATGAGAAGGGAACTAGAAGAAAAGGTCATCGAGGAAACTAAGAAGCTCATCGATGCCGGCTTCATCAGGGAAGAGAAATATGCGGATTGGATCGCATGCATAGTCCCAGTGAAGAAGAAAAATGGGCAGATCCGAGTTTGTGTCGATTTCAGGGACCTCAACAAGGCATGTCCTAAAGACGACTTCCCGCTACCGGTCATGGAAATGATGGTCGATGACACCTCAAATTACGAGCTGTTCACCTTTATGGATGGCTCGTCTGGATACAATCAGATCAAGATGTCGCCTGAGGATGAGAAGCACACAGCATATCGAACCCCGATCGGAATATACTGCTACAAAGTGATGCCGTTCGGGCTGAAGAACGCGGGCGCTACATATCAAAGGGCAATGACTAATATCTTTGATGACCTAATCCATAAAGTCGTCGAATGCTATGTTGATGATCTGGTCGTCAAAACTGAAGCCAAGGCCGACCACATCCAAGATCTTAGGACCGTTCTCACCAGACTGAGGGAATACGATCTGAAGATGAATCCTCTGAAGTGTGCTTTTGGCGTGTCATCGGAAAAATTCCTGGGCTTTATAGTCCGGCATCGAGGGATCGAAATTGATCCATCAAAGATAAAGGCCATCATGGAGATGCCCCCTCCAAAGAGTCTGACGCAGCTGAGATCATTCCAAGGCAAGCTTGCTTATATACGGAGGTTTATCTCAAATTTGTCGGGGAGATGTAGGCCCTTCTCAAAGCTCATGAAGAAAGGAGCTCCTTTCATCTGGGATGCCGAATGTCAAGCGGCGTTCGAAAGTATCAAACAATACTTGTTGCACCCTCCAGTGCTGGCCGCTCCCATTCCAAATAAACCGCTGATTCTCTACACTGCCGCGCTGGATGAGTCACTCGGTGCGCTCCTTGCCCAGAATAACGAGGAGGGAAAAGAAAATGCCCTCTACTACCTCAGTCGAACTCTAGTCGGGGCGGAACACAACTACTCCCCAATCGAAAAACAATGCCTGGCTCTAATATTTGCTGTGAAGAAGCTGAGGCACTATTTGCTCGCTCATCGGGTTATGCTGATCTCCAAGGTCGACCCGCTCAAACACTTGATGACCAAAGCAAGCCTAGCCGGCAGAATGGCAAGATGGGCTGTCATGCTGCTTGAGTTTGACATAGTTTATACTCCTCAGAAAGCAGTAAAAGGGCAAGCTCTTGCAGACTTTCTCGCTGCCCATCCTATACCAGAAGGGTCGCCGCTAAATTGTGAGTTACCCGACGAACAAGTGCTACACCTCGAGGAAGATGGGCCATGTTGGGAGCTCTACTTCGATGGGGCCTCATCAATAAGGAGCTCCGGCAGATCAAACGTCCCGGAGATAAAAGCAGGGATAGGATTGGTGTTTATCACACCATCAATGGGAACCTTACGGCGTTCTTTCGCTCTCACCGAGCCTCGAACAAACAATGAAGCTGAGTATGAAGCTCTGATAGCTGGTTTGGAGCTCGCCATAGAAATGGAAATCCTTCGGCTACGGGTTTACGGTGACTCCCAGCTTGTCGTCAACCAAGTAAGCGGCACCTATAAGATATACAAACCCGAGTTAGCTCGGTACAGAAGCCGGGTGGTGGAACTCATGAAACGGTTCACTCACATTGAACTAACAAGAGTCCCTAGAGCATTGAACGGAAAAGCCGACATACTCGCTCGCCTAGCCAAGGAGCTGGCTGATCCTGACTTGGACGAAATTCTGATCACAGTCAGGAGCCGACAAATTCTACCCCCAGTCTCTCTACGAGAAGAGGAAAGCGCGGAACAAGAGAGCAGTCCTGCCGAAGAAGCTTCGATCATCCAAGACGAGCCCGATTGGAGAGAACCCTTCATAGAGTACCTCCGATACGACAAGCTGCCCGAAGAAAAATCTACGAGGATTCAGCTGAAGAAAAGAGCTCTCCGATACGTGTTTGTAAATGACACGTTATAACGCAGGTCATATGACCAACTCTGGCTCAGGTGCCTGTCATCGGCCGAAGCCCAAAAAGTCATGAAAGAAGTTCACTCAGGCGTTTGCGGTGCTCACCAATCTGGCCCCAAGATGCGACTGCAAATTAAACGGCTTGGGTATTACTGGCCCACCATGATACGGGATTGCGGAGAGCATGCAAAGAAATGTCAGATCTGCCAAATCCATGGTGATTTCATTCACAAGCATCCCAATCCGTTGCATCCTACGGTGGCGTCGTGGCCCTTCGAAGTCTGGGGCACCGACATTGTTGGCCCAATTGATCATCCGTCATCCAAAGGCCACCGGTTCATACTGGCTGCGACAGACTACTTCTCCAGATGGGCTGAAGCTGTCCCGCTAAAAGAAGTCAAGACAAAAGATATTCTGACATTCTTCCAGCATAATATTCTATACCGCTTCGGTACACCAAGAAGAATCATTTCTGACAACGGGCCTTCTTTCAAGAGCTTCAATGTCTCAAGGTTCGCTACTCAGCACAAGATAGACTGGAGATATTCCTCCATCTATAATCCAAGAGCCAATGGGCTCGCCGAAGCCTTCAATAAGACTCTATGCAAGCTCCTGAGGAAAAATGCTTCAGCCAACAAGAGGGACTGGAATCTCAAGCTTCACGAGGCACTTTGGGCATATCGTACCACACACCGTACTCCAACCCAGTCCACTCCATACTCATTGCTCTTCGGAGTGGAGGCGGTCCTCCCCCTCGAAGTCGAAGTTCCAAGCTTAAGAATGGCCGTTCAGCATGAGTTGACGGAGGAGGAAAACGTGCTCCTTCGACTGGATGAACTCGATGCCCTCGAAGAAAAGAGGCTCGCGGTGCAGCAAAGTCTGGAGCTATACCGAGCCCAAATGTCACGGGCCTATGAAAAGATAACCCGTCTCCACGCTTTCAAGAAAGGTGAATTGGTGTTGGTCCTCAAAAGACCGATCATCCCCAATCGACATGCCAAGGGAAAATTCGAGCCAAACTGGGAAGGACCATACGTCATCGAGAAAGTGTTTGACGGAGGATCCTACCAACTAATAAGCGCCGAGGGAGAAAGGCCCATGCCACCCATCAATGGACGATATCTCAAGAAATACTACACGTGAATGCTCCAAGTCGCAGGCGAATTGAGCACATCAGCCCTACGGTCTGGATCATACACCCTGCAAAACCGTATACAATCCACGGGCGTAAATGACCCCTATCTCTCCCAAATCCTGCCGGTGTGACTACTTTTAAAGTCCCACCAGCGGCAAAAAAAAAAATATATATATATATATATATATATAATAAACGATATGTCCACAAGCAAAACGGGCACGGATGAAACCCCGAAAGGGCTCCGTGAGTAAAAACAGCAGGACTACCGGCGGGTCTGTGAAAACCCGAAAGGGCGCAAACTCATGAAAAGAGACGAAATACACTCGCAAAGTCCCCTCGACCTTGTGAGGAGAAAACCCTGCGTGAGATCCTTACGACTCATAAAGGAGCAAAACACTTAGGAATCCTCACGATTCTTAAGGAGAAAATACACCTGCGGGATCCTTACGACTCGTAGGGAGAAAATGCTTTTATGGGACCCTCACGGCCCATAAAATTGAAAAGCCTTAGGTGACAGGAACCCAAACCTGTCTCCTAAGCCATCCTTCCCCGACGGGCAACGGCAAATGATGAGTCGCTCCTGGCATTTCGCTTCAGTATTAGCGGTGCTGATGCCGACCAAAAACCCAAATCCCAAATCCTCCCAAGGCAAATGATGAGTTGCTCCTGGCATTATTCCAGTGCAGCAATGCTGATGCCAAACAAGACTCAAATTCAAAGTCCTCTCAATGGCGAATGATGAGTCGCTCCTGGTAGCATATTCCAGTGCAGCGATGCAGACGCCAACCAAATTCCAAATCCCATACCCCAACGGCGAATGATGAGTCGCTCCTGGTACCATATTCCAGTGCAGCGATGCAGACGTCGACAAAGTCCCGAAATTTTTTCGGCCCTACGGTCTGGATCATACATCCTGCAAAACCGTATACAATCCACGGGCGTAAAACAATCCCAATCTCTCCCAAATCCTACCGGTGAGACCACATTCAAAGTCGCAAAAAAAAATTAAAAAAAAATCCTCCTGGGGCAAATGATGAGTTGCTCCTGGCATTGTTCCAGTGTAGCAATGCAGATGCCAAACAAAGATCAAAATCCCAAAGTCCTCTCAATGACGGATGATGATTCGCTCCTGGTACCATATTCCAGTATAGCGATGCTGATGTCAACCCAAATCAAAATCAAGAAGTCAACTTCCACTCCGACACCGCAGAAAGCGGAGTAAGTCAGAATCCAATCTCGACACCGCGAGAAGCGGAGCAAGTCAAGTCTACCCCTGACACTGCAAGAAGCAGAGCAAGTCAAATCATGCACCGATCGTCCAAGTCGCAAAAAGGGCAGAACCGACCTTCCACGTCGCTAAAAGGGCAGCACCGACCGTCCAAGTCGCAAAAAGGGCAGAACCGACCGTCCAAGTCGCAAAAAGGGCAGCATCGACCGTCCACGTCGCTAAAATGGCAGCACCGACCGTCCAAGTCGCAAAAAGGGCAGAATCGACCGTCCACGTCGCTAAAAGGGCAGCACCGACCGTCCAAGTCGCAAAAAGGGCAGAACCGACCGTCCAAGTCGCAAAAAGGGCAGCATCGACCGTCCACGTCGCTAAAATGGCAGCACCGACCGTCCAAGTCGCAAAAAGGGCAGAACCGACCGTCCACGTCGCTAAAAGGGCAGCACCGACCGTCCAAGTCGCAAAAAGGGCAGAACCGACCGTCCATGTCGCTAAAAGGGCAGCACCGACCATCCAAGTCGCAAAAAGGGCAGAACCGACCGTCCAAGTCGCAAAAAGGGCAGAACCGACCGTCCACGTCGCTAAAAGGGCAGCACCGACAGTCCAAGTCGCAAAAAGGGCAGAACCGACCGTCCAAGTCGCAAAAAGGGCAGCATCGACCGTCCACGTCGCTAAAATGGCAGCACTGACCGTCCAAGTCGCAAAAAGGGCAGAACCGACCGTCCATGTCGCTAAAAGGGCAGCACCGACCGTCCAAGTCGCAAAAAGGGCAGAACCGACCGTCCACGTCGCTAAAAGGGCAGCACCGACCGTCCAAGTCGCAAAAAGGGCAGAACCGACCGTCCAAGTCGCAAAAAGGGCAGAACCGACCGTCCACGTCGCTAAAAGGGCAGCATCGACCGTCCAAGTCGCTAAAAGGGCAGAACCGACCGTCCAAGTCGCAAAAAGGGCAGAACCGACCGTCCAAGTCGCAAAAAGGGAAGCACCGACCGTCCAAGTCGCAAAAAGGGCCGCATCGACCGTCTATATCGTAAAAAGGGCAGTGCCAGCTTCCCAAAAGGTGGGAACCGAATCAAGTCGCATCCACGTGAAAGAAGATCCATCAATTTCATGCACACGACCCACATATGTGGTGTGCATTTATTGATGGGGGGCAATTTGTTGGGGTAAAAATTTACACCCTGGTTGACCAAGTCAAAATCAAAGTCAACCCTAAGCCAAGTGGGCCTAAGCCCAGATCCAGTGGGCCCATGCCCGGGTCGAGCCCGAACATGAAGCGGCCGGCCTCCCCCCACGCCAAGATAAAAATTTTGTAATAAACAATTTTGTTGTATTTCTTTATTTTATTTTATGGATAAATGTAAGAAAAATAGGCATAAAGCCAAATTTTTGTAAAAGCCCATGGCTTTTGTGCAAAAAGAAATGGCACATGAGCCATGGGGTGGGCAAAATGCCATTTTATGAAGCCCAAGGAGCTATGTGTAAAGTGTATGGCCTATAAAGGCAAGGATAATGAAAATATCTCACAACTTTTTTTCTCTCTCCAAAAATTTTCTAGATCTGAGATCTCTTCCTCCTTCCTCAAGGTTCTAAAACCTTCTTTTTCCTTTTGAATCAAATCAAGAGTTTAACTCTTCCTTTTCTCAAAATAAGTAGATTTCCACCACAAAACCTACGAAGGGGAGCTCGGATCTCCAAGCAGATCTCGAAAAGGGGAGGCTTTAAAGGCTCATCCCCTTTTCTCTAAGATCCCGCCGGTCAAGAGCAAGAAGAAGGAGACCCATCTCCAAAAATCTAACTTTGGACAGACCCAAGGCTCAAAAGAAGAGCAATAAACCCCCCAGGAGTTTAACTCCTTTCTAAAAGTTGCTGGAGTTTAACTCCATAAAATTAATTTCTGTTGGAGTTTAACTCCATAAATTTGTTTCTGTTGGAGTTTAACTCCATAAATTTGTTTCTGTTGGAGTTTAACTCCATAAATTCCCTTGGGAGTTCAACTCCCCAGCCCAGGGGCTAGGCCTCCCTTTCCGCGGGTTTTTCCCGCGGTCACGTGTGCCCACGTGACCCCAAGGCGCCAAGGCGCCCATCGGTCACGTGTGCGCACGTGACCCCCGGGGCGCCAAGGCGCCCATCGGTCACGTGTGCCCACGTGACCCCGGGGGGCGCCAAAGCGCCCATCGGTCACGTGTGCGCACGTGACCCCGGGGCGTCATAGTGTCCTTCGGTCACGTGTGCCCACGTGACCCTGGCGGGCGCCAAAGTGCCCATTGGTCACGTGCGCGCACGTAACCCTGGGCATTAAGGTGCCCACCTACTGTGCGAGCGTCCTTTAGACGCCATTTTGTTTTCTTTTCCCCCTCGTTTTACGTGCACTCCCCAACAAAATCCCTTCTGGAGTCTAAACCCTTTTTTTTTATAAAAAAAATAAAAATAAAAATATATTCTTTGGAGTTTAACTGCACAGTAAAGTTCTATTTTAGGAGTTTAACTCCGCATGAAATTCTTTTAGGAGTTTAACTCCATTCAAAATTCTTTGGAGTTTAACTCCACAATAAAATTCCTTTTGAAATTAAACTCCACTTTTAAAAAAAAGGGGGGGAAGGAAAACATACACAGACTCCACGACACTGTCTTCCGTTAGAAAAAATTTCTAACGGGGCGCTGCCCCGCACCCCGCAAGAGGGCTGCTAGCCCCCTTGACCCCCAGCCCGCTATCCGGGTAGCGGGACCCCCGTAAAAACTCTGCGGGGCCCCCGATATTTCCAAAACCCCTTCAAACACGATACTGCACATTGAGTTCACATGACCAGTTTAACCCGTTAATCGGAGGTTCCTTCGCTCCAAATGCGAGGGGTAATTAACGGCAGCTTAGTCCGCGGTTGCCGGAGATTCGGATCCCCACAATCAATAAACCCCGGCCTACCCTAGGCAGGGGGAATCTGTAATGCGCCTGACAAGCGCGCGCGTATTCCCATCTCAATGGGGTGACGAAAAACACCCTACAATGCTGAATTGTGCAAGTGGGAACATGAGCATTAAATGATATAAAAGGTGTGATGTGATTTGGAGTTGGTTTTCTCTTCAAAACTACTGAGTATAACCCAAGCTGATATGAAGAAATCAAACAATACCATTGAACTTGTAGAGTGCACTCGAGATCACCACACCAAAACGGGCTCCACACCTCAACATTCGACCGGCGACACTCTCGAATTGACCGGAGCCACCGAGCCCCTCTAGGCCGATTCACTTCATATTTTGTCCGGTCACTCATTGTTGTTCCATCATCCTGTTTTTATTATTTGTTTACTTTTGTTTTGAGCCTATAAATACCATATCAGTGGGCAAGCTAGGCGATACACTTGGTGAGAGAAAACTTTGTATACATTGTAACTAGTGATCTTTTAGCTCTTAGTTTGAGTTCCTTGCCTTCTTCTGGTCTTGCAACTTCTTTCTTGAACTTACAAGATTAGATTTTGGTATGTGAACTCAATTTTGCTTGTACTTGGAACCATTGCAATCAAAAGCTTCATTTATTTCAAGTTGATTCTTGTATCTTTTATCTCTTGCATTTTCTTTTATATTTATTTTGTTATGATCTCATTTTATGATGTGTGAATAGTTTTGTGCTTGGGCTATGGTGAGGTAGGTTGTGGAATGGCTTGCTTTCCAACCCCCTCCTTCTTATTCTTGCATTTTACACTTCCTTTCTTAATATATGCAATTTTATTATGTTTTTCTTGATAGGATATATTGTTTTGAATGGTTGCAAATCAACCTTTAACATATATCCTATTCCTTCTTTACATTTTATTGTTGTTATATTATGAATCGAAGTTGAAAGGAATATGAAATTAAGCTAAGTGTTGGAAACTAGCTAGATAGAATATATAGCATACAAGCATATGTTCTATACTTGCTAACTTCACTTAACTAATTCCATGCTCATTTCATTCTAAAACCTTAAATTTTTAGTTTCTCTTTAACCTAACTTTGATATCGTAACTCAAACCGACACTTGTTCCGGATAGATATAGCATGCTTTCTTAAGTCAGATAGAAACTAAAAATGGACCTTGAATCAAGATTGAGAGTTGGGGGTAAAAGCCGTATTTCAATTTTACTAAACTTTAGCCTAAGTTTTCCCTAAACACACCTTATCCTTTCATTATTTCATTTTTGTAAAAACGTGACAATTCCAACTTCAACCCATTGTTTTATAACTCAAAATGATGTCGTGATCTCCACTCCCTGTGGATCAACCCGTAGTTGCCGGCTTGCATCAACGGACCGTGCACTTGCGGTGTTTTTTTAACTCGAGACTCATGTCGTGCACTATTTTCATAAACAAAACCGACATATCCTACATTGACATAACCCTTTTCAAAAAGCACGACACCGTGAGTTTCCAACATTACGTCAACGTCGGGGGTTATTTTGACGTTTTAGCACGCGTTGACCATAGGTTCTAACCTATGTGCACTTCACTCGTCGTATCGGTTTTTGGATATGGATTTTTATGCGATTCGATATGGTTTCGATTATAGGTACGATTGCGGGAGCTTCCGAGACGACGAAGGAGGATAAGACATCTGTCGGAATCGATTAGGACGAGGTGTAGTTAGGTGAGTAGATGTATATCTACGGGGAAAGTCGGGTAGATGGCGTATAGCACTCCCACAACCGTAGAATTAGGATATATATATATATATATAAAGAGAGAGAGAGAGAGAGATAAATGTTAGAAATGTATACCTAGCTTATAGGATTTCTAGAATACCATATATGATAGTAGTATACCTTGTAGAAAATATATCCCTAGTTCTATTTCTTAGCCGTTGAGCTATATATATATATATAAGTACTTTATATGATATAAGTTTAGTAATGATATATGAATATTTATGATATGACATGATATAATATGATACGATATGATATGATGTACGTGACTATAGATCCGTAACATATTGATTGGATGATGTCGTAGGATGGATATTCCATATGTGATATGATGAAGATGGATCGTCGACTTTTATTTCGACTCGAGGAGTCTTGTTTAAAATCACGAAGTAGATATTATGAGATATTTAGAGCCATATCTACTTTCAAAACTAAAGAATCGTTACGTATTTTTAAATGATAACATCAAGGGTACGCTACGAATTTTCAAACGGTATCTATTTCAAAAACATCGTAGCCTCCTGTTTCTAAGATAACGTTTCGTACTATTTAAAACAGTAACTGTATAGCTCATACGTAGTTGTATGTTTTTATACTTTTTCACGTTACGATTTCTTTATTCCGTTTACGCTTGCATTTCGATTTCTTATTTTTGCATACGCTCGTATTTCGATCATTTATGATACATAATACGCTTATACCTTTAGCTTTACGTGACTTCGTTGCTAGGGCACGTGCACCATTACCAATGACTTACATGTTGCACGTATACATACTCGTATGCTCACACACATCAACGGTAATTGACATGCCACATACACAGATAGAACTCGCTATGTCACCGTATCACATTATAACCTATTAGCATTTTAGATTCTGTTAGTACCTTCTTTACATTGTTATACGACACGCTTATATGAACGCACTTGCTATGCATTACAGTATTGTTAGGTACCTGTACATATTATTTCATTATTGCCATATTCTTATTAGATTCTGCTTCCATGAGATTTCTAGATTTGAGAAACCGCAGATATGATTTAAAAACTTATGAATGTTTTAAAAACGCGGTTTTATCTTGATATGATATTTCGATATCCATCATGAGATTTCTTGGTTCTGAGCTATGATTACTACCCGATTCGAGAAGTCAGGAGTCACCGTCTGCGAGTACATGGTGGACCCGGTACAGTACCCAGGGACAAGAAGATCATATAGAAAGGCGTTGAGCCTGGCTGGGAACACTACCTACTGGTGATAGTATGAGACTCGGTAGATATCCAGAGGATTCCGACTGGAGTGATATGAGACAAATGGATATGAGGGCCAATCTGATGAGACGGTGCCTGAGATGTGAGGGCCGATTCGATGAGACGACGCCTGAGAAATGAGGATTTACGTGTCAATATTGGACACAGGATTTATGATGATTTTGAGTGTCGATGCTGGACACTCAGGGTTTTATGATAATTTCGAGTGTCGTTGATGGACACTCTTCGGATGTGTGTGTGTGTGTCGTGCATGTATCAATATGTGGTAACATGTCATCCATAGCATGTATGCATACACACACACATGCACGTTCATTTCGTTACCACACGATACGATATTGTATTACAGTATGACCTAAGTGTTTATGTATGCCCTAGATGCCTTTATTGTATAGGATGCTAGGGGTATGTATATACAGGACAATCTTGCTCAATATGATAGTATGTTATTTGGTTTGCCTTTATCTTAACATGTGTATATGTTTTACTTGTTATTTCATATCGCTTATACATGTTGATAAAGCCCTTAGGATCCTTGCTTGACTACCAGCGTTGTGATGGCAATCATACTTGTGAGAGCTGAGTAGTCGATAAGCACATCCTTAAATATCTCCAGTGGGAGTATCGAGACCGGGCATCGATACTCCAGAGTAGACTTGTGTATACATTTCTAGACCTTAACGAGGGGCGATGGTTGGTCCCGCAGCCATTGGTGTGATGCACCTAAGATTATATACAGTTGCTCACTTGGGGTGAGTACACTGGACGGACTCGCCGAGAACTGGATAGATGGTATTATACATATCGCCAGATAGCACTTCTCTGGTGACATGAGTACAGATAGTCTGTCGACCTAAGGTTATCATTTGTCTCATGTGAGTTCCCATTGTGCTTTGATTACTACCCTACCATGGCTCTACTGAGTTGTGCAAACAGGTTTTAGTTGGGTACAGTCCAGAGCCACATGAAGGCGGTGAGCGATCGTTAGGGATTTTTCTCTCCTGGTATAGGGAGTCGATGTCGCGTTGTGTTCGGTTGGCCAACACCATAAGTCCCTGGCCAGGGAGGGTTAAGAATTACTGATAGTTAGATCAGTAGATTCTTGGATGTTCTTGAACCACATCGGCACGACTTGTCAGGTTACTAGGGGTCTGACGTTTTCTAGCCCCTAGACCTGGCATGCGATACTCTCAGACGAACAGACCGGACTGTACGAAGATTGTCACGGACAAGCTCAGTAGGAGTTCGGATGAGTTTGTTCGTCGGCCTTCTTTTCGAAAAATACCTGGGTAGCCGTTACGTACAGCTAGTGTTAGTAGTATCTGTGCTCTAGAGGCCATTACTATACATACGATGTATATTGTAGTGGATGCTTGGATATATATAGGGAGGACTTTCTTGCTCGACATGATAGTACGCTATCTGTTTGCTCTTTATCTTAACATGTACACTGATTGTCTCTATATTACATATTGATAAAGCCCTTAGGATGAGTACTTGACTACCAGGATTATAATGCAGATCACACTAGTAGGGACAGTGTAGTCGCTAAGTACATCCTTCAAATGTTCCTAGTCGTGGGTGTATTGAGACATGGCATCGATATACTAGAGTAGACTAGCGTATAGCTTCTCGACCCATGTAGATGGGCGATGGATGATCCCATATCCATTGGTGTTTGACATCGGAGACAGTATATGGGTGCTCAGTGGAGACTGGGTACACTGGACGGACTCGCCGAGAACTCCCATATGGTATTATACCTCACGTCAGATGGCAGTTATCTGGTGACACTGGTACAGGTTAGTCTGTAAACCCGAGATCGTCATAGAGCCTTGTGTGATTCCCATTGTGCTTTGATTTCCACCTTACCACGTTCAAGAGAACATGCAAAACGGTGGCTTTTTGGTACAGTCCCGAATCACATGGAGGCAATGAGCGATTGGAGGGGTTTCGTCTCTTCTAGTATTGGGAGTTGATATTGCGCTGTGCTCGATTGGCTATAACAAGAAGTCCCTGGCCAGGGCTGATTCTGAGATATACCGGTAAGTGTTATCAGTAGTTTCTCGAACCGTTATGAGCCTCATATCGGCACGACTTATCGAGTTACTGGGGTCTGACGTTTACCACCCCTAGACGAGATATGCGACATATCAGACGAAGAGACCAGACTGTACGGTAGTGTTACTGATTGGATTCACAGGAGTGTGAATAGGCTTGCTTTTTGATCTTCTGATCGCTCAATACCCGGGTGGCCGTTGTGTTTTGCAGACCGCTTGCGGCTTGTGGGTGTTTGATATGATCATCACCTACTGCCGGCGTATTGACGAGTCTTTAGAGTCCTACACAGAAGTTTCCTGGCTCAAGCGAAACGGAGTAGGAGCACATATGTGATATGTGCAGGACCGAGATTGATACAATATGAGATACCGTATTCTATTCTCGCGATTTGTGATATTGGTCGGTTATATGTGATATAGCTGAAGGGTTACCCTAGTGCCCCGGCCAATTTCCGTGGCCAAATGCGGAACAAAAATTTTCTTGGGAACAAAAACTTGGCACAAGAATAAAACTTAACCGGATCTTTTCCATAAAACTAACTAGCTAAAGAAGAAGAGCTATCTACTATGATAGAAACCTCACCAAACGAGCCAAGTCCTTCGGTCTTCTTTCTTCATCCTTAGCTCCTAGCAAGCGCCTTGAACATGCTTGAACTTCTTTCCTTGCTCCGTCGGTCCTCCGGGATCGAGCTTGTTCTCCGGCCTTCTTTCGTCCTTGATGATCCACCCGGAGAGTATGATCCATGGCTCTAGCTCTTTGCAATATATCAAAAGAGCAACTAGAGAACTTAGGATGCTAGTCCAAGTAATCTAGGATGTAGTGGAGGGTGTCTAAGTGTTTGCTATCTCTTTTCTAACCTCTTCACTTGTTTCTCAACACATGAGAATGTTAGTAAAAAGGAAGAGGATGAAGATGGAAGAAAGCAAGAGGAGGGAGGAACTCAAGAAAGATGAGAGCTCAAAGAGAAATGAAGCATGAAGTGAGAGAAAATCACACACCTTAGTTTTGTGTGTGAATTCTTTCAATAAACAATTAACAACCATGCTTCAATAGTAACTCAAAATGAATTATAAATTCATTTGTGAATTATTAAAGCATGGTCATCACCATTCCTCCCATACCTTTTACTTTACACCTCATTTCCAATTATCAAATAAAAGGAAAATCCAAAATGAGGTGGCCACCTTCTAGAAGGAAAACTGTAATAAATACGGCTCTCCAACTACTGTACAAATATACCGGCAATCAGATAAAAATCCGAACGCCCAAAAAAGATAGAATAACACGAAGAATGTAATACCAAAATATATATATCGAAATACATATACGTAAATTATTAAATCGATACCTGATTTAATAATCCGGCTCAAACCCGAGCCGGCTGGTATTACAAACTGTCCGATCGAAAATCCGAGTACCAAGTACATCAATCGATCGAACCCTGCACGTATCCAATACGGCTACTACATCGTTTTGCCTGGATCAGGAAAACTCTCTGTGTGGGACTCTAAAGACTCGACAATACTCTGGCAGTGGGTTTAACCACTAGCACGTCAGCGGCACTGGCTGTACGTAACGGCTGCCCAGGTACCTGTCGAAAAGGAAGGCCGACGAGCAAACTCATCCGGATCTCCTACTGAGCCTATCCGTGACAATATCCGTACAGTCCGGTCTCTTCGTCAAAGAGTATCGCATACCGGGTCTAGGGGATGATGAACGTCAGACCCTAACAACCTGATAAGTCGTGCCGATGTGGCTCAAGACCAATCCGAGAAACTACTGATCGGCCTATCAGTAGATCCCAACTGCCTTGGCCAAGGTCTTATGGTCCTGACCAATCGAATCACAGTGCGATATCGACTCCCTATACCGGGAGAGACGAATCCCCGACAATCGCTCACTGCCTCTATGTGGCTCGGGACTGAACCCAACCAAAACCTGTTTGCATGACTCAGTAGAGCCGTGGTAGGGTAGTGATCAAAGTTTAGTAGGAACTCACACGAGACAAATGTCGATCTCAGGTCCAAAGACTAACCTGTACACATGTCACCAGAGAACTTCCATCTGACGATAGGTATAGTACCATATGGATGTTCTCGGCGAGTCCGTCTAGTGTACTCACACCCAGTGAGCATCTGTATACGATCTTATGTGCATCAGACCAATGGCTGCGAGACCAACCATCCCCCGACGGGGCAAGAAACGTACACACCAGTTTACTCTGGAGTATCAATGCCCAGTCTCGATACTCACGCGACTAGGGACCATTTAAGGATGTGCTTATGGACTACCCTGCTCCCAGAAGTATGATCGCCATCACAACGCGGGTAGTCAAGCAAGATCCTAGGGGCTTTATCAACATGTACCCGCAATATGTAATAACGAGTATGATATATGCCATGTTAAGATAAAGACAAACCACAATAGTATACTACCGTATCGAGTCTTTATCAATATGTGCAAACCAGATATAATAACAATAAATACACATATCCCGATAAAGACAAGTCAAATAATATACTATAAAACTGAGCAAGATTGTTCTGTACATACATATCTCTAGTATCCATATGTATACATATAAAATACTGGCCTCTAGGGCATATACATCCAACAATCTCCCACTTGCACTAAAGGCCAGTGATTGGCGTACCGAATACCCAACGTCTGCTCTAAGGCCAGCTGCTGGCGTACCGCATACCCAACATCCCAAAAAGTCGCTCGAACTGTGCTTGAAGGAGGGCCTTTTTAAATGGATCCGCCGTGTTGTCCTTCATATCCACTCTCCGGACCTCGATCTCCTGACGATCCACGATCTCCCTGATCAGGTGATACCGCCTTAAGATGTGCCTGGATTTCTGATGGGACCGTGGTTCCTTCGCTAAAGCTATAGCCCCATTGTTATCACAATACACTGGTATTGGATCAACAATGGACGGAACTACCTAAAGTTCAGCTATGAACTTCTTCATCCAGACCGCCTCTTTTGCGGCATCGCTTGCTGCAATGTATTCAGCCTCCATCGTCGAGTCTGCGACGGTATCCTGTTTGAAACTCTTCCAACATACCGCCCCTCCGTTGAGGATAAACACAAAACCTGAGACAGACTTGCTATCATCCTTGTCACTCTGGAAGCTTGAGTCGGTAAAGGACTCTACCCTGAGATCTCCATTACCGTAAATCAGGAACATCTCCTTAGTCCTTCTCAGGTACTTGAGAATGTTCTTTACTGCTGTCCAGTGGTCCTCACCTGGGTCCGACTGATACCGGCTCACCACGCTTAGCGCGTAAGCTACATCTGGTCTTGTACATAGCATCGCATACATTATAGATCCTACCGCCGAAGCGTAGGGTATAGTGCTCATGCGAACCCTCTCCTCGTCAGTCTTGGGAGACATCTCCTTGGAGAGGGTGATTCCGTGCAATGCGGGTATGTTACTGCGCTTGGAATCTTCCATACTAAATTTCTTTAGTACGGTCTCTATGTATCTGGACTGTGAAAGTCCCAGTAGTCTCTTGGATCTATCTCTGTAGATCTTGATCCCGGGAATGTACGAGGCATCACCTAGGTCTTTCATAGAGAACCTTTGTGATAAGAATAGCTTGAACGATTGTAGCATAGGAATGTCATTTCCTATCAAAAGAATGTCGTCCACGTACAAGACTAGGAACACGACAGTTCGTCCTACAATCTTCTTATATATGCAAGGCTCATCTTCGTTCTTGATGAAGTCAAAGTCCTTGACTGTCTCATCAAAACAGATGTTCCAGCTCCGCGATGCTTGCTTTAATCCATAAATGGATTTAAGTAACTTGCACACCTTCCCGCTGCTCCCACTGTCTATAAAACCTTCTGGTTGATCCATATAAACGCACTCTTCTAAACTTCCGTTTAGAAAAGCCGTTTTTACGTCCATCTGCCAGATCTCATAGTCATGGAAGGCAGCAATGGCAAGCAGGATCCTAATGGATTTGAGCATAGCCACTGGAGAAAAAGTTTCGTCATAGTCCACTCCTGGTCTTTGACGAAAACCTTTTGCAACGAGTCTAGCCTTATAGGTTTCCACCTGCCCATCTACATCAAGTTTCTTCTTGTAGATCCATTTGCATCCAACGGGTTTTACCCCAGGTGGAGCAACTTCCAGGGTCCACACTTTATTGGTGTACATGGACTCCATTTCAGATTGCATAGCATCCAGCCACTTATCAGAGTCCCTACTGATAATGGCCTGCCTGAAACTAGTAGGATCATCTTCTTCCAAGATGCAATCCTCTCGATCCCCATCTATGAGAAAACCGTAGTATCTCTCGGGCGGATGAGAAATCCTACTAGATCTGCGGAGTGGCTGAGGTTCGTCTGGGATTACTGAATGTAGTGGTTCCTTTAAATCTTCAGTTACATTTTGTGGTTCATGGATTTCTCCCAGTTCTACCATACTCCCACTAGTTTCTTTTGCAAGAAACAACCTTTCTAAGAAGGTAGCATGGCGAGATACAAACACCTTATGTTCCTCACTGTGGTAGAATAGATATCCTAGTGAATCCTTAGGATATCCCACAAATTTACATAGAACTGACCGTTCCTCTAGTTTGTCAGGTTTCTGTGTTTTCACATAAGCTGGACAACCCCATATCTTAATAAATTTAAGACATGGTTTCTTGCTACTCCATATTTCATATGGAGTGTTGGGCACAGATTTGGACGGAACTTGATTCAAAAGGTATGCTGCTGTCTGAAGTGCATATCCCCAGAATGAAAGAGGCAACTCAGCATTACTCATCATGGAGCGAATCATATCCAATAGGGTACGATTCATCCGCTTCGATACACTGTTGTGCTGTGGTGTGTAAGGAGGAGTAAGCTGAGAGAGAATTCCATTCTCTTTTAAGTAATCTAGGAATTCCGTGCTCAAGCATTCCCCTCCCCTATCAGACCGGAGGATCTTAATACTTTTGCCAATTTGGTTCTCTACTTCCTTTCTAAATTCTTTGAATTTCTCAAAAGCTTCAAATTTGTGTTTCATGAGATACACATATCCGAATCTAGAGAGATCGTCAGTGAATGTGATGAAGCACGAGAACCCACCCCTTGCATGTATAGACATTGGACCACATACATCACTGTATATGAGTCCCAAGAGCTCTGCTGCTTTTTCTCCATGCCCGGTGAACGGAGATTTGGTCATCTTTCCTTTGAGACAAGACTGACAAGTTTCATAAGATGAAAATTCGAACGTATTCAAGAATCCATATTTATGTAACTTACTTAGTCTTTTCTCTCCGATATGACCAAGTCTACAATGCCACAAGTAGGATTCGTTCGTATCTGAACTCTTCCTCTTGCGTGTGTTTTGTACATTAAGAACTATGTTTTGATTTAGAACATAGATACCATTACATAGTGTACCTTCTGCAACCAGTACCTTATCAAGGTAAACGTTCATGATATTTCTATCAAGAACAAAGTTATATCCATCTTTATCAAGTAAAGAAACTGATATGATGTTGCAAAGCATGGAAGGCACATAGTAGCAATTGTTCAAAATCATAGTATTGCCATTTGGCAATACTAGGTGATATTCACTGACGGCAGCAGCATTAACTTGTGCTCCGTTCCCTACTCTGAGGGACATATCACCAGGTCCAACTATCCTACTTTTTCTCAGTCCCTGGAATAAATTACAGATATGAGATCCTAATCCGGTATCGAGTACCCAGGAGGTAGGACTGACCGAAAAACAGTTCTCAATAACAAGAACACCTGAAGAAGACGCAACAGTATGTTTCTTCTTCGATGGGTTTATCAAGGAAATCAAACTTTCCTCCTTCCCTTGCTCATACTTATGACAGTTGTTGTAAGTTAGAGCCGAACCGACGTTCCCCAGCCCCGAATAAGAATTCGGATCGGTCAAGCGATACATTTTATTATCTTGATTAGGGCGTGAAATGGTTGCTACCTGGGGAGAGAGAGGGAAAACACTCAGCGTGCGCTCTTGCAAAATTAGATTGGTTTATTTTACCTAACCAGGATGGCTCCCACTGTTTCCTCAAATTCTTCTTCAAACCCTAAAAGAAGAACTAGTCAAGATTAATCGCACGTCACAATACTTGCTTAACCTTTCATCCAGGCCAGTGTTGGTACTTCAAGGGAGGTTTTCCAACGCTTTCGCGAAGTTCCTTAATTACAGAACCTCTTTTTCCTGGAGGTGTAGCCCCGCTAACACCTTTCTAGACACCTACTTGGTTTATAGCATTGATTGTTAAGTGTGATAATCTCCCGAGAGTAATCCTACTCATCAGTGGGACCGGGATCCAACTATCATTGTGTGATGCACTAGATGGAATCCACTCTAGTCACCACACTCCAGAAGGTATGCTAAATCTGCAAGTTTCCTGTATATTTAAAAACTCCCGATGTGGTTTTTACCCCTAAGACCCAAGTGACCTTGACGAATAATCAACAAATCAAAAGGTCCTAGTCAAGTTCAACCCGTCGTTATCCTGGATTGCATTAGACCCACCCGCATGATCCTTGACGAATAATCAACAAAATCATGCGACCGTCCTAACCAATCGCATCTATCTGTGCAACAGAGAACTATTACTCAGCTACCGTTCACTGTGCCTTGACGAATAATCAACAAACACAGCACGAATACTAAGTAGTAATTATCTGAAACGACGGAGGGCTACGGCTGGGTTTTTGGCGAAAAACCCGTTAACGTAATGAACTTGATATCGTTGAAGGAACCTGAGTAGTTTTGTAAATATATAGTGGCGAAAACTTTTGCTAAAGAGGTCACTCCCTGTGAAGGGATCTCGGCTCTTTCCTCGTCGAATGAGGTGCAGGATATTCAAACTGAATACCTCGATGCAAAGAAAAAATAGTCGACAATATTAAAGTTATTACCCTCACGCAAACTTTTACTCAAGGGATCACTCCCGGTGAAGGGATCTCGGCCCTTGCCTCATCGAATGAGGTGTAGGATATTCCAAACTGAATACCACTATGCAAAGAAAAAGAGAACTTCTGTAATGTCAGTTTTTAAAGCTTGGTTCCAACAACATCTTTTAGGTTTATTATCTTGCATTAATTAAAATTAATGCAGTCCCATCAAATTTGTAACCTATCACACCAGAAAAGAATGAAAATAAAATGTACGTATATGCCATCCGCATTAGCCATGGGGCCCCGTCATCACCCGTTAGGTTACTTAACTAACGACAGAGCGGGGGCTGGACTAGCGCGGGTGCAAAACATATACAACATCTACTAGTATATATATAAGTATATATAACATTCATCCCAGGCATGATAATAAACAACATCACAGATAACAATACATAATGGTGGATTCTTGGAGCCTCGGGTTTCATTTGAGCCGCAAATAAAACCCGACGTTCCCTGTTGTGTGGATAGCCTATGCAATGTAAACCTGTACCCCCTACGAGTGCGGCGAATAGCCCTACCAATTCTAGAATGAAGCCCCCTCCGTCTCGACGCCATGAGAATGAAACCCCCTCAGTCTTTACGCTATGAGATGCGGGCTTGTTGCCTTCTAGAATCCGGCTATTCATGCACTCCACCGCGGGGTAATCCTAGTACAGAATATTGAAAAAAATAATATGTACAAACGATGACATCGACCTCAGCCCGGTCGTGCCCCAAAATAATATACAACCTGGAAAAGACGGCAGTCCACATGTCGGACGCTCGCCCCGCAATAACAAATGTACAAATGAATTGTAAACTGTATTTCTAACGTTGCACCACATGCTATCCACCACGACAATCCAACCACAATCACAGCACAAGCACACAACATCAACGCGAATGTCACGTTCGCAAAACCCGTCTAAAGGAACATATAGCAGTTAGACGAGTTTTACCGATCGAGTGACATTCCCGGTCGCAGATAAAAGTGAATGTACTGAAAATAAAATACGTATTTTAAAATTACGATCGACTAAACTTTCCAAGTGGGCCCCAAGTATTAAACCAACACTGTAACAAATCTGGGCCTAAAAAATAACCAGAAACCATAATTTCCAACAAATGAGGCCCAGAAGAAAATTTGACCACGTGGGCCCCAAAACGGCCGCGGATCCGTCGCCAATAGGGGGTTTGCGCGGCGGATCCGCTGCGGTTTAGAGGGATCACGTGACAATTTTTCTTCTGTGGTCTTAAAAAAGCCTGCATGATTTTCTGAGAGCAAAAAATTGATTTTTCGAGCACTTTAAAAATCGACAGAAACATCATGTGAGGAAATGCAGTTTTTGAAAAATCCAGTCGATTGTTATTCTAAACACGATTAAACAAGCTAGTATAGGTTTTATGGGCGGCTCTGATACCATGAAGGGTTACCCTAGTGCCCCGGCCAACTTCCGTGGCCAAATGCGGAACAAAAATTTTCTTGCGAACAAAAACTTGGCAGTAGAATAAAACTTAACCGGATCTTTTCCATAAAACTAACTAGCTAAAGAAGAAGAGCTATCTACTATGATAGAAACCTCACCAAACGAACCAAGTCCTTCGGTCTTCTTTCTTTATCCTTAGCTCCTAGCAAGCGCCTTGAACATGCTTGAACTTCTTTCCTTGCTCTGTCGGTCCTCTGGGATCGAGCTTGTTCTCTGACCTTCCTTGGTCCTTGATGATCCACCCGGGGAGTATGATCCATGGCTCTAGCTCTTTACAAAATATCAAAAGAGCAACTAGAGAACTTGAGATGCTAGTCTAAGTAATCTAGGATGTAGTGGAGGGTGTCTAAGTGTTTGCTATCTCTTTTCTAACCTCTTCACTTATTTCTCAACACATGAGAATGTTAGTGAAGAGGAAGAGGATGAAGATGGAAGAAAGCAAGAGGAGGGAGGAACTCAAGAAAGATGAGAGCTCAAAGAGAAATGAAGCATGAAGTGAGAGAAAATCACACACCTTAGTTTTGTGTGTGAATTCTTTCAATAAACAATTAACAACCATGCTTCAATAGTAACTCCAAATGAATTATAAATTTATTTGTGAATTATTAAAGCATGGTCATCACCATTCCTCCCATACCTTTTACTTTACACCTCATTTCCAATTATCAAATAAAAGGAAAATCCAAAATGAGATGGCCACCTTCTAGAAGGAAAACTGTAATAAATACGGATTTCCAACTACTGTACAAATATACCGGCAATCAGATAAAAATCCGAACGCCCAAAAGAGATAGAATAACACGAAGAACGTAATACCAGAATATATATATCGAAATACATATATGTAAATTATTAAATCAATACCTGATTTAATAATCCGGCTCAAACCCGAGCCGGCTGGTATTACAAACTGTCTGATCGAAAATCCGAGTACCAAGTACATCAATCGATCGAACCCTGCACGTATCCAATACGGCTACTACATCATTTTGCCTGGATCAGGGAAACTCTCTGTGTGGGATTCTAAAGACTCGACAGTACTCTGGCAGTGGGTTTAACCACAAGCACGTCAGCGGCACTAGCTGTACGTAACGGCTGTCCAGGTACCTGTCGAAAAGGAAGGCCGACGAGCAAACTCATATGGATCTCCTACTGAGCCTATCCGTGACAATATCCGTACAGTCCGGTCTCTTCGTCAAAGAGTATCGCATACCAGGTCTAGGGGATGGTGAACGTCAGACCCTAACAACCTGATAAGTCATGCCGATATGGCTCAGGACCAATCCGGGAAACTATTGATCAGCCTATCAGTAGATCCCAACTGCCTTGGCCAAGGTCTTATGGTCCTGACCAATCGAATCACAGTGCGATATCGACTCCCTATACCGGGAGAGACGAATCCCCGACAATCGCTCACTGCCTCCATGTGGCTCGGGACTGAACCCAACCAAAACCTGTTTGCACTACTCAGTAGAGCCGTGGTAGGGTAGTGATCAAAGTTCAGTGGGAACTCGCACGAGACAAATGCCGATCTCAGGTCCAAAGACAAACCTGTACACATGTCACCTAAAAACTTCCATCTGACGATAGGTATAGTACTATATGGAAGTTCTCGGCGAGTCCGTCCAGTGTACTCACACCCAGTGAGCACCTGTATATGATCTTAGGTGCATCAGACCAATGGCTGCGGGACCAACCATCCCCCGACGGGGCAAGAAACGTACACACCAGTCTACTCTGGAGTATCAGTGCCCAGTCTCGATACTCACGCGACTAGGGACCATTTAAGGATGTGCTTATGGACTACCCTGCTCCTACAAGTATGATCGCCATCACAACGCGGGTAGTCAAGCAAGATCCTAGGGGCTTTATCAACATGTAACCGCAATATGTAATAACGAGTATGACATATGCCATGTTAAGATAAAGACAAACCACAATAGTATACTACCGTATCGAGTCTTTATCAATATGTGCAAACCAGATATAATAACAATAAATACACATATCCCGATAAAGACAAGTCAAATAATATACTATAAAACTGAGCAAGATTGTTCTGTACATACATATCCCTAGTATCCATATGTATACATATACAATACTGGCCTCTAGGGCATATACATCCAACAATAGCCGGGTTATCGAATCAAGTGTTGATCGATAAGTTGTTACATATGATATTAGTCGGTTATATGTGATATAGCCGGATTAATAAATCAAGAGTTGATTTGATAACCTAATGTATAATTATATATTTGATATATTAATTTACATTAACTAGTATAAGCTCACTTATGATTTCTTTCCTCACTTTGTGCATAAGTATATATGTGATATATATTTGTGTACATAATTTTGTGTCATGCTTGATGATACATGCAACTTGGGTGTGTGTATGACTTACACCATGCTTGGTTTAATTGCAAGGGTTTTTAATTATTTTAGTAATTACAAATGGTGGCATTTTGTCATGACAAATAGCTTGTAGAAGCTTGTAGTCTTCATTGACCAAGTCCACATTTTTGTTTTGCCTAAGATATTTGTTAACCCAACCAATTAAACCTAGCCATGGTTAACTCTCTACAATGGTTAATATATGATACTAACTCACTTAGGGTTGCCATTATCCTATGGATAATGATCATGAGTTCATTCTTCTTCTTCTTCCTCAAAGCTTTGTAGCTTCAATGGAGATGTGAGAAAAAATGTGAGAAAATCAATTCTAAAGTGAGCCCACTTCCTACTTCATCATCCTCTACTACTTGCCATTTAGTATAGGGTGTTTGCTTCACTAATTCCATGATTAGTGAAGAGATAGCTTGGGTTAGTGTCTCCTCGACGTAGATCATCTTCGGCCCCGAAGACTTCGATGCAAGCATATTCGTTTCTTCATGGGAGCCTCTCTAGAGTCCGGGACTACATGATCGCAGCGAAGGGACTACTACATGGAGCTAATGAAGTGAAGGACCGGTCTACAAAGATTGTATTCCTTGTTCACTTTACTTGCAAAGTGTTTGTATTTAATATTCCGTCGGATTTCTAGTATATGATTCTAGGGTTAGGGTTAGCTAGAATGGCAAATTTTTGAATTTGGCATGGATGATGCCTCCCGACACCTTGCTGCCGTGCTAGGCAACCCTGCAGTGGTATCAGAGCTACTAGGCATTGGATGTCGACCTATGGGGGGTTCTCACTGTGTGACAGTGTGGAGAAGTATATGCTCTTACCCCCAGGGTGTCTCGAGACCTGAAGGTGTTCCGGCGGGTTGTAGTCCTCGCGAGGGGGCATGCATAAAAAGTAGTTGCTGAGGGACCCGTTGGTGGCACAGCGACCCCATTGGATGGGGTGGCTGCCTGACCAACAGTGGTATCAGATCCATGCAAGAAATTTAGACGGATTTTGTTAGGATCACGAAACCGAAATACTCCGAAACATGAAACATGAAAATATAGTTTCTGTCGATTTTAAAAAGTCCTCTAAAAATTTTTTAAACAACTGCAGAATGTTGTATGGGATGCAACATGGACACACTAAAAAAATTTAGCCCCTCTCCTCGGAAAATGGCCGACCACATGCCTAGGTTTTCCGGCCTGCTCGGCCACTTACATTTTGGGTTAAATTTTTGGGTGTGTTCCAGAATCTGGGTTTTGGTGTTTCGGGTGTTATTTGTTTTTCTAAGTTTGCATGTAATGTGATCTTACACTATAAGCAATTCGGAGTGTTTTGTATTCGTAGTTTTAACATTGTTTCGGGTTGTCACATATTGTCTAGGCGAAGTTAAAAAGTTTGATCGAATGTCAAAAACCTATTTTTACAAGTCTAACGTATTCGGAAAAACATGCAAGTAATTCTATGAACCCTCTAGAAGAATGAAACCCTAACTCGACTTTTTGGATCGCAGAACCGCGGTCATGCCTTAGGGTTTGCCGCAGTTCCGTGGCGACATGAGTGAGGCTTGGGTTTGCCCTTCTACGGCTGGTGCATATGTACTTTGGCATATTCTAGGTATTATTAAACCGTGCTCAAGTGTTGAGCTCTCGGGGAATTGTGGGACTTTGATGATTCGATCGAAAAGTTTAACGTCGTCCGGGTATCATGTGATGCGATACAATATTTGGAATCCACAAAAGTAGTTATGAGATAACTAGTTTGAATTTTATAAATCTAGCAGTTTAGTCTCATTTGATCGGTTGCCACGGGATTTTGATGTGATCAAAAGTCCATCGCAATCACGTAGCGTACGCGGATACTCGCCGGGTAACATTATTAGATAGCCACGCCCCATAGCCCCGACAAAGTGACTGTAGGAGAACCCCGTCGCCAAAAGCATTCGTTCGGATGCTCGCGGCAGCGGTGTTCCGCCTTAGTGCACTTCATCGATGGCATCGGGGGTGCGGCCGTCTACTAAAGTTTTCGACGAGCATTCGATCAGGATGTCGGGAATCTTGTTGAATTGCCCGGCTTGATATTAAAAGGTGTTTTGAATATCGAGACTAAAATGCGGGGTTTATAATTGTTAGGCATATGATGTCTAAGGAATTCATTTGGTTAGGCATGAAATCCAAAGTATGAGATACGTTGGGTTTATGATGTCTAAGGTGGTTGCGGATTCCAACTGTTGTAGTTTTTCACTTTCTTTTCTGCGAACGTAAGTGTAATATGTAATGTATCGTAGGTTTCGTTGCTATACGTCAACGACAATTGGGATACGCATATTTACTTATGTTGATGACATGTGATGTTATGTGTTGCTGTGATATGTTATATTGGATCATCGTGTTTTGAATAGCTGGGGGTTTTATGTGAAATGAGAGTTTTTCATTTTCATTCATGTAAAATTCATTATATGTAATATTCTTTTATTGGAGTACTTCCGGGGTGAGGATGATGTCACCATTGTATATTATTTACTTTTCCGCATTATGATAGACCCAAGGCGGGGAGCACAAGTAACCGGGTTCTGGGGTCCAGTGGGAGACCATCTCGAGAAGTCGAGACCGGGTCTCCTAACTCTAGAATTGGTAGGGTTGCTTGCCACTCTCGTAGGGGTCTAAGGATGTAGGCTTGGCTATTTATCAAGACCGTGGATCCGTGTTTTATACAGGCTTAATTTAAAACACGGAAATCCTAGTATATCCAATATTTCATATGTTATCTTCTGCTTCTCTGTGATGTGATCACTGTGATATGTTCAGACGAATGCCTAAATATTATATATATGAGATATAATTAATATTGCTGCTTTCGTTTCATATGTGATGCTTGAGAAGCATAATAAATGGGACTTCATTAATGAGATTAATGAAATAAAAGAAACCTAAAGATGTTGTAGAAACTTGTCTAGAAAACTGGTAGCTCTAGTTCTTGCTTTGCATAGCGGTATTCCTTGTAGAATATCCAGCACCTTATTCGATAAGGAAAGAGCCGAGATCCCTTCACCGGGAATGACCTCTTTAGCGAAACTAGCAGATGCTACAAACTCGGTTTGTCTTTTGATTGCTTTTATAGTTTTTTCTTTGCATAGTGGTATTTGTCAAATATCCTGCATCTTATTCGATAAGGAAAGAGCCGAGATCCTTTCACCAGGAGTGATCTCTTTAGAAAAACTAGTAAAAGCCTAAAAAACACTCCATTATAAAATTCACTCGATTCTACAACGATATCAAGTTCATTACGCAAAAGGTTTTCATAAAAACATGTTGTAGCCCTCCATCATTTTAGATAAGTCCTACTTAGTATTCGTGCTATGTTTGTTGACCTCCGTCAAGGCGTAGTGTGCGGTAGCTGACTAGTATTTATCTGCTGCATATGATGCGATTGTTTTAGGGTAGTCGTACGATCTTGTTGACCTCCGTCAAGAGTCGTGCGGGTGGGTTTAATTCAATCAGGAAATGACGGGTTGAACTTGACTAGTAGCCTATGGTTTGTTGACCTCCGTCAAGGTCATAGGACGCTAGGAGCAAAATATTATCGGGAATTTCAAGTGTTGAAATTTGCAATGAGATTGCATACCTCCTATGAGATAGTTGGATCCCGATACCCACTGCGAGTAAGAGTTACTCCTGGGAGAGATTTATACATCACAATTAGCCGATCAAGTAGGTGTCTAGAAAGGTGTTAACGGGGTTATGCTTCTGGGAAAATGAGGTTTATTTTAATTAGGTCCGTGCGAAAGCACGGGGAACCTCCCTCAAAGTACCGACACTGGCCTGGCCGAAAGATTGATGAACTTGTAAGGTGTAATTAATCCCGGCTAGTCTTACCTTTTAGGGTTTGAAGGTAGATTTGACTAAAACAGTGGGAGCCATCCTGATTAGATAAAATAATAACCAATCTAATCTTGTAAGAGCGCACGCAGAGTGTTTTCTTCTCTCTCTCTCCAGGTAGCGACCATGTCACGCCTTAATCAAGATAATAATATGGATGTATTGACCGAACCCGCTTGTTATACTGAGCTGGGGAACGTTGGTCCCGCTCCAACTTATAATTGTTATAAGACCGAGCAGGAAATAGGGAATTACCAGAATTCCCGTGCCGCCCTAACGAAGAAAGTACATGATGATGCATCTTCTTCGGGTGTGTTCAATACCGAGAACTGTTTTTCAGTATCCTTTACATCCTGGGTATGAGATACCGGATCAGGATCCCACAAATGTAATTTGTTACATGGGCTACAGATAGGTAGAGAACTGAGAAAGGGTGATAAGTTTCAAGAGTTGTAAACGGTGCAAGTGTTGCAGCCAAGTATGTTGGCAGTTATCACCCTGTATTACCAAATACATTGATTCCGAACGAATGTTATTAGATACCGAATCTGATATACAACATCATATCAGTCTCTTTATTTAGTAAAGAAGGATATAATTTTGTATTGTTGGATAATGTTTTGAACATTTCCTACGTCAAGAGTTGATCGGTTCAGGCACGTTATCTAAAAGCATATACATTCTAAATCAAACCACAGTTCTTAACGTACAAAACACACACAAGAGGAAGAGTTCAGAAATGAAAGAATCCTTCTTGAGGTATTGTAGACTAGGTCATATCAATACGACCCGACTAGCTAAGTTACATTAAGATGTATATTTAAATCAGTTTGAATATACATCTTGTGAAACTTGCCAGTCATGTCACAAAGATAAGATGACCATATCTCCATTTACTGGAAACAGAGAAAGAGTCAGTGAACTCTTGGGATTGATACATGATGATGTATGTAGGTCCCCTATCTACACATGCCAGGATTAGTTCTTTGTACTTCATTACATTCACTGATGATCTCTCAAGATTCACACATGTGTTCCTGTTGAAACACTAGTCCGAAGCTTTTGAGAAATTCAAAGAATATAAGTCAGAAGTAGAGAACCACAATGGGTATAAGTATTATGTCCTTTGATGTGATCAAGGAGGAGAATATTTGAGCACGGAATTCCTGGACTATTCTAAAGGAGAATGAGATTCTCTCTCAGCATTACTCCTCCGTATACACCATAGCATGTTGGTGTATCGAGGCGGAGCAATCGTACCCTATGTGATATGGTGTGCTCTATGATGAGTACTACTGAGTTGCCTATTTCCTTTTTGGGGTTATGCATTTGAGAACCTGCATACCTATTGAATTGGGTTCTAACCAAATCAGGTGCCTACCACTCCATATGTGATATGGTATGGAAAGAGCCCTTCTCTTAACGATGTTAAGATTTGGGGTTGTCCGGCCTATGTCTAAAAACAAAATCCGGACAAGCTCGAGGCAAGGTCAGTTCTGTGGAAGTTTGTTTGATATCCTAAGCATTCATAAGGGAATATCTTCTACCACACCGAGGAATAAAAAGTGTTTTGTTTCTCAGCATGCCACCTTTTGGAAAGGGAATTTCTTGTGAAGAAATTAGTGGTCATGAGGTAGAACTGGAAGGAGTTCCAGCTATACAAACTGCAGCTGATGATTTGGTAGAACCGGAGAATTCAATAGTTCCCGACGAACCTTAGCCTCTCCGCCGATCTGGTAGGGCTCCTCATCCACTTGAGAAATACTTCGGTTTTCTCAATGACAGTGGGAGCGAGGATTGCATCATGAGATGATGACCCAACTAGTTTTGAGCAGGCCATCAAGAGTGGTGACTCTGTGAGAATGGATGGATGCTAAGCAATCTGAGATGGAATCCATATACACCAACAAAGTATGGACTTTGGTTGCTATATCTGAAGGGTTAAATCCCTATCAGGAGCAAATATATCTTGAGAAGATTACTTGGTGTACATGGAAAAGTTGAGACTTTCAAAGCTAAGGCTTGTTGTAAAAGGTTCTCGTCACTGACCAGGTGTAGATTATGATGAAACCTTTTCTCCGGTAGCTATGCTTAAGTCCATCCGGATCCTACTTGCCATTGCTACATACCATGACTACGATATCTGGCGGTTGGGTGTCATGACTGCTTTTCTAAATAGCGATTTAGAAGATAGCGTCTATAAGTACACAGCCAGAGGGCTTCGTAGATAATGGGAGCAGCGGAAACGTGTGCAAGTTTCTTTATGGGTTAAAGCAGGCATCGCGGAGTTGGAACATCTATTTTGATGTGGTAGTCAAAGAGTTTGACTTCATCAAAATGGTAGATGAACCTTGTATATACAAAAAGGTAGTAGGGAGTATGGTATTGATCCTCGTATTGTACGTGGATGACATACTCTTGATAGGAAAGGAGTTTCCTATGCTACACTCGGTCAATCTCCTCTTATCACAAGGATTCCCCATATAGGATCAAGGTGATGCCTCCTAAATCCTGGGTTTTGGATCTATGAGATAGATCTAATTGGATATTAGCAACCATGGGTGAGTTAACCTTTGTAGAGACTAAACTATAGCTTCCAGGATGGTAAGGTCAACTAAATCAAGTGAAGCTCCATCTAATTGGATATCAATCGATCCTGGGGAGAATCACTGGATAGCTTCCAGGGTGGTAAGGTCAACTAAATGTCAGTCACAGGCATTGTCTTTACCCTCAGTAGAGGGACGGTATGTTGGAAGAGTTCCGAGCTAGATACCGTGACAAACTAGACGATAAAGGCTGGATACATCGCCACCAAGGATGCTACCAATCAAGGTGATGCCTCCTAAATCCTGGGGAGATTCTTTTCTTTTCTTTTCTTCTTCTTCTTCTTCAAGAAGAAGAAAAGCTTGCTAGAAATTTTCAAGTGAAGAAATAGAGTGAGAAATCCAAATCCAAAGTGAACCCACTTCCTATTTCATCATCCTCTACTACTTGAAAATTTCTAATATACTAAATCAAGTGAAGCTCCATCTAATTGGATATCAATCGATCTTGGGGAGAATCACTGGATAGCATCCAGGGTGGTAAGGTCAACTAAATGTCAGTCACAGGCATTGTCTTTACCCTCAGTAGAGGGACGGTATGTTAGAAGAGTTCCGAGCTAGATACCGTGACAAACTAGATGATAAAGGCTGGATACATCGCCACCAAGGATGCTACCAAAGAGCCAGTCTGGATGTACAATAGTTCATGAGATGAATGTAGAGTTCCTAGGCACACTAACAAGGTTCTACAAGGAATCTACCATACCAAAAACAAATTTTTATGTGCCGAACAACCCTAAGTAAGATCGTATACTAGAGATTATGCGAAACTAATAGCAAGTAAACAACTTTACTTCTAAGGGTTAGGGATTACAACCTTTGTAGATCCGGTCCTTCACTTCTAAAGCTCCGTGTTGACGTCCCTTCACTGCGATCATCGAGATCCCGGACTCTTGTGACGGTTTCCTCGGAGAAATGAACGGGCTAGCTCGTTGACTTCGAGGCCGAAGATGATCTACGTCGAGGAGACTCAAACTCAAGCTCCATCTTCACTAGGTCATGAACTTTGTGAAGAGAACACCCTAAACTAAATGGCAAGTAGTAGAGGATGATGAAATAGGAAGTGGGTTCACTTTGGATTTGGATTTCTCACTCTATTTCTTCACTTGAAAATTTCTAGCAAGCTTTTCTTCTTCTTGAAGAAGAAGAAGAAGAAAAGAAAAGAAAAGAATAAGAATTATATAAAAAGAATAATCAAGTGAAGTCTATCATAATGCAACCATGGGTGAGTTAACCTTTGTAGAGACTAAACTATAGTTTAAGTTAATGGTTTGGTTAATAAAAATCTTATGCAAAACAAAATGAGTGGACTTTGTCAAAGATGCTTAAAAGCTTCATGAAGCTTCAAGCCAAGACAAAGAAAGCCACCATTTTGTTTTACCAAAATAAATAAAAAACCTAAACCATTATCTTAAATATGGTGTAAGTCATACACACACCCAAGTTTTCATGTATCATCAATCATGATACAAACTAATGCACAAACATATATCTCATATACAACTTGTGCACATTAAGTGAGAAAATCAAGTTTAAGTGAACCAATACTAGTTAATGTAAAGAAATATATCAAATATATAATATTACATTAAATCATTAAATCAACACTTGATTTAATGATCCGGTCATATCGCATATAACCGACTAATATCCAGTGTATCAATATATCGAATCAACACTTGATTCGGTAACCCGGCCATATCTCATATAACCGACCGATGATACAAATCGCGAGAATATAATACAGTATACATACTGGTATTAATCTCAGTCCCGCACATATCTCATATGCGCTCCTATTTCGTTTCGCTTGAGCCAGGAAACCTCTGTGTAGGACTCTAAAGACTCGTCAATACGCCGGCAGTAGGTGGTGATCATATCAATCACCCACAAGCGGCAAGCGGTCTGCTAAATGTAACGGCCACCCGGGTAATGAGCGATCAGAAGATCAACGAGCAAGCCTGCTCACACTCCTGCAAATCCAATCATTAACACTTACCGCACAGTCCGATCTGTTCGTCTGATATGTCGCATATCTCGCCTAGGGGCGGTTAACGTCAGACCCCAGTAGCTTGATAAGTCATGCTGATGTAAGGTATATAACAAGTATGAAACTACTGATAACACTTACCAGTAAATCAGTGCAACCCTGGCCAGGGATTTCCAGTTATGGCCAGTCGAGCATAGCGCAATATCAACCCCCAATACCGGGAGAGACGAATCCCCTCCTATCGCTCATTACCTCCATGTGAATCGGGACTGTACCCAAAAACCACCTGTTTGCATGACTCAATAGAGCCATGGTAGGATGGAAATCAAAGCACAGTGGGAAACACACAAGACTCTATGACGATCTCGGGTCAACAGACTAAGCTGTACCAGTGTCACCAGAGAACTGCCATCTGACGTAAGGTATAATACCATCTGGGAGTTCTTGGCGAGTCCGTTCAGTGTACCCAGTCTCCACTGAGCACCCGCATACCATCTCTGATGTCAAATACCAATGGATATGGGATCATCCATCGCCCATCTCATGGGTCGAGAAGATATACACTAGTCTACTCTGGAATATCGATGCCCCATCTCGATATTCCCACGACTAGGAACATTGAAGGATGTACTCATGGACTACCCAGGCCCCACTAGTATGATCTACATCATAGTCCTACAAGTCGAGTACACATCCTAAGGGCTTTATCAATATGTAACAGAGAGACAGTAAGTATACATGTTAAGATAAAGAGCAACCAGATAGCGTACTATCATGTCGAGCAAGAAAGTCCTACCTATATATGTCCCAGCATCCACTACAATATACATTTCATGTACAGTAATGGCCTCTAGGGCATACATATAGCTAACAATCTCCCACTTGCATTAGGGCCATCTGTAGCAGTGGTTGCAGTATCTCATACTTAACCATTCCAAAAAAAAAATTCTTTCTCTGGGAAAAGGCCTTTGTGAGTGGATCCGTTGTGTTGTCTTCTGAGTTTACTCTCCTGACCTCGATCATCCTGGAGATCAACTGTCTCCATGATCAGGTGATACTGCCTTGGAATATGTCTGGGTCACTGATGGGACCGTGGTTCCTGGGTCAAAACCACACCTCCATTATCTCACAATGGTAGGAACCTAGTTCACCTCATGAACTAATATACACCCAAACTTCCTCTTTGGTAGTATCTTTGATAGCGATGTCACCAGCGTTTATTGTCTAGTTTGCCACGGTATCTAGTTTGGAACTCTTCCAACATACTGTCCCTACACTGAGGGTAAAGACAATGCCTGTGACTGACATTCAGTCAACCTTACCACCCTGGAACCATTCCAGTGATTCTCCCTGGGATCAATTGATACTATCTCACTACACCCAGTGAGAATCCTAACATCCATTTAGATCTATCTCATAGATCCAAAACCCAGGATTTAGGAGGTATCACCTTTATCCTATATGGAGAATGCTTGTGATAAGAGGAGATTGACCGTGCGTAGCATAGGAAACTCCTTTCCTATTAAGAGTATGTCGTCTACGTACAATACGAGGATTACCACCATACTCCCTACTTCCCTTTTGTATATACAAGGTTCATCTACCATTTTGATGAAGTCAAACTCTTTGACTACCACATCAAAACAGACGTTCTATCTTCGCGATGCCTGCTTTAATCTGTAAAGCAACTTGCACAAGTTTCCGCTGCTCCCACTGTTTACGAAGCCCTCTGGCTGTGTTCTTATAGATGTTCTTTTCTAAATCAATATTTAGAAAATTGGTCATGACACCCAACCACCAAATATCGTAGTTATGGTATGCAGCAATGGTAAGTAGGATCCGGACGGACTTAAGCATAGCCACTAGAAAAGGTTTCATCATTATCCACGCCTGGTCGATGACGAAAACCTTTAACAAATCTAGCTTTGAAAGTCTTAACCTTTCCATCTATACCAAGTAATCTTCTCAAGATATACTTGCCCCTGATGGGGATTTAACCCTTCAGATATAGCAACCAAAGTCCATACTTTGTTGGTGTACATGGATTCCATCTCAGATCGCTAAGCATCCAGCCATTCTTACAGAGCCCCTACTCTTGATGGCCTGCTCGAAACTAGTTGGATCATCATCACATGATGCAATCCTCGCTCCCACAGTCATCGAGAAACCAAAGTATCTCTTGGGCGGATGAGGAACCTTACTAGATCGGCGGAGAGGCTGAGGTTCGTCGGAGACTATAGAATCTTTTGGTTCTGTCAAATCATCAGCTGTAATTTGTATAGCTGGAAATCCTTCCAGTTCTACAGAACTGACCTTGTCTTGATCTTGTCCGGATTTTGCTTTTGACATAGGACAACCCCAAATCTTAACTTGCTTAAGAGATGAGCCCTTCCCATACCATATCTCATATGGAGTGGTAGGCACTGATTTGATTCGAACCAAATTCAATAGGTATGCAGCTTCTCAAGTGCATAATGTTAGTGTATATGCCTTAGGGGCCATTATTGTATCATACTTGCATGTATATTACTTAATGGAAGCTTGGGATATTCACAGTTGTATATACAGTCTTGCTAAAAATGGTAGTATGCTACTTGGTTTGTGTCTACTTTAATATGTGCATATGTTTCTTGTAACGTATCACTTTTACATATTAGTAGAGCCCATAGGATCTTTGCTCGATTACCAGCGTTGTGATGGCAGTCACACTAGTGGGGGTTGGGTAGTCTGTAAGCAATATCCTATACATGTCCCTGGTCGTTGGATTATCGAGATAGGGCATCGATATTCCGGAGTAGACTAAGTGTGTATGCTTCTCATCCCAGTTGGGGAGATGGTCTGTCCCACAGCCATCAGTACGTCGTACTGGAGATAGTATACAGGTGCTCGTTACGTTACGGGTACACCGGACAAGACTCGCAGGGGAACTGTTGGTTGGTATTATACCCATCGTCAGTTAACAGTTCCCAGGTGACATGAGTACAGCATAGTCCGCAGACTTGACACTGCTACTTCGCCTCGAGTGTGTCCCACTGTTCTTAGATTGCTACCCTACCACGGCTCAAAGGAGTCGTGCAAACAGGTAACAGTTGGATGCAGTCCCGAGCACTTGGAGGCAGTGGCGGTTAGATAGGATTCGTCTCTCCCAGTATTGGGAGTTGATATCGCGCTGTGTCAGAGAGCCATTACGCAAAGTCCCTCGCCAGGGCAAGCGAGATTTACTGGTAGGTTCCAGTAGTTTCTCAGGGTGTAATGGGCTACGCTCCGACATGACTTATACCGCTATTAGGGGACTGACGCTTGCCGCCCCCTAGGCTCGATATGCGATAGTCTTAGACGAACAGACCGGACTGTACGGAGATTGTCATATCTGGCTCAGTAGGAGTTCGGATGGGTTTCCTCATCGGCCTTCTTATCGACATCTACCTAGGAACCGTTACGTACAGCTAGTGCCGCTTGCGGTCTGTGGTTAAACCCACTGCCAGTGTAGTGTCGAGTCTTTAGAGTCCCACGCAGAGGGTTTCCCTGCTCCAGGTAAAACGATATAGAGGTCGTATGGTTTTACGACAAGGGTTTGGACGCATACGTGTTTAAACGCACATGCGACATTCGGACAGTTTTTACTAGCCGGCTTTGGTTTAAGCCAGATTCTAGTATCGGGTTATTGGATTTATACAGTCTAAAGTTTTTCCGTGTTTTCATGGATTGGAGGGGCGTTCTCGTAATTTTTCGGAAAGCTTCTAGAAGCATGGTGACTTGGAGGGTAAGGTGGCATTAGCATTAATTGATTTTGTGACTTATGAGATGAATCATTCAAGTGAGTTAATGAAGCTTTTATTGTTTAATGACTCACTTGATGATTCATTGCACATATTTAATGAAGCATGATGATAATGCATTTGAATTATTCATTTGATAATTCTTTATGCTTCATAATATATTAGAAGTGAGAAACAATTTCAATTCATTCTTATCATCACCTTCTCTCTCCTCAAGCTCTCTCATTCTTGAAACCCTAACCCTAACCTCTCATGTATTAAGATCAAAGGTTAGCTAGACTAATACATCCATAACCTCACTCTATATCCCCTAGATAGCTTAGATTAGCACTTTGAACAACCTAGTTATCTCAAGTTAGAGATCAAGCTTGGCGTAGGAGATCTCGGGTGGATCGTCTTTGACTCGAGGAAGCCGTTGAGGTGCCGATGTTCCAAGGAGCCTACAAGGAGTGGAGGACAGCGATGAAGACCCGAAGGATAAGTAACGTGAGGTATAACTTCGAATCCGAGTAGTTAAACCTCTCGTAGTTTGCTAGTAACGGTATAGATACGATTCATGCGCTCAAGTCCGTGTTACGAAGCTTTGATAATCGTTTTTCATATATTCCGCCTCCCCGCAAGTTCGTGGGGTGCGTGAGTGACATGGACTTACAGTGGTATCAGAGCCAACTAAACCATTACTAGCTTGTTAGCAACTAATTAGAAGTTCGATCGACGGAAAACACGAAAACGAAACCCCGGGACCCCTAAGTTTCTGTTAATTTTAAACATGCCTGAAAAATTATATGATATGCCTTAAAATCACAGCAGGGAAATATAAGAAACCTCCCATTATCTCAAAACCATGATGGTGGCAATAGGCTTTGACTTAGAAATCTTTTACATATCTTCTCCTTTCGAAAGACCTACAGTACGGATCGCGTTCCTAGGTCAACGGGCTTTGACTTCGTTGATCAACCACCCCAATTGCAAGGGCTTTCTTGATGGTGGCAATAGGCTTTACCTCTTCCCCTACCCGGTAGGAAGCCCCGAAAGACTCTATCTATGTTCGTACCGGGAAAATACGAGCCCCTAACTCGGCAAGATGGCCGCGGATCCGCGGCAAGATGGTGCTTTTAGCCGCGGATCCGCTGCCGAGTCAACCCCGAGTTGACTCAGATTTGCACAGTAATTCATATTTTTTGGAGTTTTGCTTTCCTGTATATTCTGTTTCTGCCCAGGTTACTTCTGTGCTGACTTCCAATTGGGGTAGACACGGAAAATGGTTGTCGATCGATGTTCTAAGATATTTGCTAATTGGGTTTTTATCTGTAATGTTTAATGTGTTCGTAAACCCCCCCTAACTGCTAGTATGTCGGTTGGCAGGGGGTTGCACATTTCTGTAATGTTTACTGTTTGTGTATATGGACTTGATTGGAGTGTTGTGATGATTAGCCGGGGTTTGAGATGGGTTTAATATTCATTCATTCAATGTAAATGTAATATGATGTAATATTCTTTTGCGGGGCACATCCAGGTTGCGGTTGTAGCCACCGTTGTATTATTTCTTTTTACTGTTTTTTTGCTCCTAGGATAGACCCAAGGTGGGGTGTACAAACTACCGGGTACTTTAAAGTGTTTAGTGGCCTACTCACTTTGTTGAGGGAGACCGCTTCACTTCGGGAACTTGGCGGGTAGTTTGCCATACCCGTAGGGGTCTAGGATGGGGTAATGGCTATTCATCACAACTGTGTAATCCGTCTTTTATTGCAGGCTCAAAGCAAATGCGGATTGCTAGTATATCCAATAAAGTTCATCTGTGATCTGGAATGCTTATTATTGCGTCTGACGAATGTACAATATCTATATATGATAGCTATTAGACGTCACTTATGTTTTACACCCGTGCTAGCCCAGCCCCCGCTCTGTCGTTAGTTAAGTAACCTAACGGGTGATGACGGGACCCAGTGGCGAATGCGGATGGCATAAGAGGACGTGGTATTTTCGTTGTTTTCTGCAATGATAGGATAAATGATGGGACGCATTATTATAATGCAAAGCAAATAAACCAAAGTTAAGTCGTTGGAACAAATTTAAAAGAAACCACTCGGTTATTTTAAAAAAGATCAGAATTTTTAATTGCGGAGCTTTAACCACTCCTTTTAAAAAATATCAGGTTCCTTCGATTAAATCAAGTTCACTACGTTCACGGTTTTGCCAAAACCAGTCGTAGCCCTCCGTCATTTCATGTAGATAGTCAATAGTATTCAAGCTGTGTTTGTTGACTAAAATCAAGGCACAGTGTTTGGTAGCTATTGGATATTCATATGTAGCATAGATAAATGCGTTGGTTTGGGACAGTCGTATTGCCTTGTTGACTAAAGTCAAGGGTATGTACGGGTAGGTTCAAATTAACCTGGATAATGACGGGTAGAACTTGACATGTGACTTATGATTTGTTGACTAAAGTCAAGGTCATAAGAGCATGGGGAAAAAATTTATATCGGGAATTTCTAAAGAAACTGAAATTTGCAGAGAGAGCATACCATTTTGGAGTTTGATGAATGTTGGTAGGATTCCTTCAACATTATCATACGATGATATTTTGGATCCCGATCCTGCTGTGAGTATATACTACTTATCAGGAGATTCGTCACTTAACGATCAATGCTATAAACCAAGTAGGTGCCTAGAAAGGTGTCAGCGGGGCTACACCCCCAGAGAAAAGAGGTTCTTTAATTAAGGAACTTCGCGAAAGCGTTGGAAAACCTCTCTCGAAGTATCGACACTAGCCTGGCTGAATGGTTAAGTAAGTATTGTATGGTGAGAATAGTCCTGGCTAATTCTTCTTTGGTTTGAGGAAGGATTCGAGAAACAGTGGGAGCCATCCTGTTTAGATAAACTTAAAACCAATCTAAACTTGCAACAACATCATGCTAAAATGTTTTCTTCTCTCTCTCTTAATTGCAGCGACCTTGTGACCACGACTAGGTTACATCTAGATAACAGATTGACTGAATCTGACTTATTTGACTGGCAAAGGTCTGTCCAGATGTCCATTGCCTATGACAAGCTGGACCACCCTATTACTACTCAAGATCCCGACGTCCCAGGTCCAGTTTCCATTGTCACGGATATGGATATCCGTCATACAAGGGAAAAGGATAAAGCGAAAGCCAAGTGCCTCGTGTTAGCTTCAGTTGATGGTGTAAACCAGAAGCAGCACGGGAAGATGGACTCAGTTTCCATCTTTCTCCATAACAAAGATTTATATGGAGAGCAATCTCATATCGCAAGATATGAGACCTCAAACAAATTAATTCTGTTGGATATAGTGCCCTCAGAGTCAATTATTGGATCACAGGCACGTGATTGCAATGATTGAGGAGGACCTATGCCGGTAGGACAGTCTTACTCGAGATGATAGTATGCTATCTGGTTTATCTTTATCATCGTGTACTGCTTTAGGTGACCTTACGAGTCGCTATTACACGTTGATAGAGCCCCTAGGATTCTTGCTTGACTACCAGCAGTATGAGGGCGATCATATACGTGAGAGCTGGAATCTATAAGAACATCCTTAAAAGGTCCCTAGTCGTAGGAGTTTCGAGACAGGGCATCGATACTCCGGAGTAGACTAGTGTATACAGTCGAGACCCCGACGAGGGGCGGTGGCCGGTCTCACAAGCCACTGGTGTCAGTTGGTTTACCTAAGATGTATACAGGTGCTCATTGGGTTATGAGTACACCGGATAGGACTCGCCGGGAACCTGCTAGTTGGGATTATACCAGACGTCAGATAGCAGTTCCCTGGTGACATGTGTACAGGTTAGTTCATCAACCTGAGATCGTCATTTTTCTCGTGTGAGTTCCCACTGTACTTTGATTACTACCCTACCACGGCTCAAAGGAGTCGTGCAAACAGGTTTTAGTTGTGTACAGTCCCGAGCCACATGGAGGCAGTGAGCGGATCTGCAGGGGTTCGTCTCTCCCGGTATTGGGGGTGAGGTCGCGCTGTGTCTAGGAGAGCCAGAACATGAAAAGTCCTTGGTCAAGGCAGGAGATTTGCTGGTAGGTATTCCAGTAGTATCTCAGGGTGTTCTGGGCTACACTCCGACACGACTTGTACCGCTATTGGGGGTCTGACTTTTACCAACCCCCTAGGCCCGCCATACGATGCTCATAGACGAACGGACCGGACTGTACGGATATTGTCACTAACAGGCTCAGTAGGGTGTCAGGATGAGTTCGCTCATCGACGTCCCTTTTGGTCAATAGCTGGTGGCCCGTCACGTATGGCTGATACCTCTGACGTGCTAGTGGTTAAATCCACAGCCATAGTATTGACGAGTCTTTAGAGTCCACCACACTCAGTTACTCAGGTTTCGGGCGAAACGTTGTAGAGGCCGTATGGAGATATGGCAGGGTTCGATCAGATACGTGCGGTATTGCACGGATCGTGATCGGACGGTTTTTACTAGCCGGCTTTGGCTTAAGCCGGATCCTAGTATTAGATAGTGTAGTTTTGCCTCTTTGCATATGTGTTCAGTGGGAATACAAATGCGGGCATGTATTTGCAGTAGCGGGGTTTTCCTGTAATTTATTACGGGATCAGTTTTCTGAAGTTGCCAGTTTGTATTCCGTTCCGGCCGGTTTTCCTTAGTTCCTTCACGGCCGGACTTTATCGTCGGAGGGGCTAATTTGCAATTGTACAAATTAGTATTTGTGGAGGGGGTTTATTGCATTTGTGCTTCAACCATCATGAGATTCTTTTCTAGTCTTTTCCATTGCCTTTTTCATGATGGTTTTGTGAAGGGATTTGGATTAGATTTTGGTGTGACCATTTTATATATTGTTTTCATTCTTTTTTTTCTATATACATTTTTGAGATGCCTTTTTTTTCTCTCTCCAATCTTCTTCTTGAGGAGAGAGGGCCGGCCACTTTGGTGTGAAGGGGAGAATGAGAGAAAATTTCATTTTTGGTGTGAAAATATATCATCTCATTTTGCTTGCTCCAAAAATCTAAAACCCTTCTCCAAAGTTCTTGATTCCTGCATCCATGGCAACTTCTAAAACCCTAAAGAGAAAACCCACTACACTATATCTACAGCAAACCTTGGACGCGTCGGCTAGCCAACTTCGCGCCCAAGTTGCCTCGGTCCAGAGGTGGGAGCCCGTAAACGAACCCGGCTACGTGGTGCCCTTTCCGACGCGAGGACGTGACGAACGGAGATTCCGCGGGAGATCGGAGTGGAGACGAAGACCGAAGGATACGGATCGCTTGGTATAGCTTCTCTACTCTTTTCTTGTTTGCTAGTAGCTAGGTTAATGGCCCGATCCGGGTTATAAGTGCACGGTGGTGCAGGTTTGCTAGTTTGCAAAGTTTTTGTTTCCGCGTTTCCGGTGTCGGATCGACGGCCGGGGCGCCGCTGCGGACTTACAAATTCAAGCGAAGTTGGATTTTGGGTCATCTGTAGGGGACAACGTTCTTACAATGACTAGCTATATTGATGAGCTCCAGGACCTGGAGACCACGTTGGGAAACGAGTCAGATTCTGACTTGATTCTACAGTCTCTTCCTTCTACTCTGAAGGAAACCAGGGAAGTAAAAGGAAAGAGAAGGGCAAAAGTTTCGGGACAAAATGTAGTAAAAGAGGAACGTTCCTATTATTATAGGATTGGGCATTGGCAGAAAGATTGCAGGGCTTTAGAAGCCAGTAACCAGGATACGAAGCATGTTGTGGCTTCAGCCTCAAATGTGTTTGTAATTGAGAACTGTTTGTCAATTAACTCTACTTCCTGGATACTAGATACCGGAGCAGGATCTCATATCTGTAATTCATTACATGCTTTGAGAAACCATAGAGTTATAAAGGTAGGTGATTGGTCTCTCAGAGTTGCTAACGGAATGAGCGTGAACGCTGAATCCGTGGGAGAATATCTCCTAGGTTTGACAAATGAGCAGATATTGATTCTACGTAACTGTCTGTATGTACCTAGTATGACTTGTAATATCATATCAGTATCCTCACTTTCGAGAGAGGGGTATAATTTTACATTCGTAGGCGATTTAGTTCACATCCACCTAAATCAAGTTTTGGTTGGGTACGGTACATTAGATAATGGAATATACGTATTAAGTCAAGCTCAGGTTTTCAATATCCAGAACACACTTAAAAGAAAGTCTCCGGAATTAAATCAGGCTTTCTTATGGCATTGTAGACTAGGTCACATCAATGAGAGAAGGTTGACTAAGTTACATAGAGAAGGATATTTGAATCCGTTCGAATATCAATCTTATGCTACTTGTGAATCTTGTCTCATAGGAAAGATGACAAAGACTCCGTTTACTGGACACGGAGTAAGAGCAAGCGAGCTCTTGGGACTCGTACACAGTGATGTGTGCGGTCCAATGTCTACACATGCGCGAGGAGGTTATTCCTACTTCATTACTTTTACGGATGATTTCTCTAGGTATGGATATATCTTCTTGATGAAGCATAAATCCGAGGCCTTTGAGAAATTCCAAGAATACAAGAATGAAATGGAAAACCAAATAGGCAAAAGTATCAAAACACTGAGATCTGATCGAGGTGGTGAATACTTAAGTGCCGAGTTCCTGGGTTACCTAAAAGAGAATGGAATTCTCTCTCAGCTTACTCCTCCATATACACCATAACACAACGGTGTATCAGAAAGGAGGAATCGAACCTTATTGGGTATGGTTCGTTCCATGATGAGTAACGCTGAGTTACCGCGATCATTCTGGGGATATGCACTAGAATCAGCTGCATATCTTTTGAACCGAGTTCCAACCAAAACTGTGCCTACCACACCATATCAGATGTGGAGTTGGAAGAAACCCTGTCTTAAGTATCTTAAGACATGGGGAAGTCCAGCTTTTGTAAAAAGGCAGCATGCGGACAAGCTCGAGGCATGCTCAGTACAGTGTAAGTTTGTGGGATATCTAAAGAACTCCATGGGATATTGTTTCTATTACGCAGAGGAACAAAAGGTCTTTGTTTCTCAACATGCCCGCTTCTTGGAAACTAAGTTTTTAGAAAATCAGAAGAGTGGGAGCGCAATAGAACTGGAAGAAATTCCAGAACCACAAGCTATTACTGAAACCTTGGTAGAACAAGAAGGTTCAGGAGAACAGGACATCCCGATGCCACTCCGCAGGAGTAGTAGGCAGTCTCATCCACCCGAGAGATACTACAGTTTTCTCATAGACGGGGATAGAGAGGATTGCACTATCGACTATGATGAGCCTACTAGCTTCCAGCAAACCATTCAGAGCGGTGACTCGGTAAAATGGCTGGATGCAATGCGGACAGAAATGGAGTCCATGTACACTAACAAAGTATGGACTTTGGATTTTGCTCCAGATGGGGTAAAACCCGTAGAATGCAAATGGATCTTCAGAAAGAAGATTGGTGTAGATGGACAGGTTGAAACCTATAAGGCTAGACTTGTTGCAAAGGGTTTCCGTCAAAAACCTGATTTGGACTATGACTATGCTAAAATCCATTAGGGTCCTTCTTGCTATTGCTGCTTTCCACGATTATGAGATCTGGCAGATGGACGTAAAGACGGCCTTTCTAAATGGAAATTTGGAAGAGAGCGTCTATATGGATCAGCCAGAGGGATTCATTCAGAATGGGAGCAGCGGTAAAGTATGCAAGCTGCTTAAGTCCATTTATGGACTAAAGCAGGCATCGCGGAGTTGGAACTGTTGGATATAGTGCCCTCAAAGTCAATTATCGGATCGCAGGTACGTGATTGCAATGATTGAGGAGGACCTATGCCGGTAGGACAGTCTTACTCAAAATGATAGTATGCTATCTGGTTTGCCTTTATCAGTCGTGTATAGGTTCAGGTGACTGATCTCGATTACACTTTGATAGAGCCCTTAGGATCTTGCTTGACTACCAACAGTATGAGGGCGATCATATAAGTGAGAGTTGGGTGGTCTATAAGCATATCCTTAATAGTGGTCCCTAGTCATGGGAGTTTCGAGACAGGGCATCGATACTCCGGAGTAGACTAGTGTATACAGTCGAAACCCCGATGAGGGGCGGTGGCCGGTCTCACAAGCCACTGGTGTTAGTTGGATCACCTAAGATGTATACAGGTGCTCATTGGGTTATGAGTACACCGGACAGGACTCGCCGGGAACCTTCTAGTTGGTATTATATATATCGTCAGATAGCAGTTCCCTGGTGACATGTGTACAAGTTAGTTCATCGACCTGAGGTCGTCATTTGTCTCGTGTGAGTTCCCACTGTGCTTTGATTTCTACCCTACCGCGGCTCAAAGGAGTCGTGCAAACAGGTAGTTTTTGGGTACAGTCCCGAGCCACATGGAGGCACGTGGGCGGATCGGCAGGGGATTCATCTCTCCCGGTATTGGGGGTGGAGGTTGCGCTGTGTCTAGGAAAGCCATTACACCAAGTCCTTGGCCAAGGCAGGTGAGATTTACTGGTAGGTACTCCAGTAGTATCTCAGGGTGTTCAGGGCTTGTCTCCGACACGACTTATACAGCTTTTGGGGGTCTGACGTTACTAGCCCCCTAGGCCGGATATGCGATACTCATAGACGAACGGACCGGACTGTATATACATTATCACTGTTAGGCTCAGTAGGGTTTCTGGATGAGTTCGCTCATCAGCCTCCCTTGAGGTCAGTCCATAGGCAGCCGTTACGCATAGCTAGTGCCGCTGACGGCTTGTGGTTAAACCCACTGCCAGGGTGCTGACGAGTCATTAGAGTCCCCCACAGATAGTTTCCCAAGTTCGGGCGAAACATTGTAGAGGCCGTATGGTTTTATGGCAGGGTTCGGAAAATGCACGTGCGTTTACGCACGTGTCATATTTCGGGCAGATAATACTGGTGGGCTTTAGTTTAAGCCGGATCCATGTATTATACAGAGTAGATATAATATCTTTGTCTCAGTTGCATTTGTATTCGGTCGTAATACAAATGCGGGTATATTTATACAGTTACGGGGTTATCCTGAAATTCGTTTCGGGATCACTTTTGGAAGTTGCCAGTTTCCAGTTTTCTATCAGCCATCTTTTAACATTCGGTTAAAGACGGATTTATCTTTTCTTTGGAAGAGTGTGGATACTTCTAGAAGGTTCTAGAAGCGGTGAGGTGTTTTGTGACTCATGGTGCATTTATTGTGTTCACACTAGATATTTATTTGTGTTCACACTAGATATTTATTTGTGTTCACACTAGATATTTATCCTTATGGTTACCTCCCCTCTCCTACACTCACCCCCCACCTATATATGATGACCGGTCCCCTTCCCCCTCTCACTCACTCTCACTTGATGGTTGTAAAAGGATTATGATAGTTTTGGGGTGTATAGAAATTTCATTGCTCATTTCATTCCATCACCCGACTTAATTGGCAACTTCATTAACCGTTCGTCCATGGCTTTGGACGAAGCGAGACAAAGTATTCCACTCATTCTCTACATCAATCTTGGTCGTCTCTTTTAGCAAACTTGACGACCGAGTTGCCTCGAGTCAGAGGCGGGAGTCCGTTTAAAGATCCGATGACGTGGTGCCACCTGGACGAGGAGATCGGAGATCGACGAGATTGGAGCAGCCGCAATGGAGCGTGGGATGATGGTTAAAGAACGAAGGACTCGGATCGTTCGGTATAACCTTTCTTCCCTCTTTGTAGATTGTTAGTTTAGCGTTAATGGCAGATCCGGGTTATAGTATGCGATAGCGCCAGTTATAAAAGTTTTTGTTCCGCATTTTGGCGTCTGAAAGATGGCCGGGGCGCTACCGTAGACTTACATGTTATCAAAGACACGCTATTAAGCTTTACTAACTTGTGCTAACGCGTTTAAAATATCGATCGAATCGGATATCGAAAACCGCAAAATTCAAGTTCTGAGTTTCTGTTGATTTTTAAAGGGTTCTAAAAATAATTTTACATATCACAGAAAATTCAGCAGGGTTTTCTAAGAACACCATACAAATTTGGGAACGTGATTCGACAAGACCGCCGCGGAATCGCGGTCAAACCTATGGTTTGACCGCGCTTCCGCGGCTATTCAGTGAGATCGTGGCCCCAAATTTGCACAGTGGGTTCTTGTCTGGAATTTGGGGGTTTTGGTATATATCTTTTGGGCCCAGATTTTGTTACTGTTCAACAGATGTTCGTGGGGCCCACTTCGTGATATTTAGTCGATCGAAATTTAAACATGTTAGTTTACAGTACTTACATTATATCTCCGACCGGGAATGTCATTTGATCGGTAAACCGCGTCTGATTGCTATAGTTCTTTTAGACGGGTTTGCGAACGTGACATTCGCGTTGATGTTCTGTATTGTGCTGTGATGTTGCGGATTTGTCATGGTGGATAGCAGTGTGCAATGGTAGTGCAGTTTGGATTTATTTGTACATTTGATATTGCAGGGCGAGCGTCCAACTTATGGACTGCCGTTACTGCCTGTTATATAATATTCTTTTGGGGCACGACCAGGTTGAGGTCGATGTACCCGTTGTACATATTTTTCATTTTTGTACTAGGTTTTACCCCGCGACGGAGTGCACGGATAGCCGGGTTCTAGGAGGCAACAGGTCCGCATCTCATGGCTTTGAGAGGCAGAGGGGCCTCACTCTAGAATTGGCAGACTATTCGCCGCACTCGTAGGGGGTACAGGTTGACCCAAGGAGGGGTGCCCAAGATTACCGGATTCCGTGAAGTGCAGGGTGGTCCATGCACTTTGCTGTAGGGAGCTGCCTCGCTTCAGGTTTTGGCGGGTAACTTGCCGCACCCGTAGGGGTCTAGGTTTCATTGCACAGGCTATCCACACGACAGGGAAACGTCGGGTTTCAGCAGCGACTCTGTGAAACCCGGGGATCCCAGATTATCTGTATTGTTCTATGATGCTTATTACTTTTCTGTAATGTTGCATATTATCATGCCTGGAGCGATTATTGTATATTGGTTTATATACTATTAGATGTTGTATATGTTTTACACCCGCGCTAGTTCAGTCCCCGCTCTGTCGTTAGTTAAGTAACCTAACGGGTGATGACGGGACCCAGTGACGAATGCGGATGGCATATACGTACATTTTATTTTCGTTCTTTTCTGGTGTGATTATTTGATGGAACTGCGTTGATTCTGATCAATGCAAAGTAAAACAAACCTGTTTGGATGTTGTTGGAACAATTTAAAAAGTATTATTACAAGGACGTTTCCTTTTGTTTTGCATAGTGATATTCGGTTGGAATATCCTGCACCTCGTTCGACGGGGCAAGGGCCGATATCCCTTCACCGGGACTGACCCCTTGGGCAGAAGTTTGCGTCAGGGTAATAACTTCACTATAGTCGATTACATGTTGCTTTGCATCGTGGTATTCAGTGGAATATCCTGCACCTCATTCCACGAGGAAAGAGCCGAGATTCCTTCACCGGGAGTGACCTCTTTAGCAAAGGTTTTCGCCACTATATTTTTATAAAAAGCTATCAGGTTCCTTCAACGAGATCAAGTTCATTACGTTAAAGGTTTTTCGCCAAAAACCAGCCGTAGCCCTCCGTCATTTCTTATGGATGGTCAGTAATATTCAAGCTATGTTTGTTGGCTTTCGTCAAGGCATAGTGTTTGGTAGTTGCTGGGGTATTCATTTGTTGCATAGATAGATGAGTTGGTTTGGGACAGTCGTATTACCTTGTTGGCTTTCGTCAAGGGTATGTACGAGTGGGTTCGAATTAACAAGACAATGACGGGCAGAACTTGACATGTGATTTATGATTTGTTGGCTTTCGTCAAGGTCATAAGAACATGGGGTAAAAATCACATCGGGAGTTTCTAAAGAAACTGAAACTTGCCAGGCATGCGCATACCTTCTGGAGTGTGATAACGCGAGCCGTCACGTTATCATGCGATGAGAGTTGGATCCCGATTCCCACTGATGAGTTGGTTTACTCTTCGGGTGATCCCGATTGATTCTTCTTTCTGGTTTGGGGGAGAATTTGACAGTACAGTGGGAGGTTTCCGGATTAGATAAAGTGATAACCATTCTGATCTAGGTTAGAGTGTACGCAGAGTGTTTCTTTTCTCTCTCTCTTTGGCAGCGACCTTTGACCGACCCTAGACTATGACTCAGTGACCAAGTTGACCGAACCTTCTTAAAATACTGGCTTTTGGATTGTCTATGTTGCATAAGTCATTGCCACTCCTTCTTCTACCCTTTGCATTTCTCAGAACACCCCGTATTACTACGGACATCCACTTCCATTGGATAGATCCATCGTATGGTTATATACGAACTCGAAGGGACTTCTTCGAGGATGGATCCAGGTTCAGGGGAAATAGAATTGGTTTATTCAGTTGTCTTTTATTATCACCTTCTCTCAGGTTGCGAGGGCTCCTTGGTTTAGGAGAGTACACCTATTACGCATATTGGATAGTCTTCTTCCAAACCATAGGCAGGTGCCGAACGGTAGGGAATGAAGAAAACCAATTAGCCTAAGTACGGTGTATAGAAGGTAATATGTAAAGACAAAATAAAGGGATTAGAAAGAGGGCAAAGTAAGTTGCGACTGTTATCATTCACGACCAAACCGTGTACTTCATCGCCACTCCTATTTCACCTTTAAAAAGAATAAGGTATTATTCAGTTGTCTTTTATCATCACCTTCTCTCAGTTGCGAGTACTCCTTGGTTTAGGAGGGTACACCTATTATGCTTACTAGATAGTCTTCTTCCAAACCATAGGCTGGTGCCGAATGGTAGGGAAGGAAGAAAACCATTTAGCCTAACGATGGTGTACAGAAAGTAACGACTAAAGACAAATAAAGGGATTTGGAGAGATGGCAAAGAAATATACGGTTAGAGTCATGAATTGGATTATAGAAGAAGCATTACTGTGAATACCAGGATACTCCTACGAAACATTTTCATGTTTCAGTGCATTGTTAATGGAAAAACTGTTTTCCCGATTAGATATTTACTCCAGGGTGTGTATTCACCAGGTTTCATTCTCACATCTGTATGGTTTTACAGATGATGAGTGGGAGGAAGTTATTAGGAATTAGGTGATCATCCTCATTATATCGGAATTCGTTGTAATTGGTGATATTTGAGGAAATCTCCAGGGTACAGTTTTCAACCTACGATGCACAGGTTTTGAGTTATTCAACTCAGCGGACTTATACAGAGTATTGTATGTTGTGCAGTGTCCATCAGGACAAAGGGGTAGGTCCTCGTACTATGTTCTGTTTACTTATGACTTCTCTAGTTTTTAGACAAGTGTTTCGTAGAAATACAAGGTCTAAGTTTTGAGAAGTTGTGGGTATAAGAATAAAGTAGAGAACCAGATGTCGCAAATATCGGGATTCTTCAAAGAGATCGAAGATGTAGATACTTGTGATTGGTATTCAGATGATAGTAAAAGTTTTGAGAAACTTGTTTCTCTTTCAGGTTACTCATAATTGGATGGATTCCTAAGTTGAGTAATGATGATTAGCCTCTCTCCATTAAAATTGATATGCACTGGAGACAGCTGCATGATTAGAATCTGGTTCCAATTAAATAAGTGCCAAAGTTTCTATATTGGATATAGGTGAGTTGTCCAGCTTATGCTTAAAACCAGACTCTGGATAACTCAGGGCACGTTTCTGTAATGGCTGTTTGTGGGTTGGCCCAGGCTATGACGATGGTTGACTTTCTACCATCTGGAAGATCAATAGTGATATTGTTCTTGACTCGCCACAGTTTTAGTAAAATGGATTTTTCAGAAAACAGTAGTGGGAGTATGGTAGAACTGGAAGTGATTCCAGAACCGCAAACGATTACGGAAAATTTAATAGGACTTACAGATTCAATCAGGTTTGACATTCCATTAGCCACTCCGCAGATTTGGTGGGTAACCTCAGACACCCGAGAGGTACTTCGGTAGCCTCAAGGACGGTGACAGGGAGGTTCTTATCTACCCAGACTTGACACTACTGTTGTTGCAGGCTATGAGACCCGGTAGGAGGGTTGTTGTGGTCAGTGGGAGCAGCGAAAGTATAGTGGGCAAGTAGCTTATGTCTATTTATAGACTAGAGCAGTTATAGCGGAGATTGATCATCTAATTTTGATGTGACAGTCATGGGTTTGACTTCATCAGAATAGGGGATGGATCTGTTAAGAAGGTGGTAGGGTGTGATGTCTTGGTATTTGGATGAAATACACAGAGTAGGAAGTAAAATTCCTATACTACGATCGGTTGTACTGTGGTCGTCACACAGTTGTTTCTCCAGACAGGATATGGATATAATATTTGACATTCTGGTTTCTAGATCTATGGTTTTAGATCTGGATTTGGGTAGTTTTCCAATGTGGGTACTTTGACGGTATTCTAATGGTTTTTAGAATAGATGACTCCTGGCATGGTGGTGTACCTGCAGGTGATGGAGTCACCCTCTCTAAAGGTGTCTTACAGACTAAAGGGGAGAGGGATGTGCATGATTGGAAGATCACTTGCTTAGGCAATTAAGTCAATCGTGAGATGTCAAGTACCACACCAGATGTTGTCTTTGCACTGGATGCAATAAGTTTGTATTAATCCAATCCTGGAGAAACATAAGGAAGCAGTTTTAGAACATAAGTGCATGTTCTACGGATTTGATGACGGCAGCCTCCTTCAGGAGACGGTTATCATTCCAGACTTCAAAGGTGACATGGATGACAGAGTGATTGTCAGAGTTATAGTTTTCCCTCTGACGAAGGGGGCAGTATTATGGACAAGTGGTCTAAGAGGATACTGTGGGAAGCTTGGTGCTGGATACTGATTAGGTTCAGTTATCGATACAGTCTAAGAAGTTTGGATTTGGAGTTCATTTATGAACTAGGTCCCATCAGATATCCAGATATATTCTAAGACAGGTATTACTCAATTCGGGAGATGGCTTTCTCCGCGAACTTGAGATTAAGAGAGACATAGAAAGAAACATCAGGGCGGATCCACTAACTGAGGCTATTTCTCGAACACAATAGTTTTACAAACGGACTTTGTGAAACTGATTAGTAGAGGAGTTGGGTGTTGGTTTCACACGGGCTGTGAGTACGCAATATCGCAATAATTAGCCTTAAGTGCAAGTGGGAGATTGTTGGATATAGTGCCCTCAAAGTCAATTATTGGATCGCAGGTACGTGATTGCAATGATTGAGGAGGACCTATGCCAGTAGGACAGTCTTACTCGAGATGATAGTATGCTATCTGGTTTGCCTTTATCAGTCGTGTATAGGTTCAGGTGACTGATCTCGATTACACTTTGATAGAGCCCTTAGGATCTTGCTTGACTACCAACAGTATGAGGGCGATCATATAAGTGAGAGTTGGGTGGTCTATAAGCATATCCTTAATAGTGGTCCCTAGTCGTGGGAGTTTCGAGACAGGGCATCAATACTCCGGAGTAGACTAGTGTATACAGTCGAGACCCCGATGAGGGGCGGTGGCCGGTCTCATAAGCCACTGGTGTTAGTTGGATCACCTAAGATGTATACAGGTGCTCATTGGGTTATGAGTACACCGGACAGGACTCGCCGGGAACCTGCTAGTTGGTATTATACATATCGTCAGATAGCAGTTCCCTGGTGACATGTGTACAGGTTAGTTCATCGACCTGAGGTCGTCATTTGTCTCGTGTGAGTTCCCACTGTGCTTTGATTTCTACCCTACCACGGCTCAAATGAGTCGTGCAAACAGGTAGTTTTTGGGTACAGTCCCGAGCCACATGGAGGCACGTGGGCGGATCGGCAAGAGATTCGTCTCTCCCGGTATTGGGGGTGGAGGTCGCGCTGTGTCTAGGAAAGCCATTACACCAAGTCCTTGGCCAAGGCAGGTGAGATTTACTGGTAGGTACTCCAGTAGTATCTCAGGGTGTTCAGGACTTGTCTCCGACACGACTTATACAGCTTTTGGGGGTCTGACATTACTAGCCCCGTAGGCCGGATATGCGATACTCATAGACGAACGGACCGGACTGTATATACATTGTCACTGTTAAGCTCAGTAGGGTTTCTGGATGAGTTCGCTCATCAGCCTCCATTGAGGTCAGTCCATGGGCAGCCGTTACGCATAGCTAGTGCCGCTGACGGCTTGTGGTTAAACCCACTGCCAGGGTACTGACGAGTCATTAGAGTCCCCCACAGATAGTTTCCCAAGTTCGGGCGAAACGTTGTAGAGGCCGTATGGTTTTATGGCAGGGTTCGGAAAATGCACGTGCGTTTACGCACGTGTCATATTTCAGGCAGATAATACTGGTGGGCTTTGGTTTAAGCCGGATCCATGTATTATACAGAGTAGATATAATATCTTTGTCTCAGTTGCATTTGTATTCGGTCGTAATACAAATGCGGGTATATTTATACAGTTACGGGGTTATCCTGAAATTCGTTTCGGGATCACTTTTGGAAGTTGCCAGTTTCCAGTTTTCTATCAGCCATCTTTTAACATTCGGTTAAAGACGGATTTATCTTTTCTTTGGAAGAGTGTGGATACTTCTAGAAGGTTCTAGAAGCGGTGAGGTGTTTTGTGACTCATGGTGCATTTATTGTGTTCACACTAGATATTTATTTCTGTTCACACTAGATATTTATTTGTGTTCACACTAGATATTTATCCTTATGGTTACCTCCCCTCTCCTACACTCACCCCCCACCTATATATGATGGCCGGCCCCCTTCCCCCTCGCACTCACTCTCACTTGATGGTTGTAAAAGGATTATGATAGTTTTGGGGTGTATAGAAATTTCATTGCTCATTTCATTCCATCACCCGACTTAATTGGCAACTTCATTAACCGTTCGTCCATGGCTTTGGACGAAGCGAGACAAAGTATTCCACTCATTCTCTACATCAATCTTGGTCGTCTCTTTTAGCAAACTTGACGACCGAGTTGCCTCGAGTCAGAGGCGGGAGCCCGTTTAAAGATCCGATGACGTGGTGCCACCTGGACGAGAAGATCGGAGATCGACGAGATCGGAGCAGCCGCAACGGAGCGTGGGATGATGGTTAAAGAACGAAGGAATCGGATCGTTCGGTATAACCTTTCTTCCCTCTTTGTAGATTGTTAGTTTAGCGTTAATGGCAGATCCGGGTTATAGTATGCGATAGCGCCAGTTATAAAAGTTTTTGTTCCGCATTTTGGCGTCTGAAAGACGGCCGGGGCGCTACCGTAGACTTACAGGAACATCTGTTTTGATGATACTGTCAAAGAATTCGACTTTATCAAAAATCCAGATGCACCATGCATATACAGTAAGATTGTAGGGAGAGCTGTAATATTCCTCGTCTTGTACGTGGATGACATTCTCCTAATAGGAAATGATATTCCTATGTTACAGTCAGTCAAAAGATTCTTGTCACAGAAATTCTCCATGAAAGACCTAGGTGATGCCACCTACATTCTGGGGATCCGGATCTATCGTGATAGATCAAAAAGGATGTTGGGACTTTCGCAGTCCAGGTATATAGACACCATAGTGAAAAGATTCAAAATGGATGATTCTAAGCGCGGTAACCTACCGGCTTGTCACGGAATCACCCTCTCCAAAGAGATGTCTCCCAAGACTGATTTGGAAAGGGATCGCATGTCGATTATACCCTACGCTTCTGCGGTAGGCTCTATGATGTATGCGATGTTATGTACCAGACCAGATGTAGCATACGAATTGAGAGTTGTAAGCCGGTATCAGGCAAACCCAGGGGAGAATCACTGGATAGCAGTAAAGAACATTCTCAAGTACCTAAGGAAGACTAAGGAGATGTTCTTGGTATATGGTGGAAAAGCCCTCCAGATGGAGGCCTTTGCCGACTCCGGCTTTCAGAGTGACAAGGATGACTCCAAGTCCATGTCGGGTTATGTCTTTACCCTCAATGGAGGGGCGGTCTGTTGGAAGAGTTCCAAGCAGGAGACCATTGCTGACTCAACAATGGAAGCGGAGTACATAGCTGCTTGCGATGCCGCAAAAGAAGCTGTCTGGATGAAGAAGTTCCTCACAGAACTTCAGGTGGTTCCTACCAGTGTTAATCCAATACCTCTGTATTATGACAACAACGGCGCTATAGCTTTAGCGAAGGAACCCAGATCCCATCAGAAGTCCAGACACATCTTAAGGCGGTATCACCTGATCAGGGAGATCATAGATCGCCGGGAGATCGAGGTGAAAAGAGTAGAGACGGATAATAACATTGTTGATCCATTCACAAAGGCCATTCCTCAGGCGCAGTTCGAGAGGCTATTCGAGATGATAGGTCTACGATATGCCAGCTCATGGCCCTAGTGCAAGTGGGAGATTGTTAGTGTATATGCCCTAGGGGCCATTATTGTATCATACTTGCATGTATATTACTTAATGGAAGCTTGGGATATTCACATTTGTATATACAGTCTTGCTAAAAATGGTAGTATGCTACTTGGTTTGTGTCTACTTTAATATGTGCATATGTTTCTTGTAACGTATCACTTATACATATTAGTAGAGTCCATAGGATCTTTGCTTGATTACCAGCGTTGTGATGGCAGTCACACTAGTGGAGGCTGGGTAGTCTATAAGCAACATCCTATACAGGTCCCTGGTCGTTGGATTATCGAGATAGGGCATCGATATTCTGGAGTAGACTAAGTGTGTACGCTTCTCATCCCAGTTGGGGAGATGGTCTGTCCCACAGCCATCAGTAAGTCGTACTGGAGATAGTATACAGGTGCTCGTTACGTTACGGGTACACCGGACATGACTCGCAGGGGAACTGTTGGTTGGTATTATACCCATCGTCAGTTAACAGTTCCCAGGTGACATGAGTACAGCATAGTCCGCAAACTTGACACTGCTACTTCGCCTCGAGTGTGTCCCACTGTTCTTAGATTGCTACCCTACCACGGCTCAAAGGAGTTGTGCCAACAAGTAACAGTTGGGTGCAGTCCCGAGCACTTGGAGGCAGTGGCGTTTAGATAGGATTCGTCTCTCCCGGTATTGGGAGTTGATATCGCGCTGTGTCAGAGAGCCATTACGCAAAGTCCCTGGCCAGGGCAAGCGAGATTTACTGGTAGGTTCCAGTAGTTTCTCAGGGTGTAATGGGCTACGCTCCAACACGACTTATACCGCTATTAGGGGACTGACGCTTGCCGCCCCATAGGCTCGATATGCGATAGTCTTAGACGAACAGACCGGACTGTACGGAGATTGTCACATCTGGCTCAGTAGGAGTTCGGATGGGTTTCCTCATCGGCCTTCTTATCGACATCTACCTGGAGACCGTTACGTACAGCTAGTGCCGCTTGCGGTCTGTGGTTAAACCCACTGCTAGCGTAGTGTCGAGTCTTTAGAGTCCCACACAGAGGGTTTCCCTGCTTCAGGCAAAACGATATAGAGGTCGTATGGTTTTACGACAAGGGTTTGGACGCATACGTGTTTAAACGCACGTGCGACGTTCGGACAGTTTTTACTAGCTGGCTTTGGTTTAAGCCAGATTCTAGTATTGGGTTATTGGATTTATACAGTCTAAAGTTTTTCCGTGTTTTCACGGATTGGAGGGGCGTTCTCGTAATTTTCCGGGAAGATTCTAGAAGCATGGTGACTTGGAGGGTAAGGTGGCATTAACATTAATTGATTTTGTGACTCATGAGATGAATCATTCAAGTGAGTTAATGAAGCATTTATTGCTTAATGACTCACTTGATGATTCATTGCACATATTTAATGAAGCATGATGATAATGCATTTGAATTATTCATTTGATAATTCTTTATGCTTCATAATATATTAGAAGTGAGAAACAATTTCAATTCATTCTTATCATTACCTTCTCTCTCCTCAAGCTCTCTCATTCTTGAAACCCTAACCCTAACCTCTCATATGTTGAGATCAAGGGTTAGCTGGACTAATACATCCATAACCTCACTCTATATCCCCTAGGTAGCTTAGATTAGCATTTTGAGCAACCTAGTTATCTCAAATTAGAGATCAATCTTGGCGTAGGAGCTCTCGGGTGGATCGTCTTTGACTTGAGGAGGCCGTTGAGGTGCCGATGTTCCAAGGAGCCTACGAGGAGTGGAGGACAGCGATAAAGACCCGAAGGACAAGTAACGTGAAGTATAACTTCGAATCCGAGTAGTTAAACATCTCGTAGTTTTCTAGTAACGGTTTAGATACGATTCATGCACTCAAGTCCGTGTTACGAAGCTTTGATAATCGTTTTTCATATATTCCGCCTCCCTGCAAGTTCGTGGGGTGCGTGACATGGACTTACACATAACCCCCAAAAAGAAACAGGTAACTCAATAATACTCATCATAGAGCACACCATATCTAATATGGTGCGATCGCTCCGCCCCGATACACCTTTGTGCTATAGTGTATACGGAGGAGTAATGCTGAGAGAGAATCTCATTCTCCTTTAGAATAGTCCAGGATCTCCATGCCTAAGTATTCTCCTTCCTGATCTCATCAAAGGACATAATACTTATACCTATATTGGTTCTCTACTTCTTTCTTATATTCTTTGAAGTTCTCAAACGCTTCAGACATGTGTTTCAACAGGAACATGCGTCCGATTCTTGAGAGATCATCAGTGAATGTAAGGAAGTATAAAGAACCAGTCCTGGCATTTGTAGACTGGGGACCTACTTACATCACTATGTATCAGTCCCAAAGGTTCACTGACCCTTTCTCTGTTTCCAGTAAACGGAGCTATGGTCATCTTATCTTTGTGACATGACTGGCAAGTTTCACAAGATGCAAATTCAAACAGATTTAAATATGCATCTAAATGTAACTTAGATAGTCGGGTCGCATTGATATGACCTAGTCTACAATGCCTCAAGAAGGATCCGTTCATTTCTGAACTCTTCCCCTTGTGTGTGTTCTTTATACTAAGAACTGTAGTTTGATTTAGAACGTCAATGCTTTTGGATAACGTACCTGAACCGATCAACTCTTGATATACGAAATGTTTAAAACATTATCCAACAATACAAAATTATATCCTTTCTTTACTAATAAAGAGACTGATATGATGTTGTATATCAGGTTCGGTATCTAATAACATTCGTTCAGAATCAATGTATTCTGGTAATATAGTGGATAGTGACCAACAGACTTGGCTGCAACACTTGCACCATTTCTATCTCATGAAACATATCACCCGTTCAGAATCAATGTATTCTAGTAATCCCCAATTTCTTGCTCTGTCTTATAACAATTATAAGTTGGAGCGGAACCAACGTTCCCCAGCTCTGTATAACAAGCGGGTTCGGTCAATACATCCATATTATTATCTTGATTAAGGCGTGACATGGTCGCTACCTGGAGAGAGAGAGAGAAGAAAACACTCTGCGTGCGCTATTGCAAGATTAGGCTGGTTATATATTTTATCTAATCAGGATGGCTCCCACTGCTTTTATCAAATCTTCCTTCAGACCTTAAAAGGAAAGACTAGCAGGGATTAATTACACTCTACAAGTTCGCCAATCTTTCAGCCAGGCCAGTGCCGGTACTTTGAGGGAGGTTCCCCGTGCTTTCGCACGGACCTAATTAAAATAAACCTCGTTTTCCCAGGGGCGTAACCCCGTTGACACCTTTCTAGACACCTACTTGATCGGCTAATTGTAAAGTACAAAACTCTCCCAGGAGTAACAATTACTCGCAGTGAGTATCAGGATCCAACTATCATATAGAAGGTATGCAATCTCATTGCAAATTTCAACACTTGAAACTCCCGATAAAGATTTTTACCCCTAGCACTTATGACCTTAACTATGGTCAAAAAATCATAAGCACTAGTCAAGTTCTACCCATCATTTCTTGATTAATTAGACCTACCCACATGACCCTTAACTAAGATCAACAAAGTCACGCGACTGTCCTAACTAATCGCATCATATGCGGTGTAGGAAGACATCACTTAGCTACCGTACACTGTGCCTTAACTAAGGTCAACAAATACAGCACGAATACTAAGTACTCTACTTCCTAAAATGACGGAGGGTTGCGGATGGTTTTTAAGAAAACCTTTAACGCTTTGAACTTGATCTTGTTGCGGAATCAAATGGTTTAAAATGGAGTGTTTTTGAGGCTTTTGCTAGTTTCGCTAAAGAGGTCACTCCCGGTGAAGGGATCTCGGCTCTTTCCTCGTCGAATGAGGTGCAGGATATTCACAATACCGCTATGCAAAGCAAGAACTAGAAAAGCAATCAAAAGACAAACCGAAAATTGTAGCATCTGCTAATTATTGCTAAAGAGGTCACTCCCGGTGAAGGGATCTCGGCTCTTTCCTCGTCGAATGAGGTGCAGGATATTCTACAAGGAATACCGCTATGCAAAGCAACAACTAGAGCTACCTTATTTTTGAAATTCGATTCCACAACATCATTTAGGTTTATTTTTCTTTCATTAATCTCATTAATGAATGTCCCATCATTTAAATCCACCCAAACATCACAGATAAATACAACGTATGCTTATGCCATCCGCATTCGCCTCGATGTCCCGTCTGCACCGTTAGGTTAGGTAACTAATAGCAGAGCGGGGCAGGGCTAGCGCGGGTGTAAAACATAAGCAACGTCTATATAATATATCATATATACTATATACAGTATCTATCTAAACATATCACATGATCACATCACAGATAACGCGGCAGAAAACAATATATGAAATATTGGATATACTAAGACGTCCGTATTTTATTTTGAGCCTATATAAAACACGGATTCCACTGTCGTGATGAATAGCCAATCCCACACCCCTAGACCCCTACGAGAGCGGCAAGCAACCCTACCAATTCTAGAGTTAGGAGACCCGGACTCGACTCCTCGAGGCGGTCTCCCACTGGACCCTAGAACCCGGTTACTTGTGCTCCCCTCCTGGGTCTATCCTAATGCGGAAAAGTAAATAATATACATCAACGGTGACATCTTCCTCAACCGGGAAGTGCCCCAAATAAAAGAATATTACAGACAAGTTTTTTTACATGAATGAAAATGGAAAACTCTCATCTCACATAAAAAAAACCCGGCTATTCAAACACGACAATCCAATATAACATATCCAGCAACACATAATATCACATATCATCAACGTAAGCAAGTATGCGTATCCCGATTGTCGTTGATGTATAGCAACGAAGCCGGCGATACACTACATACTATGCTTACGGTCACAGAAAAGAAAGTGTAAAACTACAACAGTTGGAATCCGCAACTTTCTTAGACATCGCATGCCTAACAATTATAAACCCCGCATTTTAGTCTCATTATCGAAAACTCTTTTCAATATCAAGTCGGGAAATTCAACAAGATTCCCGACATTCTAATCGAATGCTCGTCGCAAACTTTAGTAGACGGCTACACCCCCGATACCGTCGACGAAGTGCACTAAGGCGGAACACCGCTGCCGCGAGCACCCGAACGGATGCTTTTGGCGACGGGGTTCTCCTACAGTCACTTGGTCGGGGCTATGGGGTGTAGCTGTCTATTAAGTTTACTCGGCGAGTATCCGCGTACGCTATGTGATTGCGACGGACTTTTGATTACATCAAAATTCCGTGGCAACCGATCATCTGAGACTAAACTGCTAGACTTATAAAATTCAAATGTTGTTGATTCCAATTATTGTATCACATTCCAGATAAATAGACAATGTTAAACTTTCCGATTGAATAAACAAGCACCCAAGATTTCCCAAATAGTTCTCAACACTTGAAATTAGTTTAAAAACATCCATTACATGCCACAGTACCAATGGTCCAGCCGTAGAAGGGTCAAGCCAACGCCTCACATGTGACACGCCGTACTGCCCCAAACCCTAAGGTTCAAAAGGCAATTCAAGACGGTCACATAATCGAGTTAAGATTTGTTGTCTTCTAGAGGGTCCATCGCATTACTTGCACGACTTAGAATGTTCTTAAACTACGGAAAAATCCAACACATGGAAATTTTCCGGCAGGGGAAAAAGTGAGTTATTGATATCCGTTCGAACTTTTTAACACATTCTAAAAATTACCCGGACAAACTAAACAAAGTTAAATTATCCGATCGAATCAACGAGTCCCCAATACAACCCTAGAAAACTCAACACTTGAGTAGAATTAAAAAATTACCAGGAAAAAATGACAAGAAAGGACCTAAGAATAAATATATGAAGATCCAGGGACTAATTCAAAATTTTGGCCGCGGAACCTCGGCCAAACCAAAGGTTTGGCGGCGGTTCCGCGACCGAATGAGCGAATTAGTGGACCGTACTTCACAGTAATTCTTAGTTTTTCCTGCTTGTTTTTTTGAGTATTTTTACTTCAGAAAAAAATCACATTTTCAAAAAATGTCCAGTGAAGGGTTTAATCGGGGTTATCCGGGTTCGATCGGACTTTAAACTTTGCCTAGACATCGCCTAAAGCTCTAGCTTGGCTCTGATACCACTGTAGGGTTCCTAGGCACACTATCAAGGTTCTACAAGGCATCTACCATGCCAAAAACAAACTTTTATATGCCGAACAACCCTAAGCAAGATCGTATACTAGAGATTATGTGAAACTAATAGCAAGTAAACAACTTTACTTCTAAGAGTTAGGGATTACAAGCTTTGTAGATCCAGTCCTTCACTTCTAAAGCTCCATGTTGACGTCCCTTCGCTGCGATCATCGAGATCCCGGACTCTTGTGACGGTTTCCTCGGAGAAATGAACGGGCTAGCTCGTTGACTTCGAGACCGAAGATGATCTACGTCGAGGAGACTCAAACTCAAGCTCCATCTTCACTAGGTCATGAAATTTGTGAAGAGAACACCCTAAAATAAATGGCAAGTAGTAGATGATGATGAAATAGGAAGTGAGTTCACTTTGGATTTGGATTTCTCACTCTATTTCTTCACTTGAAAATTTCTAGCAAGCTTTTCTTCTTCTTGAAGAAGAAGAAGAAGAAAAGAAAAGAATAAGAATTATATAAAAAGAATAATCAAGTGAAATCTATCATAATGCAACCATAGGTGAGTTAACCTTTGTAGAGACTAAACTATAGTTTAAGTTAATGGTTTGGTTAATAAAAATCTTATGCAAAACAAAATGAGTGGACTTTGTCAAAGATGCTCAAAAGCTTCATGAAGCTTCAAGCCAAGACAAAGAAAGCCACCATTTTGTTTTACCAAAATAAATAAAAAAACCTAAACCATTATCTTAAATATGGTGTAACTCATACACATACCCAAGTTTGCATGTATCATCAATCATGATACAAACTAGTGCACAAGCATATATCTCATATACAACTTATGCACATCAAGTGAGAAAATCAATCTTAAGTGAACCAATACTAGTTAATGTAAAGAAATATATCAAATATATAATTATACATTAAATCATTAAATCAACACTTGATTTAATGATCCGGTCATATCGCATATAACCGACTAATATCCAGTGTATCAATATATCGAATCAACACTTGATTCGGTAACCCGGTCATATCTCATATAACCGACCGATGATACAAATCGCGAGAATATAATACAGTATCACATACTGGTATTAATCTCGGTCCCGCACATATCTCATATGCGCTCCTATTTCGTTTCTCTTGAACCAGGAAACCTCTGTGTAGGACTCTGAAGACTCGTCAATACGCCGGTAGTAGGTGGTGATCATATCAATCACCCACAAGCCGCAAGCGGTCTGCTAAACGTAACGGCCACCCGGGTATTGAGCGATCAGAAGATCAACGAGCAAGCCTGCTCACACTCCTGCAAATCCAATCAGTAACACTTACCGCACAGTCCGGTCTGTTCGTCTGATATGTCGCATATCTCGCCTAGGGGCGGTAAACGTCAGACCCCAGTAGCTTGATAAGTCATGCTGATGTAAGGTCCATAACAAGCATGAAACTATTGATAACACTTACCAGTAAATCAGTGCAACCCTGGCCAGAGATTTCCAGTTATGGCCAATCGAGCATAGCGCAACATCATCCCCCAATACCGGAAGAGACGAATCCCCTCCTATCGCTCATTGCCTCCATGTGAATCGGGACTGTACCCAAAAACCACCTGTTTGCACGACTCAATAGAGCCGTGGTAGGGTGGAAATCAAAGAATAGTGGGAGACACACAAGACTCTATGACGATCTCGGGTCAACAGACTAAGCTGTACCAGTGTCACCAGAGAACTGCCATCTGACGTAAGGTATAATACCATCTGGGAGTTCTCGGCGAGTCCGTTCAGTGTACCCAGTCTCCACTGAGCACCCGCATACTATCTCTGATGTCAAACACCAATGGATATGGGATCATCCATCGCCCATCTCATGGGTCGAGAAGATATACGCTAGTCTACTCTGGAATATCGATGCCCCGTCTCGATATTCCCACGACTAGGAACATTGAAGGATGTACTCATGGACTATCCAGGCCCCACTAGTATGATCTACATCATAGTCCTATAAGTCAAGTACACATCCTAAGAGCTTTATCAACATGTAACAGAGAGACAGTAAGTATACATGTTAAGATAAAGAGCAACCAGATAGCGTACTATCATGTCGAGCAAGAAAGTCCTACCTATATATGTCCCAGCATCCACTACAATATACATCTCATGTACAGTGATGGCCTCTAGGGCATACATATAACTAACAATGAACTTCGTTCCTACCATTGTGCGACAATGGAGTTGTGGCTTAGGCCTAGGAACCCCCATCCCATCAGTGATCCAGACATATTCTGAGGCAGTATCACCTGATCATGGAGACAGATGATCTCCAGGGAGATCGAGGATATGGAGAGTAGATACAGAGGACAATACGGCGGATCCACTCACAAAGGCCTTTTCCCAAGAGAGACTTTTATGGGATGGTTGAGTATGGGATACTACAACCACTGCTGATTGTTGGGTATGGGATACTACAACAGATGGCCCTAGTGCAAGTGGGAGATTGTAACTAGTATGTGTGCCCTAGAGGTCATTACTGTACATACGATGTATATTGTAGTGGATGCTTGGACATATATAGGGAGGACTTTCTTGCTCGACATGATAGTATGCTATCTGGTTGCTCTTTATCTTAACATGTACACTGATTGTCTCTATGTTACATGTTGATAAAGCCCTTAGGATGAGTACCTGACCACCAGGATTATGATGCAGATCATACTAGTGGGGACAGTGTAGTCGCTAAGTACATCCGTCAAATGTTCCTAGTCGTGGGTGTATCGAGACAGGGCATCGATATACCAGAGTAGACTAGCGTATAACTTCTCGACCCATGTACATGGGCGATGGATGATCCCATATCCATTGGTGTTTGACATCAGAGACAGTATACGGGTGCTCAGTAGAGATTGGGCACACTGGACGGACTCGCCGAGAACTCCCAGATGGTATTATACCTCATGTCAGATGGCAGTTTTCTGGTGACACTGGTACAGGTTAGTCTGTAGACCCGAGATCGTCATAGAGTCTTGTGTGATTCCCACCGTGCTTTGATTTCCAACTTACCACGTTAAAGAGAACGTGCAAAACGGTGTCTTTTGGGTACAGTCCCGAATCACATGGAGGCAATGAGCGATAGGAGGGGTTTCGTCTCTCACGGTATTGGGAGTTGATGTTGCGCTGTGCTCGATTGACTATAATAGGAAGTCCCTGGCCAGGGCTGATTCAGAGATATACCGGTAAGTGTTATCAGCAGTTTCTCGACCCATTATGAGCCTCATATCGGCACGACTTATCGAGTTACTGGGGTCTGACGTTTACCACCCCTAGACGAGATATGCGACATATCAGACGAAGAGACCGGACTGTACGGTAGTGTTACTGATTGGATTCGCATGAGTGTGAACAGGCTTGTTTGTTGATCTCCTGATCGCTCAATACCCGGGTGGCTGTAACGTTTAGCAGACCGCTTGCGGCTTGTGGGTGTTTGATATGATCATCGCATACTGCCGGCGTATTGACGAGTCTTTAGAGTCCTACACAGAGGTTTCCTGGCTCAAGCGAAATGGAGTAGGAGCATATATGTGATATGTGCGGGACCGAGATTGATACGATATGAGATACCGTATTCTATTCTCGCGATTTGTGATATTAGTCGGTTATATGTGATATAACCGGGTTATCGAATCAAGTGTTGATTCGATAAGTTGTTACATATGATATTTGTCGGTTATATGTGATATAGCCGGATTATTAAATCAATAGTTGATTTGATAATCTAATGTTAATTATATATTTGATATATTAATTTACATTAACTAGTATAAACTCACTTATGATTTCTTTTTCTCACTTTGTGCATAAGTATATATGTGATATATATTTGTGTACATAATTTTGTGTCATGCTTGATGTGTAGGGTTCCTAGGCACACTAATGAGGTCTCACAACAGATCAACCATGCCAATTTCAAATTTTTCCGGTGCCGAGAAACCCTAAACTAGATCGTTAACTAGAGTTTAAGCGAAACTACAAGCTAGTAAACAACTTTACTCTAAAGTGAATAGAAATACAACCTTTGTAGATCCGGTCCTCCACTTCTTTGGCTCCGTGATGATGTCCCTCCACTGCGATCATCGGATCCCGGACTCTCGCGGTGGTTTCATCGAAGAAATGATCGGGCTAGGTCGATGACTTCGATACCGAAGATGATCTACGTCGAGGCGACTCTAACTCGAGCTCCAACTTCACCAAGTCTTGAAACTTGTGAAGAAAACACCATATACTACATGGCAAGTGGTAGAGGATGAAAAAATAGGAAATGGGTTCACTTTGGATTTGGATTTCTCACTTGGAATCATCACTTAGAATTTTCTAGCCATGGTTTCTTCTCTTCATGAAGAAGATGAAGAAGAAGAAAGAAAAACCATTATGAATAATAGAAAAACAAGTGATGGTTATCATAATGCAACCATGGTTAAGTATAGAGAATAAACTAGGGTTAGGTGAATGGTTAGGGTTAAGGAAAGAAACAAAATGGTCAAGCTTTCAAAGCTTCATGAAGCTTCAACAAAAAACAAAAGTAGCAACCATTTCATTTCTTGTCCAAATATAAATGAAAAGAAATAAATAAATAAGTAAATCAAACCCTAACCATTAACTTAATCATGGTTTAATCATACACACCCAAGTTTGCATATATCATCAAACATGATACAAACTAGTGCACAAAACTATATCATATATACAATGTGCACATTCAAGTGAGAAAGTAATCTTAAGTGAACCAATATTAGTTAATGTAAAGTAATATATCAAATATATAATTATACATTAAATTATTAAATCAACACTCGATTTAACGATTCGGTCACATCGCATATGACCGACTAATATCCAATGTATCGACTTATCGAATCAATCCTCGATTCGATAACCAGGTTATATCGCATACAACTAATCGATACATTCATCGCGAGAATAGAATACGGTATCACATACACGCATTATTCTCGGTCCTGCACATATCTCATATGCACTCCTATTTCGTTTCGCTTGAGCCAGGAAACCTCTGTGTAGGACTCTAAAGACTCGTCAATACGCCGGCAGCAGGTGATGATCATATCAAACACCCACAAGCCGTAAGCGGTCTGCTAAACGTAACGGCCACCCGGGTATTGAGCGATCAGAAGATCGACGAGCAAGCCCGCACACACTCCTGTGAATCCAACCAGTAACACTTACCGTACAGTCCGGTCTGTTCGTCTGATATGTCGCATATCTCGCCTAGGGGTGGTAAACGTCAGACCCCAATAGCTCGATAAGTTGTGTCGATATGAGGTCTATAACTGTTCGAGAAACTACTGGTAACACTTACCAGTAAATCTCAGCAACCCTGGCCAGGGATTTCTGGTTATAGCCAATCGAACACAGCGCAACATCAACTCCCTATACCGGGAGAGACGAATCCCCTCCTATCGCTCATTGCCTCCATGTGATTCGGGAATGTACCCAAAAACCACCGTTTTGCATGCCCTGTTGGATGTGGTAAGGTGGAAATCAAAGCACAGTGGGAATCACACAAGACTCTATGACGATCTCGGGTCTACAAACTAACCTGTACCAGTGTCACCAGAGAACTGCCATCTGACGTAAGGTATAATACCATCTGGGAGTTCTCGGCGAGTCCGTCCAGTGTACCCAGTCTCCACTGAGCACCCGTATATCATCTCTGATGTCAAACACCAATGGATATGGGATCATCCATCGCCCATCTGTATGGGTCGAGAAGGTATATGCTAGTCTACTCAGGTATATCGATGCCCTGTCTCGATACACCCACGACTAGGGACCTTGAAGGATGTACTTATGAAATACCATGTCCCCACTAGTATGATCCGCATCATAGTCCAGGTAGTCTAGTACACATCCTAAGGGCTTTACCAACATGTAACCGAGAGACAATCAGTGTACACGTTAAGGTAAAGAGCAACCAGATAGCATACTATCATGTCGAGCAAGAAAGTCCTCCCTATATATGTCCCAACATCCACTACAATATACATCCTATGCACAGTAATGGCCTCTAGGGCATACATATAACTAACAATCTCCCACTTGCACTAGGGCCATCTGTAGCAGTGGTTGTAGTATCCCATACTCAACCATCCCATAATAGTCTCTCTCTGGGAAAAGGCCTTTGTGAGTGGATCCGCCGTGTTGTCCTCTGAGTCTGCTCTCCTAACCTCGATCCCCTGGAGATCAACCATCTCCATGATGAGGTGACACTGCCTTAGAATATGTCTGGATCACTGATGGGACGGGTGTTCCCTGGCATAAGCCACAACTCCATTGTCACACAATGGGAGGAACGAAGTTCATCTCTTGAACTAATATACATCCAGACTGCCTCTTTGGTAGCATCTTAAGTAGCGATGTATCCAGCCTTTATCGTCTAGTATGCCACGGTATCTAGCTTGGAACTCTTCCAACATACCGTCCCTTTACTGAGGGTAAAGACAATGCATGTGACTGACATTCAGTCGTCCTTATCACCCTGGAACCTTTCCAGTGATTCTCCCCAGGATCGATTGATACCATCTCACTATAACTAGTGAGAGTCCTAACATCCAATTAGATCTATGTCATAGATCCAAAAACTAGGATTTAGCAGGTATCACTTTGATCCTATATGGAGAATCCTTGTGATAAGCGGAGATTGACCGAGCGTAGCATAGGAAACTCCTTCCCTATCAAGAGTATGTCATCCACGTACTCTACGAGGATTACCACCATACTCCCTACTACCTTTTTGTATATACAAGGTTCATCTACCATTTTGATGATGTCAAACTGTTTGACTAACACATCAAAACAGACGTTCCAACTCCGCGATGCCTGCTTTATCCTATAAAGCATCTTGCACACATTTCCACTGCTCCCACTGTCTACGAGGCCTTCTGGCCGTGTACTTATAGACGCACTCTTCTAAACATCACTTAGAAAAGCAGTCATGGCACCCAACCGCCAGATATCGTAGTCATGGTATGTAGCCGTGGCAAGTAGGATCTGGATGGACTTAAGCATAGCTACTGGAAAAGGTTTTATCATTATCCACGACTGGTCTATGATGCAAACCTTTAACAAGTCTAGCTTTGAAAGTCTCAACTTTTCCATGTACACCAAGTAATCTTCTTAAGATATACTTGCTCCTGATGGGGATTTAACCCTTCAGATAAGCAACTAAAGTCCATACTTTGTCGGTGTATAAGGATTCCATCTCAGATCGCTAAGCATCCAGCCATTCTTACAGAGTCCCACTCTTGATGGCCAGCTCGAAACTAGTTGGGTCATCATCTCATGATGCAATCATCGCTCCCACTGTCATAAAGAAACCGAAGTATCTCTCAGGTGGGTGAGGAACCCTACTAGATCGGCGGAGAGGCTGAGGTTCGTTGGAATCTACTGAATCATTTGGTTCTATCAAATCATCAGCAGCAGTTTGTATAGCTGGAACCATTCCAGTTCTACATAACTGACCTTGCCTCGAGCTTGTCCGGATTTTGCTTTTTAGACATAGGCCGGACAACCCCAAATCTTAACAAACTTAAGATATGGGCTCTTTCCTTTCCATATCATATATGAAGTGGTAGGCAACTGATTTGATTTGAACCCTATTCAATAGGTATGCAGCTTCTCAAGTGCATAACTCCCAAAAGAAAATAGGTGACTCAGTAGTACTCATCATAGAGCACACCTTATCATATAGGGTGTGATTGCTCCGCCCCGATATACCATCATTCTATGGTGTATACGGAGGAGTAATTCTGAGAGAGAATCTCATTCTCCTTTAGAATAGTCCAGGATTTCCGTGCTCAAGTATTCTCCTCCTCGATCACATCAAAGGACATAATACTTATACCCGTATTTTGGTTCTCTACTTCTAAATCATATTCTGTGAATATCTTAAAAGGTTCGGACTTGTCTTTCAACAGGAACATATGTCTGAATCTTGAGAGATCATCAGAGAATGTAATGAAGTACAAAGAACCGGTCTTGGCATGTGTAGACAGGGGACCTACATACATCAACATGTATCATCCCAAGAGTTCACTAACTCTTTCTCTGTTTCCAATAAACAGAGCTATGGTCATCTTATCTCTGTGACATGACTGGCAAGTTTCACAAGATGTAAATTCAAACTGATTTAAATATGCATCTACAATGTAACTTTAGCTAGTCGGGTCACATTGACATTGTTAGTTATATGTATGCCCTAGAGGCCATTACTGTACATTGGATGTATATTGTAGTGGATGCTGGGACATATATAGGTAGGACTTTCTTGCTCGACATGATAGTACGCTATCTGGTTGCTCTTTATCTTAACATGTATACTTTATGTCTCTCTGATTACATGTTGATAAAGCCCTTAGGATGTGTACTCGACTTCCAGGACTATGATGAAGATCATACTAGTGGGGCCTGGGTAGTCAATGAGTACATCCTTCATTGTTCCTAGTCGTGGGAATATCGAGACGGGGCATCGATATTCCAGAGTAGACTAGCGTATATCTTCTAGACCCATGTGATGGGCGATGGATGATCCCATATCCATTGGTGTTTGACATCGGAGATGGTATGCGGGTGCTCAGTGGAGACTGGGTACACTGAACGGACTCGCCGAGAACTCCCAGATGGTATTATACCTCACGTCAGATGGCAGTTCTCTGGTGACACTGGTACAGCTTAGTCTGTTGACCCGAGATCGTATAGAGTCTTGTGTGTCTCCCACTGTGCTTTGATTTCCACCCTACCACGGCTCTACTGAGTCGTGCAAACAGGTGGTTTTTGGGTACAGTCCCGATTCACATGGAGGCAATGAGCGATAGGAGGGGATTCGTCTCTCCCGGTATTGGGGGTTGATGTTGCGCTATGCTCGACTGGCCATAACAGGAAATCCCTGGCCAGGGTTGCAGTGATATACTGGTAAGAGTTATCAGTAGTTTCACGAATGTTATGGACCCTACGTCGGCATGACTTATCGAGCTACTAGGGTCTGACGTTTACCATCCCTAGGCGAGATATGCGACATATCAGACGAACAGACCGGACTGTACGGTAAGTGTTACTGGTTGGATTCACAGGAGTGTGAGCGGGCTTGCTCATCGATCTTCTGATCGCTCAATACCCGGGTGGCCGTTACGTTTAGCAGACCGCATGCGGCTTGTGGGTGTTTGATATGATGATCATCTGCTGCCGGCGTATTGACGAGTCTTTAGAGTCCTACACAGAGCTTTCCTAGCTCAAGCTAAACGAAATAGGAGCGCATATGAGATATGTGCGGGACCGAGAATAATACCAGTATATGATACTGTATTTGATTCTCGCGATTTGTAACATTGATCGGTTATATACGATATAGCCGGGTTATCGGATCAAGTGTTGATTCGATAAGTTGTTACTATTGATATTAGTCGGTTATATGCGATATGACCGGATCGTTAAATCAAGTGTTGATTTAATGATTTAATGCATAATTATATATTTGATATATTACTTTGCATTAACTAGTATAGGTTCACTTAAATTGGATTTTCTCACTTGATGTGCATATTGTATATGTGATATATTTTTTGTGCACAAGATTGTATCATGTTTGATGATACATGCATGCTTGGGTTTGTGTAAAGAATTGACCATGGTTATATGAATGGTTAGGGTTTCATTTTATTTACTTATTCATTTATTTATTCTTTTTGTTTATTTTGGCAAAAGAAAATGATAAAGATAAATGAATGGTGGCTATGTTTGTTTTTAGTTGAAGATTCATGAACATTGACTAAGTCACCATTCTTGTCTCATGCTTAACCCTAACCATTTATACTAACCCTAGTTCATTCTCTACACTTAACCAAGGGTTTGTATATGATAAGTATTATATTTCTTTTCTATTTTTATTAACTTATCATATTCATCTTCATCTTCTTCTTCATCTTGAACAAGAAGAAAACAATGCCACCATCAATGGCAACTTGAGAATAAGAGTGAGAAATCCAATTCTAAAGTGAACCCACTTCCTATTTCTTCATCCTCTACCTCTTGCCAAGTAGTATAGGGTGTTTTCTTCACAAGTTTCATGACTTGGTGAAGTGGGAGCTTGATCTAGTGATGCCTCGACGTAGATCATCTTCGGCATCGAAGCCGACGACCAAGCCCGCCCATTTCCTCGATGAAGCCGATGCTAGAGTCCGGAATCCGATTTGGACAGCGGAGGGTCATCATCGCGGAGCTTAGGATGTGGTGGACCAGATCTACAAAGGTTGTAGCCCCTTTCCTTTTGGATAAACTCTTTTACTTGCATCGCATAGCCTATATATCTAGTTAACGATCCGTATTAGGTTTTCTCGGCACATGTAAAACTTCAATTGGGCATGTTTGATCACTTGTGAGACTTCATTAGTGTGCCTAGGAACCCTACAGTGGTATCAGAGCCTAGCTTGAGCCTTAGGCGATGCGTAGACGGAATTAGAAGTCCGATTGAACCGAAACCCCAATCGCATTTTGCTCTCTGGACATTTTTGAAAAACGTGGTTTTTTCCAGATTAAAAATATGCAGAAAACTCAGTAGAAGATTCTAAGAATTACTGTATAAAACGGGGCCCCTGAATCCATTAAAGCGTGGCGGAACCGTGGCATTAGCATGCTAATGCGGCGGTTCCGCGGCCCTTTTGTCTCCTCTTGCAATAAATTTTGCACAGTAATTCCTAGTTTGCAGTGCTGGTTTTCCTGGGAATTTTTAATAATTTTTCAAGAGTTGAATTTTCTGGGTTGTATTGGGGACTCGGTGTATCGATCGGATTGTCTAATTTTGTCAGTGTGTTTTTCCGGGTATTTTTAGAATATGTTAAAAAGTTCGACCGGATATAAATACCCACTTTTTCCCCTGCCGGGAAATTTTCAATCGTTGGATTTTTCCGTAGTTTAACGACGTTCTAAGTAGTGCAAGTAACGCGATGGACCCTCTAGAAGACAACAAACCTTAACTCGATTATGTGACCGTCTTGAACTGCCCTTTGAACCTTCGGGTTTGGGGCAGTACGGCGTGCCACATGTGAGGCGTTGGCTTGACCCTTCTACGGCTGGACCGTTGGTACTGAGGCACGAATTGAATGTTGTTAGACTTATTTCATGTGTTGAGCTGTTTCGGGAAAACTTGGGTGTTCGAATGTTCAATCGGAAAGTTTAACATTTTCTGTTTATCCGGAATGTGATACAACAATTGGAATTCACAAAAGTTATGTGATAACTGAATGAATGTTATAAACATAGCACTTTAGTCTCACTTGATCGGTTGCCACGGAATTTTGATGTGATCAAAAGTCCGTCGCAATCACGTAGCGTACGCGGATACTCGCCGGGTAAACTTAATAGACAGCCTCACTCCATAGCCCCGACCAAGTGACTGTAGGAGAACCCCGTCGCCGAAAGCATCCGTTCGGGTGTTCGCGGTAGCGGTGTTCCGCCTTGGTGCACTTCGTCGACGGTATCGGGGGTGCGACCGTCTACTAAAGTTTGCGACGAGCATTCGATCAAAATGTCGGGAATCTTGTTGAATTGCCCGACTTGATATTGAAAAGTGTTTTCGATAATGAGACTAAAATGCGGGGTTTATAATTGTTAGGCATGCGATGTCTAAAGAATTCATTTGATCAGGCATGCGATGTCTGAGGTGGTTGCGGATTCCAACTGTTGTAGTTTTACATATTCTTTTCTGTGACCGTAAGTGTAATATGTGATGTCGCCGGTTTCGTTGCTATATGTCAACGACAATTGGGATGCGCATATTTACTTACGTTGATGACATGTGATGTTATGTGTTGCTGGATATGTTATATTGGATCGTCGTGTTTGAATAGCCGGGTTTTTTTTATGTGAGATGAGTGTTTTTCATTTTCATTCATGTAAAAACTTGTATGTAATATTATTTTATTGGGGCACTTCCAGGTTGCGGAAGATGTCACCGTTGATGTATATTATTTACTTTTCTGCACTAGGATAGACCCAAGGAGGGGAGCACAAGTAACCGGGTTCTAGGGTCTAGTGGGAGACCATCTCGAGGAGTCGAGTCCGGGTCTCCTAACCCTAGAATTGGTAGGGTTGCTTACCGCTCTCGTAGGGGTCTAGGGGTGTGGGATAGGCTATTCATCATGACGGTGGAATCCGTGTTTTATACTGGCTCGTATTGAAAACACGGACGTCCTAGTATATCCAATATTTCATATGTTTCTTCTGCTGTGATTTATCTGTGATGTGATCATGTGATGTTCTGTGACAGATATTATATATAGTATATATGATATATTATATAAACGTTGCTTATGTTTTACACCCGCGCTAGCCCTGCCCCGCTCTGCCGTTAGTTACCTAACCTAACGGTGCAGACGGGACATCGAGGCGAATGCGGATGGCATAAGCGTACGTTATATTTATCTGTGATGTTTAGATGGACTTAAATGATGGGATATTCATTAATGAGATTAATGAAAGAAAATAAACCTAATTGATGTTGTGGAATCGAATTTCAAAATAAAAACAGGTAGCTACAGTTCTTGCTTTGCATCGCGGTGTTCATTATAGAACATCCTGCACCTTATTCGATGGGGAAAGGACCGAGATCCCTTCACCGGGAGTGACTCCTTTAGCAATAACTGGCAGATGCTACACACTCGGTTTGTCTTTTGATCGCTTCTATAGTTTCTGCTTTGCACAGTGATATATATGATATATCCCGCACCTCATTCGACGAGGAAAGGGCCGACGATCCCTTCACCGGGAGTGACCCAATTAGCAAAACTAGAAAATCCTCAAAAACATTCCATTTAAAAACCATTTGATTCCGCAACGAGATCAAGTTCAAAGCGTTAAAGGTTTTCATAAAAACCATTCGCAACCCTCCGTCATTTTAGGAAGTAGAGTACTTAGTATTCGTGCTGTGTTTGTTGACCATAGTCAAGGCACAGTGTACGGTAGCTAAGTGATGTCTTCCTACACCGCATATGATGCGATTAGTTAGGACAGTCGCGTGACTTTGTTGACCTTAGTTAAGGGTCATGTGGGTGGGTCTAATTAATCACGAAATGACGGGTAGAACTTGACTAGTCCTTATGATTTGTTGACCATAGTTAAGGTCATAGGTGCTAGGGGTAAAAACTTTTATCGGGAGTCTCAAGTGTTGAAATTTGCAATGAGATTGCATACCTTCTATATGATAGTTGGATCCCGATACCCACTGCGAGTAATTGTTACTCCTGGGAGAGTTTTGCACTTTGCAATTAGCCGATCAAGTAGGTGTCTAGAAATGTGTCAACGGGGTTATGCCTCTGGGAAAACGAGATTTACTGTAATTAGGTCTGTGCGAAAGCACGGGGAACCTCCCTCAAAGTACCGACACTGGCCTGGCTGAAAGATTGGCGAACTTGTAGAGTGTAATTAATCCCGGCTAGTCTTTCCTTTTAGGGTTTGAAGGAAGATTTGATAAAAACAGTGGGAGCCATCCTGATTAGATAAAATATATAACCAATCTAATCTTGCAAGAGCGCACGCTGAGTGTTTTCTTCTCTCTCTCTCCTGGTAGCGACCATATCATGCCTTAATCAAGATAATAAAATGGATGTATTGACCGAACCCGCTTGTTATACTGAGCTGGGGAACGTTGGTCCCGCTTCAACTTATAATTGTTATAAGACAGAGCAGGAAATAAGGGGAATACCAGAATTCCTATGCCGCCCAAACGAAGAAAGTGCATATGATGCACCTCCTTCGGGTGTGTTCATTATAAAGAACTGTTTCTCGGTATCCTCTGCATCCTGGGTATTCGATACCGGATCAGGATCCCAGATATGTAATTTGTTACATAGGGCTACAAAAGGGTAGAAAAACTGAGAAAGGGTGATAAGTTTCATGAGACAGAAAACGGGGCAAGTGTTGCAGCCAAGTCTGTTGGTCACTGTCACCCTGTATTACCAATACATTGATTCTGAACAAATGCTATTAGATACCGAACCTGATATACAAAATCATATCAGTCTCTTTATTAGTAAAGAAATGATAAAATTTTGTATTGATGGATAATGTTTTGAACATTTCCTATATCAAAAGTTGATCGGTTCAGGCACGTTATCTAAAAGCATTGACGTTCTAAATCAAACTACAGTTGCTAGTATGCAGAACACACACAAGAGGAAGAGTTCAGAAATGAACGAATCCTTCTTGAGGCATTGTAGACTAGGTCACATCAATGCGACCCGACTAGCTGAAGTTACATTTTAGATGCATATTTAAATCAGTTTGAATTTACATCTTATGAAACTTGCCAGTCATGTCACAAAGATTAGATGACCATAGCCCTGTTTATTGGAAACGGAGAAAGAGTTAATGAACTCTTGGGACTGATACATGATGATGTATGTAAGGTCTCCTGTCTACACATGCCAGGAATAGTTCTTTATACTTCATTATATTCTCTGATAATCTCTCAAGATTCAGACATATGTTCCTGTTGAAACACAAGTCCGAACCTTTTGAGATATTCACAGAATATAAGTTAGAAGTAGAGAACCAATACGGGTATAAGTATTATGTCCTATGATAAGATCAGGGAGGAGAATACTTGTACATGGCATTCCTGGACCATTCTAAAGGAGAATGAGATTCTCTCTCCGTATTACTCCTCTGAATACACCACAGCACAATGGTGTATCGGGGCGGAGCAATCGCACAATATTAGATATCGTATGCTCTATGATGATTATTACTGAGTTACCTATTTCCTTTTTGGGTTGTGCACTTGAGAAGCTGCATACCTATTGAATTGGGTTCAAATCAAATCAGTTGCCTACCACTTCATATGTGATATGGAAAGGGAAGAGCCCATATCTTAAGTTAGTTAAGATTTGGGGTTGTCTGGCCTATGTCAAAAGCAAAATCCGGACAAGATCGAGGTAAAGTCAGTTGTGTAGAACTGGAAAGGTTCGAGCTATACAAAACTGTAGCTGATGATTTGACAGAACCAAAGAATTCAATAGTTCCCGACGAACCTCAGCCTCTCCGCCAATCTAGCAGGGTTCCTCACCTGCTTGAGAGATACTTCGGTTTCTCGATGACAGTGGGAGCAAGGATTGCATCATGAGATGATGACCCAACTAGATTCGAGCAGGCCATCAAGAGTAGGGACTCTGTAAGAATGGCTGGATGCTTAGCAATCTGAGATGGAATCCATATACACCAACAAAGTATGGACTTTGGTTGCGATATCTGAAGGGTTAAATCCCCATCAGGAGCAAGTATATCTTGAGAAGATTACTTGGTGTAGATGGACAAGTTGAGACTTTCAAAGCTAGACTTGTTAAAGGTTTTCGTCATCGACCAGGCACGAATAATGATGAAACCTTTTCCAGGGACTATGCTTAAGTCCATCCAGATCCTACTTACCACGGCTACATACCATGACTACGATATCTGGTGGTTGGGTGCCATGACTACTTTTCTAAATAATGATTTAGAAGAGAACGTCTATAAGAACACAGCCAGAGGGCTACGTAAACAGTGGGAGCAGCGGAAACGTGTGCAAGAAGTTTTATGTGATGAAGCAGGCATCGCGGAGTTGGAACATCTGTTTTGATGAGTTAGTCAAACAATTTGACATCATCAAAATGGTAGATGAACCTTGTATATACAAAATGGTAGTAGAGAGTGAAGTGGTCATCCTCGTATTGTACGTGGACAACATACTCTTGATAGGAAAGGAATTTCCTATGCTACGATCGGTCGATCTCCTCCTATCACATAGATTCTCCATAAAGGATCAAAGTGATACCTCCTAAATCCTGGGATTTGGATCTATGAGATAGATCTAAATAGATTTTAGGATTCTCACTAGCTATAGTGAGATAGTATCAGTTGATCCTAGGGAGAATCACAGGAAGTGTTCCAGGGTGATAAAGACGACTGAATGTCAGTCACAGGCATTGTCTTTACCCTCAGTAAAGGGACGGTATGTTGGAAGATTTCCAAGCTAGATACCGTGACAAATTAGAAGATAAAGGCTGGTAACATCGCTATTAAAGATACTACCAAAGAGGCAGTTTGGGTGTATATTGGTTCATAGGATGAACTAGGTTCCTACCATTATGCGACAATGGAACTGTGGCTTTGGCCCTGGAACCCTGGTCCCATCAGTGACCCAGACATATTCTGAGGCAGCATCACCTGATCATGGAGATAGTTGATCTCCAGGGTGATCAAGGTTAGGAGAGTAGACTCAGAGGACAACACGGCGGATCCACTCACGAAGGCCTTTTCCCAAAGAGAGACTTTTAAGGGGATGGTTGAGTATTAGATACTACAACTACTGCTACAAATGGCCCTAGTGCAAGTGGGAGATTGTTAGTTATATGTATGCCCTAGAGGCCATTACTGTACATTGGATGTATATTGTAGTGGATGCTGGGACATATATAGGTAGGACTTTCTTGCTCGACATGATAGTACGCTATCTGGTTGCTCTTTATCTTAACATGTATACTTTAGGTCTCTCTGATTACATGTTGATAAAGCCCTTAGGATGTGTACTCGACTTCCAGGACTATGATGAAGATCATACTAGTGGGGCCTGGGTAGTGAATGAGTACATCCTTCATTGTTCCTAGTCGTGGGAATATCGAGACCGGGCATCGATATTCCAGAGTAGACTAGCGTATACCTTCTCGACCTATGTGATGGGCGATGGATGATCCCATATCCATTGGTGTTTGACATCGGAGATGGTATGCGGGTGCTCAGTGGAGACTGGGTACACTGAACGGACTCGCCGAGAACTCCCAGATGGTATTATACCTCACGTCAGATGGCAGTTCTCTTATGACACTGGTACAGCTTAGTCTGTTGACCCGAGATCGTCATAGAGTCTTATGTGTCTCCCACTGTGCTTTGATTTCCACCCTACCACGGCTCTACTGAGTCGTGCAAACAGGTGGTTTTTGGGTACAGTCCCGATTCACATGGAGGCAATGAGCGATAGGAGGGGATTCGTCTCTCCCGGTATTGGGGGTTGATGCTGCGCTATGCTCGACTGGCCATAACAGGAAATCCCTGGCCAGGGTTGCAGTGATATACTGGTAAGAGTTATCAGTAGTTTCACGAATGTTATGGACCCTACGTCGGCATGACTTATCGAGCTACTGGGGTCTGACGTTTACCACCCCTAGGCAAGATATGCGACATATCAAACGAACAGACCGGACTGTACGGTAAGTGTTACTGGTTGGATTCACAGGAGTGTGAGCGGGCTTGCTCGTCGATCTTCTGATCGCTCAATACCCGGGTGGCCGTTACGTTTAGCAGACCGCTTGCGGCTTGTGGGTGTTTGATATGATCATCATCTGCTGCCGGCGTATTGACGAGTCTTTAGAGTCCTACACAGAGGTTTCCTAGCTCAAGCGAAACGAAATAGGAGCGCATATGAGATATGTGCGGGACCGAGAATAATACCAGTATATGATACTGTATTTGATTCTCGCGATTTGTAACATTGATCGGTTATATGCGATATAGCCGGGTTATCGGATCAAGTGTTGATTCGATAAGTTGTTACTATTGATATTAGTCGGTTATATGCGATATGACCGGATCGTTAAATCAAGTGTTGATTTAATGATTTAATGCATAATTATATATTTGATATATTACTTTGCATTAACTAGTATAGGTTCACTTAAATTGGATTTTCTCACTTGATGTGCATATTGTATATGTGATATATTTTTTGTGCACAAGATTGTATCATGTTTGATGATACATGCATGCTTGGGTTTGTGTAAAGAATTGACCATGGTTATATGAATGGTTAGGGTTTCATTTTATTTACTTATTCATTTATTTATTCTTTTTGTTTATTTTGGCAAAAGAAAATGATAAAGATAAATGAATGGTGGCTATGTTTGTTTTTAGTTGAAGATTCATGAAGCATTGACTAAGTCACCATTCTTGTCTCATGCTTAACCCTAACCATTTATACTAACCCTAGTTCATTCTTTACACTTAACCAAGGGTTAGTATATGATAAGTATTATATTTCTTTTCTATTTTTATTAACTTATCATATTCATCTTCATCTTCTTCTTCATCTTGAACAAGAAGAAAACAATGCCACCATCAATGGCAACTTGAGAATAAGAGTGAGAAATCTAATTCTAAAGTGAACCCACTTCCTATTTCTTCATCCTCTACCTCTTGCCAAGTAGTATAGGGTGTTTTCTTCACAAGTTTCATGACTTGGTGAAGTGGGAGCTTGATCTAGTGATGTCTCGACGTAGATCATCTTCGGCATCGAAGCCGACGACCAAGCCCGCCCATTTCCTCGATGAAGCCGATGCTAGAGTCCGGAATCCGATTTGGACAGCGGAGGGTCATCATCGCGGAGCTTAGGATGTGGTGGACCGGATCTACAAAGGTTGTAGCCCCTTTCCTTTTAGATAAACTCTTTTACTTGCATCGCATAGCCTATATATCTAGTTAACGATCCGTATTAGGTTTTCTCGGCACATGTAAAACTTCAATTGGGCATGTTTGATCACTTGTGAGACTTCATTAGTGTGCCTAGGAACCCTACAGATATGACCTAGTCTACAATACCTCAAGAATGAATCGTTCATTTCTGAACTCTTCCTCTTGTGTGTGTTCTGTATACTAAGAACTGTAGTTTGATTTAGAACATCAATGCTTTTAGATAACGTGTCTGAACCGATCAACTTTTGATATAGGAAATGTTCAAAACATTATCCAACAATACAAAATTTTATCATTTCTTTACTAATAAAGAGACTGATATGATTTTGTATATCAGGTTCGGTATCTAATAACATTCGTTCAGAATCAATGTATTTGGAATACAGGGTGACAGTGACCAACAGACTTGGCTGCAACACTTGCACCGTTTTCTGTCTCATGAAACTTATCACCCGTTCTCAGTTCTTTACCTATCTGTAACCCATGTAACAGATTACATATGCGGGATCCTGATTCGGTATCACATACTCAGGACGTAAAGGATACTGAGAAACAGTTCTATGTAACGAACACACCCGAAGGAGATGCATCATATGCACTTTCTTCGTTTGGGCGGCACGGGAATTCTGGTATTCCCCTATTTCCTGCTCTGTCTTATAACAATTATAAGTTGGAGCGGGACCAACGTTCCCCAGCTCAGTATAACAAGCGGGTTCGGTCAATACATCCGTATTATTATCTTGATTAAGGCGTGACATGATCGCTACCTGGAGAGAGAGAGAAGAAAACACTCAGCGTATACTCTTGCAAGATCAGATTGGTTATTATTTTATCTAATCAGGATGGCTCCCACTGTTTTTATCAAATCTTCCTTCAAACCCTAAAAGGAAAGACTAGCCGGGATTAATTACATACTACAAGTTCGCCAATCTTTCAGCCAGGCCAGTGTCGGTACTTTGAGGGAGGTCCCCCGTGCTTTCGCACGAACCTGATTAATGTAAACATCGTTTTCCCAGAGGCGTAATCCCGTTGACACCTTTCTAGACACCTACTTGATCGGCTAATTGTAATGTGTAAAACTCTCCCAGGAGTAACTCTTACTCGCAGCGGGTATCGGGATCCAACTATCTCATAGAAGGTATGCAATCTCATTGCAAATTTCAACACTTGAAATTCCCGATAATTTTGCCCCAAACGATCTATGACCTTGACAAGGTCAACAAACCATAGACCGTAAGTCAAGTTCAACCCGTCATTTCTTGATTGAATCAAACCCACCCGCACGACCCTTGACAAGGTCAACAAGGCCGTACGACTACCCTAACCCAATCTGCATCATATGCATAAGCAGATAAATATTGGTTAGCTACCGCACACTGCGCCTTGACAAGGTCAACAAACGCAGCACGAATACTAAGCAGGACTTATCTGAAATGACGGAGGGCTACGACAGGTTTTTCTGAAAACCTATTGCGTAATGAACTTGATATCGTTGTAGAATCGAATGAATTTAGAAATGGAGTGTTTTTTAGGCTTTTCTAGTTTTGCTAAAGGGGTCACTCCCGGTGAAGGGATCGTCGGCCCTTTCCTCGTCGAATGAGGTGCGGGATATATCATATATATCACTGTGCAAAGCAGAAACTATAGAAGCAATCAAAAGACAAACCGAGTGTGTAGCATCTGCCAGTTATTGCTAAAGGGGTCATTCCCGGTGAAGGGATCTCGGCCCTTTCCTCGTCGAATGAGGTGCAGGATGTTCTACAAGGAACACCGCGATGCAAAGCAAGAACTGTAGCTACCTGTTTTTAAGAAATTTGATTCCACAACATCTTAGGTTTCTTTTATTTTCATTAATCACATTAATGAAGTCCCATCATTTAAGCACCTAAACATCACAGATAAATACGACGTACACTTATGCCATCCGCATTCGCCTCGATGTCCCCTCGTGCACCGTTAGGTTAGGTAACTAACGACAGAGTGGGGCAGGGCTAGTGCGGATGTAAAACATAAGTAACGTCTATATAATATATCATATATACTATATACAGTATCCATCTGAACATATCACATGATCACATCACAGATAACGCAGCAGAAAATATCATATGAAATATTGGATATACTAGGACGTCCGTATTTTCAATACGAGCCAGTATAAAACACAGATTCCACTGTCGCGATGAATAGCCAAACCCACACCCCTAGACCTCTATGAGAGCGGCAAGAAACCCTACCAATTCTAGAGTTAGGAGACCCAGACTCGACTCCTCGAGTTGGTCTCCCACTGGACTCCAAAACCCGGTTACTTGTGCCCTCCTCCTTGGGTCTATCCTAGTGCGTAAAAATAAATAATATACAAATGGTGACATCTTCCGCAACCTGGAAGTGCCCCAATAAAAGAATATTACATACAAGTTTTTACATAAATGAAAATGAAAAACACTCATCTCACATAAAAAAACCCAGCTATTCAAACACGACGATCCAATATAACATATCCAGCAACACATAACATCACATGTCATCAACGTAAGTAAACATGCGTATCCCAATTGTCGTTGACATATAGCAACGAAACCGACGATATCACATATTACACTTACGGTCGCAGAAAAGAAAGTGTAAAACTACAACAGTTGGAATCCGCAAACTCTTTAGACATCGCATGCCTAATCAAATGAATCCCTTAGACATCGCATGCCTAACAATTATAAACCCCGTATTTTAGTCTCAATATCGAAAACACTTTTCAATATAAAGTCGGGCAATTCAACAAGATTCCCGGCATCCAGAACGAATACTCATCGCAAACTTTAGTGGACGGCCGCACCCCCGATACCGTCGACGAAGTGCACTAAGGCGGAACACCGCTGCCGCGAGCACCCGAACGGATGCTTTTTGGCGACGGTGTTCTCCTACAGTCACTTGGTCGGGGCTATGGGGTGTAGCTGTCTATTAAGTATACCGGCGAGTATCCGTGTAATCAACGTGATTGCGACGGACTTTTGATCGCATCAAAATTCCGTGGCAACAGATCATTTGAGACTAAACCGCTAGATTTATAACATTCATTCAGTTATCTCATAACTAATTGTGAATTCCAATTATTGTATCACATTCCAGATAAATAGAAAATGTTAAACTTTCCGATCGAACAATCAAACACCCAAGTTTTCCCGAAACAGATCAACACATGAAATAAGTTTAAAAACATTCACTTCATACCTCAGTACCAACGGTCCAGCCGTACAAGGGTCAAGCCAACGCCTCACATGTGGCACGTCGTACTGCCCCAAACCCTAAGGTTCAAAGGGCAGTTCAAGACGGTCACATAATCGAGTTAAGGTTTGTTATCTTCTAGAGGGACCATCGCGTTACTTGCACTACTTCGAACGTTCTTAAACTACGGAAAGATCCAACACTTGGAAATTTCCCGGCAGGGAAAAAAGTGGGTATTTATATCCGGTCGAACTTTTTAACAGTTTCTAAAATATCCGGAAAAACTTAAACGAAGTTAAATTATCCGATCAAATTAACGAGTCCCCAATAAAACCCTAGAATACTCAAAACTTGAGTGGAATTAAAAAATTCCCATAAAAAATTGCCAAGAAAGGACCTAAGAATAAATATATGAAATTTCAGGGACTAAGTCCAAATTTTGGCCGCGGAACCACCGCCAAACCCCTGGTTTCGCCGCGGTTCCGCGGTCAAATTGTTGACTTAGTGGACCGTACTTCACAGTAATTCTTAGGTTTTCCTGCTTGTTTTTCTGAGAATTTTTAATTCACAAAACGCCACTATTTGAAAAAATGTACAGAGAGGGTTAAAATCGGGGGATATCGGGTTCGATCGGACTTCTAGCTTTGTCTACACATCGCCTAAAGCTCTAGCTAGGCTCTGATACCACTGTAGGGTTCCTAGGCACACTAATGAGGTCTCACAACAGATCAACCATGCCAATTTCAAATTTTTCCGGTGCCGAGAAACCCTAAACTATATCGTTAACTAGAGTTTAAGCGAAACTACAAGCTAGTAAACAACTTTACTCTAAAGTGAATGGAAATACAACCTTTGTAGATCCGGTCCTCCACTTCTTTGGCTCCGTGATGATGTCCTTCCGCTGTGATCATCGGATCCCGGACTCTCGCGGTGGTTTCATCGAAGAAATGATCGGGCTAGGTCGATGACTTCGATGCCGAAGATGATCTACGTCGAGGCGACTCTAACTCGAGCTCCAACTTCACCAAGTCTTGAAACTTGCAAAGAAAACACCCTATACTACATGGCAAGTGGTAGAGAATGAAGAAATAGGAAGTGGGTTCACTTTGGATTTGGATTTCTCACTTGGAATCATCACTTAGAATTTTCTAGCCATGGTTTCTTCTCTTCATGAAGAAGATGAAGAAGAAGAAAGAAAAACCATTATGAATAATAGAAAAACAAGTGATGGTTATCATAATGCAACCATGGTTAAGTGTAGAGAATAAACTAGGGTTAGGTGAATGGTTAGGGTTAAGGAAAGAAACAAAATGGTCAAGCTTTCAAAGCTTCATGAAGCTTCAACAAAAAACAAAAGTAGCAACCATTTCATTTCTTGTCCAAATATAAATGAAAAGAAATAAATAAATAAGTAAATCAAACCCTAACCATTAACTTGATCATGGTTTAATCATACACACCCAAGTTTGCATGTATCATCAAACATGATACAAACTAGTGCACAAAACTATATCATATATACAATGTGCACATTCAAGTGAGAAAGTAATCTTAAGTGAACCAATATTAGTTAATGTAAAGTAATATATCAAATATATAATTATACATTAAATTATTAAATCAACACTTGATTTAACGATTCGGTCACATCGCATATGACCGACTAATATCCAATGTATCGACTTATCGAATCAATCCTCGATTCGATAACCAGGTTATATCGCATACAACCAATCGATACATTCATCGCGAGAATAGAATGCGGTATCACATACACGCATTATTCTCGGTCCCGCACATATTTCATATGCGCTCCTATTTCGTTTTGCTTGAGCCAGGAAACCTCTGTGTAGGACTCTAAAGACTCGTCAATACGCCGGCAGCAGGTGATGATCATATCAAACACCCACAAACCGCAAGCGGTCTGCTAAACGTAACGGCCACCCGGGTATTAAGCGATCAGAAGATCGACGAGCAAGCCCGCTCACACTACTGTGAATCCAACCGGTAACACTTACCGTACAGTCCGGTCTGTTCGTCTGATATGTCGCATATCTCGCCTAGAGGTGGTAAACGTCAGACCCCAATAGCTCGATAAGTCGTGTCGATATGAGGTTTATAACTGTTCGAGAAACTACTGGTAACACTTACCAGTAAATCTCAGCAACCCTGGCCAGGGATTTCTGGTTATAGCCAATCGAACACAGCGCAACATCAACTCCCTATACCGGGAGAGACAAATCCCCTCCTATCGCTCATTGCCTCCATGTGATTCGGGACTGTACCCAAAAACCACCATTTTGCACGCCCTCTTGGACGTGGTAAGATGGAAATCAAAGCACAGTGGGAATCACACAAGACTCTATGACGATCTCGGGTCTACAGACTAACCTGTACCAGTGTCACCAGAGAACTGCCATCTGACGTAAGGTATAATACCATCTGGGAGTTCTCGGCGAGTCCGTCCAGTGTACCCAGTCTCCACTGAGCACCCGTATATCATCTCTGATGTCAAACACCAATGGATATGGGATCATCCATCGCCCATCTGTATGGGTCGAGAAGGTATATGCTAGTCTACTCTGGTATATCGATGCCCCATCTTGATACACCCACGACTAGGGACCTTGAAGGATGTACTTATGGACTACCATGTCCCCACTAGTATGATCCGCATCATAGTCCAGGTAGTCAAGTACACATCCTAAGGGCTTTACCAACATGTAACCGAGAGACAATCAGTGTACACGTTAAGGTAAAGAGCAACCAGTGTAGGGTTCCTAGGCAATCCCAAGAGGTCTCACAAGGCATCAACCATGCCCGTTTAAAAAAATGGTGCCGAGAAACCCTAGACTACGGATCTTTAGACTAGAACTCTAGGCGAAAAACTAAACTAGCTAACACTTAACTAAGAGATACGGAAATACAACCTTTGTAGATCCGGTTCTCCACCTCCATAGCTCCGCAATGAAGTCTCCTCGCTGTCCATAACAAGTCCCGGGCTCTAGCGTCGGCTTCATCGGAGAATGGACGGGCTAGGTCATCGATGTCCATGCCGAAGATGATCTACGTCGAGGCATCGCTAAATCAAGCTCCGACTTCACCAAGTCAAGAAACTTGTGAAGGAAACACACTCTACTACTTGGCAAGAGGTAGAGGATGAAGAAATAGGAAGTGGGTAAACTTTAGAATTGGATTTCTCACTTGTATGCTCAATTCACCATTGATGAAGAAAGCTTTCTTCTTTGAAGATGATGAAGATGATGTTATGATAAGAATAATAGAATAGAAAATGAATAATCATTTCTTATCATAATTTAACTATGGTAATGTGTAGAGAGTTGACCATAGTTAAATGAATGGTTAGGGTTTGATAGATGAAGACAAAAGGGTTAGATTGGTCAAAGCTTCATGAAGCTTCACTTAGCTTCATGAAAGAAACCCTTTTGTTTTCTTCTTCTCATTTATCTTTTATATCCAAATGAAAAGATAAATGAATTAATAAAAGAAAACCCTAATCATTTACTTAACCTAGGTTTAACTCATTACACAAAACCCTAGCATGCTTGCATCATCAAACATGATACAAACAAGTGCACAAAATCATATCGCATATGCAATGCGCACGTCCGAGTGAGAAAATCCATTTAAAGTGAACCGATACTAGTTAATGCAAAGTAATATATCAAATATATAATTACGCATTAAATCATTAAATCAACACTTGATTTAACGATCCGGTCATATCGTATATAACCGACTAATATCAACAGTAACAACTTATCGAATCAACACTTGATCCGATAACCCGGCTATATCACATATAACCGATCAATGTCACATATCGCGAGAATCGAATACAGTATCACATACTGGTATCATTCTCGGTCCCGCACATATCTCATATGCGCTCCTATTTCGTTTCGCTTGAGCCAGGAAACCTCTGTGTAGGACTCTAAAGACTCGTCAATACGCCGGCAGCAGATGATGATCATATCAAACACCCACAAGCCGCAAGCGGTCTGCTAAACGTAATGGCCACCCGGGTATTGAGCGATCTGAAGATCGACGAGCAAGCCCGCTCACACTCCAGTGAATCCGACCAGTAACACTACCGTACAGTCCGGTCTGATCGTCTGATATGTCGCATATCTTGCCTAGGGGTGGTAAACGTCAGACCCCAATAGCTCGATAAGTCGTGTCGATATGAGGTCTATAACAATTCGAGAAACAACTGGTAACACTTACCAGTAAATCTCAGCAACCCTGGCCAGGGATTTCCTGTTATAGCCAATCGAAACAGCGCAACATCAACTCCCTATACCGGGAGAGACGAATCCCCTCCTATCGCTCATTGCCTCCATGTGACTCGGGACTGTACCCAAAAACCACCGTTTTGCACGCCCTCTTGGACGTGGTAAGATGGAAATCAAAGCACAGTGGGAACCACACAAGACTCTATGACGATCTCGGGTCAACAGACTACTCTGTACCAGTGTCACCAGAGAACTGCCATCTGACGTGAGGTATAATACCATCTGGGAGTTCTCGGCGAGTCCGTCCAGTGTACCCAGTCTCTACTGAGCACCCGTATATCATCTCTGATGTCAAACACCAATGGATATGGGATCATCCATCGCCCATCTGTATGGGTCGAGAAGGTATACGTAGTCTACTCTGGTATATCGATGCCCCGTCTCGATACACCCACGACTAGGGACTTTCAAGGATGTACTTATGGACTACCATGTCCCCACTAGTATGATCCGCATCATAGTCCAGGTAGTCAAGTACAGATCCTAAGGGCTTTACCAACATGTAACAGAGAGACAATCAGTGTACACGTTAAGGTAAAGAGTAACCAGATAGCATACTATCATGTCGAGCAAGAAAGTCCTCCCTATATATGTCCCAGCATCCACTACAATATACATCCTATGTACAGTAATGGCCTCTAGGGCATACATATAACTAACAATCTCCCACTTGCACTAGGGCCAACTGTAGCAGTGGTTGAAGTATCTCATACTCAACCATCCCATAAAAGTCTCTCTCTAGGAATAGGCCTTCGTGAGTGGATCCGCTGCGTTATCCTCTAAGTCTGCTCTCCTTGCCTCGATCACCCTGGAGATCAACCATCTCCATGATCAGGTGATACTGCCTTAGAATAAGTCTGGATCACTGATGGGACCTGCGTTCCTTGGCGTAAGCCACAACTCCATTGTCTCACAATGGTAAGAACGTAGTTCATCTCATGAACTAATATACACCCAAACATCCTCTTTGGTAGCATCTTAAGTAGCGATGTATCCAGCCTTTATCGTCTAGTATGTCACGGTATCTAGCTTGGAACTCTTCCAACATACCGTCCCTCGATTGAGGGTAAAGACAATGCCTGCGACTGACATTCAGTCGTCTTTATCACCCTGGAACACTTCCAGTGATTCTCTCCAAGATCAATTGATACCGTCTCACTACATCTAGTGAGTATCCTAAAATCCAATTACATCTATCTCATAGATGAAAACTCAGAATTTAGGCGGTATCACATTGATCCTTTATGGAGAATCGTTGTGATAAACGGAGATTGATCGAGCGTAGCATAAGAAACTCCTTTCTTATCAAGAGTATGTCATCCATGTACTATACGAGGATCACCACCATACTCCCTACTACCTTTTTGTTTATACAAGGTTCATCTACCATTTTGATGATGTCAAACTCTTCGACTTACACATCAAAACAGACGTTCCAACTCCGCGATGCCTGCTTTATCCTATAAAACATCTTGCACACGTTTCCGCTGCTCCCACTGTCTACGAGGCCCTCTGGCTGTGTACTTATAGACGCACTCTTCTAAATCATTTTGGAAGAGCTGTCATGACACCCAACCACCAGATATCGTAGTCATAGTATGTAGCCGTGGCAAGTAGGATCTGGATGGACTTAAGCATAGCTACTTGAAAAGGTTTCACCATTATCCACGCCTGGTCGATGACGAAGGCCTTTAACAAGTCTAGCTTTGAAAGTCTCATCTTTTCCATGTACACCAAGTAATCTTCTCAAGATTTACTTGCTCCTGATGGGGATTTAACCCTTCAGATATAGCAACCAAAGTCCATACTTTGTTGGTGTATAAGGATTCCATCTCAGATCACTAAGCATCCATCCATTCTTACAGAGTCTTACTCCTGATGGCCAGCTCGAAGCTAGTTGGGTCATCATCTCATGATGCAATCCTCGCTCCCACTGTCATAAAGAAACCAAAGTATCTCTCAGGTGGGTGAGGAACCCTACTAGATCGGCGGAGAGGCTGAGGTTCGTTGGAATTTACTGAATCCTTTGGTTCTATCAAATCATCAGTTGCAGTTTGCATGGCTGGAACATTTCCAGTTCTACATAACTGACCTTGCCTCGAGCTTGTCCGGATTTTGCTTTTAGACATAGGCCGGACAACCCCAAATCTTAACTAGCTTAAGACATGGGCTCTTCCTTTACCATATCTCATATGGAGTGGTAGGCAACTGATTTGATTCGAACCGAATTCAATAGGTATGCATCTTCTCAAGCGCATAACTCCCAAAAAGGAAATAGGTAATTCAGTAGTACTCATCATAGAGCACACCATATCAAATAGGGTGTATCTGCTCCGCCCCGATATACCATGGTGCTATGGTGTATACAGAGGAGTAATGCCGAGAGAGAATCTCATTCTCCTTTAGAATAGTCCAGGATTTCCGTGCTCAAGTATTCTCCTCCTTGATCACATCAAAGGACATAATACTTATACCCGTATTTTGGTTCTCTACTTCTAACTTATATTCTGTGAATATCTCAAAAGGTTCGGACTTGTGTTTCAACAGGAACATAGGTCTGAATCTCGAAAGATCATCAGAGAATGTAATGAAGTAAAAAGAACCAGTCCTGGCATGTGTAGACTGGGGACCTTACATACATCAACATGTATCATCCCAGGAGTTCACTAACTCTTTCTCTGTTTCCAATAAACAGGGCTGTGGTCATCTTATCTTTGTGACATGACTGGCGAGTTTCACAAGATGTAAATTCAAACTGATTTGAATATGCATCAACATGTAACTTCAGCTAGTCGGGTCGCATTGATATGACCTAGTCTACAATGCCTCAAGAAGGATTCGTTCATTTCTGAACTATTCCTCTTGTGTGTGTTCCATACACTAAGAACTGTAGTTTGATTTAGAACATCAACGCTTTTAGATAACGTGCCTGATCCGATCAACTTTTGATATAGGAAATGTTCAAGACATTATCCAGCAATACAAAATTTTATCGTTTCTTTACTTCTAAAGAGACTGATATGATTTTGTATATCAGGTTCGGTATCTAATAACATTCGTTCAGAATCAATGTATTTGTAATACAGGGTGACAGTGACCGACAGACTTGGCTGCAACTCTTGCCCCGTTTTCTGCCTCATGAAACTTATCACCCGTTCTCAGTTCTCTACCTTTCTGTAGCCCTATGTAACAGATTACATATCTGGGATCCTGATCTGGTATCACATACCCAGGACGTAAAGGATACTGAGAAACAGTTCTCTGTAATGAACACACCCGAAGATGATGCATCAGTATGCACTCTCTTCGTTTGGGCGGCACGGGAAATCTGGTATTCCCCAATTTCCTGCTCTGTCTTATAACAATTATAAGGTGGAGCGGGACCAACGTTCCCCAGCTCAGTATAACAAGCGGGTTCGGTCAATAATCCGTATTATTATCTTGATTAAGGCGTGATATGTTCGCTACCAGGAGAGAGAGAGAAGAAAACACTCAGCGTGCGCTCTTGCAAGAATAGATTGGTTATTATTTTATCTAATCAGGATGGCTCCCACTGCTTTTTATCAAATCTTCCTTCAAACCCTAAAAGGAAAGACTAGCCGGGATTAATTACACACTACAAGTTCGCCAATCTTTCAGCCAGGCCAGTGTCGGTACTTTGAGGGAGGTCCCCCGTGCTTTCGCACGAACCTAATTAATGTAAACCTTGTTTTCCCAGAGGCGTAACCTCGTTAACACCTTTCTAGACACCTACTTGATCGGCTAATTGTAATGTGTAAAACTCTCCCAGGAGTAACAATTACTCGCAGCGGGTATCGGGATCCAACTATCTCATAGAAGGTATGCAATCTCATTGCAAATTTCAACACTTGAAATTCCCGATAATGTTTTGCCCCTAGCGTCCTATGACCTTGACGCAGGCCAACAAACCATAGTCCGCTAGTCAAGTTCAACCCGTCATTTCCTGATTGAATTAAACCCACCCGCACGACCCTTGACGCAGGCCAACAAAGTCGCACGACTACCCTAATCCAATCTGCATCATATGCATAAGCAGATAAATACCAGTTAGCTACCGCACACTACGCCTTGACGCAGGCCAACAAACGTAGCACGAATACTAACTACTACTTATCTGAAATGACGGAGGGCTACGACAGGTTTTTCTGAAAACCTATTGCGTAATGAACTTGATATCGTTGTAGGATCGAATGAATTTTGAAATGGAGTGTTTTTTAGGCTTTTCTAGTTTTGCTAAAGGAGTCACTCCCGGTGAAGGGATCGTCGGTCCTTTCCTCGTCGAATGAGGTGCGGGATATATCATATATATCACTGTGCAAAGCAAAAACTCTTAAAAGCAGTCAAAAGACAAACCGAATGTGTAGCATCTGCCAGTTATTGCTAAAGGAGTCACTCCCGGTGAAGGGATCTCGGTCCTTTCCTTATCGAATAAGGTGCAGGATATATCGCATATACCGCTGTGCAAAGCAAGAACTGTAGCTACCTGTTTTATTTTGAAATTCGATTCTACAACATCTTAGGTTTCTTTTATTTCATTAATCATATTAATGAAGTCCCATCATTTAAGTACCTAAACATCACAGATAAATACGACGTACACTTATGCCATCCGCATTCGCCTCGATGTCCCCTCGTGCACCATTAGGTTAGGTAACTAACGGCAGAGCGGGGCAGGGCTAGCGCGGGTGTAAAACATAAGTAACGTCTATATAATATATCATATATACTATATACTGTATCTATCACAGAACATCACATGATCACATCACAGATATCGCAGCAGAAGATTCATATGAAATATTGGATATACTAGGACGTCCGTGTTTTCAATACGAGCCAGTATAAAACACGGATTCCACGGTCGTGATGAATAGCCAAACCCACACCCCTAGACCCCTACGAGAGCGGCAAGCAACCCTACCAATTCTGGAGTTAGGAGACCCGGACTCGACTCCTCGAGTTGGTCTCCCACTGGACTCCAGAACCCGGTTACTTGTGCTCTCCTCCTTGGGTCTATCCTAGTGCAGAAAAGTAAATAATATACAAACGGTGACAACTTCCGCAACCTGGAAGCGCCCCAATAAAAGAATATTACATACAAGTTTTTACATGAATGAAAATGAAAAAACACTCATCTCACATAAAAAAACCCGGCTATTCGAACACGACGATCCAATATAACATATCCAGCAACACATAACATCACATGTCATCAACGTAAGTAAATATGCGCATCCCAATTGTCGTTGACATATAGCAACGAAACCGGCGATATCACATATTACACTTACGGTCATAGAAAAGAAAGTGTAAAACTACAACAGTTGGAATCCGCAACCTCCTCAGACATCGCATGCCTGACCAAATGAATTACTTAGACATCACATGCCTAACAATTATAAACCCCGCATTTTAGTCTCATTATCGAAAACACTTTTCAATATCAAGTCGGGCAATTCAACAAGATTCCCGAAATCCTGATCGAATGCTCGTCGCAAACTTTAGTAGGCGGCCGCACCCCCGATACCGTCGACGAAGTGCACCAAGGCGGAACACCGCTGCCGCGAGCACCCGAACGGATGCTTTCGGCGATGGGGTTCTCCTACAGTCACTTGGTCGGGGCTATGGGATGTAGCTGTCTATTAAGTTTACCCGGCGAGTATCCGCGTACGCTACGTGATTGCAACGGACTTTTGATCATATCAAAATTCCGTGGCAACCGATCAAGTGAGACTAAACTGCTATGTTTATAACATTCATTCAGTTATCTCATAACTCATTGTGAATTCCAATTATTGTATCACATTCCGGATAAATAGAAAATGTTAAACTTTCCAATCGAACAATCGAACACCCAAGTTTTCCCAATACAGATCAACACATGAAATAAGTCAAACAACATTCAGTTCGTGCCTCAGTACCAACGGTCCAGCCGTAGAAGGGTCAAGCCAACGCCTCACATGTGGCACGCCGTACTGCCCCAAACCCGAAGGTTCAAAGGGCAGTTCAAGACGGTCACATAATCGAGTTAAGGTTTGTTGTCTTCTAGAGGGACCATCGCGTTACTTGCACTACTTAGAACGTCGTTAAACTACCGAAAATCCAACACTTGGAAATTTCCCGACAGGGGAAAAATTGGGTATTTATATCCGGTCGAACTTTTTAACATATTCTAAAATTTATCCGGAAAGCCACACAGACAAAATTTGATAATCCGATCGAAACACCGAATCCCCAAAACTACTGCAGAAAATTCAACTCTTGAAAAATTATTAAAAATTCCCAGAAAAATCACCCCTGGAAAATAAGAATTACTGTACAAAATAATTTAAATACTGTGGCCGTACGGCCGCGGATCCGCCGCATGAGCCTTGCTCATGCCGAGGAACCGCGGTGGAAAAGTTGAATTAGGTCCACGAAATTTACAGTAATTCCTAGAAAACCCTGCTTGATTTTCTGCATATTTTTAATTTGGAAAAAGACCAGATTTTAAAAATTGGACAGAGAGCAAGTTTGTGATCGGGTTTCGGGTTCGTTCGGGTTTCAAATTCCGTCTAGACTTCGCCTAAGGCTCTAGCTAGGCTCTGATACCACTGTAGGGTTCCTAGGCACTCCCAAGAGGTCTCACAAGGCATCAACCATGCCCGTTTAAAAAAATGGTGCCGAGAAACCCTAGACTACGGATCTTTAGACTAGAACTCTAGGCGAAAAACTAAACTAGCTAACACTTAACTAAGAGATACGGAAATACAACCTTTGTAGATCCGGTTCTCCACCTCCATAGCTCCGCAATGAAGTCTCCTCGCTGTCCATAACAAGTCCCGGGCTCTAGCGTCGGCTTCATCGGAGAATGGACGGGCTAGGTCATCGATGTCCATGCCGAAGATGATCTACGTCGAGGCATCGCTAAATCAAGCTCCGACTTCACCAAGTCAAGAAACTTGTGAAGGAAACACACTCTACTACTTGGTAAGAGGTAGAGGATGAAGAAATAGGAAGTGGGTAAACTTTAGAATTGGATTTCTCACTTGTATGCTCAATTCACCATTGATGAAGAAAGCTTTCTTCTTTGAAGATGATGAAGATGATGTTATGATAAGAATAATAGAATAGAAAATGAATAATCATTTCTTATCATAATTTAACTATGGTAATGTGTAGAGAGTTGACCATAGTTAAATGAATGGTTAGGGTTTGATAGATGAAGACAAAAGGGTTAGATTGGTCAAAGCTTCATGAAGCTTCACTTAGCTTCATGAAAGAAACCCTTTTGTTTTCTTCTTCTCATTTATCTTTTATATCCAAATGAAAAGATAAATGAATTAATAAAAGAAAACCCTAATCATTTACTTAACCTATGTTTAACTCATTACACAAAACCCTAGCATGCTTGCATCATCAAACATGATACAAACAAGTGCACAAAATCATATCGCATATGCAATGCGCACGTCCGAGTGAGAAAATCCATTTAAAGTGAACCGATACTAGTTAATGCAAAGTAATATATCAAATATATAATTACGCATTAAATCATTAAATCAACACTTGATTTAACGATCCGGTCATATCGCATATAACCGACTAATATCAACAGTAACAACTTATCGAATCAACACTTGATCCGATAACCCGGCTATATCACATATAACCGATCAATGTCACATATCGCGAGAATCGAATACAGTATCACATACTGGTATCATTCTCGGTCCCGCACATATCTCATATGCGCTCCTATTTCGTTTCGCTTGAGCCAGGAAACCTCTGTGTAGGACTCTAAAGACTCGTCAATACGCCGGCAGCAGATGATGATCATATCAAACACCCACAAGCCGCAAGCGGTCTGCTAAACGTAACGGCCACCCGGGTATTGAGCGATCTGAAGATCGACGAGCAAGCCCGCTCACACTCCAGTGAATCCGACCAGTAACACTACCGTACAGTCCGGTCTGATCGTCTGATATGTCGCATATCTTGCCTAGGGGTGGTAAACGTCAGACCCCAATAGCTCGATAAGTCGTGTCGATATGAGGTCTATAACAATTCGAGAAACAACTGGTAACACTTACCAGTAAATCTCAGCAACCCTGGCCAGGGATTTCCTGTTATAGCCAATCGAACACAGCGCAACATCAACTCCCTATACCGGGAGAGACGAATCCCCTCCTATCGCTCATTGCCTCCATGTGACTCGGGACTGTACCCAAAAACCACCGTTTTGCACGCCCTCTTGGACGTGGTAAGATGGAAATCAAAGCACAGTGGGAACCACAAAAGACTCTATGACGATCTCGGGTCAACAGACTACTCTGTACCAGTGTCACCAGAGAACTGCCATCTGACGTGAGGTATAATACCATCTGGGAGTTCTCGGCGAGTCCGTCCAGTGTACCCAGTCTCTACTGAGCACCCGTATATCATCTCTGATGTCAAACACCAATGGATATGGGATCATCCATCGCCCATCTGTATGGGTCGAGAAGGTATACGCTAGTCTACTCTGGTATATCGATGCCCCGTCTCGATACACCCACGACTAGGGACTTTCAAGGATGTACTTATGGACTACCATGTCCCCACTAGTATGATCCGCATCATAGTCCAGGTAGTCAAGTACAGATCCTAAGGGCTTTACCAACATGTAACAGAGAGACAATCAGTGTACACGTTAAGGTAAAGAGTAACCAGATAGCATACTATCATGTCGAGCAAGAAAGTCCTCCCTATATATGTCCCAGCATCCACTACAATATACATCCTATGTACAGTAATGGCCTCTAGGGCATACATATAACTAACAACCAGATAGCATACTATCATGTCGAGCAAGAAAGTCCTCCCTATATATGTCCCAGCATCCACTACAATATACATCCTATGCACAGTAATGGCCTCTAGGGCATACATATAACTAACATGATGATACATGCAACTTGGGTGTGTGTATGACTTATACCATGCTTGGTTTAATTGCTAGGGTTTTTGATTATTTTGGTAATTACAAATGGTGGCATTTTGTCATGACAAATAGCTTGTAGAAGCTTGTAGTCTTCATTGACCAAGTCCACTCTTTTGTTTTGCCTAAGATATTTGTTAACCCAACCAATTAAATCTAGCCATGGTTAGCTCTCTACAAAGGTTAGTATATGATACTAACTCACCTAGGGTTGCCATTATCCTATGGATAATGATCATAAGTTCATTCTTCTTCTTCTTCCTCAAAGCTTTGTAGCTTCAATGGAGATGCGAGAAAAAAATGTGAGAAAATCAATTCTAAAGTGAGCCCACTTCCTACTTTATCATCCTCCACTACTTTCCATTTAGTATAGGGTGTTTGCTTCACTAATTCCATGATTAGTGAAGAGATAGCTTGGGTTAGTGTATTCTCGACGTAGATCATCTTCGGCCTCGAAGACTTCGATGCAAGCATGTTCGTTTCTTCATGGGAGCCTCTCTAGAGTCCGGGACTACATGATCGCAGCGAAGGGACTACTACACGGAGCTAATGAAGTGAAGGATCGGTCTACAAAGGTTGTATTCCTTATTCACTTTATTGCAAAGTGTTTGCATTTAATATTTTGTCGGATTTCTAGTATACGATTCTAGGATTAGAATTAGTTAAAACGATAAATTTTTGAATTTGGCATGGACGATGCCTTCCGAAACCTTGCTGCCGTGCTAGGCAACCCTTCAGCTAGTGCCACTGACGTTCCTGTGGTTAAACCCACTGCCAGCGTACTGTCGAGTCTTTAGAGTCCTACACAGAGGGTTTTCCTGGTTCAGGCGAAACGATGTATAGGCCGTAGGGTTATACGTGCAGGGTTCCGATCAGATACTTGTACTAGCTATACAGATTTTGTCCGGACAGATAATACTAGTGGGCTAAGGATTAACCCGCATTATTTAATCATGTATTGATTTAATAATGATATAGTGTTATATTATTGGATTATTTTATCTCTTGATATTCGTATTTTTGTAGTACGAATACGGGCATATATATACAATATTGGTATTCTTGTATTTATACTAGAATGCTTCTGGAAGATGACACCTTATTTTGTGATATTCTATTTATTGTAAATAGAAAATGAGGTGGAGGGATGATGTGGATTTAAGCTTGGCATGGATCATGGCTATTGTATTTCTTTATTCATTTGTAAATACTATTCAAGAATGGCTAGTATTTTTAATGAAAATGAAATGCTTGATATCTTTTTTCCTTGGCCATTCTTCACGTCATTCTATCCTTGCCATTCTCTCTCCTCCTTGATCTCTTTTTCTTCCTCAAACCTTAGCCCTATCATGAGTTGAGAAACACAGGGTATTTGAAATAAAATTAATCCAATTAAGACTCTACATCTTCTAAACTATCTAGATTAGCAAACTGGGTATTTTAGTTACCTCACTTTTGAGATTATAGCTTGAATCAAAAACTCTCGGGTGGATCGTCTTCGACACGAGGAAGCCGACGACCAAGTTCGATCCCGACGGATTCAGAGCTTAAGAAAAGGATCAAAAGACCCGTTGGACTTGAGCTCAAAGGTATAAATCACTTTTATAGTAGATTAGAATCTTTGTAAGTTTTGCTAGTTAGGGCTTATGATAGTTCTTTGAGATTAGTCGATCTTGCCTGCTTAAAATCGTATTTTATAATTCCGCCTCTCTACAAATCCAGTGGAGTATGCGGCATCGACTTATAGTAGGTAGATCGTTATGCATTTGATTTCTATCTGATGATGTCTTCTACTCACGAGTTGGCAACCCACCTTCCATTGTTTCATAGTTTTCTTGTAAGACCGACTGCTCGGATCATTAGCGGATTGCTGGCACACTTCTTCTTCGGGCGATTGCTTGGTTGGTTGGTTGCACTACAGATCGTTACCACCATTTGTTTATGTATATTCATTTTAATCTAGTTAAAAACTCTATCAACCAGACTTGTATATTTGGTAGACTTAGAAACCAGAGACTTGTATATTTTTTTAGACTTAGAGTGAGACTTGTATATTATTCCTTATATTTGAGTTGATGATGTCTTTGGTATTTCTTTTATTTCTTTTCTTATGTTGATTTTCGATTTAGGCATCATATATATATATTGCGTGGTTGTGATTCCGTCGATTGGCGATGAGTTAGCTCCCGGTTAGGGATGCCAATATTATTATTTTTTATGTACTGGTTTTGATCAAAATTTATAAAGCAGGTGCTGCCCAAATTTCAAATGAAAAAAACGTTTTCAAATTTTAGTATACATTCCACTTGTATTTTCAACGAATCTTAGTTATATTTTAAAAGGGGAACATGATTTCATTTATACCCTTTTTCAAACTTCACCTCCACTATTTTCTTAAATAGTTTAGATTTCTGGTTTTCGGATTATTTGGGTTACGGTGAGATACTATAGATTTCATGTGATTCGAGTGCCGATCACGTGCCGACGGATCGTGACATTTAGATTTTTAAATTTTCTGAGTTTGAACTATTAGATGCTGTCAATTGATTGCTTGATCTAAATAAATCTTTTGCATTAGAATATTGGAGATTCAAAATACAATCCAAATAGAGAAAGCAAAAGCACCTTCCACTTTGCTTCATCTGAACTTTTTTTAGTTTGCTTCGTCAAGAAGAAAAATTAATGAAGCACCAGGTGAAAGAATCGGTAGGTGCATCTTACACTATTCAAAACAACAAAAATACCGGCTGAGCCAATCAAGCGGTAAGCAATCACCTGCTACTACCGGTCACGTCCCGTTCGAACTAAATCGATCCCTTTATTACTGAATCAACACAGCGAGCAAACAGAAATAAAGATCGATTTTTTTTATCGAAATCAGAGTGAGGCGCGCTCGCGTGAGAGGGAGATGAGCGGAAAGCCTATAATCCCTCCAAATTTCGTAAGTTTGAGGCACCTCAAGGAGCTCAAAGAGAAGCGAGACGAAGAAGCGAGGCTCCAAAAGCTCAAGCAACAAGAAGCAGAAGCAGAAGCAGAAGAAGAGCAGCAGCAGAGGATTCGCAAACTCGAGGAGGAAGAAGAAGAATCTCTCAAAGATCCCACCCCCCCAAAACCCTCGAGGACCGAGCCGGGAAAAAGTGGGTCAAGGCTCGACGCACGGGAGTGGCGCGAGAGGGGGCCGAGACGGAGCGCGAATCTCGATGGGCATGTGGCGGTAGATGGAGGGAAAAAGAAGACGGTGCCTTTGAAGGAGAATGGGAACGGAATGACTGAAATGCCCCTCGGGCGTAATGGATCGAATCGCTCGGATAGGGTTAGTGGGTCCCATTTGGGTCACGTTGCTGCGATTGAGAAGGGGAAGAAGAAGAAGAAGAAGAAGAAGAAGAAGGGGAAGAACGAAAAGGAGAAGGAGCCTTTGAAAGAGGGCGAGAACGAAATGACTGAAATGCTCCTCGGGCTTAGTGGATCGGATCGCTCGGTTACGGTTAGCGGGTCCCATTTGGGTCCCGCCACTGAGATTGAGAAGGGGAAGAAGGAGAAGAAGGAGAAGGAACCTTTGAAGGAGGACGACAAGGAAATGACTGAAATGCCCCTCGTTTGTCATAGATCGGAGCTTTCAAAGAACAAGGCCAAGGGGATAAGGAGTTCTGGTCGTATCGATGATATCGAGAAGCGGGTTTCGGATCTGAAAGCGGGTGGGAGAAACCCAGCCCTGAACCGTAGAGGGCGTGGAAGGGGTTTTGGCAATGGGCGCCGCAGCGGCGGCGGCGGCGGCAACTTGATGTGGGTGAAGAAAGCGCCGAGCTCGTAAAGAGTCATAATCGAGGTATTTTGAATTTTATTGAAGAAAATAAATATAGCAGAACCACTACGCTTCATAAAAAATACCATTAATAGATTGAACACATCGATGCATTGACATTAATTTTGATGTGCTAACATGCTTAATTTTAAAGGGTACTGTTGTTTAAGAGATTTGTGCATGCATGGTGCATGCTTTATAGATGAAAACCATTGACGTTGCAATAGATTATATTTTTCATTTCAATGATCTTGTTATTTAGCGGCACTTGGCCCTTTATTTTCTTCTTCGTCATTATTATATTATAATTTTGTTTTGATTGTTATGTCAACTTACAAGTAATGATATATCTTTTGTTTAAGTTTAGGAATTTAATGAGCAATCATACATTCTTACTCAATGTGTTAAATGCACCAGGTAGAAGTGTAAAAAAATAGCAGTATGGAGAGTGTCTGGATAAGAAGTATAACAGTGTACGCATCAAGTGCTCATCTTGTGTTACACATCACGGTCGTTGTTGAACATGTTTCCAAAATCCAAATAGATGTTCCCATCATGTTCATGGTATCATGGTTCCTAATACGAGGGACGTGGCTGTAGGGTTCCTAGGCACACTAATGAGGTCTCCCAAGTGATCAAACATGCCCAATTCAAATTTTTATGTGCCTACAAACCCTAATACGGATCGTTAACTAGATGATAAGGCGATGCAATGCGAGTTAACTACTTTAACTAAGAGGAAAGTGATTACAACCTTTATAGATCCGGTCCTCCACCTCTCTAGCTCCGTGTTGACGACCTTCCGCTGTACCCTTCGGATCCCGGACTCTCGCGGTGGTTTCATCGAAGAATTGATCAGGCTAGGTCGTCGACTTCGATGCCGAAGATAATCTACGTCGAGGCAACTCAAGATCAAGCTCCAACTTCACCAAGTCATAAAACTTGTGAAGAAAACACCCTATACTACTTGGCAAGTGGTAGAGGATGAAGAAATAGAAAGTGGGTTCACTTTAGAATTGGATTTCTCACTCTTTTTCTCATGTTGCCATTGATGGTAGCAAGCTCTCTTCTTGTTGAAGAAGAAGAAGAAGAAAAAGAATATGATAAGTATTTGAAAATAGAAAATAAAATGATACTTATCATATTTTCAACCATAGTTAGGTGTAGAGAATAAATTAGGGTTAGGTTGAATGGTTAGGGTTAAGCATGAAACAAAAATGGTGGACTTATTCAAAGCTTCATGAAGCTTCAACTAGAAAACAAATCAAGCCACCATTTCTCTTTATCTTTTAAAATGACTTAATAAATAAATGAATAAGTAAATAAAAACCCTAACCATTAACATAACCATGGTTTAAACTAAACATACACCCAAACATTCATGTATCATCAAACATGATACAATCTTGTGCACAAAAATATATCACATATACAATATGCATTTCAAGTGAGAAAATCCATTTAAAGTGAACCAATACTAGTTAATGCAAAGTAATATATCAAATATATAATTATACATTAAATCATTAAATCAACACTTGATTCAATGATCCGGTCATGTCGCATATAACCGACTAGTATCCAATGTATCGACTTATCGAATCAATCCTTGATTCGATAACTAGGTTATATCGCATACAACCATTCGATACATTCATCACGAGAATAGAATACGGTATCACATACACGCATTATTCTCGGTCCCGCACATATCTCATATGCGCTCCTATTTCGTTTCGCTTGAGCCAGGAAACCTCTGTGTAGGACTCTAAAAACTCGTCAATGCGCCGGCAGCAGGTGATGATCATATCAAACACCCACAAGCCGCAAGCGGTCTGCTAAACGTAACAGCCACCCGGGTATTGAGCGATCAGAAGATCGACGAGCAAGCCCGCTCACACTCCTGTGAATCCAACCAGTAACACTTACCGTACAGTCCGGTCTGTTCGTCTGATATGTCGCATATCTCGTCTAGGGGTGGTAAACGTCAGACCCCAATAGCTTGATAAGTCATGCCGACGTGAGGTCCATAACAATCATGAAACAACTGATAACTCTTACCAGTATATCACTGCAATCCTGGCCAGGGATTTCCTGTTATGGCCAGTCGAGCATAGCGCAACATCAACCCCCAATACCGGGATAGACGAATCCCCTCCTATCGCTCATTGCCTCTATGTGAATCGGGACTGTACCCAAAAACCACCTGTTTGCACGACTCAGTAGAGCCGTGGTAGGGTGGAAATCAAAGCACAGTGGGAGACACACAAGACTCTATGACGATCTCGGGTCAACAGACTAAGCTGTACCAGTGTCACCAGAGAACTGCCATCTGACGTGAGATATAATACCATCTGGGAGTTCTCGGCGAGTCCGTTCAGTGTACCCAGTCTCCACTGAGCACCCGCATACCATCTCTGATGTCAAACACCAATGGATATGTGATCATCCATCGCCCATCACATGGGTCGAGAAGATATACGCTAGTCTACTCTGGAAAATCGATGTCCCGTCTCGATATTCCCACGACTAGGAATATTGAAGGATGTACTCATGGACTATCCAGGCCCCACTAGTATGATCTGCATCATAGTCCTGAAAGTCGAGTACACATCCTAAAGGGCTTTATCAACATGTAACAGAGAGACAGAAAGTATACATGTTAAGATAAAGAGCAACCAGATAGCGTACTATCATGTCGAGCAAGAAAGTCCTACCTATATATGTCCCAGCATCCACTACAATATACATCCAATGTACAGTAATGGCCTTTAGAGCATACATATAACTAACAATCTCCCACTTGCACTAGGGCCATCTGTAGCAGTAGTTGTAGTATCTATGTCACGACCCGAAAGAGCACGTGACTGGCCCTTGAACCATATGAAGTCTATAGGACTCCATCTGATCCAAGTAAGCCAAAAGCCCAGAAATCTAAAACCATTTTTGAGAATAAGTAAAGAAAACTGGTTTAAAGAAGTGTAGAAAAACATGTTTGAAATCAAGGTTTTTAAATAACTAAGCCGAATGTGCATTTGAAAACCGTACAGTCTTTTCTAAAATTTTCGGCAGAGTTTCTCTTGTAAAACTGGCCCCGAATGGGGTACAACATGAATAACAATATATAAAATGATAAAGGCATCCCCAAGCGGGAGCTAGCTCTTCGTCAATCGACGGTCACAACCACACGATGATATGATAATATACAACGCCAAGTGGCGAGGATCAAAATCAAGGAAAGCTCAAAAAGCAGCAAGAAAACCGCAATACTACTAAGCGCGACTCTAAGGTCGAATAATACCACACCGTCTCTAAGTCTGAAAGAATATACAAGTTTTTGGTTGATGGACAATTTCTAGATACAATGAAATACATGAATAAAATGGTGATTCTTGATGCGAAAGAATCCACCTACCAAAGCAAATCACCCGCAAGAAGGTAGTGTGCCAGAAATGCCGCAATGAAACCTGTACGGCAGAACCTGCAAGGACTGTGGCACAACGGGGGTGAGTTGCCAACTCGTGAATAGAAATATCTACAAGCAGAAACCGAATGCAAGACATAAACCTAAGTCAACGATCAGTAATACAATCTACAAGAGTGCATCTGAGTGTAATAAGGTGGCAAGGTAACATCTAATCATGTATGTAGTGCCAGGTACTCAGGTAATAACATGTCATCAGTGTAAGGTATGCCTGCATGAGGTAAGTATGATGAAATATCAATGATATCAATACACATATATTAGCGTCCCATACCACTAATATTGGTGTAAGGGTATATATAACAGCGTCCTCATACCCTGTTATATATACAAATGAAGTATGACAAGTGTAAATCCAGTCTGTATATGATCCATGTCTGTATATATGTGGAACCCGTCCACCTGTCACCCACTGACAGTAAGCATCATGTATGCAAGTATGAGGATATAAACAATATCATGGAAAACATCATGAAACCCGTGCCAAGCATCGACACGTAAATCCTTATCCATATGGGGCTCCGTCTGCGGTATCGGCCCTCGGCCCCGGCAGCACGAGTCAACCCATGTCCATCTTTGGGCTCCGTCTGCGGTAGCGGCCCGTCGGCCCCCGGCAGTACGCCCATCTCTCGGCTCCAGGCGGTATCCCCCGGATATCCGCCGAGCTCAAATACAATCACCGGTAGGTACTCGCCCGCCTCCAGGCTCAATCGGCATAACCCATCGATCATCTCGCCGAGGGGAACCATACCGGGCCCACCACGAACCCGCAAACGGATCATCACTCCTCGAATCGGGTTTCAAGCACACGTCTCAGCACCGAGAAAACGCGTGGTGGACGCACCCAAATATCATATCACGAGGTACCGGGTTTTCATAAAAGAACATCTTTTCTTAAATAATCCCACGGTCCTCAAAATCAGAAATCACATGAAAATCCACATCAAGAAGTAAATCCAATGCAATGTGCTATGCAATCAATCCATGATGTATGCGACATGTAAAGAGAGATAATCATATCGGAAATCATGCAACATGGAATAGTAATGTACATATGTCGGGAGGAACCGCTCCTTTAGAATGAATCAGTTTAAAGAATATCTTGCGGTCCTCAATCTCAATCAAGTCAGAATCATCTATGTTTGTGTACAGGTACATGTGAACAATATGCCAAGCAGTAATCATATCATGAATGCAACAGTACTACAGTGTAGTGGCATGGCAATTATCGATGATGAAGTGTGTGAGCCGGCAAATAGTGTACGTGAAACATACGCATCATCGATAATGGTGCTGGTGTCCTAACAGCATGATAATAATATAACAATGAACATATGCCAGCAATGCGAATAGCAGGAAAATGCAGATATCTAGTAGTCAACACCACAGTGAAGTATCTACTATGCAAACTACATCTAAGTATCCGGTCAATCAGGAGGGGTAGGTGTGGAAACCACCTAAATCTGAGTCGATACATGTATAAAAGTATATAGTCGGTGATCTCGCCTCAATGTCATATCATAAGATATCCTCGAGTTATGAGTGCGGATCTATCATCAATATCGGCTCGTACGGTAAATCATCGTACGGCATCCTCATTGCTGGGTAGGGGTCAGTATCTCACTGTCTCATCACATAACAGATATCACCATCGTCAGATCATATAGTCTGGAGTACTACTCTATGTCTAGTACAAAACGGTAACCTCAGTAAGTATGCATGCAGTGGTAAACACATATCCCAAGCCCGCAAGAATCACATGTCATATCCCACATATGAATCGTATAAAATCACCGATCCCAGGGCACCCAGCCCACATCATCGACTCATCTCCAAAGTCATCACATATCATCAATCACAGTGCAAGTACAAGTGATAAGCAAGGGTGTGTGTGTAGGTGTAATTCTACCCTAGGGTTCGCGACTATGAACTACACTAGTCACTTCTAACCCTACATTATCCACAATACACCTAATATCACAATAAACTACATAGTAATCTATCTACGGACTGCGGGGGTGCTATACGCCATCCACCCGACTTCCCCCTGTAGATATAATCTACTCACCTTGCATCACCAATTGCGGACGTCACCACGTATTTGCTTGTCGTCCCGAAGTCTTCATGGGTACCTACACATCAAAATATCGTATATGCGCATTAAAACCAAATCCAATCTAAAACGGCGCACGAAATCCAAAACGATACGATAAGGGGGCCTATAGGTGAGAACCTATGGCACGCCTTCAAAACCATCAATAAATCCTCTACATCGTCGTATAAACGACAATTAGTCGAGGCAAAACACATTCCACCATTTCAGAATCAAAAATACGGAATACGGAAACACGAATCCAAAATAGCAACTTAGGATATATGTCCCAGATTTCACCCTAGATAGAATCTGTCAAAACTAGAAGTACCCTGGATCAACACTAGAGGAACAGGGGCTGTGCACAGAAAACGAGGAGAATGGCTAAGTATGCTAAGTCAAAGTCCACCTCTCTCTCTCACCTACCCTCATCATTATATTTTCCTTTCTTTTCCTTTTCTTTTAAAATCCAAACCTTCTCACATCAATAGTAATCCCAAAAGAAAACCATGGCTAGAAAAATGCACAAGTGTAGAAAAAGTGATATGTGCAAGTTTTGCACAAAATTGCCAAAAAACCCGATTAGCGATTTTAATCGCGATTAGCACTAAATTATTGTCAAACTAATCACAAAAACTTAAAAATGCCATAATCCACTAATTTACCCTATTTTAGAATTTTCCATAATTTTTCATAATTTTTTCTAACATTTTTCCTATTTATTTGCATTTAATATTAAAATAATCAATAAAATAATATTAAATTATAAAAATTCCAAAAATTAATATTTTATATTTTTGAAAATGTTACAATCTAATACTCAACCATCCCTTAAAAGTCTCTCTTTGGGAAAAGGCCTTCGTGAGTGGATCCGCCGTGTTATCCTCTGAGTCTACTCTCCTAACCTCGATCACCCTGGAGATCAACTATCTCCATGATCAGGTGATACTGCCTCAGAATATGTCTGGGTCACTGATGGGATCGGGATTCCTTGGCCAAAGCCACACTTCCATTGTCATACAATGGTAGGAACCTAGTTCATCTTATGAACCAATATACACCCAAACTGCCTCTTTGGTAGTATCTTTAACAGCGATGTTACCAGCCTTTATCGTCTAGTTTGCCACGGTATCTAGCTTGGAACCCTTCCAACATACCGTCCCTTTACTGAGGGTAAAGACAATGCCTGTGACTGACATTCAGTCGTCTTTATCATCCTGGAACCCTTCCAGTGATTCTCCCCAGGATCGATTGATACCATCTCACTACATCTAGTGAGAATCCTAGCATCCAATTATATCTATCTCATAGATGAAAACTCAGGATTTAGGAGGTATCACTTTGATCCTATTGGAGAATCCTTGTGATAAGCGGAGATTGACCGAGCGTAGTATAGGAAACCCCTTTCCTATCAAGAGTATGTTGTCCACGTACAATACGAGGATGACCACCTTACTCTCTACTACCTTTTTGTACATACAAGGTTCATCTACCATTTTGATGAAGTCAAACTCTTTGACTACCACATCAAAACAGACGTTCCAACTCCGCGATGCCTGCTTTATCATGTAAAGCAATTTACACACGTTTCCGCTGCTTCCACTGTTTACGAAGCCCTCTGGCCGTGTTCTTATATACGTTCTCTTCTAAATCATTATTTAGAAAAGTAGTCATGTCACCCAATCACCAGATATCGTAGTCATGGTATGTAGCAATGGCAAGTAGGATCTGGATGGACTCAAGCATAGTCCCTGGAAAAGATTTCATCATTATCCACGCCTGGTCGATGACGAAAACCTTTAACAAGTCTAGCTTTGAAAGTCTCAACTTTTTCATCTACACCAAGTAATCTTCTCAAGATATACTTGCTCCTGACGGGGATTTAACCCTTCAGATATAGCAACCAAAGTCCATACTTTGCTGGTGTACATGGATTCCATCTTAGATCGCTGAGCATCCAGCCATTCTTACAGAGTCCCTACTCTTGATGACCTGCTCGAATCTAGTTGGGTTACCATCTCATGATGCAATCCTCGCTCCCATTGCCATCGAGAAACCGAAGTATCTCTCAGGCAGGTGAGGAACCCTACCAGATCGGCGGAGAGGCTGAGGTTCGTCGGGGACTATAGAATCCTTTGGTTCTGTAAAATCATCAGCTGCAGTTTTATATAGCTGGAAACTTTCCAGTTCTACAGAACTGACATTGCCTCGATTTTGTCTGGATTTTGCTTTTAACACAGGCCGGACAATCCCAAATTTTAACTTACTTAAGAGATAGGCTCTTCCCATATCATATCTTATATGGAGTGGTAGGCACTAATTTGAATCGAACCCTATTCAATAGGTATGCAACTTCATAAGTGCATAACTCCCTAAAAGGAAATAGGAAACTCAGTAGTACTCATCATAGAGCGCACCATATCATATAGGGTGTGATTGCTCCGCTCCGATATACCATCGTGCTATGGTGTATACGGAGGAGTAATGCTGAGAGAGAATTTCATTCTCCTTTAGAATAGTCCAGGAATTCCATGCACAAGTATTCTCCTCCCTGATCTCATCATAAGATATAATACTTATACCCAGTTTTTGGTTCTCTACTTCTAATTTATATTCTGTGAATATCTCAAAAGCTTCGGGCCTATTTTTCAACAGGAACATATGTCTGAATCTTGAGAGATCATCAGAGAACGTAATGAAGTATAAAGAACCGGTCCTGGCATGTGTAGACAGAAGATCTTACATACATCATCATGTATCAGTCCCAAGAGTTCACTAACTCTTTCTCTGTTTCCAATAAACAGAGCTATGGTCATCTTATCTTTGTGACATGACTGGCAAGTTTCACAAGATGTAAATTCAAACTGATTTAAATATGTATCTAAAATGTAACTTCAGCTAGTCGGGTTGCATTGATATGACCTAGTCTACAATGTCTCAAGAAGGATTCGTTCATTTCTGAACTCTTCCTCTTGCGTGTGTTCTGTATACTAGGAACTGTAGTTTGATTTAGAACACCAATGCTTTTAGATAACGTGCCTGAACCGATCAACTTTTGATATAGGAAATGTTCAAAACATTATCCAACAATACAAAATTTTATCATTTCTTTACTTGTAAAGAGACTGATATGATTTTGTATATCAGGTTCGGTATCTAATAACATTTGTTCAGAATCAATGTACTGGTAATACAGGGTGACAGTGACCAACAGACTTGGCTACAACACTTGTCCCGTTTTCTGTCTCATGAAACTTATCACCCGTTCTCAGTTTTTCTACTTTTCGGTAGCCCTATGTAACAGATTACATATCTGGGATCCTGATCTGGTATCATATACCCAGGATGCGGAGAATACTGAGAAACAGTTCTTTGTAATGAACATACCCGAAGGAGACGCATCATATGCACTTTCTTCGTTTGGGCGGCATAGGAATTCTGGTATTCCCCTATTTCCTGCTCGGTCTTATAACAATTATAAGTTGGAGCGGGATCAACGTTCCCCAGCTCAGTATAACAAGCGGGTTCGGTCAATACATCCATATTATTATCTTGATTAAGCGTGATATGGTCGCTACCTGGAGAGAGAGAAGAAAACACTCTGCGTGCACTGTTGCAAGATTAGATTGATTATATATTTTATCTAATCAGGATGGCTCCCACTGTTTTTATCAAATCTTCCTTCAAACCCTAAAAGGAAGACTAGCCGGGATTAATTACACTCTACAAGTTCGCCAATCTTTCAGCCAGGCCAGTGTCGGTACTTTGAGGGAGGTTCCCCGTGCTTTCGCACGGACCTAATTACAGTAAATCTCGTTTTCCCAGAGGCGTAACCCCGTTGACACCTTTCTAGACACCTACTTGATCGGCTAATTGTAAAGTGCAAAACTCTCCCAGGAGTAACAATTACTCGCAGTGGGTATCGGGATCCAACTATCACATAGAAGGTATGCAATCTCATTGCAAATTTCAACACTTGAAACTCCCGATAAAGATTTTTACCCCTAGCACTTATGACCTTAACTATGGTCAATAAATCATAAGTACTAGTCAAGTTCTACCCGTCATTTCGTGATTAATTAGACCCACCCACATGATCCTTAACTAAGGTCAACAAAGTCACGCGACTGTCCTAACTAATCGCATCATATACGGTGTAGGAATACATCACTTAGCTACCGTACATTGTGCCTTAACTAAGGTCAACAAACACAGCACGAATACTAAGTACTCTACTTCCTAAAATGACGGAGGGTTGCGAATGGTTTTTAAGAAAACCTTTAACGCTTTGAACTTGATCTCGTTGCGGAATCAAATGGTTTTTAAATGGAATGTTTTTGAGGCTTTTCTAGTTTTGCTAAAGAGGTCACTCCCGGTGAAGGGATCGTCGGCGTTTTTCTCGTCGAATGAGGTGCGGGATATATCATATATATCACTGTGCAAAGCAAAAACTATAGAACCAATCAAAAGACAAACCGAGTGTGTAGCATCTGCCGGTTATTGCTAAAGGAGTCACTCCCGGTGAAGGGATCTCGGTCCTTTCCTCATCGAATAAGGTGCAGGATGTTCTACAATGAACACCGCAATGCAAAGCAAGAACTGTAGCTACCTGTTTTATTTTGAAATTCGATTCCATAACATCAATTAGGTTTATTTTCTTTCATTAATCTCATTAATGAATATCCCATCATTTAAGTCCACCTAAATATCACAGATAAATATAACGTACGCTTATGCCATCTGCATTCGCCTCGATGTCCCGTCTGCACCGTTAGGTTAGGTAATTAACGCCAGAGCGAGGCAGGGCTAGTGCGGGTGTAAAACATAAGCAACGTCTATATAATATATCATATATACTATATATAGTATCTATCTGAACATATCACATGATCACATCACAGATAACGCAGCAGAAAATATCATATGAAATATTGGATATACTAGGACGTCCGTGTTTTCAATACGAGCCAGTATAAAACACGGATTCCACGGTCATGATGAATAGCCAATCCCACACCCCTAGATCCCTACGAGAGCGGCAAGCAACCCTACCAATTCTAGGGTTAGGAGACCCGGACTCGACTCCTCGAGATGGTCTCCCACTGGACCCTAGAACCCGGTTACTTGTGCTCCCCTCCTTGGGTCTATCCTAATGCGGAAAAGTAAATAATATACAAATGGTGACATCATCCGCAACCTGGAAGTGCCCCAATAAAAGAATATTACATACAAGTTTTTACATGAATGAAAATGAAAAACACTCATCTCACATAAAAACCCCCCGGCTATTCAAACACGACGATCCAATATAACATATCCAGCAACACATAACATCACATGTCATCAACGTAAGTAAATATGCGGATCCCAATTGTCGTTGACATATAGCAACGAAACCGGCGATATCACATATTACACTTACGGTCACAAAAAAGAAAGTGTAAAACTACAACAGTTGGAATCCACAACCTCTTTAGACATCGCATGCCTAATTAAATGAATTCCTTAGACATCGCATGCCTAACAATTATAAACCCCGCATTTTAGTCTCATTATCGAAAACACTTTTCAATATCAAGTCGGGCAATTCAACAGGATTCCCGACATTCTGATCGAATGCTCGTCGCAAACTTTAGCAGGCGGCCGCACCCCCGACGCCGTCAATGAAGTGCACCAAGGCGGAACACCGCTGCCGCGAGCACCCGAACGGATGCTTTCGGCGACGGGGTTTTCCTACAGTCACTTGTTCGGGGCTATGGGGTGTAGCTGTCTATTAAGTTTACCCGGCGAGTATCCGCGTACGCTACGTGATTGCGACGGACTTTTGATCACATCTAAATTCCGTGGCAACCGATCAAGTGAGACTAAACCGCTAGATTTATAACATTCATTCAGTTATCTCATAACTACTTGTGAATTCCAATTATTGTATCACATTCCGGACAAGATAGAAAATGTTAAACTTTCCGATCGAACAATCGAACACCCAAGTTTTTCCGAAACAGCTCAACACATGAAATAAGTTCAAAGACATTCACTTCATGCCTCAGTACCAACGGTCCAGCCGTAGAAGGGTCAAGCCAACGCCTCATATGTGGCACGCCGTACTGCCCCAAACCCTAAGGTTCAAAGGGCAGTTCAAGACGGTCACATAATCGAGTTAAGGTTTGTTGTCTTCTAGAGGGACCATCGCGTTACTTGCACTACTTAGAACGTCGTTAAACTACGGAAAAATCCAACAGTTGGAAATTTTCCGACAGGGGAAAAAGTGGGTATTTATATCCGGTCGAACTTTTTAACATATTCTAAAATTACCCGGAAAAAACACACAGACAAAATTAGACAATCCGATCGAAACACCGAGTCCCCAATACAACCCAGAAAACTCAATTCTTGAGTGCAGATTAAAACTTCCCAGAGAACAGAGGAAACAGATACGGGCATTACTGTATAAAAATTTACCTCTAATCTCTACATACGGCCGCGGAACCGTCGCGAATAGCATGCTAATGCCGCGGTTCCGCGGCGATTTAGTGGAGTTAGGGGTTCGTTTTCAACAGTAACTCTTAGAATTTCCTGCTCTATTTTCTGAGAATTTTTAATTCACAAAAATCCACAAATCCAGAAAATGTCCAGAGAGCCGTTTTGAGTTAGGGTTTCGGGTCGATCGGACTTCTAACTCCGTCTATGCATCCCCTAAGGCTCTAGCTAGGCTCTGATACCACTGTAGGGTTCCTAGGCACACTAATGAGGTCTCACAAGTGATCAAACATGCCCAATTCAAATTTTTATGTGCCTACAAACCCTAATACGGATCGTTAACTAGATGATAAGACGATGCAATGCGAGTTAACTACTTTAACTAAGAGGAAAGTGATTACAACCTTTGTAGATCCGGTCCTCCACCTCTCTAGCTCCGTGTTGACGACCCTCCGCTGTACCCTTCGGATCCCGGACTCTCGCGGTGGTTTCATCGAAGAATTGATCGGGCTAGGTCGTCGACTTCGATGCCGAAGATAATCTACGTCGAGGCAACTCAAGATCAAGCTCCAACTTCACCAAGTCATAAAACTTGTGAAGAAAACACCCTATACTACTTGGCAAGTGGTAGAGGATGAAGAAATAGGAAGTGGGTTCACTTTAGAATTGGATTTCTCACTCTTTTTCTCATGTTGCCATTGATGGTAGCAAGCTCTCTTCTTGTTGAAGAAGAAGAAGAAGAAGAAAAAGAATATGATAAGTATTTGAAAATAGAAAATAAAATGATGCTTATCATATTTTCAACCATAGTTAGGTGTAGAGAATAAACTAGGGTTAGGTTGAATGGTTAGGGTTAAGCATGAAACAAAAATGGTGGACTTATTCAAAGCTTCATGAAGCTTCAACTAGAAAACAAATCAAGCCACCATTTCTCTTTATCTTTTAAAATGACTTAATAAATAAATGAATAAGTAAATAAAAACCCTAACCATTAACATAACCATGGTTTAAACTAAACATACACCCAAACATTCATGTATCATCAAACATGATACAATCTTGTGCACAAAAATATATCACATATACAATGTGCATTTCAAGTGAGAAAATCCATTTAAAGTGAACCAATACTAGTTAATGCAAAGTAATATATCAAATATATAATTATACATTAAATCATTAAATCAACACTTGATTCAATGATCCGGTCATGTCGCATATAACCGATTAGTATCCAATGTATCGACTTATCGAATCAATCCTTGATTCGATAACTAGGTTATATCGCATACAACCATTCGATACATTCATCGCGAGAATAGAATACGGTATCACATACACGCATTATTCTCGGTCCCGCACATATCTCATATGCGCTCCTATTTCGTTTCGCTTGAGTCAGGAAACCTCTGTGTAGGACTCTAAAGACTCGTCAATACGCCGGCAGCAGGTGATGATCATATCAAACACCCACAAGCCGCAAGCGGTCTGCTAAACGTAACGGCCATCCGGGTATTGAGCGATCAGAAGATCGACGAGCAAGCTCGCTCATACTCCTGTGAATCCAACCAGTAACACTTACCGTACAGTCCGGTCTGTTCGTCTGATATGTCGCATATCTCGCCTAGGGGTGGTAAACGTCAGACCCCAATAGCTTGATAAGTCATGCCGACGTGAGGTCCATAACAATCGTGAAACTACTGATAACTCTTACCAGTATATCACTGCAACCCTGGCCAGGGATTTCCTGTTATGGCCAGTCGAGCATAGCGCAACATCAACCCCCAATACCGAGAGAGACGAATCCCCTCCTATCGCTCATTGCCTCCATGTGAATCGGGACTGTACCCAAAAACCACTTGTTTGCACGACTCAGTAGAGCCGTGGAAGGGTGGAAATCAAAGCACGGTGGGAGACACACAAGACTCTATGACGATCTCGGGTCAACAGACTAAGCTGTACCAGTGTCACCAGAGAACTGCCATCTGACATGAGGTATAATACCGTCTGGGAGTTCTCGGCGAGTCCGTTCAGTGTATTCAGTCTCCACTGAGCACCCGCATACCATCTCTGATGTCAAACACCAATGGATATGGGATCATCCATCGCCCATCACATGGGTCGAGAAGATATACGCTAGTCTACTCTGGAATATCGATACCCCGTCTCGATATTCCCACGACTAGGAACATTGAAGGATTTACTCATGGACTATCCAGGCCCTACTAGTATGATCTGCATCATAGGCCTGGAAGTCGAGTACACATCCTAAAGGGCTTTATCAACATGTAACAGAGAGACAGAAAGTATATATGTTAAGATAAAGAGCAACCAGATAGCGTACTATCATGTCGAGCAAGAAAGTCCTACCTATATATGTCCCAGTATCCACTACAATATACATCCAATGTACAGTAATGGCCTCTAGGGCATACATATAACTAACAGTGGCAATATGTGTAATGAAAATGGGATTGTGATACACCTCTAGGTTTGAGATAATGTAGGCTTGTACTGAACGTTGACATAGAACGATATACTAGATGTCTTGGAACAAATAGCTACCTTCAAAGAATAAAATAGTATTACTAGTTGTTTCAATAATTAAACAACTACTTATAATCATTATGCATTGAGAATATGTTCATGCTGTAATAATTGATTATCACATCACATGACTATTTAAAAACATAAAAAGCTATCTTTTAAATTAATATAAATTAGAAATATGTCGAAGTTGTAATTGTTCTTCATAATGACAAATTTAGAGTAAGGCAAAAAGTTCCACGTTTTGGTTCCTTCCGGATCAAAAGTTTAAAATCAAAACATAGGGCTTTTGAGACTTGATTGGTCTAATCAATCTTGACAGGACTTAACATGTCGACTATAGTTGCCGGATAAAAAATTAATTTTAAATTAATAAAAAGGCCTAATGTGATTCAAGTTGACTAATGAGGTCGAACCTAATGCTCCTTGATTATAGAGACAAAAGTTGTGCCAATTGAATCCATTTTAACGTACCCCGTCTTACTAGTTGGACCTTATCCGCTATGTTCAAAGTTAACACCATGTATTGATCCCTTTTTCTCTCTAAAAAGCTTACTATAATTGGTGGATTGATGTGTTCAAAGTTCAAACTGCTTGATCCAGATATGGATAAGAGCGTTTAACTCTGAAGCAGGGTGCAAATTTTTTCTAAGAGAAGTTATATAATTTAATGATAACACTTGGTATTATTTGAAATTTAAATCTTTTCAAACTTCATTCCATTATGTATGGCATGCATGAATGTAACACTGTGATAACGCCAATTTGTTATATGTTTTTCCATAGAGAGGCAAATAGTGAAGTATACTGTTGAAGATAGTAAATGTCATTATCACATGTGTCTAATCAATAGCTAGTTCATAGTAGAACATATACACTGCCAGCCAAGGTTGCATGGACATGGATACAGGGATACCGATACGACACGATGTGATACGGTAACACGGCAAAATCCTAAAATATAGGACACGGCTACACGGCTATATATATAATCTTATAAAGATAAATAAGATATCAAACTATTATGACAATATTAAATAAGGAAGAATTAACAAGTTTAATATGCCATACATTAATAACATACTAAAAATATTTTTATACCCATATAACACACATAGAAGACACTATACATAGATGACATATACACAACACGTTCGATACACATCATGCAAGTATCTTGCAAGTGTCGGTGTCCGATATGTGTCAGACACAGATGTGGCAACCCGTTGGAAGTGTCCGTGCAACCTAACTGTCAGCATAAGGGCTTGTTTGGTTTTCCGGAAGTATCAGAAGAACCGGAAGTAATATTGAAGTAGCTTCCAAAAAAGTTGTCATGGCATTAGACCTAAATCTTACTTCTAATGTTTGTTTGCATATTTTTTGAAGAAGGAAGTAAAAAATGAAGTAACTTCCTATGTTCCTTTCATGAAGAAAACAAATATAAAAAGTACTCTTTTAATAGATTATTACTTTTGGAAGTATTAAAGAGAAGTATTAAATAATTAATCATTTTTCTTGTTCCTTATGCTCCATTGTTACTTTCAATCCAAACTGAGGGGAAGAAAATTTTGGAAGTACCCAGGCCACATAGGATCCACCTAATCACTATGAAGTACCTTCCAAGATCTATTTCCGTGTAAACAAACAACCGAAGTATCGATACTTCCATGGTACTTCCGTGTAAACATACATGCCCTAAAAGTAATGTCAATTCAAACATTCAGGAAATACAAGAAATTTAATTAAGCATTAGTTGGTTAGCTCTTAAGTCAAGTTCTGAATTTCTGATTACTAGTAATTTTCATGAGGAACTATTACGAGGTAATTGTAGTCAACTTTACAATATGAGCAAGGATTTTCAATTTTAGTCAACTTCACTATAGTTTCGTGGTTTAACTTGTTATTTCATGGAACGATAATATTGGAGCAAGGTTTAAAATCTAAAGTTATTTAAATAAACAGTAAAAGCAATTATAAATACTATGCAAATTATATAGCAGTAAATGATGACTAAAATGGTTGCTTTACTACTTGTTATATATGTATATATAATGATGTTTAATAAAACATAACCCTATAACATATTAATAAACACACTAACCCATTAACAAACTTAATTGAGTTAATTCTAAAACTTAATATGCTCAAGCTTTTTCTCTATTGGGGTATAGACGCAACTCTTGTAAGTGTATATGTGCTCCTTGTCGTGTCAACTATGGCTATACGGAATCAAAAACTTTAAAACTTGAACACAATGCACTAAAATTCTCAGGATACAAGCCCAAACACTAAACTAAACAAGCCCTAACTAGAGTTTTAACTACTCGGTTGAAATTACAACCTTTGTAGACGGTCCTTCGGGTCTTGAAAGTTGACTCCTCAAGCTCCTTGGGTTGATAGTACGAGCTCTCGAAACCGATCTTCCGTGTCAAAGACGATCCATCCGAGGATATCGATTCAAGCGATAGTTTCGTCCGAAACAACTAAAAATCAAGCCTTGCTAAGACAAGATGCTTAGAGTGGCGTAGTTTGTGAAAATAAATGTTCTCTTTTAATCTTCACAACTCAAGAAAGAGGACTGAGGAAGAAGATGAAGATGACTAACAACTAGTGAAAATTCTCAAGTGAAGAAAATCAACCATGCTTTGAAAAAATATCTCACACCTCACTCTTATCTCTACACTCCTCAAACAAAAGAGTGGGCGGGCTTGATGACTCACTAGGGTGAGTCACAAGCTTACACACTTCCAAGTTTAAATGGTGGAGAGAAAAGAAAGAGAGAGAGTGTAGCCATCTCACTAGGTACACATATACAAACATTTATAAATATAAATGTAAGTATATAAACAAGTATACCCATATCCGTATAAATATGTACACCGTATTTCTACCAAAATACGAATACCGTATTTGTATCGAAAATACACAATACGCGTATTCATATTTAGAAAGAAATACATGTATTTGTATCAAAACACAAATACCCGTATTTATACAAATACACGTATTTGCATAAATACCGTATTCGTGTTAAAATACAAATACCCAAAAGAGAGCAATATAATACTAGCATCAAAACTGGCTGTCTTTCAAACATGCTAGTACTACTAAACCGTCCGATTAAAGCATGGGCATAAATGCACGTGTTCAATCGAACACCCCTGTGTAAAACTATATGCAAACTACATCGTTTCTTCTGAACCGGGAAACCCTCTGTGTGGGACTCTAATGACTCGACAATACCCTGGCAGTGAGTTTAACCATAAGTACATCAGTGACACTAACTGTACGTAACGGCTACACATGTATCTGTCGAAGGGAAGATCGGCACGATAATGTAAGTCGATGTCGCGCACCCCGCGGGTTCGCAGGGAGGTGGAATTTTCAAAAAACGATTTATACAAAGCTCGCAATATCGACTAAACTCTAGGATCTATTCGAAAACCTTAACTAACAATTAACTATGGAAGTTTAACTACCATGATAGATGGTTATACCTCCATGAACCAGTCCTTCGGGTCTTCTTTGCCTCCTCTCCATGGCTCCTCGAAGAAAGGGTCGAGCTTGCGACGTCGGCATCCTCGCGTCAAAGATGATCCACCCGAGAGTATGTGCTTCAAGCTCCTACTTCTAAACCGAAGTAATTAGGGTACTTAGATCGCTAAGCTAAGTAGCCTAGGATTGTATTATCTCACTTGATCCTTTGTTTCACAACACATGTGAGGGTAAGGATCACTTGAGGAAGAAGGAGAGGAAACTTAAAAGAGAGAAAGCAAAATAAGAAATGAGCTAGGGTTGTGTTTGGCTAAGTGTGGAGAATGGCTAATAATGCTTCTCACTTATTGAATCATGGAATAAATCTCAATACAATTTATCACCCATGCTTCAATAGTGAGACCAAATGAATAAACAAATACATAAGCCATTCCCCACACCATGCCACAAACATCTCTCCAATTCTACCTCATTAATTCATTTAAGAAAATAGATAATCTATGTAATGAGATGTCCCCTTCTAGAAGCATGCCTTGTAAAATTACAAGAATGCCCTCACCGTATATACATACCCGTATTCGTATTCCGAAAAATACGAATACAATAAGACGATAACAATCCAATAATACAATACTAGGATTCGGCTTAAACCAAAGCCCAGTAGTATTATCCGCTCGATACATCAGCCGTGCACAAGTACACCAAGTACACGTATGTGATTGAACCCTGCTAAAACCATACAGCCTCTACATCGTTTCGCCCGAAACAGGGAAACCCTCTGTGTGGGACTCTAAAGACTCGACAGTACGCTGGCAGTGGGTTTAACCACAAGCACGTCAGCGGTACTAGCTGCACGTAACGGTTACCCAGGTATCTGTCGATAAGAAAGCTGATGAGCAAACTCATCCGAACTCCTACTGAGCCTGTTTGTGACAATCTCCGTACAGTCCGGTCTGTTCGTCTGAGATACTTGCATATCGTGCCTAGGGGATGGTAAACGTCAGACCCCTAATAATGCAATAAGTCGTGCCGGGACAGAGTCCAAAACACCCTGAGAAACTACTGGAGTACCTAACAGTAAATCTCGCTTGCCTTGGCCAGAGACTTTGTGTAATGGCTTGGCGAACACAGCATGATATCAACCTCCAATACCGGGAGAGACGAATCCTATATGACCACTACTGCCTCCAAGTGCTTCGGGATTGTACCTAACTGCTACCTGTTTGTACGACTCTTTTGAGCCGTGGTAGGGTAGTAATCAAAGTACAGTGGGAACACACTCGAGGCGAAGTGCGATGTCAAGTCAACGGATTAAGCTGTACTCATGTCACCTGAGAACTGCTGCCTGACGATAGGTATAATACCAACCAGTAGTTCCCGACGAGTCCTGTCCAGTGTAACTCATAACCTAATGAGCACCTGCATATTATCTTCAGTACGATGTACTAATGGCTGTGGGACATACCATCTCCCCTGCTGGGATGAGAAACGTATACTCTAGTTTATCCTGGAGTATCGATGTCCCATCTCGATAATCCTACGACTAGGGACCTGTGTAAGGATGTGCTTATAGACTACCCAGCCCCTACTAGTGTGACTGCCATCACAATACTGGTAATCAAGTAAAGATCTTAAGGGCTCTACCAATATGTAAAAGCGATATGCTAAAAGAAACACATGCACATATTGAGGTAGAATCAAAACAAGTAGCATACTACCATTTTGAGCAAGACTGTTATCATAACTGTGAATATCCCAAGCTTCCAATATGTAATATACAATCCAATATAATACAATAATGGCCTCTAGGGCGTATCTCACCAACAATCTCCCACCTGCACTAAGGCCATGTATTGGCATATCGCAGACCTATCATCTCGATTAGCCTCTCGAACTGAGTCTGAGAGATATCCTTTGTGAGTGGATCAGCAGTGTTGTTCTTCGTATCTACTCTCCGCATCTCGATCTCCCGGCGATCTACGATCTTCCTGATCAGTTGGTACTGCTTCAAGATGTGTCTGTACTTTTGATGGGACCTTGGTTCCTTCGTTAAAACTATAGCCCCGTTGTTGTCACAATATAGAGATATTGGATCAACAATAGACGGAACCACCTGAAGTTTTGTCACGAACTTCTTGATCCAGATTGTTTCTTTCGCGGCGTCACATGCAGCGATATACTCCGCTTCCATAGTCGAGTCAGCAATGGTGTCCTGGTTGGAGCTCTTTCAACAGATCGCCCCTCCATTGAGGGTAAAGACATAACCCGACATAGACTTGGAGTCATCCTTGTCACTCTGGAAGTTGGAGTCGGTGAAGGCCTCGACCTGGAGGTCTTCTTTACCGTATACCAAGAACATCTCCTTAGCCCTTTTCAGGTACTTGAGAATGTTCTTTACTGCTGTCCAGTGCTTCTCGCCTGGGTTTGACTGATACCTGCTTACAACGCTCAATGCGTAAGATATATTTGGTCTGGTACACAACATCACATACATTATAGAGCTTACCGCCGAAGCGTAGGGTATAATAGACATGTGATCCCTTTTCAAATTAGTCTTGGGAGATATCTCTTTGGAGAGTGATTCCGTGACAAGCCGGTAAATTACCGCGCTTTGAATCTTCCATACCGAATCTTTTCAGTATGGTGTCGATGTACCTTGACTGTGAAAGTTCCAATATTCTCTTAGATCTATCACGATAGATCTGGATTTTCAGAATGTGGGAGGCATCACCCAGGTCTTTCATGGAGAACCTTTGTGACAAGAATTCTTTGACTTGTTATAGCATATGAATGCCATTTCCTATCAAGAGAATGCCATTCACATACAAGACGAGAAATACCACACTTCTCGCCACAATTTTACTATAGATGCATGGTTCATTTGGATTTTTGATGAAGTCGAATTTCATGACCGTCTCATCAAAACAGATGTTCCAACTCCGCGATGCCTGTTTTAGTTTATAAATGGACTTAAGCAACTTGCACACTCTTCCGTTGCTCCCACTCTCTATGAAACACTCCGTCTGATCCATATAGACACACTCTTCCAAATTTCCATTTAGAAAAGCGGTTTTTACGTCCATCTGCCAAATCTCATAATCGTGGAAGGCAGCAATGGCAAGAAGGATCTGAATGGATTTGAGCATAGCCACTGGAGAAAAGGTTTCATTATAGTCCAAACCAGGTCTTTAACGAAAACCTTTTGCAACAAGTCTAGCCTTATAGGTTTCAACCTGTCCATCTACACCAATCTTCTTTTTGAAGATCCATTTGCAGCCTATGGGTTTTATCCCTTCCGGAGCAATGTCCAAAGTCCATACTTTGTTGGTGTACATGGACTCCATTTCGGTCCACATTGCATCCAGTCATTTCACTGTGTCTCTGCTCTGAATGGCTTGCTGGAAACTAGTTGGCTCACCATCGTCGATGATGCAATCCTCTTTATCCCCGTCTATGAGAAAACCGTAGTATCTCTCGGGCGGATGAGACTGCCTACTAGTTCTGCGGAGTGGCGCGGGGATGTCCGGTTCTTTTGAAACTTCTGGTTCCACCATGCTTTCAGTATTAGTTTGTGGTTCTGGAATTTCTTCCAGTTCTATTACGCTCCCATTTATCTCTTTTTCTAAAAACCGAGTTTCCACAAAGTGGGCATGCCGAGAAACAAAGACCTTTTGTTCTTCTGCGTAACAGAAAAGATACCCTGGTGTTCTTTGGGTATCCCACAAACTTACACAGTACTTAGCCTGCCTCGAGCTTGTCCGCTTGCTGCTTTTTTACAAAAGCTGGACATCCCCATATCTTAAGCTGCTGAAGATAGGGTTTCTTCCCACTCCACTTCTGATATGGTGTGGTAGGCACAGTCTTGGTAGGAACCTTGTTCAAAAGATATGCAGCCGATTCAAATGCATAACCCAGGATCGCGGTAACTCAGCGTTACTAATCATGAAACGTACCATATCCAATACTGTTCTGTTCCGTCTTTCCGATACACCGTTGTATTGAGGTTTGTATGGAGAAGTAAGCTGAGAGAGAATTCCATTCTCTTTTAAGTAATCCAGGAAATCGACACTTAAGTATTCACCACTTCGAACAGATCTAAGTGTCTTGATACTTTTGCCGGGTTGTTTTTCCACTTCATTCTTATATTCCCGGAATTTCTCAAAGGCCTCGGATTTATGTTTCATCAAGAATACATGTCCATACCTTAAGAAATCATCCGTAAAAGTAATGAAGTAGAAATAACCACTTCTTGCATGTGTAGACATTGGACCACACGTCGCTGTGTATGAGTCCCAAGAGCTCGCTTGTTTTTTCTCCGTGTCCAGTGAACGGAGTCTTTGTCATCTTTCCTTTAAGACATGATTGACAAGTTGCATAGGACTGATATTCGAATGGATCCAAATATCCTTCTTTACGTAACTTTGTCAATCGTGTTTCATTGATATGACCCAGTCTACAATGCCATAAGAAAGCCTCATTTAGTTCTGGAGACTTTCTTTTAAGTGTGTTCTGGACGTTGAAAACCTGAGCTTGATTTAATACGTATATACTGTTATTTAATGTACCTGACCCAATCAAAACTTGATTTAGGTGGATGTTTACAATATCGCTTACAAATGTAAAATCATAACCTTCTTTAGAAAGTAAAGATACAGAGATGATATTACATGTCAAACTAGGTACATACATACAGTTACGTAAAATCAAAATATGCCTACTTGTTAATCCTAGGTGATATTCTCCTACGGATACAGCATCCATGCTCATTCCGTTAGCAATCCTGAGAGTCATATCACCCGCCTTGATAACTCTACGGTTTCTCAAAGCCTGTATGAGATCCTAATCCGGTATCTAGTATCCAGAAAGTAGAGTTAATTGACAGACATTTTTCAATCATGAACACACCCGTAGTCGAAGCCACAACTTGCTTCAAATCCTGGTTTCTGGCTTTCTAAGCCCTGCAGTCCTTCTGACAGTGCGCTTTCCCGTGACAACAGAAACTTCCTTCCTTCCCTATTGTTAGCCCTGAAACTTTTTTCCTGTCCTTTCTCTCTACCTCAGCGCTCCTCAATATATTGAGGAGTCCTGGAAGTGTAACTTCCTTCTTTTGAATTTTGAAATTCAAGATAAACTGGACGTAGGTTGAGGGGAGCGTCTGGAGAATCAAGTTAGTACATAACTCGTTCTCCAACGTGGTCCCATGGTCCGTGAGCTGTTCAATATAGCTAATCATCATAAGGACGTGGTCCCCTACAGATGACTCGATAGCCAACCTCGTCTGGAGCAATATCTTCGAGGTTTCATATATTGCGATACGAGATTGCTCTCCATATAAAACTTCGGTATGGAGGAAAATGGAAGCTAAGCCCATCTTCTCGTGCTGCCTCTGGTGTTTACTATCCATTAAGGCTAACACGAGGCACTTGGCTCTCGCACAATCCTTTTCCCATGTCGTACGGATATCAACATCCGAAACGGTGGAATCTGGACTTTGGACGGCGGGGGCTTTGGTAGTAAGGAGGTAGTCCAGCTTGTCATAGGTAAGTGCTATCTGGACATTCTTTAGCCAATCATTATAGTTTGGCCCAATCAATTTATTATCTAGTAACCTAAGTCCGGTCATAGTGGTCGCTGCAATTAGAAGAGAGAGAAGAAACACTTAGCATGATGCTTTTGCAAGTTTAGATTGGTTATTAGTTTATCTAAACAGGATGGCTCCCACTGTTTTCTCGAATCCTTCCTCAAACCATAAAAGAAGAATTAGTCAGTATTAATCGCACTTTACAATTCTTGCTTAACCTTTCGGCCAGGCTAGTGTTGGTACTTCGAGGGAGGTTTTCCAACGCTTTCGCGAAGTTCCTTAATTATATAACATCTTTTCCTTAGAGGCGTAGCCCTGCTAATACCGTTCTAGACACCTATTTAGTTTATAGCATTGATTGTTTAGTGAAAAATCTCCCGAAGAGTAATCCTACTCATCAGTGGGATCGGGATCCAACTATCATTGTGTGATGACCTACATGGAATCCACTCTAGTCACCACACTCCATAAGGTATGCTCAAACTGTAAGTTTCCTTTATATTTGAAACTCCCGATGTGGATTTTTGCTCCATGCTCTTATGATCTTGACGAAAGTCAACATATCATAAGTCACATGTCAAGTTCTGTCCATCATTATCCAGGTTAATTTGAACTCACCCATAGATACCCTTGACGAAGGCCAACATAGTAGTACAACTGTCTCAAACCAACGCATCTATTTATGCAACAGATGAATACTCAGCTGTTAGTGTATATGCCCTAGAGGCCATTACTGTATCATACTAGTTTGTATATTACTTAATGGATGCTTGGGATATTCACCTTGTATATACAATCTTGCTCAAAATAGTAGTATGCTACTTGGTTTGTTTCTACTTCAATGTGTACATGTGTTTATATTTTGTATATCGCCTATACACATTAGTGGAGCCCTTAGGATCTTTGCTTGATTACCAGCGATGTGATGGCCGTCACACTAGTGGGGCTGGGTAATCTATAAGCACATCCTTATGCAGGTCCCTGGTCGCAGGACTATCGAGACAGGGCATCGATACTCCGGAGTAGACCAGCGCATGCGCTTCTCATCCCAGTGTGGGAGACGGTCTGTCCCACAGCCGTCAGTACGTCGTACTTGAGATAGTATGCGGGTGCTCGTTAGGTTACGGGTACACTGGACAGGACTCGTCGGGAACTGACTAGTTGGTATTATACCTATCGTCAGTTATCAGTTCCCAGGTGACATGAGTACAGCTTAGTCTGCTGACTTGACACTGTCACTCCGCCTCGAGTGTGTTCCCACTGTACTTTGACCACTACCCTACCACGGCTCAAAGGAGTCGTGCAAACAGGTAGTGGTTGGGTGCAGTCCCGAAGCACTTGGAGGCAGTGACGGTTAGACAGGATTCGTCTCTTCCGGTATTGGGGGTTGACATCGCGCTGTGTCTAGGAGAGCCATTACACGAGTAGTCCCTGGCCAGGGCAATCGAGATATACTGGTAGGTTTCCAGTGTTATTTCAGGGTGTTTTGGGCTTCGCTCCGGCACGACTTGTACCGCTATTGGGGGACTGACGTTTACCGCCCCCTAGGCCCGCCATGCGATGTATCAGACGAACAGACCGGACTGTATGGAGAATGTCACACTCAGGCTCAGTAGGAGTTCAGCTGGGTTTCGCCTCATCGGTCTTCTTGTCGGCATTACCTGGGGACCGTTACGCACTGCTAGTGCCGCTTGCGGTCTGTGGTTAAATCCACTGCCAGCGTAGTGTCGAGTCTTTAGAGTCCCACACAGAAAGCTTTTCGCCTTTAGGCAAAAGAGTAGAGGTCGCATGGTATTGCGACAGGTCGCATGGTTTTGCGACAGGGTTCGGTCACATCCGTGCACTTGTGCGCGTACAGTGTCCGGACAGTTTACACTAGCGGGCTTTGGTTTAAGCCAGATCCTAGTGTACCTTATGGGATTGGATTTATCCAGTGTGTATTCGTGTTCCTCGGAACGCGGATGCGGGTGTGTATGCACAGTTGACAGGGAGGCAGAGGCAGCGGATTCTCATTAGGGTTGTTGACAGTTGACCGTTGACTATTTGACTTTTTGCTCAACCCTAATGAGAATATGATATGTGATTAACTATTATATTAATTAAGTATTATGGTGATATGGTTGTTGACTTTGTTGACTTGTTGACTTTGTTGACTTGTTGACCGGTTGACTAGGCTTGACTAGTTGACCATCATGATAACCATAGCCATCGTTTCATGGCAAAGACTTTTGTTTGCTTGCTCATTTGTGCAAAATGAGTGCATGAAATGATATGGTTATGGTTGCTTCAACCATCACATAAGACTTTTTTTGATATGATGAGTTATGATCACTTTGGATTATGAGAGGGTGAAAGACAAAAGAGAGCCTCATTCTTTCTTGCTCATTCTCTCTCTTGTTCTTGAGCTCTCCATTTTGCTCTCACCCTCTTGCTCATTTTCCCTCTCTTGATCCTATGGTTCTATTGTCTCATGAGTTGAGAATCAAGAACCATAGATAAAATCCCATTCTATTTCTTCTCTACTCATTCTAGTTCACTAGGTTTAGCAAACCAAGTGAACTAGTTTCTTCAAAGAACGAAGAAGGAGCTAAAGGTTGGAGCTTTCAGGTGGATCTATCTTCGGCGTACGGAGACGACTAGAAGAAGCCATCGGACCACCATCGGAGCTTTGAAGACGAAGGAGTTCAAGACAAGCAAGGTATAACCCCCTAACCGAGTAGCTAGAAACTCATAGTTAGGTTGTTAGATAGATGTTTAACCAAGATCCGGGTTTTAGGTCCATGTTACCACCTCCGTAAAAATCGTTTTTTACCAAATTCCGCATTCCCGAAAGTACCGGGAGAGGTAGCATGGACTTACAGTGGTATCAGAGCCTAGTTAAACTCTATCTAGCATGTTAGCAAGTAACTAGAAGATCGATCAACGAAAAAGTCCCGAAACAAACCCCAAAAATTTGCAGTTTCTGTCGATTTTTCCACTGTTCAAAAGTTGATTATTTTAACACCTAAAATCGGCTCAGGCTTTTCTGTGAACACCCACCAAAATTGGTCGCACGATCGAGTCAAAGCGCCGCGGATCCGCGGCCGAGTTGACTCGGCCGTGGTCCCTTTTTGGTGCAGTGTTCTTCTGGGGGTATTTTGGGATTTTTGGAATATATATTTTCTGCCCAGATTTTCCAGAACGAAAATTTTATTTTGGGGTCCCGAAAATCCGTATTTTTGATCGAACTTCTAAAAGACTTTAGCTAACGGGTTTTTCTGTTATGTGATATTTGTATTGAACGTCTACTAATCGCTATATGTCGATTAGTGGGGGTTATACAAATCTGTGATCTGTAATGTTGCTGGAATGTGTATATGAATATGTTGGATTGTCGCGGGTGAATAGCCGGGGGTTGTGAGACGAGAGTTTTCTTTTCTTTCAATTCATGTAAATTTGTAAATTGATGTAATAATTATTTGTATGGCCGCACAACCGGGTCGGGGTTGTAGCCGTCATTGTATAATTTCTTTTTACTGTTTTTGCTCCTAGGATAGACCCATGGAGGGGGTGCACAAACTACCGGGTATGCCGAAGTGTCGAGTCGCCTACTCATGGAGATGAGGGAGGTTACTACGCTTCGGGTACTTGGCGGGTAGTTTGCCGCACCCGTAGGGGTCTTGGGTGGGGTATTTGGCTATTCACCGCGACCGTGTAATCTGTCTTTTGTTACAGGCTCGTACAAATTACAGATTCCTAGTATATCCAATGTATTCATCTGTGATCTGAAATGTTTATCATTGCAGTATATCTATATATGATATTATTTAGGCGTTGCTTATGTTTTACAGACGCGCTAGCCCAGCCCCCGCTCTGTCGTTAGTTAAGTAACCTAACGGGTAATGACGGGGCCCCGTGGCGAATGCGAATGGCATAAGCGTACGTCATATTTTGGTTGTTTTCTGCAATGGTAGGATTAAATGATGGGACGCATTAAAAGAACTAATGCAAGAATATCACGCATTAAAAGAACTAATGCAAGATAATAAACCAAGTTAAAGTCGTTGGAACACTTTCGAAAAACCACTCGGTTCTTTTCAAAACAACTTTTAAATGCGGAGCTTGAGCCACTCTTTTTAAAAGCTATCTCGTTCCATCGACCAAATCAAGTTCACTACGTTCACGGTTTTGCCAAAACCATCCGTAGCCCTCCATCATTTCAGTTAAATATTCGGTAGTATTCAAGCTATGTATTTTGACCTCACGCCAAGGCATAGTGATTGGTAGCTGCCGGATATTTATCTGTTGTATAGATAGAATGCGTTGGTTTGAGACAGTCGTACTGCCATTTTGGCCTACGTCAAGGGTATGTACGGGTGGGTTCAAATTAACCTGGATAATGATGGGACGAACTTGACATGTGACTTATGACATTTTGACCTCACGCCAAGGTCATAAGAGCATGGGGCAAAAAATCCACATCGGGAGTTTCATAAGTACTGAAACTTGCTAGATTTGCATACCATTTGGAGTGTGATGATTCTGGTAGGATTCCTTCAGTTTCGTCACGCAATGATATTTGGATCCCGATCCTACTGTGAGTATATGCTACTCCTCGGGAAATTTCTCACTTAATCGATCAATGCTATAAACCTAGTAGGTGCCTAGAAAGGTGTTAGCGGGGCTACGCCCCCAGGGAAAAGAGGTTCTTTAATTAAGGAACTTCGCGAAAGCGTTGGAAAACCTCCCTCGAAGTATCGACACCGGCCTGGCTGAACGGTTAAGCAAGTATTGTGCGGTGGGATTGATCCCGGCTAATTCTTCCTTTATGGTTTGAGGAGGGATTCGAGAAACAGTGGGAGCCATCCTGTTTAGACAAACTAAAAACCACTCTAAACTTGCAAGAGCATCATGCTGAGTGTTTCTTCTTCTCTCTCCTAATTGCAGCGACCTAATCGACATGACTGGACTTAAGTTACTCCTAGATAAAAACAAACTGACAGGGCCAAACTACAAAGATTGGCTCAGGAATGTCAAGATAGCAATCACTTACGACAAGCTGGGGTATCTTCTTACCACCAAAGCTCCCCCTGTCCCTGGTCCAACTTCCAGCGTCGCGGATAAGGAAATCCGCAAGACTTGGGAGATTGATAGCGCGAAGGCCAAATGCCTCCTGCTTGCCTCGATGGACAACGAACATCAGAGGAGGCACGAGAATATGGACATGGAATCCATATTGCTTCATACAAAAGAACTGTATGGAGAGCAATCTCGTATCGCAAGATACGAAGCGTCGAAAAAGTTATTTTCGACAAGAATGGCCGTCGGATCATCAGTAGCCGAGCACGTGCTAAAGATGATCGGCTTCATTGAGGAGCTCGCTGACCTAGGGATCACATTGGAGAGTGAGCTATATACGGATATAGTTCTCCAGTCCCTTCCTTCCACTTACGCCCAGTTTATACTGAACTTCAACTTACAAGAAAAAGAGGTTGAACTTTCAGAGCTCCTCAACATGCTGAGGAGCGCAGAGGGCACCCTACAGAAAGGTAGGGATACATCCACTTTGTTTGTAGGAGGATCATCTTCTTCTAGGTCCAAGGCGAAAGCCAAGGGAAAGAAGAAGAAGGTCCCCGCCAAACCAAGGGGCGGTGTTAGTAAAGTGGATACGAAGGGAAAAGGTAAAGCAACAAAGATAGCGGGGAAGCTTGTGGATAAGGAAGAATGCTTCTATTGTCATAAGAAAGGACACTGGAAGAATGATTGCAGGGCCTGGAAGGCCAGAACACAGGAATTGAAGCAGGTTGCAGCTTCAGCTTCAGGTGTGTATGTTATTGAAAATTGTCTTTCAATAAACTCCGCTTCCTGGGTATTGGATACCGGATCAGGATCTCATATCTGTAATTCTTTGCAGGCGTTGAGAAACCGTAGGGTTTTGAAGGCAGGTGACATGACCCTCAAAGTTGCGAACGGAGCTAGCATGGATGCTAAAGCCGTGGGGGACTATCACCTGGGAATGTCAGATGGACATGTTTTGGTTTTGCGTAATTGCTTTTTTGTACCCAACGCAACTTGTAATATCATTTCTGTATCTTTAGTTTCTAAAGAAGGTTATGAATTTGCGTTTGTAAGTAATGTTGTAAACATTCACCTTAATCAAGTTTTGATTGGGTCAGGTACATTGAGTAATGGTATATACGTGTTAAACCAACCACAGATTTTCAACGTCCAGAATACACACAAAAGAAAGTCTCCGGAAATGAATCAGACTTTCTTATGGCATTGTAGATTGGGTCACATCAATGAGAGAAGGTTGACTAAGTTACATACAGAAGGATATTTGAATGCGTTCGAATATCAATCGTATGCCACTTGTCAATCTTGTCTCAAAGGAAAGATGACAAAGACTCCGTTTACTGGACAAGGAGTAAGAGCGAGCGAGCTCTTGGGACTCGTACACAGTGACGTGTGCGGTCCAATGTCTACACATGCCCGAAGCGGACATTCTTACTTCATTACTTTTACGGATGACTTCTCAAGGTACGGTTATGTCTTCTTAATGAAACATAAGTCCGAAGCCTTTGGAAAATTCCAGGAGTATAAGAATGAAGTAGAGAAACAGACCGGCAAAAGTATTAAGATTCTAAGATCGGATCGAGGTGGAGAATACTTAAGTGCCGAGTTCCTGGACTATTTAAAAGAGAACGGAATTCTCTCTCAGCTTACTCCTCCATACACCCCGCAACATAACGGTGTATCGGAGAGACGGAACCGCACCCTATTGGATATGGTGCGGTCCATGATGAGTAACGCTGAGTTACCGCGATCATTCTGGGGATATGCGCTAGAATCAGCAGCATACCTTTTGAACCGAGTTCCGACTAAGACTGTGCCCACCACCCCATATGAAATGTGGAGTGGGAAGAAACCCTATCTTCAATATCTGAAGATCTGGGGATGTCCAGCTTTTGTCAAAAAGCAGCATGCGGACAAACTCGAGGCACGCTCAGTACTGTGCAAGTTTGTGGGATACCCAAAGAACACCAGGGGTATCTTTTCTACTACGCAGAGGAACAAAAAGTCCTTGTTTCTCGTAATGCCCACTTTCTAGAACACCAGTTCTTGGAAAAGGAAAATAGTGGGAGCGCAGTGGAACTGGAAGAAATTCCAGAACCACAGACTATTACTGAAAGGTTAGTGGAACCAGAGGGTTCAACAGAACAGGACATTCCTACGCCGCTCCGCAGGAGTAGTAGGCAGTCTCATCCGCCCGAGAGATACTGCGGTTTTCTCATAGACGGGGATAGAGAGGATTGCATCATAGATTATGATGAGCCTACTAGCTTCCAGCAGGCCGTTCAGAGCGTTGACTCAGTGAAATGGCTGGATGCAATGCGGACCGAAATGGAGTCCATGTACACCAACAAGGTATGGACGTTGGACATTGCTCCAGACGGGGTAAAACCCGTAGGATGCAAGTGGATCTTCAAAAGGAAGATTGGTGTAGATGGACAGGTTGAGACCTATAAAGCTAGGCTGGTAGCAAAGGGTTTTCGTCAAAGACCTGGCTTGGACTATGACGAAACCTTTTCTCCAGTAGCCATGCTGACATCCATTCGGATCCTTCTTGCCATTGCTGCCTTCCACGATTACGAAATCTGGCAAATGGACGTAAAGACAGCTTTTCTAAATGGAAATTTAGAGGAGTGTGTCTATATGGACCAACCAGAGGGTTTCATTCAGAGTGGGAGCAGCGGAAAGGTGTGCAAGTTGCTTAAGTCCATCTATGGACTAAAGCAGGCATCGCGGAGTTGGAACATCTGCTTTGATGAGACGGTCAAAGAATTTGGCTTTATCAAAAATCCAGATGAACCATGCATCTATAGTAGATTTGTAGCGAGAACTGTAGTATTCCTCGTTTTATACGTGGATGACATTCTCTTAATAGGAAATGACATTCCTATGCTACAATCTGTCAAGGGGTTCTTTTCACACAGGTTCTCCATGAAAGACCTGGGTGATGCCTCGTACATTCTGGGTATCCGGATCTACCGTGACAGATCCAAGAGGATATTAGGACTATCACAGTCCAGGTACATCGACACCATACTGAAGAGATTCAGTATGGAAGATTCCAAGCGCGGTAACCTACCGGCTTGTCACGGGATCACCCTCTCTAAAGAGATGTCTCCCAAGACTGATTTGGAGAGGGATCGCATGTCTATTATACCCTACGCTTCTGCGGTAGGCTCTATAATGTATGCGATGTTGTGTACCAGACCGGATGTAGCTTATACACCGAGTGTGGTAAGCCGGTATCAGTCAAACCCTGGGGAGAAACACTGGATAGCGGTAAAGAACATTCTCAAGTACCTGAGAAGGACTAAGGAGATGTTCTTGGTGTATGGCGGAAAAGACCTCCAGATCGAGGCCTTTGCTGACTCCAGCTTCCAAAGTGACAAGGATGATTCCAAGTCCATGTCGGGCTTTGTCTTTACCCTCAATGGAGGGGCGGTGTGTTGGAAGAGTTCCAAACAAGAAACCGTTGCAGACTCGACGATGGAAGCGGAATACATCGCTGCATCTGATGCCGCAAAAGAAGCTGTCTGGATGAGGAAGTTCTTGAAAGAACTTCAGGTGGTTCCGTCCATTGTTGATCCAATACCTCTGTATTGCGACAACAACGGGGCTATAGCTTTAGCGAAGGAACCCAGGTCCCATCAGAGATCCAGGCACATCTTGAGGCGGTATCACCTGATCAGGGAGATCGTGCATCGCCAGGAGATCGAGGTTCGGAGAGTCGCTTCAGAAGATAACACTGCAGATCCATTCACCAAGGCCCTGCCCCAGACTCAGTTCGAGCGGCTGATCGAGATGATAGGTCTTCGATACGCCAGTACATGGCCTTAGTGCAAGTGGGAGATTGTTAGTGTATATGCCCTAGAGGCCATTACTGTATCATACTAGTTTGTATATTACTTAATGGATGCTTGGGATATTCACCTTGTATATACAATCTTGCTCAAAATAGTAGTATGCTACTTGGTTTGTTTCTACTTCAATGTGTACATGTGTTTATATTTTGTATATCGCCTATACACATTAGTGGAGCCCTTAGGATCTTTGCTTGATTACCAGCGATGTGATGGCCGTCACACTAGTGGGGCTGGGTAATCTATAAGCACATCCTTATGCAGGTCCTTGGTCGCAGGACTATCGAGACAGGGCATCGATACTCCGGAGTAGACCAGCGCATGCGCTTCTCATCCCAGTGTGGGAGACGGTCTGTCCCACAGCCGTCAGTACGTCGTACTTGAGATAGTATGCGGGTGCTCGTTAGGTTACGGGTACACTGGACAGGACTCGTCGGGAACTGACTAGTTGGTATTATACCTATCGTCAGTTATCAGTTCCCAGGTGACATGAGTACAGCTTAGTCTGCTGACTTGACACTGTCACTCCGCCTCGAGTGTGTTCCCACTGTACTTTGACCACTACCCTACCACGGCTCAAAGGAGTCGTGCAAACAGGTAGTGGTTGGGTGCAGTCCCGAAGCACTTGGAGGCAGTGACGGTTAGACAGGATTCGTCTCTCCCGGTATTGGGGGTTGACATCGCGCTGTGTCTAGGAGAGCCATTACACGAGTAGTCCCTGGCCAGGGCAATCGAGATATACTGGTAGGTTTCCAGTGTTATCTCAGGGTGTTTTGGGCTTCGCTCCGGCACGACTTGTACCGCTATTGGGGGACTGACGTTTACCGCCCCCTAGGCCCGCCATGCGATGTATCAGACGAACAGACCGGACTGTACGGAGAATGTCACACTCAGGCTCAGTAGGAGTTCAGATGGGTTTCGCCTCGTCGGTCTTCTTGTCGGCATTACCTGGGGACCGTTACGCACAGCTAGTGCCGCTTGCGGTCTGTGGTTAAACCCACTGCCAGCGTAGTGTCGAGTCTTTAGAGTCCCACACAGAAATCTTTTCGCCTTTAGGCAAAAGAGTAGAGGTCGCATGGTATTGCGACAGGTCGCATGGTTTTGCGACAGGGTTCGGTCACATCCGTGCACTTGTGCGCGTACAGTGTCCGGACAGTTTACACTAGCGGGCTTTGGTTTAAGCCAGATCCTAGTGTACCTTATGGGATTGGATTTATCCAGTGTGCATTCGTGTTCCTCGGAACGCGGATGCGGGTGTGTATGCACAGTTGACAGGGAGGCAGAGGCAGCGGATTCTCATTAGGGTTGTTGACAGTTGACCGTTGACTATTTGACTTTTTGCTCAACCCTAATGAGAATATGATATGTGATTAACTATTATATTAATTAAGTATTATGGTGATATGGTTGTTGACTTTGTTGACTTGTTGACTTTTGTTGACTTGTTGACTTTGTTGACTTGTTGACCGGTTGACTAGGCTTGACTAGTTGACCATCATGATAACCATAGCCATCGTTTCATGGCAAAGACTTTTGTTTGCTTGCTCATTTGTGCAAAATGAGTGCATGAAATGATATGGTTATGGTTGCTTCAACCATCACATAAGACTTTTTTTGATATGATGAGTTATGATCACTTTGGATTATGAGAGGGTGAAAGACAAAAGAGAGCCTCATTCTTTCTTGCTCATTCTCTCTCTTGTTCTTGAGCTCTCCATTTTGCTCTCACCCTCTTGCTCATTTTCCCTCTCTTGATCCTATGGTTCTATTGTCTCATGAGTTGAGAATCAAGAACCATAGATAAAATCCCATTCTATTTCTTCTCTACTCATTCTAGTTCACTAGGTTTAGCAAACCAAGTGAACTAGTTTCTTCAAAGAACGAAGAAGGAGCTAAAGGTTGGAGCTTTCAGGTGGATCTATCTTCGGCGTACGGAGACGACTAGAAGAAGCCATCGGACCACCATCGGAGCTTTGAAGACGAAGGAGTTCAAGACAAGCAAGGTATAACCCCCTAACCGAGTAGCTAGAAACTCATAGTTAGGTTGTTAGATAGATGTTTAACCAAGATCCGGGTTTTAGGTCCATGTTACCACCTCCGTAAAAATCGTTTTTTACCAAATTCCGCATTCCCGAAAGTACCGGGAGAGGTAGCATGGACTTACATCAGCAACTACCAATCACTATGCCTTGGCGAAGGTCAAAATACATAGCTTGAATACTACTGAATACCCATCTGAAATGACGGAGGGCTACGAATGGTTTTGGCGAAACCGTGAACGTAATGAACTTGATATAGTGGAAGGAACCATGATAGCTTTTTAAAAGGAGTGGTTTATGCTCCGTTTTTAAAATTTGCTTTTTGAAGAAAACCGAGTGGTTTTGAAACTGTTCCAACGATTAAGCTTTGGTTTATTTTTCTTTGCATTAATCAATGTTAATGCGGTCCCATCATTTAATCCTACCATTGCAGAAAAGAAATGAAAATACAACATACACTTATGCCATCCGCATTCGCCACGGGGCCCCGTCATGCACTGTTAGGTTACTTAACTACCGGCAGAGCGGGGGCTGGACTAGCGCGGGTGCAAAACATAAACAACGCCTACTATATATATATATATCCATTCGTCTCACGCAATAGTATGCATTCCAGATCACAAATGAATATATTGGATATACTAGGAATTCCGCGTTTCGTTTAAGCCCATAACGAAAAATGGATTCCACGGCCGTGATGAATAGCCAAACCCCACCCTAGACCCCTACAGGTGCGGCAAACTACTCGCCAAATTCCCTAAGTAAAGCAACCTCCCTCAATAAAATGAGTAGGCTACTCGGTACTTCAAGAACCTGGTAGTTTGTGCACCCCACCCTGGGTTTATCCCAGAAGCAGAAAACAGTAAAAGAAAATAATACAACGGTGGTTACAACCTCAACCCGGATGTGCTCCGCAAAATAATATTACATCATTTTTACAAATTATATGAATGGAATAAAAGAAAAACACTCTTCTCACATCCCCGGCTATTCATCCACGACAATCCAATACTCCATATACACAAACCATCATAGCAGATCACAGATATGTGCAACCCCCACTAATTGACGCATAGCGATTAGCGGACGTTTTGAAACACATATATATACTGAAACATGTAAACGACGTTAAAACTGCGACTTCGAAACACTCCGAAATTGCCCCAACATCAAGATAATTAAATATGCAACGTGGGCAAAATCAAACATATCCTGAAACCCTAAATCCAAGTGATAAGAACACCAAACAAAGCACGAGACCCAAATCGATATTGTGGCCTGCCAGGCCGGTCAAAATGCTTATGTGGCCGGCCAAAGTGAGGTGTTTGGATCTCGTTTTTCTCTTGTGTTCTAAATATAGCAAGAAGAGCACTCTGCAGTTGTTATTGTTGGCCATAGTGCCCTCAAGGCAATTATCATAGTCGCGGACTTGTGATTATGATGATTGAGTGAGGACTTATACCGATAAAACATGCTTACTCAAGATGATAGTATGCTATCTGGTTTGTCTTTATTATCATGTTGATAAAGCCCATAAGATTCTTGCTTGACTGCCAGCATTATGATTGTGATCATATATGTGGGAGCTGGGGTCTATAAGCACATCCTTAAATGTCCCTAGTCGTAGGAGTATCGAGACCGGGTTTCGATACTCCAGTGTAGACTAGTGTATACTGATCGAGACCCCGACGAGGGGCGGTGGCCAGGTCTCATAAGCCATTGGTGTTAGTTTATTCACCTAAGATAGTATGCAGGTGCTCATTGGGTTATGAGTACACTGGATGGACTCGTCGGGAACCTGCTAGTTGGTATTATACCTATTGTCAGATAGCAGTTCCCAGGTGACATGTGTACAGGTTAGTCTGTCGACCTGAGATCGTCATTTGTCTCGTGTGAGTTCCCACTGTGCTTTGATTACTACCCTACCACGGCTTAAAGGAGTCGTGCAAACAGGTTTTAGTTGGGTAAAGTCCCGAGCCACATGGAGGCAGTGATCGGATCGTCGGGGATTCGTCTCTCCCGGTATTGGGGGTTGATGTCGTGTTGTGTACGGGTGGCCATCACCATAAATCCATGGCCATGGTAGACGAGGATTACCGATCCAGGATCGATAGTTTCTTAGAAGGTGATGGGTTACATGCCGACACTGAATATCGCGTTGTTGGGGGTTTGACTTTATCCACCCCCTAGACTCGATATGCGATACTCTTAGACGAACAAACCGGACTGTACGGATATTGTCACTGTCAGGCTCAGTAGGGGTTCTGCATGAGTTTGCTCGTCGGCCTCCCTTTCGCTCAATACCTGGGTAGCCGTTATGTACAGCTAGTGCCACTGACGTGCTTGTGGTTAAACCCACTGCCAGTGTATTGACGAGTCTTTAGAGTTCCACATAGAGGGTTTTCATGGTTCAGGCGATATGGTGTACATGGCGTATGTTGGTACATACAGATGTCCGATTAAATATGTGCATGCTGCGCAGACTTTAGTCGGACGGTTGATAATATTAGCGGCTTAGGATTAAGCCAGTTTATTAAATCAGGTTTTGATTTAATAATTTACATATGTATTTATATATATGTATTCTAGTATTATTGTTCACTATTCGTTTTCTCCCTTGGCTATTCGTATTTTTGTACGAATATGCGTATATGTATTTTGATACATGTACCGGGAAGTATTCTGTATTTTATATGGAATAGCTTCTAGAAGGTGCCGTCTCATTAATGATTTTCTTTATTGAAAATCATTTGGGAAATGAGGTGGAAAGGAGGTATGGGTCAAAGCATGATTCAAAGTGCATGTAGCAAAGTATGGTGCATTTATTTATTTGATTAAAAGAAAATGTTTTTTTTTCTCGAGTGGAGAGAGAGAGAGGGGGGGCGGCCAATACTTTGATGGTGGGGGTTCTTTTCATTTGAAAAAATTGAAACATACATCATATTATGCTAGCCCACTCTCTCACTCTCATTACTTGCACACTTAGCCATTTTTGCTCATGCAAAGATCACCTTCTTCATCTTCTTCTATGGTTGCTCCCATGAGCATAAATGTTGAGAGAAAAATGTAGTGACATTTTCATACACCCCCACTCTCCATCGCTAGCGACTTTGGAGCGTCGGTTGCTTCGCTCGACGAGGTTGGAGCTTGCGCCGTTTCCCTTAGGTGGATCATCGGAGATGAAGGAAGACCGGCAACCAAACCACATCAAGGAGCCGCTAGGAGCTTGGAATGAAGACCGAAGGACACGGATCAACTCGGTATAATGATTCTAACTCTTAGTTATTTTGCTAGTTTAGGGTTTAAGGTCGTCCGGGATTCGGGTAGCGGTAGCGCTGGTTTCAGAAATTTTTGTTCCGCATTTTGGCCGCGTTTCGACTGTCGGGGCGCTCCCGGGACCCAACATGGTATCAGAGCCGCCCTTTAAACCCCTTACTAGCTTGTTTAAACGTGCTTAAAAGATCGATCGACGGAATTTACCAAAATCACGATTTCATTTTTGGGTTTGCTGTCGATTTTCAAATGTGGTCAAAAAATTATTTCAGGCATCTTAAAAATCCGTGCAGGCAAATTTAAGGCTACACAAAAAATTTGGGCTCTTGATGCCTCTAAATTGCCGCGGATCCGCTGCACTTACCCCTATTGGCGGCGGTTCCGCGGCCATTTATTGGCGACGGGCCTTCAAATTTTCACTGTAGCTCATATACTTGGAATTGTGATTTTTGTGATATTCTGTTTTGGCCCAGTTTTATGTGCAGTGCTGTTTTTGCTATTGGGGCCAGTTTGGAACTTAGTCGATCGATATTTTAAGCGTGCGTTTGACAGTACATACATTATAATATGCGACCGTGAATGTCATTTGATCGGTAAACCCGTCTAACTGCTATATGTTCCTTTAGACGGGTTTGCGAACGTGACATTCACGTTGATGTTCTGTGTTGTGCTGTGATGTTGGTTGGATCGTCGTGGTGGATAGCCTGGGTGCAGTGGTAGTACAGTTTAGATTCATTTGTACATTTGATATTGCGGGGCGAGCGTCCGACATGTGGACTGCCGTCACTGCCAGTTTGTATATTATTCTTTTGGGGCACGACCGGGCTAAGGTCGATGTCACCCTTGTATATTATTTTATTTTCTGTACTAGGATTACCCCGAGGTGGAGTGCACGAATAGCCGGGTTCTAGAGGGCAACTGGTCTGCATCTCAAGGCATTCAGACGAAGGGGACCTTACTCTAGAATTGGCGGGCTATTCGCCGCACTCGTAGGGGGTATAGGTTGACCCAGGAGGGGTGCTCAAGTTATCGGATTCCGTGAAGTGCTGGGTGGTCCATTCACGTTGCTGAAGGGGGCTGCCTCGCTTCTGGTTTTGCGGGTAACTTGCCGCGCTCGTAGGGGTCTAGGTTTTCATTGCACAGGCTATCCACATGACAGGGAACGTCGGGTCTCACTTGCGGCTCAAGTGAAACCCGGGACTCCAGATTATCCACCATTCTGTGTTGCTTCTGTGATGTTTCTGTGATGTTGCTTTATATCATGCCTGGGATGAATGTTATATATATATTTATATATACTAGTAGATGTTGTATATGTTTTGCACCCGCCGTAGTCCACTCCCCGCTCTGTCGTTAGTTAAGTAACCTAACGGGTGATGACGGGACCCAGTGGCGAATGCGGATGGCATATACGTACATTTTATTTTCGTTCTTTTCTGGTGTGATTAATTGATGGGACTGTATTGATTCTTATCAATGTAAGGATAAAACAAACCTATATATGATGTTGTTGGAATCAGGTTTTTAAAAACTGACATTACAGACGTTCTCTTTTGCTTTGCACAGTGGTATTCGATTGGGAATATCCCGCACCTTATTCGACGAGGCAAGGGCCGAGATCCCTTCATCGGGAGTGACCCCTTGAGTAAAAGTTGGCGTCAACGTAATAACTTCACTATAGTCGTTTCCTTTTGCTTTGCATCGTGGTATTCAGTTTGGAATATCCTGCACCTCATTCTACGAGGAAAGAGCCGAGATCCCTTCACCGGGAGTGACCTCTTTAGCAAAAGTTTTCGCCACTATATATTTATAAAACCACTTGGATTCCTTCAACGAGATCAAGTTCATTACGTTAAAGGTTTTTCGCCAAAAACCAGCCGTAGCTCTCCGTCATTTCTTATAAGTACTATTTGGTAGTCGTGCTATGTTTGTTGGCAAGCGTCAAGGTATAGTGTACGGTAGCTGAATAATACTTATTTGTAGCATGGATATGCGATTGATCGGGACAGTCGTACAGCTTTGTTGGCAAGCGTCAAGGGCTTGTGCGGGTGGGTTCGAGTTTATCCAGGACAATGACGGGTTGAACTTGACTAGTGATCTATAATTTGTTGGCAAGCGTCAAGGTTATAGATCGTTAGGGGTAAAAATCATATCGGGAGTTTCAAACATACATGAAACTTTTCAGGCTTGCGTATACCTTCTGGAGTGTGGCGACTTGAGTGGCTTCCATCAAGTTATCATGCGATGATAGTTGGATCCCGATTCCCACTGATGAGTAGGATTATTCTTCGGGTGATTCCGACTAATTCTCCTTTTGGGTTTGGAGGAGAATTCGAGTAAACGGTGGGAGCCATCCAAATTAGATAAAATGATTAACCATTCTGATCTAGGTTAGAGTGCACGCTGAGTGTTTCTTCTCTCTCTCTCTCTCTCTGGCTGCGACTATGATCCGACCTTTAATTAAAACTCATGAAACCAGTTTAACCGAACCTTCTTAAAACACTTTGACTTTTGGAATGTCACGGTGTCGCATATATCATTGCCACTTCTATATCACCTTTGCATTTATCCAGAACACCCCGTATCACTACGAACGTCCACTTCCATTGGATATATCCATCGTATGGTTATATACGAACTCGAAAGAACTTTTTCGAGGATGGATTCTGGTTCAGGAGAAAAAGAATAGGATTATTCAGATGTCTTTTCTCTTTACCTTCTCTCAGATTGTGAGGGCTCCTAAGATTAGGAGAGGGTACACCTATTGAACTTATTGGATAGTCTTCCTCCAGACCATAAGCATGTGCCGAACGGTAGGGAAGGAAGAAAACCAACAAGCTTAACTGTGGTGTACAGAAGGTAATAAGTAAAGACATATAAAGGGATTAGAATAATGGCAAAGAAAATTGTGATCACCATCATTCACGACAAAGATCGTGTATACCCCTGCCACTCCTACATCCACTTTGCTTTTCTCTAGAACACTCCGTATCACTACGGATATCCACTTCCATTGGATAAATCCATCGTATAGTTACATACGAACTCGAAGGAACTTTTTCGAGGATAGATTCTGGTTCAGGAGAAAAAAATAGGATTATTCAGATGTCTTTTTTCTTTACCTTCTCTCAGGTTGCGAGGGCTCCTAGGATTAGAAGAGTACACCTATTATGCTTATTGGATAGTCTTCTTCCAAACCTTAGGCTGGTGTCGAAGGGTAGGGAATGAAGAAAACCAATTAGCGTAAAGGAGGTGTACAGAAGATAATAAGTAAAGACATAATAAAGGGATTATAGTGAGTGCAGGTAAGTATATGGTTACTGTCATGATTCAAGATAATGAAAGAGGCGTTACTAGGAATACTAGTTAACCCTTTTTGAAACATTTTCATGTTTCAGTTTCACTGTGCAATGTTAATTGAAAACTGTTTTTCCAATTGGAATCTAATTCCAGGGTATATATTTACCAGATCAGTTTCTCACATCTGCATGTTATTACGGATGGTGAGTGGGAGTAAGATATTGGGAATTGGGTGATTAAATCTTCATTATATCGGAATTCGTTGTAATTGGTGATATTTGAGGAAATCATCTGGATTTTGCCGGATGACAAATATTTGGTTTTGAATATCCGTTGTTATGCACCAATTTCAAACTGATATATCTGTACATTTATAAAGTGAGATATAACCTTTTGATATTATGTCTGTGACATTTACCTATATCAGTTGGTGATTAGGTAAGGTGCATTCAACAGCGGTGTAACTCTTCTTAACCAAAATACAGTTTTTCAACCTACGACGCACAGGGTTTGAGTTATTGAACTCAGGGGACTTATACAAAGTATTGTATGTTGTCCAGTATCCATTAGGACAATGGGGTTGGTACTCGCACTGCATTCTGTTTACTCATAACTTCTCTGATTCTAGACATGTATTTCGTTCAAGTGCAAGGTTCAGATTTTGAGAAGTTATAGGTATAAGAATAAAATAGAGAACCATTTGTTGAAAGTATCAGGATTCTTCGAGGAAGTCAAACATGTAGATACTTGTGTTTGGTATTCCATTGATAGTAATGGTTTTGAGAACTTGCTTCTCTTTCGTGTTACTCATATATGGATGCACTCCTAGATGAGTAATGCTGAATGGCCTTTTTCCATTTGATTGATATGCACTGGAGACAGCTGCATGATTTTGAATCTGGTTCCAATTAAATTAGTGCTTTTGTTTCTATATCAGATATATATAGAATTAATTTATATTTTAACGATGTTAAGGTATATGGAGTTTTCCGGCTGATGCTTAAAACCAGAATCCGGATAAACTCAAGGCACGTTTCAGTAATGGCTGTTTGTGGGTTATCCCGGGCTTCGACGAGGGTTAACTTTCTACCATCAGGAAGATCAATATTTATATTGTTCTTGACTCGCCACAGTTTTAGTAAAATGGACTTTTTCAGAAAACACAAGTGGGAGTATGGTAGAACTGGAAGTTATTCCAGAACCACAATCGATTACTGAAGATTTAATAGAACCTAAGGATTCAATTAGTTTCGACATTCCATTAGCCACTCCGCAGATTTGGTGGGTAACCTCAGTCACCCTCAGTCACCCGAGAGGTACTTCGGTCTTCTCAGAGACAGTGACAGGGAGGTTCTTGTTTACTCAGACTTGCCATTGCTGTTGTTCTAGACTATAAGACCCGGCAGGAGGATGAGTATAGCGTCGTTCTAAACTAGTTTTGAAAGTGCACGTGTATATGACTCTGCCAGAAGGTGGTTGTAGTCAGTTGGAGCAACGGAAGCGTAGAGGGCAAGTAGCTTATGTCTATTTATAGACTAAAGCAGGTATAGCGGAGATAGACCATCTATTTTTTATGTGACAGTCATAGGCTTTGACTTCATCAGAATAAAAGATGGATCTGTTAAGAAGGTAGTAGAGAGTAATGTCCAGGTATTAGGATAACATGCATTTGATAGGAAGAGATATTCCTATACTACGATCGGTTATACTGTGGTTGTCACAAAGTTGTTTCTCCACATAGGATATGGATATAATATCAGGTTTTCTGGTAACTAGATCTATGGTTTTAGATCTAGATTTAGGAAGTATCCTAATCTGGGTACTTTGACATTAAATGGACGACTCCTGGAATGGTGGTGTACCTACAGGTGATGGAGTCACCCTCTCTAAAGGTGTCTTACAAACTAAAGGGAAGAGGGATCTGCATGATTAGCATATCACATGCTTAGGCAAATGAGTTAATCATGAAATGTCAAGTACCACACCAGATATTGCTTTTGCACTAGATGTAATAAGCAGATATATTAATCCAATCCTGGAGAAATATTGGGAAGCAGTTTATGAACATAAATGGATGTTCTATGTGTAGGCTTGCTAGGCACGCGCACAAGGGTCTACGAGGCATCAACCATGCCCGATTAAAATTTTAGCCGTGCCGAACAATCCGAAGCCGGATCTTTAAACTAGGGTTTAGGCGAAAATAAGCATGTTAAACATTTTAACACTAAATGAAAGGGATTACAACCTTTGTAGATCCGGTTCTTCACTTCATTAGCTCCGTGTAGATGTCCCCATCGCTGCGATCGTGAACTCCGGACTCTAGAGAAGCTTCACAAGAAGAACGAACGTGCTTGCTTCGATGACTTCGAGGCCGAAGATGATCTACGTCGGGAAGACACTAACTCAAGCTATTCCTTCACTAGGTCATGAACTTTGTGAAGAGAACACACTCTACTACATGGCAAGTGGTAGAGGATGAAGTAGTAGGAAATGGCCTCACTTTAGAATTGATTTTCTCACTCTTTTTCTCATGGCACCATTGGAGCTAGTAAGCTTTTGATGGAGCTTGATGAAGAAGAAGAAGAAGAAGAAGAAGAAAAAAGAATAATCTCATCATATGAATTATTATTCTCTCAATAATGTAACCATGGATGAGTTAAGCTATCATGCTTAACTCATATAGAGAATTAACCAAAGCATGAGGTTAAGGGTTGGGTTAACTAAATATCCTTAAGAATGACAAAAGAGTTGACTTTGTCAATGTTTCCACAAGCTTCATGAAAGCTTAAGAACTTTGACAAAGTCTTTCTCTCTTGTTATTCTTAAGATATAAACAAAACCCTAATCTTTATCCTAATCTTGGTATAAGTCTCATACACCCATCTTTGATGTATCATCAAGTATGATACAATCATATGTACATAAATATATATCACATATACACTTATGCACAATCAAGTGAGAAAATAAATCTTAAATGAGCTAATACTAGTTAATGTAATGTAATATATCAAATATATAATTATACATTAAATTATTAAATCAACTCTTGATTTAATAACCCGGCTATAACCGACTAATATCATGTGTAACAACTTATTGAATCAACACTTGATCCGATAACCCGGCTATATCGCATACAACCGATCAATGTTACTAATCGCGAGAATAAAATACGGTATCTCATATCGTATCAATCTCGGTCCCGCACATATCATATATGTGCTCCTACTCCGTTTCGTTTGAGCCAGGAAACCCCTGTGTAGGACTCTAAAGACTCGTCAATACGCCGGCAGTAGGTGATGATCATATCAAACACCCACAAGCCGCAAGCGGTCTGCTAAACATAACGGCCACCCGGGTATTGAGCGCTCAGAAGATCAACAAGCAAGCCCGTTAGTAACACTCCCGTACAGTCCGGTCTCGTCGTATGATATGTCGCATATCTCGCCTAGGGGTGGTAAACGTCAGACCCCCGTAGCTCGATAAGTCAGGTCGATACGAGGTCTATAACAGTTCGAGAAACTACTGATAACACTTACCAGTAAATCTCAGCAACCCTGGCCAGGGATTTCCAGCTATAGCCAATCGAACACAGCGCAACATCAACTCCCTATACCGGAAGAGACGAATCCCCTCCTATCGCTCGTTGCCTCCATGTGATTCGGGACTGTACTCAAAAGCCACCTTTTTGCACGCCCTCTTGGACGTGGTATGATGGAAATCAAAGCACAGTGGGAATCACACAAGACTCTATGACGATCTCGGGTCAACAGACTACTCTGTACCAGTGTCACCAGAGAATTGCCATCTGACGTAAGGTATAATACCATCTGGGAGTTCTCGGCGAGTCCGTCCAGTGTACCCAGTCACCATTGAGCACCCGTACACCATCCTTGATGTCAAACACCGATGGATATGGGATCATCCATCGCCCATCATATGGGTCAAGATGCGTATACGCTAGTCTACTCTGGTGTATCGATGCCCTGTCTCGATACACCCACGACTAGGGACCTTGAAGGATGCACTTATGGACTACCATGTACCCACTAGTATGATCCGCATCATAGTCCAGGTAGTCAAGTACACATCCTAAGGGCTTACCAACATGTAACATTGAGACAATCAGTATACACGTTAAAGTAAAGAGTAACCAGATAGCATACTATCATGTCGAGCAAGAAAGTCCTCCCTATATGTCCAAGCATCCACTACAAATACATCGTATGTACAGTAATGGCCTCTAGGGCATACATATAACTAACAATCTCCCACTTGCACTAAGGTCATCTGTTGTGGTATCATATACCCAACAATTAGCTGTGGTTGAAGTATCTCATACTCAACCATCCCATAAAAGTCTCTACTGGGAAAAAGGCCTTTGTGAGTGGATCCGCGCTGTTGTCCTCTGTGTCTACTCTCCTAACCTCGATCTCCCTGGAGATCAACCATCTCCATGATCAGGTGATACTGCCTAAGAATTATATCTGGATTTCTGATGGGACGGGGGTTCCTTGGCATGAGTTACAACTCCATTGTCACATAATGGTAGAAACGAAGTTCATCTCATGAACTTATATATATCCAGACTGCCTCTTTGGTAGCATTCTTGGTAACGATGTATCTTGCCTTTAATCGTCTAGTAAGTCACGGTATCTAGCTTGGAACTCTTCCAACATACCGTCCCTCCACTGAGGGTAAAGATAATGCCTGCGACTGACATTCGGTCGTCCTTATCACCCTGGAACCTTTCCAGTGTTTCTCCCCAGGATCGATTGATACCATCTCACTACAACTAGTGAGTATCCTAACATCCAATTAGATCTATCTCATAGATCCAAATCCCAGGATTTAGGAGGTATCATTTTGATCCTATATGGAGAATCTTTATGATAAACGGAGATTGACCGATCGTAGCATAGAAAACTCCTTCCCTATCAAGAGTATGTCATCCACGTACTCTACGAGGATCACCACCATACTCCCTACTATCTTTTTGTATATACAAGCTTCATCTACCATTTTGATGAAGTCAAACTCTTTGACTACCATATCAAAACAGATGTTCCAACTCCGCGATGCCTGCTTTATCACATAAAATATCTTGCACACGTTTCCGCTGCTCTCATTGTCTACGAAGCCCTCTGGCTGTGTACTTATAGACGCTCTTTTCCAAATCAACATTTAGAAAAGCAGTCATGACACCCAACCGCCAGATATCGTAGTCATGGTATGTAGCCGTGGCAAGTAGGATCTGGATGGACTTAAGCATAGCTTTGAAAGTCTCAACTTTTCCATGTACACCAAGTAATCTTCTTAAGATATACTTGCTCCTGATGAGGATTTAACCCTTCAGATAAAGCAACCAAAGTCCATACTTTGTTGGTGTATAAGGATTCCATCTCAGATCACTAAGCATCTAGCCATTCTTACAGAGTCCCACTCCTGATGGCCAGCTCGAAACTAGTTGGGTCATCATCTCATGATGCAATTCTCGCTCCCACTGTCATAGAGAAACCAAAGTATCTTTCAGGTGGGTGAGGAACCCTACTAGATCGGCGGAGAGGCTGAGATTCGTTGGTTACTATTGAATCCTTTGGTTCTACCAAATCATCAGCTGTAGTTTGTATAGCTGGAACTTTTCCAGTTCTACATAACAGAGCTTGCCTCGAGCTTGTCCGGATTTTTCTTTTAGACATAGGCCGGACAACCCCAAATCATAACAAACTTAAGATATGGGCTCTTCCCTTTCCATATCACATATGAAGTGGTAGGCAACTGATTTGATTTGAACCCTATTCAATAGGTATGCAGTTTCTCAAGTGCATAACTCCCAAAAGGAAATAGGAAACTCAGTAATACTCATCATAGAGCACACCATATCACATAGGGTGCTATTGCTCCGTCCCGATATACCATCGTGCTATGGTGTATACGGAGGAGTAATGCTGAGAGAGAATCTCATTCTCCTTTAGAATAGTCCAGGAATCCCGTGCTCAAGTATTCTCCTCCTTGATCTCATCAAAGGACATAATACTTATACCCGTTTTTGGCTCTCTACTCCTAACTTATATTCTGTGAATATCTCAAAAGTTTCGGACTTGTGTTTCAACAGGAACATATGTCTGAATCTTGAGAGATCATCAGAGAATATAATAAAGTATAAAGAACCGGTCTTGGCATGTGTAGACAGGGGACTTTCATACATCAGCATGTACCAATCCCAAGAGTTCACTAACTCTTTCTCTGTTTCCAATAAACAGAGCTGTGGTCATCTTATCTTTGTGACATGACCGGCAAGTTTCACAATATGTAAATTCAAACAAATTTAAATATGCATCTAAATGTAACTTAGCTAGTCGGGTCGCATTGATATGACCTAGTCTACAATGCCTCAAGAAGGATTCGTTCATTTCTGAACTCTTCCTCTTGTGTGTGTTCTGTATACTAAGAACTGTAGTTTGATTTAGAACGTCAATGCTTTTAGATAACGTGCCTGAACCGATCTACTCTTGATATATGAAATGTTCAAAACATTATCCAACAATACAAAATTATATCCTTTCTTTACTAATAAAGAGACTGATATGATTTTGCATATCAGGTTCGATATCTAATAACATTCGTTCAGATCAATGTATTCTGGTAATACAGGGTGATAGTGACCAACAGACTTGGTTGCAACACTTGCACCTTTTTCTGTCTCATGAAACCTATCACCCGTTCTCAGTTCTCTACCTATCTGTAGCCCATGTAACAGATTACATATACGGGATCCTGATCCGGTATCTCATACCGAGGACGTAAAGGATACTGAGAAACAGTTCTATGTAATGAACACACTCGAAGATGGTACATCAGCATGCACTTTCTTCGTTTGGACGGCACGGGAAATCTGGTATTCCTCAATTTCCTGCTCTGTCTTATAACAATTATAAGTTGGAGCGGGACCAACGTTCCCCAGCTCAGTATAACAAGCGGGTTCGGTCAATATATCCGTTTTATTATCTTGATTAAGGCATGATATGGTCGCTACCTGGAGAGAGAGAAGAAAACACTCAGCGTATGCTCTTGCAAGATTAGATTGGTTATCTAATATATCTAATCAGGATGTCTCCCACTGTTTTAATTAAATCTTTCTTCAAACCCTAAAAGGAAAGACTAGCCGGGATTAATTACACGCTACAAGTTCGTCAATCTTTCAGCCAGGCCAGTGTCGGTACTTTGAGGGAGGTTTCCCGTGCTTTCGTACGGACCTAATTAAAGTAAACCTCGTTTTCCCAGAGGCCCCGTTAACACCTTTCTAGACACCTACTTGATCGGCTAATTGTAATGTGTAAAACTCTCCCAGGAGTAACTCTTACTCGCAGTGGGTATCGGGATCCAAGTATCTCATAGAAGGTATGCAATCTCTTTGCAAATTTCAACACTTGAAATTCCCGATAATATTTTGCTCCAAACGATCTATATGACCTTGACAATGTCAACAAACCATAGACCGTAAGTCAAGTTCAACCCGTCATTTCTTGATTGAATTAAACCCACCCGCACGACCCTTGACAAGGTCAATAAGGCCGTACGACTACCCTAAAACAATCTGCATCATATGCATAAACAGATAAATACCGGTCAGCTACCGCACACTACGCCTTGACAAGGTCAACAAACGCAGCACGAATATTAAGCAGGACTTATCTGAAATGACGGAGGGCTACGACAGATTTTTAAGTAAACCCTTTGCGTAATGAACTTGATATCGTTGTAAAATCGAGTGATTTTTAAATGGAGTGTTTTTGAGGCCTTTCTAGTTTTGCTAAAGGGGTCACTCCCGGTGAAGGGATCGTCGGCCCTTTCCTCATCGAATAAGGTGCAGGGTATATCATATATACCACTATGCAAAGCAATAACTATAGAAGCAATCAAAAGACAAACCGAGTGTGTAGCATCTGCTAGTTTCGCTAAAGAGGTCACTCCCGGTGAAGGGATCTCGACTCTTTCCTTATCGAATAAGGTGCTGGATGTTCTACAAGGAACACCGCTATGCAAAGCAAAAACTAAAGCTATCAGTTTTTAAACAAGTTTCTACATCATCTTTAGGTTTCTTTTATTCATTAATCTCATTAATGAAGTCCCATCAATTAAGTCACCTAAACATCACAGATAAATACGACGTAAACTTATGCCATCCGCATTCGCCTCGATGTCCCCTCATGCACCGTTAGGTTAGGTAACTAACGGCAGAGCGGGGCAGGGCTAGCGCGGGTGTAAAACATAAGTAACGTCTATATAATATATCATATATACTATATACAGTATCTATCACAACATATCAAATGATCACATCACAGATATCGCAGCAGAAGAAACATATATGAAATATTGGATATACTAGGACGTCCGTGTTTTCAATACGAGCCTGTATAAAATACGGATTCCACGGTCGCGATGAATAGCCAAACCCACATTCCTAGACCCCTACGAGAGCGGCAAGCAACACCGCCAATTCTAGGGTTAGGAGACCCGGTCTCGACTCCTCGAGATGGTTTTCCACTGGACCCTAGAACCCGGTTACTTGTGCTCCCCGCCTTGGGTCTACCTAATGCGGAAAAGTAAATAATATACAAAGGTGACATCATCCTCAACCCGGAAGTGCCCCAATAAAAGAATATTATATACAAATGAATTTTACATGAATGAAAAAGAAAAACTCGCATCTCACATAAAACCCCCGGCTATTCAAACGCGACGATCCAATACAACATATCACAGCAACACATAATATCTCATATCATCAACGTAAGTAAGTATGCGTATCCCGATTGTCGTTGATGTATAGCAACGAAGCCGGCGATACACCACATACTACGCTTACGGTCACAGAAAAGAAAGTGTAAAACTACAACAGTTGGAATCCGCAACCTCTTTAGACATCGCATGCCTAACCAAATGAATTCCTTAGACATCGCATGCCTAACAATTATAAACCCCGCATTTTAGTCTCATTATCGAAAACACTTTTCAATATCAAGTCAGGCAATTCAACAAGATTCCCGACAACCTGATCGAATGCTCGTCGCAAACTTTAGTAGACGGCCGCACCCCCGATGCCGTCAACGAAGTGCACTAAGGCGGAACACCGCTGCCGCGAGCACCCGATCAGATGCTTTTGGCGACTGGGTTCTCCTACAGTCACTTGGTCGGGGCTATGGGGCATGGCTGTCTATTAAGTTTACCCGGCGAGTATCCGCGTACGCTACGTGATTGCGACGGACTTTTGACCACATCAAAATTCCGTGGCAACCGATCATCTGAGACTAAACTGCTATATTTATAACATTCAAATTAGTTATCTCATAACATTTTGTGGATTCCAAATGTTGTATCACATTCCAGATAAATAGACAATGTTAAACTTTCCGATCGAATAATCAAACACCCAAGTTTTCTCAATAGCTCAACACTTGAGCGGAGTTCAAAGATATCCATCACATGCCACAGTACCAATGGTCTAGCCGTAGAAGGGTCAAACCAACGCCTCACATGTGGCACGCCGTACTGCGCCAAACCCTAAGGTTCAAAAGGCAGTTCAAGACGGTCACATAATCGAGTTAAGATTTGTTGTCTTCTAGAGGGTCCACCGTGTTACTTGCACGACTTAGAAAGTTTCAAACTCGAGAAAAAATCCAACTTTTGAAAAATTTTCCGACTGGGGAAAAAGTGAGTTATTGATATCCGTTCGAACTTTTTAACAGTTTCTAAAAATATCCGGAATAAACTAAACAAAATTAAATTATCCGATCGAATCAACGAGTCCCCAATACAACCCTAGAAAACTCAACACTTGAGTGGAATAAAAAAATTCCCAGAAAAAATTGATAAGAAAGGACCTAAGAATAAATATATGAAATATGAGGGACTAAGTCAAAATTTTGGCCGCGGAACCGCCGCCAAACCCTTGGTTTGGCCGCGGTTCTGCGGTCATTTCAGGGACTTAGTGGACCGTATTTCACAGTAATTCTTAGTTTTTCCTGCTTGTTTTTCTGAGCATTTTTAATTCATAAAAAATCACATTTTCAAAAAATGTACAGATAAGGGTTTACATCGGGGTTTTCGGGTTCGATCGGACTTTAAACTTCGTTTAGACTTCGCCTAAAGCTCTAGCTTGTCTCTGATACCACTGTAGGGTTGCTAGGCATGCGCACAAGGGTCTACGAGGCATCAACCATGCCCGATTAAAATTTTAGCCGTGCCGAACAACCCGAAGCCGGATCTTTAAACTAGGGTTTAGGCGAAAACAAGCATGTTAAACATTTTAACACTAAGTGAAAGGGATTACAACCTTTGTAGATCCGGTTCTTCACTTCATTAGCTCCGTATAGATGTCCCCATCGCTGCGATCGTGAACTTCGGACTCTAGAGAAGCTTCACAAGAAGAACGAACGTGCTTGCTTCGATGACTTCGAGGCCGAAGATGATCTACGTCGGGGAGACACTAACTCAAACTATTCCTTCACTAGGTCATGAACTTTGTGAAGAGAACACACTCTACTACATTGCAAGTGGTAGAGGATGAAGTAGTAGGAAGTGGCCTCACTTTAGAATTGATTTTCTCACTCTTTTTCTCATGGCACCATTGGAGCTAGTAAGCTTTTGATGGAGCTTGATGAAGAAGAAGAAGAAAGAATAATCTCATCATATGAATTATTATTCTCTCAATAATGTAACCATGGGTGAGTTAAGCTATCATGCTTAACTCATGTAGAGAATTAACTAAAGCATGAGGTTAAAGGTTGGGTTAACTAAATATCATTAAGAAAGACAAAAGAGTTGACTTTGTCAATGTTTCCACAAGCTTCATGAAAGCTTAAGAACTTTGACAAAGTCTTTCTCTTTTGTTATTCTTAAGATATAAACAAAACCCTAATCTTTATCCTAATCTTGGTATAAGTCTCATACACCCATCTTTGATGTATCTTCAAGCATGATACAATCATATGTACACAAATATATATCACATATACACTTATGCACAATCAAGTGAGAAAATAAATCTTAAATGAGCTAATACTAGTTAATGTAATGTAATATATCAAATATATAATTATACATTAAATTATTAAATCAACTCTTGATTTAATAACCCGGCTATAACCGACTAATATCATGTGTAACAACTTATCGAATCAACACTTGATCCGATAACCCGGCTATATCGCATACAACCGATCAATGTTACTAATCACGAGAATAAAATACGGTATCTCATATTGTATCAATCTCGGTCCCGCACATATCACATATGTGCTTCTACTCCGTTTCGCTTGAGCCAGGAAACCCCTGTTCATGTCATAGAATGTGACAAAGTTTTACGTTGGCTGTCACAAGCCTACCACAACCCTCACCCTTTCTCATCCGGACTTGGGACCGGCAACGGTGGGTTTCCAGGAAACCCCTGTGTAGGACTCTAAAGACTCGTCAATATGTCGGCAGTAGGTGATGATCATATCAAACACGCACAAGCTGCAAGCGGTCTGCTAAACATAACGGCCACCCGGGTATTGAGCGATCAGAAGATCAACAAGCAAGCCCACTAGTACTCCTGTGAATCCAATCAGTAACACTCCTGTACAGTCCGGTCTCGTCGTCTGATATGTTGCATATCTTGCCTAGGGATGGTAAACGTTAGACCCCAGTAGCTCGATAAGTCGTGTCGATATGAAGTCTATAACAGTTCGAGAAATTACTGATAACACTTACCAGTAAATCTCAGCAATCCTGGCCAGGGATTTCCAGCTATAGCCAATCGAACACAGCGCAACATCAACTCCCTATACCGGGAGAGACGAATCCCCTCCTATCGCTCATTGCCTCCATGTGATTCGGGACTGTACCCAAAAGCTATCTTTTTGCACGCCCTCTTGGACGTGGTATGATGGAAATCAAAGCACAGTGGGAATCACACAAGACTCTATGACGATCTCGGGTCAACAGACTACTCTGTACCAGTGTCACCAGAGAACTGCCATCTGACGTAAGGTATAATACCATCTGGGAGTTCTCGGCGAGTCCGTCCAGTGTACCCAGTCACCACTGAGCACCCGTACACCATCCTTGATGTCAAACACCGATGGATATGGGATCATCCATCGCCCATCATATGGGTCAAGATGCGTATACGCTAGTCTACTCTGGTGTATCGATGCCCTGTCTCGATACACCCACGGCTAAGGACCTTGAAGGATGTACTTATGGACTACCATGTCCCCACTAGTATGATCCGCATCATAGTCCAAGTAGTCAAGTACACATCCTAAGGGCTTTACCAACATGTAACAGAGAGACAATCAGTATACACGTTAAAGTAAAGAGTAACCAGACAGCATACTATCTTGTCGTGCAAGAAAGTCCTCCCTATATATGTCCAAGCATCCACTACAAATACATCGTATGTACAGTAATGGCCTCTAGGGCATACATATAACTAACACTATGGATATGGTGACGGCAGCCTCCTTCAGGAGACGGTTATCATTTCAAGTTTCCAAGGTGACCTGGATGACAGAGTGACTGTCAGAGTTATAGTTTTTCCCTCTTCTGAGGGACAGTATGTTGGACAGGTGGTCCAAGCGGTCCAAGCGGATACTGAGGAAAGGCATGGCGCAGGATACTGATTAAATTCAGTGGACGATACAGTTTAAGTAGTTTACTGGATTTGGAGTTCATTTGTGAACTGGGTCCCATCAGATATCCAGACAAATTCTAAGACAAGTATTGCTCATTTCGGGAGATAGTTTTCTCCGCGAAGTTGAGATATAGAGAGATATAGAAAGAAACATTGGAGCGGATCCACTCACTGATGCTAATTCTCGAACGCAATCATTTTCGCAAACGGGCTTTGCAAAACTGATTAGTAGAGAAATTGGGTGATCGGTATCACACAGGCTGTGAGTATGCGACATCGCAATAATTGGCCTTAAGTGCAAGTGGAAGATTGTTGACCATAGTGCCCTCAAGGCAATTATCATAGTCGCGGACTTGTGATTATGATGATTGAGTGAGGACCTATACCGATAAAACAGTCTTACTCAAGATGATAGTATGCTATCTGGTTTGTCTTTATCATCATGTTGATAAAGCCCATATGATTCTTGCTTGATTGCCAGCATTATGATGGTGATCATATATGTGGGAGCTGGGGTCTATAAGCACATCTTTAAATGTCCCTAGTCGTAGGAGTATTGAGACCGGGCATCGATACTCCAGTGTAGACTAGTGTATACTGATCGAGACCCCGATGATGGGCGGTGGTCAGGTCTCACAAGCCATTGGTGTTAGTTTATTCACCTAAGATAGTATGCAGGTGCTCATTGGGTTATGAGTACACTGGACGGACTCGCCGGGAACCTTCTAGTTGGTATTATACCTATTGTCAGATAGCAGTTCCCAGGTGACATGTGTACAGATTAGTCTGTCGACCTGAGATCGTCATTTGTCTCGTGTGAGTCCCCACTGTGTTTTGATTACTACCCTACCACGGTTCAAAGGAGTCGTGCAAACAGGTTTTAGTTGGGTACAGTCCCGAGCCACATAGAGGCAGTGATCGGATCGTCGGGGATTCGTCTCTCCCGTATTGGGGGTTGATGTCGCGTTGTGTACGGGTGACCATCACCATAAATCCATGGCCATGGTAGACGAGGATTACCGATCCAGGATCGATAGTTTCTCAGGAGGTGATGGGTTACATGCCGACACTGAATATCGCGTTGTTGGGGGTCTGACTTTATCCATCCCCTAGACTCGATATGCGATACTCTTAGACGAACAGACCGGACTGTACGGATATTGTCACTGTCAGGCTCAGTAGGGGTTCTGTATGAGTTTGCTCGTCGGCCTCCCTTTCGCTCAATACCTGGGTAGCCGTTACGTACAGCTAGTGCCGTTGATGTACTTGTGGTTAAACCCACTGCCAGCGTATTGACGAGTCTTTAGAGTCCCACACAGAGGGTTTTCACGGTTCAGGCGATATGGTGTATATGGCGTATGTTGGTACATACTGGTGTCCGATTAAATATGTGCATGCTGCGCAGACTTTAATCGGACGGTTGATAATACTAGCGGTTTAGGATTAAGCCAGTTTATTAAATCAGGTTTTGATTTAATAATTTACATATCTATTTATATATATGTATTCTAGTATTATTGTTCACTATTCGTTTTCTCTCTTGGCTATTCGTATTTTTGTACGAATACGCGTATATGTATTTTGATACATGTACCGGGAAGTATTCCGTATTTTATATGGAATAGCTTCTAGAAGGTGCCACCTCATTAATGATTTTCTTTATTGAAAATCATTTGGGAAATGAGGCGGAAAGGAGGTATGGGTCAAAGCATGGTTCAAAGTGCATGTAGCAAAGTATGGTGCATTTATTTATTTGATTAAAAGAAATTGTTTTTTTTTCTTGAGTGGAGAGAGAGAAAGAGGGGGGCCGGCCAATACTTTGATGGTGGGGGTTCTTTTCATTTGAAAAAATTGAAACATACATTACACATTATGCTAGCCCACTCTCTCACTCTCATTACTTGCACACTTAGCCATTTTTGCTCATGCAAAGATCACCTCCTTCATCTTCTTCTATGGTTTCTCCCATGAGCATAAATGTTGAGAGAAAAATGTAGTGACATTTTCATACACCCCCACTCTCCATCGCTAGCGACTTTGGAGCGTCGGTTACCTCGCTCGACGAGGTTGGAGCTTGCGCCATTTCCCTTAGGTGGATTATCGGAGATGAAGAAAGACCGGCAACCAAACCACATCAAGGAGCCGCTAGGAGCTTGGAATGAAGACCGAAGGACACAGATCAACTCGGTATAATGATTCTAACTCTTAGTTATTTTGCTAGTTTAGGGTTTAAGGTCGATCTGGGATTCGGGTAGCGGTAGCCCCGGTTTCAAAAATTTTTGTTCCGTATTTTTGCCGCGTTTCGACTGCCGGGGCGCTCCCGGGACCCAACAGTTTAAAAATTTTTTAGAGGCTCTGCAAATTTCGACAGAAACATGGATTTTAGGTTTCGTGTTTCGGAGTTATTTCGGTTTCGTAGTTCTACATTTCGTCTAACCTGTTAGTTAAGGTTTACTAGGCTCTGATACCACTTTAGGTCGATGTCGCGCACCCCGCGGGTTCGCTGGGAGGCGGAATTTTAAAAAACGATTTATACAAAGCGCGCAATATCGACTAAACTCCAGGATCTATTCGAAAACCTTAACTAACAATTAACTATGGAGGTTTAACTACTATGATAGATGGTTATACCTTCATGAACCAGTCCTTCAGGTCTTCTTTGCCTCCTCTCCATGGCTCTTCGAAGAAAGGGTCGAGCTTGCGACGTCGGCTTCCTCACGTCAAAGAAGATCCATCCGAGAGAATGTGCTTCAAGCTCCTACTTCTAAACTGAAGTAACTAAGGTACTTAGATCGCTAAGCTAAATATTCTAGATGATGTAGAGTAGCTAAATGATTGTATTATCTCACTTGATCCTTTGTTTCACAACACATATGAGGGTAAGAATCACTTGAGGAAGAAGGAGAGAAAACTTAGGAGAGAGAAAGCAAAATGAGAAATGAGTTAGGGTTGTGTTTGGCTAAGTGTGGAGAATGGCTAATAATGCTTCTCACTTATTGAACCATGGAATAAATCTCAATACAATATCTCACCCATGCTTCAATAGTGAGACCAAATGAATAAACAAATACATAAGCCATTCCCCACACGATGCCACAAATATCTCTCCAATTCCACCTCATTAATCCATTTAAGAAAATAGATAATCCATGTAACGAAGTGTTCCTTTCTAGAAGCATGCCTTGTAAAATTACAAGAATGCCCTCACCGTATAGATATTCCCGTATTCGTATTCCGAAAAATATGAATACAATGAGACGATAACAATCCAATAATACAATACTAGGATCCGGCTTAAACCAAAACCCACCAGTATTATCTGCCCGATACATTATCCGTGCATAAGTACACGTATGTGATCGAACCCTGCCGTAAAACCATACAGTCTCTATATCGTTTCGCCCGAAGCAGGGAAACCCTCTGTGTTGGACTCTAAACACTCGACAGTACGTTGGCAGTGGGTTTAACCAAAAGCACGTCAGCGGTACTTGCTGCACGTAACGGCTATCCAGGTATCTGTCGATAAGAAGGCCGATGAGCAAACTCATCCGAACTCCTACCGAGCCTGTCTGTGACAATCTCCGTACAGTCCGGTCTGTTTGTCTGAGATACTCGCATATCGTGTCTAAAGGATGGTAAACGTCAGTCCCCTAATAGTGCAATAAGTCATGCCGGGACAGAGTCCAAAACACCTTGAGAAACTACTGGAGTACCTACCAGTAAATCTCTCTTACCCTGGCCAGGGACTTTATGTAATGGCTTCCCGAATACAATGCGATATCAATCCTCAATATCAGGAGAGACGAATCATATCTAACCGCTACTCTCCAAGTGCTTCAGGACTGCACCCAACTACTACCTGTTTGTACGACTCCTTTGAGCCGTGGTAGGGTAGTAATCAAAGTGCAGTGGGAACACACTCGAGACGAAGTGTGATGTCAAGTCAACGGACTAAACTGTATTCATATCACCTAGGGACTGTTACCTGACGATAGGTATAATATCAACCAGCAGTTCCCGACGAGTTATGTCCAGTGTAACTCATAAGCTAATGAGCACATGCATACTATCTCCAGTACGACGTACTAATGGCTGTGAGAGAGACCATCTTCCCTGCTGGGATGAGAAGCGTATACACTAGTCTACTCTGGAGTATCGATGCCCCGTTTTGATAATCCTATGACTAGGGGCCTGTATAAGGATGTTCTTATAGACTATCCAGCCCCCACTAGTGTGACTGCCATCACAACGCTTGTAGTCAAGCAAAGATCCTAAGGGCTCTACCAATATGTATAAGCGATATGCTAAAAGAAACACATGCACATATTGAGATAGAATCAAACCAAGTAGCATACTATCATTTTGAGCAAGACTGTTATCATAACTGTGAATATCCCAAGCTTCCAATATGTAATATACAATCCAGTATGATACAATAATGGCCTTTAGGGCATATCTCACTAACAGATACCTTGTCCGAAAACCCTACTGAGCCTAGAGGTGACATTCTCCGTACAGTCCGGTTTGTTCGTCTAAGAGTATCGCATATCGGGCCTAGGGGGTGGTAAACGTCAGACCCCTAATAGCGCAATAAGTCGTGTCGGTGCGGAACCCAAATACACCCTGAGAAACTACTGATGTACCTACCAGTAAATCTCACTTGCCCTGGTCAGGGACTTTGTGTATTGGCCAACCGTACATAGCGTGATATCAACTCCTAATATCGGGAGAGACGAATCCCTTCTAACCCCTACTGCCTCCAAGTGCTTCAGGACTGCACCCAATTCTACCTGTTTACACAACTCATTTGAGTCGTGGTAGGGTAGTAATCTAAGTACAGTGGGAACACACTCGAGACGAATAGTGATGTCAAGTCAACGGACTAACCTGTACTTATGTCACCGGGGTACTGCTAACTGACGATAGGTATAATACCAACCAGCAATTCCCAGCGAGTCCGTCCAGTGTAACTCATAACCCAATGAGCACCTGTATACTATCTTTGGTACCATATACCAATGACTGCGGGACATGCCACCTCCCCTGACGGGGATAAGAAGTGTATACACTAGTCTACTCTGAAGTATCGATGCCCAGTCTCAATAATCCTATGACTAGGGACAAGTTTAAGGATGCGCTTATAGACTACCATGCCCCCACTAGTGTGACTGCCATCACAACGCTGGTAGTCAAGCAAAGATTCTAAGGGCTCTATCAACATGTATTAGCGATACGTTAAAAGAAACATATACACATGTTAAGAAAGAATCAAACTAGGTAGTATACTATCATGTTGAGCAAGACTGTTATTATATCTGTGTATATCCCAAGCTTCCAAAATATAATATACAATCAAGTACTATACAATAATGCTCTCTAGGGCATATATCACTAACAATCTCCCACTTGCACTAAGGCCATGTATTGGCATATCTCAGACCTAACATCTCGAACAGCCTCTCGATCTGCGTCTGAGGAATTGCCTTTGTGAGTGGATCTGCAGTATTCTCCGTCTCTACTCTCCGCACCTCGATCTCCCGGCGATCCATGATCTCCCTGATCAGGTGATACCGCCTCAAGATATGTCTGGATTTCTGATGGGATTTTGGTTCCTTCGCTAAAGCTATAGCCCCGTTGTCACAATACAAAGGTATTGGGTCAACAATGGACGGAACCACCTGAAGTTCTGTAATGAACTTCTTCATCCAGACTGTTTCTTTCGTGGCGTCACATGCAGCGATATACTCTGCCTCCATCGTTGAGTCAGCAACGGTATCCTTTTTAGAACTCTTCCAACAGACCGTCCTTCCATTGAGGGTGAAGACATAACCCGACATGGATTTGGAGTCATCCTTGTCACTCTGGAAGCTGGAGTTGGCGAAGGCCTCGATCTGAAGGTCTTTACTGCCGTACGCCAAGAACATCTCCTTAGTCCATCTTAGGTATTTGAGAATGTTATTTACTGCTATTCAGTGCTTCTTCCCAGGGTTTGACTGATACCTGTTTACCACGCTCAGTGCGTAAGCAACATCTGTTCTGGTACATAACATCGCATACATTATAGATCCTACTGCAGAAGCGTAGGTTTTAATATTCATGCGATCTCTTTCCAAATCAGTCTTGGAGACATCTTTTTAGAGAGGGTGATCCCGTGACAAGCCGGTAGATTACCGCGCTAGGAATATTCCATACTAAATCTTTTCAGTATGGTGTCAATGTATCTAGACTGTGAAAGTCCCAATATCCTCTCAGATCTATCACGATAGATCTGGATCCCCAAAATATACGAGGCATCTTCATGGTGAATTTCTGTAACAAGAATCCTTTGACTGATTGTAGCATAGGAATGCCATTTCCTATCAGGAGAATGTCATCCACGTACAAGACGAGAAATACCACAGTTCTCGCTACAATCTTATTATAAATACATGTTTCATCTGGATTTTTGATAAAGTCAAATTCTTTGACCGTCCCATCAAAGCAGATGTTCCAATTCCGTGATGCCTGCTTTAATCCATAAATGGATTTAAGCAACTTACACACTCTTTCGCTGCTCCCACTCTCTATGAAACCCTCTGGCTGATCCATATAAACACTCTTCCAAATTTTCATTCAGAAAAGCGGTCTTTACGTCCATCTGCCAAATTTCATAATCATGGAAGGCAGCAATGGCAAGTAGGATCCGAATGGATTTAAGTATAATCACTGGAGAAAAGATTTCATCATAGTCAAAGCCAGGTCTTTGACGAAAACCTTTCGCTACAAGTCTAGTCTTATAGGTTTCAACCTGTCCATCCGCATCAATTTTCTTTCTGAAGATCCATTTGCAGCCTACGGGTTTTATCCCTTGTGGTGCAATGTCCAAAGTCCAAACTTTGTTGGTGTACATGGATTCTATTTCGGTCTTCATTGCATCCAGCCATTTTACCGAGTCTCTGCTCGTAATGGCCTGCTAGAAACTAGTCGGCTCATCATCATTGATGATGCAATCCTCTCTATCCCCTTCTATGAGAAAACCGTAGTATCTCTTGGGCGGATGAGACCGCTTGCTAGATCTGCGGAGTGGCGCAGGGACGTCTGGTTCTTTTGAAACTTCTGGTTCCACCATGCTTTCAGTAATAGTTTCTGGTTCTGGAATTTTTTCCAGTTCTATTGCGCTCCCACTTATTTCTTTTTCAAGAAATTGAGTCTCCAGAAAGTGGGCATGCCGAGAAACAAAAACCTTTTGTTCCTCTGCGTAATAGAAAAGATACCTCTGGAGTTCCTTGGGTATCCTACAAATTTACACAGTACTGATCGTGCCTCGAGCCTGTCCACATGCTGCTTTTTGACAAAAACTGGACATCCCTATATCTTAAGATACTTAAGATAAGGTTTCTTCCTACTCCACATTTCATATAGTTTAGTAGGCACCGACTTAGTAGGAATTTTGTTCAAAAGATATACAGCAGATTCTAGTGCATAACCCTAGAAGGATCGCGGTAACTCAGCGTTACTCATCATGAAACGTACCATATCCAATAAGGTGCAGTTCCGCCTTTCCGATATACCGTTGTGTTGAGGTGTGTATGGAGGAGTAAGCTGAGAGAGAATTACATTCTATTTTAAATAATTCAGGAACTCGACACTTAAGTATTCACCACCTCGATCAGATCGAAGTGTCTTGATACTTTTGCCTGTTTGTTTTTCCGCTTCATTCTTGTATTCCTGGAATTTCTCAAAGGTCTCGGATTTATATTTCATTAAGAATATATGTCCATACCTTGAGAAATCATCCGTAAAAGTAATGAAGTAGGAATAACCACTTCTTGCATGTGTAAACATTGGACCACATACGTCGCTGTGTATGAGTCCCAAGAGCTCAGTAGCTCTTACTCCGTGTCCAGTAAACTGAGTTTTTGTCATCTTTCCTTTGAGACATGATTGACAAGTTGCATAAGACAGATATTCAAACGGATCCAAATATCCCTCTATGTAACTTTGTCAACCGTGTTTCATTGATGTGACCCAGTCTACAATGCCATAAGAAAGCTTGATTTGATTCTGAAGACTTTCTTTGGAGTGTGTTCTGGACGTTGAAAACCTTGTGTTGGTTTAATACGTATATACCGTTGTCTAGTGTAGCTGACCAAACCAAACCATGATTAAGGTGAATGTTTACAACATCGCTTACAAATATAAAATCATAACCTTCTTTAGATAGTAAAGATACAGAGATGATATTACATGTCAAACTAGGTAAATAAAAATAGTTAGGCAAAACCAAAATGTGTCCACTTGTCAATCCTAGGTGATATTCCCCTAAGGAAACAACATCTACGCTCGCTCCGTTAGCAACCCTGAGGGTCATATCATCTTCTTTTTTAACTACGGCTTCTAAGTGCCTGCAATGAATTACAAATATGAGATCCAGAATCGGTATCCAATACCCAGGAAGTAGAGTTGATTGACAAACAGTTTTCAATCATAAACACACTTGAAGCCGAACCCACAACTTGCTTCGAATCTTGGTTCCTGGCTTTCCAAGTCCTGCAGTTCTTCTTTCAATGTCCTTTCTTGTGACAATAGAAACATTCCTCTTTCCCTACTGTCCGTCCCAAAACTTTTTTCTTGCCTTTTCCCTGTACCTTATTGACACCACCTTTCGGCTTGGTGGGGGCCTTCTTCTTCTTCCCTTTGGCTTCCGCTTTGGATCTAGAGAAAGACAATTCCCCAATAAGCAGAGCAAATGTCTCCCTGGTTTTCTTTAGGCTGCCATCTGCACTCCTTAATATGTTAAGAAGTTTTGGAAGTGTAACCTCCTTCTCTTGAATATTAAATTCAATATAAACTGGGTATAGGTAGAGGGGAGAGATTGTAGAATCAAGTCCGTATATAACTCGTTGGTCCCAAGGTCCGCGGGCTCTTCAATATAGCTGATCATTTTAAGAGCATGGTCCCCTACAGATGACCCGATAGCCAACCTCGTCTGAAATAATTTTTTCGAGATCTCGTATCTTGCGATACGAGATTGCTCTCCATATAAATTTTTGGTATGGAGGAAGATGGAAGCTAAGTCCATTTTCTCGTGCCGTCTCTGGTGTTCATTATCCATTGAGGCCAGCACTTGGCACTTGGCTTCCGCACAGTCTATTTCCCATGTTTTACGGATTTCAATATCCGCGACGGTGGAATCTCGACCTGGGAAGGCGGAGGCTTTAGTAGTAAGGAGGCAGCCCAGCTTGTCATAGGTAAGGGCCATCTGGACATTCCTTAGCCAATCTTTATAGTTTGGCCCCGTCAATATATTTTTATCTAGTAGCAACTTAAGCCCGGTCATCTTGGTCGCTGCAATTATGAGAGTGAGAAGAAACACTCAGCATGATACTATTGTAAGTTTAGATTGGTTATTAGTTTATCTAAACATGATGACTCCCACTGTTTCTTCAAATTCTCCTTCAAACCATAAAAGAAGAATTAGTCGTGATTAATCGCACCCTACAATTCTTGCTTAACCTTCCAGCCAGGTTAGTGTCGGTACTTCGAGAGAGGTTTTACAACGCTTTCGTGAAGTTCCTTAATTAAATAACCTCTTTTCCCTGGAGGCATAACCCCGCTAATACCGTTCTAGATACCTACTTGGATTATAGTATTGATCGCAAAGTGAAAAACTCTCCCGAAGAGTAATAAAACTCATGGTGGGATCGGGATCCAACTATCATTGTGTGACAATTTTGAAGGAATCCTACCAAAATTATCACACTCCAGATGGTATGCAAAACTAGTAAGTTTCCTTTTCCTTTGAAACTCCCGATGTGGATTTTTGCCCCAGACGTCGATGACCTTGACGAAGGCCAAAATTTCATAAGACGCAAGTCAAGTTCTATCCGTCATTATCCAGGTTAATCTGAACCCATTCGTACAAACCCTTGACGAAGGCCAAAATAGCCGTATACCTGTCCCAGATTAACGCATCTATCTATACTACAGATGAATACCCAGCAGCTACCAATCACTATGCCTTGGCGAAGGTCAAAATATATAGCTTGAATACTACTGAATACCCATCTGAAATGACGGAGCGCTACGGCTGGTTTTGGCGAAAACCGTGAACGTAATGAACTTGATATAGTTGAAGGAACCATGATAGTTTTTGAAAGGAGTGGTTTAGGCTCCGTATTTAAAAGTTATTTTTAAAGAAAACCGAGTGGTTTTGAAATTGTTCCAACGATTTAACTTTGGTTTGTTTTCTTTGCATTAAATACCAGTGTAAGTGTATATGTGCTCCTTGCCGTGTCAACTACGACTATGCGGAATCAAAAACTTTAAAACTTGAACCCAATTCATTAAAATTCCTAGGTTACAAGCCCAAACACTAAACTAAACAAACCCTAACTAGAGTTTTAACTACTCGGTTGAAATTACAACCTTTGTAGACGGTCTTTCGGATCTTAAAAGTTGACTCCTTAAGCTCCTTGGGTTGATGGTACGAGCTCTCGAAACTGATCTTCCGTGTCAAAGACGATCCATCCGAGGATGCCGATTCAAGTGATAGTTTCGTCCAAAGTAACTAAAGATCAAGCCTTGCTAAGATAAGATACTTAAAGTGGTGTAGTTTGTGAGAACAAATGCTCTCTTTTAATCCTCACAACTCAAAAAAGAGGATTGAGGAAGATGATAAAGATGGCTAGCAACTAGAGAAAATTCTCAAGTGAAGAAAATCAACCATGCTTTGAAAAAATATCTCACACCTCACTCTTATCTCTACACCCCTCTACACCCCTCAAACAAAAGAGTGGGTGGGCTTGGTGACTCACTAGGGTGAGTCACAAGTCCACACACTTTCAAGTTTAAATGGTGGAGAGAAAAGAGAGAGTGTGTAGCCATCTCACTAGGTACACACATACAAACATTTATAAATATAAATGTAAGTATATAAACAAGTATACCCATACCCGTATAAATACGTATACCGTATTTCTACCAAAATACGAATGCCGTATTTGTACCGAAAATACAAAATACGCGTATTCATATTTAGAAAGAAATACATTTATTTGTATCAAAGCATAAATACCTGTATTCGTATAAATACCGTATTCGTGTTAAAATAAAAATAACCAAAAGAGAGCAATATACTACTAGTATCAAAATTGGCTGTCTTTCAAAGCTGCTAGTGCTACTAAACCGTCCGATTAAAGCACGTGCATAAATGCACGTGTTCAATCGAACACCCCTGCGTAAAACCATACGCAAACTACACCGTTTCGCCTGAACGGGAAAACCCTCTGTATGGGACTCTAAAGACTCGACAATACGCTGGCAGTGGATTTAACCACAAGCACGTAAGTGGCATTAGCTATACGTAACGGCTACCCAGGTATCTGTCGAAGGGAAAATCGACATGATAACTCGTCCGAAAACCCTACTGAGCCTATAGGTGACATTCTTCGTACAGTCCGGTCTGTTCGTTTAAGAGTATCACATATCGGGTCTAGGGGGTGGTAAATGTCAGATCCCTAATAGCGCAATAAGTCGTGTCGGTGTGGAACCCAAATACATCCTGATAAACTACTGATGTATCTACCAGTAAATCTCACTTGCCCTGGACATGGACTTTGTGTATCGGCTAACCGTTCACAGCGCGATATCAACTCCCAATACCGGAAGAGACAAATCCCTTCTATCCCCTATTTCCTACAAGTGTTTCGGGACTGCACCCAACTACTACCTGTTTGCACGACTCATTTGAGCCGTGGTAGGATAGTAATCTAAGTACAGTGAGAACACACTTGAGACGAATAGTGATATAGAGTCAACGGACTAACCTGTACTCATGTCACCGGGGCACTGCTAACTGACGATAGGTATAATATCAACCAACAGTTCCCAGCGAGTCCGTCCAGTGTAACTCATAACCCAATGAGCACCTGTATACTATCTTTGGTACCGTATACCAATGGCTGCGGGATAGACCGCCTCCCCTGACGGGATAAGAAGCGTAAACACTAGTCTACTCTGGAGTATCGATGCCCAGTCTCGATAATTCTACGACTAGGGACAAGTTTAAGGATGTGCTTATAGACTACCCAACCCTTACTAGCGTGACTGCCATTATAACGCTGGTAGTCAAGCAAAGATCCTAAGGGCTCTATCAATATGTATTAGTGATACGTTAAAAGAAACATATACACATGTTAAGATAGAATCAAATCAGGAAGCATACTATCATATTGAGTAAGACTGTTATAATATCTGTGTATATCCCAAACTTCCAAAATGTAATATACAATCCAGTATTATACAATAATGGCCTCTAGGGCATATATCACTAACAACTCTCACACACAAGAACACTCCATTATTGAAGTCTGATCATGCTTTCCCACATTATCAATCCCGCTATTACCTTGCTTTATTTGATATCAATATGGCAATCCATAAGACGGTATTTAGTAAAAAACTTTCTATAATAAAGAGTGTCTTTCTTTCTTGTGGCTAAATTCATGTGTTTCCTCCTTGGTTGGGACTGTTGTTCGTAGGGAGAGTTGTATGAATGGAGTTGGAGTTGCCAAGTGGCTAAATTAAAAGAAGTATAAGGAACCAATGAGTGGATTTTTAGTTTATGTGAAGCTTGTAAGGTTCTTACTTTCTAAGCCACTATGTGCGCCTTACGTATTATTTTAGTAAGGCTAACTTTATCTTGTATGAATATGACTGACAATCCATAAGACTGTAGTCTGTAGACAACCTTCTATAAAAAAAGAGCGTTTGTTCTTTCCTGTGGCTATATCTTTGGCCGGGACATTGTTTAAGGCGAGGATTGTATGAAAGGAATTGGATTGCCTAATGGTTAGATTAAAAGAATCATTTTTTTTAATAATAGATTAAAAGAATTATTAGGAATGGTTGAGAGGATTTTTACTTTGTTCGAAGCTTGTAAGATTCTAACTACGTAAAAATGTACTCTTGCCTTGTGTATTATTCTAGTAAGGCTAAACTTCTTCGAATGAAAGTTGTTGGCACACGATTCTAGGCAGATGAATTTGGCAAGTCTAGAACTTTTTAGCTGGTGTTTCACTAGGAACCTTGCATAACCCTGCACAGTGAATAAATAGTCATAAATTTTTCATTCAAATACTACGATTAAAGATAAAGGCAATGACAGGAACAGCGTCTAGATTGGTACAATACAAGGATACAAGGGATAAAAAAAATGGTTCATAGGGAACTTATCTCACATTTAACGGCATTGTCGTTTACCTAATCTCTTATATTATGTGTTAAAATCTTTTATATTTCAATGGCATTGTAGTTTACCTAATCTTGCCTCTTGATCTTCTCTCTCATTAAGCGTAGCGTGAGTTTGTTTTGATATCTTGGCTCTTCCAAATAATGTCATCTGTTTCTATTAATTGTAAAAAATTTAGAGAACAATCTGGGTGTGTCAAATGCCCTTTGGTAAGAGTTCAATTTTAATTTTCAGCAAGCATGTTATAGCTGTGGATGCATTAAGTGTTGAAAAGTGTGTCCATCAAGGTTCAAGTGTTGTACTATCAAAGTTTTTAGTTGAGCATGTCTCCAGAATTCTAGTAGAAGTTTTCATCCTGCACAAAACGGGTACTTTGGGATGAAACTCATTGAGCTAAAGTATGGGAAGAGAATTTCGGTATAGCTGGCTTGAGAATTTGAATGGACCTTGACAGTACCTAGCATGTCAACAGCATTTGCCAAACTAAAAATTAGTTTTAATGTAATATTGTAGCTCTAACCCGATATAAGTTGGCTAATAAGGACCAACTCCTGCTTGATTATGAGGAACAAAATGCTCCAGCTGAACCCATGTTAATCTTTTAGTCCACCATATTAGTTGGATCGCTTAAGTCTTGAAACGAACACAAGTGGAATCCTATTTATTTCTTTTTTTCTTTTTACAAGTAAACAAAATTAGACTCGGTGCAACAGTGTGCTTGAAGTGCTTTGCTCCGGATATGAATGGATATGAGCGTTGAACACCATAGCGAGATGTGACAATTCCTTTTAAGATGAATTATAGGATTGGATGACACCACTTTGTATGTTTTTGCTTTTACCTTTTCTTACCCAATAAATTCACATATGCAAGGAATGATTGCATATAATTAGAAATACGATAATCATAATTATAATGTCATTATGCCTTTAAATCTTCAGAGATGCTGCAGTATACCAGGAAAGTCCAAGATAAGAAATGTACTTAGAATACCAGTTTCCAATGTGTGCACTTCATCCGCAGTGAAGAATCGGTAGTAGCTAGCATACACTCGGTCACTTATAAAAGTTAGATGAATTTGAATTTGCTTCAAAATCAAATAATGTAATCAGGCAGTGGATAAGTAGTTTGTCATACTTCTAGGCTTGCTAACAATATCCTTGCAGAACTATTATGAGTTGTCTGACATGATATTTTGGCAATTTGCCTCATTTCATGTGCACTTGAAGAGCTTAACTTAGAAATCTGCAGTAGTCATGGTTTGAGAGTAATGGAATTGGAAATTTATCTGATGAATTTTTAGTTTTTTTTTATTTTTGTGGTGCCAGGTTACCTGATGACTGCTAATGTTATGTATCATGTATGACTTTGCATTTGCTTTCAGTCCTCGAGTATCCGACTCATAACACATCAGCATTCTATTGATTACTTTCCATTTGCAAAATTTATGTATCTATCATTGCTGATCATTCATACTTATGCTATAAGAATTTAGTATCTATATTTTAGCTTTTGTACGGGGCAAGATCACTTAAGCAAATTCATAATAAATTTGAGTTTGGGTCGTGAATGGGCAAAAGTTGCATGCTATCAACTTGTTTGTTGTGACAAATAGAAATTTATTTTAGAAAGAATACAAGTAATATAATTCGACCATTGATTTTCCACGAACAAGAGTTCTATGTTCTGCTTGGAGTTGGAGAGGTACGTTGCTTCTCTAATTGGTGGATCAGATGCAATGCTGGATCAGATGCAATGCTCATGGACCCTAGATGTTTGAGGTGCAAAGATTGAGAGAAAACAAAGGTGGAAGCCCTCGTATCTGCCCTCAACCAACCCTCAACCAACGGAACGTCATCAATTATTCTCCATTTTAATTAATAGCGCGTCCGCACTTCAAAAACACACATCATGTACCAAAACAAATTGTTGTAAGCTTTTCTTATAATGTTTTGGCATTTAATCACTTATCAAGCCCACTACATCACTTTTACCACACACTGTTTGCTTTCGTATTGGAGTTTTGTTACAGGAAAGGCCTTCCCAACAGCCCAAGTGCCACTAAAAGGGAACATAAAAGGTTGAGGGGATTTGTGTTTGTTTGAAGACTTGTGAGAGTTTATCCAAGTATCAGTTCAGTAAAGTCTAGACTTCCACAAGGGAAACTTAATTTGCCTAAAAGTCTGCACACGATGCATGAATTAAAACCTCCTATTTTCCAATATGCAGATAAGATAGCAGGAACACACCTATGGCTGTTTGATTTGACTAATTAATTCACACAGTTAGCTAACAAGGCTGCACCTTTTGATCACATCATTAGCGTACTATGTCGAAATTAGAAAGCTAGACCAAGACTTGTTTCACACTTTCACATCCATGCAAATTCATAGAATTTGAGTAGATATGCATGGCCTGCGATGTATTTGCTCATGCCTTTATCAATGATCTACATCAGGAGGATGATTAGTATACATCCAACTCAATTTTCTTTCTTGCCATTGCTTCAATTGCAGGGACTTTAATTAGGAAACCGATTTGCAAGAAAACTTTTGGAGAAAATACTCAGCGTCCGTGTTCCTATTTTATTGCAAAGAAATAGACAGCGTCCGCAATCATGCATATTATCCGGATTTAAGAAATAGATAACGTCCACAATCATGCCAATTGTAAACCCAATCAAACATCCACATAACACTCAAATCCATCCCACCTTCTCTCTAACAGAACATGTAAAATTAAATATATGATTGAATAAACATTAAAATTTTGTTCCCTTCCATTATATTTTGGCAATAAATATCAAATTAACATTGCAATTACATTTGATAGTAATTAATTAAAATCCAGTTCCAATTTTTTATTGCTCCTTGCAACATGTTCAAAGGCCATGATAAGGATAAATGTGCATCTGCTTCTTTGTTCCGGCCATTTGTAAATTCATTGCTCTCAAAACTAGGATCCGTCTTCTCTTGGAAATAAAGAAAATCAGTTGTGCCAGAACATAATACAAAGGGACGACCACGAAAGTATTTTCTTCAAAAAAAAAACAATTCCCTTCAGTTCATGATCTTCAAGAGACTAGGAGAAATATCAAGTGAACCAAGGTGGCCACCACATCGCAACTTCCATAATCAAGGGTCTATTTCATATTGAGAAGATCTAAATGATGCGGTCAACTTGAATAATCCCAAAAATGAGGGAATATATAAGGAAATAAGAACTCAATTCCTAAATTACAAGCCACCTGCATTCGCCACAGGGTTCCGGATCATCACCGTAAAGTTACTTAAGTTACGGCAAGACGGGAACATGATTAGCGCGAATGCAAAACATATAAACACATTTATTTATATATAATATATTTAGTCATCTCACGCATGATAAAAATCATCATAGGCAAGCGATAAACAATATAGAATAGCGGATCAACTAGGAACCCCGTGTTTTGTCTGAGCCACAGAAGAAGCACAAAGTTCCCCGGTTGTGTGGATAGCCCGTGCAATATCGAACCAAGATCCTTATGAGCATGGCAGGTTACCCACCAATTCTAGAAGTGAGGCAACCCGCAATCAATGACATGAGTGGGACATCCGGCACTTCATGGAATCTGGTAACTTGAGCGCTCTATTGTGGGTCATCCTAAAATTCATACAAGTGCGGCGAACAGCCCACCAATCTTAGAGCGAGACGGCTCGAACTCACCACTGCAAGACGACCACCTAGCGCACTATAAAACCTGGCTATTTGAACACTTCTCCACAGGTTTATCCTAATATAGAAATGAAAATAATATTCAAGGGTGAAATTGACCTAAATCTGGCTGTGTCCCAATAAAAGAATATACAAACAGGTAGAAACGGCAGTCCATAAGTCGGATGCTCTCCCCGCAATAATGAATATACAAATGATATAACTGTACAACCAATATCGCATGAGGGGCTATCTGTTAGGAATATGTATGCTCTAGAGGCCATTATTGTATGATATAGTGGATGCTTGGACATATATATAGAGGAATTTCTTGCTCGACATGATAGTATGCTATCTGGTTGCTCTTTATCTTAACATGTACACTTGTATTATTATACCGTCTCTCTGATACATGTTGATAAAGCTCTTAGGATATTAGCTTGCCTACCAGGACTATGATGCAGATCATACTAGTGGGGCTTGTGTAGTCCGCAAGTACATCCTTTAACAGTTCCTAGTCGAGGGGATATCGAGGCAGGGAATCGATATTCCAGAGTAGACTAGTGTGTATGTTTCTTGACTCTGTATGGGGCGATAGTTAATGTTGGAGATAGTGCCCTCAGAGTCAATTATTAGGTCACAGGTACGTGATTGTAATGATTGAGGGAGGACCTATCCCGGTAGGACAGTCTTACTCGAGATGATAGTATGCTATCTGGTTTACCTTTATCATCGTGTACTGTTTTAGGTGACATGACACGTCGCTATTACACGTTGATAGAGCCCCTAGGATTCTTGCTTGACCACCAGCAGTATGAGGGCGATCATATAAGTGGGAGCTGGGGGTCTACAAGCATATCCTTAAAAGGTCCCTAGTCGTGGGAGTTTCGAGACCGGGCATCGATACTCCATTAGTAGACTAGTGTATACAGTCGAGACCCCGACGAGGGGCGGTGGCCGGTCTCACAAGCCACTGGTGTCAGTTGGATCACCTAAGATGTATACAGGTGCTCATTGGGTTATGAGTACACCGGACAGGACTCGCCGGGAACATGCTAGTTGGTCATATACCAGACGTCAGATGGCAGTTCCCTGGTGACATGTGTGCAGGTTAGTTCATCGACCTGGGGATCGTCATTTGTCTCGTGTGAGTTCCCACTGTACTTTGATTACTACCCTACCACGGCTCAAAGGAGTCGTGCAAACAGGTTTTAGTTGGGTACAGTCCCGAGCCACATGGAGGCAGTGAGCGTATCTTCAGGGGTTCGTCTCTCCCGGTATTGGGGGTGAGGTCGTGCTGTGTCTAGGAGAGCCATTACACAAAGTCCTTGGCCAAGGCAAGGAGATTTACTGGTAGGTATTCCAGTAGTATCTCAGGGTGTTCTGGGCTACACTCCGACACGACTTGTACCGCTTTTGGGGGTCTGACTTTTACCAACCCCCTAGGCCCGCCATGCGATACTCATAGACGAACGGACCGGACTGCACGGATATTGTCACTGACAGGCTCAGTAGGGTGTCAGGATGAGTTCGCTCATCGACGTCCCTTTTGGTCAATAGCTGGTGGCCCGTCACGTATTGGCTTATACCTCTGACGTGCTAGTGGTTAAATCCACAACCATAGTATTGACGAGTCTTTAGAGTCCACCACACTTTCAGTTACTCAAGTTTCGGGCGAAACGCTGTAGAGGCCGTATGGAGATATGGCAGGGTCCGATCAGATACGTGCGGTATTGCACGGATCAGGATCGGACGGTTTGTACTAGTAGCCGTATAGGTATATGGCAGGGTTCGATCAGATACATGCGGTATTGCACGGATCAGGATCGAACGGATATTACTAGCCGGCTTTGGTTTAAGCCGGTCCTAGTTTAGTACAGTATAGATTTTGTCTCTTTGCATTTGTATTTCGGTCGGAATACAGATACGGGTGTGTATGCACAGTATTGGGGTTTTCCTGTAATTTATTACGGGACCAGTTTTCTGGAGTTGCCAGTTTGCATTCCGTTCCGGCCGGTTTTCCTTTGTTCTTTCCCGGCCGGACTTTTCCGATGGAGGGGGTAATTTGCAGTTTTGCAAATTACAATTGTGGAGGGGTTTTCTTGTAAAAGATTGATATGATAGCTTTCATTTTTTTTTCCCACCATGCTTTTGCTTTATTGTGACATGAAAGGGTATGGTTGGATTTGATATGAAGCATGGTGTTTTGTTTTCTTGTCTCTTGGATGTGGTCACCTCCTTCTTCTCCTACACTCACCTCCCTCATATGATACATATTGTTATTCTCTTCACCATTTTGAAGATTGGCCGGCCACACATTGTGAGGAGAGGAAAAATGAGAGGTTCATTTTTGATGCTTCATTCTTCATCTCATTTCCTTGCAAAAATTGGTAGCTTCATTTCCCTCCAAAGTTCAATCCTCATTCCTCCATCCAAAGGCAACAAACCCCAAAGAGACAAGTAGCCTCTACACTACACTTCCTACAGCATATCTTGAGCATGTCGAGTTGCCGGCTTCATGCTCGAGTTGCCTCGGTATTGAGGCGGGAGCCCGTAAAAGACGAAGGCGATGTGGTGCCCTTTCCGGCGAGGAGGCGACGATGTGGACGGAGATCCCGCGAGGAGATCGGAGTGGAGATGAAGACCGGAGGACTCGGATCAGTCGGTACAACATTTCCACACTCTTTACTGTTTGTTAGTTTAGCAATAATGGCAGATCCGGGTGAAAGTATACGATAGCGCCAAGTTAAAAAGTTTTATTCCGCATTTGGCGTCTGTAGACTGCCGGGGCGCTAACGTAGACTTACAGTGGTATCAGAGCCTCACCATTTTGCTATGCTAACTTGTGCTAACGCGTTTGAAACTTCGATCCGACCGGAAATCGAAAACTGCAAAAATCCAAGCCGACAGTTTCTGTTGTTTTTAAACGGTCTCAAAAATTATTTCTGGATGTCTTAAAAATCAGAGCAGGAACTTTTAAGAGTCACGACAAAATTTGGGGTCGTGATCCCTCCAAGTTGCCGCGGAAGAGCGGCCAAAACCATGGTTTTGCCGCGCAACCGCGGCCACGTGGGGAGCACGTGCTCCCAAATTTTGTCAGTTGGTTATTGGTTGGATTTTGGGGTTTTTGGTATATATCGTTTTTGCCCAGATTTTGTTACTGTTCACCAGTAAGTCGTGGGGCCCACTTCTTGATATTTTGTCGATCGAAATTTAAACACGTTAGTTTTTCACAGTATTTACATTATATCTGCGACCGTGAATGTCACTCGATCGGTAAATCCGGTCTAACTGCTATAGCCCGGTTAGACGGATTTGCGAACGTGATTTTCACGTTGATGTTCTATGTATTTACTGTGATGTTGCGGATCGGTCGTGGGGGATAGCCTGGATGCAATGCTAGTACAGTGTTGTTGTATTATGTACATTTGATATTGCGGGGCGAGCGTCCGACATGTGGACTGCCGTCACTGCCTGATTGTATTATTATTTTGGGGCACGACCTGGTTGCGGTCGATGTACCCGGTGTATGTATATTTTACTTTCTGTACTAGGATTGCCCCGCGGAGGGGTGCACGGATAGCCGGGTTCTGGAGGGCAACAAGCCCGCATCTCATGGCATTGAGACGGAGGGGGCTTCACTCTAGGATTGGCGGGCTATTCGCCGCACTCGTAGGGGGTACAGGTTGACCCAGGAGGGGTGCCCAAGTTGCCGGATTCCGTGGAGTGCTGGGTGGTCCATTCACGGAGCTGAAGGGGGCTGCCTCGCTTCAGGTTTTGGCGGGTGACTTGCCGCGCCCGTAGGGGTCTAGGATTTCATTGCACAGGCTATCCACACGACCAGGGGAACGTCGGGTTTCAGTAGTGGCTCTGTGAAACCCGGGGATCCCAGATATCTGTATTGTTCTGTGATGTTGCATTTTATTCACGCCTTGAGCGAAATACTATATATTGGTATATATATTAGTAGATGTTGTATATGTTTTGCATCCGCGCTAGTCCAGTCCCCGCTCTGTCGTTAGTAAGCTAACCTAACGGGTAATGACGGGACCCAGTGGCGAATGCGGATGGCATATACGTACATCAGTATATTTTCGTTCTTTTTGGTGTGATCAATTGATGGGACTGCGTTGATTCGGATCAATGCAAGTTAAAAACAAACCTAATCTGATGTTGTTGGAACACTTTTCAAAAAGCTGTTATTGCAAGGACGTTCACTTTTGTTTTGCATCGCGGTATTCATTTAGAATATCCTGCTCCTCAGTCGACGAGGCAAGGGCCGAGATCCCTTCACCGGGAGTGACCCCTTGGACAAAAAGTTTGCGTCAGGGCATTAACTTCACTATAGCCGATTACTTTTGCTTTGCACCGTGGTATTCATTTGGAATATCCTGCACCCCATTCTACGGGGAAAGAGCCGAGATCCCTTCACCGGGAGTGACCTCTTTAGCAACGGTTTTCGTCACTATATTTTCAAAAAGCTATCAGTTCCTTCAACGATATCAAGTTCTTTACGTTAAAGGTTTTCGCCAGAAACCATTCGTAGCCCTCCATCATTTCAGTTAAATATTCGGTAGTATTCAAGCTATGTATTTTGACCTCACGCCAAGGCATAGTGTTTGGTAGCTGCCGGGTATTTATCTGTTGCATAGATAGATGCGTTGGTTTGGGACAGTCGTACTACTATTTTGGCCTACGTCAAGGGTATGTACGGGTGGATTCAAATTAACCTGGATAATGATGGGCAGAACTTGACATGTGACTTATGATATTTTGACCTCACGCCAAGGTCATAAGAGCATGGGGCAGAAATCTCATCGGGAGTTTCAAAAGTACTGAAACTTGCCAGATATGCGCATACCTTCTGGAGTGTGATACCGTGAGCGGATTCCGTCACGTTATCATGCGATGAGAGTTGGATCCCGATTCCCACTGATGAGTTAGTATACTCCTCGGGTGACCCCGACTAATTCTTCTTTCAGGTTTGGAGGAGAATTTGAGGTACAGTGGGAGGATTCCAGATTAGATAAATTGTCACCATTCTGATCTAGGTTAGAGTGCACGCTGAGTGTTTCTTTTCTCTCTCTCTCTTTGGCAGCGACCATTGACCCGACCCTAAGACTATGACTCAGTGACCAAGTTGACCGAACCTTCTTAAACACTGGCTTTTGGATTGTCAGAGTTGCAAACCTCATTGCCACTCCTACTTTTACCCTTTTCTCCAGGACACCCCGTGTTACTGCGAACGTCCACTTCCATTGGACAAAACCATCGTATGGTTAGATACGAACTCGAAGGAATTCGAGGATGGTTTCCGGTTCTGGAGAAAACGGATAGGATTATTCAGTTGTCTTTTCCTTTTACCCTCTCTCAGGTTACGAGTACTCCTTGGTTTAGGGGTAGTACACCTATTACGCAAATTGGATTGTCTTCTTCCAAACCTTAGGCTGGTGCCGACCGGTAGGGAATGAAGAAAACCAATTAGCATAACGATGGTGTGCAGAAGGTATTAAGTTCAGACAAAGCAAGGGATTAGTAAGAGGGCAAAGTTAATTGCAACAGATATTCACGACCAAACCAAATATTTCGTTACCACTCCCACATCACCTTTGTATTTCTCCAGGACACTCCGTATCACTACGAAGATCCACAGTTTATTTGGATACTCCATCGTATGGTTATATACGAACTCGAATGGAACTTGTTCCAGTTCGGGGATGGATTCTGGTTCAGGAGAAATAGGAATAAGGTTTATTCGGTTGTCTTTTATCTTCACCCTCTCTCATTGCGAGTGTTCCTAGGATTGGGACAGTACACCCATTATGCTTATTGGATAGTCTTCTTCCAAACCATAGGCTGGTGCCGAACGGTAGGGAAGGAAGAAAACCATTTGGCATAAAGGGGTGTGCAGAAGGTAATGACTAAAGACATATGAAGGGATGTGGAGAGATGGCAATGAATTATACGGTTGTAGTTGTGAATCTGGATAATGGAAGAGGCATTACTATGAATACCGGGATACCCCACGAAACATTTCAATGTTTCAGTTTCACTGTGTAATGTTAAAGGAAAACTGATTTCCCGATTAGATACTTACTCCAGGGTATGTATTTACCAGGAATGATTCTCACATCTGTATGGTTTTACAGACGATGAGTGGGAGTAAGTTATTGGGAATTGGGTGATCATCCTCATTATATCGGGATTCGTTGTAATCGGTGATATTTGAGGAAATCACCTGGGCTGTTTGCCGGTTGGCAAATATTTGGTTTTGAATATCCGCTGTTATGCACCAATTTCAAATTGATATATCTGTACGTCTATTTTCATAGAGTGAGATATACCTTTATGAAATTATGTCTACGACATTTACCTATATCAGTGGATGGTTAGGTAAGGAGCATTAAACAACGGTGTAATTCTTCATAACCAAAGGTACAGTTTTCAACCTACGACACACAATGAATGAGTTATCAGACTCAAGGGACTTTTACAGAGTATTGTATGTTGTCCAGGGTCCATCAGGACAGAGGGGATGGTCCTCGTACTATATTCGGTTTACTTATGACTCCTCTAATTTTTAGACCGGTGTTTCGTGGAAACACAGGGTCTAAGTTTTGAGGAGTTATAGGTATTTGAATAGAGTAGAGAACCAGGTATAGCAAGTATCGGGATTCTTCAAAGAGATCGAAGATGTAGATACTTGTGTATGGTATTCAGTTGATAATAATGATAAAGAGATCTTGCTTCTCTTTCAGGTTACTCATAATTGGAAGTATTCCTAAGTTGAGTAACGCTGATCGGCCTTCTTCCATTTAGTTGACATGCGCTGGGGACAGCTGCATGATTTGAATCTGGTTCAATTAAATCAGTGCCTCTGTTTTTGTATTGGATATAGAACAGTTCATATCTTAACGATGTTAAGGTACGGGGAGTTGTCCGGTTTATGATTAAAACCAGACACTGGATAACTCTAGGCACGTTTCTGTAATGGCTGTTTGTGGGTTGACCCAGGCTATGACGAGGGTTGACTTTCTACCATCTGGATGAACAATAGCGATATTGTTCTAGACTCGCCACAGTTTTATTAAAAATGGATTTTTCAAAAACAGTAGTGGGAGTATGGTAGAACTGGAAGTGATTCCAGAACCGCAAACGATTACTGAAGATTTGATAAGGAACCTAAAGATTCAATCTGATTTGACATTCCATTGGCCACTCCGCAGATAAGGTGGGTAACTTCAGGCACCCGAGAGGTACTACAGTAGCCTCAAGGACGGTGACAGGGAAGTTCTTGTTTACCCACAATTGCCATTGCTGTTGTTCCAGGTTACGAGACCCGGCGGGAGGATGAGTATAGCGTCATTCTAAAACTAGTTTTAGAAGTGTACGTGTATATGACTCTGCCAGAGGGTTGTCGTAGTCAGTGGGAGCAGCGGAAGCATTGGTGGACAGGTAGCTTATGTCTATTTATAGACTAGAGCAGATGTAGCGGAGATAGATCATCTATTTCTGATGTGACAGTCATGGGTTTGACTTCATCAGAAAAGGGGATGGATCTGTTGAGAAGGTAGTAGGGTGTGATATCCTGGTATTTGGATGATATACACAGAGTAGGAAAAGAAACTCCTATACTACGATCGGTTATACTTTGGTCGTCACACAGTGGTTTCTCCAAAAAGGAAATGGATTTTATCAGACATACTGGTTACTAGATCTATGGTTTTAGATCTAGATTTGGGTGGTTTCCCAATCAGGGTACTTGACAGCATTCTAAGAGTATTTAGGATGGACGACTCCTGACACGGTAGTGTACCTGCAGGTAATGGAGTCACCCTCTCTAAAGGTGTCTTACAGACTAAAGGGGAGAGGGACGTGCATGATTGGCAGATCACTTGCTTAGGCAAGTGAGTCAATCATGAGATGTCAAGTACCACACCAGATGTTGTTCTTGCACTAGATGCAATAAGTTGACATTAATCCAATCCTGGAGAAACAGTCGGAAGCAGTTTTAGAACATAAGTGGATGTTCTAGGGATATGATAACGACAGCCTCATTCAGGAGACGGTTATCATTCCAGGCTTCCAAGGTGACATGGACGACAAGGAGGTTGTCAGAGTTATAGTTTTCCCTCTGATGTAGGGCAGTATTTTGGACAGGTGATCCAAGGCAATACTGAGGGAGGCATGGCGCGCAGGACACTGATTAAGTTCAGTTGTCAATACAGTCTAAGAAGTTTGGATTTGGAGTTCATTTATGAGCTACGTCCCATCAGACATCCAGACATATTCTAAGACTGATTTTGCTCATTTCGGGAGATGGCTTTCTCCGCGAACTTGAGATATAGAGAGACATAGAAAGAAACAACTAAGCGGATCCGCTCACTGAGGCTATTCCTCGAACGCAATAGTTCCGCAAACGAGCTTTGTGAGACTGACTAGTAGAGGAGTTGGATGTTCGGTATCACACGGGCTGTGAGTATGCGACATCGCAATAATTAGCCTTGAGTGCAAGTGGGAGATTGTTGGAGATAGTGCCCTCAGAGTCAATTATTAGGTCACAGGTACGTGATTGTAATGATTGAGGGAGAACCTATCCCGGTAGGACAGTCTTACTCGAGATGATAGTATGCTATCTGGTTTACCTTTATCATCGTGTACTGTTTTAGGTGACATGACACGTCGCTATTACACGTTGATAGAGCCCCTAGGATTCTTGCTTGACCACCAGCAGTATGAGGGCGATCATATAAGTGGGAGCTGGGGGTCTACAAGCATATCCTTAAAAGGTCCCTAGTCGTGGGAGTTTCGAGACCGGGCATCGATACTCCATTAGTAGACTAGTGTATACAGTCGAGACCCCGACGAGGGGCGGTGGCCGGTCTCACAAGCCACTGGTGTCAGTTGGATCACCTAAGATGTATACAGGTGCTCATTGGGTTATGAGTACACCGGACAGGACTCGCCGGGAACATGCTAGTTGGTCATATACCAGACGTCAGATGGCAGTTCCCTGGTGACATGTGTGCAGGTTAGTTCATCGACCTGGGGATCGTCATTTGTCTCGTGTGAGTTCCCACTGTACTTTGATTACTACCCTACCACGGCTCAAAGGAGTCGTGCAAACAGGTTTTAGTTGGGTACAGTCCCGAGCCACATGGAGGCAGTGAGCGTATCTTCAGGGGTTCGTCTCTCCCGGTATTGGGGGTGAGGTCGTGCTGTGTCTAGGAGAGCCATTACACAAAGTCCTTGGCCAAGGCAAGGAGATTTACTGGTAGGTATTCCAGTAGTATCTCAGGGTGTTCTGGGCTACACTCCGACACGACTTGTACCGCTTTTGGGGGTCTGACTTTTACCAACCCCCTAGGCCCGCCATGCGATACTCATAGACGAACGGACCGGACTGCACGGATATTGTCACTGACAGGCTCAGTAGGGTGTCAGGATGAGTTCGCTCATCGACGTCCCTTTTGGTCAATAGCTGGTGGCCCGTCACGTATTGGCTTATACCTCTGACGTGCTAGTGGTTAAATCCACAACCATAGTATTGACGAGTCTTTAGAGTCCACCACACTTTCAGTTACTCAAGTTTCGGGCGAAACGCTGTAGAGGCCGTATGGAGATATGGCAGGGTCCGATCAGATACGTGCGGTATTGCACGGATCAGGATCGGACGGTTTGTACTAGTAGCCGTATAGGTATATGGCAGGGTTCGATCAGATACATGCGGTATTGCACGGATCAGGATCGAACGGATATTACTAGCCGGCTTTGGTTTAAGCCGGTCCTAGTTTAGTACAGTGTAGATTTTGTCTCTTTGCATTTGTATTTCGGTCGGAATACAGATACGGGTGTGTATGCACAGTATTGGGGTTTTCCTGTAATTTATTACGGGACCAGTTTTCTGGAGTTGCCAGTTTGCATTCCGTTCCGGCCGGTTTTCCTTTGTTCTTTCCCGGCCGGACTTTTCCGATGGAGGGGGTAATTTGCAGTTTTGCAAATTACAATTGTGGAGGGGTTTTCTTGTAAAAGATTGATATGATAGCTTTCATTTTTTTTTCCCACCATGCTTTTGCTTTATTGTGACATGAAAGGGTATGGTTGGATTTGATATGAAGCATGGTGTTTTGTTTTCTTGTCTCTTGGATGTGGTCACCTCCTTCTTCTCCTACACTCACCTCCCTCATATGATACATATTGTTATTCTCTTCACCATTTTGAAGATTGGCCGGCCACACATTGTGAGGAGAGGAAAAATGAGAGGTTCATTTTTGATGCTTCATTCTTCATCTCATTTCCTTGCAAAAATTGGTAGCTTCATTTCCCTCCAAAGTTCAATCCTCATTCCTCCATCCAAAGGCAACAAACCCCAAAGAGACAAGTAGCCTCTACACTACACTTCCTACAGCATATCTTGAGCATGTCGAGTTGCCGGCTTCATGCTCGAGTTGCCTCGGTATTGAGGCGGGAGCCCGTAAAAGACGAAGGCGATGTGGTGCCCTTTCCGGCGAGGAGGCGACGATGTGGACGGAGATCCCGCGAGGAGATCGGAGTGGAGATGAAGACCGGAGGACTCGGATCAGTCGGTACAACATTTCCACACTCTTTACTGTTTGTTAGTTTAGTAATAATGGCAGATCCGGGTGAAAGTATACGATAGCGCCAAGTTAAAAAGTTTTATTCCGCATTTGGCGTCTGTAGACTGCCGGGGCGCTAACGTAGACTTACAGTTAATCCCATAGCCATTGGTGTTTGACATCAAAGATTGTACACATGAGCTCATTAGAGAATGGGTATACCGAACATGACTCGCAGAGAACTCCTAGATGGTACTATACCTATCGTCAGATAGCAGTTCTCTGGTGACACTTGTACAGATTAGTCTGTAGACCCGAGATCGTCATAGAGTCTTGTGTGGTTCCCACCGTGCTTTGATTTTCTCCCTACCACGGCTCAAATGAGTCGTGCAAACAGGTGGATTTTGGGTACAGCCCCGAGTCTCATGGAGGCAATGAGTGATAGGAGGGGTTTCGTCTCTCCCGGTATAGGGAGTTGATGTTACGCTATGCTCGATTGGGTATAACAGCAAGTCCTTGGCCAGGGCTGATGGGATTTACTTGTAAGTGTTATCAGTAGTTTCTCGAACGGTTATAGGCCACACATCGGCATGACTTATCAAGTTACTGGAGTCTGACGATTCCACCCCTAGACTCGATATGCGACATATCATACGAAGAGACCAGACTGTACGGTAAGTGTTGCTTATAGGCTTTCGGGAGTTTGGACAAGTTTGCTTGTTGATCTTCTATTCGTTCAATACCTGGGTAGCCGTTATGTCCAGCTAGTACCGCTGCTGGCTTGTGGGTGACTGATATGATCATTATCTACTGCTGGCGTATTGACGAGTCTTTAGAGTCACACATAGAGGTTTCCTAGCTCAAGCGAAACAAAATATGGCACATATGGTGATATGTGCGGGAGATTGATTAAATATGAGTATGTTATACCGTATTCTAATCGGGCGATATTTGATATCGGTTAGGTTATATGTGATATAACCGGATTATTGAATCAAGTGTTGATTCAATGATTTGTTATATGTATATATATATATTTGATATTGGCCGGTTATATATGATATGACCGGCTTATTGAATCAAGTGTTGATTTGATATTGTGTATTGAATATTGGTCGGTTATATATCATATAACCGGGTTATTGAATCAAAGTGTTGATTTGATAAAATGATATACCTATAAATGATATTAGTCGGTTATATATGTGTTGGGGTCAAAAATTACACCCCAGTTGACTAAGTCAAAACCAAGGTCAACCCCAAGTCAAGTGGGCCCGGGCCCAAGCCCAAGTCAAGACCAAGCATGGAAGGGGCCGGCTCCATGCCAAAAAAGAGACAATAAATTAGTCTAAATGTAATTTTTAGAAATAAATATATGTAAAGTGGGCAGAAAGCCAAAATTTTGTAAACCCCATGGCTTATGTGCAATAAATAAATAAACACATAAGGCATAGGGTGGCACAAGTGCCATTTGGCAAAGCCCAAGGGGCTATATGTGAAGTGTGTAGCCTATAAAGGAAACATGATGAAAAAATCAATAATAACTTTTTCTCTCTCTCAAAAATTAGGGTTCTGTGCCTCCTTATCCTTACTCAAGGTTCTAAACCTTCTTCCTCTTTTTGAATTAAATCAAGAGTTTCACTTTTCCTTTTTCAAAAATAAACAGTTTTTCACCATCAAACCCTTGAAGGGAAACTCAGATCTTCCATCAGATCGCAAAAATGAAAGATTTTTAAATCTCACCCCCTTCTCTCCAAGATCTGGCCAACAGAAGAGGAGGAAGAAGAAGACCTGTTAGTTATATGTATGCCCTAGAGGCCATTACTGTACATTGGATGTATATTGTAGTGGATGCTGGGACATATATAGGGAGGACTTTCTTGCTCGACATGATAGTATGCTATCTGGTTGCTCTTTACCTTAACGTGTATACTGATTGTCTCTCTGTTACATGTTGGTAAAGCCCTTAGGATCTGTACTTGACTACCTGGACTATGATGCGGATCATACTAGTGGGGACATGGTAGTCCATAAGTACATCCTTCAAAGTCCCTAGTCGAGGGTGTATCGAGACGGGGCATCGATATACCAGAGTAGACTAGCGTGTAGCTTCTCGACCCATACAGATGGGCGATGGATGATCCCATATCCATTGGTGTTTGACATCAGGGATGATATACGGGTGCTCAGTAGAGACTGGGTACACTGGACGGACTCGCCGAGAACTCCCAGATGGTATTATACCTTACGTCAGATGGCAGTTCTCTGGTGACACTGGTACAGAGTAGTCTGTTGACCCGAGATCGTCATAGAGTCTTGTGTGGTTCCCACTGTGCTTTGATTTCCATCTTACCACGTCTAAGAGGGCGTGCAAAACGGTGGTTTTTGGGTACAGTCCCGAGTCACATGGAGGCAATGAGCGATAGGAGGGGATTCGTCTCTCCCAGTATAGGGGGTTGATGTTGCGCTGTGTTCGATTGGCTATAACAGGAAATCCCTGGCCAGGGTTGCTGAGATTTACTGGTAAGTGTTACCAGTAGTTTCTCGAATTGTTATAGACCTCATATCGACACGACTTATTGAGCTATTGGGGTCTGACGTTTACCACCCCTAGGCGAGATATGCGACATATCAGACGATCAGACCGGACTGTACGGTAGTGTTACTGGTCGGATTCACTGGAGTGTGAGCGGGCTTGCTCGTCGATCTTCAGATCGCTCAATACCCGGGTGGCCGTTACGTTTAGCAGATCGCTTGCGGCTTGTGGGTGATTGATATGATCATCACCTGCTGCCGGCGTATTGACGAGTCTTTAGAGTCCTACACAGAGGTTTCCTGGCTCAAGCGAAACGAAATAGGAGCGCATATGAGATATGTGCGGGACCGAGAATAATACGGTATGTGATACTGTATTCGATTCTCGCGATGTGACATTGATCGGTTATATGCGATATAGCCGGGTTATCGGATCAAGTGTTGATTCGATAAGTTGTTACTAATGATACCTGTCGGTTTTGTGCGACATGACCGGATCATTGAATCAAGTGTTGATTTAATGATTTAATGCATAATTATATATTTGATATATTACTTTGCATTAACTAGTATCGGTTCACTTTAAATGGATTTTCTCACTCGGGTGTGCACATTGTATATTCGATATAGTTTTGTGCACTTGATTGTATCATGTTTGATGATGCATGTTTACTTGTGTTTTGTGTAAAGTTTAAACCATGGTTATGAAATGGTTAGGGTTTACATTTTCATATCTATTTATTTATTCATTCATTTATTTTGGAAAATGAAAAGCAAATGAGAAAATGGTGGCTTCTTTTGTTTTGTTCATGAAGCTTCATGAAGACTTTGACCAAGTGACCATTTTGTCTCATGCTTAACCCTAACCATCCCACTAACCATGATTTATTCTCTACACTTGACCATGGTTCAATTATGATAAGTATTCTATTTTCTTTTCATTTTTATTAATTCATATCATATCTTTTCTTCTTCTTCTTCCTTGAACTCAAGAAGAAAAGCTTAGGTCATCAATGGTGATTGATGATAAAGAGTGAGAAATCCAATTCTAAATTGAACCCACTTCCTATTTCTTCATCCTCTACCTCTTGCCAAGTAGTAGAGTGTGTTTACTTCACAAGTTTCTTGACTTGGTGAAGTCGGAGCTTGATTTAGCGATGCCTCGACGTAGATCATCTTCGGCATGGACATCGACGACCTAGCTCGCTTATTCTCCGATGAAGTCGACGCTAGAGCCCGGATTTGATTTGGACAGCGGAGAGGACCTCGTTGCGGAGCTATGGAGGTGGAGCACCGGATCTACAAAGGTTGTATTTCCGTATCTTGTAGTTAAGTGTTAACTAGTTAGCTTTTTCGCCTAGTTTTCTAGCAAACGATCCGTTGTTTAGAGTTTCTCGGCACCGTAATTTTTGAAATTGGCATGGTTGATGCCTTATGAGACCTCACTAGGTTGCCTAGGAACCCTACAGTGGTATCAGAGCCTAGCTAGAGCCTTAGGCGAAGTCCAGATGGAATCTGAAGTCCGATCGAACCGAAACCCGACCCAAAAATTAGCTCTCTGGACATTTTCTGTTTTTCTGGATTTTTGTGAATTAAAAATTGCTAAAAAATTCAGTAAGAAAAAATAAGAATAACGATGCAAAAATTATTGGATGAACAGTAACTTAGGCAGCGGAACCGCGGCATAAGCCCTACTTATACGGCGGTTCCGCGGCTCAATCGTGACGTAATCCCTTACTGTTTGCACAGTAATACCTGATAAATTCTTCTGGATTTTCTGGGAATTTTTAAAATTTATTCTAGAGTTGAATGTTCTGAGTTGTTTTGGGGATTCGGTGTTTCGATCGGGGTATCAAATTTTGTCTATGTGGCTTTCCGGATAAATTTTTTAGAATATGTTAAAAAGTTCGACCGGATATAAATACCCAATTTTTCCCCTGTCGGGAAATTTCCAAGTGTTGGATTTTTCCGTAGTTTAACGACGTTCTAAGTAGTGCAAGTAACGCGATGGTCCCTCTAGAAGACAACAAACCTTAACTCGATTATGTGACCGTCTTGAACTGCCCTTTGAACCTTCGGGTTTGGGGCAGTACGGCGTGCCACATGTGAGGCGTTGGCTTGACCCTTCTACGGCTGGACCGTTGGTACTGAGGTACGAACTGAATGTTGTTAGACTAGTTTCATGTGTTGATCTTTATCGGGAAAACTTGGGTGTTAGAATGTTCGATCGGAAAGTTTAACATTTTCTATTTATCTGGAATGGGATACAATAATTGGAATTCACAAATAGTTATGAGATAACTAAATGAATGTTATAAATATAGTAGTTTAGTCTCACTTGATCGGTTGCCACGGAATTTTGATGTGATCAAAAGTCCGTCGCAATCACGTAGCGTACGCGGATACTCGCCGGGTAAACTTAATAGACAGCTGCACCCCATAGCCCCGACCAAGTGACTGTAGGAGAACCCCGTCGCCGAAAGCATCCGTTCGGGTGCTCGCGGTAGCGGTGTTCCGCCTTGGTTCACTTCGTCGACGGTATAGGGGGTGCGGCCGTCTACTAAAGTTTGTGACGAGTATTCGATCAGGATGTCGGGAATCTTGTTGAATTGCCCGACTTGATATTGAAAAGTGTTTTCGATTTGGAGACTAAAATGCGGGGTTTATAATTGTTAGGCATGTGATGTCTAAGGTATTCATTTGATTAGGCATGCGATGTCTAAACAGGTTGCGGATTCCAACTGTTGTAGTTTTACACTTTCTTTTCTGTGACCGTAAGTGTAATATGTGATATCGCCGGTTTCGTTGCTATATGTCAACGACAATTGGGATGCGCATATTTACTTACGTTGATGACATGTGATGTTATGTGTTGCTGGATATGTTATATTGGATCGTCGTGTTTGAATAGCCGGGGTTTTTTTTTATGTGAGATGAGTGTTTTTCATTTTCATTCATGTAAAAACTTGTATGTAATATTCTTTTATTGGGGCGCTTCCAAGTTGCGGAAGTTGTCACCGTTTGTATATTATTTACTTTTCTGCACTAGGATAGACCCAAGGAGGGGAGCATAAGTAACCGGGTTCTGGAGTCCAGTGGGAGACCAACTCGAGGAATCGAGTCTGGGTCTCCTAACTCCAGAATTGGTAGGGTTGCTTGCAGCTCTCGTAGGGGTCTAGGGGTGTGGGTTTGGCTATTCATCACGACCGTGGAATCCGTGTTTTATACTGGCTCGTATTGAAAACACGGACGTCCTAGTATATCCAATATTTCATATATTTCTTCTGCTGCGATATCTGTGATGTGATCATGTGATGTTCTGTGATAGATACAGTATATAGTATATATGATATATTATATAGGCGTTACTTATGTTTTACACCCGTGCTAGCCCTGCCCCACTCTGCCGTTAGTTACCTAACCTAACGGTGCACGAGGGGACATCGAGGCGAATGCGGATGGCATAAGTGTACGTCGTATTTATCTGTGATGTTTAGGTGACTTAAATGATGGGACTTCATTAATGTGATTAATGAAATAAAAGAAACCTAAGATGTTGCAGAATCGAATTTCAAAATAAAAAGGGTAGCTACAGTTCTTGCTTTGCACAGCGGTATATGTGATATATCCTGCACCTTATTCGATAAGGAAAGGACCGAGATCCCTTCACCGGGAGTGACTCCTTTAGCAATAACTGGCAGATGCTACACACTCGGTTTGTCTTTTGATTGCTTTTAAGAGTTTTTGCTTTACACAGTGATATATGTGATATATCCCGCACCTCATTCGACGAGGAAAGGACCGACGATCCCTTCACCGGGAGTGATTCCTTTAGCAAAACTAGAAAAGCCTCAAAAACACTCCATTTCAAAATTCATTCGATCCTACAACGATATCAAGTTCATTACGCAATAGGTTTTCAGAAAAACCTGTCGTAGCCCTCCGTCATTTCAGATAAGTACTAGTTAGTATTCGTGCTACGTTTGTTGACTATGTTAAGGCGTAGTGTGCGGTAGCTAATTAGTGCTTATCTGCATAAGCATATGATGTGATTGGATTAGGGTAGTCGTGCGACTTTGTTGACTATGTTAAGGGTCGTGCGGGTGGGTTTAATTCAATCGGGAAATGACGGGTTGAACTTGACTAGCACTTATGATTTGTTGACTATGTTAAGGTCATATAGCTGCTAGGGGCAAAATATTTATCGGGAATTTCAAGTGTTGAAATTTGCAATGAGATTGCATACCTTCTATGAGATAGTTGGATCCCGATACCCGCTGCGAGTAAGAGTTACTCCTGGAAGATTTTTATACATTACAATTAGCCGATCAAGTAGGTGTCTAGAAAGGTGTCAACGGGGTTACGCCTCTGGGAAAATGAGGTTTACATTAATTAGGTTCGTGCGAAAGCACGGGGGACCTCCCTCAAAGTACCGACACTGGCCTGGCTGAAAGATTGGCGAACTTGTAGTGTGTAATTAATCCCGGCTAGTCTTTCCTTTTAGGGTTTGAAGGAAGATTTGATAAAAAGCAGTGGGAGCCATCCTGATTAGATAAAATAATAACCAATCTATTCTTGACAGAGCGCACACTGAGTGTTTTCTTCTCTCTCTCTCCAGGTAGCGACCATATCACGCCTTAATCAAGATAATAATACGGAATATTGACCGAACCCGCTTGTTATACTGAGCTGGGGAACGTTTGTCCCGCTCCAACTTATAATTGTTATAAGACAGAGCAGGAAATTGGGGATTGCCAGAATTCCCGTGCCGCCCAAACGAAGAGAGTGCATGCTGATGCATCATCTTCGGGTGCGTTCATTACAAGAATTGTTTCTTAGTATTCTTTACGTCCTGGGTATGTGATACCAGATCAGGATCCCAGATATGTAATCTGTTACATAGGGCTACAGAAAGGTAGAAAACTGAGAACGGGTGATAAGTTTCATGAGGCAGAAAACGGGGCAAGTGTTGCAGCCAAGTCTGTTGGTCACTGTCACCCTGTATTATGAATACATTGATTCTGAACAAATGTTATTAGATACCGAACCTGATATACAAAATCATATCTATCTCTTTATCAGTAAAGAAATGATAAAATTTTGTATAGTTGGATAATGTTTTGAACATTTCCTATATCAAAAGTTGATCGGTTCAGGCACGTTATCTAAAAGCATTGATGTTCTAAATCAAACTACAGTTCTTAGTATACGGAACACACACAAGAGGAAGAGTTCAGAAATGAACGAATCCTTCTTGAGGCATTGTGGACTAGGTCATATCAATGTGACCCGACTGGCTGGAGTTACATTTAGATGCATATTTAAATCAGTTTGAATTTACATCTTGTGAAACTCGCCAGTCATGTCACAAAGATAAGATGACCATAGCTCCGTTTATTGGAAACAGAGAAAGAGTTAGTGAACTCTTGGGATGATACATGTTGATGTATGTAAGGTCTCCTGTCTACACATGCCAGGACTGGTTCTTTATACTTCATTATATTCTCTGATAATCTCTCAAGATTCAGACATATGTTCCTGTTGAAACACAAGTCCGAACCTTTTGAGATATTCACAGAATATGATTTAGAAGTAGAGAACCAATATACGGGTATAAGTATTATATCCTATGATGAGATCAAGGAGAAGAATACTTGAGCATGGAAATCCTGGACTTTTCTAAAGGAGAATGAGATTCTCTCTCAGCATTACTCCTCTGTATACACCATAGCACGATGGTATATCAGGGCGGAGCAGATACACCCTATTTGATATGGTGTGCTCTATGATGAGTACTACTGAGTTACCTATTTCTTTTTGGGAGTTATGCACTTGAGAAGATGCATACCTATTGAATAGGGGTCAAATCAAATCAGTTGCCTACCACTTCATATTTGATATGGAAAGGGAAGAGCCCATATCTTAAGTTGGTTAAGATTTGGGGTTGTCCAGCCTATGTCTGAAAAGCAAAATCCGGACAAGCTCGAGGCAAGGTCAGTAATGTAGAACTGGAAAGGTTCCAGCTATACAAACTGCAGCTGATGATTTAAAAGAACCAAAGGATTTGATAGTTACCAACGAACCTCAGCCTCTCCGCCGATCTAGTAGGGTTCCTCACCCACCTGAGAGATACTTCGGTTTCTCTATGACAGTGGGAGCGAGGATTGCATCATGAGATGATGACCCAACTAGTTTCGAGCAGGCCATCGAGAGTAAGACTCTGTAAGAATGGCTGGATGTTTAGCGATCTGAGATGGAATCCATATACACCAACAAAGTATGGACTTTGGTTGCTATATCTGAAGGGTTAAATCCCCATCAGGAGCAAGTATATCTTGAGAAGATTACTTGGTGTAAATGGAAAAGTTGAGACTTTCAAAGCTAGACTTGTTAAAGGTTTTCGTCATCAACCAGGCGTGGATAATGATGAAACTTTTTCTAAGGAGCTATGCTTAAGTCCATCCAGATCCTACTTGCCACGGCTACATACCATGACTGCGATATCTGGTGGTTGGGTGTCATGACTGCTTTTCTAAATGATGTTTTAGAAGAGTGCGTCTATAAGTACACAGCCAGAGGGCTTCGTAGACAGTGGGAGCAGCGAAAACGTGTGCAAGATACTTTATAGGATTAAAGCAGGCATCGCGGAGTTGGAACATCTGTTTTGATGGATTAGTCAAAGAGTTTGACATCATCAAAATGGTATATGAACCTTGTATAAACAAAAAGGTAGTAGGGAGTATGGTGGTGATCCTCGTAGAGTACGTGGATGACATACTCTTGATAAGAAAGGAGTTTCCTATGCTACGCTCGATCAATCTCCGCTTATCACAATGATTCTCCATATAGGATCAAAGTGATACCTCCTAAATCCTGGATTTTGGATCTATGAGATATATCTAAATGGATGTTAGGATACTCACTAGCTGTAGTGAGATGGTATCAATCGATCCTGGGGAGAATCACTGGAAGGGTTCCAGGGTGATAAAGACGACTGAATGTCAGTCACAGGCATTGTCTTTACCCTCAGTGGAGGGACGGTATGTTGGAATAGTTCCAAGCTAGATACCGTGACATACTAGACGATAAAGGCAGGATACATCGCTACTTAAGATGCTACCAAAGAGGCTGTTTGGGTGTATATTGGTTCATGAGATGAACTTAGTTCCTCCCATTGTGTGACAATGGAGTTGTGGCTTAAGCCAAGGAACGTCCGTCCCATCAGTGATCCAGACATATTCTAAGGCAGTATCACTTGATCATGGAGATGGTTGATCTCCAGGGAGATCGAGGATAGGAGAGTAGATTCAGAGGACAACACAGCGGATCCACTCACAAAGGCCTGTTCCCAGAGAGAGACTTTTATGGGATGGTTGAGTATGAGATACTACAACCACTGCTATCAGATGGCCCTAGTGCAAGTGGGAGATTGTTAGTTATATGTATGCCCTAGAGGCCATTACTGTACATTGGATGTATATTGTAGTGGATGCTGGGACATATATAGGGAGGACTTTCTTGCTCGACATGATAGTATGCTATCTGGTTGCTCTTTACCTTAACGTGTATACTGATTGTCTCTCTGTTACATGTTGGTAAAGCCCTTAGGATCTGTACTTGACTACCTGGACTATGATGCGGATCATACTAGTGAGGACATGGTAGTCCATAAGTACATCCTTCAAAGTCCCTAGTCGAGGGTGTATCGAGACGGGGCATCGATATACCAGAGTAGACTAGCGTGTAGCTTCTCGACCCATACAGATGGGCGATGGGTGATCCCATATCCATTGGTGTTTGACATCAGGGATGATATACGGGTGCTCAGTAGAGACTGGGTACACTGGACGGACTCGCCGAGAACTCCCAGATGGTATTATACCTCACGTCAGATGGCAGTTCTCTGGTGACACTGGTACAGAGTAGTCTGTTGACCCGAGATCGTCATAGAGTCTTGTGTGGTTCCCACTGTGCTTTGATTTCCATCTTAGCACGTCCAAGAGGGCGTGCAAAAAGGTGGTTTTTGGGTACAGTCCCGAGTCACATGGAGGTAATGAGCGATAGGAGGGGATTCGTCTCTCCCGGTATAGGGGGTTGATGTTGCGCTGTGTTCGATTGGCTATAACAGGAAATCCCTGGCCAGGGTTGCTGAGATTTACTGGTAAGTGTTACCAGTAGTTTCTCGAATTGTTATAGACCTCATATCGACACGACTTATTGAGCTATTGGGGTCTGACATTTACCACCCCTAGGCGAGATATACGACATATCAGACGATCAGACCGGACTGTACGGTAGTGTTACTGGTCGGATTCACTGGAGTGTGAGCGGGCTTGCTCGTCGATCTTCAGATCGCTCAATACCCGGGTGGCCGTTACGTTTAGCAGACCGCTTGCGGCTTGTGGGTGATTGATATGATCATCACCTGCTGCCGGCGTATTGACGAGTCTTTAGAGTCCTACACAGAGGTTTCCTGGCTCAAGCGAAACGAAATAGGAGCGCATATGAGATATGTGCGGGACCGAGAATAATACGGTATGTGATACTGTATTCGATTCTCGCGATGTGACATTGATCGGTTATATGCGATATAGCCGGGTTATCGGATCAAGTGTTGATTCGATAAGTTGTTACTAATGATACCTGTCGGTTTTGTGCGACATGACCGGATCATTGAATCAAGTGTTGATTTAATGATTTAATGCATAATTATATATTTGATATATTACTTTGCATTAACTAGTATCGGTTCACTTTAAATGGATTTTCTCACTCGGGTGTGCACATTGTATATTCGATATAGTTTTGTGCACTTGATTGTATCATGTTTGATGATGCATGTTTACTTGTGTTTTGTGTAAAGTTTAAACCATGGTTATGTAATGGTTAGGGTTTACATTTTCATATCTATTTATTTATTCATTCATTTATTTTGGAAAATGAAAAGCAAATGAGAAAATGGTGGCTTCTTTTGTTTTGTTCATGAAGCTTCATGAAGACTTTGACCAAGTAACCATTTTGTCTCATGCTTAACCCTAACCATCCCACTAACCATGATTTATTCTCTACACTTGACCATGGTTCAATTATGATAAGTATTCTATTTTCTTTTCATTTTTATTAATTCATATCATATCTTTTCTTCTTCTTCTTCCTTGAACTCAAGAAGAAAAGCTTAGGTCATCAATGGTGATTGATGATAAAGAGTGAGAAATCCAATTCTAAATTGAACCCACTTCCTATTTCTTCATCCTCTACCTCTTGCCAAGTAGTAGAGTGTGTTTACTTCACAAGTTTCTTGACTTGGTGAAGTCGGAGCTTGATTTAGCGATGCCTCGACGTAGATCATCTTCGGCATGGACATCGACGACCTAGCTCGCTTATTCTCCGATGAAGTCGACGCTAGAGCCCGGATTTGATTTGGACAGCGGAGAGGACCTCGTTGCGGAGCTATGGAGGTGGAGCACCGGATCTACAAAGGTTGTATTTCCGTATCTTGTAGTTAAGTGTTAACTAGTTAGCTTTTTCGCCTAGTTTTCTAGCAAACGATCCGTTGTTTAGGGTTTCTCGGCACCGTAATTTTTGAAATTGGCATGGTTGATGCCTTGTGAGACCTCACTAGGGTGCCTAGGAACCCTACAAGACCCACCTCCAAAAATCCCACCTTGAGAAGATCCAAGGCTCAGAAGAAGATCCAGGGCTAAATGGGAGAAGAAAGGGGTCCACTTTGATCATCCCCAAAGATTTCTAGGAGTTTAACTCCATTCAAGATCTATTGGAGTTTAACTCAAAAAATCAAACCCTTTTTATAAGAGTTCAACTCCATTCAACATCTGTTGGAGTTTAACTCCATAAAAAAACCCTCTTTCGGAGTTTAACTCCTATTTCTAGGGCTAAAAGCCCCTTTCTTTCCGTCGGCGTTCAAGCGCTCAGCACCCACGTGCCGGACGCGTGAGGCGCTAGCCCCCAAGTGCTGGGCACGTGAGGCGTTAGCGCCCAAGCGCCGAGCTCCCTAGTGTCTTTAATACGCTCCTCACCCTACTTTTTCCCACACTATCCCACACTCAAAATACACCCCCGTTAGGAAAATTTGTCTAACGGGGCGCTGCCCCGCACCCCGTAAGGGGGCTGCTAGCCCCCTTGACCCCAGCCTGTTATCTGGGTAGCGGGACCCTCGTAAACTCTGCGGAGCCCCCGATATATCCAAAACCCCTCAATGCACAACACACGCACACTGCACATTGAGTTCACATGACCAGTTTGACCCGTCAATCGGAGGTTCCTTCGCTCCAAAGGCGAGAGATAATTAACGGCAGCTTAGTCCGCGGCTGCCGGAGATTCGGATCCCCACAATCAATAAATCCCGGCTTACCCTAGGCTGGGGGGAATCTGTATACGCCTAACAAGCAACGCATATTCCCATCTCAATGGGGTGACGAAAAACACCCTACAGATTTCTAGCACGCCTGGTGGGACGTTTCTCTTATCCCATATCTTGGGTCAAGCGTTCATGCGAACTCATTTAACATATATACTGACGTTTGTACTGAAGTAATTTTCTTTTCGTGCAGCAATCAACTTTCAACGACGATGTCTCCTAAGATGAATTTAGCTACCGACGCGACCCCAATCTCGTACGTGGTTAAGATCAATGCTCGTGTGGTTCTCCCTGTCAGTCTCAGCCGGCAATGGGTGGAGCCACCCCGTCAATTTGGTTCCGTCGTCATCTACCCTGCTGGAAGCGCTCATCTGGCGGAGGTCCCGATAAACCTGTTAGTTATATGTATGCCCTAGAGGCCATTACTGTACATACGATGTATATTGTAGTGGATGCTTGGACATATATAGGTAGGACTTTCTTGCTCGATATGATAGTATGCTATCTGGTTGCTCTTTATCTTAACATGTACTCTGATTGTCTCTATATTACATGTTGATAAAGCCCTTAGGACAAGTACTTCACTACTATGACTATGATGCAGATCATACTAGCGGGGACAGTGCAGTCGCTAAGACATCCTTCAAATATTCCTAGTCGTAGGTGTATCGAGACAGGGCATCGATATACCAGAGTACACTAGCGTATGCGCTTCTTGACCCATATGATGGGCGATGGATGATCCCATATCCATTGGTGTTTGACATCAGAGAAGGTATACGGGTGCTCAGACTGGGTACACTGGACGGACTCGCCGAGAATTCCCAGATGGTATTATACCTCACGTTAGATGGAAGTTCTCTGGTGACACTGGTAAAAATTAGTCTGTAGACACGAGATCGTCATAGAGTCTTGTGTGATTCCCACTGTGCTTTGATTTCCATCATACCACGTCCAAGAGGGCGTGCAAAACGGTGGCTTTTGGGTACAGTCCCGAATCACATGGAGGCAATGAGCGATAGGAGGGGTTTCGTCTCTCCCGGTATAGGGAGTTGATGTTGCGCTGTGTTCGATTGGCCATAACTGGAAATCCCTGGCCAGGGTTGCTGAGATTTACTGGTAAGTGTTATCAGTAGTTTCTCGAACTGTTATGGACCTCATATCGACACGACTTATCAAGCTACTGGGGTCTGACGTTTACCACCCCTAGACGAGATATGCGATATATCAGACGAAGAGACCGGACTGTACGGGAGTGTTACTGATTGGATTCGCAGGAGAATGTACAGGCTTGCTTATTGATCTTCTGATCGCTCAATACCTGGGTGGCTGTTACGTTTAGCTGACCGCTTGCAGCTTGTGGGTGTTTGATATGATCATCACCTATTGCTGGCGTATTGACGATTCTTTAGAGTTCTACACAGAGGTTTCCTGGCTCAGGAAAAACGGAGTAGGTGCACATATGTGATATGTGCGGGACCGGGAAGAATACATGTATGCGATACCGAATTAGATTCTCACGATATATGATATCGGCCGGGTATATGAGATATAGCCGGGTCATCGGATCAAGTGTTGATTCGATGAACTGATACAGATTATATTAGTCGGTTATTTGTGAAATAGCCGGATTATCGGATCAAATGTTGATTCGATAATTTAATATATAATTATATATTTGATATATTATATTACATTAACTAATATTAGCTCACTTAAAAATTCTTTTTCTCACTTGGATAATACATTGATATATATGCGATATATGTTAATTGTATTATTTTATTTTGTTACAATAAATATTATATATGTGATATATAATATTGTAACAAGTTAGGATTACAAATGCAACATGCTTTGTGGAGTTTAAATGTGGTTAGGGTTTGGATTACAAACCCAAACCCTTTACCATAGTTATTTCTCTACATGGGTTAAGTCTTCATTCTTAACCCATGGTTGCATTTCTAACCTCACACAAGTTTTCATTGTTCACCACAAAAGGATTTTGCTTCTTCTTCTTCGTTCTTCTTGCTTGAAAAAGCTTTCTAGCTTTTTGACATGGGATGAAAATGAGTGAGAAATTGAAAACAAATGTGTCACGACCCGCAGGGTACGGAACGTGACTGGCACTTAAGTTTACGAAACGTCTAAAGACGTCCGTAAAATAAGTAAGCCAAAACCCAGAAAACAAAACCAATTAAGCAAAAGAGTGAAGAAAACCCAACATTTGAAAGCAAGTTTATCAAATAAGTCATGTGAAACACTTTTTAAAAACAATACCAACTTTTCCCGAAAATTTCGGCAGAGTCTCCTTTGTAAATACTGACCCCCAAAAATGGGTACAACAAAATATATACATGAATCCAACAAAATAGGGCATCCCCAAGCGGGAGCTAGCTCTTCGCCATAAGGCGGTCACAAATCCCACGCAATGTAAATGACAACAAGCATAATAAAGCATAAGGAAGCATGTCGGCTCAAGTGAGCTCGACCCCAAAATACAGCATAAAATCCACAAACCTCACTGTCTCATCTCTAGGTCAATATACAATAATCTGGTGGAAAACAGTAGATGGAGTACACTAGATACAAGAATATACAAGGTGGTACAAAATAATAACATAACCCACCTATGAGCAAATCTCGAGCCCAAGCAAAAGAGGCAAAAGAACAAGTGCGCCCGCCACTACTGAACTGACGGAGCGGACCTGCAAAAGACTGTGGCACAACGGGGGTGAGTTGCCAACTCGTGAGTAATAAATAACATCTACAAAGGCTATCGTATGCATGCACACAAGCATCCTAGCATCTATAATACAGGTGTGACTGGATGCACTAGCAGGTGTGTATATAACATCAGTGTACTAATATGTATGCAACATGAATATCTGAGGTCTCAATAGGTATATATAAGAATATTTTATCTCTTTTTGTTTTTGAAACTCTTTTAGAATGCCAGCATAATGTCAATGAATCGACGAAAATCGGTGTCCAGCAACGACACCCAAAAGCTGTCTCAAATCTCATAAATGTATCTCTGGCCTTAGCCGTCCGGCTGACCCATCTCAAATATCAATATCTCATCATCTAGCGGCCACGGTCGGTATCCTCTGGATATCCGCCGTCCCAAACAGTCACCGGTAGGTAATCCGTCCCCTGCCAGGCTCAACGTCATCACCACATTCCTCTTGCCCCGGGGTACCTTACCGGGCCCACCATGTACCCGTGCCGGTTCCTCCACTCCTCGACACGGATTTCCAAATCCACAGCAAACTCATGGTGGACGACACTTACATCACTAGAAAACCGCAATTTTTACATATTTTAAAATATAATAAGTTTAGAAATTTTGCGGTTTTCCCCCGAAATCCAGCAATATCATAAAATCTCAAGAAATCCTCATAAGTGCATATATCAATGATAATGAATGCGTATGCTATCAATAATCAAGTTGCGATGTGTGATTAATGTATTAAGCATGAAAAATTAATATGATGAAGTTCATGCACATGAATAGCAATTCTACGGTTTCATTTTAAGGAATTAAAGGCAATAGCACCAGTTTAAGTATCAATTTGTAAAAGGTTTAAATTTAAATGTTATCTAGTGTGGTGGCATGGCAATTACCAGGGTGTGTATGTAAGCATGAATAGTGCTCGTGCTGCATATAAAAACCTGGTAATGGTGCATGTGTCCTACAATTGAGTTTGCGTATATGGATATAACATATTGATCTAATTGCAGCAATTATCATGCCAGTATTATTATTCTAATGTCACAAGTGATTATCCAATTTACTATTTTCCAGTTTACTAAATCTATCGGGCGACTTGCGCCATCCAAACGATCGTCCCCCGTAGATGTTAAATCTACTCACCGGGATCCCTGGCTAGCTGTGTCCAATCACCGCCTTTCCCTTTCGCGCCGCGTCTGACGTTTCCGCGACCGAACCTGGAATTTACATCAATACCAAATATAAGGTTACACATTCAAGAACGACGCAAAACCCCAACGAAACTACTAAAGTTCTCTAGCTAGGTACAACATGCACAAAGTGCGCGGAACACACGCGAAAATCGCAAAACTGCCAAAAAACGCCGATTTGGGTCGCCCGGCGAAACTAAAACCCGACTACCCAAAAAACCGCACTCACGCATCCTAAAAGTCGTAGGACAAGCCATTACAATCATCAAGATGTCGAAAATAATCCATCACATAATTTATATAAAAATCTAGTAAGCAGATACATTCCAAAAATCGGTGCAACGTCGCCGATTTGCGACAAAACGACTACAATCTAGCATACTCACCCAAGCACACTACAAGCAATCCACACACACTAATTACAACACATTAACCATGCTCCAAAACCTATATTCCACAACCAAACCCTTTCTTGATTTTTATAAATAGCAATTGCAAATCAAAATCCATACTTGAAAAACTTAATTAACACTAATTTCAAACCCAATTAGCAAGTTCACCCCTTAGATTTAGGTTAGCAAAATACTAGATGACAAATTAGGTTTAATCAATTAAATAATGCTTTCTAAAACTTAATCCACTCACTAAACAAGCTTCACAAACTAATACCAAACATAAACCCTCTCTTAAAAATTTAAAACAACAATTTCATCCTTCTAAAATTAACTAATTTAGCAAAATTGAAAACTATATCAACAAGGTAACTATATAGATTAGTTAATTAACCATTAGATTAACTATAAAACAACTTAATTAAGTATTATGGCTTCAAAACCCTAGCTAAAATTTTCAAGCAAAACCTAAGAAACTAGATTAAACTACACTAAATTAACACTAAACCATACAACATAAGAAACTTAAACAAAAGAATTTAACATGATAGAAATTATACCTCTTGATCTATGGATCAAGCAAGGAAATTTTGCTCCAATTGATGGCCTCAAGCACCAAGATCCAAGCTAGGGAGGTAAAGGAAAAGAAGGATGAAGAATGGTTTGAATTTGCAAGCTTTAATTTGAATTTTCTTTTGAATTTTGTTGCAAATTTTGAAGAAAATGAGAGAGAAAGAGAAGGAAAATAATGGAGATGGGGGATGGTGCAGGTTTCGGCCAGTATTGAGGTGAGGGGGAGGGTGTGGGCAAGTGGGGAAAGTCAAGGGTCAAGTTCTAAGGTCAAATGTATCATAACTTATTCATTATATTTAAAATAAAACCATAAACTATCCCAATTTCACACAAGAAAGCAACCAAAGAAGGGAGCCCAGAAATTTCTGGTCTTGGCCAGGGTTGGGCTGTTCTAGGGCGTAGGGAAAAGAGAGAGGGGTTTTACAAAAGAAATTTTATGCAAAAAGGCCCCCTACAACTCAAAAATTGCAAGTTTTAGCTCAAAATTCAATAAATTCGTTTCATAACATAAAAATTTGTTAAAAATCAAAATAAATTACTAAAAATTCATGTTATCACTAGATTATAATTATCATAATTTTAGAGATTAAAATTAGCCCGGAAAAATTTGTATTTATCGCTAAATTAATGTATTTTCTTACCGGCTTAAAATAATATTAAAAAATTGAAAAATTAGGGAAAATTTTTAAACGACCAGAATTTCATAATTAACTCATTAGCTACTAAAAACAAGCAATTACCTATCCATTTTAGGTATAATTAGCCCTAAACTGCAAAATAACAAGAAAGACGGTTTTCGGAAAAATACCGAATTTTCACCGAATTTCAGGAAAACACCAAAACGACTTTTCAAGACGCTACAAAATGAGAGCTAAATTCCTACTTAATCATCCTCATCTATTCTAGCCGCTTAGATTAGGGTGTTTGCTTTGCTAATACTTGATTAGCAAAGCAAGAGCTTGGGTTTGAGTTTCTTCATGGTAAATTATCTTAGTTATTGAAGATCGGAAGCAAGATTGCATCTTTCTCTTCATGGAGCCTCTCTAGAGTCCGGGTACTTGATGATCGCAGCGAAGGGACCTCAACACGGAGCTTATGAAGTGAAGGAACGGACCACAAAGGTTGTAATCCCAAACTCTTAGAAGTAATCTTAGAAGTAAAGTTGTTTACTTGCTTAATGTTTCGTCTAATCTCTAGTCTAAGATCTTGGTTAGGGTTGTTCGGCACATGAAAAATTTGAAGTTGGCATGGTTGATGCCTTGTAGAACCTTGTTCTAGTGCCTAGTAACCCTACAGTGGTATCAGAGACAAGCTAGAGGTTTAGGCGTCGTGTAGACGAAGTTAAAAGTTCGATCGAACCCCGAAACGTCGGTTTAGACCCCCTCTCTGGAAATTTTTTAAAAATGTTGATTTTTCTGCATTAAAAATACTCAGAAAATTAAGCAGGGAATTATAAGAATTACTGTGAAGTACAGACCTATGAACCCTTCAAGAGACCGCGGAACCGCGGCCAAACCATGCGTTTGGCGGCGGTTCCGCGGCCAACTTAGGGTGTCAGGGGAATAATACTTCAGGGTATGATTCTTGGGTACTTTTGCATGCTTCTAGGAATTTTTAATTCTACTCAAGTGTTGAGTTTTCTGGAGATCTTTTGTATTCGTTGATTCGATCGGAAAGTTTAACTTCGTTTAAGTTTGTCCGGGTAATTTAGAACGTGTTAAAAAGTTCGAACGGATATCAATAACTCACTTTTTCCCCTGTCGGAAAACTTTCAAGTGTTGGATTTTTTCACGAGTTTGAAACTTTCGGGACATCATGCAAGTGTATCTGTGGACCCTCTAGAAAAATGTAACCTTAACTCGATTATGTGACCGTCAAAACTGCCACTGAATCCTAGGGTTTGTGGTAATTTAGTGTTGCCACATGTGAGGCGTTGGTTTGACCCTTCTACGGCTGGTTCATAGCGGCTGTGACATGTTCTGGGACTTTTTGAACCCCGCTCAAGTGTTGAGCTATTTGTGAAATCTTGGGTGTTTGATTATTCGATCAGAAAGTTTAACATTGTCTATTTATCTGGAATGTGATACAATATTTTGAATCCACAAGTAGTTATGAGATAACTAATTTGAATGTTATAAATATAGCAGTTTAGTCTCAGATGATCGGTTGCCACAGGATTTTGATGCGATCAAAAGTCCGTCGTAATCACGTAGCGTACGCGGATACTCGCCGAGTAAACTTAATAGACAGCCACGCCTCATAGCCCCGACCAAGTGACTGTAGGAGAACCCCATCGTCAAAAGCATCTGTTCGGGTGCTCGCGGCAGCGGTGTTCCGCCTTAGTGCACTTCGTCGACGGCATCGGGGGTGCGGCCGTCTACTAAAGTTTTCGACGAGCATTCGATCAGGTTGACGGGAATCTTGTTGAATTGCCCGACTAGATATTGAAAAGTGTTTTCGATATTGAGACTAAAATGCGGGGTTTATAATTGTTAGGCATGCGATGTCTAAGGAATTCATTTGGTTAGGCATGCGATGTCTAAGAAGGTTGCGGATTCCAAATGTTGTAGTTTTACACTTTCTTTTCTGCGACCGTAAGTGTAATATGTGGTGTATCGCCGGTTTCGTTGCTATACATCAATGACAATTGGGATACGCATATTTACTTACGTTGATGACATGTGATGTTATGTGTTGCTGTGATATGTTATATTGGATCGTCGTGTTTTTGAATAGCCGGGGTTTTATGTGAGATGAGAGTTTTTTTTCATTCATGTAAAATTCATTGTATGTAATATTCTTTTATTAGGGCACTTCCGGGCTGAGGATGATGTTACCATTGTATATTATTTACTTTTCCGCATTAGGATAGACCCAAGGCGGGGAGCACAAGTAACCGGGTTCTAGGGTCCAGTGGGAGACCATCTCGAGAAGTCGAGACCGGGTCTCCTAACTCTAGAATTGGCAGGCTTACTTGCCGCTCTCGTAGGGGTCTAGGGATGTGGGTTTGGCTATTCATCACGACCTTGGAATCCGTGTTTTATACAGGCTCGTATTAAAAACACGGACCTCCTAGTATATCCAATATTTCATATATGTTCTTCTGCTGCAATGTTCTGTGATGAGATCATATTACTGCCTGAGACGAATATTTATATTATATATATGAGATATATATTATATATTGTTGATTTCGTTTCAAATGTGATGCTTGTGAAGCATAATTAAAATGGGACTTCATTAATGAGATTAATGAAATAAAAGAAACCTAGAGATATTGTAGAAACTTGTTTAAAAACTGGTAGCTCTAGTTCTTGCTTTGCATAACGGTATTCCTTGTAAAATATCCAGCACCTTATTCGATAAGGAAAGAGCCGAGATCCCTTCACCGGGAGTGACCTCTTTAGCGAAACTAGCAGATGCTACACACTCGGTTTGTCTTTTGATTGCTTCTATAGTTTTTGCTTTGCATAGTGGTATTTGTGAAATATCCTGCACCTTATTCGATAAGGAAAGAGCCGACGATCCCTTCACCGGGAGTGATCTCTTTAGCAAAGCTAGAAAAACCTCAAAAACATTCCATTTAAAATCACTCGATTCTACAACGATATGAAGTTCATTACGCAAAAGGTTTTCTTAAAAACTTGTCGTAGCCCTCCGTCATTTCAGATAAGTATTTCATAGTATTCGTGCTACGTTTGTTGGCCTGCGTCAAGGCGTAGTGTGCGGTAGCTATTTATGCTTATCTGCTTAAGCATATGATGCGATTGGATTAGGGTAGTCGTGCGACTTTGTTGGCCTGCATCAAGGGTCGTGCGGGTGGGTTTAATTCAATCGGGAAATGACGGGTTGAACTTGACTAGCGGACTATGGTTTGTTGGCCTGCGTCAAGGTCATAGAACGCTAGGGGTAAAACATTATCGGGAATTTCAAGAGTTGAGATTTGCGATGAGATTGCATACCTCCTATGAGATAGTTGGATCCCGATACCCACTGCGAGTAAGAGTTACTCCTGGGAGAGTTTTACACATTACAATTAGCCGATCAAGTAGGTGTCTAGAAAGGTGTTAACGGGGTTACGCCCCTGGGAAAACGGGGTTTATTTTAATTAGGTCCGTGCGAAAGCACGGGGAACTTCCCTCAAAGTACCGGTGTAACACCCGAGCCCAATAATACTATTTCTGGTATTGGTTGAGTGTTATAAATTGCTCATTTCAATTATCCTGATTGTTTGGTGCGTATTGCTAGATTTTAACCGGTTAAGTCATTTTGGCACATAACAAATTTTAACACCTAAAGTGAAATTAAAAATATCCATGTTGGCCTACTCGTCGCCACTAGTCGCGTGGTAGCGTCCGCGCGTCGGGATTTCGTCCCGTTCCGTGAAACGGGCAAGTTTGGACGACTACGCGCGCGTGCAAGTGTCTGACTTGGGGGCATGCATTTTAATCATAAAACACCTCATTTCAAAATTTGGAACTCGCTTAAAATCCTATAATTTGAATTTGAAACATTTGGGCGCAACCCGGGCGCGATTTGGAAATGTTTCATTTAGCGCCGAAATGCCCAATTAATTAAATATTTCTAAAACCATATAATATATTTTTGTTCCTATTCCTAACGATTAAATCACTTTTAATCTCTTGGTTTTAACTGTTCCTTTCCCCTCAGCCAATCACGAGGGAAATAAATCCCTCGTGGGCCCCATCCACCACCTCTCTCTCTCCGTCTCTCTCTATCTCTCTCTAATCTCACTCTCTCTCTATCTCCTAAAATCTCTCTCTCCGTCTCTCTCTATATCTATCTAACTGTCTCTCTCTCTCTCTCATATATATATAAAAACCCCACTGTTCCTCCTTCTTCCCCACGAGAAACCTCGCGAGAACCCTAACCCTAGCCTCTCGTCGCCGTCGCCGCCGCGGTCCCCGCGCCGACGAGACCACCACCAGCACCCTTGCAGACGCCGCACCTCCGTCCTCCTCTGCTCTCTCCTTCCCTCGCCGGCGCTGCCACCAACCCGAGCCCAACCCCATCACCTAACCCTCTGGTTCGCCGGAAAAGGGACACCGTCGACCCCCTCGTCGTCGCCAGCACACCGACGACCGCCTCCTCTTCCTCCTGCAGCCCAGACCAGGCCCTTGCCTCTCCCCTACTCGCTGCATCTCGATCCAGCCACCTCCAAGCCCTCGCCGCATTCCCTGTTCGCCGCCGGCGCGCCCCTCGCCGTCGAACCCCGTCACGTTTGCACCCTTGCTACCCCCTGTAAGCCTCCTTTCACCATCTTCCTTCGTGTAACCCATCTCTAGTCGTTACTTGATGTATTTTTTTGGTGTTTGCTAACTTCGTCGCCGTTTTGACATTTTGCCGGATTCCGGCCGTGCCGACGTTTGGACCCGACTCTCCAGCGAAGTACTCTGGTCCGTGTGGTCCCGCTGTTCGCTGTTTGGACTCGTTCCGTGGCCCGTGCATCCGTCTCGTGTTTTCCGCCGACGTTGCATTCGTGTTTTCCGGTTTGCGAAACCGTCGAGGCAAGTATCCGAATACTTGCTCTAACATGCTAATACAAGATCAAGTCTTGCTATACATTTAATTATCATATTATTTAATATAACCACACAGTTGATGGTAATATTGATATTTTAGTATAACTTAGAATTGACGGATTCAATTATCTTTAACATTGAATCATTATAGTAGCTTCTTGAAATTAATTGGTCTGCTATCAATCCATGCTTTAACAAACTAAACCAATTAGATCGTCCTTGCTTTATTTGTTAGATCATCCATGTGACAATTATTTATGCTTTAGTTTTAATTTCATATAGCTTCATTGCTTTACGTTATTGATATTGCTTTACCCTGTGACTACTGCACTCCAAGGGTGCTTGAACCTGTTAATAAAGATAATACAAAGCACCATTGTGATTAAGTGACTATTATTGCCGTTTACTTTAAACTCTTGCTGCTGTTCATTGTTCGATTGTATACCTGTTGTGAGCACGTACTCGATTGCACTACATGTTGACCGGACCTTGCTACATGTGACATATTTACATACTGATGCACCGGACATGATACCCTGTACATACCGACTCAACCTGTTGTACCACGACCTGACTTGTTACATGATCTCATTGCCTAATGCCGACAAACCTGACTTGGGGTCCTCATGGACCACTCCTGTTGTCTATCCAGACAAACCTGACCTGTTACCTGATCCTGTGTCGGCATTAGTCCTTGATTATTGAATACCTGACCTGACACACATAACTTGGGGGTATGGGGAAATCAAAGGTGAAACCGACTTGTAACTCAACAGTTCGATACCTGTTCTGATCAGTCTTACGGGCTTGGCCAGCCCCGGAGTGATGATGCTGACATCACTCGCCCATCCTGCTACCTATTACTGCCTAGCGGCACGTCTCGGATTCAGCCCCGAGAATCTTGACCGTGGTCCCGGGCACGCACGGGATACTATTGAGTTACATCGACGAGTCACCAATTGATTTCAAAGACTTTAGAGTAGAAACCTGATAGGACAGTTTAGTTACCACTGCACATTACCCTGCACTGTTATTTCATAGTACTGCTTTATTCATGTTCATCCCTGCATTGCTTATTACCATGTTCATATTATATTATTGGTTGACATGACGCGCTGACGTCTGGGTTTTGCATGGCCCAGATTCCTTACCACTGTCGACGACCGAGCAGGAGTACTTCAGCCAGCAGGCTGATTTGTGAGTTCTGTAGTGGTTAGTTCATTTATTGCATTTTATTTCCAGGTGCGATTCCGCATTATGGGACGTACCTTTCTATTATTGTATTGGATCATTTGCTTCCGCACTTATTGTTTATTGACTCTTGTTATTATGGATTTGGACATGTGTTAGATTAGTTTATTTATCTTGTTCTTGATATCTCTACAGCCGTAATGTGACTGTGGATGGATACTTCCTACCCACAGGTAGCATGGTTGGCTATGTCACGCGCCCAATCTTGCGTACTCTGGGAAGCGGGGCGTGACATGGTTCTTTTGGTATCAGAGACATAGGTTAGTTGGGTTGATTCGTTGTAGTTGGGTATTATACCCAATACACGAATCAGAATATCCGTGTTTAGGAAACATGTCCTGTCACCTTGACCGTTTTACCATTCTTGAATCACATTCTTCCGGATTATATCTTTTACGATGTGCAAACTTACTTTGCATGTCGACTCGGAAACCTGATTTCTTGTTATCCCTAGGACTTGGGCGACTTGGGTGGAGTTAAGTAATTGCGGCTATGATACCGCGGCATAGCTACAATACGGTACTCTATTTAAGTATCTTGGAGTTCTAGCCTTGATCCACATTCAGAATCTATCATCTTGCTAATGTTGGGTGTTTTGAGTTCAGGATTATGACAGGTAAGAGGTTGAAGACGTACCGGAGGCGTGTGAACGAAGCCGCCATGCTTGGAGTGATAAGAGGAATGCTAGAAATCAAAGAGACAGATTGAGCTGATCCAGCAATAGCAGATTCGTTTCAGGAAGGTTTGCAGATCGTTCAGCAGTCTGTAAACAACGATGGAACTGGACCAGTCGAACGAGTAAGGGCCGTAGCAGATTTCAGACTTTGGGTCCGTCTACATTTACTGGTTTAAAGGAGCTGTTACCAGCCGAGCAGAGGCTAGTGACACGGAGAATTTGCTGATTGCGGCACAGATCCCTGAAGACAAGAGAGTTGATGTAGTGCGCATTCAGCTGGTGGATTATGCCCGAGAGTGGTGGCTTGTGGAGGAGACCTGCTTGCCCAAGCCAATCAGTTGGGCGGATTTCTCTAAAAGTTTCTTGGAAAAGTTCTTCCCGCGGACTGCACGGGAGGAAATGGAGGAGAAATTTATTGGGCTGAGACAAAATGGAGCATCTGTGGACGTACACGCAGCAGAATGGACAAGACTCAGCCGTTTCGCTGGACCCTTGGTCGCCAACGAGGCAGACAGGGCACGAAGGTTCTTGCGCAGTTTGGATGTGGACATCCAGAGGCAGATCGTCTCCCTGGGTTTGACCACTTTCTCGCAGGTTCTTACGGCAGCCAGAGAGCAGCAGAGTTTGTCAGGATCGAAAGGGAACCTTCAGCAGACAGCAGTTGCGGTAAGGAAGCAATTCTGTCAGGCCAGTCGAGTTTAGGGCTAGGCCGACAAACAGTGTTCTTGCAGCTATGGAAGTTGATAGTAATGAAGAGCCGGCAATTGTTCGCGATTTTATGGACGGGTTTGAAGATATATCGGGCTTTCCGCCGAAGCGAGACGTGGAGTTCGCGATCGACCTTAGTCTTGGTGCAGTGCTCGTATCAAAATCTTATTATCCGATGGCACCAGTGGAATTGGAAGAATTTAAGAAACAAGTTGGTGAATTACTCGAGAAGGGTTGGATTCGAAGCAGCAACTCGCCTTGGGGAGCTCCAGTTCTTTTAGTAAAGAAGAAGGATGGCACGAGAAGGATGTGCATTGATTATCGAGAATTGAACCGGGTGACTATTAAGAACAAGTACCCGATCCCTCGCATTGGAGAACTTTTTGAGCAGCTTAGTGGCGCGAGGGTATTCTCGAAACTGGATTTGCGATCCGGATATCATCAGGTCTTGCAGATGTTGAGACGGGAGAAGCTTTATGTGAAAATGAGTAAGTTTTGGCTGGAGGGAGTGAAGTCTTCGGGGCATCGGGCGATGGAATCGCAGTCGATCCCGAAAAGTTTACAGCAGTTCGAGATTGGCCTATTCCAAGGAATGTAGCTGAGATAAGAAGTTTCCTTGGTTTGGCCGGATACTACCGGAGATTTGTGGAGAACTTCGCTCGTTTGGCAGAGCCGTTAACCAAGCTCACGCGCAAGGAGGTACCGTTTGTTTGGACGGATGGATGTGCATTGGCCTTCGAGACGTTGAAGCATAAGTTGATAACCGCCCCTATCCTGACCGTACCAGATAATTCAGGAGGATTGGTGATTCACAGCGACGCATCTGGAAACGGATTGGAATGTGTTTATTGCAGAATGGAAGGGTCGTAGCTTACGCATCGAGACAACTGAGGACTCATGAGAAGAATTATCCGACTCATGACTTGGAACTTGCGGCCGTGATCTTCGCCTTGAAGATTTGGAGACACTACCTTTTGGGCGAGAGAGTCGAAGTCTTTACAGATCACAAGAGTTTGAAGTATGTGTTCACTCAGAAGGAGTTGAACATGAGGCAACGCAGATGGTTGGAGCTGATGGCCGACTACGACCTGGATCTTAAGTACCATCCGGGAAAAGTTAACGTCGTGCCAGATGCGCTAAGTCGGTTACCAGCAATTCAGGTATTGACCGCACAAAGGGAGATCATTACGGATTTTCAGAGATTTGACTTGGAGGTTGTGCTACCACATGCTACGGGACAGTTGATGCAGTTGCAAGTACAGTCGTCCTTAGTTAAGAAGATTAAAGCGTCACAATTGCAGGATCCTAGACTGCAAAAGTTTCGAGAGCAGGTTGAAGCCGGACTACGAACAGATTTACTGATCCACGAAGACGGTTCGTTGAGGTATGGTAGCCGTGTCTGTGTGCCAAAAGGGGATGTGCGTGAAGAGCTTATGAAGGAGGCATACAGTTCAGCTTACTCTGTACATCCAGGAGGGACAAAGATGTACCGAGATATTCGACAGCACTTCTGGTGGGAAGGTATGAAACGGGAGATTGCTCGCTTCGTGGCCAAGTGCTTGGTGTGTCAGCAAGTCAAGGCAGAACACCAAAGGGTTGCCGGTTTGTTGCAACCACTTCCGATCCCTCAGTGGAAGTGGGAACATATAACCATGGATTTCGTGACGGCTTTACCGCGGAGTCCAAAGGGCAACAATGCAGTATGGGTGATTGTCGATCGGTTGACCAAGGCAGCTCACCTTATTCCTTTTCGGGTTGGTCAATCGACGGAGACTTTGGCAGAGCGGTACATGCAGGAGATTGTAAGATTGCATGGAGTACCGGTATGCATCGTGTCCGATCGGGACACTCGGTTCTTGTCGCACTTCTGGAGGAGTTTACAAGAAAGTTTGGGGACTCGATTGAAGTTTAGCACAGCTTATCATCCTCAGACTGATGGGCAATCGGAGAGAACGATCCAGACCCTTGAAGATATGTTGAGAGCATGCATGTTGGACTTCAAAAGTTCTTGGGAGGATCATCTACACCTGGTGGAGTTTTCGTACAACAATAGCTTCCAAGCGACTATTCAGATGGCTCCGTTTGAAGCGTTGTATGGTCGTAAGTGCCGTTCACCGGTTTGTTGGGATGATGTTGGTGAACGAAGGTTACTGGGACCAGATTTGGTAGTACAGACAGTCGAGAAGGTGAATACAATCAGGAAACATATGAAGGCAGCTCAAGACAGACAGAAAAGTTGGGCCGACAAGTCAAGAAGACCTCTAGAGTTCGCCGTGGGTGATTTGGTATTCCTGAAGATATCACCGACTAGAGGGGTGATTCGCTTTGGGAGTCGGGGAAAGCTTAGTCCTCGATTCGTGGGACCCTTCGAGATAGTGGAGCGTGTTGGGGAGGTAGCGTACCGTTTGGCGTTACCACAGTCATTGGCAGGAGTGCACGATGTGTTTCATGTATCTCAACTACGGAGGTATGTCCGAGATGAAACTCACGTCTTGGATCATTCGGAGTTGACTGTACGAGAGGACCTAACTTTTGAGGAGCGACCAGTTGAAATCAAGGATCGAAGAGACAAGGTTCTTAAGAACAGGGTTATCCCCCTTGTGCTAGTTTCTTGGGATAATCGATTGCATGGAGAATCCACTTGGGAGCGAGAAGACGAGATCCGGCAGAAATTTCCTCACCTTTTCCTGTAGATAGCTATCTTGTATTCTTGGAATTTCGAGGACGAAATTCTTTTTGTAGTTGGGTATGATGTAACACCCGAGCCCAATAATACTATTTCTGGTACTGGTTGAGTGTTATAAATTGCTCATTTCAATTATCCTGATTGTTTGGTGCGTATTGCTAGATTTTAACCGGTTAAGTCATTTTGGCACATAACAAATTTTAACACCTAAAGTGAAATTAAAAATATCCATGTTGGCCTACTCGTCGCCGCTAGTCGCGTGGTAGCGTCCGCGCGTCGGGATTTCGTCCCGTTCGGTGAAACGGGCAAGTTTGGACGACTACGCGCGCGTGCAAGTGTCCGACTTGGGGGCATGCATTTTAATCATAAAACACCTCATTTCAAAATTTGGAACTCGCTTAAAATCCTATAATTTGAATTTGAAACATTTGGGCACAACCCGTGCGCGATTTGGAAATGTTTTATTTAGCGCCGAAATGCCCAATTAATTAAATATTTCTAAAACCATATAATATATTTTTGTTCCTATTCCTAACGATTAAATCACTTTTAATCTCTTGGTTTTAACTGTTCCTTTCCCCTCAGCCAATCACGAGGGAAATAAATCCCTCGTGGGCCCCATCCACCACCTCTCTCTCTCCGTCTCTCTCTATCTCTCTCTAATCTCACTCTCTCTCTATCTCCTAAAATCTCTCTCTCCGTCTCTCTCTATATCTATCTAACTGTCTCTCTCTCTCTCTTATATATATATAAAAACTCCACTGTTCCTCCTTCTTCCCCACGAGAAACCTCGCGAGAACCCTAACCCTAGCCTCTCGTCGCCGTCGCCGCCGCGGTCCCCGCGCCGACGAGACCACCACCAGCACCCTTGCAGACGCCGCACCTTCGTCCTCCTCTGCTCTCTCCTTCCCTCGCCGGCGCTGCCACCAACCCGAGCCCAACCCCATCACCTAACCCTCTGGTTCGCCGGAAAAGGGACACCGTCGACCCCCTCGTCGCCGCCAGCACACCGACGACCGCCTCCTCTTCCTCCTGCAGCCCAGACCAGGCCCTTGCCTCTCCCCTACTCGCTGCATCTCGATCCAGCCACCTCCAAGCCCTCGCCGCATTCCCTGTTCGCCGCCGGCGCGCCCCTCGCCGTCGAACCCCGTCATGTTTGCACCCTTGCTACCCCCTGTAAGCCTCCTTTCACCATCTTCCTTCGTGTAACCCTTCTCTGGTCGTTACTTGATGTATTTTTTTGGTGTTTGCTAACTTCGTCGCCGTTTTGACATTTTGCCGGATTCCGGCCGTGCCGACGTTTGGACCCGACTCTCCAGCGAAGTACTCTGGTCCGTGTGGTCCCGCTGTTCGCTGTTTGGACTCGATCCGTGGCCCGTGCATCCGTCTCGTGTTTTCCGCCGACGTTGCATTCGTGTTTTCCGGTTTGCGAAACCGTCGAGGCAAGTATCCGAATACTTGCTCTAACATGCTAATACAAGATCAAGTCTTGCTATACATTTAATTATCATATTATTTAATATAACCACACAGTTGATGGTAATATTGATATTTTAGTATAACTTAGAATTGACGGATTCAATTATCTTTAACATTGAATCATTATAGTAGCTTCTTGAAATTAATTGGTCTGCTATCAATCCATGCTTTAACAAACTAAACCAATTAGATCGTCCTTGCTTTATTTGTTAGATCATCCATGTGACAATTATTTATGCTTTAGTTTTAATTTCATATAGCTTCATTGCTTTACGTTATTGATATTGCTTTACCCTGTGACTACTGCACTCCAAGGGTGCTTGAACCTGTTAATAAAGATAATACAAAGCACCATTGTGATTAAGTGACTATTATTGCCGTTTACTTTAAACTCTTGCTGCTGTTCATTGTTCGATTGTATACCTGTTGTGAGCACATACTCGATTGCACTACATGTTGACCGGACCTTGCTACATGTGACATATTTACATACTGATGCACCGGACATGATACCCTGTACATACCGACTCAACCTGTTGTACCACGACCTGACTTGTTACATGATCTCATTGCCTAATGCCGACAAACCTGACTTGGGGTCCTCATGGACCACTCCTGTTGTCTATCCAGACAAACCTGACCTGTTACCTGATCCTGTGTCGGCATTAGTCCTTGATTATTGAATACCTGACCTGACATACATAACTTGGGGGTATGGGGAAATCAAAGGTGAAACCGACTTGTAACTCAACAATTCGATACCTGTTCTGATCAGTCTTACGGGCTTGGCCAGCCCCGGAGTGATGATGCCGACATCACTCGCTCATCCTGCTACCTATTACTGCCTAGCGGCACGTCTCGGATATCGCCCCGAGAATCTTGACCGTGGTCCCGGGCACGCACGGGATACTATTGAGTTACATCGACGAGTCACCAATTGATTTCAAAGACTTTAGAGTAGAAACCTGATAGGACAGTTTAGTTACCACTGCACATTACCCTGCACTGTTATTTCATAGTACTGCTTTATTCATGTTCATCCCTGCATTGCTTATTACCATGTTCATATTATATTATTGGTTGACATGACGCGCTGACGTCTGGGTTTTGCATGGCCCAGATTCCTTACCACTGTCGACGACCGAGCAGGAGTACTTCAGCCAGCAGGCTGATTTGTGAGTTCTGTAGTGGTTAGTTCATTTATTGCATTTTATTTCCAGGTGCGATTCCGCATTATGGGACGTACCTTTCTATTATTGTAGTGGATCATTTGCTTCCGCACTTATTGTTTATTGACTCTTGTTATTATGGATTTGGACATGTGTTAGATTAGTTTATTTATCTTGTTCTTGATATCTCTACAGCCGTAATGTGACTGTGGATGGATACTTCCTACCCACAGGTAGCATGGTTGGCTATGTCACGTGCCTAATCTTGCGTACTCTGGGAAGCGGGGCGTGATAACCGGCACTGGCCTGGCTGAAAGATTGGCGAACTTGTAGGGTGTACTTAATCCCGGCTAGTCTTTCCTTTTAGGGTTTGAAGGAAGATTTGACTAAAACAGTGAGAGACATCCTGATTAGATATATTAATAACCAATCTAATCTTGCAAGAGCATACGCTGAGTGTTTTCTTCTCTCTCTCTCCAGGTAGCGACCATGTCACGCCTTAATCAAGATAAAAATACGGATGTATTGATCGAACCCGCTTGTTTTACTGTGCTAGGGAACGTTAGTCCCACTTCAACTTATAATTATAAGACCGAGCAGGAAATAGGGGATTACCAGAATTCCCGTGCCGCCCAAACGAAGAAAGTACATGTTGATGCATCTTCTTCGGGTGTGTTCATTATAGAAAACTGTTAGTTATATGTATGCCCTAGAGGCCATTACTGTACATTGGATGTATATTGTAGTGGATGCTGGGACATATATAGGGAGGACTTTCTTGCTCGACATGATAGTATGCTATCTGGTTGATCTTTACCTTAACGTGTACACTGATTGTCTCTCTGTTACATGTTGGTAAAGCCCTTAGGATGTGTACTTGACTACCTGGACTATGATGCGGATCATACTAGTGGGGACATGGTAGTCCATAAGTACATCCTTCAAAGTCCCTAGTCGTGGGTGTATCGAGACGGGGCATCGATATACCAGAGTAGACTAGCGTATACCTTCTCGACCCATACAGATGGGTGATGGATGATCCCATATCCATTGGCGTTTGACATCAGAGATGATATACGGGTGCTCAGTGGAGACTGGGTACACTGGACGGACTCGCCGAGAACTCCCAGATGGTATTATACCTTACGTCAGATGGCAGTTCTCTGGTGACACTGGTACAGAGTAGTCTGTTGACCCGAGATCGTCATAGAGTATTGTGTGGTTCCCACTGTGCTTTGATTTCCACCTTACCACGTCCAAGAGGGCGTGCAAAACGGTGGTTTTTGGGTACAGTCCCGAATCACATGGAGGCAATGAGCGATAGGAGGGGATTCGTCTCTCCCGGTATAGGGAGTTGATGTTGCGCTGTGTTCGATTGGCTGTAACCGGAAATCCCTGGCCAGGGTTGCTGAGATTTGCTGGTAAGTGTTATCAGTAGTTTCTCAAACTGTTATAGACCTCATATCGACACGACTTATCGAGCTATTGGGGTCTGACGTTTACCACCCCTAGGCGAGATATGCGACATATCAGACGATCAGACCGGACTGTACGGTAAGTGTTACTGGTTGGATTCACAGGAGTGTGAGCGGGATTGCTCGTCGATCTTCTGATCGCTCAATACCCGGGTGGCCGTTACGTTTAGCAGATCGCTTGCGGCTTGTGGGTGTTTGATATGATCATCACCTGCTGCCGGCGTATTGACGAGTCTTTGGAGTCCTACACAGAGGTTTCCTGGCTCAAGCGAAACGAAATAGGAGCGCATATGAGATATGTGCAGGACCGAGAATGATACCAGTATGTGATACTGTATTCGATTCTCGCGATTTATGACATTGATCGGTTATATGCGATATAGCCGGGTTATCGGATCAAGTGTTGATTCGATAAGTTGTTACTGTTGATACTAGTCGGTTATATGCGATATGACCGGTTCATTAAATCAAGTGTTGATTTAATGATTTAATGTATAATTATATATTTGATATGTTACTTTGCATTAACTAGTATCGGTTCACTTTAAATGGATTTTCTCACTTGGATTGTGCACATTGTATATGTGATATACTTTTGTACACAAGTTTGTATCATGTTTGATGATACATGCTCACTAGGGTTTGTGTAAAGATTAAACCATGGTTGTGTAATGGTTAGGGTTTTCATTTTCTTATTCATTTATTTATTTATTTCATTTATTTTATTTTGGAAAAGAAAAAGAGAAAATGGTGGCTTTCTTTGTTCTTTGCTTGAAGCTTCTTGAAGCTTCAAAGCATCTTTGACTAAGTGACCATTTTGTTTTCATGCTTAACCCTAACCCTTTAACTAACCTTAGTTTATTCTCTACACTTGACCATGGTTGCCATATGATAAGTATTCACATTATTTTCTATTTTTAGAAAAACTTATCATAACGTAATATTCATCTTCTTCTTCTTCACATGAAGAAACCTTGCTCCATTAATGGCAACTTGAGCAAATGAGTGAGAAATCCAATTCTAAAGTGAACCCACCTCCTATTTCTTCATCCTCTACCTCTTGCCAAGTAGTATAGGGTGTTTTCTTCACAAGTTTCATGACTTGGTGAAGTGGGAGCTTGATCTTGTGATGCCTCGACGTAGATCATCTTCGGCACCGAAGTCGACGACCTAGCCCGCCCATTTTTCCGATGAAGCCGACGCTAGAGCCCGGGATTCGATTTGGACAGCGAGGAGACTTCATTGCGGAGCTATGGAGGTGGAGGACCGGATCTACAAAGGATGTATTTCCGTTCTTTTAGTTAAGTTGTTAACTATTCGCATTTGTTTCGCCTAAAATTCTAGTTAACGATCCGTGTTAGGGTTTCTCGGCACTTGTAAAATTTGAAATTGGCATGGTTGATGCCTTGTGAGAACTCATTAGTGTGCCTAGGAACCCTACAGTGGTATCAGAGCCTTAGGCGATGCGTAGACGGAGTTTGAAGTCCGATTAAACCGAAACCCTAACACAAATTTGCTCTCTGGATTTTTTCCAAAAATTGGGTTTTTTCCAGATTAAAAATATGCAGAAAATTCAGCAGGAAATTCTAAGAATTACGGTGCAAAAATTACCTAATGATCTTTCTAAAGTGCGGCGGAACCGCGGCATTAGCGTGCTAATGCGGCTGTTCCGCGGCCATTTTGTCTCTTCTCTCATTAAATTTTGCACAGTAATTCCTATTTTGCAGTGCTGGTTTTCCTGGGATATTTTTTTTTTCTGAACTCAAGAGTTGAGTTTTCTGGGTTGTATTGGGGACTCGGTGTTTCGATCGGATTGTCTAATTTTGTCTATGTGGCTTTCCGGATATTTTAGAATATTTTAAAAAGTTCGACCGGATAAAAATACCCAACTTTTCCCCTGTCGGGAAATTTCCAAGTGTTGGATCTTTCCGTGGTTTAATAACGTTCTAAGTAGTGCAAGTAACGCGATGGTTCCTCTAGAAGACAACAAACCTTAACTCGATTATGTGACCGTCTTGAACTGCCCTTTGAACCTTAGGGTTTGGGGCAGTACGGCGTGCCACATGTGAGGCGTTGGCTTGACCCTTCTACGGCTGGACCGTTGGTACTGAGGCATGAACTGGATGTTTTAAACTTGTTTCATGTGTTGATCTGTTTCGGGAAAACTTGGGTGTTTGACTGTTCGATCGAAAAGTTTAGCATTTTCTATTTATCCGGAATGTGATACAATACTTAGAATCCATAAGTAGTTATGAGATAACTGAATGAATGTTATAAACATAGCAGTTTAGTCTCACTTGATCGGTTGCCACGGAATTTTGATGTGATCAAAAGTCCGTCGCAATCACGTAGCGTACGCGGATACTCGCTGGATAAACTTAATAGACAGCTACATCCCTTAGCCCCGACCAAGTGACTGTAGGAGAACCCCGTCGCCGAAAGCATCCATCTGGGTGCTCGCGGCAGCGGTGTTCCGCTTTGGTGCACTTCGTCGACGGCATCGGGGGTGCGGCCGTCTACTGAAGTTTGCGACGAGCATTCGATCAGGATGTCGGGAATCTTGTTGAATTGCCCGACTTGATATTGAAAAGTGTTTTCGATAATGAGACTAAAATGCGGGGTTTATAATTGTTAGGCATGCGATGTCTAAAGAATTCATATGATTAGGCATGCGATGTCTAAAGAGATTGCGGATTCCAACTGTTGTAGTTTTACACTTTCTTTTCTGTGACCGTAAGTGTAATATGTGATATCGCCGGTTTCGTTGCTATATGCCAACTACAATTGGGATGCGCATATTTACTTACGTTGATGACATGTGATGTTATGTGTTGCTGGATATGTTATATTGGATCGTCGTGTTTGAATAGCCGGGGTTTTTTATGTGAGATGAGTGTTTTTCATTTTCATTCATGTAAAAACTTGTATGTAATATTCTTTTATTGGGGCACTTCCAGGTTGCGGATGTTGTCACCATTTGTATATTATTTACTTTTCCGCACTAGGATAGACCCAAGGAGGGGAGCACAAGTAACCGGGTTCTGGAGTCCAGTGGGAGACCAACTCGAGGAGTCGAGTCCGGGTCTCCTAACTCCAGAATTGGTAGGGTTGCTTGCCGCTCTCGTAGGGGGTCTAGGGGTGTGGGTTTGGCTATTCATCGCGACCGTGGAATCCGTGTTTTATACTGGCTCGTATTGAAAACACGGACGTCCTAGTATATCCAATATTTCATATGATTCTTCTGCTGCGATATCTGTGATGTGATCATGTGATGTTCTGTGATAGATACAATATATAGTATATATGATATATTATATAGATGTTACTTATGTTTTACACCCGCGCTAGCCCTGCCCCGCTCTGCTGTTAGTTACCTAACCTAACGGTGCACGAGGGGACATCGAGGCGAATGCGGATGGCATAAGTGTACGTCGTATTTATCTGAGATGTTTAGGTTAATAAATGATGGGACTTCATTAATGAGATTAATAAAATAAAAGAAACCTAAAGATGTTGTAGAATCGAATTTCAAAATAAAACAGGTAGCTACAGTTCTTGCTTTGCACAGAGGTATATGTGATATATCCTGCACCTTATTCGATGAGGAAAGGACCGAGATCCCTTCACCGGGAGTGACTCCTTTAGCAATAACTGGCCGATGCTACAACTCTCGGTTTGTTTTTGATTGCTTCTATAGTTTCTGCTTTGCACAGTGATATATATGATATATCCCGCACCTCATTCGACGAGGAAAGGACTGACGATCCCTTCACCGGGAGTGACTCCTTTAGCAAAACTAGAAAAGCCTAAAAAACACTCCATTTTAAAATCATTTGATTCTACAACGATATCAAGTTCATTACGCAATAGGTTCTAAAAAAAAAACCTGTCGTAGCCCTCCGTCATTTCAGATAAGTTGTATATAGTATTCGTGCTGCATTTGTTGGCTTTCGTCAAGGTGCAGTGTGCGGTAGCTATATGCTGCTTATCTGCTGCATACGATGCGATTGGATTAGGGTAGTCGTGCGGCTTTGTTGGCTTTCGTCAAGGGTCGTGCGGGTGGGTTTAATTCAATCAAGAAATGTACGGGTTGAACTTGACTAGCGGGCTATGGTTTGTTGGCTTTCGTCAAGGTCATAGCACGTTAGGGGCAAAATATTATCGGGAATTTCAAGTGTTGAAATTTGCAATGAGATTGCATACCTTCTATGAGATAGTTGGATCCCGATACCCGCTGCGAGTAAGAGTTACTCCTGGGAGAGTTTTACACATTACAATTAGCCGATCAAGTAGGTGTCTAGAAAGGTGTCAACGGGGTTACGCCTCTGGGAAAATGAGGTTTACATTAATTAGGTTCGTGCGAAAGCACGTGGGACCTCCCTCAAAGTACCGACACTGGCCTGGCTGAAAGATTGGCGAACTTGTAGTGTGTAATTAATCCCGGCTAGTCTTTCCTTTTTGGGTTTGAAGGAAGATTTGATAAAAACAGTGGGAGCCATCCTGATTAGATAAAATATATAACCAATCTATTCTTGCAAGAGCGCACGCTGAGTGTTTTCTTCTCTCTCTCTCCAGGTAGCGACCATATCACGCCTTAATCAAGATAATAATACGGATTTATTGACCGAACCCGCTTGTTATACTGAGCTGGGGAACGTTGGTCCCGCTCCAACTTATAATTGTTATAAGACAGAGCAGGAAATTGGGGAATACCAGATTTCCCGTGCCGCCCAAACGAAGAAAGTGCATATGATGCATCTCCTTTGGGTGTGTTCATTACAAAGAACTGTTTCTCAAATGTCCTCTACGTCCTGGGTATTTGATACCGGATCAGGATCCCAGATATGTAATCTGTTACATAGGGCTACAGATAGGTAGAGAACTGAGAACGGGTGATAAGTTTCATGAGGCAGAAAACGGGGCAAGTGTTGCATCCAAGTCTGTTGGTCACTGTCACCCTGTATTACCAATACATTGATTCTGAACGAATGTTATTAGATACCGTACCTGATATACAAAATCATATCAGTCTCTTTATAAGTAAAGAAATGATAAAATTTTGTATTGTTGGATAATGTTTTGAACATTTCCTATATCAAAAGTTGATCGGTTCAGGCACGTTATCTAAAAGCGTTGATATTCTAAATCAAACTACAGTTCTTGGTATACAGAACACACACAAGAGGAAGAGTTCAGAAATGAACGGATTCTTCTTGAGGCATTGTAGACTAGGTCATATCAATGCGACCCGACTGGCTGAAGTTGCACATAGATGCATATTTAAATCAGTTTGAATTTACATCTTGTGAAACTTGCCATTCATGTCACAAAGATAAGATGATCATAGCTCTGTTTATTGGAAACAGAGAAAGAGATAGTGAACTCTTGGGACCGATACATGATAATGTATGTAAGGTCTCCTGTCTACACATGCCAGGACTGGTTCTTTATACTTCATTACGTTCTCTGATAATCTCTCAAGATTCAGACATATGTTCATGTTGAAACACAAGTCCGAACATTTTGAGATATTCACAGAATATAAGTTAGAAGTAGAGAACCAAAATACGGGTATAAGTATTATGTCCTTTGATGAGATCAAGGAGGAGAATACTTGAGCACGGAATTCCTGGATTATTCTAAAGGTGAATGAGATTCTCTCTCAGCATTACTCCTCCGTATACACCATAGCACGATGGTGTATCGGGGCGGAGCAATAACACCCTATATGATAAGGTGTGCTCTATGATGAGTACTACTGAGTTACCTATTTTCTTTTGGGAGTTATGCACTTGAGAAGCTGCATACCTATTGAAAAGGGTTCAGATCAAATCAGTTGCCTACCACTTCATATGTGATATGGAAAGGGAAGAGCCCATATCTTAAGTTAGTTAAGATTTGGGGTTGTCCAGCCTATGTCTGAAAAGAAAAATCTGGACAAGCTCGAGGCAAGGTCTGTAATGTAGAACTGGAAAGGTTCCAGCTATACAAACTACAGCAGATGATTTGATAAAACCAAAGGATTCAATAGTTACCAACGAACCTGAGCCTCTTCGCCGATCTAGTAGGGTTCCTCACCCACCTGAGAGATACTTCGGTTTCTCTATGACAGTGGGAGCGAGGATTGCATCATGAGATGATGACCCAACTAGTTTCGAGCTGGCCATCAGGAGTAAGACTCTGTAAGAATGGCTGGATGCTTAGCGATCTGAGATGGAATCCTTATACACCAACAAAGTATGGACTTTGGTTGCTATATCTGAAGGGTTAAATCCCCATCAGGAGCAAGTATATCTTGAGAAGATTACTTGGTGTACTTGGAAAAGTTGAGACTTTCAAAGCTAGACTTGTTAAAGGTTTGCATCATTGACCAGGTGTGGATTATGTTGAAACCTTTTCTAAGGATCTATGCTTAAGTCCATCCAGATCCTACTTGCCACGGCTACATACCATGACTACGATATCTGGTGGTTGGGTGTCTTGACTGCTTTTCTAAAATGATGTTTTAGAAGAGAACGTCTGTAAGTACACAGCCAGAAGGCTTCGTAGACAGTGGGAGCAGCGGAAACGTGTACAAGATGCTTTATAAGATAAAGCAGGCATCGCGGAGTTGGAACGTCTGTTTTGATGAAGTAGTTAAAGAGTTTGACATCATCAAAATGGTAGATGAACCTTGTATAAACAAAAAGGTAGTAGGGAGTATGGTGACGATCCTCGTAGAGTACGTGGATGACATACTCTTGATAAGAAAGGAATTTCCTATGCTACGCTCGGTCAATCTCCGCTTATCACAATGATTCTCCACGTAGGATCAAAGTGATACCTATTAAATCCTCGGTTTTGGATCTATGAGATAGATCTAAATGGATGTTAGGATACTCACTAGTTGTAGTGAGATGGTATCAATCGATCCTGGGGAGAATCACTGGAAAGGTTCCAGGGTGATAAAGATGACTGAATGTCAGTCACAGGCATTGTCTTTACCCTCAGTAAAGGGACGGTATGTTGGAAGAGTTCCAAGCTAAATACCGTGGCATACTAGACGATAATGGCTGGATACATCGCTACTAAAGATGCTACCAAAGAGGCTGTTTGGGTGTATATTGGTTCATGAGATGAACTACGTTCCTACCATTGTGAGATAATGGAGTTGTGGCTTATGCCAAGGAACGCCGGTCCCATCAGTGATCCAGACATATTCTAAGGCAGTGTCCCCTGATCATGGAGATGGTTGATCTCCAGGGTGATCGAGGTTAGGAGAGCAGAATCAGAGGATAACACGGCGGATCCACTCACGAAGGCCAATTCCCAGAGAGAGACTTTTAAGGGATGGTTGAGTATGAGATACTACAACCACTGCTACAGATGGCCCTAGTGCAAGTGGGAGATTGTTAGTTATATGTATGCCCTAGAGGCCATTACTGTACATTGGATGTATATTGTAGTGGATGCTGGGACATATATAGGGAGGACTTTCTTGCTCGACATGATAGTATGCTATCTGGTTGATCTTTACCTTAACGTGTACACTGATTGTCTCTCTGTTACATGTTGGTAAAGCCCTTAGGATGTGTACTTGACTACCTGGACTATGATGCGGATCATACTAGTGGGGACATGGTAGTCCATAAGTACATCCTTCAAAGTCCCTAGTCGTGGGTGTATCGAGACGGGGCATCGATATACCAGAGTAGACTAGCGTATACCTTCTCGACCCATACAGATGGACGATGGATGATCCCATATCCATTGGCGTTTGACATCAGAGATGATATACGGGTGCTCAGTGGAGACTGGGTACACTGGACGGACTCGCCGAGAACTCCCAGATGGTATTATACCTTACGTCAGATGGCAGTTCTCTGGTGACACTGGTACAGAGTAGTCTGTTGACCCGAGATCGTCATAGAGTATTGTGTGGTTCCCACTGTGCTTTGATTTCCACCTTACCACGTCCAAGAGGGCGTGCAAAACGGTGGTTTTTGGGTACAGTCCCGAATCACATGGAGGCAATGAGCGATAGGAGGGGATTCGTCTCTCCCGGTATAGGGAGTTGATGTTGCGCTGTGTTCGATTGGCTGTAACCGGAAATCCCTGGCCAGGGTTGCTGAGATTTGCTGGTAAGTGTTACCAGTAGTTTCTCGAACTGTTATAGATCTCATATCGAGACGACTTATCGAGCTATTGGGGTCTGACGTTTACCACCCCTAGGCGAGATATGCGACATATCAGACGATCAGACCGGACTGTACGGTAAGTGTTACTGGTTGGATTCACAGGAGTGTGAGCGGGCTTGCTCGTCGATCTTCTGATCGCTCAATACCCGGGTGGCCGTTACGTTTAGCAGACTGCTTGCGGCTTGTGGGTGTTTGATATGATCATCACCTGCTGCCGGCGTATTGACGAGTCTTTGGAGTCCTACACAGAGGTTTCCTGGCTCAAGCGAAACGAAATAGGAGCGCATATGAGATATGTGCGGGACCGAGAATGATACCAGTATGTGATACTGTATTCGATTATCGCGATTTGTGACATTGATCGGTTATATGCGATATAGCCGGGTTATCGGATCAAGTGTTGATTCGATAAGTTGTTACTGTTGATACTAGTCGGTTATATGCGATATGACCGGATCATTAAATCAAGTGTTGATTTAATGATTTAATGTATAATTATATATTTGATATGTTACTTTGCATTAACTAGTATCGGTTCACTTTAAATGGATTTTCTCACTTGGATTGTGCACATTGTATATGTGATATACTTTTGTACACAAGTTTGTATCATGTTTGATGATACATGCTCACTAGGGTTTGTGTAAAGATTAAACCATGGTTGTGTAATGGTTAGGGTTTTCATTTTCTTATTCATTTATTTATTTATTTCATTTATTTTATTTTGGAAAAGAAAAAGAGAAAATGGTGGCTTTCTTTGTTCTTTGCTTGAAGCTTCAAAGCATTTTTGACTAAGTGACCATTTTGTCTTCATGCTTAACCCTAACCCTTTAACTAACCTTAGTTTATTCTCTACACTTGACCATGGTTGCCATATGATAAGTATTCACATTATTTTCTATTTTTAGAAAAACTTATCATAACATAATATTCATCATCTTCTTCTTCTTCTTCTTCACATGAAGAAACCTTGCTCCATCAATGGCAACTTGAGCAAATGAGTGAGAAATCCAATTCTAAAGTGAACCCACCTCCTATTTCTTCATCCTCTACCTCTTTCCAAGTAGTATAGGGTGTTTTCTTCACAAGTTTAATGACTTGGTGAAGTGGGAGCTTGATCTTGTGATGCCTCGACGTAGATCATCTTCGGCACCGAAGTCGACGACCTAGCCCGCCCATTTTTCCGATGAAGCCGACGCTAGAGCCCGGGATTCGATTTGGACAGTGAGGAGACTTCATTGCGGAGCTATGGAGGTGGAGGACCTGATCTACAAAGGTTGTATTTCCGTTCTTTTAGTTAAGTTGTTAACTATTCGCATTTGTTTCGCCTAAAATTCTAGTTAACGATCCGTGTTAGGGTTTCTCGGCACTTGTAAAATTTGAAATTGGCATGGTTGATGCCTTGTGAGAACTCATTAGTGTGCCTAGGAACCCTACAAAAACTGTTTCTCAGTATCCTTTACGTCCTGGGTATGAGATACCGGATCAGGATCTCGCATATGTAATATGTTACATGGGCTACAGATAAGTAGAGAACTGAGAACGGGTGTTAAGTTTCAAGAGTTGGAAAAGATGCAATTGTTGCAAGCCAAGTATGTTGGCAGTTATCACCCTGTATTACCAGAATACATTGATTCTGAACGAATGTTATTAGATACCGAACCTGATATACAACATCATAATAGTCTCTTTATTTAGTAAAGAAGGATATAATTTTGTATTGTTGGTTAAAGTTTTGAACATTTCCTATATCAAGAGTTGATCGGTTCAGGTACGTTATCTAAAAGCATATACGTTCTAAATCAAACCACAGTTCTTAATGTACAGAACACACACAAGAGGAAGAGTTCAGAAATGAATGAATCCTTCTTGAGGCATTGTAGACTAGGTCATATCAATGCGACCCGACTAGCTAAGTTACATTTAGATGCATATTTAAATTTGTTTGAATTTACATCTTATGAAACTTGCCAGTCATGTCACAAAGATAAGATGACCATAGCTTTGTTTATTGGAAACAGAGAAAGAGTTAGTGAACTCTTGGGATTGATACATGATGATGTATGTAAGGTCCCCTGTCTATACATGCCAGGACCGGTTCTTTATACTTCATTACATTCACTGATTATCTCTCAAGGTCCGGACATATGTTCCTGTTGAAACACAAGTCTGAACCTTTTGAGAAATTCAATGAATATGAGTTAGAAGTAGAGAACCAAAAATGGGTATAAGTATTATGTCCTTTGATGAGATCAAGGAGGAGAATACTTGAGCACGGAATTCCTGGACTATTCTAAAGGAGAATGAGATTCTCTCTTAGCATTACTCCTCCGTATATACCACAACACGTCGGTGTATCGGGGCGGAGCAATCTCACCCTATTAGATATGGTGCGCTCTATGATGAGTACTACTGAGTTTCCTATTTTTTTGGGAGTTATGCACTTGAGAAGCTGCATACCTATTGAATAGGGTTCCAATCAAATCAGAAGCCAACCACTCCATATGTGATATGGAATGGGAAGAGCCCATATCTTGAGTATGTTAAGATTTGGGGTTGTCCGGCCTATGTTTAAAAGCATAATCCAGAAAAGCTCGAGGCAAGGTCAGTTCTGTTGTTGGATATCCCAAGCATTCGCAAGGGAATATCTTCTACCAAACTGAGGAACAAAAGATGTTTTGTTTTCTCAGCATGCCACCTTTGTGAAAGGGAATTTCTTGTGAAGAAATTAGTGGTCATGAGGTAGAACTGGAACGAACTGCAGCTGATGATTTGGTAAACCCGAAGGATTCAATAGTTTCTAGCGAACCTCAGCCTCTCCACCGATCTAGTAGGGTTCCTCATCCACCTGAGAGATACTTCGGTTTCTCTATGACAGTGGGAGCGAGGATTGCATCATGAGATGATGACCCAACTAGTTTCGAGTAGGCCATCAGGAGTAGGGACTCTGTGAGAATGGCTGGATGCTTAGCGATCTGAGATGGAATCCTTATACACCAACAAAGTATGGACTTTGGTTGCTTTATCTGAAGGGTTAAATCCCCATCAGGAGCAAGTATATCTTGAGAAGATTACTTGGTGTACATGGAAAAGTTGAGACTTTCAAAGCTATGCTTAAGTCCATCCAGATCCTACTTGCTATTGCTACATACCATAACTACGATTTTTGGCGGTTGGGTGTCATGACAGCTTTTCTAAATGATGATTAAGAAGAGAGCGTCTATAAGTACGCGGCCAGAGGGCTTTGTAGACAATGGGAGTAGCGGAAACGTGTGCAATTTGTTTTATGGGATAAATCAGGCATCGCGGAGTTGGAACGTCTGTTTTGATGTGGTAGTCAAAGAGTTTGACTTCGTCAAAATGTTAGATGAACCTTGTATATACAAAAAGGTAGTAGGGAGTATGGTGGTGATCCTCGTATTATACGTGGATGACATACTCTTGATAGGGAAGGAGTTTCCTATGCTACGCTCGGTCAATCTCCTCTTATCATAAGGATTCTCTATATAGGATCAAGGTGATACCTCCTAAATCCTAGGTTTTATATCTATGAGATAGATCTAATTGGATGTTAGGATTCTTACTAGTTGTAGTGAGATGGTATCAATCGATCCTGAGGAGAATCAGTGGAATGATTCCAGGGTGGTAAGGTCGTCTGAATGTCAGTCACAGACATTGTCTTTACCCTCAGTGGAGGGACGGTATGTTGGAAGAGCTCCAAACTAGATACCGTGACATACTAGAAGATTAATGGCAGGATAAATCACTACCAAGGATACTACCAAAGAAATAGTCTGGATGCACACTAGTTCATGAGATGAACTTCGTTCCTACCATTGTGTGACAATGGAGTTTTGGCTTTTGCCAAGGAAACCCCGTCCCATCTGTGATCCAGACATATTCTAAGGCAGTATCACCTGATCATGGAGATGGTTGATCTCCAGGAAGATCGAGGTTAGGAGAGTAGACACAGAGGACAACAACGCGAATCCACTCACAAAGGCCTATTTCCCAGTAGAGACTTTTATGGGATAGTTGAGTATGAGATACTTCAACCACAGCTGATTGTTGGGTATGCGATACCACAACAGATGGCCCTAGTGCAAGTAGGAGATTGTTAGTTATATGTATCTCCTAGAGGCGATTACTATACATACGATGTATATTTTAGTGGATGCTTGGACATATATAGTTAGGACTTTCTTGTTCGACATGATAGTATGCTATCTGGTTGCTCTTTATCTTAACATGTACTCTGATTGTCTCTATGTTACATGTTGATAAAGCCCTTAGGATGAGTACTTGACTACCATGACTATGATGCAGATCATACTAGGGGGACAGTGTAGTCGCTAAGTATATCCTTCAAATGTTCCTAGTCGTAGGTGTATCGAGACAGGGCATCGATATACCAGAGTAGACTAGCGTATGCGCTTCTTGACCCATATGATGGGCGATGGATGATCCCATATCCATTGGTGTTTGACATCAGAGAAGGTATACGGGTGCTCAGTGGAGACTGGGTACACTGGACGGACTCGCCGAGAACTCCCAGATGGTATTATACCTCACGTCAGATGGCAGTTCTCTGGTGACACTGGTACAGGTTAGTTTATAGACCCGAGATCGTCATAGAGTCTTGTGTGATTCCCACTGTGCTTTGATTTCCATCATACCACGTCCAAGAGGGCGTGCAAAATGGTGGCTTTTGGGTACAGTCCCGAATCACATGGAGGCAATGAGCGATAGGAGGGGTTTCGTCTCTCCCGATATAGGGAGTTGATGTTGCGCCGTGTTCGATTGGCTATAACTGGAAATCCCTGGCCAGGGTTGCTGAGATTTACTGGTAAGTGTTATCAGTAGTTTCTCGAACTGTTAAGGACCTCATATCGACATGACTTATCAAGCTACCGGGGTCTGACGTTTACCACCCCCAGGCGAGATATGCGACATATCAGACGAAGAGACCGGACTGTACGGGAGTGTTACTGATTGGATTCGCAGGAGAATGTACAGGCTTCCTTGTTGATCTTCTGATCGCTCAATACCTGGGTGGCTGTTACGTTTAGCTGACCGCTTGCAGCTTGTGGGTGTTAGATATGATCATCACCTACTGCCGGCGTATTGACGATTCTTCAGAGTCCTACACAGAGGTTTCCTGGCTCAGGCAAAACGGAGTAGGATCACATATGTGATATGTGCGGGACCGAGAACAATACATGTATGTGATACCGTATTAGATTCTCACGATATATGATATCGGCCGGGTATATGAGATATAGCCGGGTCATCGGATCAAGTGTTGATTCGATGAACTGATAAAGATTATATTAGTCGGTTATTTGTGAAATAGCCGGATTATCGGATCAAGTGTTGATTCGATAATTTAATGTATAATTATATATTTGATATATTATATTATATTGACTAATATTAGCTCACATAAATATTCTTTTTCTCACTTGGATAATACATTGATATATATGCGATATATGTTAATTGTATTATTTTATTTTGTTACAATAAATATTACATATGTGATATATAATATTGGAACAAGTTAGGGTTACAAATGCAACATGCTTTGTGGAGTTTAAATGTGGTTAGGGTTTGGATTAGGGTTAAGCTTGCATGAAACTTTCAAGAAGCTTCTTGAAGCTTTGACATTGACTTGTGATATTTTATGAAGATATTTCCTTAACCCAACCCAAACCCTTTGCCATAGTTATTTCTCTATATGGGTTAAGTCTTCATTCTTAACCCATGGTTGCATTTTTAACCTCACACAAGTTTTCATTGTTCATCACAAAAGGATTTTGCTTCTTCTTCTTCCTTCATCTTGCTTGAAAAAGCTTTCTAGCTTTTTGACATGTGATGAAAATGAGTGAGAAATTGAAAACTAATGAGAGCTAAATTCCTATTTCATCATCCTCATCTATTCTAGCCGCTTAGATTAGGGTGTTTGCTTTGCTAATATTTGATTAGCAAAGCAAGATGGTTTGAGTTTCTTCAAGGTAGATCATCTTAGTTATTGAAGATCGGAAGCAAGATTGCATCTTTCTCTTCATGGAGCCTCTCTAGAGTCCGGGTACTTGATGATCGCAGCAAAGGGACCTCAACACGGAGCTTATGAAGTGAAAGAACGGACCACAAAGGTTGTAATCCCAAACTCTTAGAAGTAATCTTAGAAGTAAAGTTGTTTACTTGCTTAATGTTTCGCTTAATCTCTAGTCTAAGATCTTTGTTAGGGTTGTTCGGCACATGAAAAATTTGAAGTTGGCATGGTTGATGCCTTGTAGAACCTTATTCTAGTGCCTAGTAACCCTACAAAACCAAGTGGCCAAACCGACCTTAAGGGGCAGGAGGCCGAATGTTGTGGTCGCCAAAGCATCCCACCCCAAATGCAAATCTGTGTTCGAACGGCTCTCCGCCGTTCCGACTGGGGGCAAGGCCGTCAACACCAATGGAGCTGTTAGTGTATATGACCTAGAGGCCATTACTGTATCATACTAGTTTGTATATTACTTAATGGAAGCTTGGGATATTCACAGTTGTATAGACAATCTTGCTCAAAATGGTAGTATGCTACTTGGTTTGTTTCTACTTTAATATGTACATGTGTTTCTTTCAGTATATCACCTATACACATTAGTGGAGCCCTTAGGATCTTTGCTTGATTACCAGCGTTGTGATGGCAGTCACACTCGTGGGGGCTGGGTAATCTACAAGCACATCCTTATACAGGTCCCTAGTCGTAGGACTATCGAGACAGGGCATCGATACTCCGGAGTAGACTAGCGTATGCGCTTCTCATCCCAGCAGGGGAGACGGTCTATCCCACAGCCGTCAGTACGTCGTACTTGAGATAGTATGCGGGTGCTCGTTAGGTTACGAGTACACTGGACAGGACTCGTCGGGAACTGATGGTTGGTACTATACCTATCGTTAGTTATCAGTTCCCAGGTGACATGAGTACAGCTTAGTCCGCTGACTTGACACTGTCACTTCGCCTCGAGTGTGTTCCAACTGTACTTTGATTACTACCCTACCACGGCTCAAAGGAGTCGTGCAAACAGGTAGTAGTTGGGTACAGTCCCGAAGCACTTGGAGGCAGTGACGGTTAGACAGGACTCGTCTCTCCCGGTATTGGGAGTTGATATCGCGCTGTGTCAAGGAGAGCCATTACACACAGTCGTCCCTGGCCAGGGCAAGCGAGATGCACTGGTAGGTTTCCAGTGTTGTCTCAGGTTGTTCTGGGCTACACTCCGACACGACTTGTACCGCTATTAGAGGACTGACGTTTACCGCCCCCTAGGCCCGCCATGCGATATTCTCAGATGAACAGACCGGAATGTACGGAGACTGTCACATTCAAGCTCAGTAGGAGTTCAGATCGGTTTCACCTCGTTAGTCTTCTTATCGGCATCTACCTGGGGGCTGTTACGCACAGCTAGTGCTGCTTGTGGTCTGTGGTTAAACCCACTGCCAGCGTAGTGTCGAGTCTTTAGAGTCCCACACAGAGAGCTATTCGCCTTTAGGCAAAAGAGTAGAGATCGCATGGTTTTGCGACAGGGTTCGGTCACATCCGTGCACTTGTGCACGTTTGGTGTCCGGACAGTTATTACTAGCGGGCTTTGGTTTAAGCCAGATCCTAGTATACGTTTTGGGATTGGTTTTATCTTGTTTGTATTCGTGTTCCTCGGAATGCAGATGCGGGTGTGTATGCACGGTTGACAGAGACAGAGGCAGAGGATTCTCATTAGGGTTGTTGACTATTGACTTTTGCTAAACCCTAATGAGAATTAGAAATATGATTAATAATAATATTAATTAAGTATTATTGTGCCATGGTTGGGTTGAAAGGTTGACTTTGTTGACTTGTTGACTTTGTTGACTAGGTTGGACTTGTTGACCATCATCATGACAATGGCTATCATTTCATGGCATTGACCTTTGCTTGCTTGTTTTGTTCACAAATTGCATTTAATGCATGAAATGATATTGCCATTTGATATGATAACAACCATTACATAATACTCAATTATTATTATTTGTTATGATTATTTTGGATTATGAGAGCAAGGGTGGAAAAGGTCTTGCTCATTCTATCATTCTCATTCTCTCTCATCCTCAAGCTCTCCCTCTTCCTCTTGCTCTCTCTAGCTCAAGGAAACTCCCTCTCATGAGTTGAGAACTATTTCCTTGGAGATAAAAACCCAAAACACTTCTCTACTCATCCTAGTATATAAGGTTTAGCAAACCAAGTGTTCTAGTTTCCTCTAGATTGAGGTTGGAGTCAAAGGTAGAAGCTTTTGGGTGGATCCATCTTCAGCACATGGAGACGACGAGGAGAGAACCATCCGACCACCACAAGGAGTCGAAGAGAAGGAGTTCAAGTTAAGGTATAACCCCCTAACCGAGTAGGTAAAACTCCTAGTTAGGTTGTTAGATAGTTAGTTTAACAAAGATCCGTTTTTGAGTCCATGTTACCCCGCCGTAGAAAATCGTTTTTCACCATTTCCGTAACCCCAAAGAACCGGGGACGGGTAACGTGGACTTACAGTGGTATCAGAGCCTAGTTAAACACTATCTAACATGTTAGCAAAGTAACTAGAAGTTCGATCGGAGAAAAAACCGCAAAACACCCCGAAAATATCAACTTTCTGCAGATTTTGTTTTCTGTTCAAAAAATAATAAATCATATACTAAAAATCGGCTCAGGGTTTTTAAAACACACCAAAGAAAAATGGTCCAGTGAATCAGTCAAAGCGCCGCGGAACCGCGGCAGGAGCGTGCTCCCGCCGCGGAACCGCGGCAGGAGCGTGCTCCCGCCGCGGATCCGTGGTCGAGTTGACTCGGTCGTGGGCAATTTTTCCTGCAGTGTGTTCAGTGGGGTGTTTTCGGATTTTTACAATGTGTTTTTTCTGCCCAGATTTTCCAGAAAGCAAAATTTGTTTTTGGGGTTTAAAAATCCGTATTTTGATCGAACTTCTAAAGACTTTAGCTAACGGGTTATATCTGTGATGTGATATATGTATTGAACATCTGCTAATCGCTATACATCGATTAGTGGGGGTTATACGTATCTGTGATCTGTAATATTGATGGTATGTGTATATGAATTCATTGGATTGTCGCGGATGAATAGCCGGGGGGTTGTGAGATGAGAGTTTTCTTTATCTTTCAATTCATGTAATTTTTAATTGATGTAATATTATTTATTTGGCCGCACATCCGGGATGAGGTTGTAGCCACCATTGTATAATTTCTTTTACTTTTTTTGCTCCTAGGATAGACCCAAGGAGGGGTGCACAAACTACCGGGTACCTCGAAGTGCCGAGTGGCCTACTCACGTTGTTGAGGGAGGTTGCTTCACTTCGGGTATTTGGCGGGTAGTTTGCCGCACACGTAGGGGTCTAGGGTGGGGTATTGGCTATTCACCGCGACCGTGTAATCCGCCTTTCGTTACAGGCTCGTTCGGAATGCGGATTCCTAGTATATCCAATGTGTTCATCTGTGATCTGGAATGGCTATCATCACATCTGACGAATATATATATCTATATATGATATCTATTTAGGCGTTGCTTATGTTTTGCATCCGCGCTAGTCCAGCCCCCGCTCTATCGTTAGTTAAGTAACCTAACGGGTAATGACGGGGCCCCGTGGCGAATGCGGATGGCATAAGCGTACGTCATATTTTCGTTGTTTTCTGCAATGGTAGGATTAAATGATGGGACGCATTAAATTAATGCAAGAAAATAAACCAAGGTAAAGTCGTTGGAACAATTTCAAAAACCACTCGGTTTCTTTTCAAAAACCAACTTTTAAACGCGGAGCTTAAGCCACTCCTTTTAAAAGCTATCTCGTTCCATCGATTATATCAAGTTCTTACGTTCACGGTTTTGCCAAAACCATTCGTAGCCCTCCGTAATTTCACATGGATAGTCAATAGTATTCAAGCTATGTTTGTTGGCCAAAGTCAAGGCAGAGTGATTGGTAGCTATTGGGTATTCATGTGCAGCATAGATAGATGCGTTGGTTTGGGACAGTCGTACTGCTTTGTTGGCCAAAGTCAAGGGTAGGTACGGGTGGGTTCAAATTAACCTGGAGAATGACGGGTAGAACTTGACATGTGACTTATGATTTGTTGGCCAAAGTCAAGGTCATAAGTGTTAGTTGTATGTATGCCTTAGAGGCCAGTATTGTACAGATGATGTATATTATATTGGATGCTTGGACATATATAGAGATGACTTTCTTGCTCGATATGATAGTATGCTATCTGGTTACTCTTTATCTTAACATGTACACTTGTCTCTTTAAACTGTCTTATAGTTACATGTTGGTAAAGCCCTTAGGATGTGTACTTGACTACCTGGACTATGATGCAGATCATACTAGTGGGGACATGGTAGTCCATAAGTACATCCTTCAAGGTCCCTAGTCGTGGGTGTATCGAGACGGGGCATCGATATACCAGAGTAGACTAGCGTATACGCTTCTCGACCCATGAGATGGGCGATGGATGATCCCATATCCATTGGTGTTTGACATCAGAGATAGTATACGGGTGCTCAGTGTAGACTGGGTACACTGGACGGACTCGCCGAGAACTCCCAGATGGTATTATACCTCACGTCAGATGGCAGTTCTCAGGTGACACTTGTGCAGGTTAGTCTGTAGACCCGAGATCGTCATAGAGTCTTGTGTGATTCCCACTGTGCTTTGATCTCCACCTTACCACGTCCATGAGGGCGTGCAAAACGGTGGTCTTTGGGCACAGTCCCGAGTCACATGGAGGCAATGAGCGATAGGAGGGGTTTCGTCTCTCCCGGTATTGGGGGTTGATGTTGCGCTGTGCTCGATTGGCCGTAACAGGGAAGTCCCTGGCCAGGGCTGATCAGAGATTTGCTGGTAAGTGTTACCAGTAGTTTCTCGACCCGTTATAAGCCTCACATCGGCACGACTTATCGGTTATTGGGGTCTCACGTTTACCACCCCTAGACTTGATATGCGACATATCAGACGAACAGACCGGACTGTACGGTAAGTGTTGCTGGTTGGATTCACAGGAGTTTGAGCGGGCTAGCTCGTCGATCTTCTGATCGCTCAATACCCGGATGGCCGTTACGTTTAGCAGACCGCTTGCGGCTTGTAGGTGCTTGATATGATCATCATCTGCTCCCGGCATATTGACGAGTCTTTAGAGTCGTACACAGAGGTTTCCTGGCTCAAGCGAAACGAAATAGGAGCGCATATGAGATATGTGCAGGACCGAGAATAATGCGTGTATGTGATACCGTATTCCATTCTCGCGATGAATGTATCGATTGGTTATATTCGATATAACCTAGATATCGAATCAAGGATTGATTCGATAAGCCGATACATAGGATACTAGTCGGTTATATGCGATATGACCGGATCATTAAATCAAGTTTTGATTTAATGATTTAATGTATAATTATATATTTGATATATTACTTTGCATTAACTAGTATTGGTTCACTTTAAATGGATTTTCTCACTTGATGTGCAAGTTGTATATGTGATATATTTTTGTGCACATGTTTGTATTATATTTGATGATACTTGCTCATTTGCTTAAGTGTATAGAATTAAACCATGGTTAAGTTGATAATTAGGGTTTTGCTTATTCATTTATTTATTTATTTTATTTATTCATTTATTTGGAAAAGTTTTTGGAGAGAATGGTGGCTTTCTTTGTTTCTAGTTGAAGCTTCATGAAGCTTTGACTTTGTAACCATTCTTGTCCTCATGCTTAACCCTAACCATTCCAAGTAACCATGGTCTATTCTCTACACTCTACCATAGTTAGTATATGATAAGTATCTATTTTCTTTTCTATTTTCTTTAAGACTTATCATATTCTAACTTTATCTTTTTCTTGATCTTCAAAGAAAAAGCTTAAGTCCATTAATGGAAACTTGAGCTAAAGTGTGAGAAATCCAATTCTAAAGTGAACCCACCTCCTATTTCTTCACCCTCTACCTCTTGCCAAGTAGTATAGGGTGTTTACTTCACAAGTTTCACAACTTGATGGAGTTGGAGCTTGAACTTGTGATGCCTCGATGTAGATCATCTTCGGCACGAAGCCGATGACCTAGCCCGTCCATTTCTCCGATCAAGCCGACGATTGAGTCCGGGATTCGAGACGGACAGCGAGAGGACGTCTACGTGGAGCTAAGGAAGTGGAGAACCGGATCTACAAAGGTTGTAGCATCTTTCTTTTAGTTAAGTAGTTAACTAGTTTCACTTTGTCGCCTAAAATTCTAGTTAACGATCTAGTCTAGGGTTTCTCGGCACCGTAAAATTTGTAATTGGCATGGTTGATGCCTTGTGAGACTTCATTAGCGTGCCTAGAAACCCTACAGTGGTATCAGAGCCTAGCTAGAGCCTTAGGCGAAGTCTAGACGACGTCTGAAACCCGAATTCACATCGAAACCCTAACACATCATGCTCTCTGGACTTTTTCTAAAAACTGGGATTTTTCTAGATTAAAAATGCTTAAAAAATTCAGCAGGGAATTCTATGAACTACGGTGCAAAGTTTACCTCATGAACAGTCAAAGTTGCGGCGGAACCGCGGCAGAAGCTTGGCTTCTGCGGCGGTTCCGCGGCCAACTAATGGGATTTTCCTGTAATATTTGCACAGTAATTCATTATTTCAGCAGCTGAGTTTTATGGGTATTTTTAATATTTATTCAAGAGTTGAATTTTCTGAGGTGTTTTAGAGCTTCGATGTTTCGATCGGATTATCAGATTTTGTCTATGTGGCTTTCCGGATATTTTGGAATATGTTAAAAATTTCGACCGGATGTAAATACCCAATCTTTCCCCTGCCGGAAAATATCCAAGTGTTGGATTTTTCTGTGGTTTAAGGACGTTCTGAGTAGTGCAAGTAACGCGATGGTCCCTCTAGAAGACAACAAACCTTAACTCGATTATGTGACCGTCTTGAACTGCCCTTTGAACCTTCGGGTTTGGGGCAGTACGGCGTGCCACATGTGAGGCGTTGGCTTGACCCTTCTACGGCTGGACCGTTGGTACTGAGGCATGAAGTGAATGTCTTTGAACCTATTTCATGTGTTGATCAGAGTCGGGAAAACTTGGGTGTTCGAATGTTCGATCGGAAAGTTTAATATTTTCTATTTATCCGGAATGGGATACAATAATTGGAATTCACAAACAGTTATGAGATAACTGAATGAATGTTATAAATCTAGTGGTTTAGTCTCACTTCATATTGAAAAGAGTTTTCGATAATGGGACTAAAATGCGGGGTTTATAAGTGTTAGGCATGTGATGTCTAAAGAGATTGCGGATTCCAACTGTTGTAGTTTTACACTTTCTTTTCTGTGACCGTAAGTGTAATATGTGATATCGCCGGTTTCGTTGCTATATGTCAATGACAATTGGGATGCGCATATTTACTTACGTTGATGACATGTGATGTTATGTGTTGCTGGATATGTTATATTGGATTGTCGTGTTTGAATAGCCTGGGGTTTTTATGTGAGATGAGTGTTTTTCATTTTCATTCATGTAAAAACTTGTATGTAATATTCTTTTAATAGGGGCACTTCCAGGTTGCGGAAGCTGTTACCCTTTGTATATTATTTACTTTTCCGCATTAGGATAGACCCAAGGAGGGGAGCACAAGTAACCGGGTTCTAGGGTCCAGTGGGAGACCATCTCGAGGAGTCGAGTCCGGTCTCCTAACCCTAGAATTGGTAGGTTGCTTGCCGCTCTCGTAGGGGTCTAGGGGTGTGGGATTGGCTATTCATCACGACCGTGGAATCCGTGTTTTATACTGGCTCGTATTGAAAACACGGACGTCCTAGTATATCCAATGTTTCATATGTTTCTTCTGCTGCGATATCTGTGATGTGATCATGTGATATGTTCTGTGATGGATACTTTATATAGTATATATGATATATTATATAGGCGTAACTTATGTTTTACACCCGCGCTAGCCCTGCCCCGCTCTGCCGTTAGTTACCTAACCTAACGGTGCACGAGGGGACATCGAGGCGAATGCGGATGGCCTAAGTGTACGTCGTATTTATTTGTGATGTTTAGGTATTTTAATGATGGGACTTCATTAATGTGATTAATGAAATAAAAGAAACCAAATGATGTTGTAGAATCAGATTTTAAACATAACAGGTAGCTACAGTTCTTGCTATGCATAGCGGTATATATGATATACCCTGCACCTTATTCGATGAGGAAAGGACCGAGATCCCTTCACCGGGAGTGACTCCTTTAGCAATAACTGGCAGATGCTGCACATTCGGTTTGTTTTTGATTGTTTTTGAGTTTTGCTTTGCACAGCGATATATATGATATATCCCGCACCTCATTCGACGAGGAAAGGGCCGACGATCCCTTCACCGGGAGTGACCCCTTTAGCAAAACTAGAAAAGCCTCAAAATCACTCCATTTCAAAACTTCATTTGATTCTACAACGATATCAAGTTCATTACGCAATAGGTTTTCAGAAAAACCTGTCGTAGCCCTCCGTCATTTCAGATAAGTAGTAGTTAGTATTCGTGCTACGTTTGTTGGCCTGCGTCAAGGCGTAGTGTGCGGTAGCTAACTAGTATTTATCTGTTTATGCATATGATGCAGATTGGATTAGGGTAGTCGTGCGACTTTGTTGGCCTGCATCAAGGGTCGTACGGGTGGGTTTAATTCAATCAGGAAATGACGGGTTGAACTTGACTAGCACACTATGGTTTGTTGGCCTGCGTCAAGGTCATAGGATGCTAGGGGCAAAATATCATCGGGAATTTCAAGTGTTGAAATTTGCAATGAGATTGCATACCTTCTATGAGATAGTTGGATCCCGATACCCACTGCGAGTAAGAGTTACTCCTGGGAGAGTTTTACACATTGCAATTAGCTGATCAAGTAGGTGTCTAGAAAGGTGTCAACGGGGTTACGCCTCTGGGAAAACGAGGTTTACAGTAATTAGGTTCGTGCGAAAGCACGGGGGACCTCCCTCAAAGTACCGACACTGGCCTGGCTGAAAGATTGGCGAACTTGTAGTGTGTAATTAATCCTGGCTAGTCTTTCCTTTTAGGGTTTGAAGGAAGATTTGATAAAAATAGTAGGAGCCATCCTGATTAGATAAGATAATAACCAATCTGATCTTGCAAGAGCATACGCTAAAGTGTTTTCTTCTCTCTCTCTCCAGGTAGCGACCATGTCATGCCCTAATAAAGGTAATAATATGGATGTATTGACTGAACCCGCATGTTATACTGTGCTGGGGAACGTTGGTTCCGTTCTTTCCTATAAGAGTTATAGGACTGAACAGGATATAAGGGAATACCAGGATTCCCATGCCACCCGAATGAAGAAAGTACATGTTGATGCATTTTCTTCGGGTGTGTTCGTTACAGAGAACTGTTTCTCCATTTGCTCTACGTCCTGGGTATTAGATACCGGGTCAGGATCCCATATATGTAATCAGTTACATGGGCTTAGAAAAGGTAGAGAACTTGGAGAAGGTGATAAAGACATTAGAGTTGGAAATGGTGCAATTGTTGCAGCTAAGACTGTCGGGGAATATCACCTTGTATTACCAACTGGTAATAGATTGGTTCTGAACGAATGCTATTACATGCCGAACCTGATATGCAACATTATATCGGTTTCTTTATTGAGTAAAGAGGGATATAATTTTGTATTACAGGATAATGTTATGAACATTTTCCGTAACCAAAAGTTGGTTGGATCAGGCACGTTGTGCAATGGCATTTATGTTCTAAATCAATCAACAGTTCTGAGCATAACAAACACACATAAGAGGAAGAGTTCAGAACTGAACGAATCCTTCTTGTGGCATTGTAGACTGGGTTACATCAATGCGACACGACTAGCTAAGTTGCATAAAGATGGATATTTAAATCCGTTTGAATTTTCATCTTATGACACTTGCCAGTCATGTCTCAAAGGCAAGATGACCAAAACTCCGTTTACGGGACATGGAGAAAGAGTTACCGAACTATTGGGACTAATACATAGTGATGTATGTGGTCCCATGTCTACACATGCCAGGGATGGTTCTTCGTACTTCATTACATTCACTGACGATCTCTCTAGATTCGGATATGTGTTCCTGATGAAACACAAATCAGAAGCTTTTGAGAAATTTAGAGAATATAAACAAGAAGTCGAGAACCAAACCGGAAAAAGTATTAAAATCCTTCGATCTGATCGAGGAGGTGAATACTTAAGCAATGAATTCCTGGACTTCCTATAAGAGAATGGGATTCTCTCTCAGCTGACACCTCCATATACACCACAGCACAACGGTGTATCAGAACGGAGGAACCGCACCCTATTAGATATGGTGCGCTCTATGATGAGCACGGCTGAGTTACCTATTTCCTTTTGGGGATATGCACTGGAAACAGCTGCAGACCTATTGAATATGGTTCCTACCAAAACCGTGCCAACCACTCCATATAAGATATGGAAAGGAAAGAGACCATGTCTTAATTATGTTAAGATATGGGGTTGTCCGGCATATGTAAAAACGCAAAATCCGGACATACTCGCGGCAAGGTCCATTCTGTGTAAGTTTATTGGATATCCCAAATATTCGCGCGGGTATATCTTCTACCACACCGAGGAACAAAAGGTGTTTGTTTCTCGACATGCCACCTTTTTAGAAAAGGAATTTCTTGATAAAGAGATTAGTGGCAAGGAGGTAGAACTGGAAGAGGTTCCAGCAATACAGACTACGACAGAAGACTTGGTTGAACCAGAGGATTCAGTAGTTCCTGATGAACCTCAGCCTCTCCGCCGATCTAGTAGGGTTCCTCGCCAACCTGAGAGATACTACGGTTTTCTCATGGATGGTGGGAGCGAGGATTGCATCATGGAGGATGATGACCCAACTAGCTTCGAGCAGGCCATCACGAGTAGGGACTCAGTGAAATGGCTGGATGCTATGCGGTCCGAGATGGAATCCATGTACACCAACAAAGTATGGACTTTGGATGTTGCTCCTGAAGGGGTAAAACCCATCGGGAGCAAGTGGATCTTCAAGAAAAAACTTGGTGTAGATGGGAAAGTGGAGACTTTCAAAGCTAGACTTGTAGCAAAGGGTTTTCATCAAAGACCAGGTGTGGACTATGACGAAACCTTTTCTCCAGTGGCTATGCTTAAATCCATCCGGATCATGCTTGCCATCGCTGCATATCATGATTACGAAATCTGGCAAATGGATGTTAAGACCGCCTTTCTAAATGGTGATTTAGAAGAGTGCGTGTACATGACTCAGCCAGAGGGCTTCGTAGACAGTGGGAGCAGCGGAAAGGTGTGCAAGCTGCTTAAATCCATTTATGGATTAAAGCAAGCATCGCGGAGTTGGAACATCTGCTTTGACGTCGTTATCAAAGAGTTTGATTTCGTCAAAAACCCAGATGAACCTTGTATCTACAAGAAGGTAGCAGAGAGTAAGGTGGTCTTCCTCGTATTGTACGTGGACGACATACTCTTGCTAGGAAATGATATTCCTATGCTGCAATCGGTCAAGCTCTTCTTATCACAAAGATTCTCAATGAAAGATCTTGGTGATGCCTCCTGCATATTGGGAATAAGGATCTATAGAGATAGATCCAAACGGATATTGGGATTGTCCCAATCCAGATACATTGACACCATACTAAAGAGGTATAGTATGGAAGAATCCAAGCGTGGGAACTTGCCCACGATCTCTGGAGTCACTCTCTCCAAAGAGATGTCTCCCAAGACTGATTTGGAGAGAGCTCGCATGCAAGGGATACCCTATGCTTCGGCTGTAGGCTCTATCATGTACGCGATGCTATGTACCAGACCCGATGTGGCATACTCACTAAGTGTAGTGAGCAGGTATCAAGCTGATCCTGGAGAGTGTCACTGGACTGTTGTGAAGAGCATTCTTAAGTACTTGCGAAGGACTAAAGAGATGCTCTTGGTGTATGGTAACGGAGAACTCCAAGTGGAGTCCTTTACCGATTCGAGCTTCCAGAGTGATAAGGACGACTCTAAGTCGCAGTCGGGATTTGTCTTTACCTTTTACGGAGGGGCGGTTAGCTGGAAGAGTTCCAAGCAGGAAACCGTGGCAGACTCGACGATGGAGGCTGAATACATCGCTGCCAACGATGCTGCCAAAGAGGCTGTCTGGATCAAGAAGTTCATTACTGAACTTGGTGTGGTTCCATCCATTGAGCATCCAATACCTTTGTATTGCGATAACAATGGAGCGGTGGCTTTGGCCAAGGAACCCAGGTCCCATCAGCGATCCAGGCATATTCTGAGGCGGTATCACCTGATCCGGGAGATAGTTGATCGCCGGGAGATCGAGGTCAGGAGGGTTGACACGAAGAACAACACGGCGGATCCACTCATGAAGGCCATTCCCCAGATACAGTTTGAGAGACTCTTCCGGATGCTCGGTATGCGATACTACAGCAGCTGGCCCTAGTGCAAGTGGGAGATTGTTAGTTGTATGTATGCCCTAGAGGCCAGTATTGTACAGATGATGTATATTATATTGGATGCTTGGACATATATAGAGATGACTTTCTTGCTCGATATGATAGTATGCTATCTGGTTACTCTTTATCTTAACATGTACACTTGTCTCTTTAAACTGTCTTATAGTTACATGTTGGTAAAGCCCTTAGGATGTGTACTTGACTACCTGGACTATGATGCAGATCATATTAGTGGGGACATGGTAGTCCATAAGTACATCCTTCAAGGTCCCTAGTCATGGGTGTATCTAGACGGGGCATCGATATACCAGAGTAGACTAGCGTATACGCTTCTCGACCCATGAGATGGGCGATGGATGATCCCATATCCATTGGTGTTTGACATCAGAGATAGTATACGGGTGCTCAGTGTAGACTGGGTACACTGGACGGACTCGCCGAGAACTCCCAGATGGTATTATACCTCACGTCAGATGGCAGTTCTCAGGTGACACTTGTGCAGGTTAGTCTGTAGACCCGAGATCGTCATAGAGTCTTGTGTGATTCCCACTGTGCTTTGATCTCCACCTTACCACGTCCATGAGGGCGTGCAAAACGGTGGTCTTTGGGCACAGTCCCGAGTTACATGGAGGCAATGAGCGATAGGAGGGGTTTCGTCTCTCCCGGTATTGGGGGTTGATGTTGCGCTGTGCTCGATTGGCCGTAACAGGGAAGTCCCTGGCCAGGGCTGATCAGAGATTTGCTGGTAAGTGTTACCAGTAGTTTCTCGACCCGTTATGAGCCTCACATCGGCACGACTTATCGGTTATTGGGGTCTGACGTTTACCACCCCTAGACTTGATATGCGACATATCAGACGAACAGACCGGACTGTACGGTAAGTGTTGCTGGTTGGATTCACAGGAGTGTGAGCGGGCTAGCTCGTCGATCTTCTGATCGCTCAATACCTGGATGGCCGTTACGTTTAGCAGACCGCTTGCGGCTTGTAGGTGCTTGATATGATCATCATCTGCTACCGGCGTATTGACGAGTCTTTAGAGTCCTACACAGAGGTTTCCTGGCTCAAGCGAAACGAAATAGGAGCGCATATGAGATATGTGCAGGACCGAGAATAATGCGTGTATGTGATACCGTATTCCATTCTCGCGATGAATGTATCGATTGGTTATATTCGATATAACCTAGATATCGAATCAAGGATTGATTCGATAAGCCGATACATAGGATACTAGTCGGTTATATGCGATATGACCGGATCATTAAATCAAGTTTTGATTTAATGATTTAATGTATAATTATATATTTGATATATTACTTTGCATTAACTAGTATTGGTTCACTTTAAATGGATTTTCTCACTTGATGTGCAAGTTGTATATGTGATATATTTTTGTGCACATGTTTGTATCATGTTTGATGATACTTGCTCATTTGGTTAAGTGTATAGAATTAAACCATGGTTAAGTTGATAATTAGGGTTTTGCTTATTCATTTATTTATTTATTTTATTTATTCATTTATTTGGAAAAGTTTTTGGAGAGAATGGTGGCTTTCTTTGTTTCTAGTTGAAGCTTCATGAAGCTTTGACTTTGTAACCATTCTTGTCCTCATGCTTAACCCTAACCATTCCAAGTAACCATGGTCTATTCTCTACACTCTACCATAGTTAGTATATGATAAGTATCTATTTTCTTTTCTATTTTCTTTAAGACTTATCATATTCTAGCTTTATCTTCTTCTTGATCTTCAAAGAAAAAGCTTAAGTCCATTAATGGCAACTTGAGCTAAAGTGTGAGAAATCCAATTCTAAAGTGAACCCACCTCCTATTTCTTCACCCTCTACCTCTTGCCAAGTAGTATAGGGTGTTTACTTCACAAGTTTCACAACTTGATGGAGTTAGAGCTTGAACTTGTGATGCCTCGACGTAGATCATCTTCGGCATGAAGCCGACGACCTAGCCCGCCCATTTCTCCGATCAAGCCGACGATTGAGTCCGGGATTCAAGACGGACAGCGAGAGGACGTCTACGTGGAGCTAAGGAAGTGGAGAACCGGATCTACAAAGGTTGTAGCATCTTTCTTTTAGTTAAGTAGTTAACTAGTTTCACTTTGTCGCCTAAAATTCTAGTTAACGATCTAGTCTAGGGTTTCTCGGCACCGTAAAATTTGTAATTGGCATAGTTGATGCCTTGTGAGACTTCATTAGCGTGCCTAGGAACCCTACAATAAGAGCATGGGTCAAAAATCCACATCGGGAGTTTCTAAAGAACCAGAAACTTGCTAGCGCTGCATACCATTTGGAGTGTGATGATTCTGGTACGATTCCTTCAGTATCGTCACGCGATGATATTTGGATCCCGATCCTACTGTGAGTATATGCTACTCCTCATGAAATTTCTCACTTAACGATCAATGCTATAAACCAAGTAGGTGTCTAGAAAGGTGTTAGCGGGGCTACGCCCCCAAGGAAAAGAGGTTATTTAATTAAGGAACTTCGCGAAAGCGTTGGAAAACCTCCCTCGAAGTACCAACACTGGCCTGGCTGAACGGTTAAGCAAGTATTGTACGGTGAGATTGATCCCGACTAATTCTTCCTTTTTGGTTTGAGGAGGAATTCGAGAAACAGTGGGAGCCATCCTGTTTAGACAAACTAAAAACCACTCTAAACTTGCAAGAGCATCATGCTAAAGTGTTTCTTCTCTCTCTCCTAATTGCAGCGACCAATCGTCATGACCGGACTTAAGTTATTACTAGATAAAAACATACTGACAGGGCGAAACTACAAAGATTGGCCCAGGAATGTCAAAATGGCAATCACTTACGACAAGCTGGGGTATCTTCTTACCACCAAAGCTCCCCCTGTCCCAGGTCCCACCTCCAGTGTCGCGGATAAGGAAATCCGTAAGACCTAGGAGATTGACTGCGCGAAGGCCTCGTGCCTCGTGCTTGCCTCTATGGACAATGAACATCAGAGGCGGCACGAGAATATGGACCTTGAATCCATATTTCTCCATACAAAAGAACTGTATGGAGAGCAATCCCGTATCGCCAGATACGAAGTCTCAAAAAAGCTGTTTTCGACGAGATTGGCCATGGGATCATCGGTAGCGGAACACATGCTTAAGATGATTGGCTATATTGAAGAGCTCGCGGACCTTGGGACCACGTTAGAGAACGAGCTCTATATTGACTTGATTCTCCAGTCCCTTCCTTCCACTTACGCCCAGTTTATCCTGAACATCAACTTGCAAGAAAAAAAAGTTGAACTTTCAGAACTCCTCAACCTGCTGAGGAGTGCAGAGGGCACCCTACAAAAAGGTAGGGAAACATCCACTTTGTTTGTAGGAGGATCTTCCTCTTCTAAGTCCAAGGCGAAAGCCAAAGGAAAGAAGAAGAAAGCCCCCGCCAAACCAAGGGGCGGTGTTAGTAAAGTGGAAACGAAGGGAAAAGCAAAGGCAACAAAGATAGCGGGGCAGCTTGTGGGAAAGGAAGAGTGCTTCTATTGTCATAAGAAAGGACACTGGAAAAAGGATTGCAGGGCTTGGAAGGCCAAGAACTTGGACTCGAAGCAAGTTGCGGCTTCGGCTTCAGGTGTGTATGTTATTGAAAACTATCTATCAATAAACTCTACTTCCTGGGTATTGGATACCGGATCAAGATCTCATATCTGTAATTCCATGCAGGCACTGAGAAAGCGTAGGGTTTTGAAGGCAGGTGATATGACCCTCAGAGTTGCAAACGGAGCTGGCATGGATGCTGAGTCCGTGGGGGACTATCACTTGGGAATTTCAGATGGACATGTTTTTGTTTTGCGTAATTGTTATTTTGTACCCAATGCAATTTGTAATATCATATCTGTATCTTTATTATCTAAAGAAGTTATGAATTTGCATTTGTAAGCAATGTTGTAAACATTCACCTTAATCAAGTTTTGATTGGGTCAGGTACATTAAGCAATGGTATATACGTATTAAACCAACCACAGATTTTCAATGTCCAGAATACACACAAAAGAAAGTCTCCGGAAACAAATCAGGCTTTCTTATGGCATTGTAGAATGGGTCACATCAATGAGAGAAGGTTGACGAAGTTACATACAGAAGGATATTTGGATCCGTTCGAATATCAATCATATGCAACTTGTCAATCCTGTCTCAAAGGAAAGATGACAAAGACTCCGTTCACTGGACACGGAGTAAGAGCGAGCGAGCTCTTGGGACTCGTACACAGCGATGTGTACGGTCTAATGTCTACACATGTGCGAAGCGGTTACTCTTACTTCATTACTTTTACGGATGACTTTTCAAGGTACGGATATGTCTTCTTAATGAAACATAAATCCGAAGCCTTTGGAAAATTCTAGGAATATAAGAGTGAAGTAGAAAAACAAACCGGCAAAAGTATCAAGACACTGAGATCTGATCGAGGTGGTGAATACTTGAGTGTCGAGTTCCTGGATTACCTAAAAGAGAATGGAATTCTCTCTCAGCTTACTCCTCCATACACTCCGCAACAAAACGGTGTATCGGAGAGATGAAACCGGACCCTATTGAATATGGTACGTTTCATGATGAGTAACGCTGAGTTACCGTGATCATTATGGGGATATGCACTAGAATCAGCTGCATATCTTTTGAACCGAGTTCCAACTAAGACTGTGCCTACCACACCATATCAGATGTGGTGTGGGATGAAACCCTATCTTAAGCACATTAAGACATGGGGTGTCCTGCTTTTGTTAAAAAGCAGCATGCGGACAAACTCGAGGCATGCTCAGTACAGTGCAAGTTTGTAGGATATCCAAAGAACTCCAAGGGATATTTCTTCTATTGCGAAGAGGAACAAAAGGTTTTTGTTTCTCATCATGCCTGCTTCTTGGAAACTGAGTTTTTGGAAAATCAGATAAGTGGGAGCGCAATAGAATTGGAAGAAATTCCAAAACCACGAGCTATTACTGAAATCTTAGAAGAACCAAAGGGTTCGAAAGAACATGACATTCCTACGCCGCTCCGCAGGAGTAGTAGGCGGTCTCATCCGCCCGAGAGATACTACGGTTTTCTCATAGACAGGGATAGAGAGGATTGCATCATTGATAGTGATGAGCCTACTAGCTTCCAGCAGGCCATTCAGAGCGTTGACTCAGTAAAATGGATGGATGCAATGCGGACCGAAATGGAGTCCATGTACACCAACAAAGTATGGACTTTGGACATTGCTCCCGATGGGGTAAAACCCGTAGGATGCAAGTGGATCTTCAAGAAGAAGATTGGTGTAGATGGACAGGTTGAGACCTATAAGGCTAGACTTGTTGCAAAGAGTTTTCGTCAAAGACCTGGTTTGGACTATGACGAAACCTTTTCTCCAGTGGCTATGCTGAAATCCAATCGGATCCTTCTTGCCATTGCTGCCTTCCACGATTATGAGATTTGGCAGATGGACGTAAAGACCGCTTTTCTAAATGGAAATTTAGAGCAGTGTGTCTATATGGACCAGCCAGAGGGTTCCATTCAGAGTGGGAGCAGCGGAAAGGTGTGCAAGTTGCTTAAGTCCATCTATGGACTAAAGCAGGCATCGCGGAGTTGGAACATCTGTTTTGATGAGACAGTCAAAGATTTTGGCTTTATCAAAAATCCAGATGAACCATGCATCTATAGTAGATTTGTAGCAAGAACTGTCGTATTTCTCGTTTTATACGTGGATGACATTCTCTTGATAGGAAATGACATTCCTATGCTACAATCTGTCAAAGAGTTGTCACACAGGTTCTCCATGAAAGACCTGGGTGATGCCACTTACATTCTGGGGATCCGGATCTATCGTGATAGATCCAAGAGGATATTAGGACTTTCGCAGTCCAGGTACATCGACACTATACTGAAAAGATTCAGTATGGAAGATTCCAAGCGCGGTAACCTACCGGCTTGTCATGGGATCACCCTCTCCAAAGAGATGTCTCCCAAGACTGATTTGGAAAGGGATCGCATGTCTATTATACCCTACGCTTTTGCGGTAGGCTCTATAATGTATGCGATGTTGTGTACCAGACCAGATGTAGCTTATTAACTGAGTGTGGTAAGCCGGTATCAGTTAAACCCTGGGGAGAAACACTGGATAGTGGTAAAGAACATTCTCAAGTACCTGAGAAAGACTAAGGAGATGGTCTTGGTGTATGGCGGAAAAGACCTCCAGATCGAGGCCTTTGCTGACTCCAGCTTCCAGAGTGACAATGATGATTCCAAGTCCATGTCGGGTTTTGTCTTTACCCTCAATGGAGGGGCGGTGTGTTGGAAGAGTTCCAAACAGGAAACCGTTGCTGACTCGACAATGGAAGCGGAATATATCGCTGCTGCTGATGCCGCAAAAGAAGCCGTCTGGATGAGAAAGTTCTTAACAGAACTTCTGGTGGTTCTGTCCATTGTTGATCCAATACCTCTGTATTGCGACAATAACGGGGCTATAGCTTTAGCAAAGGAACCCAGGTCCTATCAGAAGTCCAGACACATCTTGAGGCGGTATCACCTGATCAGGGAGATCGTGGGTCGCCAGGAGATCGAGGTTCGGAGAGTTGCTACGGAAGATAACACTGCTCATCCACTCACGAAGGCCTTACCCCAGACTCAGTTCGAGCGGCTGATCGAGATGATAGGTCTTCGATATGCCAGTACATGGCCTTAGTGCAAGTGGGAGATTGTTAGTGTATATGCCCTAGAGGCCATTACTGTATCATACTAGTTTGCATATTACTTAATGGAAGCTTGGTATATTCACAGTTGTATAGACAATCTTGCTCAAAATGGTAGTATGCTACTTAGTTGTTTCTACTTTAATATGTACATGTGTTTCTTTCAGTATATCACCTATACACATTAGTGGAGACCTTAGGATCTTTTCTTGATTACCAGCGTTGTGATGGCAGTCACACTCGTGGGGGCTGGGTAATCCACAAGCACATCCTTATACAGGTCCCTAGTCGTAGGACTATCGAGACAGGGTATCGATACTCCGGAGTAGACTAGCGTATGCGCTTCTCATCCCAGCAGGGGAGACGGTCTGTCCCACAGCCGTCAGTACGTCGTACTTGAGATAGTATGCGGGTGCTTGTTAGGTTACGAGTACACTGTACAGGACTCGTCGGGAACTGATGGTTGGTACTATACCTATCGTCAGTTATCAGTTCCTAGGTGACATGAGTACAGCTTAGTTCACTGACTTGACACTGTCACTTCGCCTCGAGTGTGTTTCCACTGTACTTTGAAAACTACCCTACCACGGCTCAAAGGAGTCGTGTAAACAGGTAGTAGTTGGGTGCAGTCCCGAAGCACTTGGAGGCAGTGACGGTTAGACAGGATTCGTCTCTCCCGATATTGGAAGTTGATATCGCGCTGTGTCAAGGAGAGCCATTACACACAGTCGTCCCTGGCCAGTGCAAGCGAGATGCACTGGTAGGTTTCCATTGTTGTCTCAGGGTGTTCTGGGCTACACTCCGACACGACTTGTACCACTATTAGGGGACTGACGTTTACCGCCCCCTAGGTCCGCCATGCGATATTCTCAGACGAACAGACCGGAATGTACGGAGACTGTCACATTCAGGCTCAGTAGGAGTTCAGATGGGTTTCACCTCGTCAGTCTTCTTATCGGCATCTACCTGGGGGCCGTTACGCACAGCTAGTGCCGCTTGCGGTCTGTGGTTAAAACCACTGCCAGCGTAGTGTCGAGTCTTTAGAGTCCCACACAGAGAGCTATTCGCCTTTAGGCAAAAGAGTAGAGGTCGCATGGTTTTGCGACAGGGTTCGGTCACATCCGTGCACTTGTGCACGTTTGGTGTCCGGACAGTTATTACTAGCGGGTTTTGGTTTAAGCCAGATCCTAGTATACGTTTTGGGATTGGTTTTATCTCGTTTGTATTCGTGTTCCTCGGAACGCGGATGCGGGTGTGTATGCACGGTTGACAGAGACAGAGGCAATGGATTCTCATTAGGGTTGTTGACTGTTGACTTTTGCTAAACCCTATTAAGAATTAGAAATATGATTAATAATAATATTAATTAAGTATTATTGTGCCATGGTTGGGTTGAAAGGTTGACTTTGTTGACTTGTTGACCGGTTGACTAGGTTGGACTTGTTGACCATCATCATAACAATGGCTATCATTTCATGGCATTGAACTTTGCTTGCTTGTTTTGTTCACAAATTGCATTTAATGCATGAAATGATATTGCCATTTGATATGATAACAACCATCACATAATACTCAATTATTATTATTTGTTATGATTATTTTGGATTATGAGAGCAAGGGTGGAAAAGGTCTTGCTCATTCTATCATTCTCATTCTCTCTCATCCTCAAGCTCTCCCTCTCCCTCTTGCTCTCTCTTTAGCTCAAGGAAACTCCCTCTCATGAGTTGAGAACCATTTCCTTGGAGATAAAAACCCAAAACACTTCTCTACTCATCCTAGTATACAAGATTTAGCAAACCAAGTGTTCTAGTTTCCTCTAGATTGAGGTTGGAGTCAAAGGTAGAAGCATTCGGGTGGATCCATCTTCGGCACAAGGAGACGACGAGGAGAGAACCATCCGACCACCACAATGAGTCGAAGAGAAGGAGTTCAAGTTAAGGTATAACCCCCTAACCGAGTAGGTAAAACTCCTAGTTAGGTTGTTAGATAGTTAGTTTAACAAAGATCCGTTTTTGAGTCCATGTTACCCCACCGTAGAAAATCGTTTTCACCATTTCCGCAACCCCAAAGAACCGGGGACGGGTAACGTGGACTTACAGGAGCTACAAAGCATCTCCAGCAAGCTCAGACGAATCCAACAAGTGCACAATCAGGCGTATCTCTAAAGCCCTTCATCGCCCGGCCTACGGCGGCTTCCCGAAGAGCCGTAGCCAGTCAAGTGTTCAAAACAGAAAGGCTGAGACAGAAGCGACTCATGTATCGAGCCAACAAGAGGGCCAAGACTTCGGCCAAGTGGAATCTTGTGAGGTTCCAAGAGCAGGGTTACTCTGTGACGACGGCTGAGTTGGCCGTAAAATTCAGCAATTCTTTCGAACCTCTGAAGTGGGTTCAGAAAAATGCCATGACCGCCAGAATCAAGAAGACATCGGTCCGAACAATGCTACAAAGGGACGTGTCCCAGCCCCAAAAGAGAAAGCATGATACCATCTCTTCAAGAGCCTATTAGGCGCTCTGTGCCGCGCGAAAGCAGCGAGGCAGATCCAGAAAAGAGGCACTGACACCACTCATGAATCCGGTCAGGCCAGCAATCTTCAATCGATTGTCCGCTACCAAAACAGAAGGGCCAAGATGGTGGTCCACAAAGTCAGCTACCAGGAATGAAATGATGGCCGGATATGTTGTCCATACGGTCTATATGGCGGGCACGTGCCCTGGAGTCAACCTTCGCAGCAAAAGCAATGATGGGGCCACCACATCCCATGCCCAATTTGGCTTGAATGTGGTTGCCGCTTCCCAAGAACAGCCGCCTCCGCTGGATGATGAATGTAAGTCTACGGTAGCGCCCCGGCCGTCAATCCGAGGCCAAATGCGGAACAAAAACTTTTTACTAAACTGGCGCTATCGTAGTCTTTCACCCGGATCGAACCATTAACACTAAACTAGCTATCTACAAAAGGGTTATAAAGGCTATACCGATCGATCCATGTCCTTCGGTCTTTAGCCACCATCTTTAGCTCCTCGCGGCATCTCCGATCTCCTCGTCGGAAGGGCACCACGTCAAGAAGTCTTTTTATGGGCTCCCGCTTCAAACCGAAGCAACTCAGACATGAAGTTTTCTAGCCGACATGTCCAAGGTGATGTAGAGAATGTGTGTGATAACTTTGTCTCAAGAATCCATTAATTCTCAACACATGAGAGTGTATGGATAGAGGTGGAAGATGATGCCATTGGTGGAAGTTATGAGCTAGAGGAAGAAGAAGAAGAGCTTTTCTTTTCTAGTGTGTTCAGATGAAAAATGAGAGCACCCCTAATAATCCTATGAGCTAGCACCACTCATATGGCTTCCCTCCCTCTCTCCACCTCTCATTTCAACATAATAATCAATTAATTAACATGACAGGGCTACAAAAAAAGAGACCATGAGTCACTAGATTGCACATGCCACATTAATTGCTCCTCATGATGATTTCCACTCACAAATTCCACCAACTAAACATTAACCCAATTGTTTAGTCCAACAAAAAGATATGACAACATCTAAAGTAAACTCGTGATGGATCACAAGGATACCCCTCACCTGTATATACATACCTGCATCCGCATTCCAACTGAATCCAAATGCGATGAGACTAAAGTAATCTAACAAATCTAATACTAGGATCCGGCTTAAACCAAAGCCCACTAGTATGATCCGTCCGATCATGATACATGCACTAGTGCACGTATATGATCGAACCCTGCCTAAAACCATACGACCTCTACAATGTTTTGCCCGAAACTTGGGAAACTATCTGTGGTGGACTCTAAAGACTCGTCAATACGCCAGCAGTGGGTTTAACCACAAGCACGTCAGTGGTACTAGCTGTACATAACGGCTACCCATGTATTGACCAAAAGGGAGGCTAATGAGCGAACTCATCCAGAAACCCTACTGAGCCTGTCAGTGACAATATCCGTACAGTCCGGTTCGTTCGTCTATAAGTATCGCATATCGGGCCTAGGGGGCTGGTAAATGTCAGACCCCCAAAAGCGGTATAAGTCATGCCGGAGTGTAGCCAAGAACACCCTGAGATATTACTGGAATACCTACCAGTAAATCTCACTTACCTTGGCCAAGGACTTCATGTAATGGCTCTCTAGATACAGCGCGATCTCACCCCCAATACCGGGAGAGACGAATCCCTTGCCGATCCGCTCGCTGCCTCCATGTGGCTCGGAAATGTACCCAACTAAAACATGTTTGCACGACTCCTTTGAGCCGTGGTAGGGTAGTAATCAAAGCACAGTGGGAACTCACATGAGATAAATGACGATCTCAGGTCGATAGACTAACCTGTATATATGTCACCTGGGAACTGCTATCTGACAATAGGTATAATACCAACTAGCATGTTCCCGGCGAGTCCGTCCGGTGTACTTATAACCCAATGAGCACCTGTATACATCTTAGGTGAACCAACTGACACCAATGGCTTGTGAGACCGGCCACCGCCCCTCGTCGGGGTCTCAATCCGTATACACTAGTCTACTCTGGAGTATCGATGCCCTGTCTCGAAACTCCCTCGACTAGGGACCTTTTAAGGATGTGCTTTTAGACCCCAGCTCCCACGTATATGATCGCCATCATACTGCTGGCAGTCAAGAAAGAATCCTATGGGCTCTATCAACATGTAATAGCGATCTGTAATGTCACCTGAAGCATGTACATGATGATAAAGACAAATCAGATAGCATACTATCATCTCGAGTAAGACTGTCCTACCGGTATAGGTCCTCCCTCAATCATTGCAATCACGTGCCTACGATCCAATAATTGACTTTGAGGGCACTATATCCAACAATCTCCTACTTGCACTTAAGGCTAATTATTGCGATGTCGCATACTCACAGCCCGTGTGATACCGAACACCCAACTCCTCTACTGATTAGTTTCACAAAGCTCGTTTGTAAAACTATTGCGTTCGAGAAATAGCCTCAGTGAGTGGATCTGCCCTGATATTTCTTTCTATGTCTCTCTTTATCTTAAGTCCGCGGAGAAAGCCATCTCCCGAAATGAGCAATACCTGTCTTAGAATATGTCTGGATATCTAATGGGACCTAGTTCATAAGTGAACTCCAAATCCAGCAAACTTCTTAGACTGTATCATCAACTGAACTTAATCAGTATCCTGCGTCATGCCTCCCTCAGTATCTGCTTGGACCACCTGTCTAAACTGCTGTCCCTCGTCAGAGGGAAAACTATAACTCTGACAGTCACTTTGTCATCCAGGTCACCTTGGAAGCCTGGAATGATAACTGTCTCCCGAAGGAGGCTGTTGTTATCATATCCCTAGAACATCCACTTATATTCTAAAACTGCTTTCGAACGTTCCTCCATGATTGGATTAATATCAACTTATTGCAACTAGTGAAAAAACAACATCTGGTGTGGTACTTGACATCTCATGATTGACAACATGTCAATCATGCACATCCCTCTCCCCTTTAGTCTGTAAGACACCTTTAGAGAGGGTGACTCCATCACCTGCAGGTACTCTACCGTGCCAAGAGTCGTCCATTCTAAAGCACCTTTAGAATACTGTCTAAGTACCCAGATTGGGATATTTCCCAAATCTAGATCTAAAACTATAGATCTAGTAACCAGAATGCCTGATGTTATATCCATATGCTATGTGGAGAAACCACTGTGTGATAACCACAATATAACCGATCGTAGTATAGGAATTTCACTTCCTACTATGTGTATGTCATCCAAATACCAGGACATCACATCCTACTAGCTTCTTAACAGATCCATCCCCTATTCTGATGAAGTCAAAACCTATGACCATCACATCAAAATTAGATGATCTATCTCCGCTATATCTGTCTTAGTCTATAAATAGACACAAGCTTCTTGTCCACTATACTTCCGCTACTCCTACTGACTACAACAACCCTCTGGCAGAGTCATATACACATGCACTTCTAAATCTAGTTTAGAACGATACTATACTCATCCTCCTGCCAGGTCTTATAGTCTGGAACAGCAGTAATGGCAAGTCTGGGTAAGCAAGAACCTCCCTGTCACCGTCCTTGAGGATACCGGAGTACCTCTCGGGTACCTGAGGTTACCCACCATATTTGCGGAGTGGCTAATGGAATGTCATACCTGATTGAATCTTTTGGTCCTATTAAATTTTCAGTAATCGTTTGTGGTTCTGGAATCACTTCCAATTCTACCATACTCCCACTACTGTTTTCTGAAAAAGTCCATTTTACTAAAACTGTGGCGAGTCAAGAACAATATCACTATTGATCTTCCAGATGGTAGAAAGTTAACCCTCGTTATTGCCCGGGTTAACCCACAAACTGCCATTACAGAAATGTGCTTTGAGTTATCCAGAGTCTGGTTTTAAGCATAAGCCGGACAACTCCATATAGCTTAACATCGTTAAGATATGATCTATTCTAAATACAATATAGAAACAGAGGCACTGATTTAATTGGAACCAGATTCAAATCATGCAGCTGTCTCCAGTGCATGTCAACTAAATGGAGAGAGGCCGATCAACATTACTCAACTTAGGAGTGCATCCAATTATGAGTAAGCTGAAAGAGAAACAAGTTTCTCAAAACCATTACTATCTACTGAATACCTTATACAAGTATCTATATCTTCGATCACCTTGAAGAATCCTGATACTTGCAACACCTGGTTCTCTACTTTATTCTTGTACCTATAACTTCACAAAACTTGGACCTTGTATTTCTACGAAACACGTGTCTAAAACTTGAGAAGTCACAAATAAACAGAATATAGTACGAGGACCAACCTCTCTGTCCTAATGGACACTAGACAACATACAATACTTTGTATAAGTCCCCTGAGTTGAATAACTCAAACCCTGTGCGTCGTAGGTTGAAAACTGTACCTATGGTTAAGAAGAATTACACTGCTGTTGAATGCTCCTTACCTAACCATCAACTGATATAGGTAAATGTCATGGACATAATTTCAAAAAGTTACATCTCACTTTATAAAATAAACGTACAGATATATCAGTTTGAAATTGGTGCATAATAACGGATATTCAAAACCAAATATTTGCCGTCCGGGAAAAACCCACGCGATTTCCTCAAATATCACCAATTACAACGAATTCCGATATAATGTGGATGATCACGTAATTCCCAATAACTTACTCCCACTCATCATCTGTAAAACCATACAGATGTAAGAATCATACCTGGTAAATACATACTCTGGAGTAAGGACCTAATTGGGAAATGAGTTTTCCTTTAACAACACATAGTGAATCTGAAACATGAAAAATATTTCAAAGGGGTATCCGGGTATTCTTAGTAATGCCGCTTCCATTATCCAGATTCATGACTATAACCGTATATTTCTTTGCTATCTTTCCAAATCCCTTTATTTGTCTTTACTCATTACCTTCTGTACACCCCTTTAGGCTAAATGGTTTTCTTCCTTCACTACCGTTCGGCACCAGCCTATGGTTTGGAAGAAGACTATCCAATAAGCGTAACAGGTGTACTCTCCTAATCCTAGGAGTACTCGTAATTTGAGAGAAGGTAAAGATAAAGGACAACTGAATAAACCTTATTCTCTTTCTCCTGAACCAGAATCCATCCCCGAACTGGAACAAATTCCTTCGGGTTCGTATATAACCATACGATGGATTTATCCAATGGAATTGGATGTTCGTAGTGATACGGGGTGTTCTGGAAAAATACAAAGGTGAAATAGGAGTGGCGATGAAATACTTGGTTTGGTCGTGAATGATAGCAGTCGCAATTTACTTTGCCCTCTTTCTAATCCCTTTATTTGTATTTACTTATTACCTTCTGTACACCACACTTAGGCTAATTGGTTTTCTTCATTCCCTACCTTTCGGCACCTGCCTATGGTTTGGAAGAAGACTATCCAATAAGTGCAATAGGTGTACCCTCTCCTAATCCTAGGAGCCCCATAATCTGAAAGAAGGTAAAAGGAAAAGACAACTGAATAGTCCTATTCAATCTCTACAGAACCAGAGTCCATCCTCAAATCTGGAACAAGTTCCTTCGAGTTCGTATATAACCATACGATGGATTTATCCAATGGAAGTGGATGTTCGTAATGATACGAGGTGTTCTGGAGAAATGCAAAGGGTAAAAGAATGAGTGACAATGATGTATGCAACTCAGACAATCCAAAAGTCAATGTTTTAAGAAAGTTCGGTCAACTTGGTCACCGAGTTATAGTCTAGGGTCGGGTCATGGTCGCTGCCAAAAAGAGAGATGAAAGAAACACCTTGCGTGCACTCTAACCTAGATCAGAATGGTTAATCACTTTATCTAATCAGGATGCCTCCCACCGTATCCTCAAATTCTCCTCCAAACCTGAAAGAAGAAATAGTCGGGTTCACCCGAAGAGTAAACTAACTCATCAGTGGGAATCGGGATCCAACTATCATCGCATGATAACGTGACGGAATCCACTCACGTTATCACACTCCAGAAGATATGCGCATGCCTGACAAGTTTCAGTTTATTTAGAAACTCCCGATGTGATTTTTACCCCAAGCTCTTATGACCTTGACGAAGGCCAACATATCATAAGTCACATGTCAAGTGTTCACACTAGAATATTACATTTAATACCGCCCATTCTTATGCTCGTTTGTTTATAGGTAGGTGCTTTTAATCCGTGTTTGCTATATATTTACAGTCTACAGGTTCCTAGTCCAAAATAATGCAAATGATACAAAATCTCCATTGTTACGCCAAAATCCAGAACATCTGTTGCCAGCAGATAAAAGCCGGGTTCCGATCATCCGTATCCGTCCAGTGCCGCGTACCAGTTCCAGAGACAAGAAAAATGACAGTGGTCATTCGTGTCTCGGACAAGCACAAAGCATGAGAGGGGCAGCACAAAGCACGAGGGAGGCAGCACAAGAATCAATGGGTGTGCGGAGCTCGAGGGAGAAAGGTCAAATCAATCAAAAGTGAAGCTATGTTTGGACTGTGCAGATCTGAAGAAATTGTGAAGGAATTTTGCAATTTGGGACATGTAGAACATCATAAGATAGCAACACAAGAAAACCCAGAAAATCCGAGATCCCAATTCCACAAAACCGCGGCTGAACCGCCGCCAAATGTGGGTTTTCGCGGCGGATCCGCCGCGGTTTCATGTCATCATATGACCAAATTTTAGGGATAGTTGGGTCATTACATTTAGGGCCAGAATGTTGCCCTAGGGTTTCAGCACGCAGCCTATAAATAGCCCAGTTTTGTGCCAAGCCAAGAGTCTTCTTCATGTCTTCTTTTCCTATCTCTTTTTGTTAGGATTTAGTTTAGCTTCTTCATCTTCTTCATTCTTTCCTCCATGAAAATTGTAGTGAGAGCTTTTTGAGTGGATGATGAAATGAAGATGAGGGTTGTTTTGCTTATCTTGTATTTTTATTTCATTGTATTGTAATTTAATTTCTAGTGTAATTTTATTATTGTTGTTAAAGTAGTTGTTGTTTCTTTTCTTGTTCTCTTTTCCTTTCTCTTTTCCATATTATTTCCAAGCGATGATACTCGACGGAGTTCCTTGCTAAAGTGAGGACCCAAGAGTTAGCTTGCTTCACTTGTAAAACCGTATTTTCCTCTCCTTTCTTCCTTCTTGTTTTGTTTCTTTTCTTTTATGATGTGTGAATAATTTCCCTCTTGTTAAGGCTAAGGAAGGTGGTATGAGGGACGGAGAAATCCCTTGTGCTTCTCTTCGCCAAACATCTTGAAACGAACCCCGACCAAACAAACGCAACCCCCTCGCTTAGGCGCGCTATACGTGACATGTAGCCGCGACCTAAGTCGAGAAGTCCTTTAAGCGCACTACAACGTGACATGTAGTTGTGACTTATTTGGATACATGGTTGCGGGTGTTTGCCGAGGGTTGGAAATAAGCGTATTTAGCGGACGGACAAGGGGCACTAGGAATGGATTTAGCGTTAGAAAGCTCGCTTAAACTCGCAAATCCCATTCCTATGTCCTCCTAATCCCTGCTACTTTCGATATCCCAACACCGTTTTAAGAATGGCAAAAGACAAGCACAAGACTAATCCTAACTCTACTAACCGACCTTAACCTTAACAAACTTACTCGAACATAAATACGAACACATAGGATAGATTTGAACATACATATACACATTCTTTATTAACTCGTCTAAAACACGAACGGACATACAACCATCTCCCTGTGGATCGACCCGTGCTCAACCGGCTAGCTGCAAAGCGACACCGTCCTGATCGCGGTAATAACTTTAGAACTTTGAACATCCGACACGCCAAAAGCGTGCGATCAAATGGCGCCGTTGCCGGGGAGACGGTAACGTATTTTCTTTCTTGTTATTCGGGTTAATATTCTTTTTGTATATATATATATATATATAAAATAAAATCTTTTTGTTATTTTTGATAATTTTTGTGTGCAAGTGTGCAGGCTAATCTGGAGCAAGTACAGTAATCCAATAAATAAACAGAGGTTTTTATTAGGATGTACAGAGAAGGGCACGTGTATTGACCAAAGTTTCAGGCCCCAATACCACTGTTTGACCGCGGAACCGCGGTCAAAGAGGGGATTCGGCGGCGGTTCCGCGGTCCTATTGAGGCTTCTGAGCCCCAAATTTTTTCTGCCCTTTCTCTTTCCTCTAGTTCCCTCTCTGAATTCCACTATACTGTATTTTTTGCAGGTATCTTTGCACCGAATTGCACAGCTGCCAAATAAATTTTTGTTGTTTTAGATTTTGTTTGTTTACCGCTTTGCATATATTAATACGGATATTAAGGGGATATAACACCAATTCAGATTGGGTTGGGATTTCATCACCCTTCCTAAGACCCCACAAATCACTAATTGCATACGCATTACCTTGAGCTAATAAAAAAATACTAGACTCAGCCCTAAGGACGTCGTGCTCAATAGGACAGAGGACTAGTTGTAGGCATCGGCCGTTGATCTTAACCTGACTTTGCGGTGTCTAGGAAAGTGTGTCTAAGGCGAGTGGTTACTTAATTAGGGCTGCTACTTGTAGTGGAGAGCCTCCCACTCACCTGGCACTTACCTGGCCGCAATTGGCGGTGAAGAGGCGGTTTGAGGTCCTATTTCTAGCCCTTTGGAACAGTTAGGAGCTGTCTAGCTGACCTAGGTGACCCTAGCTCTAGGTGTGTTTGTGCATTTTGTGATTGTGATTGTGCTTGTAAATTTTAGTCCCATAATTCCGTTTTCTTTCAAACAAACAATTTTCAAAACTCCAAAAACAAACATTTTTTTTCTTTTAATAAAAATAAAAAATCCACATTCTTTTTCCCTTCCTTTTCTCTTCCTTTCTTTCTTTCTCTCTTCATATCATGGGCACCCCACCTAGAAAAACTCTTGCCGAACTTTGGTATCTACAACCAGACATCACTTCTTACGGTTCTTTCTTTGGTCGAATTTCGAACGACCCCTCCATGCCCAAAATTTCATTAAAAGATCGCATAGACACGTCTAGAACAAACACTTGCCCTCCGCAATCCGCTTTGTATCAACCTTTTCAACCTTCCTCACCCTCTTATGTTGATACCCCTTTTGCAAGTCGTCCTTTATCCATCGCTGAACATATTGAACAATCCCGTAGCCGATCTTTCACTCCTTTCACCACTACAGATTCTTGGGATCAACAATTTCATTCACCTTCTTATCCAAATGTTGATCCTGCTCCTGTCCAGCCATTCAATTCCTACCAGTCCTACCCGACTTTTGCACCTTCCCTAGACATTGCTTCTGAACCGCCATTTGGGAGTTTTCAGTATCCAAACAACTTTGAATATTTTACTGAAACCCCTTCACAACCCATGTCTAGTCTGGAACAGTCATTGGAAGACTTTAGGGTAGCGTCGTACCAACAGATGATGGATTTGAATGCGTCCATGGCCGCCCTCATACAACCTAGTGACCCGGTAGCTAGTTTTCAACTAGCTCCAAATTTTCCAATGTATGAAGAGGCGGTAGGACAGGTTGAGAATTTAAGTAGAGAGAGTGAGATATATACCCTTCCAAATCAAACCTACCCATTGCAAATTGAAACCCACAACTACGATTTTGAATGTCTATCTAGTGTTCCAAACGATTCATTGATTAAAGATAGAATAGATAATGAGTTGTGTGAGTTTGTAGTGTTTGATTTGCCCGATTGTGAAGGGTCCCTTTTGAGTGAAACCACAACCAATCCTTTTGACCTCTACACCTCTATCTTAGAACCAGAATCGATTGAAATCCATGCTTTTGATGAGGTGTCTGAGAATATTGATTTTCACTTTATTGAGGATATTGATGCTGGGAGTATTTTGGATGATGAACCCATAGATTTGGCTGAGTTTTTCTCTTCAATTCATCATCCCGAGTCATTAAATGTTTTTCACGAACCCCATATGCGTCTAGATTTTGAGGATAAATGCATGGATGTGCTTAACTTTGAGGAGAATTTTGAGAATATTTTTGAGGATGAAACAGTTCTTGTTGATGAGTCAGATTTTCCAATTCATCATATTCCTTTCATTGACTATGTACACCCTCATGAACCTTTAACCGATAACCTTCCTCAATCACCTACCTCCATCCTTTCCATCGTTCCGACCTTGCAAGAAACCGTATCATTTTCACTTCCTGTATCTGGTTTACCGAGTTCGGCTTACCCATGGTTTCTCACGAATCTTGAGGGATTTGACCCCTTTTCTCGACGGGTTGATAAATTAGCACAATCACTTTTTACACATCATTCATCACATATTGTGCTAATTTATTCACTCCATTTTCACCCTCAAGTTCGTATTGCACTTCTTTCTCCCTTCCGCCATTCTTCTTCTTATATACCGAGACCGTATACCACTTCTATCTCAGTACGGTCTCGCGTATTTGTTGGAGATAGTGCCCTCAGAGTCAATTATTGGATCACAGACACGTGATTGCAATGATTGAGGGAGGACCTGTCCCAGTAGGACAGTCTTACTTAAGATGATAGTATGCTATCTGGTTTATCTTTATCATCGTGTACTGCTTTAGGTGACCTTATAGGTCACTATTGCACGTTGATAGAGCCCCTAGGATTCTTGCTTGACTACCAGCAGTATGAGGGCGATCATATACGTGGGAGCTGGGGTCTATAAGCAAATCGTCGTGGGAGTTTTCGAGACAGGGCATCGATTCTCCAGAGTAGACTAGTGTATACAGTCGAGACCCCGACGAGGGGCGGTAGCCGGTCTCACAAGCCACCGGTGTCAGTTGGTTCATCTAAGATGTATACAGGTGCTCATTGGGTTATGAGTACACCGGACAGGACTCGCCGGGAACCTGCTAGCTGGTATTATACCTGACGTCAGATAGCAGTTCCCTGGTGACATGTGTACATGTTAGTTCATCGACCTGAGATCGTCATTTGTTTCGTGTGAGTTCCCACTGTGCTTTGATTACTATCCTACCACTCTCAAAGGAGACGTGCAAACAGGTTTTAGTTGGGTACAGTCCCGAGCCACATGGAGGCAGTGAGCGGATCTGCAGGGGTTCGTCTCTCCCGGTATTGGGGGTGAGGTCGCGCTGTGTCTAGGAGAGCCAGTACATGAAAGTCCTTGGCCAAGGCAGGGGATTTACTGGTAGGTATTCCAGTAGTATCTCAGGGTGTTCTGGGCTACACTCCGACACGACTTGTACCGCTTTTGGGGGTCTGACTTTTACCAACCCCCTAGGCCCGCTATGCGATGCTCATAGACGAACGGACCGGACTGTACGGATATTGTCACTGACAGGCTCAGTTGGGTGTCAGGATGAGTTCGCTCATCGACGTCCCTTTTGGTCAATACCTGGTAGCCCGTTACGTATAGGCTAATACCTCAGACGTGCTAGTGGTTAAATCCACAACCAAAGTATTGACGAGTCTTTAGAGTCCGTATGGAGATATGGCAGGGTTCGATCAGATACGCGCGGTATTGCACGGATCATGATTGGACGGATTTTACTAGCGGGCTTTGGTTTAAGCCGGATCCTAGTATTGTACAGTGTGGATTTTGTCTCTTTGAAGTTGTATTCAGTGGGAATACAAATGCGGGTATGTATATACAGTCGCGGGGTTTTCCTGTAATTTATTACGGGATCAGTTTTCTGAAGTTGCCAGTTTGCATTACGTTCCGGCCAGTTGTCCTTTGTTCCTTCCCGGCCGGACTTTTCCGATGGAGGGGGTTATTTGCAGTTGTGCAAATTATCTTTGTGGAGGGTGTTATTTGCAATTGTGGCTTCATGATAGTTCTTTCATCATGAGATTCCTTTTTAGTCTCTTCCTTTGCATTTATGGTGATGGATTTTGATGAGAGTTGATTTGGAAATGGGTGTGACACATATTCCATTTTAATCACACCATTTCTTCACATGCATTGCTTCTTGCATTTTTCTCTCCACCATTTTTCCTAGAGAGGGGGCCGGCCACTTCAAGGAGAGAGGAGGGATTCATTTTTGTGTGGGAGAAATCATCTCATTTCATTCTATGCTTTGCCACAAAATCCATAGCCATCTCAAAAGCTCATCTTCTTCTTCCCTTCATCAAAGGCAACTTCACAACCCCAATTGAGACATATGATTCTACACTTGCCTACAGCATTCCTTGGGCACGTCGGCTCGCCAACTTCGTGCCCGAGTTGCCTCGGTCCAGAGGTGGGAGCCCGTAAAAGAACCCGGCGATGTGGTGCCCGTTCCGACGAGGAGCTGAAGACCGGAGATTCCGCGAGGAGATCGGAGTGGAGGCCGAAGACCGAAGGACACGGATCGCTTGGTATAGCTTCCTTCCCATTTTCTTGTTTGCTAGAGTTAGGTTAATGGCCCGATCCGAGATTTTAGTGCGCGGTGGTGCCGGTTCCTAGTATTTAGAAAAGTTTCATTTCCGCATTCCGGCGTCGGATTGACGGCCGGGGCTCCGTCGTGTACTTACACTGGTATCAGAGCCACGCCATTAACCTAGTCTAGCTTCCTCTAACGTGTTTACAAGTTCGGTCGATCGGATTTTCCAAAAACCACATTTCCATGTCACACTTTCTGTCGAATTTTTCCTTACTCTAAAAATTATTTGGTATATTGGAAAAATACATGCAGGATTTTTTATGCATTCTGTGAAAATTTGGTCGGCTGATATTACTGTAGCGCGGCGGTTTAGCGGCCAAAACTACGTTTTGGCCACGTAACCGCCGCCGTTTTGTGGCCAAACCGTACCAAATTTCTACAATGGTTTACTGACATGGAAATAGGGTTTCTGGTATATTCTTTTTGGGCCCAGATGTTTTTGAGTGCTATAGTTGTGCTTGGGGCCTACATCGGAAAATTCAGTCGATCGAAAATTTTAAACATGTTAGTTCACAGTATTTACATTATATCTGCGACCGTGAATGTCATTTGATCGGTAAATCCTGCCTAACTGCTATAACCCTTTTAGACGGATTTGCGAACGTGACATTCACATTGATGTTCTGTGTTGTGCTGTGATGTTGCGGATTGTCGTGGGGATAGCCTGGATGCAATGTTAGTACAGTTTTGGTATTTTAATGTACATTTGATGTTGCGGCGAGCGTCCGACATGTGGACTGCCGTCACTGCCTGTTTGTATATTATTCTTTTGGGGCACGACCGGGCTGAGGTCGATGTACCCGTTGTATGTATACTTTACTTTCTGTACTAGGATTACCCCATGGAGGGGTGCACGGATAGCCGGGTTCTAGAGGGCAACCGGCCCGCATCTCATGGCTTTGAGACGGAGGGAGCTTCACTCTAGAATTGGCGGGCTATTCGCCGCACTCGTAGGGGGTATAGGTTGACCCGGGAAGGGTGCTCAAGTTACCGGATTCCGTGAAGTGTTGGGTGGTCCATTCACGTCGTTGAAGGGGGCTGCCTCGCTTCAGGTTTTGGCGGGTAACTTGCCGCGCCCGTAGGGGTCTAGGATTTCATTGCACAGGCTATCCACACGACTAGGGGAACGTCGGGTTTCAGTAGCGGCTCTATGAAACCCGGGGATCCCAGATATCTGTATTGTTCTGTGATGCTGCTTACATTTCTGTGATGTTGCATTTTATCACGCCTTGAGCGAATATTATATATTGATATATATACTAGTAGATGTTGTATATGTTTTGCATCCGCGCTAGTCCAGTCCCCGCTCTGTCGTTAGTTAAGTAACCTAACGGGTGATGACGGGACCCAGTGGCGAATGCGGATGGCATATACGTACATCATTATTTTCGTTCTTTATTGGTGTGATAAATTGATGGGACTGCATTGATTCGGATCAATGCAAGCTAAACAAACCTATTCTGATGTTGTTGGAACATTTTTCAAAAAGCTGTTATTGCAAGGGCGTTCTCTTTTGTTTTGCACAGTGGTATTCGGTTATGAATATCCAGCTCCTCAGTCGACGAGGCAAGGGCCGAGATCCCTTCACCGGGAGTGACCCCTTGGACAGAAGTTTGCGTCAGGGCAATAACTTCACTATAGCCGATTACTTTTGCTTTGCATCGTGGTATTCAGTTGGAATATCCTGCACCTCATTCCACGGGGAAAGAGCCGAGATCCCTTCACCGGGAGTGACCTCTTTAGCAACGGTTTTCGTCACTATATTTTTATAAAGCTATCCAGTTCCTTCAACAATATCAAGTTCATTACGTTAAAGGTTTTCGCCAGAAACCATTCGTAGCCCTCCATCATTTCAGTTAAATATTCGGTAGTATTCAAGCTATGTATTTTGACCTCACGCCAAGGCATAGTGATTGGTAGCTGCCAGATATTTATCTGTTGCATAGATAGATGCGTTGGTTTGGGATAGTCGTACTACTATTTTGGCCTACGTCAAGGGTATGTACGGGTGGGTTCAAATTAACCTGGATAATGATGGGTAGAACTTGACATGTGACTTATGACATTTTGACCTCACGCCAAGGTCATAAGAGCATGGAGCAAAAATCCCATCGGGAGTTTCTAAAGAAACTGAAATCTGCCAGATATGCGCATACCTTCTAGAGTGTGATAACGTGAGCGGATTCCGTCACGTTATCATGCGATGATAGTTAGATCCCGATTCCCACTGATGAGTTGGTTTACTCCTCGGGTGATCCCGACTAATTCTTCTTTCAGGTTTGGGGAAGAATTTGAGGTTTCAGTAGAAGGTTTCCTGATTAGATAAAGCAACAACCATTCTGATCTAGGTTAGAGTGCACGCTGAGTGTTTCTTTTCTCTCTCTCTTTGGCAGCGACCATTGACCCGACCCTAGACTATGACTCAGTGACCAAAATTAACCGAACCTTCTTAAACAATGGCTTTTGGATTGTCAGAGTTGCAAACCTCATTGCCACTCTTACTTTTACCCTTTTCTCCAGGACACCCCGTATTACTACGAACGTCCACTTCCATTGGACAAAACCATCGTATGGTTATATACGAACTCGAAAGAATTTATTCGAGGATGGTTTCTGGTTCTGGAGAAAACGAATAGGACTATTCAGTTGTCTTTTCCTTTTTACCTTCTCTCAGGTTGCGAGTACTCCTTGGTTTAGGAGATAGTACACCTATTATGCAAATTGGATAGTCTTTTTCCTAACCATAGGCAGGTGCCGAAAGGTAGGGAATGAAGAAAACCAATTAGCTTAAACGGTGTACAGAAGGTATTAAGTTAAGACAAAGAAAGGGATTAGTAAGAGGGCAAAGTAAACTGCGACTACTATTCACGACCAAACCAAATATTTCTTCGCCAATCCTAAATCACCTTTGTATTTCTCCAGGACACTCCGTATCACTACGAAGATCCACAGTTTATTGGATACTCCATCGTATGGTTATATACGAACTCGAAAGGAACTTGTTCCAGTTCGGGGATGGATTCTGGTTCAGGAGAAATAGGAATAAGATTTATTCGGTTGTCTTTTATCTTCACCTTCTCTCGTATTACGAGTGCTCCTAGGATTAGGACAGTACACCCATTATGCTTACTGGATAGTCTTCTTCCAAACCATAGGCTGGTGCCGAGCGGTAGGGAAGGAAGAAAACCATTTGGCCTAAAGGGGTGTGCAGAAGGTAACGACTAAAGACATATAAAGGGATTTGGAGTGGTGGCAAAGAATTATACGGTTAAAGTTGTGAATCTGGATAATGGAAGAGGCATTACTAGGAATACCGGGATACCCCATCGAAACATTTCAATGTTTCAGTTTCACTGTGTACTGTTAAAAGAAAACTGATTTCCCAATTAGCCTTTGCTCCAGGGTATGTATTTACCAGGTATGATTCTCACATCTGTATGGTTTTACAGATGATGAGTGGGAGTAAGTTATTGGGAATTAGGTGATTATCCTCATTATATCGGAATTCGTTGTAATTGGTGATATTTGAGGAAATCGCCTGGGCTGTTTGCCGGTCAGCAAATATTTGGTTTTGAATATCCGTTGTTGTGCACCAATTTCAAATTGATATATCTGTACGTATATTTTAATAGAGTGAGATATACCTTTTTGAAATTATGTCTATGACATTTACCTATATCAGTGGATGGTTAGGTAAGGAGCATTGAACAGCGGTGTAATTCTTCTTAACCATAAATACAGTTTTCAACCTACGACACACAGTGAATGAGTCACTAGACTCAAAGGACTTATACAGAGTATTGTATATTGTCCAGTGTCCATTAGGACAGAGGGGTTGGTCCTCGTACTATATTCGGTTTACTTATGACTTCTCTAGTTTTTAGACAAGTGTTTCGTAGAAACACAGGGTCCAAGTTTTGAGAAGTTATAGGTATATGAATAAAGTAGAGAACCAGGTGTTGCAAGTATCGGGATTCTTCAAGCTGATCGAAGATGTAGATACTTGTGTGTGGTATTCAGTTAATAGTAATGATTTAGAGAACTTGCTTCTCTTTCAGGTTACTCATAATTGGAAGCATTCCTAAGTTGAGTGACGCTGATCGGCCTCCTTCCATTTAGATGACATGCACTGGAGACAGCTGCATGATTTGAATCTGGTTCAATTAAATTAGTGCCTCTGTTTCTATATTGGATATAGAACAGTTCATATCTTAACGATGTTAAGGTACGGGGAGTTGTCCGGCTTATGCTTAAAACCAGACCCTGGATAACTCAAGGCACGTTTCTGTAATGGCTGTTTGTGGGTTGACTCGGGTTATGACGAGGGTTGATTTTCTACCATCTGGAAGATCAATAGTGATATTGTTCTTGACTCACCACAGTTTTAATAAAAATGGATTTTTTCAGAAAACGGTAGTGGGAGTATGGTAGAACTGGAAGTGATTCCAGAACCGCAAGCGATTACTGAAGATTTGATAAGAACCTAAAGATTCAATCTGGTTTGACATTCCATTGGCCACTCCGCAGATAAAGTGGGTAACCTCAGGCACCCGAGAGGTATTTCGGTATGCTCAAGGACGGTGGCAGGGAGGTTCTTGTTTACCCAGACTTGACACTACTGTTGTTCCAGAGTATGAGACCCGGTAGGAGGATGAGTATAGTGTCGTTCTAAACTAGCTTTAGAAGTGCACGTGTATATGACTCTGCCAGAGGGTTGTCGTGGTCAGTAGGAGCAGCGGAAGCATAGTGGACAAGTGGCTTACGTCTATTTATAGACTAAAGCGGATATAGCGGAGATAGATCATCTATTTCTGATGTGACAGTCATAGGTTTGACTTCATCAGAATAGGGGATGGATCTGTTAAGAAGGTAGTAGGGTGTGATGACCTGGTATTTGGATGACATACACAGAGTAGGAAGTCAGATTCCTATACTACGATCGGTTATACTTTGGTCGTCACACAGTGGTTTCTCCACACAGGACTTGGATATTATATCAGACATTCTGGTTACTAGATCTATGGTTTTAGATCTAGATTTGGGTAGTTTCCCAATCTGGGTACTTAGACAGCATTCTATGAGTATTTAGAATGGACGACTCCTGGCACGGTAGTATACCTGCAGGTGATGGAGTCACCCTCTCTAAAGGCGTCTTACAGACTAAAGGGGAGAGGGATGTGCATGATTGGCAGATCACTTGCTTAGGCAATTGAGTCAATCATGAGATGTCAAGTACCACACCAGATGTTGTTTTTGCAGTAGATGCAGTAAGTTGATATTGATCCAATCCTGGAGAAACATTCGGAAGCAGTTTTAGAACATAAGTGAATGTTCTAAGGATATGATAACGGCATTCTCCTTCGGGAGAAAGTTATCATTCCAGGCTTCCAAGGTGACCTGGATGACAGAGAGGTTGTCAGAGTTATAGTTTTCCCTCTGACGAGGGGCAGTATTTTGGACAGATGGTCCAGGTGGATACTGAGGGAAGGCATGGCGCAGGATACTGATTAAGTTCAGTTGACGATACAGTCTAAGAAGTTTGGATTTGGAGTTCATTTATGAGTTAGGTCCCATCAGACATCCAGACACATTCTAAGACAGGTATTGCTCATTTCGGGAGATGGGTTTCTCCGCGAACTTGAGATAAAGAGAGACATAGAAAGAAACATCACAGCGGATCCACTCACTGAGGCTATTCCTCGAACGCAATAGTTTCGCAAACGAGCTTTGTGAGACTGACTAGTAGAGGAGTTGGGTGTTCGGTATCACACGGGCTGTGAGTATGCGACATCGCAATAATTAGCCTTGAGTGCAATTGGGAGATTGTTGGAGATAGTGCCCTCAGAGTCAATTATTGGATCACAGGTATGTGATTGCAATGATTGAGGGAGGACCTGTCCCAGTAGGACAGTTTTACTCAAGATGATAGTATGCTATCTGGTTTATCTTTATCATCGTGTACCGCTTTAGGTGACCTTATAGGTCACTATTGCACGTTGATAGAGCCCGTAAGATTCTTGCTTGACTACCAGCAGTATGAGGGCGATCATATACGTGGGAGCTGGGGTCTATAAGCAAATCCTTAAAAGGTCCCTAGTCGTGGGAGTTTTCGAGACAGGGCATCGATTCTCCAGAGTAGACTAGTGTATACAGTCGAGACCCCGACGAGGGGCGGTGGCCGGTCTCACAAGCCACTGGTGTCAGTTGGTTCACCTAAGATGTATACAGGTGCTTATTGGGTTATGAGTACACCGGACAGGACTCGCCGGGAACCTGCTAGTTGGTATTATACCTGACGCCAGATAGCAGTTCCCTGGTGACATGTGTACAGGTTAGTTCATCGACCTGAGATCGTCATTTGTCTCGTGTGAGTTCCCACTGTGTTTTGATTACTACCCTACCACGCTCAAAGAAGACGTGCAAACAGGTTTTAGTTGGGTACAGTCCCGAGCCACATGGAGGCAGTGAGCGGATTTGCAGGGGTTCGTCTCTCCCGGTATTGGGGGTGAGGTCGCGCTGTGTCTAGGAGAGCCAGTATATGAAAGTCCTTGGCCAATGCAGGGGATTTAATGGTAGGTATTCCAGTAGTATCTCAGGGTGTTCTGGGCTACACTCCGACACGACTTGTACCGCTTTTGGGGGTCTAACTTCTACCAACCCCCTAGGCCCGCCATGCGATGCTCATAGACGAACGAACCAGACTGTACGGATATTGTCACTGACAGGCTCAGTTGGGTGTCAGGATGAGTTCGCTCATCGACGTCCCTTTTGGTCAATACCTGGTAGCCCGTTACGTATAGGCTAATACCTCTGACGTGCTAGTGGTTAAATCCATAACCAAAGTATTGACGAGTCTTTAGAGTCCCCCACAGACCAGTTTCTCAAGTTTCGGGCGAAACGCTGTAGAGGCCGTATGGAGATATGGCAGGGTTCGATCAGATACGCGCGGTATTGCACGGATCATGATTGGACGGATTTTACTAGCGGGCTTTGGTTTAAGCCGGATCCTAGTATTGTACAGTGTGGATTTTGTCTCTTTGCAGTTGCATTCAGTGGGAATACAAATGCGGGTATGTATATACAGTCGCGGGGTTTTCCTGTAATTTATTACAGGATCAGTTTTCTGAAGTTGCCAGTTTGCATTCCGTTCCGGCCAGTTTTCCTTTGTTCCTTCCCGGCCGGACTTTTCCGATGGAGGGGGTTATTTGCAGTTGTGCAAATTATCTTTGTGGAGGGTGTTATTTGCAATTGTGGCTTCATGATAGTTCTTTCATCATGAGATTCCTTTTTAGTCTCTTCCTTTGCATTTATGGTGATGGATTTTGATGAGAGTTGATTTGGAAATGGGTGTGACACATATTCCATTTTAATCACACCATTTCTTCACATGCATTGCTTCTTGCATTTTTCTCTCCACCATTTTTCCTAGAGAGGGGGCCGGCCACTTCAAGGAGAGAGGAGGGGTTCATTTTTGTGTGGGAGAAATCATCTCATTTCATTCTATGCTTTGCCAGAAAATCCATAGCCATCTCAAAAGCTCATCTTCTTCTTCCCTTCATCAAAGGCAACTTCACAACCCCAATTGAGACATATGATTCTACACTTGCCTACAGCATTCCTTGGGCACGTCGGCTAGCCAACTTCGTGCCCGAGTTGCCTCGGTCCAGAGGTGGGAGCCCGTAAAAGAACCCGGCGATGTGGTGCCCGTTCCGATGAGGAGCTGAAGACCGGAGATTACGCGAGGAGATCGGAGTGGAGGCCGAAAACCGAAGGACACGGATCGCTTGGTATAGCTTCCTTCCCATTTTCTTGTTTGCTAGAGTTAGGTTAATGGCCCGATCTGGGATTTTAGTGCGCGGTGGTGCCGGTTTCTAGTTTTTAGAAAAGTTTCATTTCCGCATTCCGCCGTCGGATTGACGGCCGGGGCGCCGCCGTGTACTTACAGTATTCTCCATCTCTTTTCTCTATGCCTTCTTCCACCAACCTGTACATTATAGCGATAAAATCTTTGAATGGTTGGTGCTCACTTTTTGCCTGTGTAAGGCCTTGTATAGTTTGAAACTGTTTTCTTTCCCCTAATCCTGAACTTCACCGCTTAAATAGTGGAAACACTGTTTTACTTAAGTTTGGGGGGGAGCCTTTTTGCATATATTTTTTTGTTTTCCTTTTTTGTTTTGTATATAATTTGATTTTAGGGAGCGCCGACAATTTTGACCCTCTTGGTGTAGCCTGACAGTGAGGGCACTGCCAAGTTTAAGTTTGGGGGTGTGCTCGGTAAGCTTTCTTCCTTTGTATTCATTTGTATATTTTGCATTTGCATACCCTATTAAAAACCCATAAAAATCGAAATTTTTTCCAAAAAATATAAAAAACTTTGTCGTCAAGTTAGCTAATAGGGTAACTTAGATTTTTATTCTGAAAGTTTAGTTGATATGTTAGAAATAACTAAATTATAGGCTTAGGAATTGAAAATCCTAAAAATAACCCTCATTCTGTTTAAACTTGGTGATTATACGTCCTTACAGTTTTTTTTATAGAAGTAGGTAATCTTGAGTTCAGTTCTTGAGTTAAGTCAAGATGAGGGGAAAGTTTTGAAGCTTTACTGAAGGATAAGTCTGAAAAATAGTTTCTTTTCATGAGTTCAAATTTAGAAAGTATATACCCTACAAACTGCACCTACATGCACCTTGAAACTTGGGATAGCAGAGGATACCTAGAAATACTCTTGCCTGAAAACCTAGTATGAAAGAAAAAACGGTATTTAAAGCTAAACACCAAAAGGGCATTATTGAAAAATATATCCGGTCTTGAAAAAGAAAAAGAAAAAAGAAAAAGAAAAATAATATAAAGTCAAGACCTGGAAACTGCTATTTACGCTTTAAGCTCACACATTCAGTAATCGGCTGTTAGTGCCTTAAGAAGCATTAATAGTCGCATAAAAGGTGTGTGAGCAACACCGGTCATTATAAATGAAAAGAAGTAGTATTAGGTATTAGGGCAAGGGTACTATAGCTTGAATTGAATTCTCAAGTGTAGGGGTGAAATAATACACACACGTAGGGGTATACAATCGATATTTGGATAAAAGATAGAAATAAAGGATAAGACTTATGTTTTCTCTAAAGTTGATAAAAATCCCTCATTTGAGACCACACGCTTTAGAAGGAAAACTCAGGAGATACCAATATCTTTCTAAACTTTTTTGGAATGTATAGGATCTAAGGTTAAATAGATAGGAGGTGTGAAACATAAGGGTTGGATATTTCTAATTTAGGATGATGGAGTTTCTAACGTAGATACTAAACTGTAGGAGTAGAATCGATGTTAACTTATGACACTAGCTTGACGGGATTTTGTGGGTGTAATCCGCTGAAAACCCTCAGGAGACAACACTCCTCCTACTAGGGACACCTAGAGGTTTAACGGTTTGTTGCACAAGCTCAGTGCAATCGCGTTCTCTGCGAAAGTGAGGTTAGGACTTTTTGTGAATAATTGGTTTTGCTCGGGACGAGCAAAAGTTAAGTTTGGGGGTATTTGTTCACACTAGAATATTATATTTAATACCGCCCATTCTTATGCTCGTTTGTTTATAAGTAGGTGCTTTTAATCCGTGTTTGCTACATATTTACAGTCTACAGGTTCCTAGTCCAAAATAATGGAAATGATACAAAATCTCCACTGTTACGCCAAAATCCAGAACATCTGTTGCCAGCAGATAAAAGCCGGGTTCCGATCATCCGTATCCGTCCAGTGCCGCGTACCAGTTCCAGAGACAAGCCAAATGACAGTGGTCATTCGTGTCTCGGACAAGCACAAAGCACGAGAGGGGCAGCACAAAGCACGAGGGAGGCAACACAAGAATCAATGGGTGTGCGGAGCTCGAGGGAGAAAGGTCAAATCAATCAAAAGTGAAGCTATGTTTGGACTGTGCAGATCAGAAGAAATTGTGAAGGAATTTTGCAATTTGGGACATGTAGAACATCATAAGATAGCAACACAAGAAAACCCAGAAAATCCGAGATCCCAATTCCACAAAACCGCGGCGGAACCGCCGCCAAATGTGGGTTTTGCGGCGGATCCGCCGCGGTTTCATGTCATCATATGACCAAATTTTAGGGATAGTTGGGTCATTACATTTAGGGCCAGAATGTTGCCCTAGGGTTTCAGCACGCAGCCTATAAATAGCCCAGTTTTGTGCCAAGCCAAGAGTCTTCTTCATGTCTTCTTTTCCCATCTCTTTTTGTTAGGATTTAGTTTAGCTTCTTCTTCTTCTTCATTCTTTCCTCCATGAAAATTGTATTGAGAGCTTTTTGAGTGGATGATGAAATGAAGATGAGGGTTGTTTTGCTTATCTTGTATTTTTATTTCATTGTATTGTAATTTAATTTCTAGTGTAATTTTATTATTGTTGTTAAAGTAGTTGTTGTTTCTTTTCTTGTTCTCTTTTCCTTTCTCTTTTCTGTATTATTTCCAAGCGATGATACTCGACGGAGTTCCTTGCTAAAGTGAGGACCCAAGAGTTAGCTTGCTTCACTTGTAAAACCGTATTTCCCTTTCCTTTCTTCCTTCTTGTTTTGTTTCTTTTCTTTTATGATGTGTGAATAATTTCCCTCTTGTTAAGGCTAAGGAAGGTGGTATGAGGGACGGAGAAATCCCTTGTGCTTCTCTTCACCAAACATCTTGAAACGAATCCCGACCAAACAAACGCAACCCCCTCGCTTAGGCGTGCTATACGTGACATGTAGCCGTGACCTAAGTCGAGAAGTCCTTTAAGCGCACTACAACGTGACATGTAATTGTGACTTATTTGGATACATGGTTGCGGGTGTTTGGCCGAGGGTTGGAAATAAGCGTATTTAACGGACGGACAAGGGGCACTAGGAATGGATTTAGCGTTGGAAAGCTCGCTTAAACTCGTAAATCCCATTCCTATGTCCTCCTAATCCCTGCTACCTTCGATTATCCCAACACCGTTTTAAGAATGGCAAAAGACAAGCACAAGACTAATCCTAACTCTACTAACCGACCTTAACCTAACAAGCTTACTCGAACATAAATACGAACACATAGGATAGATTTGAAAATACATATACACATTTTTTATTAACTCGTCTAAAACACGAACGGACATACAACCATCTCCCTGTGGATCGACCCGTGCTCAACCGGCTAGCTGCAAAGCGACACCGTCCTGATCGCGGTAATAACTTTAGAACTTTGAACTCCGACACGCCAAAAGCGTGCGATCATCAAGTTCTACCCGTCATTATCCAGGTTAATTTGAACCAACCCGTACATACCCTTGACGAAGGCCAAAATAGTAGTACGATTGTCCCAAACCAACGCATATATCTATGCAACAGAAAAATAACAAATAGCTACCATACACTATGCCTTGACGAAGGCCAACATACATAGTCATGAATACTAAGTGCTACCTGTCTGAAATGATGGAGGGCTACGAATGTTTTTTGGCGAAAAACTTTAACGTAATGAACTTGATATCGTTGAAGGAACCGGATAGCTTTTTACCAAAATATAGTGGCGAAAACCTTTGCTAAAGAGGTCACTCCCGGTGAAGGGATCTCGGCTCTTTCCCCGTAGAATGAGGTGCAGGATATTCTAACTGAATACCGCGATGCAAAGCAAAAAGTAATCGACTATAGTGAAGTTATTACCCTGACGCAAACTCCTGTCCAAGGGGTCACTCCCGATGAAGTGATCTCGGCCCTTGCCTCGTCGAATGAGGTGCTGGATATTCATAACCGAATACCTCTGTGCAAAACAAAAGAGAACGTCCTTGTAATAACAGCTTTTTGAAAAATGTTCCAACAATATCGAATAGGTTTGTTTTCCTTGCATTGATCATAATCAATGCAGTCCCATCAATTAATCTCACCAGAAAAGAACGAAAATAAAATGTACGTATATGCCATCTGCATTTGCCACCGGGTCCCGTCATCACCCGTTAGGTTATTTAACTAATGACAGAGTAGGGATTGGACTAGCGCGGGTGTAAAACATATACAACATCTACTAGTATATATATATATCAATATACAATAATCGCTCCAGGCATGATAAATGCAACATCACAGAAAAGTAATAAGCATCACAGAACAATACAGATATCTGGGAGCCCCGGGTTTGCTTTGAGATGCAACTGCAACCCGACGTTCCCCTGGTCATGAGGATAGCCTGTGGAATGAAAACCTAGACCCCTACGGGCGCGGCATGTTACCCGCCTAAAGCAGAAGTAAGGCAGCCCCCTTCAGCAAAGTGAATGGACCACCCAGCACTTCACGAAATCTGGTAACTTGAGCACCCCACCTTGGGTCAACCTGTACCCCCTACGAGTGCGGCGAATAGCCCGCCAATTCTAGAGTGAAGCCCCCTTCGTCTCAAATCCATGAGATGCGGGCCCGTTGCCCTCTAGAACCCGGCTATCCGTGCACTCCACCGCGGGGTAATCTTAGTACAGAAAAGAAAATATGTACAACGGTGATATCGACCTCAACCCGGTCGTGCCCCAAAAGAATAATATACAAATAGGCAATGACGGCAGTCCACATGTCGGATGCTCGCCCCGCGATATCAAATATACAAATAAATCCAAACCGCACTACCATTGCACACAATCTATCCACCACGACAAATTCGCAACAACACAGCACAACACAGAACATCAACGTGAATGTCACGTTCGCAAACCCGTCTAAAAGAGCTATACCAATTAGACAAGATTTACCGCTCGAGTGACATTCACGGTCGCAAATATAATGTAAGCACTGTGAACTAACTTATTTAAAATTTCGATCGGCAAAATTTCTCGAAGTGGGCCCCAAGTACAAATCCAGCACTCAAAATAATCTGGGCCAAAACTTGTCACGACCCAAAGTTGGATGTGACCGGCACTTAGATTGTATAATATCTAAAGATAACTACACAACCTGAGTAAGCCAAAAACCAAGATCAAAACCCTGTTTGCGGAACTTTAGGAAAATTTAGTTTTGTTTAAGTAAAAATCACAAATTTTAAGTATTTAAGATCTTAACAGTAAATTCCTATTTCATTAATAATAAAAGCAGTTATAAAGTGTTTAATTTGGTTGCATCCCTAGTTGGGAGCAACAATATTAACAGTGGAATTCAATACATACTCATAATACGACATCAGTAATAATCTCAGAATATAAGTAAAAGAAATATCAGTTCATAAACTAAACGATATCATCTGTCAATTAATATACATATAACCATATATCGTTCTAAGTCATTATACAGGGTCTGATGGAGAAACTCTAGATTCAATATACAATACCAAAAGAGGAGGTTACTACATAGGTAACCCACCTAGCAAAAAGAGCGATAAACTGATAAGTGGATCTGTCTGCTGCTATACGTCCACTCGACTCCTGCAAAGAACTGTGGCACAACGGGGTGAGTTGCCAACTCAGTGAATATAACTAACATATAACGGCTGATAATGTAAGTATGCCGATCTAGAACTAATATCAACAATGATGAATATGATGCATACTAACAGGTGGAAGCATAAATTTGTACTACTCAATATATAAATCCAAAACTGAAATCTCATCAATTATTTTCTAAATAAGGTTCATTTTCTTCCCGTGTCCAACATCGACACAAATCTTCGGTGTTTCATCAGGCATCGTTCCCTGAACGATCCTGTCAATCAATAACACCGGTCGGTATCACATAGATATCCGCCGTGTTTACCACTGACTCCGGTATCGAGTATCCTCGTTAGGCTCCCCGCCTAAAGTGCGGCTCCTGCCCCTCGGCCCCGACCGGGTCCACCATGAATCCGGCTGTATAGCTACCCCACCCAGCTCGGATATACGTACGAAATTCCGCAACCGTATATCTACCCTACCCGGTTCGGAACAAAACCAAATAAAAAAAAACGACATTTCATGGTGGACATGTCACATTAATCATGAAAATCATTGAATTCTTTCGATAGTGTATAAAAACTCAAAGCCATAAATCCATAGTAATCCAATGCATCTTATATCAGAACTACACATACTTGGAGATAAAATATGATAATGTTTATGAAAAATAACTACCATTCTTGATATTCAAGGTATGATGGGAATCATATTTAGTATAATAAGTACTAAGTGCATATGTGACATGTTAATATCGACGAGGTGTAGTGTAACATGTAGATATGTGCAGGTGTGGCATAACTCGTCGATAACTGTGCAGTGTTCTAATAATTATTAACATGGCGAAGTATATATATCTATATGAATGCATATGATCAATTTGTTAGTTATATGTATGCCTTAGAGGCCATTACTGTACATACGATGTATATTGTAATGGATGCTTGGACATATATAGGGAGGACTTTCTTGCTCGACATGATAGTATACTATCTGGTTGTACTTTATCTTAACATATACTCTGATTGTCTCTATGTTACATGTTGATAAAGCCCTTAGGATATATACTTGACTACTGGGACTATGATGAGATCATACTAGTGGGGCCACGGTAGTCGACGAGTACATCCTATAACTGTTCCTAGTCAAGGGTGTATCGAGACAGGGCATCGATACACCAGAGTAGACTAGCGTATACGCATCTTGACCCATGTGATGGGCGATGGATGATCCCATATCCATCGGTGTTTGACATCAAGGATGGTGTACGGGTGCTCAGTAGAGACTGGGTACACTGGACGGACTCGCCGAGAACTCGCAAATGGTATTATACCTCACGTCAGTTGGCAATTCTCCGGTGACACTGGTACAGTGTAGTCTGTTGACCCGAGATCGTCATAGAGTCTTGTGTGATTTCCACTGTGCTTTGATTTCCATCATACCACGTCCAAGAGGGCGTGCAAAAAGGTGGCTTTTGGGTACAGTCCCGAATCACATGGAGGCAATGAGCGATAGGAGGTGATTCATCTCTCCCGGTATAGGGAGTTGATGTTGTGCTATGTTCGATTGGCTATAACTGGAAATCCCTGGCCAGGGTTGCTGAGATTTACTGGTAAGTGTTATCAGTAGTTTCTCGAACTGTTATAGATCTCATATCGACATGACTTATCAAGCTACTGGGGTCTGACATATACCACCCCTAGGCGAGATATGCGACATATCAGACGAAGAGACCTGACTGTACGGGAGTGTTACTGACTGGATTCACAGGAGAATGTACAAGATTGCTTGTTGATCTTTTGAGCGCTCAATACCTGGGTGGCTGTTACGTTTAGCTGACCGCTTGCAGCTTGTGGGTGTTTGATATGATCATCACCTACTGCCGGCGTATTGACGATTCTTTAGAGTCCTACACAGAGGTTTCTTGGCTCAGGCAAAACGGAGTAGGAGCTGAGATACCGTATTATGTTATCGTGATATTTGATATCAGCCGAGTCATCGGATCAAGTGTTGATTCAATGAATTGGTAAATGATATATTAGTCGGTTATATGCGATATAGCCGGATTGTCGGATCAAGTGTTGATTCGATGATTTAATGTATAATTATATATATGATATATTAAATTATATTAACTAATATTAGCTCACTAAAAGATTCTTTTTCTCACTCGAGTAGTACATTGATATATATGCGATATATGTTAATTGTATTATTTTATTTTGTTACAATAAATATTATATATGTGATATATAATATTGTAACATGATATGGTTATTAATGCAACATGTTTAGTGGAGATTAAACGAGCTTAGGGTTTGATTTGGGTTAATCTTTTCTAGAACCTTCTAGAAGGTTTTATTTTGTTTTGTGCAAAGATATTTGTGTAGATATTTTGCAAGATATTCTTTAACCCAACCCTAACCCTTAACCCTAGTTCAATCTCTACAAAGGTTACATGACCATGGTTGCATTTTCTAACCTCATACTTGACTTTCATTGTTCATCACAAAAGGATTCATGATTCTTCTTCTTCTTCTTCCTTGATGCAAAGCTTTCTTGCTTTGCTTTTTGTGATGAAAGTGAGTGAGAATAAAAAAACAAATGAGAGCAAAAATCCTACTTCATCATCCTCATCTACCCTTGCCATTTAGATGAGGGTGTTCACTTCATTTTGTGAGTGAGAGCTCATGTTAATGAAACTTCAAGGTAGATCATCTTTGCTATCGAAGATCGGAAGCAAGCTTGCATCTTTCTCTTCGTGGAGCCTCTCCAGAGTCCGGATACATGATGATCACAGCGAAGGGACCTCAACATGGAGCTTAAGAAGTGAAGGACCGGATCTACAAAGGTTGTAATTGTTAGTTATATGTATGCCCTAGAGGCCATTACTGTACATTGGATGTATATTGTAGTGGATGCTGGGACATATATAGGTAGGACTTTCTTGCTCGACATGATAGTACGCTATCTGGTTGCTCTTTATCTTAACATGTATACTCTCTGCCTCTCTTATTACATGTTGATAAAGCCCTTAGGATGTGTGCTCGACTTCCAGGACTATGATGTAGATCATACTAGTGGGGCCTGGATAGTCCATGAGTACATCCCTCAATGTTCCTAGTCGTGGGAATATCGAGATGGGGTATCGATATTCCAGAGTAGACTAGCGTATATCTTCTCGACCCATGTGATGGGCGATGGATGATCCCATATCCATTGGTGTTTGATATCAGAGATGGTATGCGGGTGCTCAGTGGAGACTGGGTACACTGAACGGACTCGCCGAGAACTCCCAGATGGTATTATACCTCACGTCAGATGGCAGTTCTCTGGTGACACTGGTGCAACTTAGTCTGTTGACCCGAGATCGTCATAGAGTCTTATGTGTCTCGCACTGTGCTTTGATTTCCACCCTACCACGGCTCTACTGAGTCGTGCAAACAGGTGGTTTTTGGGTACAGTCCTGATTCACATGGAGGCAATGAGCGATAGGAGGGGATTCGTCTCTCCCGGTATTGGGGGTTGATGTTGCGCTATGCTCGACTTGCCATAACAGGAAATCCCTGGCCATGGTTGCAGTGATAGACTGGTAAGAGTTATCAGTAGTTTCACGAATGTTATGGACCTTACATCGGCATGACTTATCAAGCTACTGGGGTCTGACGTTTATCACCCCTAGGCGAGATATGCGACATATCAGACGAACAGACCGGACTGTACGGTAAGTGTTACTGGTTGGATTCACAGGAGTGTGAGCGGGCTTGCTCGTCGATCTTCTGATCGCTCAATACCCGGGTGGCCGTTACGTTTAGCAGACCGCTTGCGGCTTGTGGGTGTTTGATATGATCATCATTTGCTGCCGGTGTATCGACGAGTCTTTAGAGTCCTACACAGAGGTTTCCTGGCTCAAGCGAAACGAAATAGGAGCGCATATGAGATATGTGTGGGACCGAGAATAATGCGTGTATGTGATACCGCATTCTATTCTCGCGATGAATGTATTGATTGGTTGTATGCGATATAACCTAGTTGTCGAATCAAGGATTGATTCGATAAGTCGATACATTGGATACTAGTCGGTTATATGCGATATGACCGAATCATTAAATCAAGTGTTGATTTAATGATTTAATGTATAATTATATATTTGATATATTACTTTGCATTAACTAGTATTTGTTCACTTTAAATGGATTTTCACACTTGATGTACACAAGTTGTATATGTGATATACTTTTGTGCACTTGTTTGTATCATGTTTGATGATACATGCTCACTTGGGTTTGTGTAAAGAATTAAACCATGGTTATATGAATGGTTAGGGTTTTGTTTACTTACTTACTTATTTATTTATTTATTTTGGAATAAGATAAAGAGAAAATGGTGGCTTTCTTTGTTTGTTGTTGAAGCTTCATGAAGCTTTGACTAAGTGACCATTTTGTCTTCATGCTTAACCCTAACCATTCAAACTAACCATAGTCTATTCTCTACACTTAACCATGGTTGGTATATGATAAGTATTCATATTATTTTCCTTTTTGAAAAAGGCTTATCATATTCTTTCTTCTTCTTCTTCATCTTTAACAATGAAGAAAGCTTGCCTCCATCAATGGCAACTTGAGAAAAAGAGTGAGAAATCCAATTCTAAAGTGAACCCACCTCCTATTTCTTCATCCTCTACCTCTTGCCAAGTAGTATAGGGTGTTTTCTTCACAAGTTTCATGACTTGGTGAAGTTGGAGCTTGATCTTGAGTTGCCTCGACGTAGATCATTTTCGGCATCGAAGTCGACAACCTAGCCCGCCCATTTCTCCGATGAAGCCGATGCTAGAGTCATGGATTTTATTTGGACAGCGGAGGGACGTCATCACGGAGCCTAGGAGGTAGAGGACCGGATCTACAAAGGTTGTAGATTCTTTCCTTTAAGTTAAAGTTGTTTACTTGCATCGCATCACCTATAAATCTAGTTAACGATCCGTATTAGGGTTTGTAGGCACATGGAAAATTTTGAATTAGCCATGTTTGATCACTTGTGAGACCTCATTAGTGTGCCAAGGAACCCTACAGTGGTATCAAAGCCTAGCTAGAGCCTTAGGCGATGCGTAGACGGAGTTAGAAGTCCGATCGAACCGAAACCCTAATTCAAACTTGCTCTCTGTACATTTTCTGAAATCGTGGATTTTTGAGAATTAAAAATATGCAGAAAAACAAGCAGGAGATTCTAAGAATTACTGAGAAGCCCGTACTCTTGAGTCCATCAAAGCGCGGCGGAACCGCGGCATTAGCATGCTAATGCGGCGGTTATGCGGCCTTTTAGTCTCCACTTGCATTGAATTTTACACAGTAATTCCTATTTCGCAGTGCTGGTTTTCCTGGGAATTTTTAATCTGAACTCAAGAGTTGAGTTTTCTGGGTTTTATTGGGCACTCGGTGTTTCGATCGGATTGTCTAATTTTGTCTGTGTGTTTTTCCGGGTAATTTTATAATATGTTAAAAAGTTCGACCAGATATAAATACCCACTTTTTCCCCTGCCGGGAAATTTCCAATTGTTGGACTTTTCCGTAGTTTAATGACGTTCTAAGTAGTGCAAGTAATGCGATGGTCCCTCTAGAAGACAACAAACCTTAACTCGATTATGTGACAGTCTTGAACTGCCCTTTGAACCTTAAGGTTTGGGGCAGTACGACGTGCCACATGTGAGGCGTTGGCTTGACCCTTCTACGGCTGGACCGTTGGTACTGAGGCACGAACTGAATGTTTTTAGACTTATTTCATGTGTTGAGCTGTATCGGGAAAACTTGGGTGTTCGATTGTTCGATCGGAAAGTTTAACATTTTTCTATTTATCCGGAATGTGATACAATATTTGGAATTCACAAGTAGTTATGAGATAACTGAATGAATGTTATAAACATAGCAGTTTAGTATCACTTGATCGGTTGCCACGAAATTTTGATGCGATCAAAAGTCCGTCGCAATCACGTAGCGTACGCGGATACTCGCCGGGTAAACTTAATAAACAGCCTCACTCCATAGCCCCGACCAAGTGACTGTAGGAGAACCCCGTCCCCGAAAGCATCCGTTTGGGTGCTCGCGGCAGCGGTGTTCCGCCTTGGTGCACTTCGTCGACGGTATCAGGGGTGCGGCCGCCTACTAAAGTTTGCGACGAGCATTCGATCAGGATGTCGGGAATCTTGCTGAATTTCCCGACTTGATATTGAAAAGAGTTTTCGATAATGAGACTAAAATGCGGGGTTTATAATTGTTAGGCATGCGATGTCTAAGTATTTCATTTGATTAGGCATGCGATGTCTAAACAGGTTGCGGATTCCAACTGTTGTAGTTTTACACTTTCTTTTCTGTGTCAGTAAGTGTAATATGTGATATCGCCGGTTTTGTTGCTATATGTCAACGACAATTGGGATGCGCATATTTACTTACGTTGATGACATGTGATGTTATGTGTTGCTGGATATGTTATATTGGATCGTCGTGTTTGAATAGCCGGGTTTTTTTTATGTGAGATGAGTGTTTTTCATTTTCATTCATGTAAAAACTTGTATGTAATATTCTTTTATTGGGGCACTTCCAGGTTGCGGATGATGTCACCATTTGTATATTATTTACTTTTCCGCATTAGGATAGACCCAAGGAGGGGAGCACAAGTAACCGGGTTCTAGGGTCCAGTGGGAGACCGTCTCGAGGAGTCGAGTCCGGGTCTCCTAACCCTAGAATTGGTAGGGTTGCTTGCCGCTCTCGTAGGGGTCTAGGGGTGTGGGATTGGCTATTCATCACGACCGTGGAATCCGTGTTTTATACTGGCTCGTATTGAAAACACGGACGTCCTAGTATATCCAATATTTCATATGATATTTTCTGCTGCGTTATCTGTGATGTGATCATGTGATTCGTTCAGATAGATATAGTATATAGTATATATGATATATTATATAGACGTTGCTTATGTTTTACATCCGCGCTAGCCCTGCCTCGCTCTGGCGTTAGTTACCTAACCTAACGGTGCAGACGGGATATCGAGGCGAATGCGGATGGCATAAGCGTACGTTATATTTATCTGTGATGTTTAGGTGGACTTAATTGATGTGACATTCATTAATGAGATTAATGAAAGAAAATAAACCTAATTGATGTTGTGGAATTGAATTTCAAAAATAAAACAGGTAGCTACAGTTCTTGCTTTGCATCGTGGTGTTCATTATAGAACATCCTGCACCTTATTCGACGAGGAAAGGACCGAGATCCCTTCACCAGGAGTGACTCCTTTAGCAATACCTGGCAGATGCTACACACTCGGTTTGTCTTTTGATTGATTCTATAGTTTCTGCTTTGCACAGTGATATATATGATATATCCCGCACCACATTCGACGAGGAAAGGGCCGACGATCCCTTCACCGGGAGTGACCCCTTTAGCAAAACTAGAAAAGCTTCAAAAACATTCCATTTAAAAACCATTTGATTCCGCAACGAGATCAAGTTTAAAGCGTTAAAGGTTTTCACAAAAACCATTCGCAACCCTCCGTCATTTTAGGAAGTAGATTACTTAGTATTCGTGCTGTGTTTGTTGACCATAGTCAAGACACAGTGTACGGTAGCTAAGTGATGTCTTCCTACACCGCATATGATGCGATTAGTTAGGACAGTCGCGTGACTTTGTTGACCTTAGTTAAGGGTCATGTGGGTGGGTCTTATTAATCACGAAATGACGGGTAGAACTTGACTAGTGCTTATGATTTGTTGACCATAGTTAAGGTCATAAGTGCTAGGGGTAAAAATCTTTATCGGGAGATTCAAGTGTTGAAATTTGCAATGAGATTGCATACCTTCTATGTGATAGTTGGATCCCGATACCCACTGCGAGTAATTGTTACTCCTGGGAGAGTTTTGCACTTTACAATTAGCCGATCAAGTAGGTGTCTAGAAAGGTGTCAACGGGGTTACGCCTCTGGGAAAACGAGGTTTACTGTAATTAGGTCCGTGCGAAAGCACGGGGAACCTCCCTCAAATTACCTATACTGGCCTGGCTGAAAGATTGGCGAACTTGTAGAGTGTAATTAATCCCGGCTAGTCTTTCCTTTTAAGGTTTGAAGGAAGATTTGATAAAAACAGTGGGAGCCATCCTGATAAGATAATATATATAACCAATCTAATCTTGCAAGAGCGCACGCAGAGTGTTTTCTTCTCTCTCTCTCCGGGTAGCGACCATATCACGCCTTAATCAAGATAATAATACGGATATTGACTGAACCCGCTTGTTATACTGAGCTGGGGAACGTTGGTCCCGCTCCAACTTATAATTGTTATAAGACAGAGCAGGAAATAGAGGAATACCAGAATTCTTATGCCGCCCAAACGAAGAAAGTGCATATGATGCATCTCCTTCGGGTGTGTTCATTACAAAGAACTGTTTCTCAGTATCCTCTGCATCCTGGGTATTTGATACCGGATCAGGATCCCAGATATGTAATCTGTTACATAGGGCTACAAAAAGGTAGAAAAACTGAGAACGGGTGATAAGTTTCATGAGACAGAAAATGGGGCAAGTGTTGCAGCCAAGTCTGTTGGTCACTGTCACCCTGTATTACCAATACAATGATTCTGAACAAATGCTATTAGATACCGAACCTGATATACAAAATCATATCAGTCTCTTTATAAGTAAAAAAAAATGATAAAATTTTGTATTGATGGATAATGTTTTGAACATTTCCTATATCAAAAGTTGATCGGTTCAGGGACGTTATCTAAAAGCATTGACGTTCTAAATCAAACTACAGTTCCTAGTGTACAGAACACACACAAGAGGAAGAGTTCAGAAATGAACGAATCATTCTTGTGGTATTGTAGACTAGGTCATATCAATGCGACCCGACTGGCTGAAGTTACATTTTAGATGCATATTTAAATCAGTTTGAATTTACATCTTGAGAAACTTGCCAGCCATGTCACAAAGATTAGATGACCATAGCTCTGTTTATGGGAAACAGAGAAAGAGTTAGTAAACTCTTGGGACTGATACGTTATGATGTATGTAAGGTCTCCTGTCTACACATGCCAAGACCGGTTCTTTGCACTTCGTTGCATTCTCTGATGATCTCTCAAGATTCAGTCATATGTTCCTGTTGAAACATAAGTCCGAAACTTTTGAGATAATCACCGAATATAAGTTGGAAGTAGAGAACCGAAATACGGGTATAAGTATTATGTCCTATGATAAGATCAGGGAGGAGAATACTTGTGCATGGAATCCTTGGACTATTCTAAAGGAAAATGAGATTCTCTCTCAGTATTACTCCTCTGAATACACCACAGCACAACGGTGTATCAGGGCGGAGCAATCGCACAATATTAGATATGGTGTGCTCTATGATGAGTGTTACTGAGTTACCTATTTCCTTTTAGGGGTTGTGCACTTGAGAAGCTGCATATCTATTGAATTTGGTTCGAATCAAATCAGTGCCTACCACTCCATATAAGATATGGTATGGGAAGAGCTTATCTCTTAAGTAAGTTAAGATTTAGGATTGTCCGGCCTATGTCTAAAGCAAAATCCGGACAAGATCGAGGCAAGGACAGTTCTGTCGAACTGGAAAGGTTCCAGCTATACAAAACTGCAGCTGATGATTTGATAAAACCAAAGGATTCAATAGTTCCTAACGAACCTCAGCCTCTCCGCCGATCTGGTAGGTTTTCTCATCCGCCTGAGAGATACTTCGGTTTCTCAATGACAGTGGGAGCGAGGATTGCATCATGAGATGATGGCCTAACTAGTTTCGAGCAGGCCATCAAGAGTAGGGGTTCTGTAAGAATGGCTGGGTGCTTAGCGATCTGAGATGGAATCCACATACACCAACAAAGTATGGACTTTGGTTGCGATATCTGAAGGGTTAAATCCCCATCAGGAGCAAGTATATCTTGAGAAGATTACTTGGTGTAGATGGAAAAGTTGAGACTTTCAAAGCTAGACTTGTTAAAGGTTTGCATCATTGACCACGTATGGATTATGTAGAAACCTTTTCTAAGGATCTATGCTTAAGTCCATCCGGATCCTACTTGCCACGGCTACATTCCATGACTACGATATCTGGCGGTTGGGTGCCATGACTACTTTTCTAAATAATGATTTAGAAGAGAATGTCTATAAGTACACAGCCAGAGGGCTTCGTAAACAGTGAGAGCAGCGGAAACGTGTGCAAGTTGCTTTATAGAATAAAGCAGGCAACGCGGAGTTGGAACATCTGTTTTGATGTGATAGTCAAAGAGTTTGACTTCATCAAAATGGTAGATGAATCTTGTATATACAAAAAGGTAGTAGAGAGTAAGGTGGTCATCCTCGTATTGTACGTGGACAACATACTCTTGATAAGAAAAGAGTTTCCTATGCTACACTCGGTCAATCTCCGCTTATCACAAGGATTCTCCAATAGGATCAAAGTGATATCTCCTAAATCCTGTGTTTTCATCTATGAGATAGATGTAAATGGATGCTAGGATTCTCACTAGATGTAGTGAAATGGTATCAATCGATCCTGGGGAGAATCACTGGAAACGTTCCAGGGTGATAAAGACGACTGAATGTCAGTCGCAGGCATTGTCTTTACCCTCAGTAAAGGGACGGTATGTTGGAAGAGTTCCAAGCTAGATACCGTGGCAAACTAGATGATAAAGGCTGGTAACATCGCTATTTAAGATACTACCAAAGAGGCAGTTTGGGTGTATATTGGTTCATAAGATGAACTAGGTTCCTGCCATTGTATGACAATGGAAGTGTGGCTTTGGCCCTGGAACCCTGGTCCCATCAGTGACCCAGACATATTCTGAGGTAGCATCACCTAATCATGGAGATAGATGATCTCCAGAGTGATCGAGGTTAGGAGAGTAGACTCAGAGGACAACACGGCGGATCCACTCACGAAGGCCTTTTCCCAAAGAGAGACTTTTATGGGATGGTTGAGTATTAGATACTACAACTACTGCTACAGATGGCCCTAGTGCAAGTGGGAGATTGTTAGTTATATGTATGCCCTAGAGGCCATTACTGTACATTGGATGTATATTGTAGTGGATGCTGGGACATATATAGGTAGGACTTTCTTGCTCGACATGATAGTACGCTATCTGGTTGCTCTTTATCTTAACATGTATACTCTCTGCCTCTCTTATTACATGTTGATAAAGCCCTTAGGATGTGTGCTCGACTTCCAGGACTATGATGTAGATCATACTAGTGGGGCCTGGATAGTCCATGAGTACATCCTTCAATGTTCCTAGTCGTGGGAATATCGAGACGGGGCATCGATATTCCAGAGTAGACTAGCGTATATCTTCTCGACCCATGTGATGGGCGATGGATGATCCCATATCCATTGGTGTTTGACATCAGAGATGGTATGCGGGTGCTCAGTGGAGACTGGGTACACTGAACGGACTCGCCGAGAACTCCCAGATGGTATTATACCTCACGTCAGATGGCAGTTCTCTGGTGACACTGGTGCAGCTTAGTCTGTTGACCCGAGATCGTCATAGAGTCTTGTGTGTCTCCCACTGTGCTTTGATTTCCATCCTACCACGGCTCTACTGAGGCGTGCAAACAGGTGGTTTTTGGATACAGTCCCGATTCACATGGAGGCAATGAGCGATAGGAGGGGATTCGTCTCTCCCGGTATTGGGGGTTGATGTTGCGCTATGCTCGACTTGCCATAACAGGAAATCCCTGGCCAGGGTTGCAGTGATAGACTGGTAAGAGTTATCAGTAGTTTCACGAATGTTATGGACCTTACATCGGCATGACTTATCAAGCTACTGGGGTCTGACGTTTACCACCCCTAGGCGAGATATACGACATATCAGACGAACAGACCGGACTGTACGGTAAGTGTTACTGGTTGGATTCACAGGAGTGTGACCGGGCTTGCTCGTCGATCTTCTGATCGCTCAATACCCGGGTGGCCGTTATGTTTAGCAGACCGCTTGTGGCTTGTGGGTGTTTGATATGATCATCATCTGCTGCCGGCGTATCGACGAGTCTTTAGAGTCCTACACAGAGGTTTCCTGGCTCAAGCGAAACGAAATAGGAGGGCATATGAGATATGTGCGGGACCAAGAATAATGCGTGTATGTGATACCGCATTCTATTCTCGCGATGAATGTATCGATTGGTTGTATGCGATATAACCTAGTTGTCGAATCAAGGATTGATTCGATAAGTCGATACATTGGATACTAGTCGGTTATATGCGATATTACCGGATCATTAAATCAAGTGTTGATTTAATGATTTAATGTATAATTATATATTTGATATATTACTTTGCATTAACTAGTATTTGTTCACTTTAAATGGATTTTCACACTTGATGTACACAAGTTGTATATGTGATATACTTTTGTGCACTTGTTTGTATCATGTTTGATGATACATGCTCACTTGGGTTTGTGTAAAGAATTAAACCATGGTTATATGAATGGTTAGGGTTTTGTTTATTTACTTACTTATTTATTTATTTATTTTGGAATAAGATAAAGAGAAAATGGTGGCTTTCTTTGTTTGTTGTTGAAGCTTCATGAAGCTTTGACTAAGTGACCTTTTGTCTTCATGCTTAACCCTAACCATTCAAACTAACCATAGTCTATTCTCTACACTTAACCATGGTTGGTATATGATAAGTATTCATATTATTTTCCTTTTTTAAAAAGGCTTATCATATTCTTTCTTCTTCTTCTTCATCTTTAACAATGAAGAAAGCTTGCCTCCATCAATGGCAACTTGAGAAAAATAGTGAGAAATCCAATTCTAATGTGAACCCACCTCCTATTTCTTCATCCTCTACCTCTTGCCAAGTAGTATAGGGTGTTTTCTTCACAAGTTTCATGACTTGGTGAAGTTGGAGCTTGATCTTGAGTTGCCTCGACGTAGATCGTTTTCGGCATCGAAGTCGACGACCTAGCCCGCCCATTTCTCCGATGAAGCCGATGCTAGAGTCATGGATTTTATTTGGACAGCGGAAGGACGTCATCACGGAGCCTAGGAGGTGGAGGACCGGATCTACAAAGGTTGTAGCTTCTTTCCTTTAAGTTAAAGTTGTTTACTTGCATCGCATCACCTATAAATCTAGTTAACGATCCGTATTAGGGTTTGTAGGCACATGGAAAATTTTGAATTAGCCATGTTTGATCACTTGTGAGACCTCATTAGTGTGCCAAGGAACCCTACAGTAATCCCTCTCACTTAGTGTTAAAGTGTTTAACATGATTGTTTTCGCCTAATCTCTAGTCTAAGATCTTGGTTTAGGGTTATTCGACACGACTAAATTTTAAATCGGGCATGGTTGATGCCTCGTAGACCCTTGTACGTGTGCCTAGCAACCCTACAGTGGTATCAGAGCCAAGCTAGAGCTTTAGGCGAAGTCTAGGCGAAGTTTAAAGTCCGATCGAACCCGGAAACCCCGATATATACCCTTCTCTGGATATTTTTCAAAAATGTGATTTTTTCTGCATTAAAAATACTCAGAAAAACAAGCAGGCAGATCTAAGAATTACTGTGAAGTACGGTCCCACAATTCGGTCACATGACCGCGGAACCGTGGCCAAACCATGCACGTGGCCGCAGTTCCACGGCTGAACAGTGATAATGGGGCCCACTACTTCACAGTATCATTCCTGGTTTCTTTTGCACTATTCTGAGAATTTTTAATTCTACTCAAGTGCTGAGTTTTCTTGGTTGTATTGGGGACTCGTTGATTCGATCGGATAATTTAACTTCGTTTAAGCTTTTCCGGATAATTTTAGAAACTGTTAAAAAGTTCGAACGGATATCAATAACTCACTTTTTCCCCTGTCGGAAAATTTTCAAAAGTTGAATTTTTCTCGAGTTTGAAACTTTTGGAAAGTCGTGCAAGTAACGCGGTGGACCCTCTAGAAGACAACAAACTTTAACTCGATTATGTGACCGTCTAAACTGCCTCTAAACCTTAGGGTTTGTTGCAGTACGCCGTTGCCACATGTAAGGAGTTGGCTTGACCCTTCTACGGCTGGACCATTGGTACTGTGGCATGTGATGGATAATTTTTGAACTCCGCTCAAGTGTTGAGCTATTTGGAAAATCTTGGGTGTTTGATTATTCGATCGGAAAGTTTAACATTGTCTATTTATCTGGAATGCGATACAATATTTGGAATCCACATGTAGTTATGAGATAACTAATTTGAATGTTATAAATCTAGCAGTTTAGTCTCAGATGATCGGTTGCCACGGAATTTTGATGTGATCAAAAGTCCGTCGCAATCACGTAGCGTACGCGGATACTCGCCGGGTAAACTTAATAGACAGCCAGGCCCCATAGCCCCGACCAAGTGACTGTAGGAGAACCCCGTCGCCAAAAGCATCCGTTCGGGTGCTCGCGGCAGCGGTGTTCCGCCTTAGTGCACTTCGTCGACGGCATCGGGGGTGCGGCCGTCTACTAAAATTTGCGACGAGCATTTGATCAGGATGTCGGGAATCTTGTTGAATTGCCCGACTTTATATTGAAAAGAGTTCTCGATAATGAGACTAAAATGCGGGGTTTATAATTGTTAGGCATGAGATGTCTAAGGAATTCATTTGGTTAGGCATGCGATGTCTAAAAAGGTTGCTGATTCCAACTGTTGTAGTTTTACACTTTCTTTTCTGTGACCGTAAGCATAGTATGTGGTGTATCGCCGGCTTCGTTGCTATACATCAACGATAATCGGGATACGCATACTTGCTTACGTTGATGATATGAGATATTATGTATTGCTGTGATATGTTATATTGGATCGTCGCGTTCTGAATAGCCGGGGGTTTTATGTGAGATGAGAGTTTTTTCTTTTTCATTCATGTAAAATTCATTTGTATGTAATATTCTTTTATTGGAGCACTTCTGGGCTGAGGATGATGTCACCATTGTATATTATTTACTTTTCCGCATTAGGTAGACCCAAGGCGGGGAGCACAAGTAACCGGGTTCTAGGGTCCAGTGGGAGACTATCTCGAGGAGTCGAGACTGGGTCTCCTAACCCTAGAATTGGCAGTGTTGCTTGCCTCCCTCGTAGGGGTCTAGGGATGTGGGTTTGGCTATTCATCGCGACCGTGGAATCCGTGTTTTATACAGGCTCGTATTAAAACACGGACGTCCTAGTATATCCAATATTTCATATATGTTCTTCTGCTGCAATGTTCTGTGATGAGATCATATTACTGCCTGAGATGAATGTTTATATTATATATATGAGATATATGTTATATTGCAGATTTTGTTTCAAATGCAATGCTTGCGAAGCATAATAAAATGGGACTTCATTAATGAGATTAATGAAACTAAAAGAAACCTAAAGATGTTGTAGAAACTTGTTTAAAAACTGGTAGCTCTAGTTTTTGTTTTGCATAGCGGTGTTCCTTGTAGAACATCCAGCACCTTATTCGATAAGGAAAGAGCCGAGATCTCTTCACCGGGAGTGACCTCTTTAGTGAAACTAGCAGATGCTACAAACTCGGTTTGTCTTTTGATTGCTTCTATAGTTTTTGCTTTGCATAGTGGTTTTTGTGAAATATCCTGCACCTTATTCGATGAGGAAAGAGCTGACGATCCCTTCACCGGGAGTGACCTCTTTAGCGAAACTAAAAAAAAGCCTTAAAAACACTCCATTTAAAATCACTCGATTCTACAACGATATCAAGTTCATTACGCAAAAGGTTTTCTTAAAAACCTGTCGTAGCCCTCCATCATTTCAGATAAGTACTGGTTAGTATTCGTGCTGCGTTTGTTGACCTTAGCCAAGGCGTAGTGTACGGTAGCTGATTAGTGCTTATCTGTATAAGCATATGATGTGATTGAGTTAGGGTAGTCATGCGACTTTGTTGACCTTAGCCAAGGGTTGTGTGGGTGGGTTTAATTCAATCGGGAAATGACGAGTTGAACTTGGCTAGCACTTATGATTTGTTGACCTTAGCCAAGGTCATTAGATGCTTGGGGTAAAATATTATTGGGAATTTCAAGTGTTGAAATTTGCAATGAGATTGCATACCTTCTATGAGATAGTTGGATCCCGATACCCGCTGCGAGTAAGAGCTGTAGGGTTGCTAGGCACACGCACAAGGGTCTACGAGGCATCAACCATGCCCGATTTAAAATTTAGCCATGCCGAACAACCCAAAGCCGGATCTTTAAACTAGAGTTTAGGCGAAAACAAGCATGTTAAACACTTTAACACTAAGTGAGAGGGATTACAATCTTTGTAGATCCGGTCCTTCACTTCTTAAGCTCCGTGTTGAGGTCCCTTCGCTACGATCATCGTGTTCCGGACTCTCGAGAGGCTTCACGAAGAGAAAGATGCAAACTTGCTTCCGATCTTCGAGAACAAAGATGATCTACCTTGAAGTTTCATTAACACAAGCTAACACTCACTAAATGAAGTGAACACTCTCATCTAAAGGGCAAGAGTAGATGAGGATGATGAAGTAGGATTTTTGCTCTCATTTATAATCTTTTTCTCACATATAATCATCACTTAGAAAAAGCTAGAAAGCTTTTTCCGTGAAGAAAGAAGGAAGAAGAAGATGAATAATAACTAGAATCCTTTTGTGATGAATAATGAAAAGATGATAATGATTAATAATGCAACCATGGCTAACCAAACCTTTGTAGAGATTTAACTAGGGCTAGGGTTTGGGTTGGGTTAAAGCAGGAGTCACTTGAAAATACCTTTACAAAAACAAAACGAAACCTTCTAGAAGGTTCATGAATGCACTAACCCAAATCAAACCCTAACCTTGTTTAACCTCCACTAAACATGTTGCATTAGTTATCATATCATGTTACAATATTATATATCACATATATAATATTTATTGTAACAAAATAAAATAATACAATTAACATATATCGCATATATATCAATGTATTACCCGAGTGAGAAAAAGAATCTTTTAGTGAGCTAATATTAGTTAATGTAATTTAATATATCATACATATTATTATATATTAAATTATCGAATCAACACTTGATCCGACAATCCGGCTATATCGCATATAACCGACTAATATATCATTTACCGATTCATCGAATCAATACTTGATCCGATGACCCGGCTGATATCAAATATCGCGAGAATATAATACGGTATCTCATATCGCATTATCCTCGGTCCTGCACATATCACATATGTGTCCCTACTCCGTTTTGCCTGAGTCAAGAAACCTCTGTATAGGACTCTAAAGAATTGTCAGTACGCCGGCAGTAGGTGATGATCATATCAAACACCCACAAGCTGCAAGCGGTCAGCTAAACGTAACAGCCACCCAGGTATTGAGCGATCAGAATGTAACACCTTAGAATGTGTTTTGTGGATAATTATATTTTAATATATGGTTTTTAATAAAAAGTTTACGAAATTGTTTTCTAATTATTTTATCATATTTAATAAATATTTTATTAGATTTTTCCTAGCCTTGCACACACTTGTGCATATTAACTAGGATTGTTTTTAGGGTTTAACCATGATTAGCAACATGGTGAACTAACCATTCCCTAATCTAGTTTTTTATAGTTTTGTTTTAAGTGTTATGGGTTTTAAGTATGGTTGGTTGTTTAAAATGAAAAATGAATTAAAAAAGGATTTAAATTATGGTTTGAAGTGTTGACCTTGGGGTGAGAGAGAGAGAGTGCATGATGGGGCATAATGGCCTTGCCATGCTTCAATTAATGAAGAGAGAGAAAGAAAAGGGGTTGACTTGTTGATGTTCTCTCATTCTCACTCATTGCTCTCTTCCTCTCACTCTCAAACTCACACATACACACTCTTGGCTGAAGCATCAGCAGCAAAGACAACAACAACAACAACAGAAGCAGCAGCAGTAGAGAAGCAGCAACAGCAGAGGAGCAGCAGCACCAGAGGCAAGAGCAGCAGCTGCAGAAGCTAGCAGCAGCAGACAACAACGGCTTCAGCAGTGGCATCAGCATCAGCAGCAGCTCATGCATCAGCAGTAGCAGCAACTTGCATCAGCAGTAGCAAGCAGCTCCAGCAGCAGTAGCAACCCCTCATCTCCCCCATACACTCCTTCACCTGATTCCTAGGGTCCCTTAGGGTATATTTCTTAACCCAATTTCCCTTTTTGCCAAGCTCTTGTGTTAATTAGCTTCGGTTTGCTTTTAAAGATAGTTTAGTCCTAAATTATGGTGATTTGCGTGAGATGCTGGTTAAGTGATGATTGTGTGGGTAAACCTAGCCTATTTTAGTGTTAATAGGGTCACTTGGACTGAGTTTAACCCTGGATTCCACTAAAATACCATAAGGTTTCTAATTTGTGCTAAATATCGTATTTTGGCGTCGTTTTACGACATCTATGTGTTAGTGTATATGCCCTAGAGGCCATTACTGTATCATACTAGTTTGTATATTACTTAATGGATGCTTGGGATATTCACCTTGTATATACAATCTTGCTCAAAATAGTAGTATGCTACTTGGTTTGTTTCTACTTCAATGTGTACATGTGTTTATTTTTGTATATCGCCTATACACATTAGTAGAGCCCTTAGGATCTTTGCTTGATTACCAGCGATGTGATGGCCGTCACACTAGTGGGGCTGGGTAATCTATAAGCACATCCTTATGCAGGTCCCTGGTCGCAGGACTATCGAGACAGGGCATCGATACTCCGGAGTAGACCAGCGCATGCGCTTCTCATCCCAGTGTGGGAGACGGTCTGTCCCACAGCCGTCAGTACGTCGTACTTGAGATAGTATGTGGGTGCTCGTTAGGTTACGGGTACACTGGACAGGACTCGTCGGGAACTGACTAGTTGGTATTATACCTATCGTCAGTTATCAGTTCCCAGGTGACATGAGTACAGCTTAGTCCGCTGACTTGACACTGTCACTTTGTCTCGGGTGTGTTCCCACTGTACTTTGATCACTACCCTACCACGGCTCAAAGGAGTCGTGCAAACAGGTGGTGGTTGGGTGCAGTCCCGAAGCACTTGGAGGCAGTGACGGTTAGACAGGATTCGTCTCTCCCGGTATTGGGGGTTGACATCGCGCTGTGTCTAGGAGAGCCATTACACGAGTAGTCCCTGGCCAGGGCAAACGAGATATACTGGTAGGTTTCCAGTGTTATCTCAGGGTGTTTTGGGCTTCGCTCCGGCACGACTTGTACCGCTATTGGGGGACTGACGTTTACCGCCCCCTAGGCCCGCCATGCGATGTATCAGACGAACAGACCGGACTGTACGGAGAATGTCACACTCAGGCTCAGTAGGAGTTCAGATGGGTTTCGCCTCGTCGGTCTTCTTGTCGGCATTACCTGGGGACCGTTACGCACAGCTAGTGCCGCTTGCGGTCTGTGGTTAAACCCACTTCCAGCGTAGTGTCGAGTCTTTAGAGTCCCACACAGAAAGCTTTTCGCCTTTAGGCAAAAGAGTAGAGGTCGCATGGTATTGCGACAGGTCGCATGGTTTTGCGACAGGGTTCGGTCACATCCGTGCACTTGTGCACGTACAGTGTCCAGACAGTTTACACTAGCGGGCTTTGGTTTAGGCCAGATCCTAGTGTACCTTATGGGATTGGATTTATCCAGTTTGCATTCGTGTTCCTCGGAACGCGGATGCGGGTGTGTATGCACAGTTGACAGGGAGGCAGAGGCAGCGGATTCTCATTAGGGTTGTTGACAGTTGACCGTTGACTATTTGACTTTATGCTCAACCCTAATGAGAATATGATATGTGATTAACTATTATATTAATTAAGTATTATGGTGATATGGTTGTTGACTTGTTGACTTTTGTTGACTTGTTGACTTTGTTGACTTGTTGACTTTTGTTGACTTGTTGACCGGTTGACTAGGCTTGACTAGTTGACCATCATGATAACCATAGCCATCATTTCATGGCAAAGACTTTTGTTTACTTGCTCATTTGTGTAAAATGAGTGCATGAAATGATATGGTTGTGGTTGCTTCTAACCATCACATAAGACTTTTGTTAATATGATGAGTTATCATTGCTTTGGATTATGAGAGGGTGAGAGACAAAATACTTGCTCATTCTTTCTTGCTCATTCTCTCTCTTGTTCTTGAGCTCTCCTCTTGCTCCCACCCTCAACCTCTTGCTCCCTCTCTTGATCTATGGTTCTCTTGTCTCATGAGTTGAGAATCAAGAACCATAGATAAAATCCCATTCTATTTCTTCTCTACTCATTCTAGTTCACTAGGTTTGGCAAACCAAGTGAACTAGTTTCTTCAAAGAACGAAGAAGGAGCTAAAGGTTGGAGCTTTCAAGTGGATCTATCTTCGGCGTACGGAGACAACGAGAAGGAGCCATCGAACCACCATCGGAGCTTGAAGACGAAGGAGTTCAAGTTAAGGTATAACCATCTCCATCCGAGTAGCTAACTCTCTTTAGCTAAGTTTGCTAGTTTTAGTTTAGTCAAAGATCCCGACTTTGGTTAGTCCATGTTGCCCCTTGCGCTAAAAAATTTGATTTTTATACCGTTTCCGCCTCCCCGTAAGAACCGGGGGTCGCAACGTGGACTTACAGTGGTATCAGAGACTAACTAAACTTAAACTAGCTTGGTAGTGAAGTGTAACGAAGTTCGGAACCGAAAAAAATCCAAAAACCAAACTTTTACAAAACCTGAGTTTCTGTTGAAATTTTTTTGGCTCAAAATGAAAAAATTTATATACCTAAATTCGGCTCAGGGTTTTGTGTGAACACCCAAGAAAAACGTTGCCTTAATTCGTTCAAACCGCCGCTCTTCCGCCGCACGAGGTAGGCATGTGCCGCGGAAGCGCCGCAGTTTGTCGTCTTCTCTGCATCGTTTTTCGTGCAGTGTGTGTCTGTGTTGGTTTTGGGATTTTTGAAATATATTATATGTGCCCAGATTTTCCAGAAAAGAAATTTCCTTTTGGGGTCCTATAATTCCGTATTTTTTCCGAACTTCACTGCACTTTGACTATGATGGTTATATCTGTGATGCTTGCATGTATTGAACGTCGGCTAATCGCTATAAGTCGATTGGTCGGGGTTATACATGATCTGTGTTTGATATTGGAATGTGTATATAAATATGTTGGATTGTCGCGGGTGAATAGCCGGGGGTTGTGAGACGAGAGTTTTCTTTTCTTGCAAATCATGTAAATTTGTAAATTGATGTAATAATTATTTGTATGGCCGCACAACCGGGTCGGGGTTGTAGCCGTCATTGTATAATTTCTTTTTACTGTTTTTGCTCCTAGGATAGACCCATGGAGGGGTGCACAAACTACCGGGTATGCCGAAGTGTCGAGTGGCCTACTCATGGAGATGAGGGAGGTTGCTACGCTTCGGGTACTTGGCGGGTAGTTTGCCGCACCCGTAGGGGTCTTGGGTGGGGTATTGGCTATTCACCGCGACCGTGTAATCTGTTTTTGTTACAGGCTCGTACAAATTACAGATTCCTAGTATATCCAATGTATTCATCTGTGATCTGAAATGTTTATCATTGCAGTATATCTATATATGATATTATTTAGGCGTTGCTTATGTTTTACAGACGCGCTAGCCCAGCCCCCGCTCTGTCGTTAGTTAAGTAACCTAACGGGTAATGACGGGGCCCAGTGGCGAATGCGAATGGCATAAGCGTACGTCATATTTTGGTTGTTTTCTGCAATGGTAGGATTAAATGATGGGACGCATTAAAAGAACTAATGCAAGAATATCACGCATTAAAAGAACTAATGCAAGATAATAAACCAAGTTAAAGTCGTTGGAACACTTTCGAAAAACCACTCGGTTCTTTTCAAAAACAACTTTTAAATGCGGAGCTTGAGCCACTCCTTTTAAAAGCTATCTCGTTCCATCGACCAAATCAAGTTCACTACGTTCACGGTTTTGCCAAAACCATCCGTAGCCCTCCGTCGTTTCACATGAATAGTCAATAGTATTCAAGCTGTGTATGTTGGCCAAAGTCAAGGCACAGTGATTGGTAGCTATTGGGTGTTCATGTGTAGCATAGATAGATGCGTTGGTTTAGGACAGTCGTACTGCCATTTTGGCCAAAGTCAAGGGTAGGTACGGATGGATCCAAATTAACCTGGATAATGACGGGTAGAACTTGACATGTGACTTATGATATTTTGGCCAAAGTCAAGGTCATAAGAGCATGGGGCAAAACTCCACATCGGGAGTTTCATAAGTACTGAAACTTGCTAGATTTGCATACCATTTGGAGTGTGATGATTCTGGTAGGATTCCTTCAGTTTCGTCACGCGATGATATTTGGATCCCGATCCTACTGTGAGTATATGCTACTCCTCGGGAAATTTCTCACTTAACGATCAATGCTATAAACCTAGTAGGTGCCTAGAAAGGTGTTAGCGGGGCTACGCCCCCAGGGAAAAGAGGTTCTCTAATTAAGGAACTTCGCGAAAGCGTTGGAAAACCTCCCTCGAAGTACCGACACCGGCCTGGCTGAACGGTTAAGCAAGTATTGTACGGTGGGATTGATCCTGACTAATTCTTCCTTTATGGTTTGAGGAGGGATTCGAGAAACAGTGGGAGCCATCCTGTTTAGACAAACTAAAAACCACTCTAAACTTGCAAGAGCATCATGCTGAGTGTTTCTTCTTCTCTCTCCTAATTGCAGCGACCAATCAACATGACTGGACTTAAGTTACTCCTAGATAAAAACAAACTGACAGGGCCAAACTACAAAGATTGGCTCAGGAATGTCAAGATAGCAATCACTTATGACAAGCTGGGGTATCTTCTTACCACCAAAGCTCCCCCTGTCCCTGGTCCAACTTCCAGTGTCGCGGATAAGGAAATCCGCAAGACTTGGGAGATTGATAGCGCGAAGGCCAAGTGCCTCCTGCTTGCCTCGATGGACAACGAACATCAGAGGAGGCATGAGAATATGGACATGGAGTCCATATTGCTCCATACAAAAGAACTGTATGGAGAGCAATCACGTATCGCAAGATACGAAGCGTCGAAAAAGTTATTTTCGACAAGAATGGCCGTCGGATCATCAGTAGCCGAGCACGTGCTAAAGATGATCGGCTACATTGAGGAGCTCGCTGACCTAGGGATCACATTGGAGAGTGAGCTATACACGGATATAGTTCTCCAGTCCCTTCCTTCCACTTACGCCCAGTTCATACTGAACTTCAACCTACAAGAAAAAGAGGTTGAACTTTCAGAGCTCCTCAACATGCTGAGGAGCGCAGAGGGCACCCTACAGAAAGGTAGGGAAACATCCACTTTGTTTGTAGGAGGATCATCTTCTTCTAGGTCCAAGGCGAAAGCCAAGGGAAAGAAGAAGAAGGCCCCCGCCAAACCAAGGGGCGGTGTTAGTAAAGTGGATACGAAGGGAAAAGGTAAAGCAACAAAGATAGCGGGGAAGCTTGTGGATAAGGAAGAATGCTTCTATTGTCATAAGAGAGGACACTGGAAGAATGATTGCAGGGCCTGGAAGGCCAGAACACAGGAATTGAAGCAGGTTGCAGCTTCAGCTTCAGGTGTGTATGTTATTGAAAACTGTCTTTCAATAAACTCTACTTCCTGGGTATTGGATACCGGATCAGGATCTCATATCTGTAATTCTTTGCAGGCGTTGAGAAACCGTAGGGTTTTGAAGGCAGGTGACATGACCCTCAGAGTTGCGAACGGAGCTAGCATGGATGCTAAAGCCGTGGGGGACTATCACCTGGGAATGTCAGATGGACATGTTTTGGTTTTGCGTAATTGCTTTTTTGTACCCAACGCAACTTGTAATATCATTTCTGTATCTTTAGTTTCTAAAGAAGGTTATGAATTTGCGTTTGTAAGCAATGTTGTAAACATTCACCTTAATCAAGTTTTGATTGGGTCAGGTACTTTGAGTAATGGTATATACGTGTTAAACCAACCACAGATTTTTAATGTCCAGAATACACACAAAAGAAAGTCTCCAGAAATAAATCAGACTTTCTTATGGCATTGTAGATTGGGTCACATCAATGAGAGAAGGTTGACGAAGTTACATACAGAAGGGTATTTGAATGCGTTCGAATATCAGTCGTATGCCACTTGTCAATCCTGTCTCAAAGGAAAGATGACAAAGACTCCGTTTACTGGACATGGAGTAAGAGCGAGCGAGCTCTTAGGACTCGTACACAGTGATGTGTGCGGTCCAATGTCTACACATGCCCGAAGCGGACATTCTTACTTCATTACTTTTACGGATGACTTCTCAAGGTACGGTTATGTCTTCTTAATGAAACATAAGTCCGAGGCCTTTGGAAAATTCCAGGAGTATAAGAATGAAGTGGAGAAACAGACCGGCAAAGGTATTAAGATTCTAAGATCGGATCGAGGTGGAGAATACTTAAGTGCCGAGTTCCTGGACTATTTAAAAGAGAATGGAATTCTCTCTCAGCTTACTCCTCCATACACCCCGCAACATAACGGTGTATCGGAGAGACGGAACCACACCCTATTGGATATGGTGCGGTCCATGATGAGTAACGCTGAGTTGCCGCGATCATTCTGGGGATATGCGCTAGAATCAGCCGCATACCTTTTGAACCGAGTTCCCACCAAGACTGTGCCTACTACGCCATTTGAGATGTGGTGTGGGAAGAGACCCCATCTTAATCACATTGAGATATGGGGAAGTCCAGCTTTTGTCAAAAAGCAGCATGCGGACAAGCTCGAGGCACGCTCAGTACTGTGCAAGTTTGTGGGATATCCAAAGAATTCCAAGGGATATTTCTTCTACTGTGAAGAGGAACAAAAAGTTCTTGTTTCTCATCATGCCCACTTTCTAGAACACCAGTTCATAGAAAAAGAAATAAGTGGGAGCGCAGTAGAACTGGAAAAAATTCCAGAACCACGGACTATTACTGAAAGTTTAGTGGAACCAGAGGGTTCGGAAGAACAGGACATTCCTACGCCGCTCCGCAGGAGTAGTAGGCAGTCTCATCCGCCCGAGAGATACTACGGTTTTCTCATAGACGGGGATAGAGAGGATTGCATCATAGATTATGATAAGCCTACTAGCTTCCAGCAGGCCGTTCAGAGCGTTGACTCAGTGAAATGGCTGGATGCAATGCGGACCGAAATGGAGTCCATGTACACCAACAAGGTATGGACGTTGGACATTGCTCCAGACGGGGTAAAACCCGTAGGATGCAAGTGGATCTTCAAAAGGAAGATTGGTGTAGATGGACAGGTTGAGACCTATAAAGCTAGGCTGGTAGCAAAGGGTTTTCGTCAAAGACCTGGCTTGGACTATGACGAAACCTTTTCTCCAGTAGCTATGCTGAAATCCATTCGGATCCTTCTTGCCATTGCTGCCTTCCACGATTATGAGATCTGGCAAATGGACGTAAAGACAGATTTTCTAAATGGAAATTTAGAGGAGTGTGTCTATATGGACCAGCCAGAGGGCTTCATTCAGAGTGGGAGCAGCGGAAAGGTGTGCAAGTTGCTTAAGTCCATCTATGGACTAAAGCAGGCATCGTGGAGTTGGAACATCTGCTTTGATGAGACGGTCAAAGAATTTGGCTTTATCAAAAATCCAGATGAACCATGCATCTATAGTAGATTTCTAGCGAGAACTGTAGTATTCCTCGTTTTATACGTGGATGACATTCTCTTAATAGGAAATGACATTCCTATGCTACAATCTGTCAAGGGGTTCTTGTCACACAGGTTCTCCATGAAAGACCTGGGTGATGCTTCGTACATTCTGGGTATCCGGATCTACCGTGACAGATCCAAGAGGGTATTAGGACTTTCGCAGTCCAGGTACATCGACACCATACTGAAAAGATTCAGTATGGAAGATTCAAAGCGCGGTAACCTGCCGGCTTGTCACGGGATCACCCTCTCTAAAGAGATGTCTCCCAAGACTGATTTGGAGAGGGATCGCATGTCTATTATACCCTACGCTTCTGCGGTAGGCTCTATAATGTATGCGATGTTGTGTACCAGACCGGATGTAGCTTATGCACTGAGTGTGGTAAGCCGGTATCAGTCTAACCCTGGGGAGAAACACTGGATAGCGGTAAAGAACATTCTCAAGTACCTGAGAAGGACTAAGGAGATGTTCTTGGTGTATGGCGGAAAAGACCTCCAGATCGAGGCCTTTGCTGACTCCAGCTTCCAGAGTGACAAGGATGATTCCAAGTCCATGTCGGGTTTTGTCTTTACCCTCAATGGAGGGGCGGTGTGTTGGAAGAGTTCCAAACAGGAAACCGTTGCAGACTCGACGATGGAAGCGGAATACATCGCTGCATCTGATGCCGCAAAAGAAGCTGTCTGGATGAGGAAGTTCTTGAAAGAACTTCAGGTGGTTCCGTCCATTGTTGATCCAATACCTCTGTATTGCGACAACAACGGGGCTATAGCTTTAGCGAAGGAACCCAGGTCCCATCAGAGATCCAGGCACATCTTGAGGCGGTATCACCTGATCAGGGAGATCGTGGATCGCCAGGAGATCGAGGTTCGGAGAGTCGCTTCAGAAGATAACACTGCAGATCCATTCACCAAGGCCCTGCCCCAGACTCAGTTCGAGCGGCTGATCGAGATGATAGGTCTTCGATACGCCAGTACATGGCCTTAGTGCAAGTGGGAGATTGTTAGTGTATATGCCCTAGAGGCCATTACTGTATCATACTAGTTTGTATATTACTTAATGGATGCTTGGGATATTCACCTTGTATATACAATCTTGCTCAAAATAGTAGTATGCTACTTGGTTTGTTTCTACTTCAATGTGTACATGTGTTTATTTTTGTATATCGCCTATACACATTAGTAGAGCCCTTAGGATCTTTGCTTGATTACCAGCGATGTGATGGCCGTTACACTAGTGGGGCTGGGTAATCTATAAGCACATCCTTATGCAGGTCCCTGGTCGCAGGACTATCGAGACAGGGCATCGATACTCCGGAGTAGACCAGCGCATGCGCTTCTCATCCCAGTGTGGGAGACGGTCTGTCCCACAGCCGTCAGTACGTCGTACTTGAGATAGTATGCGGGTGCTCGTTAGGTTACGGGTACACTGGACAGGACTCGTCGGGAACTGACTAGTTGGTATTATACCTATCGTCAGTTATCAGTTCCCAGGTGACATGAGTACAGCTTAGTCCGCTGACTTGACACTGTCACTTCGCCTCGGGTGTGTTCCCACTGTACTTTGATCACTACCCTACCACGGCTCAAAGGAGTCGTGCAAACAGGTGGTGGTTGGGTACAGTCCCGAAGCACTTGGAGGCAGTGACGGTTAGACAGGATTCGTCTCTCCCGGTATTGGGGGTTGACATCGCGCTGTGTCTAGGAGAGCCATTACACGAGTAGTCCCTGGCCAGGGCAAACGAGATATACTGGTAGGTTTCCAGTGTTATCTCAGGGTGTTTTGGGCTTCGCTCCGGCACGACTTGTACCGCTATTGGGGGACTGACGTTTACCGCCCCCTAGGCCCACCATGCGATGTATCAGACGAACAGACCGGACTGTACGGAGAATGTCACACTCAGGCTCAGTAGGAGTTCAGATGGGTTTCGCCTCGTCGGTCTTCTTGTCGGCATTACCTGGGGACCGTTACGCACAGCTAGTGCCGCTTGCGGTCTGTGGTTAAACCCACTGCCAGCGTAGTGTCGAGTCTTTAGAGTCCCACACAGAAAGCTTTTCGCCTTTAGGCAAAAGAGTAGAGGTCGCATGGTATTGCGACAGGTCGCATGGTTTTGCGACAGGGTTCGGTCACATCCGTGCACTTGTGCACGTACAGTGTCCGGACAGTTTACACTAGCGGGCTTTGGTTTAGGCCAGATCCTAGTGTACCTTATGGGATTGGATTTATCCAGTTTGCATTCGTGTTCCTCGGAACGCGGATGCGGGTGTGTATGCACAGTTGACAGGGAGGCAGAGGCAGCGGATTCTCATTAGGGTTGTTGACAGTTGACCGTTGACTATTTGACTTTATGCTCAACCCTAATGAGAATATGATATGTGATTAACTATTATATTAATTAAGTATTATGGTGATATGGTTTTTGACTTGTTGACTTTTGTTGACTTGTTGACTTGTTGACTTTTGTTGACTTGTTGACTAGGCTTGACTAGTTGACCATCATGATAACCATAGCCATCATTTCATGGCAAAGACTTTTGTTTACTTGCTCATTTTTGTAAAATGAGTGCATGAAATGATATGGTTGTGGTTGCTTCTAACCATCACATAAGACTTTTGTTAATATGATGAGTTATCATTGCTTTGGATTATGAGAGGGTGAGAGACAAAATACTTGCTCATTCTTTCTTGCTCATTCTCTCTCTTGTTCTTGAGCTCTCCTCTTGCTCTCACCCTCAACCTCTTGCTCCCTCTCTTGATCTATGGTTCTCTTGTCTCATGAGTTGAGAATCAAGAACCATAGATAAAATCCCATTCTATTTCTTCTCTACTCATTCTAGTTCACTAGGTTTGGCAAACCAAGTGAACTAGCTTCTTCAAAGAACGAAGAAGGAGCTAAAGGTTGGAGCTTTCAAGTGGATCTATCTTCGGCGTACGGAGACAACGAGAAGGAGCCATCGAACCACCATCGGAGCTTGAAGACGAAGGAGTTCAAGTTAAGGTATAACCATCTCCATCCGAGTAGCTAACTCTCTTTAGCTAAGTTTGCTAGTTTTAGTTTAGTCAAAGATCCCGACTTTGGTTAGTCCATGTTGCCCCTTGCGCTAAAAAATTTGATTTTTATACCGTTTCCGCCTCCCCGTAAGAACCGGGGGTCGCAACGTGGACTTACACTATGATCTGCTATTGATCCGGACCCTTCAGAACAAAATTGAGGAAACTGGAGCATGTACACTAGGTATAGACACCACCACCAAAACACGAGACCCCCATTCCCAACTGAGGCCGCAGATTTATTAGGTTTGGCCACAATTTGCGGCCAAGTAGGGGGCAAGGGTGTTGGGGTCTTGGCTAGGGTTGTCTGCTGTATTATCTAGTATTTTGGCATGTATAGTTTTGTAAGATTTGACCTGTAGGAAAATATGGGGCAATATATCGTTTTTCGTGTTCGTTGTGTTTGCGCGATACGCGCGATACGTGAGTGGGTTCTGCGATCTAGTATGTCGCGGCGTGTCGCGATAGTTTTAGACGCGTATACACACGTTTTAGCGTATCGTGCACACGCGCGTTCAGTTCACGACGCGAGTTTCTCGTTTGGGTTCGATATCGCGTTTTGCGGAATATTTGGCTTATATATGATTTCCATGTCTAAATTGCAGGTTTGCAGGCGGGGACTACGAACACTGCTCCAGGGGGGAGCAGATGGTAGGATTCACCTAGCGTGGAGCGTAAGTGAGTAGATTTAACATCTACAGGTGAATCGCCCGCATGGCGTTATGCGTCTGGGCTAGGATTCTAATATTTGTTGCGTATTCTACGTCATTATTAGAATTGCGCCTTACCCTATTTATTAGATATACTGATACTGTGACTAGCAGCCATAGGACACTGCACATATTATTGACGGTTCATGTTGCACGAGCATGAATTGTATGCTGCACACACACCGTCAATAATTGCCATGTCACACACAAACCCCTTATTGATACTATATTGCTTATCATACATGACATTTAGCTTATCGGTATACCTATAGTGTATCTTACCATTAGTGATAGGTACATTTACATCTTACGATACAGCTACAGGTATACCTTGCTCATATTTTACTTACACCCAGAGGGGTATCCTACATATTCTACTTATACCCAGGGGGGTATACGACATCAGTTCTTATAGGTAGATACCTATACATTGCTACACCTGTATGTTACACACATATTCTGTTGCAGTCACATATTTACCTTTACTGATGTTACTTAGCTGTACCTTATTGGTTTCGCATACATCTGGTTTCAGCTACATATTCTCATTTATATGCTCGCATTTCAGATATATCGCATATATTTATTCCTGGATTTGCGCATTGTTATTTGGATTTCACATGATGATTTCTGGATTTGGGAACCGCGGGAGTTCATGAAATTATGCATACATTGAAAAACCCGGTTTCATTGATATGATATTTGCGTAGCCACCATGAGATTTATCGGTTCTGATTATATACTCCATACGAGGTGTGGTTGCCGTATGAGGGTACATGGTGGGGCCCGGTATGGTTCCCCTCGGCAAGAAGATCGATGGATGTTGCCGATTGAGCCTGGAGGCGGGCTAGTACCTACCGGTGACAGTACCAATGACTCGGCGGGGATCATGGAGATACCGTTGGGAGTCATGTACGTATGCATACGTCGAAAGGCGAGGGTCAGAGCTAGGCACTCGTGCTTTCGGGACAGCGTATGATACGTACCTATCAGGATTTCTGTGTCGATGCTTGGTACATTGTTTTCATGATATTTCTTTTAAACATCTTTGTATATATAACAGGGGATTTAGCCGTTGTTATATATACCCTTACACCAATATTAGTGGAATGGGACGCTAATATATGTGTATTGACCCCATCATATTTATTTCTGCATATATATATATATATTTAGGATGCTAGAATCTTACTTGAGACTTTGACTTGGGATATCAGGTGATTTATTGAGATTGGACATACATATGGGATTATTGATTTGTACATTCGGGATATAGGAGATTACTCGATATTGTACATTGAGAGGACGTGAGACTTATATGATGTGAGAGCCCAACGTGGGGGCTGATTTGAGGAATTGGGATTTGAGTGTCTTGATGGATTGTGATCCTACCACGATGACAGGATTCCGTGGGATGACATATTTCACTCCATACCTCATACCTTTTCACTTATGCACTGTTCCATGTATTAGGAGTACCTGTTAGTGTACCCTTCATGATTGCTGCATATCTACATTCTCATATCCCTATTGCATAGTTATTGCATACTATTGTCATGTTATTATTGCTTCACATATTGATTGTACCTGCTAGTGTACTTTCCTTTATTTTGCATTTCACATGACCTGTTATTACTGTAAGTCCATGCTACCTCTCCCGGTACTTTCGGGCATGCGGAATTTGGTGAAAAACAATTTTCTAGATGCGGTAACATGGACTCAAAACCGGATCTTGGTTAAACATCTAACTAACAACCTAATTAGGAGTTGTTAACTACTCGGTTTGGGGGTTATACCTTTCTTTCTTGAACTCCTTTGTCTTCAAGCCTCGATGGTTGTCCGGATCGGCTTCACCCCGTCGTCTCCTTGCGCCGAAGATCGATCCACCTGAAAGCTTCTACCTTTGGATTCTTCTTCGGTCTTTGAAGAAACTAGTTCACTTGGTTTGCTAAACCTTATGAACTAGAGTGAGTAGAGAAGAGTGTGTAGGGATTTTCTCTATGGTTCTTGGTTCTCAACACATGAGACAAGTGAACCATAGACTAAAGAGAGGGAGAGCAAGAGGAAGAAGATGAGAGCTCAAGAACACAAGAGAGAGAATGAAAATGATAGAATGAGCAAGACTTTTCTCACTTGGCTCTCATAATCCAAAACCATCATCACAAAAATAGTAATCAAGTATTGTGTAAATGGTTTAAGTCAAAATGGCTATATCATTTCATGCACTCATATTGCATAAGAGAACAAGCAAGTAAAAAGTCTTTGCCATGAAATGATAGCCATTGTCATCATGATGGTCAACTAGTCCAACCTAGTCAACCGGTCAACAAAGTCAACAAGTCAACAAAGTCAACCCCTCAACAACCATGTCACCACAATACTTAATTAATATTATTGTTAATTACATATCATATTCTCATTAGGGTTGAGCAAAAAGTCAATAGTCAACAGTCAACGGTCAACAACCCTAATGAGAATCCTCTGCCTCTGTCTCTCCGTCAACAGTGCATACACACCCGCATTCGCGTTCCGAGGAACATGAATACATACTGGATAAAACCAATCCCAATACGTACACTAGGATCTGGCTTAAACCAAAGCCCGCTAGTGTAAACTGTCCGGACACTGTACGTGCACAAGTGCACGGATGTGACCAAACCCTGTCGCAAAACCATGCGACCTGTCGCCAAACCATGCGATCTCTACTCTTTTGCCTAAAGGCGAATAGCTTTCTGTGTGGGACTCTAAAGACTCGACACTATGCTGGCAGTGGGTTTAACCACAGACCGCAAGCGGCACTAGCTGTGCGTAACGGTCCCCAGGTAGATGCCGGCAAGAAGACTGACGAGGTGAAACCCATCTGAACTCCTACTGAGCCTGAATGTGACAATCTCCGTACAGTCCGGTCTGTTCGTCTGATACATCGCATGGCGGGCCTAGGGGGTGGTAAACGTCAGTCCCCTAATAGCGGTACAAGTTGTGTCGGAGTGAAGCCCAATACACCCTGAGATAACACTGGAAGCCTACCAGTATATCTCGCTTGCCCTGGCCAGGGACTACTCGTGTAATGGCTCTCCTAGACACAGCGCGATGTCAACCCCCAATACCGGGATAGACGAATCCTGTCTAACCGTGACTGCCTCCAAGTGCTTCGGGACTGCACCCAACTACTACCTGTTTGCATGACTCCTTTTAGCCGTGGTAGGGTAGTAATCAAAGTACAGTGGGAACACACTCGAGGCGAAGTGACAATGTCAAGTCAGCGGACTAAGCTGTACTCATGTCACCTGGGAACTGATAACTGACGATAGGTATAATACCAACCGGTCAGTTCCCGACGAGTCCTGTCCAGTGTACTCGAAACCCAACGAGCACCCGCATACTATCTCTAGTACGACGTACTGATGGCTGTGGGACAGACCATCTCCCACTCTGGGATGAGAAGCGCATGCGCTAGTCTACTCCGGAGTATCGATGCCCTGTCTCGATAGTCCTGCGACTAGGGACCTGCATAAGGATGTGCTTATAGATTACCCAGCCCCCACTAGTGTGACTGCCATCACAACGCTGGTAATCAAGCAAAGATCCTAAGGGCTCCACTAATGTGTATAGGCGATATACTAAAATAAACACATGTACACATTGAAGTAGAAACAAACCAAGTAGCATACTACTATTTTAAGCAAGATTGTATATACAAGGTGAATATCCCAAGCTTCTATTAAGTAATATACAAACTAGTATGATACAGTAATGGCCTCTAGGGCATATACACTAACAATCTCCCGCTTGCACTAAGGCCATGTACTGGCGTATCGAAGACCTATCATCTCGATCAGCCGCTCGAACTGAGTCTGGGGCAAGGCCTTGGTGAATGGATCTGCAGTGTTATCTTCTGAAGCGACCCTCCGAACCTCGATCTCCTGGCGATCCACGATCTCCCTGATCAGGTGATACCGCCTCAAGATGTGTCTGGATCTCTGATGGGACCTGGGTTCCTTCGCTAAAGCTATAGCCTCGTTGTTGTCGCAATACAGAGGTATTGGATCAACAATGGATGGAACCACCTGAAGTTCTTTCAAGAACTTCCTCATCCAGACAGCTTCTTTTGCGGCATCAGATGCAGCGATGTATTCCGCTTCCATAGTCGAGTCAGCAACGGTTTCTTGTTTGGAACTCTTCCAACACACCGCCCCTCCATTGAGGGTAAAGACAAAACCCAATATGGACTTGGAATCATCCTCGTCACTCTGGAAGCTGGAGTCAGCAAAGGCCTCGTTCTGGAGGTCTTTTCCGCCATATACCAAGAACATCTCCTTAGTCCTTCTCAGGTACTTGAGAATGTTCTTTACCGCTATCCAGTGTTTCTCCCCAGGGTTTGACTGATACCTGCTTACCACACTCAGTGCATAAGCTACATCCGGTCTGGTACACAACATCGCATACATTATAGAGCCTACCGCAGAAGCGTAGGGTCTAATAGACATACGATCCCTCTCCAAATCAGTCTTGGGAGACATCTCTTTAGAGGGGGTGATCCCGTGACAAGCCGGTAGGTTACCGCGCTTGGAATCTTCCATACTGAATCTTTTCAGTATGGTGTCGATGTACCTGGACTGTGAAAGTCCTAATATCCTCTTGGATCTATCACGATGGATCCGGATCCCCAGGATGTACGAGGCATCACCCAGGTCTTTCATGGAGAACCTGTATGACAAGAACCCCTTGACAGATTGTAGCATAGGAATGTCATTTCCTATCAAGAGAATGTCATCCACGTATAAAACGAGGAATACTACAGTTCTCGCTACAAATCTACTATAGATGCATGGTTCATCTGGATTTTTGATAAAGCCAAATTCCTTGACCGTCTCATCAAAACAGATGTTCCAACTCCGCGATGCCTGCTTTAGTCCATAGATGGACTTAAGCAACTTGCACACCTTTCCGCTGCTCCCACTCTGAATGAAACCCTCTGGTTGGTTCATATAGACACACTCCTCTAAATTTCCATTTGGAAAAGCGGTCTTTACGTCCATTTGCCAGATCTCATAATCATGGAAGGCAGCAATGGCAAGAAGGATCCGAATGGATTTCAGCATAGCCACTGGAGAAAAGGTTTCATCATAGTCCAAGCCAGGTCTTTGACGGAAACCCTTTGCAACAAGTCTAACTTTATAGGTCTCAACCTGTCCATCTACACCAATCTTCCTTTTGAAGAACCACTTGCATCCTACGGGTTTTACCCCGTCTGGAGCAATGTCCAATGTCCATACTTTGTTTGTGTACATGGACTCCATTTCGGTCCGCATTGCATCTAGCCATTTTACCGAGTCAACGCTCTGAACGGCCTGCTGGAAGCTAGTAGGCTCATCATAATCTATGATGCAATCCTCTCTATCCCCGTCTATGAGAAAACCTAGTATCTCTCGGGCGGATTGTTAGTTATATGTATGCCCTAGAGGCCATTACTGTACATAGGATGTGTATTGTAGTGGATGCTGGGACATATATAGGGAGGACTTTCTTGCTCGACATGATAGTATGCTATCTGGTTGAACTTTACCTTAACGTGTATACTGATTGTCTCTCTGTTACATGTTGGTAAAGCCCTTAGGATGTGTGCTTGACTACCTAGACTATGATGCGGATCATACTAGTGGGGACATGGTAGTCCATAAGTACATCCTTCAAAGTCCCTAGTCGAGGGTGTATCGAGACGGGGCATCGATATACCAGAGTAGACTAGCGTATACCTTCTCGACCCATACAGATGGGCGATGGATGATCCCATATCCATTGGTGTTTGACATCAGAGATGATATACGGGTGCTCAGTAGAGACTGGGTACACTGGATACGAGCGTGTTCAAGTTCTAGTTTAAATACCGCAATCAAGACGGTTTCGCACGTAGCTAGCCGGTTGAGTACGGGTCGTCCGCAGGGAGATGGGAATCTTTTTCTATGTGTTTTTCGACGAGTTAAGTCCGGTTGTTCAGATTTTGTTTGTAGTTATCTAAGTGTTGAGTTGATATTTAAAGAGAGCTTGTTAGGGTTAGGATTAGGTTAGTTTGAGTTAGGAGTCTCCACATCTTTCGTTGCCCCACTTAATATCGGTGTTACGGTAATCGGCAACAACGGGGATTAGCACGACTAGGAAGGAACTTGCGAGTATAAGCTAGGCTTTCCAACGCATAGTCCTTCCTTTTGGTGCTTGTCCGTCCGTTCTTGGCTCTTATCCATAACCTCCGGTTAATTCAACCACAACCGGTCTCACTACGGAATCACCGCTATCATGTAGGATAGGGTGCCGTAAGGAGCGGATTGTGGTTGGGTTAACGGGAGTTGATTTAAGTTGTTGGGCAAGGAAAGAGTGAGAGAGATTTCCTTCTCTCAAACTTCCCTTATCCTACCCTAACAAGTATAGAACTACTCACACTTCATAATACGGAAAAATAAAACAACACAAAAGAGGAAGATAGAAAGAAAGAGATTAGAAGAATACGACTAACTGTTTGCGACCTCACCTTGGCGAGGATCAAGCGTAAGTATCATTGTCGTAAGAAAGGATAAAGAAAAAGAGAGAAGAAACAAACAACAAGGAAATAACAACAACTACTTAACAATTAAAATTACAACAATTATAACAAGTAAAGAAAGAGACAAGCATGATAATAAAAATGGTCTTCTTTATTCATCACTCTTCACTCAAAAGCTCACTTACAAGTTTAATGGAGAAGAGGTGAGAAGAGGAAGAAGAACATGTACTAAAACCTAGCAAAGAAAAATACAAGATTATGGACCCTTTCCTTCTCAAACTTCTGGGCTATTTATAGGCTGGAGAATGAAAACCTAGGGCAACCACCAGACAAAAAATGCAAATACCAAAATACCCCTGAAAATTGGTCGGCTGAAGGCACTGTACTGCCGCGGATCCGCGGCCTAGACCCCCCTTTGGCCGCGGATCCGCCGCACCTTGGTAGGTTTAGGGTGTGGGCTTTGGGGTACTTCCCTGTTCTTCTGTCCCCTCTTGTCTGTTGTATGTATTTTCTGAAAATACTTCCAAAATTCTTCCAGAATTTCTGTTGAGGGAAAGGTGTTATGAAGTGGACTTTTTGTGGATGATTGCCTCGAGCTCCGTGTAGATCTCTTGGATTATGTGCTACCATAGTGCTTTGTGCATGAAGGTGACAATTGATTTGTCCTTTTGTCTCCTAAACTGGTATCTGGCAACATACGGATGAAGAGCGGAGACCGTGTTTTATCTGTGGTTGGCAGGAACCCGGATTTTGTCGTGTTTTTCCATGAATTTCACCGTTTTGGAACCGAGGACCTGTATCTTGCAATTGACTAGCAAACACGGCTCAAGAGTATCTACGGATATGCAATGTGATAAAAATTGGACGGTATGAAAATGCAAAAATCTGATATGAACAAATACCCCCAAACTTATCATTTGCTCGTCCCGAGCAAAGTCCATTTATTCACAAAAAATTTCCTAACCTCACTTTCGCAGGGAACGCGATTGCACTGAGCATGTGCAACAAGCCGTTAAACCTCTAGGTGTCCCTAGTAGGAGGAGTGTTGTCTCCTGAGGGTTTTCAGCGGATACTACCCACAAAATCCGGTCAAGTTGGTTTGTAAAAATGACTAAGTTTCAAAACCCTAAAGTTTTGTTTTAGAAAATAACAATTCTATAATCCTTAGTCTAGACTATCGAACCTTTATTTTTCACACCTCACATCTTATTTAACTACAGATTTTATATGTCTTTACGTGCAGTGCGGATAGTGTCGTTAAGTTCCAGAAGGATCGATTAGAGTCATCATGTCGCACAATAAAGCCTAGATAACAATTGTAAAAGGATCACATAAGTTTTATAATGAGTTAAGCATTTTTCAAGTTTCGTTTTGCAGTAAGGTTTCAACTTTAGAATTTCTATCTTCCTTAACAGGAAACTAAGTTGTATTTTTCACTCCACCTTTTTCTTGTTTTCATTTCATACACACCACTGTGAACGTGCAATAGTCTTTATCAAAGAGTAAAACCTTCATATCTCCGTTAAAATTTTTTAAAAGCCTGTCTTTTATCAAGATTATTCTCACACAAAGAACCGTTAGGAATTTTAACTCGGAGAGAACACTTGCTTGACTTTGTTTTAAACTGGACTTTCTAGGCTTCTTAGCGAGCTTTGGGCCAATGCACCCAAACCAGTTGGTTTTAGGGCATTAGGTGTAGAAACACCCCAGCGGACTTAATTACTCAAGTTACCTAGGTCCAAAAACAAAAGACAGTTTGGCGTGAAAATCAGATGATTTAATACGAACGGAGATATAACCGGCAGTTCAAATATTTTTTTGGATAAAAGACGTGTCTAGTGGGTTTGGTGTGTAATCATTCCAATCAAGTTTTAGATGGGTTATTTTTCAGACTTAGCTCCTATTACGGCATCAATAACATTCCTTCATATTCGCTTTACTTCATAAACTATTCTTGTCATTACTTATTTCAGAACAAACCTATTTGATTCTCAGAAAATCATTTATCTGTTTAAAAGTTTGAACATGAAAGACTTGTCATCTAATTCCCAAAACTCACGACACGTGTAGTGTGATGTAAAGACGTATATCAGCTATAGTTAACTTCAAAGGAGAGTTATCTTTCAGGTTTTCAAAATCCAAACATAAGATCTAGTTATTCCTATTTTATCAAACAAAAACCGTCGAATGTTGAATCAGAGTTCTTCCACAAGCTAACTTGACAAAAAAGTTTTTATATTTTTGGAAAATTTACAAATTTTTATGGATTTTATGGATTTTAATATGCAGATGCAAAATATACATATGAATACGAAGGTAAGAAATGCGTAGCGAGTGTACCCCCAAACTTAAACTGGACAGTGTCCTCACTGTCATTGCATGAAGAGAGTAGTTTGAAGGTTCAAAATTGTTGGTTAGTGATACACAATTTTTATTTGTTTTTGTTTTGAAAGAAAAGAAAAAGAATATACAAGAATATAAACAAAATGGTTTGTACATACCCCCAAACTTATTTGGAACAGTGTCCACTGTTCTTGGCTGGATAACCGAAGTTTGGAGGTAGGCAGAGGAAGATCAAGCAAGGTAAACCGGCTCCTGTAAGAACAGGAGCTCCTCTGTTGGTTCGGCGCTAAGGTACGGTTTGCATCGGTGTCCGTTCACTTTGAAGAGTGAACCGTCCTTTGGATTTTCCAAATCCACAGCGCCCTGCGGATACACAGTCCGCACAAAATACGGCCCTTTCCAGCGAGATCGGAGCTTTCCAGGATGGAAGTGAAGTCGGGTGTCGTAAAGAAGTACCTGCTGACCAGGTACGAAGGTTTTGCGCACAAGGTGTTTATCATGAAACACCTTCGTTCGATTCTTAACGACAACCGCATTGTCGTAAGCCTCATCCCTAAGCTCGCTCAGTTCGTTCAGCTGCAGCTTCCGATGGCTGCCCGCGTCCTCCAGAGACAGATTCAGCTCCTTTATCGCCCAAAACGCGCGATGCTCGATTTCGACAGGAAGGTGGCAGGCTTTTCCGTACACAAGCCGATAGGGAGACATGCCAAGGTCGGTCTTATAAGCGGTTCTAAATGCCCAAAGGGCATCAGTGAGTTTCAAAGACCAATCCTTACGGTTCTTGGAAACCGTTTTCTCCAGTATCTGCTTGATTTGCCGATTTGAAACTTCGGCCTGCCCGCAGGTTTGGGGGTGGTAGGGCGTAGAAAGCTTATGATTAATGGAGTATTTCCGCATCAAGGCCTCGAAAGTCCTATTGCAGAAATGACTTCCATTGTCGCTAATGATCGCTCGGGGGTGCCCAAACCGTGAGAAAATGTTTTCTTTAAGGAACCTAACGACAACCTTGTTGTCGTTAGTTCGGCTGGGCACAGCCTCGACCCATTTAGAGACGTAATCAACAGCTAGAAGAATGTACAAGTTCCCAAAAGAGCTGGGAAACGGTCCCATGAAGTCTATCCCCCAAACATCGAAAATCTCCACAACCAAGATCGGTTGGAGCGGCATCTCATTCCTCCGGGATATCCGGCCCATGTGTTGGCACCGGGAGCAAGTCTTGCAATAGTCGTGAGCGTCTTTGAAAAGTTGTGGCCAGTAGAAACCACATTGCAAGATCTTCTCAGCTGTCTTTCTGGGCCCAAAATGCCCGCCACATGCTTGGTCGTGGCAAAATGACAGCACACTCTTGAATTCCTCATCAGGGACACACCGACGAATAATCTGGTCGGGACAGTACTTGAACAAGTAGGGTTCGTCCCAGTAAAAATGTTTTACTTGGGATAAGAAGCGAAGTCTGTCCTGACTCGACCATTTGGTCGGTAGCAATCCCGTGGCCAAATAGTTCACAATATCTGCGAACCAGGGTTCGCAAGATACTGTCAAGAGTTGTTCATCCGGGAAAACGTCGTTTATCGGAATTGGAAGCGAAGGCGAAGAAGGAAGTCGCGAGAGATGGTCGGCAACCACGTTTTCACATCCTCGTTTGTCCTTAATGACAAGGTCAAACTCTTGAAGCAAGAGGATCCAACGGATCAACCGAGATTTGGCATCTTTCTTCGCAAAAAGATGGCGCAGAGCTGAGTGGTCAGTGTAGACAATGACTGGAGAGCCGATGAGGTAGGGCCTGAACTTTTCTAAGGCAAATACAACAGCTAAGAATTCCTTCTCAGTTGTTGTATAATTGAGTTGTGCGTCGTTCAGGGTTCGGCTTGCGTAATAGATTACATGCGACATCTTGTTGATGTGCTGTCCAAGGACAGCACCGATGGCAAAGTCGGATGCATCGCACATAATCTCGAATGGGTGCGTCCAGTCAGGAGAAGAGAGAACTGGAGCAGAAGTGAGTGAGAGTTTCAGTGACTCGAATGCAGTCACACAGCTCGAGTCGAAGGTGAAAGGTGTGTCCTTGGCCAGCAAAAGCGTCAAGGGCCTAGCAATCTTGCTAAAGTCCTTGATAAACCGTCTATAAAAACCGGCATGGCCAAGGAAGGCTCGGATATCTCTGACGCATCGGGGAGGAGGCAGATTGGAAATGACCTCAATCTTTGCTTTGTCAACCTCTATGCCATTTTGCGAGATGATATGTCCTAAGACAATACCTTCACGCACCATGAAGTGGCATTTCTCCCAGTTCAAAGTGAGATTCTTGTCCTTACATCTGGTAAGGACAGCGTCGAGATGCAGCAGACACTCGTCAAAAGAATCGCCGAAAATGGAGAAGTCATCCATGAAAATCTCCAGAAATTTCTCTACCATGTCTGAGAAAATCCCCATCATACACCGCTGGAAGGTAGCGGGCGCATTGCATAACCCAAAGGGCATGCGTCGATATGCAAACGTGCCGAAAGGACAAGTGAAAGTGGTCTTGTCCTGGTCTTTTTCGGCGATGGGAATTTGATTGTAGCCAGAGTAGCCATCAAGAAAGCAATAGTACTCATGTCCGGCCAATCGTTCGAGCATCTGGTCAATAAAAGGTAGCGGAAAGTGGTCTTTCCGCGTTGCGGCGTTGAGTTTTCTGTAATCAATGCAAACTCGCCGCCCAGTTTGGGTGCGAGTAGGGATTAACTCATTCGCCTCGTTGGTTATGACCGTGATGCCCGACTTCTTGGGGACAACGTGAATGGGGCTAACCCACTGGCTATCAGAGATAGGGTAAATGATACCACTATCTAGACATTTGACGATCTCCTTCTTCACAGCCTCCTTCATGACTGGATTAAGACGTCTCTGTGGATCCCGGGCTGGTTTGGCATCATCCATCAGATGAATGTGATGCTCAACGATGAGGGGACTAATCCCCTTGATGTCCGCCATGGACCAGCCAAAAGCTTGCATGTTGCTGTGCAAGACCGCGAGAAGGGCTTTCTCTTGCTCGGGAGCTAGAGAAGCCGAGATGATGACAGGAAGGGTCTCGTTCTCACCTAAGTAAGCATACTTAAGGTGAGACGGCAACGGCTTGAGTTCGAGCGTTGGAGGTGAAATGATGGAAGGCAAGACTGGTGCAAAGGTCTCGAACTCAAAGGACTCCAGCAAAGGTTCAAAACGAGTGTAGGCAACCGAGTCGGATGGTTCAGGTAACTCATCCGAAAAGTCGAAAGATTCAAACTCGGGTTGTGCGCGGCTAAGATCGTTCGTGAACGTGAAACACTCGTAGTCGTTATCGGGCGCAGAAACAGCAGCAGGTTCGAAGAGACACGCACTAGTGGCGTCAAGATTATCGTATTCAAACAAAAACTCCTCGAATTCACACTCTTCGGGGGTGATCTCCTGGATCGAGCAAACATCCAGTATATGAGCATTAGGTTCGGCGGGCTGATTCCCCAACCTAAAAATGTTGAGTTCAATTGTCATATTTCCAAAAGAGAGGTTCATTGAACCATTGCGACAATTGATCACAGCATTTGAGGTTGCGAGAAATGGGCGACCGAGTATCACCGGAATTTGATTCTGGGGGTTAGCTACAGGCTGTGTATCTAAGACAATGAAGTCGACGGGGAATATGAAATCCCCGACTTTGATTAACACATCCTCTAGCTCACCCCTAGGATGGGTGATCGATCGGTCGGCCATCTGGAGAGTGCAGTGTGTGGGTTTCAGCTCTTCGACGCCTAATTGCTCGTATACTGAATACGGAAGCAAGTTAACACTGGCACCAAGATCTAATAGTGCGCGGTTGATGTTCTTATCCCCAATAGTAATTGAAATAGTAGGACAGCCAGGGTCCTTCCGTTTTTGTGGTAAAGATTGGGTAAGGGCATCACTCACAGCACTAGCCAAGAAAACTTTCTTGGGTACCTGAGACTTCCTCTTTTTCGTGCACAAGTCCTTTAAGATTTTCGCGTAAGAAGGGACTTGTTGGACAGCATCTAAAAGAGGAATGTTAATGTTAACTTGCTTGAATAACTCCAAAATCTTCTCCATTTGTGGATTTTGTTTGTTAGATCTCAACCGGTTTGGAAATGGAACATTTTGAAAATTGGTTGAGTCTAATGCTGGAGGAGGAGATTTTGGAGTTGGAACGGATCCCAGAATAGGTGTTTTCATGGAGTGAGAAGCGGGTCCGTTTAGAGAAGAAGAGGAAGGAGAGCCTTGTGAAGAAAGGAGAATAGGCTCGGAAGACGAAGAAGAAGAAGCAGGAGAAGAAGAAGAAGAAGCGGCCGGGGTGTCATCGTTGATTTGCTTGCCAATGTTGTTTTGCAGCACCCTCCCTGATCTCAGTGTGGTCACGGCACTCACATTATGGTTTTGTTGTTCAAGAGCAACATGTGCATTATGTGGGTGGCCGGGATTTGGAAGTGGCTGGGACGGGAGCTTCCCCTTCTCTCGCTCGCTCAAGGCCGCGTTCAGCTGTGCAATCTGGGCCTCGATGGTCTTGATGCTCTGCCCGTGTGCGGCGGTGTGTTGCACTAAAGATTGGATTGAAGACTGGATGTTGGCGGTGGATTGAGTCGATTGTTTAACAAACGCATCCAGACTTCGCTCGAGCGAGGAAACCTTATCGTTGTTCGACGGAACAAAGTTGTTTGGTGGAAAGGAATTGTTCGGTGCAAAGTTGTTCGTCTGGTTTTGGTAAGGCTGGGGTTGGAAGGGCTGCTGATACTGAGTTTGTTGTTGCGCTTGTTGTTGCGGTGGAGGGCCCCTTTGGAAATGGTTGCCCTGGAATTGATTCTGATTCTGATTCCAGGCGAAATTGGGGTGGTTCCTCCAACCGGGATTGTAGGTCGAAGAGTATGGATCATTCCTTGGTCTTTGCTGGAATGCATTAACCTGATCCTGTCCTTGCGAGGGTGGATTGTAAGGACACTCTTCAGTCAAGTGGGACGGATCGGAACAACAAGCGCAGATGGTACGAAGGGGGAGAACAGGGGCAGGAGTAGGAGAAGAAAATTTGCTCTCTATTGCTTCAAGCTTTTTTGTGATAGCAGCCATTTCAGCTCTCATCGCAATAGAGACATCAAGCTGGTGAATTCCTACCCTAGACTGACCGGTAGAAGTGGAGGGAGAAGAAGAAGAAGGAGTCGGTCTGGTGCTCTCCCACTGTAGCGTTTGCTCCGCAAGATCGTCAAAGAACTGCCACGCTTCCTCGTCAGATTTGGATAGGAAGTGGCCCTGACAGATGGTTTCCAGCAACTGCTTCGTTGCTGGGTTCAGTCCCTCGTATAAGGTTTGGCAGAGTTGCCATTTCTCTATACCGTGGTGAGGACACTGAACAAGAAGGTCTTTGTATCGGTCAAAGCACTTCCAAAAGGGTTCAGAAGGAAGCTGGGAGAATTGGTTGATCTCATTTCGAATTCTTGCGGTCTTATGATTTGGGTAGAATTTTTTCAGAAACGCTTTAACAAACTCGTCCCAGCTGGTGATTGAGTGGGAAGCGGTGCTATACAGCCATTTTTCTGCGAGATCGCATAAAGTGAACGGAATGACCCGTAGACGTATAGCATCGTCCGACAGCTGGGTTGTTTTCATCATGGCACAGACGTTTTGAAATTTGTTAATGAAGATATAGGCATCTTCAGATTCAAGCCCATGAAAACGTGGAAGCATGTTGATGAAATGGGGCTTAATTTCAAAGTTGTCCCCATTGGCCGGAGGAAGAGAAAGGCAGGTTGGAAGTGCAGAACGGGTAGGGTAGAAACGATCCTGGAGCGCAATTCGCTGCGGCGCTACAACAGGCGGAGGTGGTGGGAGATTGGTCTCCATAGGAGGTGGAGCCAATCCAGGGGTGGTCAACGAGATGTTTGGAATAAATCCCGACATCGCGGAAGAAGAGGTTGGTGAAGGTGAAGGTGAAGGTGAAGATGTATGAACAGAATTCCGGTCAACGTCGGAGTTGGCCGGCAAAGGAAGGGGTGAAAGAGGAGTGGACGGAGTATCGACTTCGGAGTCGATCGCGTAGTCGGTCGCGACTAACGTAACGCGGACTAGACGGGCGCTAGTGTCCCGAGTCCAAGCGGACATACACTAAACGAGTTTAGTATAGTCAAAGCGGAGAAGGTGAGGGTAAGAAAACGTCAATGAAGAACGGCGATGGGTGTTGGGTGAAAATGGATTTGGCGACAAAAGGGCAAGTTTTTATAAAAGTTTTTGATTTTTTCTTTTTTATTTTGTTTTTAGAAAGAGATTTACAGAAGTATGTACGGGAATACGGCTTAAGCAATCACAAACAAGATATGCACAATCACACCTAGATCTAGGGTAACCTAGGTCTACTAGACCTGCTCCTGAACTTGATTGTCGAAGTTAAACAATGTCGAGAAACGGGCTTAAAAATACACTGATCACGAGGCCAGGTAAGTGCAGAGATAAGGGGAGGTTGTCCAACGCTTTCGCGAAGTTCCTTAATTAAATAACCCTTTCTCTTTCGGCGGTTGCGCCTTTAACACTTTCCTAGACACCCCGTAAACAATATACGGTTAAGCGAGCTTCTAAACAAGGTTTATCTTCTCCTAATGAGCGCGAAGTCCTTAGGGCTGAAGTCTAGTATTTTTTTAATTACAATGGACAATGCATATGCTTTAGTGATTTCCGGGGTCCTGGGAAGGGTGATGAAATCCCCACCCAATCTGGATTGGTTTCAAGCCCCTTAAGTCCGTATTAAAGAATGCAAAACAGTAACAATATCAACAGCAAACAATTTTTATTTGCGGCGCAAAGAATCCTGCACAAGAACAGTTTATTGGAAGGGGGAGAAGAATTTGCGCAAAGAAGGCTGCAGAAAACACAATTCAGTGGAGCTCAGAGGAGTGGAGAGAGGCAGAGGGACTTACAGAGAGAAGATGGCACACTGACCCCACCAAGTGGCCGCGGAAGGGCGGCAAAAAGGCCCTAATGCCGCGGTTCCGCGGCGGAAATGAGGAATTGGTGCTTAATTTTTCTGGTGTGGGCTCTGTTTGATTTTCTCTACTTGTCTGGATGTGTGGAATTCTAATATGCTCACTGTATCTGCTCCAGATTTCTACAGTAGACCGGATGCTTCGTTTTTGTCCGTCGCGGTGTAGCCGCGAACTGTGGGTCTATCTTCCCACGTCTTTGGCACTGTACTTGAACTCCGTATTTCCAACGTCTTAGGCGTCGATCTTGAGCTTCGTATTTCCTGCACACTTGCACAAAAACTAATCAAGAATAACAAGATGATTTTTACAAAGTATATATTTTTTTTGGTTTTTGGTTGTTTTTATATTCACAAATTAACCCGAAATTTCACTTAGAAATAGACTACCGTCTCCCCGGCAACGGCGCCATTTGATTGTTAGGGTACGAGCGTGTTCAAGTTCTAGTTTAAATACCGCAATCAAGACGGTTTCGCACGTAGCTAGCCGGTTGAGTACGGGTCGTCCGCAGGGAGATGGGAATCTTTTTCTATGTGTTTTTCGACGAGTTAAGTCCGGTTGTTCAGATTTTGTTTGTAGTTATCTAAGTGTTGAGTTGATATTTAAAGAGAGCTTGTTAGGGTTAGGATTAGGTTAGTTTGAGTTAGGAGTCTCCACATCTTTCGTTGCCCCACTTAATATCGGTGTTACGGTAATCGGCAACAACGGGGATTAGCACGACTAGGAAGGAACTTGCGAGTATAAGCTAGGCTTTCCAACGCATAGTCCTTCCTTTTGGTGCTTGTCCGTCCGTTCTTGGCTCTTATCCATAACCTCCGATTAATTCAACCACAACCGGTCTCACTACGGAATCACCGCTATCATGTAGGATAGGGTGCCGTAAGGAGCGGATTGTGGTTGGGTTAACGGGAGTTGATTTAAGTTGTTGGGCAAGGAAAGAGTGAGAGAGATTTCCTTCTCTCAAACTTCCCTTATCCTACCCTAACAAGTATAGAACTACTCACACTTCATAATACGGAAAAATAAAACAACACAAAAGAGGAAGATAGAAAGAAAGAGATTAGAAGAATACGACTAACTGTTTGCGACCTCACCTTGGCGAGGATCAAGCGTAAGTATCATTGTCGTAAGAAAGGATAAAGAAAAAGAGAGAAGAAACAAACAACAAGGAAATAACAACAACTACTTAACAATTAAAATTACAACAATTATAACAAGTAAAGAAAGAGACAAGCATGATAATAAAAATGGTCTTCTTTATTCATCACTCTTCACTCAAAAGCTCACTTACAAGTTTAATGGAGAAGAGGTGAGAAGAGGAAGAAGAACATGTACTAAAACCTAGCAAAGAAAAATACAAGATTATGGACCCTTTCCTTCTCAAACTTCTGGGCTATTTATAGGCTGGAGAATGAAAACCTAGGGCAACCACCAGACAAAAAATGCAAATACCAAAATACCCCTGAAAATTGGTCGGCTGAAGGCACTGTACTGCCGCGGATCCGCGGCCTAGACCCCCCTTTGGCCGCGGATCCGCCGCACCTTGGTAGGTTTAGGGTGTGGGCTTTGGGGTACTTCCCTGTTCTTCTGTCCCCTCTTGTCTGTTGTATGTATTTTCTGAAAATACTTCCAAAATTCTTCCAGAATTTCTGTTGAGGGAAAGGTGTTATGAAGTGGACTTTTTGTGGATGATTGCCTCGAGCTCCGTGTAGATCTCTTGGATTATGTGCTACCATAGTGCTTTGTGCATGAAGGTGACAATTGATTTGTCCTTTTGTCTCCTAAACTGGTATCTGGCAACATACGGATGAAGAGCGGAGACCGTGTTTTATCTGTGGTTGGCAGGAACCCGGATTTTGTCGTGTTTTTCCATGAATTTCACCGTTTTGGAACCGAGGACCTGTATCCTGCAATTGACTAGCAAACACGGCTCAAGAGTATCTACGGATATGCAATGTGATAAAAATTGGACGGTATGAAAATGCAAAAATCTGATATGAACAGAACTCCCAGATGGTATTATACCTCACGTCAGATGGCAGTTCTCTGGTGACACTGGTACAGAGTAGTCTGTTGACCCGAGATCGTCATAGAGTCTCGTGTGGTTCCCACTGTGCTTTGATTTCCATCTTACCACGTCCAAGAGGGCGTGCAAAACGGTGGTTTTTGGGTACAGTCCCGAGTCACATGGAGGCAATGAGCGATAGGAGGGGATTCGTCTCTCCCGGTATAGGGGGTTGATGTTGCGCTGTGTTCGATTGGCTATAACAGGAAATCCCTGGCCAGGGTTGCTGAGATTTACTGGTAAGTGTTACCAGTAGTTTCTCGAATTGTTATAGACCTCATATCGACATGACTTATCGAGCTATTGGGGTCTGACGTTTACCACCCCTAGGCAAGATATGCGACATATCAGACGATCAGACCGGACTGTACGGAAGTGTTACTGGTTGGATTCACAGGAGTGTGAGCGGGCTTGCTCGTCGATCTTCTGATCGCTCAATACCCGGGTGGCCGTTACGTTTAGCAGACCGCTTGCGGCTTGTGGATGTTTGATATGATCATCATCTGCTGCCGGCGTATTAACGAGTCTTTAGAGTCCTACACAGAGGTTTCCTGGCTCAAGCGAAACGAAATAGGAGCGCATATGAGATATGTGCGGGACCGAGAATAATACCAGTATCTGATACTGTATTCGATTCTCGCGATGTGACATTGATCGGTTATATGCGATATAGCCGGGTTATCGGATCAAGTATTGATTCGATAAGTTGTTACTAATGATACCTGTCGGTTTTGTGCGACATGACCGGATCATTGAATCAAGTGTTGATTTAATGATTTAATGCATAATTATATATTTGATATATTACTTTGCATTAACTAGTATCGGTTCACTTTAAGATGGATTTTCTCACTTGGATGTGTGCATTACATATGCGATATGATTTTATGCACTAGATTGTATCATGTTTGATGATACATACATTTTGGTTAAGTGTAAAGAATTAAACCATGGTTAAGTGTATAATTAGGGTTTTGTTTTTCTTATTAATTTATATATACATTTATTCTTTTTGGAAAAGAAAAAGAGCATGAGAAAATGGTGGCTTTCTTTAAATGCTTCATGAAGCTTCATGAAGTCTTTAACCTTGTAACCATTTTTGTCTCATGCTTAACCTAACCATTCCACTAAACCATGATTGATTCTCTACACCTAACTATGGTTCAATTATGATAAGAATGAATTTCTTTTCTCATTTTTATTATTATTCTTATCATAACATAATTCTTCTTCTTCTTCCTTTCTTCACTTGAAGAAAGAAAGCTCCATCAATGGTGATTGATGGAAATGAGTGAGAAATCCAATTCTAAAGTCTACCCACTTCCTATTTCTTCATCCTCTACCTCTTGCCAAGTAGTAGAGTGTGTTTTCTTCACATGTTTCTTGACTTGGTGAAGTCGGAGCTTGATTTAGCGATGCCTCGACGTAGATCATCTTCGGCATGGACATCGATGACCTAGCCCGTCCATTCTCCGATGAAGCCGACGCTAGAGCCCGGGACTTGTTATGGACAGCGGGGAGACTTCATTGCGGAGCTATGGAGGTGGAGAACCGGATCTACAAAGGTTGTATTTCCGTATCTCTTAGTTAAGTGTTAACTAGTTTATTGTTTCGCCTAGATTTCTAGCAAACGATCCGTAGTTTAGGGTTTCCCGGCACCGTTAAATTTGAAATTGGCATGATCGATGCCTTGTGAGACCTCATTAGGGTGCCTAGGAACCCTACACGGATGAGACTGCCTACTACTCCTGCGGAGCGGCGTAGGAATGTCCTGTTCTTTTGAACCCTCTGGTTCCACTAAGCTTTCAGTAATAGCTCGTGGTTCTGGAATTTCTTCCAGTTCTACTGTGCTCCCACTTATCTGGTTTTCCAAAAACTCAGTTTCCAAGAAGTAGGCATGACGAGAAACAAAAACCTTTTGTTCCTCTTCGCAGTAGAAGAAATATCCCTTGGAGTTCTTTGGATATCCCACGAACTTGCACTGTACTGAGCGTGCCTCGAGCTTGTCCGCATGCTGCTTTTTAACAAAAGCTGGACATCCCCATGTCTTAATGTGCTTAAGATAGGGTTTCTTCCCACACCACATCTCATATGGTGTAGTAGGCACAGTCTTAGAGGGAACTCGGTTCAAAAGGTATGCAGCTGATTCTAGCGCATACCCCCAGAATGATCGCGGTAACTCAGCGTTACTCATCATGGACCGTACCATATCCAATAGGGTTCGGTTCCGTCTCTCCGATACACCGTTATGTTGCGGAGTGTATGGAGGAGTAAGCTGAGAGAGAATTCCGTTCTCTTTTAAATAGTCCAGGAACTTGGCACTCAAGTATTCACCACCTCGATCCGATCTTAGGATCTTGATACTTTTGCCGGTTTGTTTTTCTACTTCATTCTTATATTCCTGGAATTTTCCAAAGGCTTCGGACTTATGTTTCATTAAGAAGACATAACCGTACCTTGAAAAGTCATCCATAAAAGTAATGAAGTAAGAATAACCGCTTCGCGCATGTGTAGACATTGGACCGCACACGTCGCTGTGTACGAGTCCCAAGAGCTCGCTCGCCCTTACTCCGTGTCCAGTGAACGGAGTCTTTGTCATCTTTCCTTTGAGACAGGATTGACAAGTGGCATACGATTGATATTCGAACGGATTCAAATATCCTTCTGTATGTAACTTCGTCAACCTTCTTTCATTGATGTGACCTAGTCTACAATGCTACAAGAAAGTCTGATTGATTTCTGGAGACTTTCTTTTGTGTGTATTCTGGACATTGAAATCTGTGGTTGGTTTAATACGTATATACCATTGCTCAATATACCTGACCCAATCATAACTTGATTAAGGTGAATGTTTACAACATTGCTTACAAACGCAAATTCATAACCTTCTTTAGAAACCAAAGATACAGAAATGATATTACACGTTGCGTTGGGTACAAAAAAGCAATTACGCAAAACCAAAACATGTCCATCTGACATTCCCAGGTGATAGTCCCCCACGGCCTTAGCATCCATGCTAGCTCCATTTGCAACTTTGAGGGTCATGTCACCTGCCTTCAAAACCCTACGGTTTCTCAACGCCTGCAAAGAATTACAGATATGAGATCCTGATCCGGTATCCAATACCCAGGAAGTAGAGTTTATTGAAAGACAGTTTTCAATAACATACACACCTGAAGCTGAAGCCGCAACCTGCTTCAGATCCTGTGTTCTGGCTTTCCAAGCCCTGCAACCATTCTTCCAGTGTCCCTTCTTATGACAATAGAAGCATTCTTCCTTATCCACAAGCTTTCCCACTTTTTTTGTTGCTTTTGCTTTTCCCTTCGTATCCACTTTACTAACACCGCCTCTTGGTTTGGCGGGGGCTTTCTTCTTCTTTCCCTTGGCTTTCGCCTTGGACCTAGAAGAGGAAGATCCTCCTACAAACAAAGTGGATGTTTCCCTACCTTTCTGTAGGGTGCCCTCTGCGCTCCTCAGCATGTTGAGGAGTTCTGAAAGTTCAACTTCCTTTTCTTGTAAGTTGAAGTTCAGGATAAACTGGGCGTAAGTGGAAGGAAGGGACTGGAGAATCAAGTCCGTATAGAGCTCATTCTCCAACGTGGTCCTAAGGTCCGCGAGCTCTTCTATGTAGCCAATCATCTTAAGCACGTGTTCCGCTACCGATGATCCGACGACAAACCTTGCCGAAAATAACTTCTTCGACACTTCGTATCTTGCGATACGAGACTGCTCTCCATACAGTTCTTTTGTATGGAGAAATATGGATTCGAGGTCCATATTCTCGTGCCTCCTCTGATGTTCGTTGTCCATAGAGGCAAGCACGAGGCACTTGGCCTTCGCGCAATCGATTTCCCAGGTCTTACAGATTTCCTTATCCGCGACGCTGGTTTTGGGACCTGGGACAGGGGGAGCTTTGGTGGTAAGAATATACCCCAGCTTGTCGTAAGTGATTGCCATCTTGACATTCCTGAGCCAATCTTTGTAGTTTGGCCCTGTCAGTATGTTTTTATCTAGGATAACTTAAGTCCAGTCATGTCGATTGGTCGCTGCAATTAGGAGAGAGAAGAAACACTCAGCATGATGCTCTTGCAAGTTTAGAATGGTTTTTAGTTTGTCTAAACAGGATGGCTCCCACTGTTTCTCGAATCCCTCCTTAAACCAAAAAGGAAGAATTAGTCAGGATCAATCTCACCGTACAATACTTGCTTAACCGTTCAGCCAGGCCAGTGTTGGTACTTCGAGGGAGGTTTTCTAACGCTTTCGCAAAGTTCCTTAATTAAATAACCTCTTTTCCCTGGGGACGTAGCCCCGCTAACACCTTTCTAGACACCTACTTGGTTTATAGCATTGATCGTTAAGTGAGAAATTTCCCGAGGAGCAGCATATACTCATAGTAGGATCGGGATCCAAATATCATTGCGTGACGAAACTGAAGGAATCCTACCAGAATCATCACACTCCAAATGGTATGCAACACTAGCAAGTTTCAGTTCTTTTGAAACTCCCGATTTGGATTTTTTTTTTGCCCCATGCTCTTATGACCTTGACTTTGGCCAATAAATCATAAGTCACATGTCAAGTTCTACCCGTCGTTCTCCAAGTTAATTTGAATCCACCCGTACCTACCCTTGACTTTGGCCAACAAGGCAGTATGACTGTTCCAAACCAACGCATCTATCTATGCTGCACATGAATACCCAATAGCTACCAATCACTATGCCTTGACTTTGGCCAACAAACATAGCTTGAATACTATTGACCATCCATGTGAAACGACGGAGGGCTACGAATGGTTTTGGCGAAACCGTGAACGTAGTGAACTTGATATAATCGATGGAACGAGATAGCTTTTAAAAGGAGTGGCTCAAGCTCCGCATTTAAAAGTTAGTTTTGAAAAGAACCGAGTGGTTTTTCGAAAGTGTTCCAACGACTTTTACTTGGTTTATTTTTCCTGCATTAGTTCTTTTAATGCGTGATATTCTTGCATTAGTTCTTTTAATGCGTCCCATCATTTAATCCTACCATTGCAGAAAACAACCAAAATATGACGTACGCTTATGCCATTCGCATTCGCCACGGGGCCCCGTCATTACCCATTAGGTTACTTAACTAACGACAGAGCGGGGGCTGGGCTAGCGCGGCTGTAAAACATAAGCAACGCCTAAATAATATTATATATAGATATACTGCAATGATAGCCATTTCAGATCACAGATGAACACATTGGATATACTAGGAATCCGCAATTCGTACGAGCCTGTAACGAAAAGCAGATTACACGGTCGCGGTGAATAGCCAAAACCCCACCCAAGACCCCTACGGGTGCGGCAAACTACCCGCCAAGTACCCGAAGCGAAGCAACCTCCCTCAACTCCGTGAGTAGGCCACTCGGCACTTCGGCATATCCGGTAGTTTGTGCACCCCCTCCATGGGTCTATCCTAGGAGCAAAAACAGTAAAAAGAAATTATACAATGACGGCTACAACCCCGACCCGGTTGTGCGGCCACACAAATAATTATTACATCAATTTACAAATTTACATGAATTGAAAGAAAAGAAAACTCTCGTCTCACAACCCCCGGTTATTCACCCGTGACAATCCAATGAGTTCATATACACATTCCAATAACATTACAGACCACAGATTTGTATAACCCCCACTAATCGACATATAGCGATTAGCAGACGTTCAATACAAATATCACATCACAGATAAAAACCCGTCAGCTCAAGTCTTTAGAAGTTCGATCAAAAATACGGATTTTTAGGCCCCAAACACAAAATTTTCGTTCTGGAAAATCTGGGCTGAAAACACATATTCCAAAATTCCCAAAATACCCTACTGAACAAACTGCAACCAAAATTTTCCACTGCCGAGTCAACTCGGCCGCGGAACCCCGCCGCGTTTCCGCGGCGGGAGCACGCTCCCGCCGCGTTTCCGCGGCGCTTTGATCGGTTCAGTGGAGGAAATTTTTGCAGTTTTCTAAAAAAACCCTGAGTCGATTTTTGAAGCATGATTTATTACTTTTACAGCACTTTAAAAATCGACAGCAAGTTTGAAATCCGGGTTCATTTCGGGACTTTTTCTTTGATCGATCTTCTAGTTACTTTGCTAACATGTTAGATAGAGTTTAACTAGGCTCTGATACCACTGTAAGTCCATGCTACCTCTCCCGGTACTTTCGGGCATGCGGAATTTGGTGAAAAACAATTTTCTAGAGGCGGTAACATGGACTCAAAACCGGATCTTGGTTAAACATCTAACTAACAACCTAATTAGGAGTTGTTAACTACTCGGTTAGGGGGTTATACCTTTCTTTCTTGAACTCCTTCATCTTCAAGCCTCGATGGTTGTCCGGATCGGCTTCACCCCGTCGTCTCCTTGCGCCGAAGATCGATCCACCTGAAAGCTTCTACCTTTGGCTTCTTCTTCGGTCTTTGAAGAAACTAGTTCACTTGGTTTGCTAAACCTTATGAACTAGAGTGAGTAGAGAAGAGTGTGTAGGGATTTTCTCTATGGTTCTTGGTTCTCAACACATGAGACAAGTGAACCATAGACTAAAGAGAGGGAGAGCAAGAGGAAGAAGATGAGAGCTCAAGAACACAAGAGAGAGAATGAAAATGATAGAATGAGCAAGACTTTTCTCACTTGGCTCTCATAATCCAAAACCATCATCACAAAAATAGTAATCAAGTATTGTGTAAATGGTTTAAGTCAAAATGGCTATATCATTTCATGCACTCATATTGCACAAGAGAACAAGCAAGTAAAAAGTCTTTGCCATGAAATGATAGCCATTGTCATCATGATGGTCAACTAGTCCAACCTAGTCAACCGGTCAACAAAGTCAACAAGTCAACAAAGTCAACCCCTCAACAACCATGTCACCACAATACTTAATTAATATTATTGTTAATTACATATCATATTCTCATTAGGGTTGAGCAAAAAGTCAATAGTCAACAGTCAACGGTCAACAACCCTAATGAGAATCCTCTGCCTCTGTCTCTCCGTCAACAGTGCATACACACCCGCATTCGCGTTCCGAGGAACATGAATACATACTGGATAAAACCAATCCCAATACGTACACTAGGATCTGGCTTAAACCAAAGCCCGCTAGTGTAAACTGTCCGGACACTATACGTGCATAAGTGCACGGATGTGACCAAACCCTGTCGCAAAACCATGCGACCTCTACTCTTTTGCCTAAAGGCGAATAGCTTTCTGTGTGGGACTCTAAAGACTCGACACTACGTTGGCAGTGGGTTTAACCACAGACCGCAAGCGGTACTAGCTGTACGTAACGGTCCCCAGGTAGATGCCGACAAGAAGACTGACGAGGTGAAACCCATCTGAACTCCTACTGAGCCTGAATGTGACAATCTCCGTACAGTCCGGTCTGTTCGTCTGATACATCGCATGGCGGGCCTAGGGGGCGGTAAACGTCAGTCCCCTAATAGCGGTACAAGTTGTGTCGGAGTGAAGCCCAATACACCCTGAGATAACACTGGAAGCCTACCAGTATATCTCGCTTGCCCTGGCCAGGGACTACTCGTGTAATGGCTCTCCTAGACACAGCGCGATGTCAACCCCCAATACCGGGAGAGACGAATCCTGTCTAACCGTCACTGCCTCCAAGTGCTTCGGGACTGCACCCAACTACTACCTGTTTGCACGACTCCTTTGAGCCGTGGTAGGGTAGTAATCAAAGTACAGTGGGAACACACTCGAGGCGAAGTGACAGTGTCAAGTCAGCGGACTAAGCTGTACTCATGTCACCTGGGAACTGATAACTGACGATAGGTATAATACCAACCGGTCAGTTCCCGACGAGTCCTGTCCAGTGTACTCGTAACCCAACGAGCACCCGCATACTATCTCCAGTACGACGTACTGATGGCTGTGGGACAGACCATCTCCCACTCTGGGATGAGAAGCGCATGCGCTAGTCTACTCCGGAGTATCGATGCCCTGTCTCGATAGTCCTGCGACTAGGGACCTGCATAAGGATGTGCCTATAGATTACCCAGCCCCCACTAGTGTGACTGCCATCACAACGCTGGTAATCAAGCAAAGATCCTAAGGGCTCCACTAATGTGTATAGGCGATATACTAAAATAAACACATGTACACATTGAAGTAGAAAAAACCAAGTAGCTTACTACTATTTTGAGCAAGATTGTATATACAAGGTGAATATCCCAAGCTTTCATTAAGTAATATACAAACTAGTATGATACAGTAATGGCCTCTAGGGCATATACACTAACAATTACTCCAATTGTATATCTTAGATTCATGCTGTACGTATATTCCTGCGATTACCTGCATATGTTATCTACTATTCACGAGTTGGCAACTCACCCCCGTTGTGCCACAGGTGTTTCAGGTTGTTCCCTAGAGCAGTCGAGGCAGGCTATTCAGCTATTCACCTATCATCTTTTGCTACAGATACCGCATCGGCTCAATGTATACTATTTTGCTTAGGTGGGTTGGATGATCATCTGTATTTCATATTGTACATTCGTTGTATCTTTTACTCTCCATCTACTAGTATGTTGTTGACATAGAGACTTGGTGAGGACGATATTGTATATTATTGTGGTTTTGTTGTCTTTTATATATAGCTTTCTCTCTATTTTCTTTATTTCTTCACTACGGCGTCGTATATTTGTGTTGTATTCATCTTGGGCTAGTTTTTACAAAAAGGGGGTGTTGCCAAAATTTTAAAGAAAGAAAGTAGGACTTTTAAAGAATTTGGGTTGCGATTTCAAATGTTTCAAAAACTTATATTATCTTTTCCGTATTTTCTTGGTTTAGATTTCTGGGTTTTGGCTTTCTTTTACTGCGTTACATCTTTAGGCGTTGTGTAGTATTAGGGCCGTCACGTGCCAAATTTCGGGTCGTGACAAAGTTGGTATCAGAGCGCTAGGTTTTACCTTTCGGAGTGTAGGATGACCTTAGTATGATGGAGTAGGTAGCTTAAGCAGAGTAACGTAGTGTGTGTATGTCTGCAGCATACCCACGATGCGGTACTTCGCCTTAAGTGACCTAAGTACAAATTGCTTGAAATTCCTTCCTCGATGATTCATATCCTTGTGATTCGATCTCCTTATTCTTATCGAATCTTATATCTATTCATCGCCTTGCCGTCGATAACTATGGGGAATCAGAGTGATGCAGCGAGGGCCGAGGTCAGAGTTGGCTCGGGTGAGACGAGCACTGACCAGGATGGCACTCTAGTTGCACAGGTGCAGACGGATCAGCCTACGACATATACTATTGATAGGCTTTTGGCAGAGATGCAGGACTTCCGCCAGATGATGAGTTCATTGGTTGATGTCGTTCGGGAGCTACGACAGGAGGTTGTCACCCCTGTTACTCAGTTGTCACTTACGATCAGCATGCAGCAGTTCGTCACCTACATAGCACTAGTGGTTGCAGCTCCAGTTGACGAGGCGCGTATTCCAGAGATGCTGAGAGTTCCAGGACAGTGGAGGACTCGTACCAGTGTACTAGCCCGGAGACAGAGGTTTGGTCATCGAGACAAATTTCGTGTCCGTCGTGGGAGCAGCAGAGGCTTAGGACGAGGACAGTCGTTCAGCTCTCATTCCCAGGAGGGTCAGCAGACAGCGCGTGGATGTTTTCGATGCGGAAGCCTTCAGCACTTTGTCAGGGATTGTTCCTCAGTACGGTGTCAGGATCGTATTCAGAGAGGCCGTGGACGTGGAAGGTTCGCTCAGAGGGCTCAGTCTACCAGAGGAGTTCAGCCAGTTGCGGGTAGAGTGCAAACACAGGAGTTTGCTTCTACTCATCGGGATGCGCAGGCGTCTAATGCAGAGTCTTCAGGTATCCTTAATTCGCTTGTTCTTTTGATGTACTCGTTTGCTTTTCATACTTGTACCGTGGTTGGGTAGATTAGTCGTAGTTTGTTGTTTTAATTTCTGTCAGCGATTCTTTTGTTGCGCGACACGTATTTCAGTTGTGTGCCAATCGGATAGGAGATGGAGATTCGTCCGTCATTTTGATCCTTCTAGAGATGTTGGATTTGACGTTCTCCTGGGCACGGACTGTTTAGCTACGTGTTAGGAGTCTGTGGACTACCGTGAGGGAAACAGTCAGGAATTGTTTTCCCGGTGAGTCAGTTCTTGTTGTGCAGGTGGATAGTTGTGCCGCCTCTCACAGCTTGAATTCAGCCTTTTTCGCTAGTCGGCTACTGAGGAGATGTCGTGGATTCTTAGCGTTCATTCGTGATAACGTAGCCACAGAGGGTTTGTTGGACCGGTATTCCTTTCGTGCGAGAGTTTTTCCGACGTTGTTCCAGGTGAGCCGGCGAAGCTTAGGGAGCTTAAAGATCAGCTGCAGAGTTGTTATTGGGGAGTTTTGTGCGTCTGAGTGTTTCGCTTTTGGAAGCTCCTATTTCTGTTCGTCAAGGAGAAGGACGACAGTTTGAGGTTGTGTATCGACGGATCGTAAATTGAACCGGCTTACGGTGCGGATAGGTATCCTTTACCTCGCCGTGATAATTTCTTTGATCAGCTCCACAGTGCGAGACACTTTCCAAGTTTGTTCGGGATCAGGTCATCATTATTGCGGGTTCGGAGTGATGGCATTCCGAAGACTGCCTTATGTGTGCTACGGGCTTTGTGTGTTTTGGTGTGTCATTGGACTCACCAGTGCCCTAGCAGCATTCATAGATGTGATGAACCAGATTTCTTCAGGCCGTTCCTCGACCAGTTATTGTTGTGTTATTTACGACATTCTGGTCTATTTAATGTATCTTGAAAAACAGGAGTAACACTTGAGGATTTGTTATGCAGATACTGGGAGAGCACCAGCAGTTGCTAGATTCTTGGAGTGTTTCTTCAGGCTTGTTTTGTGTTGACTCCTAGGTCTTGTAGTCACGGGAGCCGGTTTCGTATGGTTCCGAGGGAGATCGTGGCCGTACAGCTTAGGCCCAGACTTGTGTGCAGGACGGAGATCCGCAGATTTTTGGGCTTAGCAGGTTCTTACCGCCGTTTCATGCAGGGTTGCTAGAGTAGTGCTACACCGTCGACTGAAAGGACCGGAAAGGAGGTTTTTTTCTTTGGACTGAGGCATGTGTGTGGAGTTTTCAGCAGTTGAAGATTCTGTTAACAACTGCGTCAGTTCCTCCTTTGCTTTTGGTTCGAGCGACCTTGTTGTTTAACTGTAATGTTTCTTGAGTGGGCTCGAGTGTGTACTGAGGTGACACTATAGAGTTATCGCTTTTGCTTCCCTACATTTGGAGGAAGTACGAGAAGGATATTCCACTCATGATCTGGAGATGGCCGCGGTGGTTTTGCATTGGAGATTTGGAGACACTACTTGTTCGAGGGTCGTGTCAGATTTTCACGGACCACTAGAGCTTAATGTATATCTTCCTGCAGCGGATTTTGATTGTTGTGATAGTCTTCTGCAGATTTACAGTTCTTGTGTGATCGTTGAGTATAGCTTAAGTTCGTCTCTACGGAGGGGACAACTTGCTCATGTCCGCGCCCGACCACTTTTCTTAAATCGCTTTCGTGAGACACTGCCCGCCGATGCTCGTTCGTCAAAAATACTTGAGCATACTCGGCTGGGTAATGATTCGGAGTCCTTGATTTGTGACAATGGTGTGCTAAGTTTGGGACGCGTTTGTGTACCTGATGTTATCGGGTAGAGACGTGGAATCCTAGAGCAAGCACATCAGTCAACTCTCTGTATTCATTCAAGTTCCACCAACATTGACGTGACTTGTGAGATAGTTACGGGTGGACAGGGATGTAAAGAGAAGTTTCATGGTTCGTTTCAAGGTGTCTGTTTTGTTGTGTGCTTAGGTCGAGCATCTGAGGCCGGCTGGAGAGTTGCAATCTTTTACCGTTCCGAAGTAGGAGTGGGAGCAGATCTCCATGGATTTCGTTATGGTTTCTACCCAGGGTTAGTCAGGGTGTGATTCCATTCAGATTCTTGTCGTCCGGTTATACTCAGTTCGCTCGGTTGTTCTTTGTTAAGTTGTGTGTTTGTGTTAATTGTTGTCAGCAGTTGGGGATCGTCACTCGCCATCGTTAGGGTTCTCCTTCGATAATTGTTACCAGGAGACACTCCAATTAGCAACCTTTAGGTTTAGGGGTTAGGTCGTGTCGATCACTAGTCTGTTGTTTCACTGACTCTGCGTAAGTAGGATTTTGGACCCCAGCTAGTCTAGAGACTTCGGAGATGATCCAATTGATTCAGGTCAGGATGGAAATTGTCCAGTGCGAACAGAGATCTTATGCCGACTGTGTTGGTCATAGACTTGAGTTCCTAGGGACAGATCATCTATTCCTGCGGATTTTTCTGATAAATGACATGTTGGATTTTGGGAAGCTTATCCCAGGATTGTAGGTCCTTTCGAGATCCTATAAGCGAGTTAGTTTCGTTGCCTTTAATTTGGCACTTCCACCCAGATTATTGAGTATTCACCCCGTTTTCCTTATATTGATACCTTACGCTTTCCTTCATGACCTTTCTCACATGATTGGCATCAGACCATTTAGTTTAGACGTGATCTTTCGTTCACCAGCAGCCAATAGTGTTAATGGCTCGGCAGGCGGAGAAACGTCGGTCAAGGGTCTTGCCATCTGTGAAGGGTTTTCTTGGACGTAACCGTATAGTGAGGTAATCACTTGGGAGGCTATGAGCGAGATTTGAGAGTTGAAATCTTCTCTTTGAAGGTACACGTAGCAATATTTTCTTTTTTAAATTCGGGGACGAATTTCTTTTAGGGGGGGCGGAGATTGTAACACCTTAGAATGTGTTTTGTGGCTAATTATATTTTAATATATGGTTTTTAATAAAAAGTTTACCAAATTGGTTTCCAATTATTTTATCCTATTTAATGAATATTTTATTAGATTTTTCCTAGCCTTGCACACACTTGTGCATGTTAACTAGGGTTGTTTTTGGGGTTTAACCATGATTAGCAACATGGTGAACTAACCATTCCCTAATCTAGTTTTTTATAGTTTTGTTTTAAGTGTTATGGGTTTTAAGTATGGATGGTTGTTTAAAATGAAAAATGAATTTAAAAGGGATTTAAATTATGGTTTGAAGTGTTGACCTTGGTGAGAGAGAGAGAGAGAGTGCATGATGGGGCATAATGGCCATGGCATGCTTCAATTAATGAAGAGAGAGAAAGAAAAGGGGTTGACTTGTTGGTGTTCTCTCATTCTCTCATTGCTCTCATCCTCTCACTCTCAAACTCACACACACACACTCTTGGCTGAAGCATCAGCAGCAAAGAAAACAACAACAACAACAGAAGTAGCAGCAGTAGAGAAGCAGCAGCAGCAGAGGAGCAGCAGCACCAGAGGCAAGAGCAGCAGCTGCAGAAGCTAGCAGCAGCAGACAGCAACAGCTTCAGCAGTGGCATCGACATCAGCAGCAGCTCATGCATCAGCAGCAACAGCAACTTGCATCAGCAGTAGCAAGCAGCTCCAGCAGCAGTAGCAACCCCTCATCTCCCCCATACACTCCTTCACCTGATTCTTAGGGTCCCTTAGGGTATATTTCTTAACCCAATTTCCCTTTTTGCCAAGCTCTTGTGTTAATTAGCTTCGGTTTGCTTTTAAAGTTAGTTTAGTGCTAAATTATTGTGATTTGCGTGAGATGCTGGTTAAGTGATGATTGTGTGGGTAAACCTGGCCTATTTTAGTGTTAATAGGGTCACTTGGACTGAGTTTAACCCTGGATTCCACTAAAATACCATAGGGTTTCTAATTTATGCAAAATATCGTATTTTGGCGTCGTTTTACGACATCTGTGATCTGCTATTGACCCGGACCCTTCAGAACAAAATTGAGGAAACTGGAGCATGTAAACTAGGTATAGACACCACCACCAAAGCACGAGACCCCCATTCCCAACTGAGGCCGCAGATTTATTAGGTTTGGCCGCAATTTGCTGCCAAGTAGGGGGCAAGGGTGTTGGGGTCTTGGCTAGGGTTGTCTGCTGTATTTTCTAGTGTTTTGGCATGTATAGTTTTGTAAGATTTGACCTGTAGGAAAATCTGGGGCAATATATCGTTTTTCGTGTTCGTTGTGTTTGCGCGATACGCGCGATACGTGAGTGGGTTCTGCGATCCAGCGTGTCGCGGCGTGTCGCGATAGTTTTAGACGCGTATGCACACGTTTTAGCGTATCGTGCACACGCGCGTTCAGTTCGCGACGCGAGTTTCTCGTTTGGGTTCGATATCGCGTTTTGCGGAATATTTGGCTTATATATGATTTCTATGTCTAAATTGCAGGTTTGCAGGCGGGGACTACGGACACTGCTACAGGGGGAGCAGATGGTAGGATTCACCTAGCGTGGAGCGTAGGTGAGTAGATTTAACATCTACAGGGGAATCGCCCGCATGGCGTTATGCGTCTGGGCTAGGATTCTAATATTTGTTGCGTATTCTACGTCATTTTTAGAATTGCGCCTTACCTTATTTATTAGATATACTGATACTGTGACTAGCAGCCGTAGGATACTGCACATATTATTAACGGTTCATGTTGCACGAGCACGAATTGTATGCTGCACACACACCGTCAATAATTGCCATGTCACACACAAACCCCTTATTGATACTATATTGCTTATCATACATGACATCTAGCTTATCGGTATACCTATAGTGTATCTTATCATTAGTGATAGGTACATTTACATCTTACGATACAGCTACAGGTATACCTTGCTCATATTTTACTTACACCCAAGGGGGTATCCTACATATTCTACTTATACCCGGGGGGTATACGACATCAGTTCTTATAGGTAGATACCTATACATTGCTACACCTGTATGTTACACACATATTCAGTTGCAGTCACATATTTACCTTTACTGATGTTACTTAGCTGTACCTTATTGGTTTCGCATACATCTGGTTTCAGCTACATATTCTCATTTATATGCTCGCATTTCAGATATATCGCATATATTTATTCCTGGATTTGCGCATTGTTATTTGGATTTCACATGATGATTTCTGGATTTGGGAACCGCGGGAGTTCATGAAATTATGCATACATTGAAAAACCCGGTTTCCTTGATATGATATTTGCGTAGCCACCATGAGATTTATCGGTTCTGATTATATACTCCATACGAGGTGTGGTTGCCGTATGAGGGTACATGGTGGGGCCCGGTATGGTTCCCCTCGGCAAGAAGATCGATGGATGTTGCCGATTGAGCCTGGAGGCGGGCTAGTACCTACCGGTGACAGTACCAATGACTCGGTGGGGATCATGGAGATACCGTTGGGAGTCATGTACGTATGCATACGTCGAAAGGCGAGGGTTAGAGCTAGGCACTCGTGCTTTCGGGATAGCGTATGATACGTACCTATCAGGATTTCTGTGTCGATGCTTGGCACATTGTTTTCATGATATTTCTTTTAAACACCTTTGTATATATAACAGGGGATTTAGCCATTGTTATATATACCCTTACACCAATATTAGTGGAATGGGACGCTAATATATGTGTATTGACCCCATCATATTTATTTCTGCATATATATATATATATATATATATATATATATTTAGGATGCTAGAATCTTACTTGAGACTTTGACTTGGGATATCAGGTGATTCATTGAGATTGGACATACATATGGGATTATTGATTTGTACATTCGGGATATAGGAGATTACTCGATATTGTACATTGAGAGGACGTGAGACTTATCTGATGTGAGAGCCCAACGTGGGGGCTGATTTGAGGAATTGGGATTTGAGTGTCTTGATGGATTGTGATCCTACCACGATGACAGGATTCCGTGGGATGACATATTTCACTCCATACCTCATACCTTTTCACTTATGCACTGTTCCATATATTAGGAGTACCTGTTAGTGTATCCTTCATGATTGCTGCATATCTACATTCTCATATCCCTGTTGCATCGTTATTGCATACTATTGTCATGTTATTATTGCTTCACATATTGATTGTACCTGCTAGTGTACTTTCTTTTATTCTGCATTTCACATGACCTGTTATTACTCCAATTGTATATCTTAGATTCATGCTGTACGTATATTCCTGCGATTACCTGCATATGTTATCTACTATTCACGAGTTGGCAACTCAGCCCCGTTGTACCACAGGTGTTTCAGGTTGTTCCACAGAGTAGTCGAGGCAGGCTATTCAGCTATTCACCTATCATCTTTTGCTACAGATACCGCATCGGCTCAAAGTATACTATTTTGCTTAGGTGGGTTGGATGATCATCTGTATTTCATATTGTACATTCGTTGTATCTTTTACTCTCCATCTACTAGTATGTTGTTGACTTAGAGACTTGGTGAGGACGATATTGTATATTATTGTGGTTTTGTTGTCTTTTATATACAGCTTTCTCTTTATTGTCTTTATTTCTTCGCTACGGCGTCGTATATTTCTGTTGTATTCATCTTGGGCTAGTTTTTACAAAAGGGGGTGTTGCCAAAATTTTAAATAAAGAAAGTAGGACTTTTAAAGAATTTGGGTTGCGATTTCAAATGTTTCAAAAACTTATATTATCTTTTCCGTATTTTCTTGGTTTAGATTTCTGGGTTTTGGCTTTCTTTTACTGCGTTACATCTTTAAGCGTTGCGTAGTATTAGGGTCGTCACGTGCCAAATTTCGGGTCGTGACACAGAAGATCAACAAGCAAGCCTGTACATTCTCCTGTGAATCCAATCAGTAACACTCCCGTACAGTCCGGTTTCGTCGTCTGATATGTCGCATATCTCGCCTAGGGGTGGTAAACGTCAGACCCCAGTAGCTTGATAAGTCGTGTTGATATGAGGTCTATACCTGTTCGAGAAACCACTGATAACACTTACCAGTAAATCTCAGCAACCCTGGCCAGGGATTTCCAGTTATATCCAATCGAACACAACACAACATCAACTCCCTATACCGGGAGAGACGAATCCCCTCCTATCGCTCATTGCCTCCATGTGGTTCGGGACTGTACCCAAAAGCCATGTTTTTGCACGCCCTCTTGGACGTGGTATGATGGAAATCAAAGCACAGTGGGAATCATACAAGACTCTATGACGATCTTGGGTCAACAGACTACTCTGTACCAGTGTCACCGGAGAACTGCCATCTGACGTGAGGTATAATACCATCTGGGAGTTCTCGGCGAGTCCGTCCAGTGTACCCAGTCTCTACTGAGCACCCGTACACCATCCTTGATGTCAAACACCGATGGATATGGGATCATCCATCGCCCATCATATAGGTCAAGATGCGTATACGCTAGTCTACTCTGGTGTATCGATACCCTGTCTCGATACACCCTCGACTAGGAACAGTTATAGGATGTACTCGTCAACTACCGTGGCCCCACTAGTATGATCTCATCATAGTCCCAGTAGTCGAGGACATATCCTAAGGGCTTTATCAACATGTAACATAGAGACAATCAGAGTACATGTTAAGATAAAGTACAACCAGATAGAATACTATCTGTAAGTCGATGTACAACACCCCACGAGTTGCGGGGAGGCGGAAATATGAAAAACAATCATGTTTTTTGAGTTAACATCGACTAACCAAAGAATCTTTGCTAAACTATAACTAACATATACATAGGAGTTGTTAACTTCTATGAGAAGTTATTATACCTAGTGAATCTAGTCCTTCGTTTTTTCGTTATCCACTTCCTCCTCGGCCTCCTCTACGTAATAGATGATCCACCCGAGAGCTTCTATTCCAAGCTTCACCTCTAATCTTGAGGTAACTAGGTTTCTTTAGTCTCTAATCAAAGGAACCTAGGTGATATAGAGTGAGGTAATGGATTAATTAGTCTATCTAATCCTTGATCTCAACATATGAGAAGGGAGGATTAGGGTTTGAAGAGAGAGAGAGAGCTTGAGGAGAGAGAAGGTGAGCAAGAGATTGAGAATGGGATAATGATCTCTCTTGAATATATGAAGCATAATGATTTATCAAAATAAATAAATAAAATGATTAATCATTATCCTTGATTTATTCATATGAGTGATTCATCTCATGAGTCATTAGTTCAATAAATGAAGTATTAACTCCAAGGATGGATCACACAAATGAGTCATTAAAACAATAAATGCAAATGCCACCTAAACCCCCAAGTCGTCATCCTTTTAGAAGCTTCCCGCCAAATTACAAGAACGCCCCTCCTATCCGTGAAAACACAGAAAAACTTTAGACCGTATAAATCCAATAATCCGATACTAGAATCTGGCTTAAACCAAAGCCGGCTAGTAAATACTGTCCGAACGTCGTACGTGCGTAAACACACGTATGCGTCCGAACCATTGTCGTAAAACCATACGACTTCTATATCGTTTCTCCTGGAGCAGGGAAACTCTCTGTGTGGGACTCTAAAGACTTGACTACTACGCTGGCAGTGGGTTTAACCACAGACCGCAAGCGGCACTAGCTGTACGTAACGGTCCCCGGGTAGATGTCGATAAGAAGGCCGATGAGGAAACCCATCCAAACTCCTACTGAGCCTGATGTGACAATCTCCGTACAGTCCGGTCTGTTCGTCTAAGACTATCGTATATCGGGCCTAGAGGGGCGGCAAGCGTCAGTCCTCTAATAGCGGTATAAGTCGTGTTGGAGCGTAGCCCATTACACCTTGAGAAACTACTGGAACCTACCAGTAAATCTCGGTTGCCCTGGCCAGGGACTTTGCGTAATGACTCTCTGACACAGCGCAATATCAACTCCCAATACCGGGAGTGACGAATCCTGTCTAACCGCCACTGCCTCCAAGTGCTCGGGACTGCACCCAACTGATACCTGTTTACACGACTCCTTTGAGCCATGGTAGGGTAGCAATCTAAGAACAGTGGGACACACTCGAGGCGAAGTAGCAGTGTCAAGTCTGCGGACTATGCTGTACTCATGTCACCTGGGAACTGTTGACTGACGACGGGTATAATACCAACCAACAGTTCCCTGCGAGTCCTGTCCGGTGTACCCGTAACCCAACGAGCACCTGTATACTATCTCTAGTACGACGTACTGATGGCTGTGGGACAGACCATCTCCCCAACTGGGATGAGAAGCCTACACACTAGTCTACTCCGGAGTATCGATACCCTGTCTCGATAATCCTATGACTAAGGACCTGGAAAAGGATGTGCTTGTAGACTACCCAGCTCCCACTAGTGTGACTGTCATCACAACGTTGGTAGTCAAGAAAGATCCCAAGGGCTCTATCAATACGTATACTCATATATTAAGATAGATAAAACCAAGTAGCATACTACCATGTTTAGCAAGACTGTTATATAACTGTGAATATCCCAAGCTTCCATTAAGTAATATACAAGCTAGTATGATACAACAATGGCCCCTAGGGCATATACACTAACAATCTTCCACTTGCACTAGGGCCATGTACTGGCATATCGAAGACCGATGATCTCGAGTAGCCTCTCGAACTGAATCTGAGGTAGGGCCTTTGTGAATGGATCAGCAATGTTCTCTTCAGTAGCAACTCTCCGGACCTCGATCTCCCGGCGATCTATGATCTCCCTGATCAGGTGATACTGCCTTAAGATGTGTCTGGACTTCTGATGGGACCTTGGTTCCTTCGCTAAAGCTATAGCTCTGTTGTTGTCGCAATACAGAGGTATTGGATCAACAATGGTAGGAACAACCTGAAGTTCTGTTAGGAACTTCTTCATCCAGACCGCTTCTTTTGCGGCATCGCAAGCAGCAATATACTCCACTTCTATCGTCGAGTCAGCAACGGTGTCCTGCTTGGAACTCTTCCAGCACACCGCCCCTCCATTGAGGGTAAAGACATAACCTGACATGGACTTGGAATCGTCCTTATCACTGTGGAAGCCAGAATCAGCAAAGGCCTCCATCTTGAGGTCTTTTCCGCCGTAAACCAAGAACATCTCCTTAGTCCTTCTCAGGTACTTGAGAATGTTCTTCACTGCTATCCAGTGCTTCTCCCCTGGGTCTGACTGATACCGGCTTACCACGCTCAGTGCGTAAGCTACATCTGGTCTGGTGCACAACATCGCATACATTATAGAGCCTACCGCAAAAGCGTATGGTATAATAGACATGCGTTCCCTTTCCAAATCAGTCTCGGGAGACATCTCTTTGGAGAAGGTGATTCCGTGACAAGCCGGTAGATTACCGCGCTTAGAATCTTCCATACTGAATCTTTTCAGTATAGTGTTGATATACCTGGACTGCAAAATTCCCAACATCCTCTTGGATCTATCACGATAGATCCGGATCCCCAGAACGTAAGAGGCATCACTGATTAGTCGAAAATATTGCATATTTTAGCCGGCAATTTTCTCATCATTTGCATCCATATAGAAGTGTTTGGCATTCATATTTTACATATTAGCAAAACTGTCACAAAATATTAGATTGCATGTATTAGACTCTGAAACCGACACTATAAAGGAAATTAACCACATTTCATGGCATCGCATCATTCCTATATTGCGCAACACTTGTTTTGAGATATGTGCAGGAAAATCCAGAAGAAAGGCCAAAAATTTACATGGTACCGATCAAACATTACGCCAACTCAATAATTTCAGTTCTGGTATCAATCCAAAAGGCAAAACAAAAATCAACATATCAAAGAAAGGTCCAAGTATCAACCAAAGACAGCACCAGAGAGTTCAAGCTCCAAGCCTCCTACATGGCCGCGGAACCGCGGCCGGAGCCTGCTTGCGCCGCGGTTCCGCGGCCATCTTGCCACGTCACCTTCTCAATTTTAGTGCACAATGCTTCTCTCAGTGGATACAGTTCAGAAATATACCTCAAGTTCCAGAAGACTCCAGAGACTTCTGCCAGATCAGCAAGCTTTGGGATCAACACTAAACTTGCCTATCATTCTAGAAACTTCTCCTTAAACCCTAGCTTAAACCCTAAGCTAAGCCTAACAAACTCCTTCTAGAAGCCTCAACAAACTTTTGGAGGGAATTGTAATTTCAAACCTAGACCTAGGGTTTGGGAGATCTATAAATAAGACCCTAGGCTCACTTGTAAAAGAGGTCTTGATCTTGGAAAAATCTAATCATCTTTACCCAATTCTAGTATCAAACTAGAGCCATTTCACTCTCTTCATCTTCTTCCACAAGTCTAGTGAGAAGGCTTGTGTGAAACCCTAACCCTAATTCCAATCAAAAGCCAAGATCCCGAGTACCCATCAAGCAAGAAGCCTTGCAACCTTTTATGAGCCGAGCCGATCTTCAACAGAGCAAGTGGTCCAAGCTGATCCGCGACTCACGGAGCCGAGCGACGCCAATTCGACAATTTAATTCTTCCTCTTGTAGTTCTTGAGCGACTGTAATCAAATTGTTGATATAAATAAAAGGTGATATTCTTTTATCTTGTTTTCTTTAAATTCTTGCATCATGATATCTTTTCAATTCTTGAATGCTTTCTGTGTGATGATGTTTGAGTAATACTCCGCTCGTCGAGGAGTCGAGACGATCAATAGAATGATGATGTAATATATCTTAAATCGATTCTTGAGTCCTACGAGTTTTGTAAACCCTAGCAAGTTCAAGAATTGACGACCCAATTCGTTGCGATACTTTCTTGATTGATATCGCTCGAGATTGGGGAGTTACGATCGTTTCTTGAAATTGTTAGAGGCTAGAATATGAATGATATCGATGAAAGAACAAGGGTTAAATGATGAAACCCTAGTTTCATCAAGAAAGCCCTAACTCTCGTCGATGATCATCGATCTAGTATCAATCCTTCGAAGGACAAGAACACGAAATCTTGAGATTACATCACGTCTATAGATCCGATCGATTCCTACGAGCCTCATTTAGATTCTTGACATTTGATTGGAAATATTATCGAAACCCAATTCTTGATTGTTTATCAGTTTCTTGATTCTTGATTAAACTCGTGACACCTGAATCAATTGATAAATTCTTGAATCATGTTTTCTTTTCTTTTCGATTAACTTTTCGATTCAAACAAATCAAATATAAAAACGAATCGCACAATCCCTGTGGACGATCCGCACTCGCTTACGATCTACAACTGACACCGTAATTGATTGCGGTCAAATATAATTTTTTGGTTGTGATTTCTTTATACAATTTTCTAAATACCGATACAAGATACTGTTATCGATCAAATGAAACCGTTGCCGGGGAACAATTGATTCGATACTTGCTTTTACATCCAATCAATGAAAACTAAACCAATCAAATGGCGCCGTTGCCGGGGATCGCGCGCTAATTCTTTTTATATCAAAGTTTGAATTGAAAGATTTATTTCATTGTGATTTTTGAGATCGAAATTCGTGCAAACCCTAAACGATTTGTTGTGGTTCATTGCAAGGAAATCTGGAGCTGTTTGGCAATTGAAGAAAATTTTTGGAAAATACCAGAGAGCAGAGGGAGTCTACAGAAGCTCCCTGAAGAATTTTGGTGGGATGATCTCATCAAGAGACCGCGGAAGCGCGGCATAAGGCAGGATCTACGGCGGAAACGCGGCAGGCTTGGGGGATCTCTGAAATTTTTTTGTTTCAGGTGACTTCTTACCTTCTCCTCTATCCTCTTTTTAGCTCCAACTAACACTTTGCTGCAGGATTCTTTGCAAATAATCGCAGCGCCGCAAAAAGCAAAATTAAATTTGTGCGTGATTTTGTTTCTTGGTTGTTTGCATTCTAATACGGATATTAAGGGGCACGGCCAAATCCAAATTAGGTGGGGATTTCATTACCCTTCCTAGGCCCCGAAAACCACAAAACTTGCATTCGCATTGACCCACATTAACTAAAAGAAATCTAGAGAAGACTCTAAGGACTGTCGCGCTCAATTAGGACAAGAGAAGGCCGTGGGTAATTCATTGCTTATCCGCGTTTTCTTGTGGTGCCTAAGGCGAGTGTGTCTAAGGCTAGTGGTTTTTAATTAGGCCCACTACTACGTAGTGGAGTACCTTCCCACTTACCTGGCACTTATCCGGCCACAGGGGGACAAAGAGGCAGTGGAGGATTCTATCCTGCGACTTGTCTTTTGGCAGTTAGGAGCGGTCTAGAGTCGGACCTAGGTGACCACTAGATTCTAGGGTTTGTGTGCTGCATTTGTTGTGTCACATCATTTTTTCAAAAATCCGTCCCTTTTTCAAAAGCAAACACCGCATTCATTACCCCTAATTATAAGCCAACGCTGCCACTTGTACTAACCCTTTTTAGTGCAAGATAGGCTGGACACGGGATTCTAGTGCCCGTTTAGTCCGCGTACCCTTTATCGACTCCGAAGTCGATATTTCTCCATTTACCTTTTCTTTACCCACTACCACACCCACTCCGATGGATCCGAATCCGTCAAACTTCTTTAACCCTAATCTGCCGCCGTCCGTTGGTGCGCAGAATCCACCCCGTATTTCTCTCCAGGAGAGGTGCTACCCTATTCGAGGTCCTCTTTCGACCTGCTTATCCACACCACCAGCCAATGGGGATAACTTTGAGATTAAGCCCCAGTATATCAATCTTTTACCCAAATTCCATGGACTCGAGACTGAGGACGCTTATGTTTTCATTACAAAATTTGAAAACGTATGCGCAATGATGGGTACGTCACAACTTTCTGTGGATGCTTTCCGTCTACGTCTTCTCCCATTCACTTTGTGCGATTTAGCTGAGAAGTGGCTATATAACACTACCGCACACTCTATTACGAATTGGGAAGAATTCGTAGCGGCATTCCTTAAGAAATTTTACCCAATACGAAAGACAGCTCGAATCCGTAGCGAACTGAATCAATTTGCCCAGCTCCCTGCTGAACCATTTTCAAAATGCTTTGAACGTTTCAAGGATCTATTGGTTCAATGTCCTCATCACGGCATCCCGAGATGGGAATTGTGCCGAATCATTTATGAGGGCATTAACCCAAACACTAAACAGAGCCTTGAAAACATGTGTCGAGGTACTTTTATGACCAAAGATGATAGGGAAGCTTGGAAGTACTTAGAAGAGTTCGCTGAAAAATCACTACAGTGGGAGAGTGGAACCCAACCATTGAATAGGGGTGGCGTACACCAAATAGATGTGTCCATAGGTGTTCGGGCTGAGATGGCAGCAATGCAAAAGAAGCTCGACGCTATGGAACAAAAATTTGCAGCAGCCTCCCTAAATCCAGTGTCGCTCCCCAAAACTGTTTGTGGGTGCTGTTCTGATCCGTCTCATTTGACGGAAGAATGTCCATTAAACTCTGCGTTTCAAGATCACGAGCATTCTAATGCCGCATTTCAAAGACCTCGAAACGATCCATATTCTTCCACGTACAATCAGGGTTGGAGGAATCACCCGAATTTCGCTTGGAACCAAAACCAATCTCAAAACACGGTTCCAAACACGAATCAATTTCAAAGGGCTCTTCCTCCACCACAACAGCAACCCCTTCAACTCACTTAGCACCCCAGCCAGTCACAAAACTTCCAAAATCAGGTCAACACTCCTGCACGGTCTAATCCTATGACCTGTTCTGACGAGTTCTCTCAATTCACTCAAACCATGAAATCACTTTTGTCAAATTTCATAGAGGTTTCGGCTGAGGTTAGATCTTCCGTCGGTGAGATAAAGAAAAACTCAGCATCCCAAGCTGAGAGTATCAGAACGATGGAAGCTGAAATCGCACGACTTAAAGCCGAAATGAGTGCGAGAGATAAAGGGAAACTTCCCTCTCAACCCCTACAGAATCCTGGGCATTACAATGTAAATGCCATCACAACGTTGAGATTGGGAAGAGTGCTGAACAATCATGTCGGGGAAGGTATTGATGATACTGAAAATCATATCAACACCCCGGCTGAGACCTTTCCACACACACACTTCTCCTTCTGATCCTTCTTCTTCTACCATACCACCTTCTCGCGAGCCTATTCTCCATTTCCCACTAGGCTCGACACCTGAACCCAACCCTTATAGTTCTCCAAAGACGGTCCCCACACCTCTTTTAGGACCTCGTCTACCCCCTCTTCCTTCTCCTATGATGGACCCTGCGCTTATTGCGAAAGCTCCTTACCCGAACCGGTTAAGGGGTAATAGAACGAGTCCTCAAATGGAGAAAATTATGGAAATGTTCAAACAGGTTAACATCAATATCCCTCTCCTAAATGCAATTCAACAAGTCCCCGCATATGCGAAAATTCTTAAGGACTTGTGCACTAGGAAGAGGAAGACTCAAGTGCCGAAGAAGGTCTTTTTGGCTAATAATATCAGCACTGCTTTTATTCCCCAGCTACCAAAGAAACGTAAGGACCCAGGATGTCCTACAATATCGATTTCGATTGGGGGTAAAAACATAAATCGTGCTCTTTTAGACCTTGGCGCAAGTGTTAACCTCCTTCCATATTCTGTCTATGAGCAATTAGGGATTGGAGAGCTGAAACTTGCTCACTGCACTCTCCAGATGGCAGACCGATCTATCACCAAACCAAGGGGTGAATTAGAGGATGTGTTGATAAAGGTCGGGGAATTTGTTTTCCCTGTAAACTTCATTGTACTCGACACACAGCCTGTAGCAAACCCCCGAAGCCAAATTCCGGTGATTCTGGGTCGTCATTTCCTTGCCACTTCTAACGCTGTTATAAACTGTAGAAACGGTTCAATGAACTTATCTTTTGGAAATATGACCATTGAACTAAATATCTACAAAGTTGGAAGTCAGCCATCAGAACCCTCTGCTCATATTTTAGATGTGTACTCTGTCCATGAGATCGCTCCCGATAGTTGTGGAGCTGAGGAACTTTGTTTTACTGATCTCGATGACATTACCACATCTCTGTTTGATTTCACACAAGATCTTAGTGATGACACATTCTCTACACTTGAGTCCTGCACTTCTGACTTTTCTCCACCCGAGTCTGTATCTTTCACAGGCTCTGAGCTTCTTTGTAAATCCAAAAATCACTCAATGATCCCTCCTTCTATCATTTCTCCGCCTGAATTAGATCTCAAAATTTTACCTTCTCACCTTAAATATGCATATCTAGGTGAGAATGAATCTTTACCGGTTATCATATCCGCATCTCTTGCATCAGAGCAAGAGAATGCACTTTTATCGGTATTGAGATCTAACAAAGAGGCGTTTGGTTGGAGTATGGCGGACATCAAAGGGATTAGTCCCTTGATTGTTGAACATCATATACATGTGATGGATGATGCCAGACCAACCCGAGAACCACAGAGACGGTTGAATCCCGTCATGAAGGAAGCGGTCATGAAAGAGATCGTCAAATGCTTAGATAATGGTATTATATACCCCATCTCCAATAGCCAGTGGGTGAGTCCTATACACGTCGTTCCTAAGAAATTCGGCATCACTGTTATAACCAATGAGGCAAATGAGTTGATTCAGACACGTGCCCAAACTGGGTGGCGTGTATGTATTGATTATAGAAAACTCAATGCTGCCACGAGGAAAGACCACTTTCCTCTACCATTCATTGATCAGATGCTGGAACGCTTAGCGGGACGAGAGTATTATTGTTTTATGGACGGATACTCAGGCTATAATCAGGTCCCCATCGCCAAAAAGGATCAAGATAAAACCACTTTTACTTGTCCTTTTGGTACCTTTGCTTACAGTCGCATGCCCTTTGGGCTATGCAATGCTCCCGCTACCTTTCAGCGGTGTATGATGGGGATATTCTCTGATATGGTAGAGAATTTTCTGGAGATCTTTATGGACGATTTCTCGATTTTTGGAGACTCTTTTTCCGATTGCCTATCGAATCTTGACGCGGTTCTTACTCGTTGCAAAGAGAAGAACTTGACTTTGAACTGGGAAAAATGCTATTTTATGGTTCAAGAAGGAATTGTTCTTGGACATGTCATTTCACAGAAAGGCATTGAGGTTGACAGAGCTAAGATAGATGTCATTCAAAACCTCCATCGTCCCAAAAGCGTCAAAGATATTCGATCTTTCCTTGGCCATGCGGGCTCTTATAGGAGATTCATTAAGGACTTTAGCAAAATTGCTAGACCTTTAACTCTTCTCCTGGCCAAGGATACGACCTTCCATTTTGACTCGGACTGTGAGACAGCTTTCGACTCACTTAAACACTCACTCACTTCAACCCCCATTTTATCATCACCAAACTGGGACTACCCCTTTGAGCTGATGTGTGATGCATCTGATTTTGCAGTAGGTGCAGTCTTAGGACAGCACATCGAAAAGATGCCACACGTGATATACTATGCAAATAAGACCCTGAACGATGCGCAAATCAATTATACAACCACAGAAAAAGAACTCTTAGCTGTTGTATTTGCATTAGAAAAATTCAGGCCTTACTTAATTGGCTCACCTATAGTTGTGTATACTGACCATTTCGCTTTAAAACATCTTCTGGCGAAGAAAGATGCAAAAGGTCGACTAATACGTTGGATCCTTCTGTTACAAGAATTCGATCTTGTTATCAAAGATAAGAAAGGATGTGAAAACGATGTAGCTGACCATCTTTCACGCATCATTTATTCTCCTGTGACCCTGCCGATCAATGATTCATTCCCTGACGAACAACTCTTGAGCATATCCGCTGAACCATGGTTCAGGGATATTGTGAACTATCATGCCACGGGACTTATACCGAGCGATTGGTCAAAACAGGACAAATATCGTTTTCTTTCTCAAGTAAATTACTTTTACTGGGATGATCCATATTTGTTTAAATATTGTCCTGATCAGATCATTCGCCGGTGTGTCCCGAATGAAGAGTTCAAGAGTGTTCTTTCATTTTGTCATGATCAGGCCTGTGGGGGTCACTTTGGTCCTAGAAAGACAGCGGAAAAGGTTTTGCAATGTGGATTTTATTGGCCGACCTTATTCAAGGACGCATTTGAGTATTGCAAAACCTGTACACAATGTCAGTACACGGGTAGAATATCCTAGAGGAATGAAATGCTTTAGCAACCTATCTTGGTTGTTGAAATATTTGATGTTTGGGGTATTGATTTTATGGGTCCTTTTCCCAACTCCTTTGGGAATTTGTACATACTGCTGGCGGTTGATTATGTCTCAAAGTGGGTAGAAGCTATTCCATGTCGCACTAATGACAAGAAAGTTATCATTAAGTTCTTAAAAGAAAATATCTTTTCCCGATTTGGACACCCCCGCGCTATCATTAGCGATAATGGGACACATTTCTGCAACAGGTCTTTCGAGACTTTGATGCGAAAATACTCAATCAACAACCGACTTTCTACACCCTATCATCCCCAAACAAGCGGGCATGCTGAGATCTCAAACAGACAAATCAAACTTATCCTGGAGAAAACTGTTGCTAAAAATAGAAAAGACTGGTCGACCAAACTGACGGATGCTCTTTGGGCATTCAGAACTGCATTTAAAACCGACCTAGGAATGTCTCCATATAGGATAGTGTTTGGAAAAGCATGTCATTTACCCGTCGAGATAGAGCATAAAGCTTTGTGGGCTATAAAAGAAATAAATTTTGATCTAAATCTTGCTTGAAACTTTCGGAAGCTGCAAATAAATGAGCTAAGCGAACTCCGCGATGAAGCTTATGATAACGCTGTAATCACAAAGAATAGGACTAAGGTTTTTCACGATAAAAATATTTTGAGGAAAACATTTTCACCTGGTCAACAAGTCCTTCTTTATGATTCACGATTACACCTTCACGCGGGTAAGCTCCGATCTCGATGGAAGGGACCTTTTGTTGTGCGGTCTGTATACCCGCATGGGGCAGTAGAAGTAGAAAATATTAAAAACGGCACCGTTTTCAAAGTAAATGGACATAGACTTAAGCCGTATTTTTCCACTGACCCCACGGAGGAGCTCTTGTTCTTACAAGAGCCAGTTTATTTGGATTAAAATTCCTCCGTCTCACCTTCATGTCCAGTATATCACTGCATCATTTTTTGAATGGAGGTGAGTGAAAAGAGTAAGTTTGGGGGAAGTTCTTCACTTATATATTTTGCCCCCACTAATAATTCCCCCAGGCTTACAGTTTTTGTAGGTATAGCGGTTGGCAACAGTGAGGACACTGTTGAAAACAAGTTTGGGGGAGGTTTGTGCTTATTTTTGCATCATTTGCATATCATCTGCATAAGCACAAAACATTTCTTTAAAAATCTATAAAAATTGAAAAATTTTCAAAACCAATAAAAATTTAAAAATTTCCAAATATAAAAATAATTTTAATATTTACATTTTTTTGTACATAAATAAAATAATGAAAGTTTAGATAGTGAACAATTACATCCATGAGATTGGGAAAATTTAAGAAAACTAAGAAAATTAGAAGTTTTCTTATACGAACTAGTAATAAGTAGTTATGAGCCGTTGTCCCAAGGGTTAGTAAGATGAAGGACGTCACTAATCTGAGGATAAAAATAAGTCTGAAAAATAGTTTCTATTCTGGAAGCCAAACATTTTGAACGTTGCTACCCAGCTATTCGCACTTACACACGTCTTAAAGCCTGGGATAGTAGAGGATACCTTGAAATGCTCTTGTTTTAAAGCCGATGTATGAAGGAAATAAAAAGAAAAAAAGTGAAAGAAAATATAAAGTGGTAAGAAAAATGGACACTGGTTTTGTTATCACCGAGGGCAATAAAAATGTATAGCGAGGGTGCTTTTTCACCTAGTGCCCTAAGGCCAACTGGTCTGGGAGTCACTGCTATGCCTGAGGTGGTGCAAGACTTGGAAAATACACCAAGTAAGCAAGCACAGGAGTAATCGGTCGGTTAGTACCTCAAGAAGTATTAACGGTCGCATGAAAGTGTGTGAGCAATCTCATCTAAATATTCATTAATTAAAAAGTACTGAGGCTGTTGCGCAAGAGTATGATAGCTTGAATTGAATTCTCCGGGTGTAGGGATGTCCTTTACACACACGCAGGGTGATATGATCGATGTTTTGGAAGAAAGATAGGAATGAAAAATAAGACGATGTTTTATTGAGGGAGGACGTGATTTCTGACATTTTTTCATGACCATTAAGATAGGGCTCATGACAACCGAAAAGCTAGCTTAGTTGGAAACCCTAATTTTCGAAGCTTTTCTTTTACGATTCTTGTCTTTAAATGTAATATTCATGATCTTCCTTTTATTATTGGATTTTGTGGGTGCAATCCGCTGAAAACCCTCACGAGACAACACTCCTCCTACTAGGGACACCTAGAGGTTTAAAGGCTTGTTGCACGTGCTCAGTGCAATCGTGTTGCCTACGAAAGTGTGCTAGTTAGTTTTTGTCTTTCTTTATTTTCTCCTTCTCTTTTTAATAAACAGTTCGCTCGAGACGATCGAAATTAAGTTTGGGGGAATTTGATTAGTCGAAAATATTGCATATTTTAGCCGGCAATTTCCTCATCATTTGCATCCATATAGAAGTGTTCGGCATTCATATTTTACATATTAGCAAAACTGTCGCAAAATATCAGATTGCATGTATTAGACTCTGAAACCGACACTATAAAGGAAATTAACCACATTTCATGGCATCGCATCATCCCTATATTGCGCAACACTTGTTTTGAGATCTGTGCAGGAAAATCCAGAAGAAAGGCCAAAAATTTACATGGTACCGATCAAACATTACGCCAACTCAATAATTTCAGTTCTGGTATCAATCCAAAAGGCAAAACAAAAATCAACATATCCAAGAAAGGTCCAAGTATCAACCAAAGACAGCACCAGAGAGTTCAAGCTCCAAGCCTCCTACATGGCCGCGGAACCGCGGCCGGAGCCTGCTTGCGCCGCGGTTCCGCGGCCATCTTGCCACGTCACCTTCTCAATTTTAGTGCACAATGCTTCTCTCAGTGGATACAGTTCAGAAATATACCTCAAGTTCTAGAAGACTCCAGAGACTTCTGCCAGATCAGCAAGCTTTGGGATCAACACTAAACTAGCCTATCATTCTAGAAACTTCTCCTTAAACCCTAGCTTAAACCCTAAGCTAAGCCTAACAAACTCCTTCTAGAAGCCTCAACAAACTTTTGGAGGGAATTGTAATTTCAAACCTAGACCTAGGGTTTGGGAGATCTATAAATAAGACCCTAGGCTCACTTGTAAAAGTGGTCTTGATCTTGGAAAAATCTAATCATCTTTACCCAATTCTAGTATCAAACTAGAGCCATTTCACTCTCTTCATCTTCTTCCACAAGTCTAGTGAGAAGGCTTGTGTGAAACCCTAACCCTAATTCCAATCAAAAGCCAAGATCCCGAGTACCCATCAAGCAAGAAGCCTTGCAACCTTTTATAAGCCGAGCCGATCTTCAACAGAGCAAGTGGTCCAAGCTGATCCGCGACTCACGGAGCCGAGTGACGCCAATTCGACAATTTAGTTCTTCCTCTTGTAGTTCTTGAGCGACTGTAATCAAATTGTTGATATAAATAAAATGTGATATTCTTTTATCTTGTTTTCTTTAAATTCTTGCATCATGATATCTTTTCAATTCTTGAATGCTTTCTGTGTGATGATGTTTGAGTAATACTCCGCTCGTCGAGGAGTCGAGACGATCAATAGAATGATGATGTAATATATCTTAAATCGATTCTTGAGTCCTACGAGTTTTGTAAACCCTAGCAAGTTCAAGAATTGACGACCCAATTCGTTGCGATACTTTCTTGATTGATATCGCTCGAGATTGGGGAGTTACGATCGTTTCTTGAAATTGTTAGAGGCTAGAATATGAATGATATCGATGAAAGAACAAGGGTTAAATGATGAAACCCTAGTTTCATCAAGAAAGCCCTAACTCTCGTCAATGATCATCGATCTAGTATCTATCCTTCGAAGGACAAGAACACGAAATCTTGAGATTACATCACGTCTATAGATCCGATCGATTCCTACGAGCCTCATTTAGATTCTTGACATTTGATTGGAAATATTATCGAAACCCAATTCTTGATTGTTTATCAGTTTCTTGATTCTTGATTAAACTCGTGACACCTGAATCAATTGATAAATTCTTGAATCATGTTTTCTTTTCTTTTCGATTAACTTTTCGATTCAAACAAATCAAATATAAAAACGAATCGCACAATCCCTGTGGACGATCCGCACTCGCTTACGATCTACAACTGACACCGTAATTGATTGCGGTCAGATATAATTTTTTGGTTGTGATTTCTTTATACAATTTTCTAAATACCGATACAAGATACTGTTATCGATCAAATGAAACCGTTGCCGGGGAACAATTGATTCGATACTTGCTTTTACATCCAATCAATGAAAATTAAACCAATCAATCACCCAGGTCTTTCATGGAGAACCTGTGTGACAAAAATCCTTTGACAGATTGTAGCATAGGAATGTCATTTCCTATCAATAGAATGTCATGGACGTACAAGACGAGGAATACGACAGTTCGTGCTACAACTTTACTATATATATGGTTCATCTGGATTTTTGATAAGTCATATTTTTTGACCGTTTCATCAAAACAGATGTTCCAACTCCGCGATGCCTGCTTTAGTCCATAAATGGACTTAAGCAACTTGCATACTTTCCCGCTGCTCCCACTCTGATTGAAACCTTCTGGCTGATCCATATAGACGCACTCTTCTAAATTACCATTCAGAAAAGCCGTCTTTACGTCCATCTGCCAGATTTCATAATCATGGAAGGCAGCAATAGCAAGAAGGACCCGAATGGATTTGAGCATAGCCACTGGAGAAAAAGTTTCATCATAGTCCAAACCAGGTTTTTGACGAAAACCCTTTGCAACAAGTCTAGCCTTATAGGTTTCCACCTGTCCATCTACACCAATCTTTTTCTTGAAGATCCATTTGCATCCTATGGGTTTTACCCCATCTGGAGCAAAGTCCAAAGTCCATACTTTGTTGGTGTACATGGACTCCATTTCGGTCCGCATTGCATCTAGCCATCGTACCGAGTCGCCGCTCTGGATGGCCTGCTGGAAGCTAGTAGGTTCATCATCATCAATGATGCAATCCTCTCGATCCCCATCTATGAGAAAACCGTAGTATCTCTCAGGCGGATGAGACGGCCTACTACTCCTGCGGAGGGGTGCGGGAATGTCCTGTTCTTCTTGAACTACTGGTTCTACCAAACTTTCAGTAGTAGTTTGTGGTTCTGGAATTTCTTCCAGTTCTATTTCGCTCCCACTTATTTCCTTTTCTAAAAACTGATATTCTAGAAAATGGGCATTACGAGAAACAAAAACCTTTTGTTCCTCTGCGTAATAGAATAGATACCCTTTGGAGTTCTTTGGATATCCCACAAACTTACACTGTACTGATCGTGTCTCGAGCTTGTCCACATACTGCTTTTTAACAAAAGCTGGACATCCCTATATCTTCAGATATTGAAGATAGGGTTTCTTCCCACGCCACATCTGATATGGCGTGGTAGGCACAGTCTTGGTAGGAACCATGTTCAAAAGATATGCCGCTGATTCTAGTGCATAACCCCAGAAAGATCGCGGTAACTCAGCATTACTCATCATGGAACGTACCATATCTAATAGGGTTCGATTCTGTCTCTCCAATACATCGTTATGCTATGGAGTGTATGGAGGAGTAAGCTGAGAGAGAATTCCTTTCTCTTTTAGGTAACCTAGGAACTCGGCACTTAAGTATTCACTACCTCGATCAGATCTCAGTGTCTTGATACTTTTGCCGGTTTGGTTTTCTACTTCATTCTTATACTCTTGGAATTTCTCAAAAGCCTCGGATTTATGTTTCATCAGAAAAATGAATCCGTACCTAGAGTAATCATCCGTAAAAGTAATAAAATAGGAAAAACCTCTTGCATGTGTAGACATTGGACCACATACATCGTTGTGTATGAGTCCTAAGAGCTCGCTCGCTCTTACTCCATGTCCAGTGAATGGAGTCTTTGTCATCTTTCCTTTGAGACATGATTGACAAGTGTCATAAGATTGATATTCGAACGAGTCTAAATATCCTTCTCTATGTAACTTAGTTAACCTTGTCCCATTGATGTGACCTAGTCTACAATGCCATAAGAAATCCTTATTTAAATCTGGAGACTTTCTTTTTAGTGTGTTCTGGACATTGAAAATCTGTAGTTGGTTTAAGACATATATACCGTTATCCAGTGTACCGGACCCAATCAAACTATGATTAAGGTGGATGTTAACAACATCACTTACAAACGTGAAATCATAACCTTTATTTGATAACAAGGAAACTGATATGATATTACACGTTAAGCTACGTACACAAAAACAGTTATGTAAAACCAAAATGTGTCCACTTGTCAATCCCAGGTGATAATCCCCTACGGACACAGCTCCCATGCTAGCTCCGTTAGCAACTTTTAGGGTCATATCACCATCCTTCAGCACTCTACGGTTTCTCAGTGCCTGCAATGAATTGCATATATGAGATCCTGATCCGGTATCCAATACCCAGGAAGTAGAGTTGATTGACAGACAATTCTCAATTACAAACACACCTGAAATCGAAGCCACAGCCTGCTTCGGTTCCTGATTTTTGGCGTTCCACGCCTTGCAATCTTTCTTCCAGTGCCCTTTCCTATGACAATGGAAGCACTCATCCTGGGCCACTACTGGCACCGCAATCTTTTTCTTCCCTTCGCTCCCACCTTACTAACACCTCCTCTAGGTTTGGTGGCGGCCTTCTTCTTCTTTCCTTTGGCCCTAGCCTTGGCCCTGGAAGAAGAAGCACCGCTAACAAACATAGCGGGTGTTTCCCTTGCCTTCTGCATGGTGCCCTCTGCACTCCTCAACATGTTAAGGAGTTCTGGAAGTTCAACTTCTTTTCTTTGAATGTTGAAATTTAGAATAAACTGGGCGTAGGTGGAAGGAAGGGACTGGAGAATCAAGTCTGTATAGAGCTCATTATCCAAAGTCATCCCAAGGTCTGCGAGCTCTTCAATGTAGCCTATCATCTTTATGACATGTTCTCCTACCGATGATCCGACGGCCAACTTCGCTCGAAATAAGTTCTTTGAGGTCTCATATCTTGCTATACGAGATTGCTCTCCATAAAGTTCCTTTGTATGGAGAAATATGGCATCAAGATCCATATCCTCGTGCCTCCTCTGATGTTGATTGTTCATCGAGGCAAGCACGATGCACTTGGCCTTCGCGCAATCTAACTCCCAGGTTTTGCGGATTTCCTTATCCTCATTACTGGATTTGGGACCTGGGACTGCAGGTGCCTTAGTGGTGAGGACATACCCCAATCTGTCATAGGTCAAAACCATTTTGACATTCCGCAGCCAATCTTTATAGTTTGGCCCTGTCAGTATATTTTTTCTAATAGTAACTTAAGTCCAGTCATTTTCAGGGTCGCTGCAATTAGGAGAGAGAGAGAACACTTTAGCATGATGCTCTTACAAGTTTAGAGTGGTTTTTAATTTATCTAAACTGGATGGCTCCCACTGTTTTTCGAATCCCTCCTCAAACCAAAAAGGAAGAACTAGCCAGGACTATTCTCACCGTACAATACTTGCTTAACCGTTCAGCCAGGCCAGTGTCGATACTTCAAGGGAGGTTTTCCAACGCTTTCGCGAAGTTCCTTAATTAAATAACCTCTTTTCTCTGGGGGGCGTAGCCCAGCTGACACCTTTCTCGGCACCTACTTAGTTTATAGCATTGATCGTTAAGTGACGAATCTCCTGATGAGTAGCATATACTCACAGTAGGATCGGGATCCAAATATCATCGTCTGATAATGCTGAAGGAATCCTACCAACATTCATCAAACTCTAAATGGTATGCATCTCTTTGCAAATTTCAGTTTCTTTAGAAATTCCCGATATAAATTTTTGCCCCATGCTCTTATGACTTTGGCGTTGGTCAAAATGTCATAAGTCACATGTCAAGTTCTACCCATCATTATCTTGTTAATTTGAACCCATCCGTACATATCATTGACATTGGCCAAAATGATAATACAACTGTCCCAAACTAACTCATCTATCTATGCAACAAATGAATACCCAGCAGCTACCAAACACTGTGCCTTGACGTTGGTCAAAATACATAGCTTGAATACTACTGAATACCCAAATGAAATGACGGAGGACTACGAATGGTTTTGGCGAAACCGTGAACGTAGTGAACTTGATATGACCGAAGGAACCTGATAGCTTTTAAAAGGAGTGGTTAAAGCTCCGCAATTAAAAATATCTTCTGTTTTAAAAATAACCGAGTGGTTTCTTTTAAACTGTCCCAAGGATTCAACTTTGGTTTATTTTCTTTGCATTAATATAATGCGTCCCATCATTAATCTATCATTGCAGAAAACAACGAAAATACAACGTCCTCTTATGCCATCCGCATTTGCCACTGGGTCCCGTCATCACCCGTTAGGTTACTTAACTAACGACAGAGCGGGGGCTGGGCTAGCGCGGGTGTAAAACATAAGTGACGTCTAAATAGCTATCATATATAGATATTGTACATTCGTCAGACGCAATAATAGGCATTCCAGATCATAGATGAACATTATTGGATATGCAAGCAATCCGCGTTTCTTTTGAGCCTGCAACGAAAGACGGATTACACAGTTGTGATGAATAGCCATTACCCTACCCTAGACCCCTACGGGTACGGCAAACTACCCGCCAAGTACCCGAAGTGAAGCGGTCTCCCTCAACAACGTGAGTAGGCCACTAAACACTTCAAAGTACCCGGTAGTTTGTGCACCCCACCTTGGGTCTATCCTAGGAGCAAAAACAGTAAAATGAAATAATACAACGGTGGCAACAACCGCAACCTGGATGTGCCCCGCAAAATAATATTACAACATATTACAATTATATCGAATGAATGAATATAATAACCCATCTCAAACCCCGGCTAATCATCACAACAATCCAATCAAGTTCATAATCACAAACAGTTAAAACATTACAGAAATGTGCAACCCCCTGCCAACCGACATACTAGCAGTTAGGGGAGGTTTACGAACACATTATACAGTTCACAGATATAATCTAATTAGAAAACATTGTATAATTTCGATCGAGCAAACACTTTAGATTCTACTCCAAAACTTCTCTGTGCACCTGAGACTTGAGCAGAAAATAAACATTCCAAAAAAGACAAAAAACATCACAGAAGAGTTCTGGAAAAATTTGGGGTGAATCGGCTTCAACTAGGCTGCGGATCCGCGGCGGATCGGTGGGATCGGCCGCGGTTCCGCTGCTGTTTGGCCGATTCATGCACCTAATTTTTTCCAGAGTTCTTGTATTTCCCTGCTGGTATTTTTAGAGGTCCCTAAAAAATTTTTAGGGGCCTGTTTTAAAATCGACAGAAACTTAGTGATTTTGATGTTTTTTCCGGTTCGTTTTGCGTTCGAAATTCTTCTGACTTTGCTAATGAGTTAATTATTGTTTAGCAAGGCTCTGATACCACTGTAAATCGATGTACAACACCCCACGAGTTGCGGGGAGGCAGAAATATGAAAAACAATCATGTTCTTTGAGTTAACATCGACTAACCAAAGAATCTTTGCTAAACTATAGCTAACATATACATAGGAGTTGTTAACTACTATGAGAAGTGATTATACCTAGTGAATCTAGTCCTTCATCTTTTCGTTATCCACCTCCTCCTCGGCCTCCTCTACGTAATAGATGATCCACCCGTGAGCTTCTATTCCAAGCTTCACCTCTAATCTTGAGGTAACTAGGTTTCTTTAGTTGCTAATCAAAGGCACCTAGGTGATATAGAGTGAGGTAATGGATTAATTAGTCTATCTAATCCTTGATCTCAACACATGAAAAGGGAGGATTAGGGTTTGAAGAGAGAGAGCTTGAGGAGAGAGAAGGTGAACAAGAGAATGAGAATGAGATAATGATCTCTCTTGAATATATGAAGCATAATGATTTATCAAAATAAATAAATAAAATGATTAATCATCATCCTTCATTTATTCATATGAGTGATTCATTTCATGAGTCATTAGTTCAATAAATGAAGCATTAACTCCAAGGATGAATCACACAAATGAGTCATTAAAACAATAAATGCAAATGCCACCTAAACCCCCAAGTCATCATCCTTCCAGAACCTTCCCGCCAAATTACGAGAACGCCCCTCCTATCCGTGAAAACACAGAAAAACTTTAGACCGTATAAATCCAATAATCCGATACTAGAATCTGGCTTAAACCAAAGCCGGCTAGTAAAAACTGTCCGAACGTCGTACGTGCGTAAACACACGTATGCGTCCGAACCATTGTCGTAAAACCATACGACCTCTATATCGTTTCGCCTGGAGAAGGGAAACTCTCTGTGTGGGACTCTAAAGACTCGACTACTACGCTGGCAGTGGGTTTAAGCACAGACCGCAAGCGACACTAGCTGTACGTAATGGTCCCCGGGTAGATGTCGATAAGAAGGCCGATGAGGAAACCCATCCGAACTCCTACTGAGCCTGATGTGACAATCTCAGTACAGTCCGGTCTGTTCGTCTAAGACTATCGTATATCGGGCCTAGGGGGGCGGCAAGCGTCAGTCCCCTAAAAGCGGTATAAGTCGTGTTGGAGCGTAGCCCATTACACCTTGAGAAACTACTGGAACCTACCAGTAAATCTCGGTTGCCCTGGCCAGGGACTTTGCGTAATGGCTCTCAGACACAGCGCGATATCAACTCCCAATTCCGGGAGAGACGAATCCTGTCTAACCGCCACTGCCTCCAAATGCTCGGGACTGCACCCAACTGCTACTTGTTTGCACGACTCCTTTGAGTCGTGGTAGGGTAGCAATCTAAGAACAGTGGGACACACTCGAGGCGAAGTAGCAGTGTCAAGTCTGCGAACTATGCTGTACTCATGTCACCTGGGAACTGTTAACTGACGACGGGTATAATACCAACCAACAGGTCCCTGCGAGTCCTGTCTGGTGTACCCGTAACCCAATGAGCACCTATATACTATCTCCAGTACGACGTACTGATGGCTGTGGGACAGACCATCTCCCCAACTGGGATGAGAAGCGTACACACTAGTCTACTCCGGAGTATCGATACCCTGTCTCGATAATCCTACGACTAGGGACCTGGAAAAGGATGTGCTTGTAGACTACCCAGCCCCCACTAGTGTGACTGCCATCACAACGCTGGTAGTCAAGCAAGATCCCAAGGGCTCTATCAATACGTATACTCACATATTAAGATAGATAAAACCAAGTAGCATACTACCATGTTTACCAAGACTGTTATATAACTGTGAATATCCCAAGCTTCCATTAAGTAATATACAAGCTAGTATGATACAATAATGACCCCTAGGGCATATACACTAACACTATCATGTAGAGCAAGAAAGTCCTCCCTATATACGTCCAAGCATCCATCACAATATACATCATATGTACAGTAATGACCTCTAGGGCATACATATAACCAACAATCTCCCACTTGCACTAGGGCCATCTATTGTGGTATCACATACCCAACAAAATAGCCGTGGTTGAAGTATCTCATACTCAACCATCCCATAAAAGTCTCTACTGGGAAAAAGGCCTTTGTGAGTGGATTCACGTTGTTGTCCTCTGTGTCTACTCTCCTAACCTCGATCTCCCTGGAGATCAACCATCTCCCTGATCAGGTGATACTGCCTAAGAATTATATCTGGATTTCTGATGGGACGGGTTTTTCTTGGCATAAGCCACAACTCCATTGTCTCACAATGGTAGGAACGAAGTTCATCTCATGAACTTATATTTATCCAGACTGCCTCTTTGGCAGCATCCTTGGTAACGATGTATCTTGCCTTTAATCGTCTAGTACGTCACGGTATCTAGCTTGGAACTCTTCCAACAAACCGTCTCTCCATTGAGGGTAAAGACAATGCCTGCGACTGACATTCAGTCGTCCTTATCACCCTGGAACCTTTCCAGTGATTCTCCCCAGGATTGATTGATACCATCTCACTACAACTAGTGAGATTCCTAACATCCAATTAGATCTATCTCATAGATCCAAAACCTAGGATTTATGAGGTATCACTTGATCCTATATGGAGAATCATTGTGATAAGTGGAGATTGACCGAGCGTAGCATAGGAAACTCCTTCCCTATCAAGAGTATGTCATCCACGTACTCTACGAGGATCACCACCATACTCCTTACTACCTTTTTGTATATACAAGGTTCATTTACCATTTTGATGAAGTCAAACTCTTTGACTACCACATCAAAACAGACGTTCCAACTTCGCGATGCATGCTTTATCACATAAAACATCTTGCACACATTTCCGCTGCTCCCACTTTCTACGAAGCCCTCTGGCTGTGTACTTATAGACGCTCTCTTCTAAAACATCATTTAGAAAAGCAGTCATGACACCCAACCACCAGATATCGTAGTTATGGTATGTAGCCGTGGCAAGTAGGATCTGGATGGACTTAAGCATAGCTTTGAAAGTCTTAACTTTTTTATGTACACCAAGTAATCTTCTCAAGATATACTTGCTCCTGATGGGGATTTAACCCTTCAGATAAAGCAACCAAAGTCCATACTTTGTTGGTGTATAAGGATTCCATCTCAGATCACTAAGCATCCAGCCATTCTTACAGAGTCTCACTCCTGATGGCCAGCTTGAAACTAGTTGGCTCATCATCTCATGATGCAATCCTCACTCCCACTGTCATAGAGAAACCGAAGTATCTCTCAGGTGGGTGAGGAACCCTACTAGATCGGCGGAGAGGCTGGGGTTCGTTGGTTACTATTGAATCCTTTGGTTCTACCAAATCATCAGCTGCAATTTGTATAGCTGGAACTCCTTCCAGTTCTACCTCATAACCATTAATTTCTTCACAAGAAATTCCCTTTCACAAAGGTGGTATGTTGAGAAACAAAACATCTTTTGTTCCTCGGTTAGGTAGAAGATGTTCCCTTGCGTATGCTTGGGATATCCAATAATCTTCCACAGATCTGACTTTGTCTCGAGCTTGTCCGGATTTTGCTTTTTAGACATAGGCCGGACAACCCCAAATTTTAACAATCTTAAGATATGGGCTCTTCCCTTTCCATATCACATATGAAGTGGTAGGCAACTGATTTGATTTGAACCCTATTCATTGGGTATGCAGCTTCACAAGTGCATAACTCCCAAAAGGAAATAGGAAACTCAGTAGTACTCATCATAGAGTACACCATATCACATAGGGTGCTATTGCTCCGCCCCGATACACCGAGGTGCTGTGGTGTATTCGGAGGAGTAATGCTGAGAGAGAATCTCATTCTCTTTTAGAATAGTCCAGGAATTCCATGCTCAAGTATTCTCCTCCCTGATCTCATCAAAGGACATAATACTTATACCCGTTTATGGTTCTCTACTTCTAACTTATATTCTGTGAATATCTCAAAAGCTTCGGACTTGTGTTTCAACAGGAACATATGTCTGAATCTTGAGAGATCATCAGAGAATGTAATGAAGTACAAAGAACCGATCTTGGCATGTGTAGACAGGGGACCTTCATACATCAGCATGTATCAATCCCAAGAGTTCACTAACTCTTTCTCTGTTTCCAATAAACAGAGCTATGGTCATCTTATCTTTGTGACATGACCAGCAAGTTTTATAAGATGTAAATTCAAACTAATTTAAATATGCATCTAAATGTAACTTGGCTAGTCGGGTCGCATTGATATGACCTAGTCTACAATACCTCAAGAAGGATTCGTTCATTTCTGAACTCTTCCTCTTGTGTGTGTTCTGTATACTAAGAACTGTAGTTTGATTTAGAACGTCTATGCTTTTAGATAACGTGCCTGAACCGATCAACTCTTGATATAGGAAATGTTCAAAACATTATCCAACAATACAAAATTATATCCTTTCTTTACTAATAAAGAGACTGATATGATGTTGTATATCAGGTTCGGTATCTAATAATATTCGTTCAGAATCAATGTATTCTGGTAATACAGGGTGATAGTGACCAACAGAATTGGCTGCAACACTTGCACCGTTTCTATCTCATGAAACTTATCACCCATTCTCAGTTCTTTACCTATCTGTAGCCCATGTAACAGATTACATATGCGGGATCCTGATCCGGTATCTCATACCCAGGACGTAAAGGATACTGAGAAACAGTTCTATGTAATGAACACACCCGAAGATGATGCATCAGCATGCACTTTCTTCGTTTGGGCGGCATGGGAAATCTGGTATTCCCCAATTTCCTGCTCTGTCTTATAACAATTATAAGTTGGAGCGGGACCAACGTTCCTTAGCGCAGTATAACAAGCAGGTTCGGTCAATACATCCGTATTATTATCTTGATTAAGGCGTGACGTAGTCGCTACCTGGAGAGAGAGAAGAAAACACTCAGCGTGCGCTTTTACAAGATTAGATTGGTTATCAATTTATCTAATCAGGATGTCTCCCACTGTTTTAGTCAAATCTTTCTTCAAACCCTAAAAGGTAAGACTAGCCGGGATTAATTACACTTTACAAGTTCGCCAATCTTTCAGCCAGGCTAGTGTCGGTACTTTGCGGGAGGTTCCCCGTGCTTTCGCACGGACCTAATTAAAATAAATCTCGTTTTCCCAGGGGCGTAACCCCGTTAACACCTTTCTAGACACCTACTTGATCGGCTAATTGTAATGTGTAAAACTCTCCCAGAAGTAACTCTTACTCGCAGCGGGTATCGGGACCCAACTATCTCATAGTAGGTATGCAATCTCATCACAAATTTCAACGCTTGAAATTCCCAATAATATTTTACCCCTAGCAGCTATATGACCTTAACATAGTCAACAAATCATAAGTGCTAGTCAAGTTCAACCCGTCATTTCCCGATTGAATTAAACCCACCCGCACGACCCTTAACATAGTCAACAAAGTCGCACGACTACCCTAATCCAATCGCATCATATGCTTATATAGATAAGCACTAATCAGCTACCGCACACTACGCCTTAACATAGTCAACAAACGTAGCACGAATACTAACTAGTACTTATCTGAAATGACGGAGGGCTACGACAGGTTTTTAAGAAAACCTTTTGCGTAATGAACTTGATATCGTTGTAGAATCGAGTGATTTTTAAATGGAGTGTTTTTGAGGCTTTTTTCTAGTTTTGCTAAAAGGGTCACTCCCGGTGAAGGGATCGTCGGCCCTTTCCTCATCGAATAAGGTGCAGGGTATATCATATATACCACTATGCAAAGCAAGAACTATAGAAGCAATCAAAAGACAAACCGAGTTTGTAGCATCTGCTAGTTTCACTAAAGAGGTCACTCCCGGTGAAGGGATCTCGGCTCTTTCCTTATCGAATAAGGTGCTGGATATTCTACAAGGAACACCGCTATACAAAGCAAGAACTAGAGCTACCAGTTTTTAAACAAGTTTCTACAATATCTTAAGTTTCTTTTATTTCATTAATCTCATTAATGAAGTCCCATTTTATTATGCTTCACAAGCATCACATTTGAAACGAAATCTGCAATATGACATATATCTCATATATATAATATAAACATTCATCTCAGGCAGTAATATGATCTCATCACAGAACATTGCAGCAGAAGAACATATATGAAATAATGGATATACTAGGACGTCCGTGTTTTAATACGAGCCTGTATAAAACACAGATTCCACGGTCGCGATGAATAGCCAAACCCACATCCCTAGTCCCCTACGAGAACGGCAAGCAATACTGCCAATTCTAGGGTTAGGAGACCCGGTCTCGACTCCTCGATATGGTCTCCCACTGGACCCTAGAACCCGGTTACTTGTGCTCCCCGCCTTTGGTCTACCTAATGTGGAAAAGAAAATAATATACAAAGGTGACATCATCCTCAGCCCGGAAGTGCCCCAATAAAAGAATATTACATACAAATGAATTTTACATGAATGAAAAAGAAAAAAACTCTCATCTCACATAAAACCCCTGGCTATTCAAAACGCGACGATCCAATATAGCATATCACAGCAACACATAATATCACATATCATCAACGTAAGAAAGTATGCGTATCTCGATTATCGTTGATGTATGTATAGCAACGAAGCTGGCGATACACCACATACTAGGCTTACGGTCACAGAAAAGAAAGTGTAAAACTACAACAGCTGGAATCCGCAACCACCTTAGACATCGCATGCCTAACCAAATGAATTCCTTAGACATCGCATGCCTAACAATTATAAACCGCGCATTTTAGTCTCATTATCGAAAACTCTTTTCAATATCAAGTCAGGAAATTCAACTGGATTCCCGACATCCTGATCGAATGCTCGTCGCAAAATTTAGTAGACGGCCGCACCCCCGGATGCCGTCGACGAAGTGCACTAAGGAGGAACACCGCTGCCGCAAGCACCCGAACGGATGCTTTTGGCGACGGGATTCTCCTACAGTCACTTGGTTGGGGCTATGGGGCGTGGCTATCTATTAAGTTTACCCGGCGAGTATCCGCGTACGCTACGTGATTGCAACAGACTTTTGATCACATCAAAATTCCGTGGCAACCGATCAATTGAGACTAAACTGCTAGATTTATAACATTCAAATTAGTTATCTCATAACTACCTGTGGATTCCAAATATTGTATCACATTCCAGATAAATAGACAGTGTCAAACTTTCCGATCGAATAAACAAACACCCAAGTTTTCTTAAATGGTTCTCAACACTTGAAATTAGTTTAAAAACATCCATCACATGCCACAGTACCAATGGTCCAGCCGTAGAAGGGTCAAGCCAACGCCTCACATGTGGCACGCCGTACTGCCACAAACCCTAAGGTTTAGAGGCAGTTCAAGACGGTCACATAATCGAGTTAAGGTTTGTTGTCTTCTAGAGGGTCCACCGCGTTACTTGCACGACTTAGAACGTTCTTAAATTACGGAAAAATCCAACTTTTGAAAAATTTTCCGACAGGGGAAAAAGTGAGTTATTGATATCCGTTCGAACTTTTTAACAGTTTCTAAAATTATCCAGAAAAAAATTAAACGAAATTAAATTATCCGATCGAATCAACGAGTCCCCAATATATCCCAGAAAACTCAACACTTGAGTACAATTAAAAAATACCCATAAGCATCAGGAAACACATATGGGCGTTACTGTAGAAATCTGAAACTCTAACTCTCAATTCTTGCCGCGGAACCACCGCCAATACCCCAGTTTGGCCGCTGTTCCGCGGCGCTATAGTGGAGTTAGGGTGTCGTTTTTCACATGTCCCCATAGAATTCCCTGCTGATTTTTTAAAGTATTTTTAATGCAGAAAAAATCACAATTTTAGAAAAAATCCAAAGAGGTGTCTAAACTAGGGTTTCAGGGTTCGATCGGACTTTAAACTTCGCCTGGACTTCGCCTAAAGCTCTAACTTGTCTCTGATACCACTGTAGGGTTGCTAGGCACACGTACAAGGGTCTGCGAGGCATCAACCATGCCCGATTTAAAATTTAGCCATCCCGAACAACCCAAAGCCGGATCTTTAAACTAGAGTTTAGGCGAAAACAAGCATGTTAAACACTTTAACACTAAGTGAGAGGGATTACAACCTTTGTAGATCCGGTCCTTCACTTTTTAAGCTCCGTGTTGAGGTCCCTTCGCTGCGATCATCATGTTCCGGACTCTCGAGAGGCTCCACGAAGAGAAAGATGCAAACTTGCTTCCGATCTTCGATAACAAAGATGATCTACCTTGAAGTTTCATTAACACTCACTAAATGAAGTGAACACTCTCATCTAAAGGGCAAGGGTAGATGAGGATGATTAAGTAGGATTTTTGCTCTCATTTATAATCTTTTTCTCACATATAATCATCATTTAGAAAAAGCTAGAAAGCTTTTTCCATGAAGAAAGAAGGAAGAAGAAGATGAATAATAATTAGAATCCTTTTGTGATGAATAATGAAAAGATGACAATGATTAATAATGCAACCATGGTTAACTAAACCTTTGTAGAGATTTAACAAGGACTAGGGTTTGGGTTGGGTTAAAGCATGAGTCACTTGAAAATATCTTTACAAAAACAAAAAGAAACCTTCTAGAAGGTTCATGAATGCACTAACCCAAATCAAACCCTAACCTTGTTTAACCTCCACTAAACATGTTGCATTAGTTATCATATCATGTTACAATATTATATATCACATATATAATATTTATTGTAACAAAATAAAATAATACAATTAACATATATCGCATATATATCAATGTATTACCCGAGTGAGAAAAAGAATCTTTTAGTGAGCTAATATTAGTTAATGTAATTTAATATATCATATATATTATTATACATTAAATTATCAAATCAACACTTGATCCGACAATCCGGCTATATCGCATATAACCGACTAATATATCATTTACCGATTCATCGAATCAACACTTGATCCGATGACTCGGCTGATATCAAATATCGCGAGAATATAATACGGTATCTCATATCGCATTATCCTCGGTCCTGCACATATCACATATGTGACCCTACTCCGTTTTTCCTGAGTCAAGAAACCTCTGTGTAGGACTCTAAAGAATCGTCAATACGTTGGCAGTAGGTGATGATCATATCAAACACCCACAAGATGCAAGCGGTCAGCTAAACGTAACAGCTACCCAGGTATTGAGCGATCAGAAGATCAACAAGCAAGCCTGTACATTCTCTTGTGAATCCAATCAGTAACACTCCCGTACAGTCCGGTCTCGTCGTCTGATATGTCGCATATCTCGCCTAGGGGAGGTAAACGTCAGACCCCAGTAGCTTGATAAGTCGTGTCGATATGAGGTCTATAACAGTTCGAGAAACTACTGATAACACTTACCAGTAAATCTCAGCAACCCTGGCCAGGGATTTCCAGTTATAGCCAATCGAACACAGCACAACATTAACTCCCTATACCCTATACCGGGAGAGACGAATCCCCTCCTATCGCTCATTGCCTCCATGTGATTCTGGACTGTACCCAAAAGCCACCTTTTTGCACGCCCTCTTGGACGTGGTATGATGGAAATCAAAGCACAGTGGGAATCACACAAGACTCTATGACGATTTTGGGTCAACAGACTACTCTGTACCAGTGTCACCGGAGAACTGCCATCTGACGTGAGGTATAATACCATCTGGGAGTTCTCGGCGAGTCCGTCCAGTGTACCCAGTCTCTACTGAGAACCCGTACACCATCCTTGATAGCAAACACCGATGGATATGGGATCATCCATTGCCCATCATATGGGTCAAGATGCATATACGCTAGTCTACTCTGGTGTATCGATGCCCTGTCTCGATACACCCTCGACTAGGAACAGTTATAGGATGTACTCGTCGACTACCGTGGCCCCACTAGTATGATCTCATCGTAGTCCCAGTAGTCGAGCACATATCCTAAGGTCTTTATCAACATGTAACATAGAGACAATCAGAGTACATGTTAAGATAAAGTACAACCAGATAGCATACTATCATGTCGAGCAAGAAAGTCCTCCCTATATACGTCCAAGCATCCATTACAATATACATCATATGTGCAGTAATGGCCTCTACGGCATACATATAACAAACAAGAGTTACTCCTGGGAGAGTTTTACACATTACAATTAGCCGATCAAGTAGGTGTCTAGAAAGGCGTTAACGGGGTTACGCCCCTGGGAAAACGAGGTTTACTTTAATTAGGTCCGTGCGAAAGCATGGGGAACCTCCCTTAAAGTACCGGCACTGGCCTGGCTGAAAGATTGACGAACTTGTATAGTGTAATTAATCCCGGCTAGTCTTTCCTTTTAGGGTTTGAAGGAAGATTTGACTAAAACAGTGGGAGACATCCTGATTAGATATATTGATAACCAATCTAACCTTGTAAAAGCGCACGCTGAGTGTTTTCTTCTCTCTCTCCAGGTAGCGACCATGTCACGCCTTAATCAACATAATAATACGGATGTATTGACCGAACCCGCTTGTTATACTGTGCTAAGGAACGTTGGTCCCGCTCCAACTTATAATTGTTATAAGACAGAGCAGGAAATTGGGGATTACCAGAATTCCCGTGCCGCCCAAACGAAGAAAGTGCATGTCGATGCATTTTCTTCGGGTGTGTTCATTACACAGAACTGTTTCTCAATATCCTTTACGTCTTGGGTATTTGATACCGGATCAGGATCCCACAAATGTAATTTGTTACATGGGCTACAGATAGGTAAAGAACTGAGAACGGGTGATAAATTTCATGAGATAGAAACGGTGCAAGTGTTGCAGCCAAGTCTGTTGGTAGTTATCACCCTGTATTATCAGAATACATTGATTCTAAACGAATGTTATTAGATACCGAACCTGATATACAACATCATATCAATCTCTTTATTAGTAAAGAAGGATATAATTTTGTATTGTTGGATAATGTTTTGAACATTTCCTATATCAAGAGTTGATCGGTTCATGCACGTTATCTAAAAGCATAGATGTTCTAAATCAAACTATAGTTCTTAGTATAAAAAACACACACAAGAGGAAGAGTTCAGAAATGAACGAATCCTTCTTGAGGCATTGTAGACCAGGTCATATCAATGCGACCCGACTAGCTGAAGTTACATATAGATGCATATTTAAATTAGTTTGAATTTACATCTTGTGAAACATGCCGGTCATGTCACAGAGATAAGATGACCACAGCTCCGTTTATTGGAAACCGAGAAAGAGTTAGTAAACTCTTGGGATTGATACATGTTGATGTATGAAGGTCCCCTGTCTACACATGCCAAGACCGGTTCTTTGTACTTCATTAGATTCACTGATTATCTTTCAAGATCCGGACATATGTTCCAGTTGAAACACAAGTCTGGAACTTTTGAGAAATTCAATGAATATAAGTTAGAAGTAGAGTACCAAAATACGGATAAAAGTATTATGTCCTTTGATGTGATCAGGGAGGAGAATACTTGAGCACGGAGATCCTGGACTATTCTAAAGGAGAATGAGATTCTCTCTCAGCATTACTCCTCTGTATACACCACAGAACCACAGTGTAACGGGGTGGAGCAATCACACCCTATTTGATATGGTGTGCTCTATGATAAGTACTACTGAGTTTCCTATTTCCTTTTGGGAGTTATGCACTTGAGAAGCTGCATACCGATTGAATAAGAGTTCAAATCAAATCAGTTGCCTACCACTTCATATGTGATATGGAATGGGAAGAGCCCATATCTTAAGTAAGTTAAGATTTGGGGTTGTCAGGCCTATGTCTAAAAGCAAAATCCGGACAAGCTCGAGGCAAAGTCAGTTCTGTGGAAGCTTGTTGGATATCCCAAGCATACACAAGAGAATATCTTTTACCTAACCGAGGAACAAAATATGTTTTGTTTCTCAACATGCCACCTTTGTGAAAGGGAATTTCTTGTGAAGAAATTAGTGGTCATGAAGTAGAACTGGAAGGAGTTCCAGCTATACAAACTACAGCTGATGATTTGGTAGAACCAAAGGATTCAATAGTAACCAACGAACCTCAGCCTCTCCGCCGATCTAGTAGGGTTCCTCACCCACCTGAGAGATACTTCGGTTTCTCTATGACAGTGGGAGCGAGGATTGCATCATGAGATGATGACCCAACTAGTTTCGTGTAGGCCATCAGGAGTGGGACACTTTAAGAATGGCTGGATGCTTATCGATCTGAGATGGAATCCTTATACACCAACAAAGTATGGACTTTGGTTGCTTTATCTGAAGGGTTAAATCCCCATCAGGAGCAAGTATATCTTGAGAAGATTTCTTGGTGTGCATGGAAAAGTTGAGACTTTCAAAGCTATGCTTAAGTCCATCCAGTGTAGGGTTCCTAGGCACACTAGTGAGGTCTCACAAGGCATCAACCATGCCAATTTCAAAAAATCTAGGTGCCGAGAAACCCGACTATGGATCGTTGGCTAAAGTTTAGGCGAAAACAAAATCTAGTTAACAATTAAACTAATGGGAAAACGGAAATACAACCTTTGTAGATCCGGTGCTCCACCTCCATAGCTCCTCAACGAAGTCCCCTCCGCTGTCCAAAAAGAATCCGGACTCCAGCGTCGGCTTTGTCGAAGAATAAGCGAGCTAGGTCGTCGATGTCCATGCCGAAGATGATCTACGTCGAGGCATCGCTAAATCAAGCTCCACCTTCACCTTGCCATGAAAACTTGTGAAGGAAACACACTCTACTACTTGGCAAGAGGTAGAGGATGAAGAAATAGGAAGTGGGTAGACTTTAGAATTGGATTTCTCACTCATTTCATCAAGTTGCCATTGATGGTCAAGCTTTTCTTCACTTGAAGGAAGAAGAAGAAGAAGAATGTTATTATGATAAGAATAATTAAAATGAGAAAAGAAATTCATTCTTATCATAATTGAACCATAGTTAGGTGTAGAGAATCAATCATGGTTTAGTGGAATGGTTAGGTTAAGCATGAGACAAAAATGGTTACAAAGTCAAAGACTTCATGAAGCTTCATGAAGCATTTAAAGAAAGCCACCATTTTCTCATGCTCATTTTCTTTTCCAAAAAGAATAAATGTATATATAAATTAATAAGAAAAACAAAACCCTAATTATCCACTTAATCATGGTTTAATTCTTTACACTTAACCAAAATGTATGTATCATCAAACATGATACAATCTAGTGCACAAAATCATATCGCATATGTAATGCACACATCCGAGTGAGAAAATCTATCTTAAAGTGAACCGATACTAGTTAATGCAAAGTAATATATCAAATATATAATTATGCATTAAATCATTAAATCAACACTTGATTCAATGATCCGGTCATGTCGCACAAAACCGACAGGTAGCATTAGTAACAACTTATCGAATCAACACTTGATCCGATAACCTTGCTATATCACATATAACCGATCAATGTCACATCGCGAGAATCGAATACAGTATCACATGCTCGTATTATTCTTGGTCCCGCACATATCTCATATGCGCTCCTATTTCGTTTCGCTTGAGCCAGGAAACCTCTGTATAGGACTCTAAAGACTCGTCAATACGCCGGCAGCGGATGATGATCATATCAAACATCCACAAGCCGTAAGCGGTCTGCTAAACGTAACGGCCACCCGGGTATTGAGCGATCTGAAGATCGACGAGCAAGCCCGCTCACACTCCAGTGAATCCAACCAGTAACACTACCGCACAGTCCGGTCTGATCGTCTGATATGTCGCATATCTCGCCTAGGGGTGGTAAACGTCAGACCCCAATAGCTCAATAAGTCGTGTCGATATGAGGTCTATAACACTTCGAGAAACTACTGGTAACACTTACCAGTAAATCTCAGCAACCCTGGCCAGGGATTTCCTGTTATAGCCAATCGAACACAGCGCAACATCAACCCCCTATACCGGGAGAGACGAATCCCCTCCTATCGCTCATTGCCTCCATGTGACTCGGGACTGTACCCAAAAACCACCATTTTGCATGCCCTCTTGGACGTGGTAAGATGGAAATCAAAGCACAGTGGGAACCACACAAGACTCTATGACGATCTCGGGTCAACAGACTACCCTGTACCAGTGTCACCAGAGAACTGCCATCTGACGTGAGGTATAATACCATCTGGGAGTTCTCGGCGAGTCCGTCCAGTGTACCCAGTCTCTACTGAGCACCCGCATATCATCTCCGATGTCAAACACCAATGGATATGGGATCATCCATCGCCCATCTGTATGGGTCGAGAAGGTATACGCTAGTCTACTCTGGTATATCGATGCCCCATCTCGATACACCCACGACTAGGGACTTTGAAGGATGTACTTATGGACTACCATGTCCCCACTAGTATGATCCGCATCATAGTCCAGGTAGTCAAGTACAGATCCTAAGGGCTTTACCAACATGTAACAGAGAGACAAACAGTGTACACGTTAAGGTAAAGAGCAACCAGATAGCATACTATCATGTCGAGCAAGAAAGTATTCCCTATATATGTCCCAGCATCCACTACAATATACATCCAATGTACAGTAATGGCCTCTAGGGCATACATATAACTAACAATCTCCCACTTGCACTAGGGCCATCTGTAGCAGTAGTTGTAGTATCTCATACTCAACCATCCCATAAAAGTCTCTCTCTGGGAACAGGCCTTTGTGAGTGGATCCGCTGTGTTGTCCTCTGAGTCTACTCTCCTTGCCTCGATCTCCCTGGAGATCAACCATCTCCACGATCAGGTGATACTGCCTTAGAATATGTCTGGATCACTGATGGGACCGGCGTTCCTTGGCATAAGCCACAACTCCATTGTCACACAATGGGAGGAACATAGTTCATCTCATGAACCAATATACACCCAAACAGCCTCTTTGGTAGCATCTTAAGTAGCGATGTATCCAGCCTTTATCTTCTAGTATGTCACGGTATCTAGTTTGGAACTCTTCCAACATACCGTCCCTTTACTGAGGGTAAAGACAATGCCTGTGACTGACACTCAGTCGTCTTTATCACCCTGGAACACTTCCAGTGATTCTCCCCAGGATCGATTGATACCATCTCACAACAACTAGCGAGAATCCTAACATCCATTTAGATCTATCTCATAGATCCAAAACCCAGGATTTAGGGGGTATCAGTTTGATCCTATGTGGAGAATCATTGTGATAAGCGGAGATTGATCGAGCGTAGCATAGGAAACTCTTTCCCTATCAAGAGTATGTCATCCACGTACTCTACGAGGATCACCACCATACTCCCTACTACCTTTTTGTTTATACAAGGTTCGTCTACCATTTTGATGATGTCAACTTCTTTGACTAATCCATCAAAACAGATGTTCCAACTCCGCGATGCCTGCTTTATCCTATAAAGCATCTTGCACACGTTTCCGCTGCTCCCACTGTCTACGAAGCCCTCTGGCTGTGTACTTATAGACGTACTCTTCTAAAACATCATTTAGAAAAGCAGTCATGACACCCAACCACCAGATATCGTAGTCATGGTATGTAGCCGTGACAAGTAGGATCTGGATGGACTTAAGCATAGTTGCTTGAAAAAGTTTCATCATTATCCACGCTTGGTTGATGACGAAAACCTTTAACAAGTCTAGCTTTGAAAGTCTCAACCTTTCCATATACACCAAGTAATCTTCTCAAGATATACTTGCTCCTGATGGGTATTTAACCCTTCAGATATAGCAACCAAAGTCCATACTTTGTTGGTGTATAAGGATTCCATCTCAGATCACTAAGCATCCAGCCATTCTTACAGAGTCTTCACTCTCGATGGCCTGCTCGAAACTAGTTGGGTCATCATCTCATGATGCAATCCTCGCTCCCACTGTCATCGAGAAACCGAAGTATCTCTCAGGTGGGTGAGGAACCCTACTAGATCGGCGGAGAGGCTGAGGTTCGTTGGTTACTATTGAATCCTTTGGTTGTACCAAATCATCTGCTGTAGTTTGCATAGCTGGAACCTTTCCAGTTCTACATTACAGACCTTGCCTCGAGCTTGTCCGGATTTTTCTTTTAGACATAGGCCGGTCAACCCCAAATCTTAACTAGCTTAAGACATGGGCTCTTCCCTTTCCATATCACATATGAAGTGGTAGGCAACTGATTTGATTGGAACCCTATTCAATAGGTAGGCAGCTTCTCAAGTGCATAACCCCCAAAAAGGAAACAGGTAACTCAGTAGTACTCATCATAGAGCACACCTTATCATATAGGGTGCAATTGCTCCGCCCCGATATACCATCGTGCTATGGCGTATACGGAGGAGTAATACTGAGAGAGAATCTCATTCTCCTTTAGAATAGTCCAGGATTTCCGTGCTCAAGTATTCTCCTCCTTGATCACATCAAAGGACATAATACTTATACCCGTATTTTGGTTCTCTACTTCTAACTTATATTCTGTGAATATCTCAAAAGGTTCGGACTTGTGTTTCAACAGGAATATATGTCTGAATCTAAAGAGATCATCAGAGAACGTAATGAAGTATAAAGAACCGGTCTTGGCATGTGTAGACTGGGGACTTACATACATCAACATGTATCATCCCAAGAGTTCACTAACTCTCTCTCTGTTTCCAGTAAACGGAGCTATGGTCATCTTATCTTTGTGACATGACTGGCGAGTTTCACAAGATGTAAGTTCAAACTAATTTAAATATGCATCTTTATGTAACTCTAGCCAGTCGGGTCGCATTGATCTGACCTAGTCTACAATACCTCAAGAAGGATTCGTTCATTTCTGAACTATTCCTCTTGTGTGTGTTCTGTATACTAAGAACTGTAGTTTGATTTAGAACATCAATGCTTTTAGATAACGTGCCTGAACCGATCAACTTTTGATATAGGAAATGTTCAAAACATTATCCAACAATACAAAATTATATCATTTCTTTACTAATAAAGAGACTGATATGATTTTGTATATCAGGTTCGGTATCTAATAACATTCGTTCAGAATCAATGTATTGGTAATACAGGGTGACAGTGACCGACAGACTTGGCTGCAACACTTGCGCCGTTTTCTGCCTCATGAAACTTATCACCCGTTCTCAGTTCTCTACCTTTCTGTAGCCCTATGTAACAGATTACATATATGGGATCCTGATCTGGTATCGCATACCCAGGACGAAGAGGATACAGAGAAACAGTTCTTTGTAATGAACACACCCTAAGATGATGCATCAGCATGCACTCTCTTCGTTTGGGCGGCATAGGAATTCTGGTAATCCCCAATTTCCTGCTCTGTCTTATAACTATTATAAGTTGGAGCGGGACCAACGTTCCCCAGCTCAGTATAACAAGCGGGTTCGGTCAATATTCCGTATTATTATCTTGATTAAGGCGTGATATGGTCGCTACCTGGAGAGAGAGAGAAGAAAACACTCAGCGTGCGCTCTTGCAAGAATAGATTGGTTATTATTTTATCTAATCAGGATGGCTCCCACTGCTTTTCATCAAATCTTCCTTCAAACCCTAAAAGGAAAGACTAGCCGGGATTAATTACACACTACAAGTTCGCCAATCTTTCAGCCATGCCAGTGTCGGTACTTTGAGGGAGGTCCCCCGTACTTTCGCACGAACCTAATTAATGTAAACCTCGTTTTTCCAGAGGCGTAACCCCGTTGACACCTTTCTAGACACCTACTTGATCGGCTAATCGTAATGTATAAAACTCTCCCAGGAGTAACACTTACTCGCAGCGGGTATCGGGATCCATCTATCTCATAGAAGGTATGCAATCTCATTGCAAATCTCAACACTTGAAATTCCCGATAATATTTTGCCCCTAACGTGCTATGACCTTGACGAAAGCCAACAAACCATAGCCCGCTAGTCAAGTTCAACCCGTACATTTCTTGATTGAATTAAACCCACCCGCACGACCCTTGACGAAAGCCAACAAAGCCGCACGACTACCCTAATCCAATCGCATCGTATGCTAGCAGATAAGCAGCATATAGCTACCGCACACTGCACCTTGACGAAAGCCAACAAATGCAGCACGAATACTATATACAACTTATCTGAAATGACGGAGGGCTACGACAGGTTTTTCTGAAAACCTATTGCGTAATGAACTTGATATCGTTGTAGGATCGAATGATTTTAAAAAATGGAGTGCTTTTGAGGCTTTTCTAGTTTTGCTAAAGGAGTCACTCCCGGTGAAGGGATCGTCGGTCCTTTCCTCGTCGAATGAGGTGCGGGATATATCATATATATCACTGTGCAAAGCAAAAATAGTTAAAAGCAATCAAAAGTCAAACCGAGTGTGTAGCATCGGCCAGTTATTGCTAAAGGAGTCACTCCCGGTGAAGGGATCTCGGTCCTTTCCTTATCGAATAAGGTGCAGGATATATCATATATACCTCTGTGCAAAGCAAGAACTGTAGCTACCTGCTTTATTTTGAAATTCGATTCTACAACATCTTAGGTTTCTTTTACTTTCATTAATCACATTAATGAAGTCCCATCATTTAAGTACCTAAACATCACAGATAAATACGACGTACACTTATGCCATCCGCATTCGCCTCGATGTCCCCTCGTGCACCGTTAGGTTAGGTAACTAACGGCAGAGCGGGGCAGGGCTAGCGCGGGTGTAAAACATAAGTAACGCCTATATAATATATCATATATACTATATACAGTATCTATCAAAGAACATCACATGATCACATCACAGATATCGCAGCAGAAGAAACATATGAAATATTGGATATACTAGGACGTCCGTGTTTTCAATACGAGCCAGTATAAAACACGGATTCCACGGTCGTGATGAATAGCCAAACCCACACCCCTCGACCCCTACGAGAGCGGCAAGCAGCCCTACCAATTCTGGAGTTAGGAGACCCGGACCCGACTCCTCGAGTTGGTCTCCCACTGGACTCCAGAACCCGGTTACTTGTGCCCTCCTCCTTGGGTCTATCCTAGTGCGGAAAAGTAAATAATATACAAGAGGTGACAACTTCCGCAACCTGGAAGCGCCCCAATAAAAGAATATTACATACAAGTTTTTACATGAATGAAAATGAAAAACACTCATCTCACATAAAAACCCCCGGCTATTCAAACACGACGATCCAATATAACATATCCAGCAACACATAACATCACATGTCATCAACGTAAGTAAGTATGCATACCCCAATTGTCGTTGACGTATAGCAACGAAACCGGCGATATGAACATACTACACTTACGGTCACAGAAAAGAATGTGTAAAACTACAACAGTTGGAATCCGCAACCTCCTCAGACATCGCATGCCTGACCAAATGAAATACTTAGACATCGCATGCCTAACAATTATAAACCCCGCATTTTAGTCTCATCATTGAAAACACTTTTCAATATCAAGTCGGGCAATTCAACAAGATTCCCGATATCCTGATCGAATGCTCGTCGCAAACTTTAGTAGGCGGCTGCACCCCCGATACCGTCGACGAAGTGCACCAAGGCGGAACACCGCTGCCGCGAGCTCCCGAACGGATGCTTTCGGCGACGGGGTTCTCCTACAGTCACTTGGTCGGGGCTATGGGATGTAGCTGTCTATTAAGTTTACCCGGCGAGTATCCGCGTACGCTACGTGATTGCGACGGATTTTTGATCACATCAAAATTCCGTGGCAACCGATCAAGTGAGACTAAAGTGCTATGTTTATAACATTCATTCAGTTATCTCATAACTACTTGTGAATTCCAATTATTGTATCCCATTCCAGATAAACAGAAAATGTTAAACTTTCCGATCGAACAATCAAACACCTAAGTTTTCCCGATACAGATCAACACATGAAATAAGTCTAACAACATTCAGTTCGTGCCTCAGTACCAACGGTCCAGCCGTAGAAGGGTCAAGCCAACGCCTCACATGTGGCACGCCGTACTGCCCCAAACCCGAAGGTTCAAAGGGCAGTTCAAGACGGTCACATAATCGAGTTAAGGTTTGTTGTCTTCTAGAGGGACCATCGCGTTACTTGCACTACTTAGAACGTCGTTAAACTACGGAAAAATCCAATACTTGGAAATTTCCCGACAGGGGAAAAATTGGGTATTTATATCCGGTCGAACTTTTTAACATATTCTAAAATTTATCCGGAAAGCCACACAGACAAAATTTGATAATCCGATCGAACAATCGAATCCCCAAAACAACCACAGAAAATTCAACTCTTGAATAATATTCAAAAATACCCAGGAAAACTAACAATATCAATTAGGAGTTACTGTGTAAGATTGACTGAAGAATGAGTCCGTACGGCCGCGGATCCGCCGCACGAGCCATGCTCGTGCCGCGGAACCGCGGCGGTTTGATGGAATTACGCACTCGTATTTCACAGTTACTCTTAAAATAACCTGCTGATATTTCTGCATATTTTTAATACTGAAAAATCCCTGTTTTTGAAAATTGGACAGAGAGCATGGGTGTGTTAGGATTTCGGGTTCGTTCGGACTTCAAAATCCGTTTAGACTTCGCCTAAGGCTCTAGCTAGTCTCTGATACCACTGTAGGGTTCCTAGGCACACTAGTGAGGTCTCACAAGGCATCAACCACTAGTAAAATAGGGGGTTGCCCCTACGGATGGAATTATCCGTTGGGGCAGATTTTACTTGGCCCTATGGATTACTCCGTAGGGCTAAAGGGTTGCCTCTACGGGCACTGACGTTCAAGAATAAAAAAATTAATTCTTAATTTGGTGTTTGCCCCTACGGTGGCGCAAACAAAGGACCTACGGATATATCCGTAGGGGCAAGTAAATATCGATTTATTAAGACCCCAGACCGATCGCCTACGCTCACTTTCTCTCTCTCTCTCTCGATCGGGCGCGAGAAAAATCCCTAAATCGCCACGCCGTCGTCGCCACCGTCGTTCTCCTCGTCGCCACTGCCGGTTTCGTCGCCACCGCAGTTCTCGTCGCCACCGCGGTTCAGGTCGTCGCCCCAGCCCCAGCAGCAGCCGTTCAGGTGAGTAAATCTCGAGGTAAATTAAAGAATTTTTGGATTATTTTGGGCTTAGGGTTCATGGCTGGGTCTGGGGTTGCGCGCGCGTGTTGGGGTTGGGCAGGGGTCGCGGTCGCGGTCGGGGTCGGGGTCAGGGTAGGGTTAGGGTTGGGGTCCGGCTGCTGCTGGGGTGGGGCTGGGGTTAGGGTTTGCCTTAGGGTTGGTGTTGGGGTTTAGCTGGCCACGCTGGGGTTAGGGTTGGGCTGGGGCTGGGGGCTGGGGCTGGGGCTGGGGGCTGGGGCTGGGCCACGCGGGGTTTTGGGATCTTTGTAATTTGCTTGCTCTGTTTGGGGTTTCAGTTGATCCTCATTAAAAAATTGGTGATTGATCTCTTCAATCATATTATTATCTGTAGTTAAAATTTTTGTGAAGCCTTCAGAGTTTGGAAAAATCTAGAATTACCGTTGAAATTCTGGCAACATTCAAAAACTGTGTATATGATGTGTGTGTGTGTATGCATGTATATACATTTGAAATTTATCTTTCTTCTATGATATAAAACGGTTAAACCGAAGAAAATTACTGGGGGAATTTTTTCTAAAATGTCTTGAGAGGGGGTTCAAGTGATGGGATAATTTCATTTGGTAATCTTTTACTTATTTTACATCTCTTATTTTTTCATGCAAAAATCTGAATAGGTTTCTTGCAATTTTGCCTATCGATCAATTATTATATTTATTTCTATTTTTTGTGGATGATTTGGCTTCAATTGAATGGAGGCGATGATGGCTTGCCCTCAAGCTTCCACTTTTATGAGCTTTATAGTTATGAGATTGGCGAGGCAAGCTGGTTTGTAGCCATCTTATTTCTTTTCCTAAATTCAAATCCAAATATAAACTGTCTGATTGAGAGAGAGAGAGTATGGGAGATTATGTATTATTCAATGTGTTTGGAAGCTGGCATGTTCTGAGCGTCATCTCTGCATGAAAGCTATAGTTTTGCAAAGGGTTTGCCCTAACTATTTTCTGTGGGGAAGCTGAAGGCCTGAAGCTTCATCAAACTCAGGATTGGATTCTGGTCGGGTATTGTAAATTCTTGTGAAAGTTCCGTTCAAGATTTGTTCAGAGCTTCCATAACATCCTTTTCATCTTTATGAGATCTTTATGCAGTCATTTTTTTGGGTTTATATATTTCTCGAGCCCGTTTGACTTTGGACTTAGGATAACCCCAAATCTCTTTCTTATTTTGATTCCTAAGCTGGCATATTTGAGGCTCGTATTCCAGTATCGTTGCTGGAAAAGCTAGGGTTGCGAACATTTTTGCAACGATAATTTCTGTATGACAGCTTAAGCACACATAAAACTTAAACAATCTTGAAGCACTGCAGTTTTTCACTAAACTACCTAAAAGTTTTTATATTGCTGCAAGCTTCCTTAAAGTGCTGCATCTAAGTGTATTTTAGTGGGAAAACCCTTGAAAGCCAAACTTCATGGGGTTTGCTATTTGCCTTCTCTGTAGCTAGTTTGAGGTTTATTTAGTTTTGGATTTTTTTTGCAACACTCTCTGAGTTCCAAATCAACAAAAAGCTGAATGTTGAATCACAAGCAAGAAGCAGCCAAACTGGCCCTAAAGTAATCCTGAGTGATGATAATTTTCCAGGGAGTTTAAAATTTATAGAAATGGCGAGGCAACATTGGATTGTCTGCAAGTATTCAAGCAACCTGTTTGCAGCCATCATGCTATTTGTGATCCCAGTATAAAACTCAAACATGCCTCTTAGTTAGTTTACTTTAATTTGTTATTTATGTGTGTGTGTCAACATTGGATTGTCCCAAGTATAAAACCAAACCCACAAAACATCAAAACTGTCTCCGACAATCTTATGGTCATTAGACATAAGATTTATGCATATAGGTAACATCTGCCAATATGCCATATCCAGACCGCAATCTATTTTTTCCTATTGGCTAATATGAAAATATCGGCCCGCGTATATGACATAATCAAAGTTGTTAAATCTTAATACGGTTTGTGTTTCGTTTTTTTATTTATCAGTTCTATCAATGTTGCGTATAACGCTTTATGATATCAGTATCCTACATTTGTAGTTTTAATTGTTGATTGTTATAGATGAATACCATTGCAATAATAGTTTTTGGTCGATGAATGCTATTGCAATGTAGGATGATCAGTTCTATCAATCTTGATATCAATGGTTTAAAATCATGTTACACATACAACACGAATGCACAACAAACGAATAATTAGAGAGCGACTCAAGATATTCAGGTTAAAACCAATATATGATACTCGATGATAATATGAAACCTTCATATTCCCATCGATACCAATATACGCCTCGAAATCTTTCCCTCTCGTTCCCAAAATTTTCTCTCGTTCCCGCGTCTCCAATTTTCTCTTCGTCGCCACCGCGTGCCCTTCGTTCTCAGCCCGCCACCGCCCTCGTTCTTCCTCGTCGAGTTCCTCATCGCCGATATTTGTGCCTACATTGATGCCTCAAGCAACGAATCAAATGATGTGGATCACAAACTAATTAAATAAATTTTGAATACCAATCTGGACTGGGATTTGAATACCAATCCTAGTTTGCTATATTTTTTTATATATAGTAGATGGTGATACTTCTTTAAGTAAAAACAACCCTACACTTAAGCGAAATCATAAATCGAAACACACATATATAGAATACAACTCATACATGGGTATCCTCAAATCTAACTTTCATTGAATTTGCACGCGCACTTAAAATAACAACCTTTATACTAAAAAAATTATGTATGTCATTACTTAGTAGTTTATGGTTTTAAGACGCAAAATCCATTTGAGAAATACTTTTTCTACCCACTATTAATCCATATTCTCAATATAGTCATTGAATTTGCACGCGCACATAATAAGAAGGAGAAGACAGTAATGTGGCAGAAGGAGAAGACAGTAATGTGGCGGAAGAAGAAAAAAATGACATTCCTCGTTCTCTGTTTCAGCATCAATCTTCTGATATGAACTAATGATGGCTTTCACATAGGCTTTTCCCTTTAGAGACTTCTTAGTGTCCAATGGAAAGCATACATCAGATTTGTGCAGGTCGGGTTCTTCTATGACTTTTAAGAGTCTCAACTGATTCTGTAAATTACACCCTAGTTGGGTGATACTTTTACCACTTCTCACTGCAGGTGCGCTCTCTAATATCCATTTTGAATGTAATATTATAGATATCCATGCCTTTTTATGTCAAAATTACTTATATTGTCAATGTTTGATTGTCTAGTTGTTGGTGATGCGTCCATATCAGGGACAGAGGCCACTCCCGTTCCTCCAGGTATGTTTATATATTATATAGGGCATGTATATTGATTTAGAATGCTATATCATAAATATACACACATTTCTTTTGCTCTTAGTCGTCCAACTCATTATCATGGGCTGCTTGATGAGATTAGATTTGCGCCTGATGATCTACAAGAGCTTGTTCACTCCTTGTCATATGTGTAAGCAGCGCTATATGTGAGTTTACCTTGTTAGTATGTATGTACTGAAATTAATTAATATTATTCAAATTTTGATACATGCAGATACCAGAGGAGCACATCTTCTATCTCTGTAGGTAAGGCTTTGAATTTGTTGATTTTGGTATTTCTTGTCAATTTTATAGACCAGTATGTGCTAAATATAATGTTCTGACAGTTGCTAGGGGGAAGGCAACATTCGAGGCTGCTGACCCCAGTCCTGGACGCCGCACACGGACGGCACTACGGAGGTTTGGAGATAGGCCGAGGACTGGGCTCTAGCAGGGCCCATATGAGGTTGGACTCCACCCCGGTGGTTACTTCCTCCGTCTCCAGTTAGCGACGTATCCAGCAGGAACAGGAGAGCTTGAAGGCCACCGTTCAGGAGTTGAATGAGATGCTGGTATGTATACTACTTAATAGTAAAATATAATGTCATATTATAGATATCAACATATCCAATATCAGTACATAGCCTGAGCTTATTTGGTTGTAGACTTATGTTTTATTAATCATACATACATATGTAATTGAAATAAACAACGCTTTTCCAAACTAGATATCCAAACAGGGTTTCGAAATAACTTAATAATGAAACGAATTCGAATAATAAACAGTTCTTACACGCTTCTTACACACGTTATATCCAGACGCGACAGGGTAGATCGGCCGAGCCTCCACACGCATCTCCTTCGGCTGCGGTTCCGCAGACAGCTCCTGTAGCTCCACCGCCCACTTAGACTCCCGCTCGCGACGAATTGCAGAGTTTATTGACCGAGGAGCAGGACCGAGCTGGACCGAGCTAGGGTAGATTTTTGGTTCTTTTTTTTTGAAACATGTATTTATTTATATCATACACATTGTACTACATTTTGAAACGATATTGATATTGGTTTGTATTTATATCATATTCAGTTTTTGTGTTTCTTTTGTATATTATATATATGCGTGAGATGTGATTATGAATACTGCAATATATGATTTGATTGATGTATACATTATTGTGCACAGGGCGGGAAAAAATCAAGCAGCCTATTTTTTAAAAAAAATTACAGACAATATGTACCTACGGATTAATCCGTAGGCACACATGTTACCCCTACGGATATATCCGTAGGGGCTAAATATCAGCAGTAACTGATATTTCCCCCAGATGTCAGTGCCAGTTGTTTGGGAATACCCCTACGGATATGCCTGTAGGGGCCACTGACAATGCCCTACGGCGTTATCCGTAGGGGCAAATATCAGGAATCCTGAATTTGTGCCCCTACGGAAAAGTACCTACGAATATATCCGTAGGGGGTAGATCATGCCCCTACGGCTATAGCCGTAGGTCCAAGTAATTTATTAAAATAAACCGTAAATAATATAAAATCTTATACCCTACGGCTTAATTCGTAGGGGAACCTGGACCTACACATATAACCGTAGGGGCAAAAATTTAACCGTAGGGGCAAGTATAGGGCCTCAACTTGCACCTGCGGCCTTTGCACCTACGGGGTATTTTTTCGCCCCTACGTATATAACCGTAGGGGCAGTGGGTTGCCCCTATGGATAAATCCGTAGGGGCAACCCTTCTTTATAGTAGTGAACCATGCCAATTTCAAAAAATCTAGGTGCCGAGAAACCCGACTACGGATCGTTGGCTAAAGTTTAGGCGAAAACGAAATCTAGTTAACAATTAAACTAATGGGAAAACGGAAATACAACCTTTGTAGATCCGGTGCTCCACCTCCATAGCTCCGCAACGAAGTCTCCTCCGCTGTCCAAAAAGAATCCGGACTCTAGCGTCGGCTTCGTCGAAGAATAAGCGAGCTAGGTCGTCGATGTCCATGCCGAAGATGATCTACGTCGAGGCATCGCTAAATCAAGCTCCACCTTCACCTTGCCATGAAAACTTGTGAAGAAAACACACTCTACTACTTGGCAAAAGGTAGAGGATGAAGAAATAGGAAGTGGGTAGACTTTAGAATTGGATTTCTCACTCATTTCATCAAGTTGCCATTGATGGTCAAGCTTTTCTTCACTTGAAGGAAGAAGAAGAAGAAGAATGTTATTATGATAAGAATAATTAAAATGAGAAAAGAAATTCATTCTTATCATAATTGAACCATAGTTAGGTGTAGAGAATCAATCATGGTTTAGTGGAATGGTTAAGTTAAGCATGAGACAAAAATGGTTATAAAGTCAAAGACTTCATGAAGCTTCATGAAGCATTTAAAGAAAGCCACCATTTTCTCATGCTCATTTTCTTTTCCAAAAAGAATAAATGTATATATAAATTAATAAGAAAAACAAAACCCTAATTATCCACTTAATCATGGTTTAATTCTTTACACTTAACCAAAATGTATGTATCATCAAACATGATACAATCTAGTGCACAAAATCATATCGCATATGTAATGCACACATCCGAGTGAGAAAATCTATCTTAAAGTGAACCGATACTAGTTAATGCAAAGTAATATATCAAATATATAATTATGCATTAAATCATTAAATCAACACTTGATTCAATGATCCGGTCATGTCGCACAAAACCGACAGGTATCATTAGTAACAACTTATCGAATCAACACTTGATCCGATAACCTGGCTATATAACATATAACCGATCAATGTCACATCGCGAGAATCGAATACAGTATCACATACTCGTATTATTCTCGGTCCCGCACATATCTCATATGCGCTCCTATTTCGTTTCGCTTGAGCCAGGAAACCTCTGTGTAGGACTCTAAAGACTCGTCAATACGCCGGCAGCGGATGATGATCATATCAAACATCCACAAGCCGCAAGCGGTCTGCTAAACGTAACGGCCACCCGGGTATTGAGCGATCTGAAGATCGACGAGCAAGCCCGCTCACACTCCAGTGAATCCAACCAGTAACACTACCGCATAGTCCGGTCTGATCGTCTGATATGTCGCATATCTCGCCTAGGGGTGGTAAACGTCAGACCCCAATAGCTCAATAAGTCGTGTCGATATGAGGTCTATAACACTTCGAGAAACTACTGGTAACACTTACCAGTAAATCTCAGCAACCCTGGCCAGGGATTTCCTGTTATAGCCAATCGAACACAGCGCAACATCAACCCCTATACCGGGAGAGACGAATCCCCTCCTATCGCTCATTGCCTCCATGTGACTCGGGACTGTACCCAAAAACCACCATTTTGCATGCCCTCTTGGACGTGGTAAGATGGAAATCAAAGCACAGTGGGAACCACACAAGACTCTATGACGATCTCGGGTCAACAGACTACCCTGTACCAGTGTCACCAGAGAACTGCCATCTGACGTGAGGTATAATACCATCTGGAAGTTCTCGGCGAGCCCGTCCAGTGTACCCAGTCTCTACTGAGCACCCGCATATCATCTCCGATGTCAAACACCAATGGATATGGGATCATCCATCGCCCATCTGTATGGGTCGAGAAGGTATACGCTAGTCTACTCTGGTATATCGATGCCCCATCTCGATACACCCACGACTAGGGACTTTGAAGGATGTACTTATAGACTACCATGTCCCCACTAGTATGATCCGCATCATAGTCCAGGTAGTCAAGTACAGATCCTAAGGGCTTTACCAACATGTAACAGAGAGACAAACAGTGTACACGTTAAGGTAAAGAGCAACCAGATAGCATACTATCATGTCGAGCAAGAAAGTCTTCCCTATATATGTCCCAGCATCCACTACAATATACATCCAATGTACAGTAATGGCCTCTAGGGCATACATATAACTAATATCCAGATCCTACTTTCCACTGCTACATACCATGACTACGATATCTGGTGGTTGGGTGTCATGACTGCTTTTCTAAATGATGTTTTAGAAGAGTGCATCTATAAGTACACAGCCAGAGGGCTTCGTAGACAGTGGGACCAGCGGAAACGTGTGCAAGATGTTTTATGTGATAAAACAGGCATCGCGGAGTTGGAACGTCTGTTTTGATGAGATAGTCAAAGAGTTTGACTTCATCAAAATGGTAGATGAACCTTGCATATACAAAAAGGTTGTAGGGAGTATGATAGATGATCCTCGTAGAGTACGTGGATGATATAGTCTTGATAGGGAAGGAGTTTCCTATGCTACGCTCGGTCAATCTCCACTTATCACACGGATTCTCCATATAGGATCAACGTGATACCTCCTAAATCCTAGGTTTTATATCCATGAGATAGATCTAAATGGATGTTAGGATTCTCACTAGTTGTAGTGAGATGGTATCAATCGATCCTGGGGAGAATCACTGGAAAGGTTCCAGGGTGATAAGGACGACTGAATGTCAGTCGCAGGCATTGTTTTTACCCTCAGTGGAGGGACGGTATGTTGGAAGAGTTCCAAGCTAGATACCGTGACTTACTAGACGAGTAAAGGTAAGATACATCGTTACCAAGGATGCTACCAAAGAGGCAGTCTGGATATATAAGTTCATGAGATGAACTTCGTTCCTACCATTGTGTGACAATAAAGTTGTGGCTTATGCCAAGGAACCCCCGTCCCATCAGAAATCCGGATATAATTCTTAGGTAGTATCACCTGATCATAGAGATGGTTGATCTCCAGGGAGATCAAGGTTAGGAGAGTAGACACAGAGGACAACAGCGCGGATCCACTCACAAAGGCCTTTTTCCCAGTAGAGACTTTTATGGGATGGTTGAGTATGAGATACTTCAACCACAGCTAATTGTTGGGTATGCGATACCACAACAGATGGCCCTAGTGCAAGTGGGAGATTGTTAGTTATATATATGCCCTAGAGGCCATTACTGTACATACGATGTATATTGTAATGGATGCTTGGACATATATAGGGAGGACTTTCTTGCTCGACATGATAGTATGCTATCTGGTTGTACTTTATCTTAACATGTACTCTGATTGTCTTTATGTTACATGTTGATAAAGCCCTTAGGATATATGCTCGACTACTGGGACTATGATGAGATCATACTAGTTGGGCCACGGTAGTCGACAAGTAAATCCTATAACTGTTCCTAGTCGAGGGTGTATCGAGACAGGGCATCGATACACCAGAGTAGACTAGCGTATACGCATCTTGACCCATATGATGGGCGGTGGATGATCCCATATCCATCGGTGTTTGACATCAAGGATGGTGTATGGGTGCTTAGTAGAGACTGGGTACACTGGACAGACTCGCCGAGAACTCCCAGATGGTATTATACCTCACGTCAGATGGCAGTTCTCCGGTGACACTGGTTCAGAGTAGTCTGTTGACCCGAGATCGTCATAGAGTCTTGTGTGATTCCCACTGTGCTTTGATTTCCATCATACCATGTCCAAGAGGGCGTGCAAAAAGGTGGCTTTTGGGTACAGTCCCGGATCGCATGGAGGCAATGAGAGATAGAAGGGGATTCGTCTCTCCCGGTATAGGGAGTTGATGTTGTGCTGTGTTCGATTGGCTATAAATGGAAATCCCTGGCCAGGGTTGCTGAGATTTACTGGTAAGTGTTATCAGTAGTTTCTCAAACTGTTATAGACCTCATATCGACTCGACTTATCAAGCTACTGGGGTCTGACGTATACCAACCCTAGGCGAGATATGCGACATATCAGACGAAGAGACCGGACTGTACGGGAGTGTTACTGACTGGTTTCACAGGAGAATGTACAGGATTGCTTGTTGATCTTTTGAGCGCTCAATACCTGGGTGGCTGTTACATTTAGCTGACCGTTTGCAGCTTGTGGGTGTTTGATATGATCATCACCTACTGCCGGCGTATTGACGATTCTTTAGAGTCCTACACAGAGGTTTCTTGGCTCAGGCAAAACGGAGTAGGAGCACATATGTGATATGTGCAGGACCGAGGATAATGCGATATGAGATACCGTATTATATTCTCGTGATATTTGATATCAGCCGAGTAATCGGATCAAGTGTTGATTCGATGAATCGGTAAATGATATATTAGTCGGTTATATGCGATATAGCCGGATTGTCGGATCAAGTGTTGATTCAATGATTTAATGTATAATTATATATATGATATATTAAATTACATTAACTAATATTAGCTCACTAAAAGATTTTTTTTCTCACTCGAGTAATACATTGATATATATGCGATATATGTTAATTGTATTATTTTATTTTGTTACAATAAATGTTATATATGTGATATATAATATTGTAACATGATATGGTTATTAATGCAACATGTTTAGTGGAGATTAAACGAGCTTAGGGTTTGATTTGGGTTAATCTTTTCTAGAAACAAATATCTTTGCACAAAACAAAATAAAACCTTCTAGAACCTTGTAGAAGGTTTTATTTTGTTTTGTGCAAAGATATTTGTGTAGATATTTTGCAAGATATTCTTTAACCCAACCCAAACCCTTAACCCTAGTTCAATCTCTACAAAGGTTACATGACCATGGTTGCATTTTCTAACCTCATACTTGACTTTCATTGTTCATCACAAAAGGATTCATGATTCTTCTTCTTCTTCTTCCTTGATGCAAAGCTTTCTTGCTTTGCTTTTTGTGATGAAAGTGAGTGAGAATAAGAAAATAAATGAGAGAAAAAATCCTACTTCATCATCCTCATCTACCCTTGCCATTTAGATGAGGATGTTCACTTCATTTTGTGAGTGAGAGCTTGTGTTAATGAAACTTCATGGTAGATCATCTTTGTTATCGAAGATCGGAAGCAAGCTTGCATCTTTCTCTTCATGGAGCCTCTCCAGAGTCTGGATACACGATGATCGCAGCGAAGGGACCTCAACACGGAGCTTAAGAAGTGAAGGAACGGATCTACAAAGGTTGTAATCCCTCTCACTTAGTGTTAAAGTGTTTAACATGCTTGTTTTCGCCTAATCTCTAGTCTAAGATCTTGGTTTAGGGTTGTTCGGCACGGCTAAATTTTAAATCGGGTATGGTTGATGCCTCGTAGACCCTTATGCGTGTACCTAGCAACCCTACATAATTTAACATACAAAAGCCTATTTTTATTTAAACTTAACTACGGGCGTATCACGCCATCTATACAAAATCCCCCGGTAGATGTTTAGTCTACTCACCGGAATACGTCGAATCAACTCAAATCACCAATCCATTTCCTTTCCTTGCGGCCTCCGAAGTTTCCGTATTCGAATCTATTATCGCAATTAACTTGTATAAGAAACGGCTAAACTCCGATACGGCGAAAACATGAAAATACCAGTTTTACGTATTAGCTATACTAAGTATGATTATCGCAACCTATCAAACACTTATACTAACTGGATTTAATCAAACGCTGTTTCTTAACAGAAAACAGAATTGTATTACGAAACGTCCGTGTCGTGTTTTAAACGTTTTAACCCCATTTCAGATATTAACTCCCAGATTTCATATACTGTTAAATTAGCTTAAATAAACAATACCAAGTATCATAATACCTACACAGAGACCTACCCTAAAATCCACAAGATCTAAAACCCCTAGAAATACGGCGACACCGGAATTATCCTATAGGTCGCCGGCCCAAATCCGAGCCCCCTGGTTCGTGCTTCTAGGGTTTGTTCTAGGTCTAACATACAACATTTTAGCCTTGTTTGGTGTAACACCTGAGTTTATGTTTAGTGGTAATTGTGTGTTAATGTGGGGTTTTTGGTAAAAAGTTTACCAAAACGGGGTTCAGATAATTTATCTGGTTTTAAGAATATTTTATTAGAATTTTATCTCGACTGCACACACATGTGCATGTTAACTCGGGTTAAGCCTCGGGTTAAACCATGTTTAGACAACCATGGTGGCCTAACCCTTTTGGTTAAGTTAATTGTGTTTAATTAAGGGTTTTTAGTTTTAAAATTTAAATTGTTTTAGGGGTTGACTAGTAGGTAGGTAAGAGAGAGAGAGAGGGGCCATGATGATTTAGGCATGCTAGGCATTTAATGAAGAGAGAGGATGAGGGGGGGGGTTTAACTCCATTTCATTTCATAATCTTTTGCTTCTATCTCTCACTCACATATCTCCCTCTCACTCTCACACACACACCCCCAAAACATCAGCAGCAGCTGCAGCAACAGCCACAGCAGCAACAACATCATCAAAAGCAACAGCAGCAGCCACATCTGAAGCAGCAACAGTAGCAAGAATAGCAGCAGCTACAACAACAACACCATAGCATCAGCAGCAGCACCACAACACCAACACAACAACAACCACAACAACACAGCAACAACTGTAGCTTCAGCAATAGAAACAGCAAGCAGCAGCAGTAGCAACTTCAGCAACATCAACAGCAATAGCAGTAGCTGCACTTCAGCAGCAGTGGCCTCTTCTCCATCTTCTTCTTCTTCTTCTCTTCTCCTACGTCCTAGGATTCTCTAGAGGTATATCTCTAACACTTGTTTCCTTGCTTGTTTAACTTAGGTAATAGTTAGTTTAGTTTAGTGTTTATTAGGTAGTTTAGTGCTATATTGGGTGTTCTTGAGTGAGACTTGGCCAAGTGTTGGTTGTTACTGATAATATAGCTTGACTAGGTGCTGTTAAGGCCAGTGAGCTTAGGATTTGCCCCTGATTCCATCAAAATACCTGATCGTTGCAAGTTGGTGCAACTTAGCTTTTTATATGGACTTTTAGGATATCTGGAATCTGCTCTTGACTCGGGTGTCTCAGGTAAAAATTGGGAAGACTGTACCACAGTGACCATGTCAGACACACACACACACAAAGCATGGGGACCCATCTCCTATCCTTGACCGCAAATTTATTCGATTTGGCCGCAAATTGCGGCCAGAATAGGGGTTAGGGTGTTGGGGTTTGGTGTGTGGGGTTCTGCTGTGTAGGTAGGGGTTTTGGTATCTGCAACTTTTTGTGTTTGGACCAGAGTCAAATCTGGAGCATTTAACCCTTTATTGATGTTTTAAAACTTGTGCGACACGTGTGTGATCCGCGTGGTTCTGTGGCGCGCTGTGCGACACAGCGTGTCGGAGTGGTTCTGGTGAGATTACGCACGTCGCGACGTATCGAGTGCACGCGCGTTTAGTTTCACGCACGCGTTATCCTTTTGATCGATATATCGCATTTTTTCAGGATTTGCCTTATGTGTGAATTTTGTAAATTCTAGGTTCGCCGGCGGGAACTTTGAGTGCCGCGGAGAAAGGAAAGCAGGTGGTCGGACACACCTAGCGCGAGATCATGGGTGAGTAGATGTAATATCTACGGGGGACAATCGTATGGATGGCGCAAGTCGTCCGATAGATTTAGTAAATTAAAAGGTTGCTAGTGATGTTAGAAATTATAATATTTGCATGATAATTGCTACGTTCAGGATCTATATGTTTCACCTACATATGTGAACTCATTCTATAGGACACCTGCACCATTGCCAGGGTTTTTATATGCAGCACGAGCACTATTCATGTGTACACACACGCCCTGGTAATTGCCATGTCACAACACTAGATAACTTATAATCTGAAACATGTTATCAATTGATGCTCATAACCTGTGCTATTGCATTAAATCCTTAAAATGAAATTGTAAAATTGCTATTCACATGCATGTACCTCATTACATCATTTGTTCATGCCTAGTCCATAGATCATACATTGCAACTTGATTTTTGATACCATATGCATTCATGATCATTGACACATGCACTTATGATGATTCTTGAGACTTATGATATTTCTGGATTTCGGGGGAAAGCCGCAAGATTTATAAAACTTATTATCTTTTTAAATATGAAAAGTGGCGGTTTTCTAGTGATGTAAGTGTCGTCCACCATGAGTTCCTGTGGTTTTCGAGACCCGTTTCGAGGAGTTGGATGAACCGTCTTGGGTACATGGTGGGCCCGGTAAGGTACCCCGGGGCAAGAAGATCGCAGGTGATGGCGTTGAGCCTGGCAGGGGATGGATTACTTACCGGTGACTGTGGCATGGCGGATATCCAGAGGATACCGACCGTGGCCGCGAGATGATAAGATATTGATATTTGAGATGGGTCATGTAGGGTTCCTAGGCATACAAATGGGGTCTCACAAGGCATCAACCATGCCAAATTCAAAAATTTCCGGTGCCTACACACCCTAATACGGATCGTTGACTAGATTTTAGGCGAAAACAAAAACTAGTTAACATCTTAACTAAGAGTAAACGGAAAATACAACCTTTGTAGATCCGGTCCTCCACCTCCATAGCTCCGCGATGAAGTCCCCTCGCTGCGATGATCGGATCCCGGGCTCTAGCGTCGGCTTCATCGGAGAAATGGGTGGGCTAGGTCATCGACTTCGATGCCGAAGATGATCTACGTCGAGGCAATACAAGATCAAGCTCCAACTTCACCAAGTCATGAAACTTGTGAAGAAAACACCTTATACTACTTGGCAAGTGGTAGAGGATAAAGAAATAGGAAGTGGGTTCACTTTAGAATTGTATTTCTCACTCTTTTTCTCAAGTTGCCATTGATGGTTGCATGGTTTCTTCATTGTTGAAGATGAAGAAGATGAAGAAAGAATATGATAAGTATATTCAAAAATAGAAAACTAAATGAATACTTATCATCTAGCAACCATGGTTAGGTGTAGAGAATAAACTATGGTTAGGTTGAATGGTTAGGGTTAAGCATGAGACAAAAATGGTGAACTTGTTCAAAGCTTCATGAAGCTTCAACAAGCAAACAAAGAAAGCCACCATTTTTCCTTTTGCCAAAATGAATGAATAAATAAATAAATAAGCAAATAAATCAAGTGAAACCCTAACCATTGACCAACCATGGTTTAAACCAAACATACACCCAAACTAGCATGTATCATCAAACATGATACAATCTTGTGCACAAAAATATATCATATACACAATGTGCACATCAAGTGAGAAAATCCATCTTAAGTGAACAAATACTAGTTAATGCAAAGTAATATATCAAATATACAATTATGTATTAAATCATCAAATCAACACTTGATTTAACGATCCGGTCATATCGCATATGACCGACTAATATCCAATGTATCGATTTATCGAATCAATCCTTGATTCGATAACTAGGTTATATCGCATACAACCAATCGATACATTCATCGCGAGAATAGAATACGGTATCACATACACGCATTATTCTCGGTCCCGCACATATCTCATATGCGCTCCTATTTCGTTTCGCTTGAGCCAGGAAACCTCTGTGTAGGACTCTAAAGACTCGTCAATACGCCGGCAGCAGATGATGATCATATCAAACACCCACAAGCTGCAAGCGGTCTGCTAAACGTAACAGCCACCCGGGTATTGAGCGATCAGAAGATCGACGAGCAAGCCCGCTCAGACTCCTGTGAATCCAACCAGTAACACTTACCGTTAAGTCCGGTCTCGTCGTCTGATATGTCGCATATCTCGCCTAGGGGTGGTAAACGTCAGACCCCAATAGCTCGATAATGTTAGTGTATATGCCCTAGAGGCCATTACTGTATCATACTAGTTTGTATATTACTTGATGGAAGCTTGGGATATTCACAGTTGTATATAAAATCTTGCTCGAAATGGTAGTATGCTACTTGGTTTGTCTCTGCTTTAATATGTGCATGTGTTTCTTTTAGCATATCGCTGATATACATATTAGTGGAGCCCTTAGGATCTTTGCTTGATTACTGGCGTTGTGATGGCGCTCATACTCGTGGGAGCTGGGTGATCTATAAGCACATCCTTATACAGGTCCCTAGTCGTTGGACTATCGAGACAGGGCATCGATACTCCGGAGTAGACTAGCGTATGCGCTTCTCATCCCAGTGTGGGAGACGGTCTGTCCCACAGCCGTCAGTACGTCGTACTTGAGATAGTATGCGGGTGCTCGTTAGGTTACGAGTACACTGGACAGGATTCGTCGGGAACTGTTGGTTGGTATTATACCTATCGTCAGTTATCAGTTCCCAGGTGACATGAGTACAGCTTAGTCCGCTGACTTGACACTGTCACTTTGCCTCGAGTGTGTTCCCACTGCACTTTGATTACTACCCTACCACGGCTCAAAGGAGTCGTGCAAACAGGTAGTTTTTGGGTGCAGTCCCGAAGCACTTGGAGGCAGTGACGGTTAGACAGGATTCGTCTCTCCCGGTATTAGGGGTTGACATCGCGCTGTGTCCAGGAGAGCCATTACACGAGTAGTCCCTGGCCAGGGCAAGCGAGATATACTGGTAGGTTTCCAGTGTTATCTCAAGGTGTTCTGGGCTACACTCCGACACGACTTGTACCGCTATTAGGGGACTGACGTTCACCGCCCCCTAGGCCCGCCATGCGATGTATCAGACGAACAGACCGGACTGTACGGAGACTGTCATATACAGGCTCAGTAGGAGTTCAGACGGGGCTCACCTCGTCAGTCTTCTTATCGACATCTACCTGGGGACCGTTACGTACAGCTAGTGCCGCTTGCGGTCTGTGGTTAAACCCACTGCCAGCGTAGTGTCGAGTCTTTAGAGTCCCATACAGAGAGCTATTCGCCTTTAGGCAAAATGAGTAGAGGTCGCATGGTTTTGCGACAGGGTTCGTTCACATCCGCGCACTTGTGCTCGTTTGCTGTCCGGACAGCTTATACTAGCGGGCTTTGGTTTAAGCCGGATCCTAGTATATGATTTGGGATTGGCTTTTTCTCTTTGTATTTCTGTTCCTCCGATCACGAATACGGGTGCGTATGCACAGTTGCTTGAGACAGAGGGAGAGGACTTTGATTAGGGTTAACAACCATTGTCATTTTATTAACCCTAATGCTTATGTGTGTATTATGGTTAATTGATATTAGTTTAATATAATTGTGCATGGTTATGGTTGTTGACCATTTGACCTCCTTGACTTGTTGACCTAGGTTGACACTTTGACCATCATCATTTCATTTGGAAGATACTCTTTGATCCTTGCAAATTGCATTAAAAATGAAATGATAATGGTCATGTCTTGATTAACCATGCAATTATCTAGCTAATTATCTAATTACAATAATTCACACATATATGAGAGAATGCTTCATATTTTCTCTCATTCTATGATTTACTTTCTCTCTCTTATTCTTCCTCTCCCTCAAGCTCTCCCCTCTCATGTGTTGAGAAACACTTGAGCTTGAGAAAAACCCCTTCTTGATAATCTCTACTCTCATCTAGGGTTCAAGGATTAGCACTTCTTGCACCCTAGTTACTTCTAGCTTGGAGTTGAAGCCAAAGGTTGAGGCTTTCGGTTGGATCTTTCTTCGACGTGAGAAGACGACAAAGGTGACCTCTTTCCACTACTCCAAGGAGCAAGGAGAGAAGGACATAAAGCCCTAGGTATAACCTTTCTAACACTTAGCTAGTTTCTAGTTAGCTTTAGCTTATTTTTGTTTAGCAAAGATCCTTCTTTGTCTAGTCCATGTTGCCTATAGTTGATAAAAATTTGATTTTTATTCCGTTTTCCGCCTCCCCGTAAGTAGCGGGGTGGGCAACGTGGACTTACAGTGGTATCAGAGCCTAACTAAACATAAACTAGCTAGGTAGTGAAAGTGTATGGAAGTTTGATCGGAAAAATCGAAAAACCAAAATATCAAAACCCTAACTTTCTGTTAATTTTTTTCCTGCTCAAAATAAAATTTGTCATACTCTAAAATTCGTCTCAGGGTTTTGTGAAGAAAGCCACAAAACCCGGTCCAGTGAATCGACCAAAGCGCCGCGGTTCCGCGGCAATAGCAAGCTATTGCCACGTAACTGCGGCCGAGCTGTCTCGTCTCTGGGTCGAGTTTGGTGCAGTGTTCTTCTGGCATGGTTTTGGGATTTTTAAGATGGTTTATATGTGCCCAGATTTTCCAGAATAGAAATTTGTTTTTGGGCGCCTATAAATCCGTATTTTTTATCGAACTTCACTACACTTTGACTAAAGGGTTATAGCTGTGATGTTTATATGTATTGAACGTCGGCTAATCGCTATATGTCGATTAGTCGGGGTTATACACATCTGTGATCTGTGTTTGATGATGGTATGTGTATATGAATGTGTTGGATTGTCGCGGGTGAATAGCCGGGGTGGATGTGAGATGAGTGTTTCTTTTTCTTTCATTCATTGTAACATGTAAATTGATGTAATATTATTTGTATGGCCGCGCAACCGGGTCGGGGTTGTAGCCGTCATTGTATAATTCTTTTTACTGTTTTTGCTCCTAGGATAGACCCATGGAGGGGGTGCACAAACTACCGGGTATCTCGAAGTGCCGAGTGGCCTACTCACGGTGGTGAGGGAGGTTGCTTCGCTTCGGGTACTTGGCGGGTAGTTTGCCGCACCCGTAGGGGTCTTAGGTGGGGTATTGGCTATTCACCGCGACCGTGTAATCCGTTTTTCGTTGCAGGCTCGAACGTATTGCGGATTCCTAGTATATCCAATGTATTCATCTGTGATCTGTAATGTCTATCATTGCTATATATTTATATATGATAACTATTTAGGCGTTGCTTATGTTTTACAGCCGTGCTAGCCCAGCCCCCGCTCTGTCGTTAGTTAAGTAACCTAACGGGTGATGACGGGGCCCCGTGGCGAATGCGAATGGCATAAGCGTACGTCATATTTTGGTTGTTTTCTGCAATGGTAGGATTAAATGATGGGACGCATTAAAAGAACTAATGCAAGAAAATAAACCAAGTAAAAGTCGATTGGAACACTTTGAAAACCACTCGGTTCTTTTCAAAACTAAACTTTTAAACGCGGAGCTTGAACCGCTCCTTTTAAAAGCTATCTCGTTCCATCGATTATATCAAGTTCACTACGTTCACGGTTTTGCCAAAACCATTCGTAGCCCTCCGTCATTCCACATGAATGGTCAAAAGTATTCAAGCTATGTATTTTGGCCAAAGTCAAGGCATAGTGATTGGTAGCTATTGGGTATTCATATGCAGCATAGATAGATGCGTTGGTTTGGGACAGTCGTGCTGCCATTTTGGCCAAAGTCAAGGGTAGGTACGGGTGGGTCCAAATTAACCAGGAGAATGACGGATAGAACTTGACATGTGACTTATGATATTTTGGCCAAAGTCAAGGTCATAACAGCATGGGGCAAAAGTCCACATCGGGAGTTTCATAAGTACTGAAACTTGCTAGCGCTGTATACCATTTGGAGTGTGATAATTCTGATAGGATTCCTTCGGTTTTATCATGCGATGATATTTGGATCCCGATCCTACTGTGAGTATATGCTACTCCTCGGGAAAACTCTCACTTAACGATCAATGTTATAAACCTAGTAGGTGTCTAGAAAGGTGTTAGCGGGGCTACGCCCACAGGGAAAAGAGGTTACTTAATTAAGGAACTTCGCGAAAACGTTGGAAAACCTCCCTCGAAGTACCGACACTAGCCTGGCTGAACGGTTAAGCAAGTATTGTATGGTGAGATTGATCCTGACTAATCCTTTCTTTACGGTTTGAGAAGGGATTCGAGAGACAGTGGGAGCCATCCAGTTTAGACAAACTAAAAACCACTCTAAACTTGCAAGAGCATCATGGTAAAGTGTTTCTTTTCTCTCTCCTAATTGCAGCGACCATTCAACATGACCGGACTTAAGTTATTACTAGATAAAAACATATTGATAGGGCCAAACTACAAAGATTGGCTCCGGAATGTCAAGATGGCAATCTCTTACGACAAGTTGGGGTATGTCCTTACCACCAAAGCTCCCCCTGTCCCAGGTCCTAAAACCAGTGTCGTAGATAGGGAAATCTACAAAACCTGGGAAATAGATTGCGCGAAGGCCAGATGCCTCGTACTAGCCTCGATGGACAACGAACATCAGAGGAGGCACAAGAATATGGACCTAGAGTCCATATTTCTTCATACAAAAGAACTGTATGGAGAGCAGTCTCGTATCGCCAGATACGAAGTGTCGAAGAAGTTGTTTTCGGCAAGGTTGGCCGTCGGATCATCGGTAGCAGAACACGTGCTTAAGATGATTGGCTACATAGAGGAGTTCGCGGACCTTGGGACCACGTTGGAGAATGAACTCTATACTGATTTGATTCTCCAGTCCCTTCCTTCCACTTACGCCCAGTTTATTCTTAACTTCAACATGCAAGGAAAGGAGGTTGAACTTTCCGAACTTCTGAACATGTTGAGGAGTGCTGAGGGCACCCTACAGAAGGGTAGGGAGACATCCACTTTGTTTGTAGGAGGATCTTCCTCTTCTAGGTCCATGGCGAAAGCCAAGGGCAAGAAGAAGAAAACCCCCGCTAAACCAAGAGGCGGTGTCAGTAAAGTGGATACGAAGGGAAAAGGAAAAGCAACAAAGGTAGCGGGAAAGCTGGTGGGGAAGGAAGAATGCTTCTACTGTCACAAAAGTGGTCACTGGAAACAGGATTGCAAGGCTTGGAAGGCCAGAACACAGGATTTGAAGCAAGTTGCGGCTTCAGCTTCAGGTGTGTATGTTATTGAAAACTGTCTATCAATAAACTCTACATCCTGGGTATTGGATACCGGATCAGGATCTCATATCTGTAATTCTTTGCAGGCGTTGAGAAAGCGTAGAGTTTTGAAGGCAGGTGACATGACCCTCAGAGTTGCAAACGGTGCTAGCATGGATGCTGAGGCCGTGGGGGACTATCACCTGGATTGTCGCATGGACATTTTTTGGTTTTGCATAGTTGTTATTATGTACCAAATGCAACCTGTAATATCATTTCTGTATCTTTATTATCTAAAGAAGGTTATGAATTTGCATTTGTATGTAATGTAGTGAACATTCACCTTAATCAAGTTTTGATTGGGTCAGGTACATTGAACAACGGTATATACGTATTAAACCAACCACAGATTTTCAATGTCCAGAATACACACAAAAGAAAGTCTCCAGAAATCAATAAAACTTTCTTATGGCATTGTAGACTGGGTCACATCAATGAGAGAAGGTTGACTAAGTTACATGCAGAAGGATATTTGGATCCGTTCGAATATCAATCGTATGCAACTTGTCAATCCTGTCTCAAAGGAAAGATGACAAAGACTCCCTTCACTGGACACGGAGTAAGAGCGAGCGAGCTCTTGGGACTCGTACACAGCGACGTGTGCGGTCCAATGTCTACACATGCGCGAAGCGTTTATTCTTACTTCATTACTTTTACGGATGACTTTTCAAGGTACGGTTATGTCTTCTTAATGAAACATAAATTCGAGGCTTTTGAAAAATTCCAGGAATATAAGAATGAAGTAGAAAAACAAACAGGCAAAAGTATCAAGGCACTGAGATCTGATCGAGGTGGTGAATACTTGAGTGCCGAGTTCCTGGGTTACTTAAAAGAGAATGGAATTCTCTCTCAGCTTACTCCTCCATACACTCCGTAACATAACGGTGTATCGGAGAGACGGAACCGAACCCTATTGGATATGGTATGGTCCATGATGAGTAACGCTGAGTTGCCGCGATTGTTCTGGAGATATGCGCTAGAATCAGCTGCATACCTTTTGAACCGAGTTCCAACTAAGACTGTGCCTACTATACCATATCAGATGTGGTGTGGGAAGAGACCCTATCTTAATCACATTAAGACATGGGGATGTCCAGCTTTTGTAAAAAAGCAGCATGCGGACAAGCTCGAGGCACGCTTAGTACAGTGCAAGTTTGTGGGGTATCCAAAGAACTCCAAGGGATATTTCTTCTATTGCGAAGAGGAACAAAAGGTGTTTGTTTCTCGCCATGCCCACTTTCTAGAACACCAGTTCATAGAAAAAGAATTAAGTGGGAGCGCAATAGAACTGAAAGAAATTTCAGAACCACGAGCTATTACTGAAAGCTTAGTAGAACCAGAGGGTTCGAAAGATCAAGACATTCCCATGCCACTCCGCAGGAGTAGTAGGCAGTCTCATCCGCCCGAGAGATACTACGGTTTTCTCATTGACGGGGATAGAGAGGATTGCATCATAGACTGTGATGAGCCTACTAGCTTCCAGCAAGCCATTCAGAGCGTCGACTCGGAAAAATGGCTGGATGCAATGCGGACCGAAATGGAGTCCATGTACACCAACAAAGTATGGACGTTGGACATTGCTCCAGATGGAGTAAAACCCGTAGGATGCAAGTGGATCTTCAAAAGGAAGATTAGTGTAGATGGACAGGTTGAGACCGATAAAGCTAGACTGGTAGCAAAGGGTTTTCGTCAGCGACCTGGTTTGGACTATGACGAAACCTTTTCTCCAGTAGCTATGCTGAAATCCATTCGGATCCTTCTTGCCATTGCTGCCTTCCACGATTATGAGATTTGGCAGATGGACGTAAAGACAGCTTTTCTAAATGGACATTTAGAGGAGTGTGTCTATATGGAACAGCCAGAGGGTTTCATTCAGAGTGGGAGCAGCGGAAAGGTGTGTAAGTTGCTTAAGTCCATTTATGGACTAAAGCAGGCATCGCAGAGTTGGAACATCTGTTTTGATGAGACGGTCAAGGAATTTGGCTTTATCAAAAATCCAGATGAACCATGCATCTATTGTAGATTTGTAGCGAGAACTGTCGTATTCCTCGTTTTATACGTGGATGACATTCTCTTAATAGGAAATGATATTCCTATGCTACAATCTGTCAAGGGGTTCTTGTCACACAGGTTCTCCATGAAAGACCTGGGTGATGCCTCATACATTCTGGGTATCCGGATCTACCGTGACAGATCCAAGAGGATATTAGGACTTTCACAGTCCAGGTACATCGACACCATACTGAAGAGATTCAGTATGGAAGATTCCAAGCGCGGTAGTTTACCGGCTTGTCACGGGATCACCCTCTCCAAAGTGATGTCTCCCAAGACTGATTTAGAGAGGGATGGCATGTCTATTATACCCTATGCTTCTGCGGTAGGCTCTATAATGTATGCGATGTTGTGTACCAGACCGGATGTGGCTTATGCACTGAGTGTGGTAAGCAGGTATCAGTCAAACCCTGGGGAGAAACATTGGATAGCAGTAAAGAACATTCTCAAGTACCTGAGAAGGACTAAGGAGATGTTCTTGGTGTATGGCGGAAAAGACCTCCAGATTGAGGCCTTTGCTGACTCCAGCTTCCAGAGTGACAAGGATGATTCCAAGTCTATGTCGAGTTTTGTCTTCACCCTCAATGGAGGGGCGGTGTGTTGGAAGAGCTCCAAACAGGAAACCATTGCTGACTCGACTATGGAAGCGGAATACATCGCTGCATCTGATGCCGCAAAAGAAGCTGTCTGGATGAGGAAGTTCTTGAGAGAACTTCAGGTGGTTCCGTCCATTGTTGACCCAATACCTCTGTATTTCGACAACAACGGGGCTATATCTTTAGCGAAGGAACCCAGGTCCCATCAGAAATCCAGACACATCTTGAGGCGGTATCACCTGATCAGAGAGATCGTGGATCGCCAGGAGATCGAGGTTCGGAGGGTTGCTTCAGAAGATAACACAGCAGATCCATTCACCAAGGCCTTGCCCCAGACTCAGTTCGAGCGGATGATCGAGATGATAGGTCTTCGATACGCCAGTACTGTAGGGTGTTTTTCGTCACCCCATTGAGATGGGAATACGCGCACGCTTGTCAGGCGTACTACAGATTCCCCCTACCTAGGGTAGGCCGGGGTTTAATGATTGTGGGGATCCGAATCTCCGGCAGCCGCGGACTAAGCTGCCGTTAATTACCCCTCGCCTTTGGGGCGAGGGAACCTCCGATTAACGGGTTAAACTGGTCATGCGAACTCAATGTGCGGTGTACGTGTGTTCTGTTCTGAAAGGGGGGTTTTGGATATATCGGGAGCCACGCAGAGTTTTTACGGGGGTCCCGCTACCCGGATAGCGGGCTGGGGGTCAAGGAGGCTAGCAGCCCCCTTGCGGGGTTCGGGGCAGCGCCCCGGCCCGAAAATTTTTTTGAGGGGGAGAGTGTGGTGGAGTATGTGTATGTGTACATTTGTATACATATGTATATATATACATGTATATATAAATAAAGGGGAAAAGGGCATCCAAAGGATGCGTGGGGCAGCACCTTGGGCGCTGTGCGCTTAGGTGCTGTGCGCTCAGGCGCAAGCACGCCACGTGTCGGCACGTGGGCGCTTTGCGCATGAGCGCTGCGCGCAGGTGCGCAAGCTTGCCACGTGTCGGCACGCGGGCGCTTTGCGCACTTGCGCAAGCGCGCAGGTGCGCAAGCGCGCGCGCCACGTGTCGGCACGCGGGCGCTTTGCGCACTTGCGCAAGCGCGCAGGTGCGCAAGCGCGCCACGTGTCGGCACGCGGGCGCTTTGCGCACTTGCGCAAGCGCGCAGGTGCGCAAGCGCGCGCGCCACGTGTCGGCACGCGGGCGCTTTGCGCACTTGCGCAAGCGCGCAGGTGCGTAAGCGCGCGCACGCCACGTGTCGGCACGTGGGCGCTTTGCGCACTTGCGCTGCGCGCTGCTAAAACAAATTTCTCAGAAGAGAAATCAGAGAGGAGTTGGACTCCTGAGTGTTTTTTTTTTTTTTTTTGGGTTTAGTGAACGATGTTCTTCTTCCTCCTGTTGCTTGCTGGATCTTGAAGATCAAGAGATGTGAAATCTAAAAATCTCTTCTTTTTCAGATCTAATGATAGATCCAAGTTTCCCTTTGTGGGTTTTATGGTGAAAAACTAATTTGTTTGGAAAAAGGAAGAGTAAAACTCTTGATTTAATTCAAGAGAAAGAAGAAGGTTTTGGAACCTTGAAGATGGAAGAAAGAGCTCAGCTCTGAGACTTTTTTGTTTGGAGAGAGAGAAAGTTGTTGAGATATTTCATTATCTTTGCCTTTATAGGCCATACATTTTACCCATAGCCCCTTGGGCTTCACAAAATGGTATTTTGCCTATCCCATGGCTCATGTGCCATTTCTTTTTGCACATAAGCCATGGGCTTTAAAAAAATTTGGCTTTATGCCTATTTTTCTTACATTTATCAGAAAATAAAATAAAAGAAAATGCAACAAAATTATTTATTACAAAAATTTTATCTTGGCGTGGGGGAGGCCGGCCGCTTCATGTTCGGGCTCGACCCGGGCATGGGCCCACTGGATCTGGGCTTGGGCCCACTTGGCTTGGGGTTGACTTTGATTTTGACTTGGTCAACCGGGGTGTAAATTTTTACCCCAACAAATTGCCCCCCATCAATAAATGCACACCACATATGTGGGTTGTGTGCATGAAATTGATGGATCTTCTTTCACGTGGAGGCGACTTGATTTGGTTCCGGCTTTTTGGGAAGCTGGCACTGCCCTTTTTTTACGACATGGACGGTCGTTGCTTGACATGTCTCCGAGACGGAGTGTCCGTGATAGACGTTTTCCCTGGCCCGGAGTTATCTGGTTCCCGCTTTGTAGGAATCCTGCGCTGCCCTTTTTGCGGCTTGGACGGTCGGTGCTGCCCTTTTAGCGACTTGGACGGTCGATACTGCCCTTTTAGCGACGTGGACGGTCGGTGCTGCCCTTTTAGCGACGTGGACGGTCGGTTCTGCCCTTTTTGCGACTTGGACGGACGGTTCTGCCATTTTTGCGACTTGGACGGTCGGTGCTGCCCTTTTAGCGACGTGGACGGTCGATGCTGCCCTTTTAGCGACGTGGACGGTCGGTTCTGCCCTTTTTGCGACTTGGACGGTCGGTGCTGCCATTTTTGCGACTTGGACGGTCGGTGTTGCCCTTTTAGCGACGTGGACGGTCGATGCTGCCCTTTTAGCGACGTGGACGGTCAGTTCTGCCCTTTTAGCGACTTGGACGGTCGGTTCTGCCCTTTTTGCGACATGGACGGTCGGTCGATGCTGCCCTTTTAGCGACTTGGACGGTCGGTGCTGCCCTTTTAGCGACTTGGACGGTCGGTGCTGCCCTTTTAGCGACTTGGACGGTCGGTACTGCCCTTTTAGCGACTTGGACGGTCGGTGCTGCCCTTTTAGCGACGTGGACGGTCGGTGCTGGATTTGACTTGCTCTGCTTCTTGCAGTGTCAGGGGTAGACTTGACTTGCTCCGCTTCTTGCGGTGTCGAGATTGGATTCTGACTCGTCTCGCTTTCTGCGGTGTCGGAGTAGAAGTTGACTTGTTGATTTTGATTTGGGTTGACATCAGCATCGCTATACTGGAATATGGTACCAGGAGCGAATCATCATCTGTCATTGAGAGGATTTTGGGATTTTGGTTTTTGTTTGGCATCTGCATTGCTGCACTGGAATAATGCCAGGAGCAACTCATCATTTGCCCCGGGAGAATTTGAGAATTGATGGCTTAGGAGGCAGGTTTAGATCCCTATCACCTAAGACTTTTCAATTTTATGGGTCGTGAGGGTCCCATAAAAGCATTTTCTCCCTACGAGTCGAAAGGATCTCGTAGGTGTATTTTCTCCATAGGAGTCGTGGGGACTCCTAAGGGTGTTGCTCCTTTGTGAGTCGTAAGGATCTCACGCGGGAATTTTCTCCTCTCAAAGTCGAGAGGACTTTGAGAGTGCATTTCATCTCCTTTCTTTTTTTACGAGTTTGCGCCCTTTCGGGTTTTCACAGACTCGCCGGTAGTCCTGCTGTTTTTACTCACGGAGCCCTTTCGGGTTTTCATCCGTGCCCGTTTTGCTTGTGGACATACCGTTTATATATTTTTTTTCTTTTATATTTTTTTTCTTTTTCTATTTTTTTTTTTGGAGAGATCGGGATTGTTTTACGCCCGTGGATTGTATACGGTTTTGCAGGATGTATGATCCAGACCGTAGGGCCGAAAAAATTTCAGGGCTTTGTTGTCGTCTGCATCGCTGCACTGGAATGTGGTACCAGGAGTGACTCATCATTCGCCGTTGGGGTATGGGATTTGGAATTTGGATCTTGTTTGGCATCAGCATTGCTGCACTGGAATAATGCCAGGAGCAAATCATCATTTGCCTTGGGAGGACTTGGGATTTGGGTTTTTGGTCGGCATCAGCACCGCTAATACTGAAGCGGAATGCCAGGAGCGACTCATCATTTGCCGTTACCCGTTGGGGAACGATGGCTTAGGAGGTAGGTTTGGGTCCCTACCACCTAAGGCTTTTCAATTTTATGGGCCGTGAGGGTCCCATAAAAGCATTTTCTCCCTACGAGTCGTAAGGATCCCGCAGGTGTATTTTCTCCTTAAGAATCGTGAGGATTCCTAAGTGTTTTGCTCCTTTGTGAGTCGTAAGGATCTCACGCAGGGTTTTCTCCTCACAAGGTCGAGGGGACTTTGCGAGTGTATTTCATCTCTTTTCACGAGTTTGCGCCCTTTCGGGTTTTCACAGACCCGCCGGTAGTCCTGCTGTTTTTACTCACGGAGCCCTTTCGGGTTTTCATCCGTGCCCGTTTTGCTTGTGGACATACCTTTTTTTTTATTTTTATTTTTATTTTTATTTTATTTTATTTATTTTTTGCTGGTGGGACTTTAAAAGTAGTCATACCGGAAGGATTTGGGAGAGATAGGGGTCATTTACGCCCGTGGATTGTATACGGTTTTGCAGGATGTCTGATCCAGACCGTAGGGCTGATGTGCTCAGTTCGCCTGCGACTTAGAGCATTCACGTGTAGTATTTCTTGAGGTATCGGCCATTGATGGGTGGCATGGGCCTTTCTCCCTCGGCACTTATTAGTTGGTAGGATCCTCCGTCGAACACTTTCTCGATGACGTATGGTCCTTCCCAGTTTGGCTCGAATTTTCCCTTGGCATGTCGATTGAGGATGATCGGTCTTTTGAGGACCAACACTAATTCACCTTTCTTGAAAGCGCGGAGACGAGTTATCTTGTCATAGGCCCGTGACATTTGGGCTCGGTATAACTCCAGACTTTGCTGCACCGCGAGCCTTTTTTCTTCGAGGGCATCAAGCTCTTCAAGTCGAAGGAGCACGTTTTCCTCTTCCGTCAACTCATGTTGAACGGCCATTCTTAAGCTCGGAACTTCTACTTCGAGGGGGAGGACCGCCTCCACTCCGAAAAGCAATGAGTATGGAGTGGACCGTGTTGGAGTACGGTGAGTGATACGATATGCCCACAGCGCCTCATGAAGTTTGAGATTCCAGTCTCTCTTGTTGGCTGAAGCATTTTTCCTCAGGAGCTTGCATAAGGTCTTATTGAAGGCTTCGGCTAGCCCATTGGCTCTTGGATTATAGATGGAGGAATATCTCCAGTCTATCTTGTGCTGGGTAGCGAACCTTGAGACATTGAAGCTCTTGAAAGAAGGCCCGTTGTCAGAAATGATTCTTCTTGGTGTACCGAAGCGGTATAGAATATTATGCTGGAAGAATGTCAGAATATCTTTTGTCTTGACTTCTTTTAGCGGAACAGCTTCAGCCCATCTGGAGAAGTAGTCTGTCGCAGCCAGTATGAACCGGTGGCCTTTGGATGACGGAGGATCAATTGGACTAACAATGTCGGTGCCCCAGACTTCGAAGGGCCACGACGCCACTGTAGGATGCAATGGATTGGGATGCTTGTGAATAAAATCACCGTGAATTTGGCAGATATAACATTTCTTTGCATGCTCTCCGCAATCCCGTATCATGGTGGGCCAGTAATACCCAAGCCGTTTAATTTGCAGTCGCATCTTGGGGCCAGATTGGTGAGCACCGCAAACGCCTGAGTGAACTTCTTTCATGACTTTTTGGGCTTCGGCCGATGACAGGCACCTGAGCCAGAGTTGGTCATATGACCTGCGGTATAACGTGTCATTTACAAACACGTATCGGAGAGCTCTTTTCTTCAGCTGAATCCGCGCAGATTTTTCTTCGGGCAGCTTGTCGTATCGGAGGTACTCTATAAAGGGTTCTCTCCAATCGGGCTCGTCTTGGATGATCGAAGCTTCTTCCGCAGGACTGCTCTTCTGTTCCGCGCTTTCTTCTTCTCATAGAGAGACTGGGGGTAGAATTTGCCGGCTCCTGACTGTGATCAGAATTTCGTCCATGTCAGGATCAGCCAGCTCCTTGGCCAAGCGAGCGAGTACATCAGCCTTTCCGTTCAACGCTCTAGGGACTCTCGTTAGTTCAATATGAGTAAACCGTTTCATGAGTTCCACCACTCGACCTCTGTACCGAGCTAACTCGGGTTTGTATATCTTATAGTCGCCGCTTACTTGGTTGACGACAAGCTGGGAGTCACCGTAAACCCGTAGCCGAAGGATTTCCATTTCTATGGCAAGCTCCAAACCAGCTATCAGAGCTTCATACTCAGCTTCATTGTTTGTCCGAGGCTCGGTGAGAGCAAAAGAACGCCGTAGGGTTCCCATTGATGGTGTGATGAACACCAATCCTATCCCTGCTTTTATCTCCGGGACGCTTAATTTACTGGAGGTCCTTATTGACGAGGCTCCATCGAAGTAGAGCTCCCAACATGGCTCATCTTCCTCGAGGTGCAGCACTTGTTCATCGGGTAACTCACAATTTAGCGGCGACCCTTCTGGTATGGGATGAGCAGCGAGAAAGTCTGCAAGAGCTTGCCCTTTTACTGCTTTCTGAGGGGTATAAACTATGTCAAACTCAAGTAGCATGACAGCCCATCTTGCCATTCTGCCGGCTAGGCTTGCTTTGGTCATCAAGTGTTTGAGCGGGTCGACCTTGGAGATCAGCATAACCCGATGAGCGAGCAAATAGTGCCTCAGCTTCTTCACAGCAAATATCAGATTCAGGCATTGCTTTTCGATTGGGGAGTAGTTGTGTTCCGCCCCGACTAGAGTTCGACTGAGGTAGTAGAGGGCATTTTCTTTTCCCTCCTCATTATTCTGGGCAAGGAGCGCACCGAGTGACTCGTCCAGCGCGGCAGTGTAGAGAATCAGCGGTTTATTTAGAATGGGAGCGGCCAGCACTGGAGGGTGCAACAAGTACTGTTTGATGCTTTCGAAAGCTGCTTGACATTCGGCATCCCAGATAAAAGGAGCTCCTTTCTTCATGAGCTTTGAGAGGGGCCTGCATCTCCCTGATAAATTTGAGATAAACCTCCGTATATAAGCAAGCTTGCCTTGAAAAGATCTCAGCTGCGTCAGACTCTTCGGAGGGGGCATCTCCATGATGGCCTTTATCTTTGATGGGTCAACTTCGATCCCTCGATGTCGAACTATGAAGCCCAGGAATTTTCCCGATGACACGCCAAAAGCGCACTTTAAAGGATTCATCTTCAGATCGTATTGCCTCAGTCTGGTGAGAACGGTCCTGAGATCTTGGATATGATCGGCCTTGGCTTTAGTCTTGATGACCAGATCATCAACATAGCATTCGACGACTTTATGGATTAGGTCATCAAAGATATTAGTCATTGCCCTCTGATATGTAGCACCCGCGTTCTTCAGTCCGAATGGCATTACCTTGTAGCAATATATCCCGATCGGGGTTCGAAATGCTGTGTGCTTCTCATCCCCAGGCGACATCTTGATCTGATTATATCCAGACGAGCCGTCCATAAAGGTGAACAGTTCATAATTTGAGGTGTCATCGACCATCATTTCCATGACCGGTAGCGGGAAGTCATCTTTAGGACATGCCTTATTGAGGTCCCTGAAATCGACACAGACTCGGATCTGCCCATTTTTCTTCTTCACTGGGACTATGCATGCGATCCAGTCTGCATATTTCTCTTCCCTGATGAAGCCGGCATCGATGAGTTTCTTGGTTTCCTCAATGACCTTTTCTTCCAACTCCCTTCTCATTCTTCGAGGAGCTTGTTTGACTGGCTTAGCATCAGGAGATATAGCCAACTTATGTACGGCCACTTCAGGGGAAAGGCCAGGCATTTCTTTATATGTCCACGCGAAGCAGTCGACGAACTCATGCAGCAGGGCGATTATCTGCGCTTTCATTTCCTCTGACAAGAGCGAGCTGATGTAGGTCGGCCTTGGATTATCGGGCGTTCCTAAGTCAATCTCGGTTAGCTCGTCAAAGGTTGCTTGTCCGCCATCTTCGAGCTCTTGAGGAGCTTCTTCTGGCTCGGCTATCTCGTCGTCATCATTTGACCTTTCGCTGGCCTCACCAACATGGATCATGTAGCACGCTTTGGAATCAGGTTGAATGTAGCCTATGCCCCGTCTATCTGGAATTCGTCCATCGATGAGTGCTCGGACCTGGGGCGGATGCCATAGGCCTTCGTAAAACTTTGCTTCGGACTCCGTTTGATATAACCGGCATCCGCACTTCTTAAAGTATTCCCGCATCTCGGGCGCATAGTATCTGGGATTGAGGACGGCTCTTATGCCTCTCTCATATGGAAGGCACGCAACAGACAAATAGTCCGGGTGCGCAAGGGGGTTTGACCCATAAAACAGGATGCCCTTCTGTCCACTATTCCTCCCGGGAACGTAGAAAGTCTTCAGCTGGTCCACGGTGGAGACTGATAACGCATCGAGCTCTTTGTACATCTGCTCTGGTACCCTTGTCACGGCTAGGGACCCTTCTGCAACTTCGAAGGTCTCTCGTAGTTTCTCTTGTTGCATAGGGGTCCAATCTGCATCGCTGTTGCACGGCAGGTCCTCTTCCTCCGACTCTTCAGTGTCGCTGCCAAGATGAGGGCGGACTTTGTTGCTAGATGGGCCTTCAGTAACAGATTCGTCTGTATCGCTGCCGAAACGAGGACGAGTTTTACGGGAGGACGGGCTTCCAGCGTCGGACTCGTCAGTGTCGCTACCGAAATGCGGGCGCACTTGGGTGTTTTTGCTCTTGAAAGTGACAGCCGGCGCAGATTTGCTTTTGAGTCTTGGGGCCGGTCTATCCTCAGTCAGTTGTGGCTTAGCATTTTGGTGGTTCATAAAGTACCGAGAATCTTCATAGCGGACTTCATGCACACCGAACGGCTGGATGTCTCCGTCAATGCGTCTTTCTTCGCCATTTTTAGTATACTTCATGCATTGATGGAGAGTTGACGGAATGATGCCGTAATCGTGGAGCCACGGCCGCCCCAAGAGAATCTTATAAGACGTGTCTGCGTCAATCACGTATATTTTAGCTTCGGTTTGCAGATCCCCGAATTTGATTGGCAAAGCTATAGACCCCAGAACTTGCTGGCAATTTTGGTTGAAGCCTTGAATGACAATCCTTTCCCTTGACAGGTGTCGGACGTCCATTGACAAATTCTTCAGGGTTCGTAAGTTCATGATGTTCACTGAGGACCCCGGATCAATCAATATACGATTAATTCGATCTCCGTCGCTGTACCCGGTCACGTAAAGCGGCCGATTATGCTCAGCCGTTCCCAGTAGCAAGTCTTCATCCTTAAATGTGACTGCGGCGGCATGCAAAGCGTGCTGGGCTTCTTTCATATTAATTTCCGCAAAGTGAGCCTGATACCGCTCGGGGTTTTGTAGAGCATGGATGAGAACATCTCTAAGCTCTTTAGATAGGACCAAGGCGTCGTAGATGCTCAGGAGAGACGGAAGCTTCCGGAGATGTGCCAAGACATTATAGTCCACCGAGGAAGGACTTATGTTTTCATCAATCGGTTCTCTGCCATCTTCTTCATTAGCGACTTGTTTTTCCTTCCCTTTTGGGGCGTTGCCCTGATTTGGCGGTAGAGCCCTGCCGTTTCTAAGCTGGATTTGATTGGCCGTTGTGGCGAGCTCCTCATCCTCTTTAGGAAAACAGAGCTCATCCTCGGAGTCACTGCCAAGATGGATGGCGTAGCAGGTCACTACTGGGATTTCTTCATTGGAGTCTTCTTCTAACTCCTCCAGAATTTCAGCCGCTTGTACAGGGAAGAACTCATTCAATTGAATCAATGTTCTTTCCTTTTGTTCATATTCTTCAAGGGAATCGATATATTTTTGAATGGTCGATCTCCCTTCAGACTCTTTTTCGCGCCGAGCTGCACTTTTCTTCTTCTTGAGCTTCTTGGATTTTGAGCCTGATGGAGCCGTATTGGCGGCTGGACTGGTAGGCTTCTTCTGTCCTTCCCATTCCATCCTGGGCTCTTTCTGAAGCATCTTTAGCATCTTCTTCGTCTTATTAGATATGTGTGTACTCCACGGAGGCCGCGATGAGTCAGTTTCGTTTGTCAGGGCAGCAGATTCAGCTGTCTGCTCCCAGAAGGCTTCAACTTCTGTCTGTATAAAGTTGGCAGTTGCAACTTGATTGTTCACCAACACGCTTTTGGACAGCTCGATCTCTCCAGCCTTGTACTGCTTCTCGACCCAGTCTTTGAAGATATAGCAATCCTCGATCGCATGGCTCACTACTCGGTAGTACGGGCAATACAGAGGATTGTCGGTCATTTTTGCTTCTTGGGGTCTTTTCGACTCCGGCAATTGTAGGCCGTTGTTCAAGGCATCTTTAAATATCTTGCGGACCTTGTCCCTTCTGAAAGAGTAAACCTTGTTCTTTTTCTCCTCTAGGGTGGGGCCATCTCTTCCCAGCATTGGCTTTCGAGACCGGTTAGTTTTGGATTCGGACGCCCTTCGCTTTTCTTCATTGTCGGACGCATTGAAGACATTAGTACTACTGGAACTCCCGCTTCTACGGTTGTCGTCCCGCTTGCTTTTCCAAGTTTTGTCTTTCTGAGGATCCGACGGGGACTCCTGCTTCGAGCGTTCCAGCATTTGGACTTTCTTGGTTAGCTCCTGAAATGTCTTAAGGCCCGCTGTACACAAGAATGGGACCATCCAATTGCTGAGGTTCCCAATAAGAAGGCTGACGGACTGGTCCTGCTCCAGCGGCGGTTCGCACTTGACTGTGAGATTACGCCATCGAGCGATAAAGTCGGTGTTTCTTTCATTCTTCCCCGGCTTAGTCCTCACAAGGTCGGCAATGGAGATTTTATCACTGACACTCATGAACCTTTGCCGGAACAGGGACTCCATTTGGGCAAAAGTAACGACGGACCCGTCCGGTATACTCGCATACCAGTCAAAGGCGACGCCGGTCAGGCTGTTGACAAACTGACGAAGAAGGAGCGCGTCATTGCCCCCTGTATTTCCGCACGATGCTTTGAAGTGGGCGACGTGCTGATTTGCATTCCCCGTTCCATCAAATCTTCCGAACTTAGGAATGACGTAGCCGCTTGGGAACTCAATCAGATCGTACTGCGCGGGGTATGGCCGCCCACTACTGCCGATTTCTTTCTGAGCTTCAGCTTCGGCCACCAATGTTTTAACCTTGCTGGTGACCAAATCCATTATCCGATCCTGTGTTAGCGGGATAGTGCTATCTGGGGCCAAGGCGTCCCCAGAAGCGGAGTGTGGCCGGCTTTCATGTGGCTCGACCAGTCTTAGACCCGAAGGAACAGGCATTGGCTGCCTCGGATTGTCATCACCCGGCTGATTAGTAGCGGCTTGTGCTTGATTGGGAGGCGCTCGAGCAATTTGAGCCGTAAGCTGCATCACCACATTCGTTAAGTCGTCAATCTTCGAATAGAGCTTGGCCATCTCTTTATCTTTGCTCCTGAGCTGTTTTCGAAGATCTTGAAGCAGCTCTTGCTCCGCAGTCCTGGGGCGGAAAGTCGTCTCTTCCTCGCTGTCCGAGCTTGACTCTGCATGGACCGAGGGGTCTTTCTGCCTATCATCCTCATCGAGAGGGTTTTCTTCATCCAGCGGGGGCGGCTGTTCTTGGGCGGCTGCAACCACATTCAGGCTAGATTGGGCTTGGGATGTGGTGGCCCCGTCCTTGCTTTTGCTGCGAAGGTTGTCGCTAGGGCGCCCGCCCGCCATATAGACCGTATGGATGGTATATCCGGACGTCTTTCTATCATTGGCAGCTGATTTCATGGGTCGCTGTCTTGACCCCCTTGTTTCGGTAGCTGGTAGTCGATTGAAGGCGGCTGGCCTAACCAGGTTCTTAAATGGTGCTGGCACATCTTTTCTGGGTTTGCCCCGCTGCTTTCGTGCGGCACAGAGCGCTTGATAGACTCTTGAAGAGATAGTGTCGTACTTTTTCTGTTGGGGCGGGGACACGTCTCTTTGTGGCACTGTTCGGACCGCTGTCTTCTTGATTCTGGCGGTCATGGCGTTTTTCTGAACCCACTTCAGAGGCTCGAAGGAATTGCTGATTCTTACGTCCGACTCAGCCGTCGTCGCGGGGAAACCCTGCACTTGGAACTTCACATGATTCCATTTGGCCGAATCCTTGGCCCTTTTGTTGGCTCGATACCTGAGCCGCTTCTGCCTTAACTTTTCTATTCTAAGCACCTGGAAGACTTCGGCTCTTTGGGAAGACGCCGCAGACCGGGCGACGTAGGGCTTTGGAGATACGCTCGATTGTGCGTTTGTTGGAGTCATCGCTTGAGCTCGTCCGCGACATTTGTTGTTGCCCTTCGCACCGGAAGTCTTGCCCCGAGCTAGAGCGTCAGGGAATCGTTCAGACACCATCTTAAGTTTCGGTTGTGGTGCCTTAGAAATCACAACATTCGGCCTCTTGCCCCTTGGGACCGGCTTGACCACCTGTTCCGCCGGGATTCCGCCAGATGAGCGCTTCCAGCAGGGTAGATGATGACGGAGCCAAACTGGCGGGGCGGTTCCTCCCACTGTCGACTGAGGCTTGCAGGGAGAACCACACGAGCGTTGATCTTGACCACGTATGGAATCGGGGTCACGTTGGAAGCTGAATTCATCTGGGGAGACATTGTCGTCGAAGGTTGATTGCTTGAAAATCTGCATAAAAAAGCACTATTTTTAGTATAAATACAGGTATGTATATCGATTGAGTTCGCATGAACTTTTAACCCGAAATATGGGAGGAGAGATTGGTCCCACCGGGCGTGCCAGAGTCTGTAGGGTGTTTTTCGTCACCCCATTGAGATGGGAATACGCGCACGCTTGTCAGGCGTACTACAGATTCCCCCTGCCTAGGGTAGGCCGGGGTTTAATGATTGTGGGGATCCGAATCTCCGGCAGCCGCGGACTAAGCTGCCGTTAATTACCCCTCGCCTTTGGGGCGAGGGAACCTCCGATTAACGGGTTAAACTGGTCATGCGAACTCAATGTGCGGTGTACGTGTGTTCTGTTCTGAAAGGGGGGTTTTGGATATATCGGGAGCCACGCAGAGTTTTTACGGGGGTCCCGCTACCCGGATAGCGGGCTGGGGGTCAAGGGGGCTAGCAGCCCCCTTGCGGGGTTTGGGGCAGCGCCCCGGGCCGAAATTTTTTTTGAGGGGGAGAGTGTGGCGGAGTATGTGTATGTGTACATTTGTATACATATGTATATATATACATGTATATATAAATAAAGGGGAAAAGGGCATCCAAAGGATGCGTGGGGCAGCACCTTGGGCGCTGTGCGCTTAGGTGCTGTGCGCTCAGGCGCGCGCCACGTGTCGGCACGCGGGCGCTTTGCGCACGTGCGCAAGCGCGCAGGTGCGCAAGCGCGCGCGCCACGTGTCGGCACGCGGGCGCTTTGCGCACGTGCGCAAGCGCGCAGGTGCGCAAGCGCGCGCGCGCGCCACGTGTCGGCACGCGGGCGCTTTGCGCACTTGCGCTGCGCGCTGCTAAAACAAATTTCTCAGAAGAGAAATCAGAGAGGAGTTGGACTCCCGAGTGTGTTTTTTTTTTTTTTGGGTTTAGTGAACGATGTTCTTCTTCCTCCTGTTGCTTGCTGGATCTTGAAGATCAAGAGATGTGAAATCTCAAAATCTCTTCTTTTTCAGATCTAATGATAGATCCAAGTTTCCCTTTGTGGGTTTTGTGGTGAAAAACTAATTTGTTTTGAAAAAGGAAGAGTAAAACTCTTGATTTAATTCAAGAGAAAGAAGAAGGTTTTGGAACCTTGAAGATGGAAGAAAGAGCTCAGCTCTGAGACTTTTTTGTTTGGAGAGAGAGAAAGTTGTTGAGATATTTCATTATCTTTGCCTTTATAGGCCATACATTTTACCCATAGCCCCTTGGGCTTCACAAAATGGCATTTTGCCTATCCCATGGCTCATGTGCCATTTCTTTTTGCACATAAGCCATGGGCTTTACAAAAATTTGGCTTTATGCCTATTTTTCTTACATTTATCCGAAAATAAAATAAAAGAAAATGCAACAAAATTATTTATTACAAAAATTTTATCTTGGCGTGGGGGAGGCCGGCCGCTTCATGTTCGGGCTCGACCCGGGCATGGGCCCACTGGATCTGGGCTTGGGCCCACTTGGCTTGGGGTTGACTTTGATTTTGACTTGGTCAACCGGGGTGTAAATTTTTACCCCAACAAGTACCTGGCCTTAGTGCAAGTGGGAGATTGTTAGTGTATATGCCCTAGAGGCCATTACTGTATCATACTAGTTTGTATATTACTTGATGGAAGCTTGGGATATTCACAGTTGTATATACAATCTTGCTCGAAATGGTAGTATGCTACTTGGTTTGTCTCTGCTTTAATATTGTAACATTTTAAAAATAATTAAATAAATAATTAAATGAATAAAAGTGTTTAAGTGAATTTTAGGATTTTCGGTAAAGTAAAATGTATTTTTCGTAAAACCAAACCGTGATTGTTTTTCACTATAAATTTAAAAATATCTATTTTAATTATGAAATTACTAGTAAATAGTGTTTATTTAGCCACTTATAAATTTTTGGTTTAATAAAATATTTTTCCTAAATTAATTATTTTAAATATTAACATAAGCTTTATTTTTACACTAAATTAGTGTAAATTACAAATTTAAATGGTTTTAATTTGTAAAAATGAACCATGGCATATTAGAATTTAGTGTGTATCATGCAAAATTTATTTGCAAATTTTTCCTTGTTTCTAGATCTTTCTTGAGTTATTTTAGAAAAGAATTAAAAGAAAATGAATAAAGCATGAAAAGACATTAAGATGATGACATTTTGGAGAAGTTTCTACACCATTTCTCATGTGTTTCTCCCTCTTCCCCTTATTGTGGCCGGCCTCCCCATCACCATGGCTGCCTCCCCCCCCCCATTTTCCACCTCATTTTTATTCAAAAATCATCAAAAATACTACAAAAATCCAATTTAAATTCCACAAAAACCTAATTATTTCATACCCTTTATTCTCTACTCTTCTCTACATGGATTTTGGAGTGGGAAAGCATGTATTTTTTAGGCTCATTTTCAAGTTTGGACATGAGGTTGTGGAGGTATAAATCCTTCTCTTTTGTTTTATTTCTATTAGATATTTCTTTTAAAGCATAATTAGATTAATTAGATTAATTCTTGTTGCAAATTCTAAAATTCAAGTTAGGGTTTGAAAATTCAAGAGGTGGTTTTTGTTAATTAATTAGGGTTATAATAGCTAGTTTAACATCTTTTAGAGTGGAAAATTCTTGCATGGTGGTGGTATAATAAATTGTTGATCGAAATTGTTTAATTTAAACTATTTAGCTAACTAGATTTTTTCTAAAATGTGTTGTGGGTAAAATAAAATTCTTATTAAGGGTGTTATCATTAGATGGTAATTTTAGTGAGAATATTAGCATATTAATTGAATGAAAAACCTAGTTTGATCACTAGATTATTTTGATAATTGGAAAAATAGTAATAAAATGCTATTATTTTGTAAACTAGATTTTAGGAATTTCTAAATAAATGTGATTAAAAATATAATTATAGTTTCATTACATCATTATCATCATAAATTGGGGTTTAAGTGATTAATTTATGTAAAATCATGTTTTGAGGTGGAATTGTGGTATTTTGCTTGGAAAATGTTAAAATTGTTAAAAGTTGCAAACTAGAAATTTCAAATAAATGAAAAATTGTGTAATAAAAATATAGTAATGGTTTGTATAGTCTAGTAATGCTATTTAATGAGTTTTATGACCATTGGTTTCATTTAAAGGTCAACTTTCGATGAAAAACGGTAAATTGGTATTTTCGGGTTTTTCGAAAACGGACGATTTGATCGATTTTAGTGTTTCGATGAATTTGATCATGTTTTACAATATAAGTAATGTGTTTTAAAACTACAAGTTGTTTGATGATGTTATCTCGATCCATCGGAGTTTGTACGCCGATATCGAGCGGTATTTGGTTCTTTTGCGTGGACGGGACATAGGTTTTAACCTGTGCTTGCTCTTCGTATCGTTTGACTTTTGTATGTGATTCGGTTTACGATGCTATTTATATGTTTGCGTCTAGGTACCCTCACGTGGACTGCGGGTGATGAAGAGGAGGATGGCGACACTGTCTTCGGCAGACATGGACCAGGTGAGTAGATGCATATCTACGGGGGGAAGTCGGGTGGATGGCATTTAGCATCCCCGCAACGTAGAATAGGAATAGTACTTATTGACATTAGGAAACCAGACGTGACCCTAGTAGGACCCTAGTATTGACCCTAGGCTGGACTAGACTGATTTAGGAAAACTATATCAGAGGATGAGTACCTTGGAAGAGGTTCGTAGGTTTCAGATAGAAACACACCAGCGCACACACTGAAAATCGACATGGGGTACGTGTATGTGTATATATATAGAACTAGGTATAGGTATATACATATATATACAACACATATAGGTGATTCAGTGATGTGATATGATATCCGAGGTATGATGAAATAGTATAACTGGGCTTGATGCCGTGATTTTTGACTATACAGTCGTAATAAAGTGTTAGCGGATCATTAGGGAATGAGATAATGAACTTGAATATATAAATTACAAAGAGTGGTGGTGATATTGATGTACATGGGACGCTAGAATAGTACTCGGACTGTAACTTGTGACTGATTACGATATGATATATGTATAACTTGATTTCGACATTATATTGGTGTGACCTGATGCCGATATCATATGAGTATGACTTAATCACAATATGATACATACGACATTATACGAATGAGGAGACACCTAGGAGATACTTGACCGTACCTCGACATTGGGATGCCGTACGATGGATTTTACCGTACGAGGCTTAGATTTGATGATTGATCCGCACTCTTGATTCAAGGAAGCCGTACTACGTACGTGACGCTGTTGAGGCGGGATCGCCGACTATTAGAGATATTGATTCAGACCTTAGGTAGACTCTTATTTTTATTGACTAGTTCTTAGGTTTAGTTTTCCTTAGGAGGTTAGATGGACACTAGGTTAGGTTCGAGTCATATAGTGGTAGTAGTATTAGTATATTAAATGAGTAGGTAATATACATTCGTCTTTACTTTCACACTGTAATCATAATGTTGCATGTTCATACATATGTTGCTATAAATAGTATAAACCTTACCTGTTAGGACACCAGCACCATTACCGATGATGCGCATATTCCACGCACACTTATTTGCCGGCTCACACACATCATCATCGGTAATTGCTATGTCACGTACACTTTAGATCATATTATCTTTTATTGATAGAATCAGTTAACAACTAAACCGATGTAGTATTGTGATCACTCTCTGATGTTAAGTATAAGACATGACAATCATTACTTAGACATTCATGCATTCATATTTTCGTGTTATCATGCAGTATTATGGGCATATGCCGACACTTATCATATAGTACTCATGATTTTGAGATTTGGATTTCTATGAGATTTCTGGATTTTTGGGGAAAACCGCAAAAATATATAAAAACTTCTCTCTCTCTCCTCTTCTCTTTTTTTTTAAAATAAGATGCGGTTTTCTCGTGATGTATGTGTCGTCCACCATGAGTATTTCATGTTTTCTGATGGATTTCGAGACCCGATTCGAGGAGTGGATGAACCGTCTGGGTACATGGTGGGCCCGGTATGGTACCCCAGGGCAAGAAGATCGAGTTGTAGACGATGAGCCTGGCAGGGGAAGGCTACCTACCGGTGATGTCTGGCGCGGCGGATATCCGGAGGATACCGACCGTTGTCGTGGGATTTGATGATATGGGCCGATCCGGACTGACGGAGCCCGACATATTGATACTTGAGGTTACATGTGTTGTGTCGATGCTTGACACGGATTTCCATGGATTTCATTGTTGAGATTTCAGATGCTTATACACACTTTACTATGATAACGGCTAAAGGTTCTCATACATATATATCTGGATTTCAGGATTTATGACTTTACATTCATGGTGCATGCATTTCATTTCATATGACTTAGTACTATATGAGGCACTGACACGACACGGAGTATTTGCACTTACACGTAGTATTACCCTGCTATTACTAGATGTTTGGGATATAGTAGTGTATTATTATGACCTAGGATAGCGTTGTGCATTCGATTTCTTTTCGTAGATGTCTTCTACTCACGAGTTGGCAACTCACCCCCGTTGTGCCAAATTCTTTACAGGTTCGATGTACAGGTTTCCCGTGGCAGCTTGTTGGCACATCTTTTCTTCAGGGCGATTGGCACGGTAGGTTGGTTCACTTGTATCCGAACCACCATTGTACTTTTATTCATTCATTTGTATCTAGTAAGCTCCATCAACCATATTTGTATTACTTGATAAGTTATTGGACCAGTCTTTTACTTCGACCTTAGAGTCGCGCCTGTATTATTCTGATCTGGTGGTTTTGCTTTCTTTTGAGTTTTGAGCCTCGCCCTCTGGCGTTGTATATTATTGTGCTTGTTGTGGTTGTTTCCGCCTGTTGGCGTTGATGCTAGCACCCGTTTGGGGATGCTTTTTATTGTTTATTCATATTATACTTGTTGTACCCGTTTGGGGGCCAGTTTTTACAGAGGAGACTCTGCCGAAATTTTTGGTAAAATTTGCTGATGTTTTTTTTTACTTGTTTTCTTTTCTTTTCTTCTTTTTCTTCTTTTATGGTTTAGATCTCTGGGCTTCGGCTTACTTAGGTCACGTGGCGCCTCTAGACGCTTCGTAATCTAAGTGCCGGTCACGTTCCGTACTTTCGGGTCGTGACAAAGTTGGTATCAGAGCGCTAGGTTTAACCTTGTATAAGTCTAGGTGACCCTTGGTTGATGGAGTAGGCGAGTTAGGTAGAGTAACATACCGTGGGTATGGTCCGCGGCATACTTACGATACGCTACTCTGCTTAAGGAGCCCTAGGATTTACATTGTTTGCACCGTATTTTATTCGTTCCTTTAATCTATCTTCGTCAATGTCGGATGGTGGTTTCTGTTACCACGGGCAGAGGGAGATACGGCTCGAATGCAGTAACCATTAGAGTATTGGTTATTCTTGAGGACTGAAGCATTGCTCAGCGTGCGGACGAAGGGTATTCACATGCCGTCCGGATGAAGTTAAAGGGTTCGAACGATTATCAGAAAACCATTTCCTAAGTTTAAAGTATTCGGAAGAACATGCAGGTATTTCGATGGACCCTCTAGAAGAATGAAATCCTAACTCGACATAATGACCACGAGAACGCCCTTGAACCTCAGGGTTTACGGCAGTTCCGCTGTGCCATTAGTGAGGCTTGGGTTTGCCCTTCTACAGCTGGATCATCGATGCTGGGGTATGTACCGGATATTTTTAAACTGTACTTGAGTGTTGAGCTCTCGGGGAATTATGGGATTTTGATGGATCGATCGAGAAGTTTAATGTAGTCCGGATATCAAGTGAAGGGATCGACTATGTGGGAGACTCTAGACATGAGTATTGCCGTTGGTAGCGCAGTCAGCACACCTATGAAAGAACGAGTTCGAAGCGGTCGACATCAGAGGAAAGAGGCGCACATTGACGATAGTATTTACGATTGTGATTTAGTGATTTGAATTTCCTATTTTCGTTGATTGGATTTTTGTATTTTGAGGACTTGTTCTACGATTGGTATTTCCTGTGTGTACCTTCATTCTATCTATGTTTCTTATGTCAGTTGTATTGATGTGGTTTAGTACGCACCCAGTACACTTGATTTGGTTTTATATATTTTTTTGAGATTTTTGATTTGATTTCGTGCATAGGGGTTACACGTGATTTTGACATATGATTCGACCTAATTTTCATGCATTTTTGTGCTGTGATTTCGATTTTTGATATTCAATGTATGTTTTCGTGCTCCATGTGCACCTGATTAGGATTCTTGCGCATACTTGGCGCACTTGATGCGATTTTGTGCACACCAGATGCACTAAATCGGGGTTTTGTGCAGATTAGATGCACCTGATAGTGAGTCGTGCACGCCCGTTGCACTTGACAGATATTTTTGGTGCACACCTGTTGCACTTAGTTTTGTTTTGTGGGTATTCATGGTTTCTGCATTTGGTTTCGATTTCAGTGTGCACCGGACGCACATGACATTTTATTGATGTGATTGGGATTGATTTTAGTTTGAGCAGTATGTTTTCATGATCATTATTATTTGAGTTAGTAACCAGGCGGGACGTGTATGTTAAATAAAAGATATATATGTAGCTATATTTTAAAAAAAATTAAGTGTCCGCTACTTAGACCGTGACACGTGCATTGCACGGCGATTTTCAAGAAGGGGTTTTTGTATGCTGCTTTATTATGATGATTCGGCGATTTTACTTGGATGCGAACTATATATAAGTTATAGATTGATGTATATTATGATGGTTTTCACATTGGGTTATGATATTTCATTATCGCCATAACTCCGATGATTGCGTCATGCTTGACGGAGTTGATTTTCGTTATGTATTAATGATTTCGGAGCCCCGACGATTTGAGTATTTTGCTAAATGTTTTAGTATTTGGAAGGGGAGTGTTAATTTAAATTCGGGGACCGAATTTCTTAAAGGGGGGAAGATTGTAACATTTTAAAAATAATTAAATAAATAATTAAATGAATAAAAGTGTTTAAGTGAATTTTAGGATTTTCGGTAAAGTAAAATGTATTTTTCGTAAAACCAAACCGTGATTGTTTTTCACTATAAATTTAAAAATATCTATTTTAATTATGAAATTACTAGTAAATAGTGTTTATTTAGCCACTTATAAATTTTTGGTTTAATAAAATATTTTTCCTAAATTAATTATTTTAAATATTAACATAAGCTTTATTTTTACACTAAATTAGTGTAAATTACAAATTTAAATGGTTTTAATTTATAAAAATGAACCATGGCATATTAGAATTTAGTGTGTATCATGCAAAATTTATTTGCAAATTTTTCCTTGTTTCTAGATCTTTCTTGAGTTATTTTAGAAAAGAATTAAAAGAAAATGAATAAAGCATGAAAAGACATTAAGATGATGACATTTTGGAGAAGTTTCTACACCATTTCTCATGTGTTTCTCCCTCTTCCCCTTATTGTGGCCGGCCTCCCCATCACCATGGCTGCCCCCCCATTTTCCACCTCATTTTTATTCAAAAATCATCAAAAATACTACAAAAATCCAATTTAAATTCCACAAAAACCTAATTATTTCATACCATTTATTCTCTACTCTTCTCTACATGGATTTTGGAGTGGGAAAGCATGTATTTTTTAGGCTCATTTTCAAGTTTGGACATGAGGTTGTGGAGGTATAAATCCTTCTCTTTTGTTTTATTTCTATTAGATATTTCTTTTAAAGCATAATTAGATTAATTAGATTAATTCTTGTTGCAAATTCTAAAATTCAAGTTAGGGTTTGAAAATTCAAGAGGTGGTTTTTGTTAATTAATTAGGGTTATAATAGCTAGTTTAACATCTTTTAGAGTGGAAAATTCTTGCATGGTGGTGGTATAATAAATTGTTGATCGAAATTGTTTAATTTAAACTATTTAGCTAACTAGATTTTTTCTAAAATGTGTTGTGGGTAAAATAAAATTCTTATTAAGGGTGTTATCATTAGATGGTAATTTTAGTGAGAATATTAGCATATTAATTGAATGAAAAACCTAGTTTGATCACTAGATTATTTTGATAATTGGAAAAATAGTAATAAAATGCTATTATTTTGTAAACTAGATTTTAGGAATTTCTAAATAAATATGATTAAAAATATAATTATAGTTTCATTACATCATTATCATCATAAATTGGGGTTTAAGTGATTAATTTATGCAAAATCATGTTTTGAGGTGGAATTGTGGTATTTTGCTTGGAAAATGTTAAAATTGTTAAAAGTTGCAAACTAGAAATTTCAAATAAATGCAAAATTGTGTAATAAAAATATAGTAATGGTTTGTATAGTCTAGTAATGCTATTTAATGAGTTTTATGACCATTGGTTTCATTTAAAGGTCAAGTTTCGATGAAAAACGGTAAATTGGCATTTTCGGGTTTTTCGAAAACGGACGATTTGATCGATTTTAGTGTTTCGATGAATTTGATCATGTTTTACAATATAAGTAATGTGTTTTAAAACTACAAGTTGTTTGATGATGTTATCTCGATTCATCGGAGTTTGTACGCCGATATCGAGCGGTATTTGGTTCTTTTGCGTGGACGGGACATAGGTTTTAACCTGTGCTTGCTCTTCGTATCGTTTGACTTTTGTATGTGATTCGGTTTACGATGCTATTTATATGTTTGCGTCTAGGTACCCTCACGTGGACCGCGGGCGATGAAGAGGAGGATGGCGACACTGTCTTCGGCAGACATGGACCAGGTGAGTAGATGCATATCTACAGGGGGAAGTCGGGTGGATGGCGTTTAGCACCCCCGCAACGTAGAATAGGAATAGTAATTATTGACATTAGGAAACCAGATGTGACCCTAGTAGGACCCTAGTATTGACCCTAGGCTGGACTAGACCGATTTAGGAAAACTATATCAGAGGATGAGTACCTTGGAAGAGGTTCGTAGGTTTCAGATAGAAACACACCAGCGCACACACTGAAAATCGACATGGGGTACGTGTATGTGTATATATATAGAACTAGGTATAGGCATATACATATATATACAACACATATAGGTGATTCAGTGATGTGATATGATATCCGAGGTATGATGAAATAGTATAACTGGGCTTGATGCCGTGATTTTTGACTATATAGTCGTAATAAAGTGTTAGCGGATCATTAGGGAATGAGAGAATGAACTTGAATATATAAATTACAAAGAGTGGTGGTGATATTGATGTACATGGGACGCTAGAATACTACTCGGACTGTAACTTGTGACTGATTACGATATGATATATGTATAACTTGATTTCGCCATTATATTGGTGTGACCTGATGCCGATATCATATGAGTATGACTTAATCACAATATGATACATACGACATTATACGAATGAGGAGACACCTAGGAGATACTTGACGGTACCCCGACATTGGGATGCCGTACGATGGATTTTACCGTACGAGGCTTAGATTTGATGATTGATCCGCACTCTTGATTCAAGGAAGCCGTACTATGTACGTGACGCTGTTGAGGCGGGATCGCCGACTATTAGAGATATTGATTCAGACCTTAGGTAGACTCTTATTTCTATTGACTAGTTCTTAGGTTTAGTTTTCCTTAGGAGGTTAGATGGACACTAGGTTAGGTTCGAGTCATATAGTGGTAGTAGTATTAGTATATTAAATGAGTAGGTAATATACATTCGTCTTTACTTTCACACTGTAATCATAATGTTGCATGTTCATACATATGTTGCTATAAATAGTATAAACCTTACCTGTTAGGACACCAGCACCATTACCGATGATGCGCATATTCCACGCACACTTATTTGCCGGCTCACACACATCATCATCGGTAATTGCTATGTCACGTACACTTTAGATCATATTATCTTTTATTGATAGAATCAGTTAACAACTAAACCGATGTAGTATTGTGATCACTCTCTGATGTTAAGTATAAGACATGACAATCATTACTTAGACATTCATGCATTCATATTTTCGTGTTATCATGCAGTATTATGGGCATATGCCGACACTTATCATATAGTACTCATGATTTTGAGATTTGGATTTCTATGAGATTTCTGGATTTTTGGGGAAAACCGCAAAAATATATAAAAACTTCTCTCTCTCTCCTCTTCTCTTTTTTTTTAAAATAAGATGCGGTTTTCTCGTGATGTATGTGTCGTCCACCATGAGTATTTCATGTTTTCTGATGGATTTCGAGACCCGATTCGAGGAGTGGATAAACCGTCTCGGGTACATGGTGGGCCCGGAATGGTACCCCGGGGCAAGAAGATCGAGTTGTAGACGATGAGCCTGGCAGGGGAAGGCTACCTACCGGTGATGTCTGGCGCGGCGGATATCCGGAGGATACCGACCGTTGTCGTGGGATTTGATGATATGGGCCGATCCGGACTGACGGAGCCCGACATATTGATACTTGAGGTTACATGTGTTGTGTCGATGCTTGACACGGATTTCCATGGATTTCATTGTTGAGATTTCAGATGCTTATACACACTTTACTATGATAACGGCTAAAGGTTCTCATACATATATATCTGGATTTCAGGATTTGTGACTTTACATTCATGGTGCATGCATTTCATTTCATATGACTTAGTACTATATGAGGCACTGACACGACACGGAGTATTTGCACTTACACGTAGTATTACCCTGCTATTACTAGATGTTTGGGATATAGTAGTGTATTATTATGACCTAGGATAGCGTCGTGCATTCGATTTCTTTTCGTAGATGTCTTCTACTCACGAGTTGGCAACTCACCCCCGTTGTGCCAAATTCTTTACAGGTTCGATGTACAGGTTTCCCGTGGCAGCTTGTTGGCATATCTTTTCTTCAGGACGATTGGCACGGTAGGTTGGTTCACTTGTATCCGAACCACCATTGTACTTTTATTCATTCATTTGTATTTAGTAAGCTCCATCAACCATATTTGTATTACTTGATAAGTTATTGGACCAGTCTTTTACTTCGACCTTAGAGTCGCGCCTGTATTATTCTGATCTGGTGGTTTTGCTTTCTTTTGAGTTTTGAGCCTCGCCCTCTGGCGTTGTATATTATTGTGCTTGTTGTGGTTGTTTCCGCCTGTTGGCGTTGATGCTAGCACCCGTTTGGGGATGCTTTTTATTGTTTATTCATATTATACTTGTTGTACCCGTTTGGGGGCCAGTTTTTACAGAGGAGACTCTGCCGAAATTTTTGGTAAAATTTGCTGATGTTTTTTTTTACTTGTTTTCTTTTCTTTTCTTCTTTTTCTTCTTTTATGGTTTAGATCTCTGGGCTTCGGCTTACTTAGGTCACGTGGCGCCTCTAGACGCTTCGTAATCTAAGTGCCGGTCACGTTCCGTACTTTCGGGTCGTGACAAATATGTGCATGTGTTTCTTTTAGCATATCGCTGATATACATATTAGTGGAGCCCTTAGGATCTTTGCTTGATTACCAGTGTTGTGATGGCGCTCACACTCGTGGGAGCTGGGTGATCTATAAGCACATCCTTATACAGGTCCCTAGTCGTTGGACTATCGAGACAGGGCATCGATACTCCGGAGTAGACTAGCGAATGCGCTTCTCATCCCAGTGTGGGAGACGGTCTGTCCCACAGCCGTCAGTACGTCGAACTTGAGATAGTATGCGGGTGCTCGTTAGGTTACGAGTACACTGGACAGGACTCGTCGGGAACTGTTGGTTGGTATTATACCTATCGTCAGTTATCAGTTCCCAGGTGACATGAGTACAGCTTAGTCCGCTGACTTGACATTGTCACTTCTACTCGAGTGTGTTCCCACTGCACTTTGATTACTACCCTACCACGGCTCAAAGGAGTCGTGCAAACAGGTAGTTTTTGGGTGCAGTCCCGAAGCACTTGGAGGCAGTGACGGTTAGACAGGATTCGTCTCTCCCGGTATTGGGGGTTGACATCGCGCTGTGTCCAGGAGAGCCATTACACAAGTAGTCCCTGGCCAGGGCAAGCGAGATATACTGGTAGGTTTTCAGTGTTATCTCAGGGTGTTCTGGGCTACACTCCGACATGACTTGTACCGCTATTAGGGGACTGACGTTCACCGCCCCCCTAGGCCCGCCATGCGATGTATCAGACGAACAGACCGGACTGTACGGAGACTGTCACATACAGGCTCAGTAGGAGTTCAGATGGGGGTCACCTCGTCAGTCTTCTTATCGACATCTACCTGGGGACTGTTACGTACAGCTAGTGCCGCTTGCGGTCTGTGGTTAAATCCACTACCAGCATAGTGTCGAGTCTTTAGAGTCCCACACAGAGAGCTATTCGCCTTTAGGCAAAATGAGTAGAGGTCGCATGGTTTTGCGACAGGGTTCGTTCACATCCGCGCACTTGTGCTCGTTTGCTGTCCGGACAGCTTATACTAGCGGGCTTTGGTTTAAGCCGGATCCTAGTATATGATTTGGGATTGGCTTTTTCTCTTTGTATTCCTGTTCCTCGGATCACGAATACAGGTGCGTATGCACAGTTGCTTGAGACAGAGGGAGAGGACTTTGATTAGGGTTAACAACCATTGTCATTTTATTAACCCTAATGCTTATGTGTGTATTATGGTTAATTGATATTAGTTTAATATAATTGTGCATGGTTATGGTTGTTGACCATTTGACCTCCTTGACTTGTTGACCTAGGTTGACACTTTGACCATCATCATTTCATTTGGAAGATGCTCTTTGATCCTTGCAAATTTCATTAAAAATGAAATGATAATGGTCATGTCTTGATTAACCATGACAATTATCTAGCTAATTATCTAATTACAATAATTCACACATATATGAGAGAATGCTTCATATTTTCTCTCATTCTATGATTTACTTTCTCTCTCTTGTTCTTCCTCTCCCTCAAGCTCTCCCCTCTCATGTGTTGAGAAACACTTGAGCTTGAGAAAAACCCCTTCTTGATAATCTCTACTCTCATCTAGGGTTCAAGGATTAGCACTTCTTGCACCCTAGTTACTTCTAGCTTGGAGTTGAAGCCAAAGGTTGAGGCTTTCGGGTGGATCTTTCTTCGACGTGAGAAGACGACAAAGATGACCTCTTTCCACTACTCCAAGGAGCAAGGAGAGAAAGACATAAAGCCCTAGGTATAACCTTTCTAACACTTAGCTAGTTTCTAGTTAGCTTTAGCTTGTTTTTGTTTAGCAAAGATCCTTCTTTGTCTAGTCCATGTTGCCTATAGTTGATAAAAATTTGATTTTTATTCCGTTTTCCGCCTCCCCGTAAGTACCGGGGTGGGCAACATGGACTTACAGATAAGATGTGTCGATATGAGGTCTATAACAGTTCGAGAAACTACAGGTAACACTTACCAGTAAATCTCAGCAACCCTGGCCAGGGATTTCCGGTTATAGCCAATCGAACACAGCGAAAAATCAACTCCCTATACCGGGAGAGACGAATCCCCTCCTATCGCTCATTGCCTCCATGTGATTCGGGACTGTACCCAAAAACCACCGTTTTGCACACCCTCTTGGACGTGGTAAGGTGGAAATCAAAGCATAGTGGGAACCACACAAGACTCTATGACGATCTCGGGTCAACAGACCACTCTGTACCAGTGTCACCAGAGAACTGCCATCTGACGTAAGGTATAATACCATCTGGGAGTTCTCGGCGAGTCCGTCCAGTGTACCCAGTCTCCACTGAGCACCCGTATATAATCTCTGATGTCAAACACCAATGGATATGGGATCATCCATCGCCCATCTGTATGGGTCGAGAAGGTATACGCTAGTTTACTCTGGTATATCGATGCCCTGTCTCGATACACCCATGACTAGGGACCTTGAAGGATGTACTTATGGACTACCATGTCCCCACTAGTATGATCCGCATCATAGTCAAGGTAGTCAAGTACACATCCTAAGGGCTTTACCAACATGTAACAGAGAGACAATCAGTATACACGTTAAGGTAAAGAGCAACCAGATAGCATACTATCATGTCGAGCAAGAAAGTCCTCCCTATATATGTCCAAGCATCCACTACAATATACATCCTATGTATAGTAATGGCCTCTAGGGCATACATATAACTAACAGGTCAGCCGGACGGCTGAGGCCAGAGATACTACGACATGGATATATGAGATTTGAGACAGTTTTAAGGTGTCGTTGCTGGACACGGATTCTTGTTGATTCTATTGGTATTATGCTGATATTTAAAAAGAGTTTCAAAAAAAAAAGAAAGGATGATTCTTATACTTACATGTTAAGATCATGAGTTGATTTATGTGATATACATACCTGCTAGTACATTCATGCGGCATATATACCTACTAGTACATTCATGTTGCATACATACCTGGTAGTACATCCTGCCATATCTGTTTTAAGCTGCTAGGATACTTGTGTGCATGCATGCGATAGCCTTTATAGATGTTATTTATTACTCACGAGTTGGAAACTCACCCCCGTTGTGCCACAACTTTTCTGCAGGTCCGCTCCGTCAGTACTGTAGCGGCAGACACACTAGCTACTTTTGCCCTTTTTTGCCTGGACTCGAGGCTTTTGCTCATAGGTGGGTTGTTATCATTTTGTACCACCTTATATATTCATTGTATCTAGAGTACTCCATCTACTGTATCAGCTGTACCTGTTATTTGGATTATTGTATATTGACCTAGAGACAAGGCTGTGAGACTTGTGGATTTTTATGTTGTATTTAGGTTCGAGCTCACATGAGCCGACATGTTATTTTATTGTGCTCCTTATGCTTATTTATGCACATTGCTGTTTTATATTGCGTGGGAATTGTGACCGCCCTGAGGCGAAGAGCTAGCTCCCGCTTGGGGATGCCGTTTTTCATGTTATTCATTTATACTCCCGTTTTGTACCCATTTGGGGGCCTGTTTTACAAAGGAGACTCTGCCGAAATTTTTTTGAAAAAGGGAAGTTGCTTTTAAACAGCTTGATGTGACTTAATGGATTAAATAGCTTGCATTAAAATTGGTTTTTCCTTCACTCTATTTCTAAATCGGGTTTTTTTTCTGGGCTTTGGCTTACTTATTTACGGACGCCTTGAGACGTTTCGTAACTTAAGTGCCAGTCACGTTCCGTACCCTGCGGGTCGTGACATTTGGTAGAGTTGATTTTATTCTGACTAACAGCAGATTACTACAGAGCTAAGTTTTTCCTAAAATATGATATTTGGTTTCTAAGTTTAACAATTACAGAACTATAATCTACAGAGTTAAGGATTTTACCTACAAATAATTTGTTGGAATAACACCCTCCAAGATGCATACGCTCTTTGTCCTAGCCTGATGGTGAGGAATTCCTAGATTTAGCTCATATCTTCTTCTTTCTCTTGCTCTCCTTTGCTTTGCTTTTGTTTTCTTTTTCTTTCTTTAAATTTTTAGGTTTTTAAAATGCTTCAGATCTGAACACAAGCTATATACGTGAGAAAAAGGAAAGATAAGGTGAAGGAGGAGGTGTCACCAAGCAAGATGTGGGGGTTTCATGCAAGGAGGAGGTGTGGTGTGTAGGTTATGCATGAGAGTAGGAGGTGTCCAAGCTTTATCATCTCTAAATTGAATTATCTTAATAAAATTCTGAACTAAATTTTATCCAACCTCTTTCTACTTACACCCTTAGTAAATTCCCATTTTGCACAATAACTTAAACTTTATATATAACAACCCTTCACAACTTATGTTATTATATAACATCATTTTTATTAAAATGAACCTAAAATTCACATTAAAACCCTTATAATTTATTTATGTTGTATACTAAAATTATACTTTAATTTATTTTACCTACTATTTATGAAAATGTATTATTTGGTTCTAATAACTTTTTGATTTATCATTTTATTATTTAATTTATTTAATTTTATTTATTTCTAAATTTTCAAAATGTTACAATATTCCCCCCTTAAGAAAATGCGGTCCCCGAATTTAAAACTTAACTAGACGTACCCTCAAAAAGATGTGGAAATTTCTTCCGCATCACATCCTCGGTCTCCCAAGTATTCTCCTCGCGATTCGTCCCTCGCCAAAGAATCTTTATAGATGAAAGTATACTTGATCACAGTTTCTTTGCCTGCCAGTCAAAAATAGCCGCTGGCTGCACCGTGTAGGATAAATCCGGTTCAAGTTGTAAGGTCTGATATATATGTGCACTGTGTAGCACACCTTTCATCGGAGATACACGAAGGAACACATGACCTCCCACATCAAACTCGAGTCTACGACGTCGTCGATCTACATAAGGTCTTTGTCTGCATTGGCCGCTCTCATTCTGTCTCGTATCAGCTGAATCTTTTCCGTAGTCTTCTGTACTACCTGTGGTCCCAAAATGCTACTCTTGTTCAGTTCCGTCCAGCAAACTGGCGATCAACATTTCCTCCTATACAAAGCTTCAAAGGGCGCCATCTGGATCGTCTCCTGAAAATTGTTGTCGTACGAAAATTCTATCAAAGGTAGGTGACGATCTCAACTACCACCAAAATCAAGCCTGCAAGCCCGCAGCATATTCTCTAAAGTCTGAATGGTCCGCTCTGACTGACCATCTGTCTGTGGGTGGAAAGCTGTACTATAACTCAATCGTGTACCAAAAGCCCTTTGAAGTTTCTGCCAAAGACTACTAGTAAACTGGGTACCTCTATCTGACACTATGCTCGTCGGAACTCCATACAACCGGACAATCTCGTCGATATAAATCTGAGCATACTGTGGAAACCCATACGTCGTCTTCACCGGATGCAAATGAGCTGCCTTTGTCAATCTATCTATAATCACCCAGATGGAGTCAAGCCCTCTGCTAGTCCTGGGTAGACCTACAACGAAATCCATGGAAATCTGTTCCCATTTCCACTCCGGAATGGGCAAGGGCTGCAACTCTCCTGTCGGCCTCTGGTGCTCGGTCTTGACTTGCTGACAAGTCAAGCATCTCGAAACAAACTCCGCGACATCCCTCTTCATTCTTTCCTACCAATAAACATCCTTCAGTCATGATACATGTTGGTGGAACCAGGATGAATACTGTATGCTGATCGATGGGCCTCCTCTAAGGCCTCATGTCTCAGTCCATCCGAATCTGGCACACACAGACGAGCCCCAAAACTTAATACTCATTAGTTATCTATCACGAACTCCGACTCTCTGCCCTGCCTAAGCTAATCCATAATCTCCAACCTACGAACATCTGCGGCCGTGTCTCTCGAATACGATCTAATAGCTGAGGACGGTGCGAACCTGTGCTAACTGTCCTCCTATCGATGTGAACTCGAACTGTATATGGCTATCACATAAAATTTGTCAGTCTGTAGAAGACTGTCTCTGCATAGTGCACAATTGAGATAAGCTACCTCCAGGCCTTCGACTCAAAGCATGTGCTATAACATTCGCTTTGCCTAGATGATACAGAATCTCACAATCGTAATCCTTCACGAGTTCTATCCATCTATGCTGCCTTAGGTTCAGATCCCGCTGCTGAAAATTATACTTCAAGCTCTTATGATCTGTGAAACTTTGGCACGATTGTTCATACAAGTATTGTTTCCAAATCTTCAGTGCGAAAGCTACATCAACCATCTCCAAATCATGAGTGGGGTAGTTCTGTTCGTGCCTCTTCAACTGGCGAGAAGTATAAGCTACAACCCTACCGTGCTGCATCAACACATAGCCTAAACCCACTCTAGAGGCATCACAATACACAATAAATCCACTTGACCCAGAAGGTAATGATAAGACTGGTGCAGTCGTCAAGCGAGTCTTCAACTACAGGAAACTTTGCTCACACTCCTCCGTCCAAAGAAATGGATCCTCCTTCCTAGTCAGCCCGTATCGGTTACAAAAGTAGTCTTCGGAATGTCATCTTTCCGAACTTTCAACTGGTGGTACCCTGACCGCAAATCCCTCTTTGAGAAGTAGCCATCCCCTCTGCAACTTATTGAACAAGTCATCGATACGAGGTAGTGGATACCTATTTCGCACAGTGACGCGATTCAGCTGTCGGTAGTCAATACACAGTCTTATACTACCGTCCTTCTTCGTTACAAATAAGACAGGAGCTCCCCAAGGCGATTCACTGGAACACACAAGTCCTTTAGTTAACAACTCTTGCAACTGACTTTTGAGTTCCTTCAACTCCATCGGGTCATCCGAAAAATAGGCCTCGTACCCGGAATCAACTCACAACAAAATTCGATATCACGATCGGATGGCAATACTGGTAATTCAGCAGGAATCACATCCGTAACTTAGCGTGCGATCGGAACCTGGTCCAACGGAATCTCAGCGACTACTAATTCTTGAACAATTACTAAAACCCCAATACAACCCTTCTTCAAGAGTCGTTCCGCACAACGAGCGGAAATCATGTTGGTAGGAGTTATATTACAGTCTCCCTGCCCAACAAAGATCGGTTCATCGGGAGAACAAAATCTACCCGCCTTTCCCCGACAATCTACACAAGCATGACAAACGACCAACCAATCCAGGAGAATCAAATCAACTAAAGAATCCCTATCATCAATATGTACTGAACGTGACCTAAATACATGTCAGGCTATAAAAGAATCTCCTATAGGAGTAATCATAACTTGCGGTAACTAACTCTAACACTACGACTCTCTCCCCAGAGAAAGTGAAAAGCGTGAAGATACGTACAAATGCGTAGAATCGGGATCAAATAAAATATGCGCATCTAAGGAACATACTACAAGAGTACCTGTCACTACTGCATTGGATGCCTGGGCATCCCGTGGTGTCAGCGCAAAAACTCATGCTTGGCCCCTGCCACATCCTGTCGTCCTCTACCTCTATTTTCTCGACCTCTCGGGAAGCGTCCTGCATAACCTCGGTCTCGTGGTGCAACCATCTGGCGCATAGTGTTAACTGGGGGAGGAAGTAAATCCATCGACGACGAAAGTGGAGGGGGTAAAGCAGCCTGCGGAACAACAGTTCCTCCTTGGCGTGTACACTGTCTAGCAAGTGCCCTGGAACTCCACAATTATAACATGTAAATGGAGGTCCCTGTCCCACTGGGTGTGAACTAAACATCTGGCCCTGAGTCAATTCTCGATCAAAACTGCGGCCTGGAATGAATCTGTCTCGACCTCCCCGTCCTCTCTAATTACGACCGTCATGACCCCGGCCTCCATGGGCGTTAACCTGGCATGGAACGACAACAGGGGTAGGAGGTAATATGCTCCGAGGAGGTGGTGAAGGTGGTGAAGTCACATGTGAGACCGATGCCTCACCCTGCCGCCTCATGGGACAATCCCTAATACCGTGATACGGACACCCACACCTGAAACATCTTTGCACGGGTTGCTGAACATATGAGTATAAGTTATAGAACTGATCTATGCAGAATCCGCCACGGCCTCTACGAACACGTCTTGGTGCTGAAGTATTATTACGAATTTGCCTTGGTCTCTGAACACCCGTACGTGGAGTAATGGCCGACCTCTGTGCTCGACTAATCTCTAGCAAGGCTCTGATCATTCGGCGCATCTCTTGAACATTTGTCTCCATCCTAGCTATACGATTAATATAGGGTGGATCAATCGGTTCCTGAAAGATAGGCATACTGCCCAAATTTGTCCCCGTTTCAGACGAGCCCGCTCCAATATCATCTCTAACAGCGGTCGTCTGAGTCCCCGTAGACGTTGATGACATTGTGGCTGGTGCAAGAAACGAGAGTTGATAAGGCTTACGAATAGGGATAATCAATATCAGAGTGTCAAAGAAAGAATAGATCAAGGTATACATCCTAAGATTAGTTAAGCTGAGTATTGTAACGTAAATATGCTGCGGAACATACGTACGGTACTGCACTCATCCTAATTCACCTACTCCATCACACCCAAGGTCATCCTACGTAACAAACTCAAGTCGACTTACCTTAACTCATTACTCGATTTCCGTAAGGTTAATCCTAAGCTCTGATACTAACTTGGTCACGACCCAAAGTTGGATGTGACCGGCACTTAGATTGTATAATATCTAAAGATATCTACACAACCAGAGTAAGCCAAAAACCAAGATCAAAACCCTGTTTGCGGAACTTTAGGAAAATTTAGTTTTGTTTAAGTAAAAATCACAAATTTTAAGTATTTAAGATCTTAACAGTAATTTCCTATTTCATTAATAATAAAAGCAGTTATAAAGTGTTTAATTTGGTTGCATCCCTAGTTGGGAGCAACAATATTAACAGTGGAATTCAATACATACTCATAATACGACATCAGTAATAATCTCAGATATAAGTAAAAGAAATATCAGTTCATAAACTAAACGATATCATCTGTCAATTAATATACATATAACCACATATCGTTCTAAGTCATTATACAGGGTCTGATGGAGAAACTCTCGATTCAATATACAATACCAAAAGAGCAGGTTATTACATAGGTAACCCACCTAGCAAAAAGAGCGATAAACTGATAAGTGGATCTATCTGCTGCTATATGTCCACTCGACTCCTGCAAAGAACTGTGGCACAACGGGGGTGAGTTGCCAACTCAGTGAATATAACTAACATATAACGGCTGATAATGTAAATATGCCGATCTAGAACTAATATCAACAATGATGAATATGATGCATATTAACAGGTGGAAGCATAAATTTGTACTACTCAATATATAAATCCAAAACTGAAATCTCATCAATTATTTTCCAAATAAGGTTCATTTTCTTCCCGTGTCCAACATCGACACAAATCTTCAGTGTTTCATCAGGCATCATTCCCGGAACGATCCTGTCAATCAATAACACCGGTCGGAATCACATAGATATCCGCCGTGTTTACCACTGACTCCGGTATCGAGTAGCCTCGTTAGGCTCCCCGCCTAAAGTGCGGCTCCTGCCCCTCGGCCCCGACCGGGTCCACCATGAATCCGGCTATATAGCTACCCCACCCAACTCGGATATACGTACGAAATTCCGCAACCGTATATCTACCCCACCCGGTTCGGAACAAAACCAAATACAAAAATGACATTTCATGGTGGACATGTCACATTAATCATGAAAATCATTGAATTCTTTCGATAGTGTATGAAAACTCAAAGCCATAAATCCATAGTAATCCAATGCATCTTATATCAGAACTACACATACTTGGAGAAAAAATATGATAATGTTTATGAAAAATAACTACCATTCTTGATATTCAAGGTATGATGGGAATCATATTTAGTATAATAAGTACTAAGTGCATATGTGACATGTTAATATCGAAGAGGTGTAGTGTAATATGTAGATATGTGCAGGTGTGGCATAACTCGTCGATAACTGTGCAGTGTTCTAATAATTATTAACATGGCGAAGTATATATATCTATATGAATGCATATGATCAATTTGTTAGTTATATGTATGCCCTAGAGGCCATTACTGTACATACGATGTATATTGTAATGGATGCTTGGACATATATAGGGAGGACTTTCTTGCTCGACATGATAGTATGCTATCTGGTTATACTTTATCTTAACATGTACTCTGATTGTCTCTATGTTACATGTTGATAAAGCCCTTAGGATATGTACTTGACTACTGGGACTATGATGAGATCATACTAGTGGGGCCACGGTAGTCGACGAGTACATCCTATAACTGTTCCTAGTCAAGGGTGTATTGAGACAGGGCATCGATACACCAGAGCAGACTAGCGTATATGCATCTTGACCCATATGATGGGCGATGGATGATCCCATATCCATCGGTGTTTGACATCAAGGATGGTGTACGGGTGCTCAGTAGAGAATGGGTACACTGGACGGACTCGCCGAGAACTCGCAGATGGTATTATACCTCACGTTAGTTGGCAGTTCTCCAGTGACACTGGTACAGTGTAGTCTGTTGACCCGAGATCGTCATAGAGTCTTGTATGATTCCCACTGTGCTTTGATTTCCATCATACCACGTCCAAGAGGGCGTGAAAAAAGGTGGCTTTTGGGTACAGTCCCGAATCGCATGGAGGCAATGAGCGATAGGAGGGGATTCGTCTCTCCCGGTATAGGGAGTTGATGTTGTGCTGTGTTCGATTGGCTATAACTGGAAATCCCTGGCCAGGGTTGCTGAGATTTACTGGTAAGTGTTATCAGTAGTTTCTCGAACTGTTATAGACCTCATATCGACACAACTTATCAAGCTACTGGGGTCTGACGTATACCACCCCTAGGCGAGATATGCGACATATCAGACTAAGAGACCGGACTGTACGAGAGTGTTACTGACTGGATTCACAGGAGAATGTATATGATTGCTTGTTGATCTTTTGAGCGCTCAATACCTGGGTGGCTGTTACGTTTAGCTGACCGCTTGCAGCTTGTGGGTGTTTGATATGATCATCACCTACTGCCGGCGTATTGACGATTCTTTAGAGTCCTACACATAGGTTTCTTGGCTTAGGCAAAACGGAGTAGGAGCACATATGTGATATGTGCAGGACCGAGGATAATGCGATATGAGATACCGTATTATATTCTCGTGATATTTGATATCAGCCGAGTCATCGGATCAAGTGTTGATTCAATGAATCGGTAAATGATATATTAGTCGGTTTTATGCGATATAGCCGGATTGTCGGATCAAGTGTTGATTCGATGATTTAATGTATAATTATATATATGATATATTAAATTACATTAACTATTAGTAGCTCACTAAAAGATTCTTTTTCTCACTCGAGTAATACATTGATATATATGCGATATATGTTAATTGTATTATTTTATTTTGTTTCATAATCTTTTGCTACTATTTATGAAAATGTCTTATTTGGTTCTAATAACTTTTTGATTTATCATTTTCTTATTTAATTTATTTCTAAATTTTCAAAATGTTACAAAACTAAATATTCCAGAAACCACATTTCTACACAAAAGACCACCTCAAGAAAAATGGTGCACTGAAGCCATATAACAACGGCGGAACCGCTGCCAAAACGTGGGTATGGCCGCGGTTCCGCGGCGTTAGTGGAATCATCTTCCCAAATTTCTACATAGGTCTTAAAAAAAGCTTGCCTGATTTTCTGACGTACTCAAAATAATTTTTAGACCACAAAAAAAATTCGACAGAAACTTTAGAATTGGAAATGCGGTTTTGGAAATTTTGTTCGATCGAGCTTTTAAACATGTTAGAACAAGCTAGAAAAGGTTAATGGCGTCGCTCTGATACCATATAAGTCTACGGTAGCGCCTTGGCCGTCAATCCGAGGCCGAATGCGGAACAAAAACTTTTTACTAAACTGGCGCTATCGTAGTCTTTCATCCGGATCGAACCATTAACACTAAACTAGCTATCTACAAAAGGGTTAGAAAGGCTATACCGATCGATCCGTGTCCTTCGGTCTTTAGCCACCATCTTTAGCTCCTCGCGGCATCTCCGATCTCCGGTCTTCTCGTCGGAAGTGTACCACGTCAAGAAGTCTTTTTACGGGCTACTGCTTCAAACCGAAACAACTCGAACATGAAGTTTGCTAGCCGATATGTCAAGGTGATGTAGAGAATGTGTGTGATAACTTTTTCTCAAGCATCTATTGATTCTCAACACATGAGAGTGTATGGATGGAGGTGGAAGATGATGCCATTGGTGGAAGTTATGAGCTAGAGGAAGAAGAAGAAAAAGAGCTTTTCTTTTCTATTGTGTTGAGATGAAAAATGAGAGCACCCCTAATAATCCCAAGAGCTAGCACTACTCATATGGCTGCCCTCTCTCTCTCCACATCTCATTTCAACACAATAATCAATCAACTAACATGACATGGCTACAAAAAAAGTGACCATGAGTCACTAGATTACACATGCCATATTAATTGCTCCTCATGATGATTTCCACTCAAAAATTCCACCAACTAAACATTAACCCAAATGTTTAGTCCAACAAAAAGATACGGAAACATCTAAAGTAAACTCTTGACGGATCACAAGGATACCCCTCACTTGTATATACATACCTGCATCCACATTCCGACTGAATGCAAATGCGATGAGACTAAAGTAATCCAACAAATCTAATACTAGGATCCGGCTTAAACCAAAGCCCACTAGTATGATCCGTCCGATCATTATACGTGCACTAGTGCACGTATATGATTGAACCCTGCCATAAAACCATACGGCCTCTGCAACGTTTCGCCCGAAACTTGGGAAACTATTTGTGGTGGACTCTAAAGACTCGTCAATACGCTGGAAGTGGGTTTAACCACAAGCACGTCAGTGGTACTAGCTGTACATAACAGCTACCCATGTATTGACCAAAAAGGAGGCTGATGAGCGAACTCATCCGGAAACCCTACTGAGCCTGTCAGTGACAATATCCGTACAGTCCGGTCCGTTCGTCTATGAGTATCGCATATCGAGCCTAGGGGCTGGTAAATGTCAGACCCCCAAAAACGGTATAAGTCGTGTCGGAGTGTAGCCCAGAACACCCTGAGATATTACTGGAATACCTACCAGTAAATCTCACTTTCCTTGGCCAAGGATTTCATGTAATGGCTCTCCAGACACAGCGCGATCTCACCCCTAATACCGGGAGAGACGAATCCCCTGCTGATCCGCTCACTGCCTCCATGTGGCTCGGGACTGTACGCAACTAAAACCTGTTTGCACGACTCCTTTGAGCCGTGGTAGGGTAGTAATCAAAGCACAGTAGGAACTCACATGAGACAAATGACAATCTCAGGTCGATAGACTAACCTGTACACATGTCAACAGGGAACTGCTATCTGACGATAGGTATAACACCAACTAGCATGTTCCCGGCGAGTCCGTCCGGTGTACTCATAACCCAATGAGCACCTGTATATGTCTGAGGTGAACCAACTGACACCAATGGCTTGTGAGACGAGCCACCGCCCCTCGTTGGGGTCTCGATCCGTATACACTAGTCTACTCTGGAGTATCGATGCCCTGTCTTGAAACTCCTTCGACCAGGGACCTTTTAAGGATGTGCTTATTGACCCCAGCTCCCATGTATATGATCGCCATTATACTTCTGGCAGTCAAGCAAGAATCCTATGGGCTCTATCAACGTGTAATAGTGACATGTAATGTCACCTAAAGCATGTACATGATGATAAAGACAAACCAGATAGCATACTATCATCTCGAGTAAGACTGTCCTACTGGTATAGGTCCTCCCTCTATCATTGCAATCACGTTCCTGTGATCCAATAATTGACTTTGAGGGTACTATATCCAACAATGAAAACACTTTCGATGAGGATGATAGACAGAAAGACCCCTCGGTCCATGTAGAGTCAAGCTCGGACAACGAGGAAGAGCCAACTTTCCGTCCCAGGACCGCAGAGCCAGAGTTACTTCAAGAGCTTCAAAAACAGCTCAGGAGCAAAGATAAAGAAATAGCCAAGCTTTACTCCAAAATCGATGACCTGACGAATGTTGTGATGCAGCTCACGGCTCAAATTGATTGAGCGCCTTCCAATCAGGCACATGTCTCTACTCATGAGCCGGGTGATGACAACCCGAAGCAACCGATGCATGTCCCTTTGGGTCCATGATTGGGTGAGCCGCACGAATGCCGGCCACATTCCGCTTCTGGGGATACCTTGGCCCCAGATAGCACTATCCCGCTAACACAAGATCGGATAATGGATTTGGCCACTGTCAAGGTTAGAACATTGGTAGCCAAAGCCGAAGCTCAGAAAGAAATCGGCAATAGTGGGCGGCCATATCCCGCACAGTACGATTTGATCGAGTTCCCGAGCGGCTACGTCATTCCTAAGTTTGGAAGATTTGACGGGACGGGAAACGCAAATCACCACGTCGCCCACTTTAAAGCATCGTGCAGAAATACAGGGGGAAATGATGCGCTCCTTCTTCGTCAGTTTATCAACAGCTCGACTGGTGTCGCTTTCGACTGGTACGCAAGCATACCAGACGGGTCTGTCACTACTTTCGCCCTAATGGAGTCTCTGTTTTGGCAAAAATTCATGAGTGTTAGTGACAAAATCTCCATCGCTGACCTCGTGAGAACTAAGACGGGGAAAATGAAAGCAACACGGATTTTATTGCCCGATGGCGCAACCTCACTGTCAAGTGCGAGCCGCCGCTAGAGCAGGACCAGTCCGTTAGCCTTCTCATTGGGAACCTCAGCAATTGGATGGTCCCATTCTTGTGTACAGCAGGCCTCAAGGTGTTTCAGGAGTTAACCAAGAAAGTCCAAATGCTGGAACGCTCGAAGCAAGAGTCTACTCCGGACTCTCAGAGAGACAAGACTTGGAAAAGCAAGCGGGACGACAATCGTAGAAGCAGGAATTCTAGCAATACCAATGTCTTCAATGCGTCTGACAATGAAGATAATCGAAAGGCAGGCGAATCCAAAACCAACAGGTCTCAAAAGCCCGTGCTGGGAGGAGAAAGGCCTTCCCTATAGGAGAAAAAGAACAAGGTTTACTCTTTTAGAAGGGACAAGGTTCACAAGATATTTAAGGATGCCTTGAACAATGGTCTACAATTGCCGTAGTCGAAAAGACCTCAAGAAGCAAAAATGACCGACAATCCTCTATATTGCCCATACCACCGAGTAGTGAGCCATGCGATCGAGGATTGCTATATCTTCAAAGACTGGGTTGAGAAGTAGTACAAGACTGGAGAGATCGAGCTGTCCAAGAGTGTGTTGGTGAACAATCAAGTTGCAACCGCCAACTTTATACAGACAGAAGCTGAACCCTTCTGGGAGCAGACAGCTGAACCCATTGCCCTGAGAAATGAAACTGACTCACCGCAGCCTCCGTGGAGTACGCACATATCTAATAAGATGAAGAAGATGCTAAAGTTACTTCGGAAAGAGCCCAGAACAGAATGGGAAGGGCAGAAGAAGTCCAACATTCCAGCTGCCAATTCGGCTCAATCAGGCTCAAAATCCAAAAAGCTCAAGAAGAAGAAAAGTGCAGCTCGACGCGAAAAAGAGTGTGCAGGGAGATCGACCATTCAAAAATATATCGATTCCCTCGAAGACTATGAACAAGAGGAAAGAACTTTAATTCAATTGAAGGAGTTCTTCCCTGTAGAAGCAGCTGAGATTCTGGAGGAGCTAGAAAAAGACTCCAATGAAGATATCCCTATAGTGACCTGCTACGCCATCCATCTGGGCCATGACTCTGAGGAGGAGCTCTGTTTTCCTGAAGAGGACGAAGAGCTCGCCACAAAGGCCAACAAAATCCAGCTCAGAAGTGGCAGGGCTTTACCGCCAAATCAGGGCAACACCCCAAAAGGGAAGGAAAAACAAGTCGCTAATGAAGAAGATGGCGGAGAGCCGGTTCATGAAAATTCGAGTCCTTCCTCGGTGGACTATAATGTCTTAGCTCATCTCCGAAAGCTTCCGTCTCTCCTGAGCATCTACGATGCCTTTAGTCCTATCTAAGGAGCTTAGAGATGTTCTCATTCATGCTCTACAAAACCCCGAGCGGTACCGGGCTCACTTTGCGGAAATTAATATGAAAGAAGCCCAGTACAATCTGCATACTGCCACAGTCACGTTTAAGGATGAAGACCTACTATTGGGAACGACTGAGCATAACCGGCCACTTTACGTTACCGGGTACATCGACGAAGATCAGATTAATCGCATATTGATTGATCCGGGATCCTCAGTGAACATCATGAACTTCCGGACTCTGAAGAGTTTGTCAATGGACGTCCGACACCTGTCAAAGAAAAGGATAGTCATCCAAGGTTTCAATCAAAACTGCCAGCAAGTTCTGGGGTCTATAGCTCTGCCAATCAAATTTAGGGATCTGCAAACCGAAGCTAAGATATACGTGATCAACGCTGACACGTCTTATAAGGTTCTTCTGGGATGGCCGTGGCTCTACGATTACGGCATTGTTCCGACAACTCTCCATCAGTGCATGAAATATACCAAAAACGGAGAAGAAAGACGCATTGATGGAGACATCCAGCCGTTCGGTGTGCATGAAGTCCGATATGAAGATTCTCGGTACTTTGTGAACCTCCAAAGTGCTGAGCCACAGCTGACCAAAGACAGAACGACCCCGAAACTCAAAAGCAAGTCTGAGCCGATTGTCACTTTCAAAAGCAAAAACCCCCAAGTGCATCCGCGTTTCGGCAGTGACACTGATAAGTCTGACGCTGGAAGTCCATCCTTCCATAAAACTCGCCCTCATTTCGGTAGCAATATAGACGAATATGATACTGAAGGCCCATCCGATAGCAAAATTCGCCCTCGTTTAGGCAGCGACACTGAAGAGTCGGAGGAAGAGGACCCGCCTTGCAACAGCTGTGCAGACTGGGCCCCTACGCAACAAGCGAAACTACGAGAGACCTTCAAAATTGCAGAAGGGTCCCTAGCCGTCACAAGGGTGCTGGAGCAGATGTGCAAAGAGCTCGATGCATTGTCAGTCTCCACCGTGGACCAGCTGAAAACTTTCTACGTTCCTGGAAGGAAAAGTGGACAGAAGGGCATCCTATTTTATGGGTCAAATCCTGTTGTGCACCCAGACGATTTGTCTGTCACGTGCCTTCCCTATGAGAGAGGCATAAGAGCCGTCCTCAATCCTAGATACTATGCACCCGAGATGCGGGAATATTTCAAAAGGTGCGGATGTCGGTTATATCAAATGGAATCCGAAGCAAAGTTTTATGAAGGGCTATGGCATCCGCCTCAGGTCCGAGCACTCATCGATGGACGAATTTCAGATAGACGGGGCATTGGTTTCATCCAGCCTAATTCCAAAGCATGCTACATGATCCATGTTAGTGAAGCCAGCGAAAGGTCAAATGATAATGACGAGATAGCCGAGCCAGAAGAAGCTCCTCGAGAGCTTGAAGATGGCGGACAAGCAACCTTCGACGAGCTAACCGAGGTTGATTGGGAACGCCCTATAATCCAAGGCCGACCTACATCAGCTCACTCTTGTCAAAAGAAATGAAAGAGCAGATAATCGCATTACTGCATGTGTTCGCCGACTGCTTCGTGTGGACGTACAAAGAAATGCCTGGCCTCTCCCGTGAAGTGGCTGTGCATAAGCTAGCTATATCTCCTGATGCCAAGCCTGTCAACCAAGCTCCTCGAAGAATGAGAAGGGAGCTGAAAGAAAAGGTCATCGAGGAAACTAAGAAACTTATAGATGCTGGCTTCATCAGGGAAGAGAAATACGTAGACTGGATCGCATGCATTGTCCTAGTAAAGAAGAAAAATGGGTAGATCCGGGTTTGTGTCAATTTTAGTGACCTTAACAAGGCTTGCCCTAAAGATGATTTCCTGCTTCCGGTCATGGAAATGATGGTAGATGACACCTCAAATTATGAGCTGTTCACCTTCATGGACGGTTCGTCTAGGTACAATCAGATAAAAATGTCACCTGAGGATGAGAAGCATACAACATTTCGAACCCCGATCGGCATATACTATTACAAAGTGATGCCGTTCGGACTGAAGAACGCAGGTGCTACATATCAAAGGGCAATGACTAATATCTTTGATGACCTAATCCATAGAGTCGTCGAATGTTATGTTGATGATCTGGTCGTCAAGACTAAAGCCAAGGCCGATCACATCCAAGATCTTAGGACGGTTCTGTTGGATATAGTGCCATCAAGTCAATTATTGGATCACAGGCACGTGATTGCAATGATTGAGGGAGGACCTATACCGGTAGAACAGTCTTACTCGAGATGATAGTATGCTATCTGGTTTCTGTAGGGCTACGCCAGCACCCCGGCCGTCAATCCGAGGCCAAACGCGGAACAAAAACTTTTAAAACTGGCGCTAACGTAACCCTAAAACCCGGATCGTGCCATTAACCCTATACTAGTAATACAGAAAAGAGTTTGGAGAGATTATACCGATCGATCCGTGTCCTTCAGTCTTCAATCTCTGTGCCAAGCTCCTCGCGGCTGCCCCTTAATAAGTTTGCTCTCCGATCTCGCTCGTCGAAGTGGATCCACGTCGAGGATTCTTTATACGGGCTCCCGCTTCAAACCGAAGCAACTCAGACATGAATTTTACTAGCCGACATGTCCAAGGTGAAGTAGAGATAGTGTGTGATTACTTTGTCTCAATACACTCTAGCATTCTCAACTCATGAGAGGGATAGAGTGGAGGTTAAAGAAGAAGCCAATGATGGAAGTTGTGAGCTCAAGAAGAAAGCTAGTGAAGAAAAAGAGCTTGCTTATTGTGTGAGATAAAATGTGAGAGCTCTATTAACTGTTAGTTATGTATATGCCCTAGAGGCCATTATTGTACATATGATGTATATTATAATGGATGCTTGGATATAAATAGAGAGGACTTTCTTGCTCGTTATGATAGTATGCTATTTGGTTTTACTTTATCTTAACATGTTGACTTATATTAGTTTACTGTCTTACTCTCACATGTTGATAAAGCCCTTAGGATTTGTACTCGACTACTGGGGCTATGATGAGATCATACTATTGGGGCCAGGATAGTCAACGAGTACATCCTATAACTGTTCCTAGTTGAGGGTGTGTCGAGACAGGGCATCAATACACCAGAGTAGACTAGCGTATGCGCATCTTGACCCATATGATGGGCGATGGATGATCCCATATCCATCGGTGTTTGACATCAAAGATGGTGTACGGGTGCTCAGTAGAGACTGGGTACACTGAACGGACTCGCCGAGAACTCCCAGATGGTATTATACCTCACGTCAGATGGCAGTTCTTCGGTGACACTGGTACAGGTTAGTCTGTAGACCCGAGATCGTCATAGAGTCTTGTGAGATTCCCATTGTGCTTTAATTTCCACCTTACCACGTCCAAGAGGGCGTGCAAAACGGTGGCTTTTGGGTGCAGTCCCGAATCACATGGAGGCAATGAGCAATAGGAGAGGATTCGTCTCTCCCGGTATAGGGAGTTAATGTTGTGCTGTGTTCGATTGGCTATAACTGGAAGTCCCTGGCCAGGGCTGATATAGAGAATTGCTGGTAAGTGTTATCAGTAGGTTCTCGACCTGTTATGAGCCTCACATCGACACGACTTATCGGTTACTGGGGTCTGACGTATACCACCCCTAAACTAGATATGCAATATATCAGACGAAGAGACCAGACTGTACGGGAGTGTTACTGATTGGATTCACAGGAGAATGTACAGGTTTGCTTGTTGATCTTCTGATCGCTCAATACCTGGGTGGCTGTTACGTTTAGCTGACCGCTTGCAGCTTGTGGGTGTTTGATATGATCATCACCTACTGCCGGCGTATTGACGATTCTTTAGAGTCCTACATAGAGATTTCCTAGCTCAGGCAAAACGGAGTAGGAGCACATATGTGATATGTGCGGGACTGAGAATAATACGATATGTGATACCGTATTCTATTCTCGCGATATTAGATATCGTCCGGGTATATGTGATATTGCCGGGTCATCGGATCAAGTGTTGATTCGATGAACTGATACAGTTTATATTAGTCGGTTATTTGAGAAATATCCGGATTGTCGGATCAAGTGTTGATTCGATAATTTAATGTATAATTATATATGTGATATATTACATTACATTATTTGATATTGGCTCACTTTATTGATTCATTTTCTCACCGGGTAATACATTGATATATATGCGATAATGTTAATTGTATTATTTTCTTTTGTTACAAAAATATATTATATATGTGATATATAATATTGTAACAAGTTATGTTTACAAATGCAACATGATTAGTGGAGATTAAACATGGTTAGGGTTTGATTTGGGTTAGTCTTTTCTTGAAGCTTCTAGAAGCTTTTGTTTTGTTTCTTGCTTAGATATTTTGTTTAGATATTTTGCTTAGATATTTCTAACCCAACCCAAACCCTTAACCCTAGTAAACTCTCTACATGAGTTAATGATTTATATTATTAACTCAAGGTTCATTTGTAAACATAGTAACTTTTCATTGTTCATCACAAAAGACTTCATCTTCTTCTTCCTCCTTGAAAAGCTTCTAGCTTTTGATTTTGTGATGAGTGTGTGTGAGAAATTGATAATAAAAGAGAGCCAAAATTCCTACTTCATCATCCTCATCTAATATAGCCAATTAGATTAGGGTGTTCACTTCATTAATACTTGATTAGAGAAGTGAAAGCTTGAGTTAAAGAAACTTCAAGGTAGATCATCTTCAAAAAAGAAGACTTCAAGCAAGCACGGATCATTCGGGTTGTGGAGCCTCTCTTGAGTCCGGAAGATCATGGATCGCGGTGAATGGACTACTACTCGGAGCTTATGAAGCGAAGGAGCAGATTACAAAGGTTGTAATCCCTCTCTCTTAGATGTAAAGATGTTTACTTGCATGTTTAACCCTAATTATCTAGCAAAGATCCTCGCTTTGGGTTGTTCGGCACTTCTAAATTTTAAATCGGGCATGGTTAATGCCTTATAGACCCTTGTGACAGTGCCTAGTAACCCTACAGTGGTATCAGAGCCTAGCTAGAGCATTAGGCGACGTGTATACGATATTAAAAGTCCGATCGAATCCCGTAACGTCGTATTTTGATCCCTCTCTGGAATTTTTTTGAAAATATGATTTTTTCCGTATTAAAAATACTCAGAAAATTCAGCAGGGAATTCTAAGGATTACTGTAAAATATGAAACCATAATACCCTCAAGTCGCCGCGGAACCGCGGCAGTAACATGCTTTGCGCGGCGGTTCCGCGGCCGTACTTGGGAGTTAGGGGATCGTATTTTAAGGGTTAATCCGTAGGTATTAGTACATACTTTTGGGAATTTTTAATATTACTCAAGTGTTGAGTTTCTTGGAGATCCTTTGTATTCGTTGATTCGATCGGAAAGTTTAACTTCGTTTAGTTTCCCGTGTAATTAAGAACGTGTTAAAATGTTCGAACAGATATCAATAACTCACTTTTTCCCGACACGAAAAACTTTCAAGTGTTGAATTTTTCTTGAGTTTAAAACTTTCGTAAAAACATGCAAGCATATCTGTGGACTCTCTAGAAGAACGTAACCTTAACTTGATTATGTGACCGTCAAAACTGCCACTGAACCCTAGGGTTTGTGGTAGTTTAGCGTTGCCATATGTGAGGCATTGGTTTGACCCTTCTACGGCTGGTTCATCGGGGCTGTGACATGTTCTGGGATTTTTGAACTCCGCTCAAGTGTTGAGCTATTTGGAAAATCTTGGGTGTTTGATTATTCGATCGGAAATTTTAACATTGTCTATTTATCTGGAATGTGATACAATATGTGGAATTCATATAGTTAGGCATGAAATGCGAAGTATGTGATATTTCGGATTTAAGATGTCTAAAGTGATTGTGGATTCCAAATATTGTAGTTTTACACTTTCTTTTCTATGACCGTAAGCGTAGTATGTGGTGTATTGCCGGCTTCGTTGCTATACATCAACGACAATCGGGATACGCATACTTGCTTACGTTGATGATATGAGATATTATGTGTTGCTGTGATATGTTATATTGGATCGTCGTGTTCTGAATAGCCGGGGGTTTTATGTGAGATGAGGGTTTTTATTTTCATTCATGTAAAATTCATTGTATGTAATATTCTTTTATTGGGGCACTTCCAGATTGAGGATGATGTCACCATTGTATATTATTTATTTTTCCGCATTAGGTAGACCCAAGGAGGGGAGCACAAGTAACCGGGTTCTAGGGTACAGTGGGAGGCCATCTCGAGGAGTCGAGACCGGGTCTCTTAACCCTAGAATTGGCAGGGTTCCTTACCGCTCTCGTAGGGGTCTAGGGATGTGGGTTTAGCTATTCATCACGACCGTGGAATCCGTGTTTTATACAGGCTCGAAATAAAACACAGACGTCCTAGTATATCCAATATTTCATATGTTATCTTCTGCTGCAATGTTCTGTGATGGGATCATATTACTGCCTGAGACGAATGCTTATACTATATATATGATGATATATAAATATTACTGCTTTCGTTTCTTCTGTAATACTTAGGAAGCATAACTGATGGGATTTATTAATGAGATTAATAAAAGAAAAGAAACCTAAAAGATGTTGTAGAATCAAAACTTTATAAAAAGGGTAGCTACAGTTTTGCTTTGCACAACGGTATATATGATATACCCTGCACCTTATTCGATGAGGAAAGAGCCGAGATCCCTTCACCGGGAGTGACCTCTTTAGCGAAACTAGAAAAGCCTAAAAAACACTCCTTTTCAAAATCACTTGTTTCTATAACGATATCAAGTTCATTACGCTCATGGTTTTCTGAAAAAGCTGCGTAACCCTCCGTCATTTTAGGAAATCGAGTACTTAGTATTCGTGCTGCGTTTGTTGACCATAGTTAAGGCGCAGTGTACGATAGCTTAGTGATGTTTTTCTATATAACATGTGATGTGATTAAATAGGACAGTCATATTACATTGTTGACCATAGTTAAGGGTCATATGGGCGGGTCTAAATTAATCAAGAAATGACGGGTGGAACTTGACTAGTGCTTATGATTTGTTGACCATAGTTAAGGTCATAAGTCACTAGTGGCAAAAGTATTATCGGGAATTTCAAGTGTTGAAATTTGCAATGAGATTGCATACATCCTATGAGATAGTTGGATCCCGATACCCACTGCGAGTAAGAGTTACTCCTGGGAGAGTTTTGTTAGTTATATGTATACCCTAGAGGCCATTACTGTACATATGATGTATATTGTAATGGATGCTTGGACATATATAGGGAGGAATTTCTTGCTCGACATGATAGTATGCTATCTGGTTGTACTTTATCTTAACATGTACTTTGATTGTCTCTATATTACATGTTGATAAAGCCCTTAGGATATGTACTCGACTACCGGGACTATGATGAGATCGTACTAGTGGGGCCACGGTAGTCGATGAGTACATCCTATAACTGTTCCTAGTCGAGGGTGTATCGAGACAGGGCATCGATACACCAGAGTAGACTAGTGTATACGCATCTTGACCCATATGATGGGCGATGGATGATCCCATATCCATCGGTGTTTGACATCAAGACTGGGTACACTGGACGGACTCGCCGAGAACTCCCAGATGATATTATACCTCACGTCAGATGGCAGTTCTCCGGTGACACTGGTACAGAGTAGTCTGTTGATCAGAGTCTTGTGTGATTCCCACTGTGCTTTGATTTCCATCATACCACGTCCAAGTGGGCGTGCAAAAAGGTGGTTTTTGGGTACAGTCGCGAATCACATGGAGGCAATGAGCAATAGGAGGGGATTTGTCTATCCCGGTATAGGGAGTTGATGTTGTGCTATGTTCGATTGGCAATAACTGGAAATCCCTGGCCAGGGTTGCTGAGATTTACTGGTAAGTGTTATCAGTAGTATCTCGAACTGTTATAGACCTCATATCGACACAACTTATCAAGCTACTGGGGTCTGACGTATACCACGCCTAGGTGAGATATGCGACATATCAGACGACGAGACAGGACTGTATGGGAGTGTTACTGATTGGATTCACAGGAGAATGTACAGGCTTGCTTGTTGATCTTCTGAGCGCTCAATACCTGGGTGGCTGTATGTTTAGCTGACCACTTGCAGCTTGTGGGTGTTTGATATGATCATCACCTACTGCCGGTGTATTGACGATTCTTTAGAGTCCTACACAGAGGTTTCTTGACTCAGGCAAAATGGAGTAGGGGCACATATGTGATATGTGCAGGACCGAGGATAATGCTATATGAGATACCGTATTCTATTCTCGTGATATTTGATATCAGCCGGGTCATCGGATCAAGTGTTGATTCGATGAATTGGTAAATGATATATTAGTCGGTTGTATGCGATATAGCCAGATTGTCGGATCAAGTGTTGATTCGATAATTTAATGTATAATAATATATATGATATATTAAATTACATTAACTAATATTCGCTCACTAAAAGATTCTTTTTCTCACTCGGGTAATACATTGATATATATGCGATATATGTTAATTGTATTATTTTATTTTGTTACAATAAATATTATATATGTGATATATAATATTGTAACATGATATGATAACTAATGCAACATGGTTAGTGGAGATTAAACAAGATTAGAGTTTGATTTGGGTTAGTTCATTCATGAACCTTCTAGAAGGTTTCTTTTTGTTTTGTGTAAGATATTTTCAAATGACTCATCTTTAACTCAACCCAAACCCAAGCCCTAGTTAAATCTCTACAAAGGTTTGTTTAACCATGGTTGCATTATCCATCATTATTATCTTTTCATTATTCATCACAAAAGGTTTCTAATCATTATTCATCTTCTTCTTCCTTGACTTCTTCATGGAAAAAGCTTTCTAGCTTTTTGCCAAGTGATGAAAATGAGTGAGAAATAGAAAACAAATGAGAGCAAAAATCCTACTTTATCATTCTCATCTACCCTTGCCCTTTAGATGAGAGTGTTCACTTCATTTAGTGAGTGAGAGCTTATGTTAATGAAACTTCAAGGTAGATCATCTTTGTTATCGAAGATCGGAAGCAAGCTTGCATCTTTCTCTTCGTGGAGCCTCTCGAGAGTCCGGAACATGATGATCGCAGCGAAGGGACCTCAACACAGAGCTTAAGAAGTGAAGGACCGGATCTACAAAGGTTGTAATCCCTCTCACTTAGTGTTAAAGTATTTAACATGCTTGTTTTCGCCTAATCTCTAGTTTAAAGATCCGGCTTTGGGTTGTTCGGCACGGCTAAATTTTAAATCGGGCATGGTTAATGCCTCGTAGACCCTTGTGCGTGTGCCTAGCAACCCTACAGTGGTATCAGCGCCAAGCTAGAGTTTTAGGCGAAGTCTAGGCGAAGTTTAAAGTCCGATCGAACTCCGAAAACACGATATACCCTAGTTTCTGGAAATTTTTTAAAAATGTGATTTTTTGTGAATTAAAAATACTCAAAAAAATAAGCAGGGTATTTTAGGAATTACTGTGAAATACGACATCTTTATTCCACTAAAGGGCCGTGGAACCGCGGCAATACCTTGCTTGCGCGGCGGTTCCTCGGCGGAATAGTAGAATTTGGGTTAGGGTTTTGTACAGTAACTTCATTACCAACTTCCTGATTCATCTGGGAATTTTTAATTATACTCAAGTGTTGAGTTTTCTGGGTTCTGTTGGGGACTCGTTGATTCGATCGTATAATTTAACATCGTTTAAGTTTTTTCCGGATAATTTTAGAAACTGTTAAAAAGTTCGAACGGATATCAATAACTCACTTTTTTCCCTGTCGGAAATTTTTTCAAAAGTTGGATTTTTCCGTAGTTTAAGAATGTTCTAAGTCATGCAAGTAACGCGGTGGACCCTCTAGAAGACAACAAACCTTAACTCGATTATGTGACCGTCTTGAACTGCCTCTAAACCTTAGGGTTTGCGGCAGTACGGCGTGCCACATGTGAGGCGTTGGTTTGACCTTTCTACGGCTGGACCATTGGTACTGTGGAATGTGATGGATGTTTTTAAACTAATTTCAAGTGTTGAGAACTATTTGGGAAAACTTGGGTGTTTGATTATTCGATCGGAAAGTTTAACATTGTCTATTTATCTGGAATGTGATACAATATTTGGAATCTACAGGTAGTTATGAGATAACTAATTTGAATGTTATAAATCTAGTAGTTTAGTCTCAAATGATCGGTTGCCACGGAATTTTGATGTGATCAAAAGTCCGTCGCAATCACGTAGCGTACGCGGATACTCGCCGAGTAAACTTAACAGATAGCCACGCCCCATAGCCCCGACCAAGTGACTGTAGGAGAACCCCGTCGCCAAAAGCATCCGTTCGGGTACTCGCGGCAGCGGTGTTCCGCCTTAGTGCACTTCGTTGACGGCATCGGGGGTGCGGCCGTCTACTAAAGTTTGCGACGAGCATTGGATCAGTATGTCGGGAATCTTGTTGAATTGCCCGACTTGATATTGAAAAGAGTTTTCGATAATGAGACTAAAATGCCGGGTTTATAATAGTTAGGCATGCGATGTCTAAGGAATTCATTTGGTTAGGCATGTGATGTCTAAGGAGGTTGCGGATTCCAACTGTTGTAGTTTTACACTTTCTTTTCTGTGACCGTAAGCGTAGTATATGGTGTATCGCCGGCTTCGTTGCTATACATCAACGACAATCGGGATACGCATACTTGCTTACGTTGATGATATAAGATATTATGTGTTGCTGTGATATGTTGTATTGGATCGTCGCGTTTTGAATAGCCGGGTTTTTTTTTATGTGAGATGAGAGTTTTTCTTTTTCATTCATGTAAAATTCATTTGTATATAATATTCTTTTATTGGGGCACTTCCGAGCTGAGGATGATGTCACCATTGTATATTATTTACTTTTCCGCATTAGGTAGACCCAAGGCGGGGAGCACAAGTAACCGGGTTCTAGGGTCCAGTGGGAGACCATCTCGAGGAGTCGAGACTGGGTCTCCTAACCCTAGAATTGACAGTGTTGCTTGCCGCTCTTGTAGGGGTCTAGGGATGTGGGTTTGGCTATTCATCGCTATCGTGGAATCCGTGTTTTATACAGGCTCGTATTAAAACACGGACGTCCTAGTATATCCAATATTTCATATATGTTCTTCTGCTGCAATGTTCTGTGATGAGATCATATTACTGCCTGAGACGAATGTTTATATTATATATATGAGATATATGTTATATTGCAGATTTCGTTTCAAATGTGATGCTTATGAAGCATAATAAAATAGGACTTCATTAATGAGATTAATGAACCTAAAAGAAACCTAAAGATGTTGTAGAAACTTGTTTAAAAACTGGTAGCTCTAGTTCTTGCTTTGCATAGTGGTGTTTCTTGTAGAACATCCAGCACTTTATTCGATAAGGAAAGAACCGAGATCCCTTCACCGGGAGTGACCTCTTTAGTGAAACTAGCAGATGCTACAAACTCGGTTTGTTTTTTGATTGTTTCTATAGTTTTTGCTTTGCATAGTAGTATATATGATATACCCTGCACCTTATTCGATGAGGAAAGGGCCGACGATCCCTTCACCGGGAGTGAACCCTTTAGCAAAACTAGAAAAGCCTAAAAAACACTCCATTTAAAATCACTCGATTCTACAACGATATCTAGTTCATTACGCAAAGGGTTTTCTTAAAAACCTGTCGTAGCCCTCCGTCATTTCAGATAAGGACTGTTTAGTATTCGTGCTGTGTTCGTTGGCTTTTGTCAAGCCGTAGTACGCGGTAGCTGAATAGTACTTATCTGCTTATGCATATGATGCAGATTGGATTAGGGTAGTCGTGCGACCTTGTTGGCCTTTATCAAGGGCCGTGCGGGTGAGTTTAATTCAATCAAGAAATGACGGGTTGAACTTGACTAGCAGCCTATGGTTTGTTGGCCTTTGTCAAGGTCATAGGACGCTAGGGGTAAAATATTATTTAGAATTTCAAGTGTTGAAATTTGCATTGAGATTGCATACCTTCTATGAGATAGTTGGATCTCGATACCCGCTGCGAGTAAGAGTTACTCCTGGGAGAGTTTTACACATTACAATTAGCCGATCAAGTAGGTGTCTAGAAAGGTGTCAACGTGGTTACGCCCCTGGGAAAATGAGGATTATTTTAATTAGGTCCGTGCAAAAGCACAGGGAACCTCCCTCAAAATACCGGCATTGCCCTGGCTGAAAGATTGGCGAACTTGTAGGGTGTAATTAATCCCGGCTAGTCTTTCCTTTTAGGGTTTGAAGGAAAATTTGACTAAAACAGTGGGAGACATCCTGATTAGATCAATTGATAACCAATCTAATCTTGTAAAAGCGCACGCTGAGTGTTTTCTTCTCTCTCTCTCCTGGTTACGACTATGTCATGCCTTAATTAAGATAATAATACGGATGTATTGACCGAACTCGCTTGTTATACTGCGCTAGGGAACGTTGGTCCCGCTCCAACTTATAATTGTTATAAGACAGAGCAGGAAATAGGGGATTACCAGAATTCCCGTGCCACCCAAACGAAGAAAGTGCATGCTGATGCATCTTCTTCGGGTGTGTTCATTACAGAGAACTGTTTCTCATTATCCTTTACGTCCTGGGTATTTGATACCGGATCAGGATCCCATATATGTAATTTGTTACATGGGCTACAGATAGGTAGAGAACTGAGAACGGGTGATAAGTTTCATGAGATAGAAATGGTGCAAGTGTTGCAGCCAAGTCAGTTGGTCACTATCACCCTGTATTACCAGAATACATTGATTCTGAACGAATGTTCTTAGATACCGAACCTGATATACAACATCATATCAGTCTCTTTATTAGTAAAGAAAGGATATAATTTTGTATTGTTGGATAATGTTTTGAACATTTCCTATATCAAGAGTTGATCGGTTCAGGCACGTTATCTAAAAGCATTGACGTTCTAAATCAAACTACAGTTCTTAGTATACAGAACACACACAAGAGGAATAGTTCAGAAATGAACGAATCCTTCTTGAGGTATTGTAGACTAGGTCATATCAGTGCGACCCGACTAGCCAAGTTACATTTAGATGCATATTTAAATTAGTCTGAATTTACATCTTATGAAACTTGCCGGTCATGTTACAAAGATAAGATGACCATAGCTCTATTTATTGGAAACAGAGAAAGAGTTAGTGAACTCTTGGGATTGATACATGCTGATGTATGAAGGTCCCCTGTCTACACATGCCAAGACCGGTTCTTTGTACTTCATTACATTCTCTGATGATCTCTCAAGATTCAGACATATGTTCCTGTTGAAACACAAGTCCGAACCTTTTGAGATATTCATAGAATATAAGTTAGAAGTAGAGAACCAAAAACGGGTATAAGTATTATGTCCTTTGATGAGATCAAGGAGGAGAATACTAGAGCACGGAAATCCTGGACTATTCTAAAGGAGAATGAGATTCTCTCTCAGCATTACTCCTCTGTATACACCACAGCACATCGGTGTATCGGGGCGGAGCAATCACACCCTATGTGATATAGTGTGCTCTATGATGAGTACTACTGAGTTTCCTATTTCCTTTTGGGAGTTATGCACTTGAGAAACTGCATACCTATTGAATGTGGATTCAATAGTTTCCAACGAACCCCAGCCTCTCCGCCGATCTAGTAGGGTTCCTCACCCACCTGAGAGATACTTCGGTTTCTCTATGACAGTGGGAGCGAGGATTGCATCATGAGATGATGACCCAACTAGTTTCGAGCTGGCCATCAGGAGTGGGACTCTGTAAGAATGGCTGGATGCTTAGCGATCTGAGATGGAATCCTTATACGCCAACAAAGTATGGACTTTGGTTGCTTTATCTGAAGGGTTAAATCCCCATCAGGAGCAAGTATATCTTGAGAAGATTACTTGGTGTGCATAGAAAAGTTGAGACTTTCAAAGCTATGCTTAAGTCCATCCAGATCCTACTTGCCACGGCTACATACCATGACTGCGATATCTGGCGGTTGGGTGTCATGACTGCTTTTCTAAATGATTATTTGGAAGAGAGCGTCTATAAGTACACAGCCAGAGGCTTTGTAGACATTGGGAGCAGCGGAAATGTGTGCAAGATGATTTATTTGATAAATCAGGCATCGCGGAGTTGGAACATCTGTTTTGATGTGGTAGTCAAAGAGTTTGACTTCATCAAAATGGAAGATGAACATTGTATATACAAAAAAGGTAGTAGGGAGTATGGTGGTGATCCTCGTAGAGTACGTGGATGACATACTCTTGATAGGGAAGGAGTTTCCTATGCTACGCTCGGTCAATCTCCGCTTATCACAAGGATTCTCCATATAGGATCAAAGTGATACCTACTAAATCCTGGGTTTTGGATCTATGCGATAGATTTAATTGGATGTTAGGATACTCACTAGTTGTAGTGAGATGGTATCAATCGATCCTAGGGAGAATCACTGGAAAGGTTCCAGGGTGATAAGGACGACTGAATGTCAGTCCCAGGCATTGTCTTTACCCTCAGTGGAGGGACGGTATGCTGAAAGAGTTCCAAGCTAGATACCGTGACTTACTAGACGATTAAAGGCAAGATACATCGTTACCAAGGATGCTACCAAAGAGGCAGTCTGGATATATATAAGTTCATGAGATGAACTTCGTTCCTACCATTGTGAGACAATGGAGTTGTGGCTTTTACCAAGGAACCCCCGTCACATCAGAAATCTAGATATAATTCTTAAGCAGTATCACCTGATCATGGAGATGGTTGATCTCCAGGGAGATCGAGGTTTGGAGAGTAGACACAGAGGACAACAGCGCGGATCCACTCACAAATGCCTTTTTCCCAGTGGAGACTTTTATGGGATGGTTGAGTATGAGACACTTCAACCACAGCTAATTGTTGGGTATGCGATACCACAACTGATGGCCCTAGTGCAAGTGGGAGATTGTTAGTTATATGTATGCCCTAGAGGCCATTACTGTACATATGATGTATATTGTAATGGATGCTTGGACATATATAGGGAGGACTTTCTTGCTCGACATGATAGTATGCTATCTGGTTGTACTTTATCTTAACATGTACTCTGATTGTCTCTATGTTACATGTTGATAAAGCCCTTAGGATATGTACTCGACTATTGGGACTATGATGAGATCATACTAGTGGGGCCGCGGTAGTCGACGAGTACATCCTATAACTGTTCTTAGTCGAGGGTGTCTAAAGACAGGGCATCGATACACCAGAGTAGACTAGAGTATACGCATCTTGACCCATATGATGGGCGATGGATGATCCCATATCCATCGGTGTTTGACATCAAGGATGGTGTACGGGTGCTCAGTAGAGACTGGGTACACTGGACGGACTCGCCGAGAACTCCCAGATGGTATTATACCTCACGTCAGATGGCAGTTCTCCGGTGACACTGGTACAGTGTAGTTTGTTGACCCGAGATCGTCATAGAGTCTTGTGTGATTCCCACTGTGCTTTGATTTCCATCATACCACGTCCAAGAGGGCATGCAAAAAGGTGGCTTTTGGGTACAGTCCCGAATTAAATAGAGGCAATGAGCGATAGGAGGGGATTCGTCTCTCCCGGTATAGGAAGTTGATGTTGTGCTATGTTCGATTCGCTATAACTGGAAATCCCAGGCCAGGGTTGCTGAGATTTACTGGTAAGTGTTATCAGTAGTATCTCGAACTGTTATAGACCTCATATCGACACGACTTATCAAGCTACTGGGGTCTGACGTATACCACTCCTAGGCGAGATATGCGACCTATCAGACGATGAGACCGGACTGTACGGGAGTGTTACTGATTGGATTCACAGGAGAATGTACAGGCTTGCTTGTTGATCTTCTGAGCGCTCAATACCTGGGTGGCTGTTACGTTTAGCTGACCGCTTGCAGCTTGTGGGTGTTTGATATGATCATCACCTACTGCCGGCGTATTGACGATTCTTTAGAGTCCTACACAGAGGTTTCTTGACTCAGGCAAAACGGAGTAGGGGCGCATATGTGATATGTGCAGGACCGAGGATAATGCGATATGAGATACCGTATTCTATTCTCGCGATATTTGATATCAGCCGGGTCATCGGATCAAGTGTTGATTCGATGAATTGGTAAATGATATATTAGTCGGTTGTATGCGATATAGCCGGATTGTCGGATCAAGTGTTGATTCGATAATTTAATGTATAATAATATATATGATATATTAAATTACATTAACTAATATTAGTTCACTAAAAGATTTTTTTTCTCACTCGGGTAATACATTGATATATATGCGATATATGTTAATTGTATTATTTTATTTTGTTACAATAAATATTATATATATGATATATAATATTGTAACATGATATGATAACTAATGCAACATGATTAGTGGAGATTAAACAAGATTAGGGTTTGATTTGGGTTAGTTCATTCATGAACCTTCTAGAAGGTTTCTTTTTGTTTTGTGTAAGATATTTTCAAATGACTCATCTTTAACTCAACCCAAACCCTAGCCCTAGTTAAATCTCTACAAAGGTTTGTTTAACCATGGTTGCATTATTCATCATTTTTATCTTTTCATTATTCATCACAAAAGGTTTCTAATCATTATTCATCTTCTTCTTCCTTGACTTCTTCATGGAAAAAGCTTTCTAGCTTTTTTCCAAGGGATGAAAATGAGTGAGAAATAGAAAACAAATGAGAGCAAAAATCCTACTTCATCATTCTCATCTACCCTTGCCCTTTAGATGAGAGTGTTCACTTCATTTAGTGAGTGAGAGCTTGTGTTAATGAAACTTCAAGGTAGATCATCTTTGTTATCGATGATCGGAAGCAAGCTTGCATCTTTCTCTTCGTGGAGCCTCTCGAGAGTTCGGAACATGATGATCGCAGCGAAGGGACCTCAACACGGAGCTTAAGAAGTGAAGGACCGGATCTACAAAGGTTGTAATCCTTCTCACTTAGTGTTAAAGTATTTAACATGCTTGTTTTCGCCTAATCTCTAGTTTAAAGATCCGGCTTTGGGTTGTTCGGCACGGCTAAATTTTAAATCGGGCATGGTTGATGCCTCGTAGACCCTTGTGCGTGTGCCTAGCAACTCTACAAGTTTTACACAGGACAATTAGCCGATCAAGTAGGTGTCTAGAAAGGTGTTAACGGGGTTACGCCTCTGGGAAAACGAGGTTTATTTTAATTAGGTCCGTGCGAAAGCACGGGGAACCTCCCTCAAGTACCAACACTGATCTGGCTGAAAGATTGACGAAATTGTAGGGTGTAATTAATCCTGGCTAATCTTACCTTTTAGGGTTTGAAGGAAGATTTGATAAAAACAGTGGGAGACATCCTGATTAGATAAGATAATAACTAATCTAATCTTGCAAGAGCATACGCTAAAGTGTTTTCTTCTCTCTCTCTCCAGATAGTGACCATGTCAGGCCTTAATCAAGATATTAATATGGATGTATTGACTAAACGCGCTTATTATACTGAGCAGGGGAACGTTGGTCCCGTTATTTCTTATAAGTGTTATGAGACTGAGCAGGGAATAGGACAATATCTGGATTCTCACGCCGCCCAAACGAAGAACAAGCATGCTGATGTATCTTCTTCAGGTGTGTTAGTTATTGAGAACTGTTTCTCAGTTCACTCTACGTCCTGGGTAGTAGATACCGGATCAGGATCCCACATATGTAATATGTTACGTGGGCTACGTAAAGGTAGAGAACTGGGAATGGGTGATCATACCGTACAACTAGGGAATTGTGCAAATCTTGAAGTCAAGGCTGTTGGCGAATATCACCTTGTGTTACCAAAAGGTAATACATTGGTTCTGAACGAATGCTATTACATTCCGACCCTGATATGCAATCTTATATCATTTTCTTTATTAAGCAAAGAAAGATATAATTTTGTGGTGCAGGATAATGTTATGAACATATTCCTGAATCAAAAGTTGATAGGATCAAGATCGTTAAATAATAGCATATACGTTCTCAACCAAACTACAGTCCTTAATGTACAAAACACAAACAAGAGGAAAAGTTCAGAAATGAACGAATCCTACTTATGGCATTGTAGACTTGGTCATATCAATGCGATACAGCTAGCTAAGTTACATAAGGATGGATATTTGAATCCGTTCGAATTATCATCTTATGAAACTTGCCATTTATGTCTCAAAGGCAAAATGACCAAAACTCCGTTTAGTGGACACGGAGAAAGAGTTACAGAACTCTTAGGATTGGTACATAGTGATGTATGCGGTCCCATGTCTACACACGCCAGGAACGGTTCTTCCTACTTCATTACATTCACTGATGATATCTCTAGATACGGACATGTGTTCCTGATGAAACACAAGTCTGAAGCTTTTGAGAAATTCAGAGAATATAAGCACGAAGTAGAGAACCAAACGGGTAAAAGTATTAAAATCCTTCGATTTGATCGAGGAGGAGAATACTTGAGCAATGAGTTCCAGGAATATCTAAAAGAGAATGGGATTCTCTCTCAGCTTATTCCTCCCTATACCCCACAGCACAACGGCGTATCGGAGCAGAGGAATCACACCCTATTGGATATGATGCGATCTATGATGAGCACTGCTGAATTACCTATTTCCTTTTGGGGTTATGCGCTGGAGACGGCTGCATACCTATTGAATAGAGTTCCAACTAAATCAGTGCTTACCACTCCATATGAGATTTGGAATGAAAAGAGACCATCTCTTAAACGAGTTAAGATATTGGGTTGTCCGGCTTATGTTAAAAAGCAAAATCCGGACAAGCTTGAGGCAAGATCAGGTTTATGTAAGTTTGTAGGATATCCAAAAGATTCCTATGGATATATCTTCTACCACTGTGAGGAACAAAAGGTGTTTGTTTCTCAATATGCCACCTTTTTAGAAAAGGAATTTCTTGTAAAAAAATCAGCGGCGAAGAGGTAAAACTGGAAGAAGTTCCAGCGACACAAACTGCGACTGAAGATTTAGTGGAACCAGAGGATTCAGTAGTTCCCAATGAACCCCAGCCTCTCCGCCGATCTAGTAGGGTTTCTCATCCACCTGAGAGATACTACGGTTTTCTCGTTGATGGTGGGAGTGAGGATGATGACCCGACTAGTTTCGAGCAGGCCATCACGAGTGGTGACTCTGTGAAATGGCTGGATGCAATGCGATTTGAGATGGAATCCATGTACACCAACAAAGTATGGACTTTGGAAGTTGCTCCTGAAGGGGTGAAACCCATAGGGAGCAAATGGATCTTTAAGAAGAAATTTGGTGTAGATGGAAAAGTGGAGACTTTCAATGCTAGACTTGTTGCAAAGGGTTTTCGTCAACGACCAGGTGTGGATTATGACGAAACATTTTCTCTAGTGGCTATGCTTAAGTCCATCTGGATCTTATTTGCCATTGCTGCATACCATGACTACGAAATATGGCAGATGGATGTTAAGACCGCCTTTCTAAATGGTGATTTAGAAGAGTGCGTGTACATGACTCAGCCAAAGGGCTTCGTAGATAGTGGGAGCAGCGGAAAGGTGTGCAAGCTGCTTAAATCCATATATGGGTTAAAACAAGCATCGTGGAGTTGGAACATCTGCTTTGATGTTGTAGTCAAAGAGTTTGACTTCATCAAAAACGTAGATGAACCTTGTATCTATAAGAAGGTTACAGAGAGTAAGGTTGTCTTCCTCGTATTGTACGTCGATGACATACTCTTGATAGGAAATGATGTTCCTATGCTGCAATCAGTCAAGCTCTTCTTATCACAAAGATTCTCAATGAAAGATCTAGGTGATGCCTCCTGCATACTGGGAATTATGATCTATAGAGATAGATCTAAACGGATATTGGGATTGTCCCAATCCAGGTACATTGACACCATACTAAAGAGGTTTGGTATGGAAGAATTCAAGTGTGGGAACCAACTTACGATCTCTGGATTCACTCTCTCCAAAGAGATGTCTTCCAAGACTGATTTGGAAAGAGCTCGCATGCAAGGGATACCCTATGGTTCGGCAGTAGGCTCTATCATATATGCGATGTTATGTACCAGACCCGATGTAGCATACTCACTAAGTGTAGTGAGTCGGTATCAAGCAGATACTGGAGAGAATCACCGGACAGCTGTGAAGAACATTCTCAAGTACTTGAGAAGGACTAAAGAGATGTTCTTGGTGTATGGTAACGGAGAACTCCAGGTGGAGTCCTTTACCGATTCGAGCTTGCAAAGTGATAAGGACGATTCTAAGTCGCACTCGGGATTTGTCTTTACCCTCAATGGAGGGTCGGTGTGTTGGAAGTGTTCCAAACAAGATACCATTGCAGACTCGACGATGGAGGCTGAATACATCTCTGCCAACGATGCTGCCAAAGAGGCTGTCTGGATGAAGAAGTTCATCGCTGAACTTGGTGTGGTTCCGTCCATTGAGCATCCAATACCTTTGTATTGTGATAACAATAGAGCTGTAGCTTTGGCCAAGGAACCCAGGTCCCATCAGAAGTCCAGACATATTCTGAGGCGGTATCACCTGATTAGGGAGATAGTTGATCGCCGGGAGATCGAGGTCAGGAGAGTTGATACGGAGGATAACACTGCGGATCCACTCACGAAGACCATTCCCCAGATACAGTTTGAGAGATTATTCGGGATGATAGGTATGATATACTACAACAGCTGGCCTTAGTGCAAGTGGGAGATTGTTAGTTATGTATATGCCCTAGAGGCCATTGTTGTACATATGATGTATATTATAATGGATGCTTGGATATATATAGAGAGGACTTTCTTGCTCGTCATGATAGTATGCTATTTGGTTTCACTTTATCTTAACATGTTGACTTATATTAGTTTACTGTCTTACTCTCACATGTTGATAAACCCCTTAGGATTTGTACTCGACTATTGGGACTATGATGAGATCATACTAGTGGGGCTAGGGTAGTCAACGATTACATCCTATAACTGTTCCTAGTCGAGGGTGTGTCGAGACAAGGCATCGATACACCAGAGTAGACTAGCGTATACACATCTTGACCCATATGATGGGCGATGGATGATCCCATATCCATCGGTGTTTGACATCAAAGATGGTGTACGGGTGCTCAGTAGAGACTGGGTTCACTGAACGGACTCGCCGAGAACTCCCAGATGGTATTATACCTCACGTCAGATGGCAGTTCTCCGGTGACACTGGTACAGGTTAGTCTGTAGACCCGAGATCGTCATAGTGTCTTGTGAGATTCCCACTGTGCTTTAATTTCCACCTTACCACGTCCAAGAGGGCGTGCAAAACGGTGGCTTTTGGGTGCAGTCCCGAATCACATGGAGGCAATGAGCGATAGGAGGGGATTTGTCTCTCCCGGTATAGGGAGTTGATGTTGTGCTGTGTTCGATTGGCTATAACTAGAAGTCCCTGGCCAGGGATGATATAGAGAACTGCTGGTAAGTATTATCAGTAGGTTCTCGACCTGTTATGAGCCTCACATCGATACGACTTATCGGTTACTGGGGTCTGACGTATACCACCCCTAGACTAGATATGCAACATATCAGACGAAGAGACCGGACTGTACGGGAGTGTTACTGATTGGATTCACAGGAGAATGTACAGGCTTGCTTGTTGATCTTCTGATCGCTCAATACCTAGGTGGCTGTTACATTTAGCTGACCGCTTGCAGCTTGTGGGTGTTTGATATGATCATCACCTACTGCCGGCGTATTGCCGATTCTTTAGAGTCCTACACAGAGGTTTCCTAGCTCAGGCAAAACGGAGTAGGAGCACATATGTGATATGTTCGGGACCGAGAATAATACGATATGTAATACCGTATTCTATTCTCACGATATTAGATATCGGCCGGGTATATGTGATATAGCCGGGTCATCGGATCAAGTGTTGATTCGATGAACTGATACAGTTTATATTAGTCGGTTATTTGAGAAATAGCCGGATTGTCGGATCAAGTGTTGATTCGATAATTTAATGTATAATTATATATGTGATATATTACATTACATTATCTTATATTGGCTCGCTTTATTGATTCATTTTCTCACCGGCTAATACATTGATATATATGCAATATATGTTAATTGTATTATTTTCTTTTGTTACAAAAATATATTATATATGTGATATATAATATTGTAACAAGTTATGTTTCCAAATGCAATATGATTAGTGGATATTATACATGGTTAGGGTTTGATTTGGGTTAGTCTTTTCTTGAAGCTTCTAGAAGCTTTTGTTTTGTTTCTTGCTTAGATATTTTGTTTAGATATTTTGCTTAGATATTTCTAACCCAACCCAAACCCTTAACCCTAGTAAACTCTCTACATGAGTTAATGATTTATATTATTAACTCAAGGTTCATTTTTAAGCATAGTAACTTTTCATTGTTCATCACAAAAGACTTCATCTTCTTCTTCCTCCTTGAAAAGCTTCTAGCTTTTGATTTTATGATGAGTGTGTGTGAGAAATTGATAATAAAAAAGAGCCAAAATTCTTACTTCATCATCCTCATCTAATCTAGCCAATTAGATTAGGGTGTTCACTTCATTAATACTTGATTAGAGAAGTGAGAGCTTGAGTTAAAGAAAATTCAAGGTAGATCATCTTCGAAAAGGAAGACTTCAAGCAAGCATGGATCATTCGGGTGGTGGAGCCTCTCTTGAGTCCGGGAGATCATGGATCACGGCGAAGGGACTACTACTCGGAGCTTATGAAGCGAAGGAGTGGACTACCAAGGTTGTAATCCCTCTCTCTTAGATGTAAAGATGTTTACTTGCATGTTTAACCCTAATTATCTAACAAAGATCCTCGCTTTGGGTTGTTCGGCACTTCTAAATTTTAAATCGGGCATGGTTGATGCCTTATAGACCCTTGTGACAGTGCCTAGTAACCCTACATTAACAAATCAAGAACAAAGCCCCACCTCTAGTGGCTGCCCTCTCTCTTTCCATATATCAATCCCACACAATAATCAATCAAGAAAATAGACATGGCACAAGAAAACACTACATGAGTCATCAAAAATTCACATGCCACATTTAATGCTCTTGATCATGATTTGCACTCACAATTTCCACTTAATAAACATTAATCCAAATGTTTAAAACAATAAATAGAATGGCATCTTCTAAAGTAAACTCGTGATGGATCACAAGAATACCCCTCACCTGTATATACATACCTGCATCCACATTCCGACTGAATACGAATACAACGAGACAAAAATAATCCAACAATCTAATACTAGGATCCGGCTTAAACCAAAGCCCACTAGTATGATCCGTCCGATCATGATCCGTGCATGAGTGCATGCATATGATCGAACCCTGCCATAAAACCATACGGCCTCTACAACGTTTCGCCCGAACTAGGAAATCTTTCTGTAGGGGACTCTAAAGACTCGTCAATACGCTGGCAGTGGGTTTAACCACAAATACGTCAGTGGCACTAGCTGTACGTAACGACTATCCAAGTATTGAGTGAAAGGGAGGCCAACGAGTGAACTCATCCTGAAACCCTACTGAGCCTATCTGTGACAATCTCCGTACAGTCCGGTCTGTTCGTCTATGAGTATCGCATATCGGGCCTAGGGGGATGGTAAACGTCAGACCCCCAATAGCGGTATAAGTCGTGTCGGAGTGTAGCCCGGAACACCTTGAGAAACTAATGGAATACCTACCAGTAAATCTCACATGCCTTGGCCAAGGACTTTGTGTAATGGCTCTCCAGACACAACGCGATATCAACCCCCAATACCGGGAGAGACGAATTCTGTCTAACCGCCACTGCCTCTAAGTGTTTCGGGACTGCACCCAACTACTACCTGTTTGCATGACTTCTTTGAGCCGTGGTGGGGTAGCAATCAAAGAACAGTGGGAACACACTTGAGGCAAAACAGCAGTGTCAAGTCAACGGACTAAGCTGTACTCATGTCACCTAGGAACTGCTCCTGACGATAGGTATAGTACCAATCAGCAGTGCCTCTGCGAGTCCGTCCGATGTACTCATAACCCAATGAGCACCTGTATACTATCTAAGGTGAACCAACTGACACCAATGGCTTGTGAGACCAGCCACCACCCCTCGTCGGGGTCTCGATCCCAATACACTAGTCTACTCATGGAGTATCGATGCCCAGTCTCGAAACTCCCACGACTAGGGATACTTTAAAGATGCGCTTATAGACTACCCAACTCTCACGTATATGATCACCATCATACTGCTGGTAGTCAAGCAAGAATCCTATGGGCTCTATCAACGTGTAATAGTGATCTGTAATGTCACCTGAAGCATGTACATGATGATAAAGACAAACCATATATCATACTATCATCTTGAGTAAGACTGTTCTACCGGTATAGGTCCTCCCTCAATCATTGCAATCACGTGCCTGTTATCCAATAATTGACTTAAGGGCACTATAGCCAACAATCTCCTACTTGCACTTAAGGCTAATTATTGCGGTGTTGCATACTCACAGCCCGTGTGATACCGAACACCCAACTCCTCTACTAATCAGTTTCACAAAGCTTGTTTGTGAAAACTATTACTTTCGACAAATAGCCTCAGTGAGTGGATTCGCTCTGATGTTTCTTTCTATGTCTCTCTTTATCTCAAGTTCACGGAGAAAGCCATCTCCCGAAATGAACAATACTCGTCTTAGAATATGTCTGGATATCTGATGGGACTCAGTTCATAAATGAACTCCAAATCCAGCAAACTTCTTAGACTGTATCGTTAACTGAATTAAATCAGTATCCTGCGCTATGGTACCCTCAGTATCCGCTTGGACCATCTATCCAAACTACTGCCCTTCGTCAGAGGGAAAACTATAACTCTGACAGTCACTCTGTCATCCGGGTCACCTTGGAAGCCTGGAATGATAACCGTCTCCCGAAGGAGGCTGCCGTTATCAAATCCCTAGAACATCCACTTATGTTCTAAAACTGCTTCTGAACGTTTCTCCAGGATTGGATTAGTATCTCAACTTATTGCATCTAGTGCAAAAACAACATCTGGTGTGGTATTTGACATCTCATGATTGACTCAATTGCCTAAGCAAGTGATATGCCAATCATGCACATCCCTCTCCCCTTTAGTCTGTAAGACACCTTTAGAGAGGGTGACTCCATCACCTGTAGGTACACCACCATGCCAGGAGTCGTCCATTCTAAAACACTTTTAGAATGCTGTCTAAGTACCCGAATTGGGAAACTACCCAAATCTAGATCTAAAACCATAGATATAGTAACCAGAATGCCTGATATAATATCCAAATCCTATGTGGAGAAACTACTGTGTGACAACCACAGTATAACCGATCGTAGTATAGGAATTTCACTTCTTATTATGTGTATGTCATCCAAATACCAGGACATCACACCCTACTACATTCTCAACAGATCCATCCCCTATTCTGATGAAGTCAAAAAACCTATGACTGTCACATCAAAAATAGATGATCTATCTCCGCTATATCTGCTCTAGTCTATAAATAGACAAAAGCTACTTGTCCACTATGCTTACGCTGCTCCCACTGACTACGATAATTCTTTGGCAGAGTCATATACACGTGCACTTCTAAAGCTAGTTTAGAACGACGCTATACTCATCCTCCTGCCGGGTCTCATAGTCCGGAACAATAGTAGTGTCAAGTCTGGGTAAACAAGAACCTCCCTGCCACCGTCTTTGAGGATACCGAAGTACCTCTCGGGCGCCTGAGGTTACCCACCATATCTGCGGAGTGGCTAATGGAATATCAAACCTGATTGAATCTTTTGGTCCTATTAAATTTTCGGTAATCGTTTGTGGTTCTGGAATCGCTTCCAGTTCTACCATACTCCCACTACTATTTTCTGAAAAGTCCATTTTACTAAAACTGTAGCGAGTCAAGAACAATATCACTATTGATCTTCCAGATGGTAAAAGTTATCCCTCGTCATAGCCTGGGATAACCCACAAACTGCCATTACAGAAATGTGCCTTGAGTTATCCAGAGTCTGGTTTTAAATATAAGCCGGACAACTCCATATACCTTAACATCGTTAAGTTATGATCCATTCTATATACAATATAGAAACAGAGGCACTGATTTAATTGGAACCAGATTCAAATTATGCAGCTGTCTCCAGTGCATGTCAACTAAATGGAGAGAGGCCGATCAACATTACTCAAATTAGGAGTGCATCCAATTATGAGTAACCTGAAAGAGAAGCAAGTTCTCAAAATCATTACTATCGACTGAATACCAAACACAAGTATCTACATCTTCGATCACCTTGAAGAATCCTAATACTTGCAACACATGGTTCTCTACTTTATTTTTGTACCTATAACTTCTCAAACTTGGACCTTGTATTTCTACAAAACACTTGTCTAAAACTTGAGAAGTCACAAGTAAACAGAATATAGTACGAGGACCAACCCATTTGTCCTAATGGACACTGGACAACATACAATACTTTGTATAAGTCTCCTGAGTTGAATAACTCAAACCCTCTGCGTCGTAGGTTGAAAACTGTACCATGGTTATGAAGAATTACACCGCTGTTTAATGCTCCTTACCTAACCATCAACTGATATAGGTAAATGTCATGGACATAATTTCAAAAAGTTATATCTCACTTTATGAAATAAACGTACAGATACATCAGTTTGAAATTGGTGCATAACAACGGATATTCAAAACCAAATATTTGCCATCCGGAAAAAACCCAGGTGATTTCCTCAAATATCACCAATTACAACGAATCCCGATATAATGAGGATGATCACCTAATTCCCAATAACTTACTCCCACTCATAATCTGTAAAACCATACAGATGTGAGAATCATACCTGGTAATTACATATCCTGGAGTAAGGAGCTAATTGGGAAATCAGTTTTCTATTAACAACGCACAGTATAACTGAAATATAAAGATGTTTCGAAGGGGTATCCCGGTATTCCTATTAATGCCTCTTCCATTATCCAGATTCATGACTATAACCGTATATTTCTTTTGCCATCTCCCCAAATCCCTTTATTTGTCTTTACTCATTACCTTCTGTACACCCTCTTAGGCTAAATGGTTTTCTTCCTTCCCTATCGTTCAGCACTAACCTATGGTTTGGAAGAAAACTATCCAATAAGCGTAATAGGTGTACCCTCCTAATCCTAGGAGTACTCGCAACCTGAGAGAAGGTAAAGATAAAAGACAACTGAATAAACCTTATTCCTATTTCTCCTGAACTAGAATCCATCCCCGAACCGGAACAAGTTCCTTCGAGTTCATACATAACCATACGATGGATTTATCCAATGGAAGTGGATGTTCGTAGTGATACAGGGTGTTATGGAGAAATATAAAGGTGAAGTAGGAGTGGCGATGAAATATGTGGTTTCGTCGTGAATGATAGCAGTCGCAATTTACTTTTCCCTCTTTCTAATCCCTGTATTTGTCTTTACATATTACCTTCTATATGCCACACTTAGGCTAATTGGTTTTCTTCATTCCCTACCTTTCGGCACCTGCCTATGGTTTGGAAGAAAATTATCCAATAAGCGTAATTGGTGTACCCTCTCCTAATCCTAGGAGCCCTCATAACTTGAGAGAAGGTAAAAGGAAAAGACAACTGAATAGTCCTATTCAATCTCTCTAGAACCGGAATCCATCCTCGAGTCTGGAACAAGTTCCTTCAAGTTCGTATGTAACTATAAGATGGATTTATCCAAAGGAAGTGGATGTTCGTAGTGATACGGGGTGTTCTGGAGAAATGCAAAAGGTAAAAGAAGGAGTGGCAATCTTGTATGCAACTTAGACAATCCAAAAGCTAGTGTTTTAAGATAGTTCGGTTAACTTGGTCACTGAGTTATAGTCTAGGGTCGGGCTATGGTCGCTACCAAAGAGAGAGAGAAAAGAAACACTCTGCGTGCACTCTAACCTAGATCAGAATGGTTAATCACTTTATCTAATCAGGATGTCTCCCACTGTATCCTCAAATTCTCCTCCAAACCTGAAAGAAGAATTAGTCGGGATCACCCGAAGAGTAAACCAACTCATCAGTGGGAATCGGGATCCAACTATCATCGCATGATAACGTGACGGAATCCACTCATGTTATCACACTCCAGAAGTTATGCACATGCCTGGCAAGTTTCAGTTTCTTTAGAAACCCCCGATGTGATTTTTACCTCATGCTCTTATGACCTTGACGAAGGCCAACATATCATAAGTCACATGTCAAGTTCTACCCGTCATTGTCCAGGTTAATTTGAACCCACCTGTACATAACCTTGACGAAGGCCAAAATAGTAGTACGACTGTCCCAAACCAACGCATCTATCTATGCAACAGAAAAGTAACAAATAGCTACCATACATGATCATTCGAAAATAGTGCATTCTCAACACGTTAATTTCCCTACTCTTATCATTCATATATAGGTGTTTATTGTAATTATAACACAGATTACGAATTCATATGGAAAATACCAAACAACCTGTGTTATAGTTATAATCGACATTCTAAAGGGAAATTACGTGTTTATTACTAATTGCATTAATCTGTATATATTAATCCTTGTCTCGAGATTGTGTGCAGGAAATTCTCCAGGTAAAAAAGCCAGAACAGATAAAAGTGCTGATAAAAATACATAAGGTCAAAGAATAAGAATCTGGCAGTAAACAGGAAAGAATAAAAATATTCCAGGTATCAGAAGAAGACCCCAAAATTGTCAGAAGAAGACCAAGGAAGTTTCATGCAACAACTCCACAACTTGGCCGCGGATCCGCGGCCGAGTTGGCCGATCCGCCGCGGATCCGCGGCCTACTTGACACGTCATCAAAACAGATTGTCTCCAGAAGCTTCTTCTCAACGGCCTCGCTTCTTCAGGATGCTTAAATTACCACGTAGCTTCTTCCAGAAGGCTCTGCATAACAAACTCACTCTAGAATATTCTTTGTAACGAACTCATTCTAGAATATTCCCTCTAAAAAACTCATTCTAGAAGGCTCTCTCTAACAACCTAGCTTTGGAGGGAAGATTCAAATGAGTGGTTATAAAAGGAGATCTAGATCTAGGGTTTTGAGGTAACACAATTAGGGTTGAACATTGAGCTAAAAATTGCACAACTTGAGTGACCCAACTTGATACCAAAACCCTAGCCCAAATCCCTTTTCAAAGAGCCAAATCAAGATTCATCGAGTACCAAATCGAGCAAGCATCCAACGAACCTTTTGAAGCAACGCCGATCTTCATCCGAGCAAGAGATCCAAGATGATCCGCGACTCAAGAAGACGATGCGAAGCTAGTTCGATGATTTAGTTCCTCCTCAAATCTTGTATTCTTTGAGTGTATTGTAACGAAACATCGAATAATAAAAGGTGAAGATCTTTATTCTTTCTTTCTATTCATTCTTGCATCATGATATTCTTAGTTCTTGATTGTTTTAGAATGATGCGTGAGTAAAACTCCGCTTGCATCGGAATCGAGAGAATAGGTAGATGATGTTGATGAAATTCTTGAACGATTCTTAAGTCTTATGAGTTTTGTAAACTCTAGGAAATTGAATCAACGATGACCTATTTTTGAGCGAGATGATTTCTTAAATGTTTTCGCTCCAAATTAGAGATCAACAATCGATGATTGAATTTCCTAGAGGCTAGAATTTGAATGCTAATCAACGAAAGGTCAAAGGATGATGATGGAGAAACCCTAGTTTCTTCAATAGATCCCTAAATCTCGTTGATTGTCATCGATCTAGCAACAAATCTTCAATAGATAAGAATTTGTAATCATAAGCATTCATCATCACTATCGATTCGATTGATTCCGACAAGCCTCTCTACAAATCTTAATAACTCGAACAATTTGGATATTTTCTTGATCTTTAGTATATCTTGATTTTAGATCTATTTCTTGATGATTGTTGAAACTAAAATCCACATATTATTGAATCATTTTCTTTTACCTTTTAATTTTCAACTCAACTAAAACAATATCAATCAAATGACACTTTCCCCATGGACAATCCGCACTCGCTAAACGAACCTACAAAAGACACCGATTATTGATTGGTTTTTTTTTATAAATTTCTTTGGTTGTGATATATTTTACATTTTCCAAACACGACACGGAAATTAAGATCAATTAAATGGCGCCGTTGCCGGGGATGGTGTGCTAATTTGTTCTTTTTTGTAATTTGAGTTAGAAAATTTATTATTCCATCAGTTTTTTTTAGATCAAAATTCGTAACAAGTGCTTAACGATTTGTTGTGATTTTTTGTAGGGAGATCTGGAATCTGTGGAGCGAGAGGAAAATTTTTCAGGACATCTCAAAAAGTCCAGAGAGGCATTTGGAACATTTGCTGAAATTTTTGTGCAGGGATCTTGACATATCGCGGCGGAACCACGGCCATAAAGAGCTTATTGCGGCGGAAGCGCGGTGATATTAGGGTTTCACTGCACCAAACTTCTCTGGAATATTCTGTACTTTCTTATCTCCTCCCTGCTCTATCCATTAACCAATTTCTGCAGGATTCTTTGCAAAAATTTGCAGCGCCGCAAAAAGAAAAATTGTTGCGTGTTTGATCTTGGTTGTTTGCATTTTTAACACGGAAATTAAGGGGCAAAGACCAAATTCAGATTAGGTCGGGATTTCATTACCCGTTCTAAGCCCCAAAAATCACAAACTTGCATCTGCATCACCCTCATTAACTAAAAAAAAATCTAGACAATACTTTAAGGACCGTCGCGCTCACTTAGGACAGAAGGAGGTTGTGGGTAATCTATTACTTATCCGCGTTTCTTTTGTGGTGTCTAAGGCAAGTGTGTCTAAGGCAAGTGGTTACTTAATTAGGCCCACTACTTACGCAGTGGAGAACCTCCCACTTACCTGGCACTTACGTGGCCACAGAAGGGGCAAAGAGGCGGTAGAGGATCTATCTTGCGACTTGTCTTCTCGAAGTCTAGGAGCGGTCTAGAGATTTGACCTAGGTGACCACTAGATTTAGGGTTGCTTGTGCATTGTTTGTGTGAATTTTTCAAAATCTGTATTTTTCAAAACAAACACCAACTCATCTTTTCCTTAATTATCACTTAACGCTACCTCTTGTGCTAAACCATTTAGTGCATGCTCGGCTGGACACGGGATTCTAGTGCCCGACTTGTCCGCGTTCCTCCTATCGACTCCGAAGTCGGTAATTCTACGTCTACTTTTTCTACACCCCCTGTCACACCCTCTTCGATGTACGGTTCTCCATCGAACTTCTTTAACACCACTCTGCCACCGTCCGCAGGTGCGCAGACCCCTCCCCGCATCTCTCTCCAAGAGAGATGTTACCCTATGAGAGGTCCTCTTTCTACCTGTCTTTCCATTCCACCAGCTAATGGGGACAATTTTGAAATCAAACCACAATACATCAATCTTCTACCAAAATATCACGGTCTCGAGTCTGAAGATGCATACGTCTTTATTACCAAATTTGAAAATGTATGCACTATGATGGGTACTTCACAGCTTTCTGTGGATGCTATGAGATTGTGTCTTCTCCCGTTTACCTTGTGCGATATAGTCGAGAAGTGGCTTTATAACACAGCCGCACATTCTATTTCAAACTGGGGAGAATTCGTAACAGCTTTCCTAAAGAAATTCTACCCGAATCATAAAACAGCTCGAGTCCGTAGCGAAATAAATCAATTTACCCAGCTTCCAAATGAACCATTCTCGAAGTGTTTTGAACGCTTCAAGGATCTGTTAGTTCAATGTCCACATCATGGAATCCCTAGATGGGATCTGTGCAGAATCGTTTATGAGGGCATTAATCCTACAACAAAACAGAACCTTGAATCCATGTGTCAAGGTACCTTCATGACTAAAGATGATGGTGAAGCTTGGAGATTTTTAGAAGATTTCGTTGAAAATTCTTTACAGTGGGAGAGTGTAAACCAGTCATCGTCTAGGGGTGGCATTCACCAAATTGATGTTTCCATAGGAGTTAGAGCTGAAATGGTAGCAATGCAAAGGAAACTTGAAGCTATCGAACATAAATTTTTAGCAGCCTCCCTAAATCAGATGTCCCTCTCCAAAACTGTCTGTGGATGCTGTTCTGATCCATCTCATCTTACGGAAGAATGTCCTTTAAATTCTCCGGTTCAAGGTCAAGAGCATACCAATGCTTCTTTCCAACAAAGACCGAGAAACGATCCGTATTCTTCCACTTATAATCAGGGTTGGAGGAATTACCCTAACTTTGTTTGGAACCAACACCAAAATCAAAATCCGGTTCCAAACCAAAACAATTTCCAAAGGGCTCCTCCACCACAACAGAGCCACTTCAACTGACTCAGCACCCCTATCAATCACCAAACTTTCAAAATCTGGTCAACACTTCTGCACCTTCTAGTTCTTTGCAATTGACCGGTACTGATGAATCCTCTTCACTCGCACAAACCATGAATTTGATTCTGAAAAATTTCATGCAAGTTTTGGCTGAAATAAAGACTTCTGTCGATAAAATCCAGAAAAACTCTGACTCCCATGGTGAGAGTATTAAATCGATGGAAGCACAAATTGCACAATTAAAAGCCGAAATGAGTGCGAGAGAGAAAGGGAAACTTCTGTCTCAACCCCTACCAAACCCTGGGCATTCACAACACTACAATGTGAATGACATCACAACGTTGAGATCTGGAAGAGTGCTGAACAATCACATTGGGGAAGAGATTGATAATCATAAAGAATTGATCAATAATACCCCGGCTGACACCTTTCCTTCCACATCCACTTCTACTTCTACACCTACTTTATCTACCCCACAATTTTCTTGCGAGCCTATTCTTCGTTTTCCTCAAGGCTCGACACCTCAACATACCTCTTCTACTCCACCAAAGACGATCCCCACTCCTATTCTGGGATCAGTTCCACACACACCACCTTCTCCAATGTTGGACCCAGCTATTATTGCTAAAGCTCCTTATCCAAATCGGTTAAGGGGTAACAAATCGAGTCCACTTATGGAGAAGATTATGGAAATGTTTAAACAGGTTAACATCAATATCCCTCTCCTTGACGCTATTCAACAAGTCCCCGCTTATGCGAAAATTCTCAAGGACTTGTGCACTAGGAAGAGGAAGACTCAAGTGCCTAAAAAGGTTTTCATGACCAATAGTGTTAGCACTGCTTTTATCCCACAGTTACCAAAGAAACGTAAGGACCCAGGATGTCCTACGATATCGATTTCTATTGGGGGTAAAAACATCAACCGTACTTTACTTGAACTGGGCGCAAGTGTTAACCTGCTTCCATACTCTGTTTACGAGCAGTTAGGGATTGGAGAGTTGAAACCAGCTCATTGCACTCTCCAAATGGCAGACCGTTCAATCACCAAACCTATGGGTGAACTGGAGGATGTGTTGATTAAAGTTGGGGAATTCATATTCCCTGTGGACTTTATTGTTCTCGATACACAGCCTGTAGCAAACCTACAGAACCAAATTCCGGTGATTTTGGGTCGACCATTCCTTGCCACTTCCAATGCTGTCATTAATTGTCGAAACGGTTCAATGAACCTATGTTTTGGAAAAATGACAATTGAACTGAACATCTATAAAATTGGAAGTCAGCCATCTGAACCCTCTGCTCATAAACTTGATGTCTGTTCTGTCCATGAGATTGCTACTGAAAGTTGCGAAGTTGATGAACTTTTCTTTGATAATCTCAACGACATTAGCACATCAATGTTTGATCTTTCACATCTTAGTTGTTAGTTATATGTATGCCCTAGAGGCCATTACTATACATAGGATGTATATTGTAGTGGATGCTTGGACGTATATAGGGAGGACTTTCTTGCTCGACATGATAGTATGCTATCTGGTTGCTCTTTACCTTAACGTGTACACTGATTGTCTCTCTGTTACATGTTGGTAAAGCGCTTAGGATGTGTACTTGACTACCTGGACTATGATGCGGATCATACTAGTGGGGACATGGTAGTCCATAAGTGCATCCTTCAAGGTCCCTAGTCGTGGGTGTATCGAGACGGGGCATCGATATACCAGTGTAGACTAGCGTATACCTTCTCGACCCATACAGATGGGCGATGGATGATCCCATATCCATTGGTGTTTGACATCAGAGATGATATACGGGTGCTCAGTGGAGACTGGGTACACTGGACGGACTCGCCGAGAACTCCCAGATGGTATTATACTTTACGTCAGATGGCAGTTCTGTGGTGACACTGGTACAGAGTAGTCTGTTGACTCGAGATCGTCATAGAGTCTTGTGTGATTCCCACTGTGCTTTGATTTCCACCTTACCATGTCCAAGAGGGCGTGCAAAACGGTGGTTTTTGGGTACAGTCTCGAATCACATGGAGGCAATGAGCGATAGGAGGGGATTCGTCTCTCCCGGTATAGGGAGTTGATGTTGCGCTGTGTTCGATTGGCTATAATCGGAAATCCCTGGCCAGGGTTGCTGAGATTTACTGGTAAGTGTTACCTGTAGTTTCTCGAACTGTTATAGACCTCATATCGACACGACTTATCGAGCTATTGGGGTCTGACGTTTACCACCCCTAGGCGAGATATGCGACATATCAGACGACGAGACCGGACTGTACGATAAGTGTTACTGGTTGGATTCACAGGAGTATGAGCGGGCTTACTCGTCGATCTTCTGATCGCTAAATACCCGGATGGCCGTTACGTTTAGCAGACCGCTTGCGGCTTGTGGGTGTTTGATATGATCATCACCTGCTGCCGGCGTATTGACGAGTCTTTAGAGTCCTACACAGAGGTTTCCTAGCTCAAGCGAAACGAAATAGGAGCGCATATGAGATATGTGCGGGACCGAGAATAATGCGTGTATGTGATACCGTATTCTATTCTCGCGATGAATGTATCGATTGGTTGTATGCGATGTAACCTAATTATCGAATCAAGGAATGATTCGATAGGCCGATACATTGGATATTAGTCGGTCATATGCGATGTGACCGGATCGTTAAATCAAGTGTTGATTTAATGATTTAATGTATAATTATATATTTGATATATTACTTTACATTAACTAATATTGGTTCACTTAAGATTACTTTCTCACTTGAATGTGCACATTGTATATATGATATAGTTTTGTGCACTAGTTTGTATCATGTTTGATGATACATGCAAACTTGGGTGTGTATGATTAAACCATGATTAAGTTAATGGTTAGGGTTTGATTTACTTATTTATTTATTTCTTTTCATTTATATTTGGACAAGAAATGAAATGGTTGCTACTTTTGTTTTTTTTTTGTTGAAGTTTCATGAAGCTTTGAAAGCTTGACCATTTTGTTTCTTTCCTTAACCCTAACCATTCACCTAACCCTAGTTTATTCTCTACACTTAACCATGGTTGCATTATGATAACTATCACTTGGATTTTCTTTTTGTGAGAATTCTTTTTCTTTCTTCTTCTTCATCTTCTTCATGAAGAGAAGAAACCATGGCTAGAAAATTCTAAGTGAGAAATCCAAATCCAAAGTGAACCCACTTCCTATTTATTCATCCTCTACCACTTGCCAAGTAGTATAGGGTGTTTTCTTCACAAGTTTCATGACTTGGTGAAGTTGGAGCTTGATCTTGTGTTTTCTCGACGTAGATCATCTTCGGCATCGAAGTCGACGACCTAGCCCGCCCATTTCTCCGATGAAGCCGACGCTAAAGCCCGGGATCCGATGATCGCAGCGAGGGGACATCATCACGGAGCTATGGAGGTGGAGGACCGGATCTACAAAGGTTATATTTTCGTTCACTTCTAGTAAAGTTGTTTACTTGTTCAGTTTTCGCCTTGCCTCTAGTTATCGATCTATGATTAGGGTTGTTAGGCACATGGAAAATTTTGAATTTGGCATGGTTGATGCCTTGTGAGACCTCATTAGTGTGCATAGGAGCCCTACAGTGGTATCAGAGCTACTAGGCATTGGATGTCGACCTATGGGGGGTTCTCACTGTGTGACAGTGTGGCGAAGCATATGCTCTTACCCCCAGGGTGTCCCGAGACCGGAAGGTGTTCCGGCGGGTTGTAGTCCTCGCGAAGGGGCATGCGTAAAATGTAGCGGCTGAGGGACCCGTTGGTGCCACGGCGACCCCATTGGATGGGATGGCTACCTGACCTACAGTGGTATCAGAGCCTAGCTAGAGATTTAGGCGAAGTGTAGACGAAGTTAGAAGTCCGATCGAACCCGTAAACCCCGACAAAACCCTTCTCTGTACATTTTTCAAAACAGTGGATTTTTGTGAATTAAAAATTCTCAGAAAAACAAGCAAGAAAAACTAAGAATTACTGTGAAGTACGGTCCACTAAGTCAATAGTTTGACCGCGGAACCGCGGCGAAACCATGGGTTTGGCGGCGGTTCCGCGGCCAAAATTTGGACTTAGTCCATGAAATTTCATATATTTATTCTTAGGTCCATTCTTGGCAATTTTTTATGGGAATTTTTTAATTCCACTCAAGTGTTGAGTTTTCTAGGGTTTTATTGGGGACTCGTTAATTTGATCGGATAATTTAACTTCGTTTATGTTTTTCCGGATATTTTAGAAACTGTTAAAAAGTTCGACCGGATATAAATACCCACTTTTTCCCCTGCCGGGAAATTTCCAAGTGTTGGATTTTTCCGTCGTTTAAGAATGTTCTAAGTAGTGCAAGTAACACGATGGACCCTCTAGAAGACAACAAATCTTAACTCGATTATGTGACCGTCTTGAACTGCCCTTTGAACCTTAGGGTTTAGGGCAGTACGGCGTGCCACATGTGAGGCGTTGGCTTGACCCTTCTACGGCTGGACCGTTGGTACTGAGGCATGAAGTGGATGTTTTTGAACTTATTTCAAGTGTTGAGCTGTTTCGGGAAAACTTGGGTGTTTGATTGTTCGATCGAAAAGTTTAACATTTTTTTTTATCCGGAATGTGATACAATATTTGGAATCCACAAGTAGTTATGAGATAACTGAATTGAATGTTATAAACATAGCAGTTTAGTCTCACTTGATTGGTTGCCACGGAATTTTGATGTGATCAAAAGGCCATCGCAATCACGTAGCGTACGCGGATACTCGCTGGGTAAACTTAATAGACAGCCACACCCCAAACCCCCGACCAAGTGACTGTAGGAGATCCCCGTCGCCGAAAGCATCCGTTCGGGTGCTCGCGGCAGCGGTGTTCCGCCTTGATGCACTTCGTCGACGGCGCGGCCGCCTACTAAAGTTTGCGACGAGCATTCGATCAGGATGTCGGGAATCTTGTTGAATTGCCCGACTTGATATTGAAAAGTGTTTTCGATAAAGAGACTAAAATGCGGGGTTTATAATTGTTAGGCATGCGATGTCTAAGTAATTCATTTGATTAGGCATGCGATGTCTAAGGAGGTTGTGGATTCCAACTGTTGTAGTTTTACACTTTCTTTTCTACGACCGTAAGTGTAATATGTGATATCGCCGGTTTCGTTGCTATATGTCAACGACAATTGGGATACGCATGTTTACTTACGTTGATGACATATGATGTTATGTGTTGCTGGATATGTTATATTGGATCGTCGTGTTTGAATAGCCGGGAGGTTTTTCTGTGAGATGAGTGTTTTTCATTTTCATTCATGTAAAAACTTGTATGTAATATTGTTTTATTGGGGCACTTCCAGGTTGCGGAAGATGTCACCTTTTGTATATTATTTACTTTTCCGCACTAGGATAGACCCAAGGAGGAGGGCACAAGTAACCGGGTTCTGGAGTCCAGTGGGAGACCAACTTGAGGAGTTGAGTTCGGGTCTTCTAACTCCAGAATTGGTAGGGTTGATTGCCGCTCTCGTAGGGGTCTAGGGGTGTGGGTTTGGCTATTCATCGCGACTGTGGAATCCGTGTTTTATACTGGCTCGTATTGAAAACACGGACGTCCTAGTATATCCAATGTTTCATATGTTTCTTCTGCTGCGAAATCTGTGATGTGATCATGTGATATGTTCTATGATGGATACAGTATATAGTATATATGATATATTATATAGACTTTACTTATGTTTTGCACTCGCGCTAGCCCTGCCCCGCTCTGCCGTTAGTTACCTAACCTAACGGTGCACGAGGGGACATCGAGGCAAAAGCGGATGGCATAAGTGTACGTCGTATTTATCTGTGATGTTTAGGTGTCTTAAATGATGGGACTTCATTAATGTGATTAATGAAAGAAAAGAAACCTAAAGATGTTGTAGAATCGAATTTCAAAAATAAAACAGGTAGCTACAGTTCTTGCTTTGCACAGCGGTATATATGATATATCCTGCACCTTATTCGATAAGGAAAGGACCGAGATCCCTTCACCGGGAGTGACTCCTTTAGCAATAACTGGCAGATGCTACACACTCGGTTTGTCTTTTGATTGCTTTTAAGAGTTTTTGCTTTGCACAGTGATATATATGATATATCCCGCACCTTATTCGATGAGGAAAGGGCCGACGATCCCTTCACCGGGAGTGACCCCTTTAGCAAAACTAGAAAAGCCTCGAAAACACTCCATTTTAAAATTATTTGATTCTACAACGATATCAAGTTCATTACGCAATAGGTTTTCAGAAAAACCTGTCGTAGCCCTCCGTCATTTCAGATAAGTACTAGTTAGTATTCGTGCTGCGGTAGTTTGGCATGCGTCAAGGCGTAGTGTACGGTAACTAACTAGTGCTTATCTGCTAGCATACGATGCGATTGGATTAGGGTATTCGTACGGCGTTGTTTGGCATGCGTCAAGGGTCGTGCGGGTGGGTTTAATTCAATCAAGAAATGTACGGGTTGAACTTGACTAGCGAACTATGGTTTGTTTGGCATGCGTCAAGGTCATAGCACGCTAGGGGCAAAATATTATCGGGAATTTCAAGTGTTGAAATTTGCAATGAGATTGCATACCTTCTATGAAATTGTTGGATCCCGATACCTGCTGCGAGTAAGAGTTACTCCTGGGAGAGTTTTACACATTACAATTAGCCGATCAAGTAGGTTTCTAGAAAGGTGTCAACGGGGTTACGCCTCTGGGAAAACGAGGTTTACATTAATTAGGTTCGTGCGAAAGCACGGGGGACCTCTCTCAAAGTACCGACACTGGCCTGGCTGAAAGATTGGCGAACTTGTAGCGTGTAATTAATCCCGGCCAGTCTTTCCTTTTAGGGTTTGAAGGAAGATTTGATAAAAACAGTGGGAGCCATCCTGATTAGATAAAATAATAACCAATCTGATCTTGCAAGAGCATACGCTGAGTGTTTTCTTCTCTCTCTCTCCAGGTAGCGACCATATCACGCCTTAATCAAGATAATATTACGGATATTTGACCGAACCCGCTTGTTATACTGAGCTGGGGAACGTTGGTCCCGCTCCAACTTATAATTGTTATAAGACAGAGCAGGAATTGGGGAATACCAGATTTCCTGTGCCGCCCAAAAGAAGAAAGTGCATGTTGATGCATCATATTCGGGTGTGTTCGTTACAAAGAACTGTTTCTCTGTATCCTCTACGTCCTGGGTATTTGATACCGGATCAGGATCCCAGATATGTAATTTGTTACATGGGCTACAGATAGGTAAAGAACTGAGAACGGGTGATAAGTTTCATGAGACAGAAAACGGTGCAAGTGTTGCTGCCAAGTCTGTTGGTCACTGTCACCCTGTATTCCAAATACATTGATTCTGAACGAATGTTATTAGATATCGAACCTGATATACAAAATCATATCGGTCTCTTTATTAGTAAAGAAATGATAAAATTTTGTATTGTTGGATAATGTTTGAAACATTTCCTATATCAAAATTTGATCGGTTCAGGCACGTTATCTAAAAGCATTGATGTTCTAAATCAAACTACAGTTCTTAGTATACGGAACACACACAAGAGGAAGAGTTCAGAAATGAACGGATCCTTCTTGAGATATTGTAGACTAGGTCATATCAATGCGACCCGACTAGCTGAAGTTACATATAGATGCATATTTAAATCTGTTTGAATTTACATCTTGTGAAAACTTTCCAGTCATGTCACAAAGATAAGATGACCACAACCCTGTTTATTGGAAGCAGAGAAAGAGTAAGTGTACTCTTGGGATGATACATGTAGATGTATGGAGGTCTCCTGTCTACACATGCCAAGACCGGTTCTTTGTACTTCATTACATTCTCTGATCATCTCTTTAGATTCAGACATATGTTCCTGTTGAAACACAAGTCCGAACCTTTTGAGATATTCACAGAATATAAGTTAGAAGTAGAGAACCAATACGGGTATAAGTATTATGTCCTTTGATGAGATCAAGGAGGAGAATACTTGTGCATAGAATTCTTGGACTATTCTAAAGGAGAATGAGATTCTCTCTCAGCATTACTCCTCCATATACACCATAGCACGATGGTATATCGGGGCAGAGCAATTGCACCCTATTCGATATGGTGCGCTCTATGATGAGTACTACTGAGTTACCTGTTTCCTTTTGGGGGTTATGCACTTGAGAAGTTGCATACTTATTGAAATTAGGTTCGAATCAGATCACAGCCTACCACTCCATATGAGATATGGTATGGGAAGAGCCCATGTCTTAAGCTAGTTAAGATTTGGGGTTGACCGGCCTATGTCTAAAAGCAAAATCTGGACAAGCTCGAGGCAAGGTCTGTAACGTAGAACTGGAAAGGTTCCAGCTAGACAAACTACAGCAGATGATTTGGTAGAACCAAAGGATTCAGTAGATTCCAACAAACCTCAGCCTCTCCGCCGATCTAGTAGGGTTCCACATCCGCCTGAGAGATACTTCGGTTTCTCGATGACAGTGGGAGCGAGGATTGCATCTTGAGATGATGACCCAACTATTTTCGAGCAGGCCATCAGGAGTGGGACTCTGTAAGAATGGCTGGATACTTAGCGATCTGAGATGGAATCCTTATACACCAACAAAGTATGGACTTTGGTTGCTTTATCTGAAGGGTTAAATCCCCATCAGGAGCAAGTATATCTTGAGAAGATTACTTGGTGTGCATGGAAAAGTTGAGACTTTCAAAGCTAGACTTGTTAAAGGTTTGCATCATTAACCAGGTATGGATTATGATGAAACCTTTTCTAAAGATCTATGCTTAAGTCCATCCGGATCCTACTTGCCACGGCTACATACCATGACTGCGATATCTGGCGGTTGGGTGTCATGACTGCTTTTCTAAAATGATGTTTTAGAAGAGAGCGTCTGTAAGTACACAGCCAGAGGGCTTCGTAGATAGTGGGAGCAGCGGAAACGTGTGCAAGATGTTTTATGTGATAAAACAGGCATCGCGGAGTTGGAACATCTGTTTTGATGAGTTAGTCAAAGAGTTTGACATCATCAAAATGGTAGATGAACCTTGTATATATAAAAAGGTAGTAGGGAGTATGGTGGTGATCCTCGTAGAGTACGTGGATGACATACTCTTGATAGGGTAGTAGTTTCCTATGCTACGCTCGATCAATCTCCGCTTATCACAAGGATTCTCCATATAGGATCAAAATGATACCTCCTAATCCCTGAGTTTTCATCTATGAGATAGATGTAATTGGATGTTAGGATTCTCACTAGTAGTAGTGAGAAGGTATCAATCGATCCAGGGGAGAATCACTGGAAAAGTTCCAGAGTGATAAAGACGACTGAATGTCAGTCACAGGCATTGTCTTTACCCTCAGTAGAGGGATGGTATGTTGGAGGAGTTCCAAGCTAGATACCGTGGTATACTAGACGATTAAAGGCAAGATACATCGTTACCAAAGATGCTACCAAAGAGGAAGTCTGGGTGTATTTTAGTTCGTGAGATGAACTTAGTTCCTTCCATTGTGTGACAATGGAGTTGTGGCTTATGCCAAGGAACGTCCGTACCATTAGTGATCCAGACATATTCTGAGGCAGCATCACCTAATCATGGAGATACTTGATCTCCAGGGTGATCAAAGTTAGGAGAGTAGACTCAGAGGACAACACGGCGGATCCACTCACAAAGGCCTTTTCCCAGAGAGAGACTTTTATGGGATGGTTGAGTATGAGATACTACAACCACTGCTATCAGATGGCCCTAGTGCAAGTGGGAGATTGTTAGTTATATGTATGCCCTAGAGGCCATTACTATACATAGGATGTATATTGTAGTGGATGCATGGACGTATATAGGGAGGACTTTCTTGCTCGACATGATAGTATGCTATCTGGTTGCTCTTTACCTTAACGTGTACACTGATTGTCTCTCTGTTACATGTTGGTAAAGCCCTTAGGATGTGTACTTGACTACCTGGACTATGATGCGGATCATACTAGTGGGGACATGGTAGTCCATAAGTGCATCCTTCAAGGTCCCTAGTCGTGGGTGTATCGAGACGGGGCATCGATATACCAGTGTAGACTAGCGTATACCTCCTCGACCCATACAGATGGGCGATGGATGATCCCATATCCATTGGTGTTTGACATCAGAGATGATATACGGGTGCTCAGTGGAGACTGGGTACACTGGACGGACTCGCCGAGAACCCCCAGATGGTATTATACCTTACGTCAGATGGCAGTTCTGTGGTGACACTGGTACAGAGTAGTCTGTTGACCCGAGATCGTCATAGAGTCTTGTGTGATTCCCACTGTGCTTTGATTTCCACCTTACCACGTCCAAGAGGGCGTGCAAAACAGTGGTTTTTGGGTACAGTCCCGAATCACATGGAGGCAATGAGCGATAGGAGGGGATTCGTCTCTCCCGGTATAGGGAGTTGATGTTGCGCTGTGTTCGATTGGCTATAACTGGAAATCCCTGGCCAGGGTTGCTGAGATTTACTGGTAAGTGTTACCTGTAGTTTCTCGAACTGTTATAGACCTCATATCGACACGACTTATCGAGCTATTGGGGTCTGACGTTTACCACCCCTAGGCGAGATATACGACATATCAGACGACGAGACCGGACTGTACGGTAAGTGTTACTGGTTGGATTCACAGGAGTATGAGCGGGCTTGCTCGTCGATCTTCTGATCGCTCAATACCCGGGTGGCCGTTACATTTAACAGACCGCTTGCGGCTTGTGGGTGTTTGATATGATCATCACCTGCTGCCGGCGTATTGACGAGTCTTTAGAGTCCTACACAGAGGTTTCCTGGCTCAAGCGAAACGAAATAGGAGCGCATATGAGATATGTGCGGGACCGAGAATAATGCGTGTATGTGATACCGTATTCTATTCTCGCGATGAATGTATCGATTGGTTGTATGCGATGTAATCTAGTTATCGAATCAAGGAATGATTCGATAGGCCGATACATTGGATATTAGTCGGTCATATGCGATGTGACCGGATCGTTAAATCAATTGTTGATTTAATGATTTAATGTATAATTATATATTTGATATATTACTTTACATTAACTAATATTGGTTCACTTAAGATTACTTTCTCACTTGAATGTGCACATTGTATATATGATATAGTTTTGTGCACTAGTTTGTATCATATTTGATGATACATGCAAACTTGGGTGTGTATGATTAAACCATGATTAAGTTAATGGTTAGGGTTTGATTTACTTATTTATTTATTTCTTTTCATTTATATTTGGACAAGAAATGAAATGGTTGCTACTTTTTTTTTTTTGAAGTTTCATGAAGCTTTGAAAGCTTGACCATTTTGTTTCTTTCCTTAACCCTAACCATTCACCTAACCCTAGTTTATTCTCTACACTTAACCATGGTTGCATTATGATAACTATCACTTGGATTTTCTTTTTGTGAGAATTCTTTTTCTTTCTTCTTCTTCATCTTCTTCATGAAGAGAAGAAACCATGGCTAGAAAATTCTAAGTGATGATTCCAAGTGAGAAATCCAAATCCAAAGTGAACCCACTTCCTATTTCTTCATCCTCTACCACTTGCCAAGTAGTATAGGGTGTTTTCTTCACAAGTTTCATGACTTGGTGAAGTTGGAGCTTGATCTTGTGTTGCCTCGACGTAGATCATCTTCGGCATCGAAGTCGACGACCTAGCCCGCCCATTTCTCCGATGAAGCCGAAGCTAGAGCCCGGGATCCGATGATCGCAGCGAGGGGACATCATCACGGAGCTATGGAGGTGGAGGACCGGATCTACAAAGGTTGTATTTTCGTTCACTTCTAGTAAAGTTGTTTACTTGTTCAGTTTTCGCCTTGCCTCTAGTTATCGATCTATGATTAGGGTTGTTAGGCACATGGAAAATTTTGAATTTGGTATGGTTGATGCCTTATGAGACCTCATTAGTGTGCCTAGGAGCCCTACATTAGTGAGGACACATTTTCCACGCTTGAGTCTGACACTCTTGACTCTTCACCTTCCGAGTCTGTATCTTATGCAGGCTGCGAACTTCTCCTTGACTCCGAATATCATTCGATGACCCCACCTTCTATAGTTTCTCCGCCAGCATTAGATCTCAAACTTTTACCTTCTCACCTTAAGTATGCGTATTTAGGTGAGAATGAGTCTTTACCTGTTATCATATCAGCTTCTCTAGCCTCAGAGCAAGAGAACGCTCTTTTGACGGTATTGTGATCTAATAGGCAGGCGTTTGGTTGGACTATGGCTGACATCAAAGGGATTAGTCCCTTGATTGTTGAACATTATATACATCTGATAGATGAAGCTAAGCCAAGCCGAGAACCACAGAGACGGTTAAACCCCGTAATGAAGGATGCGGTGAAGAAAGAGATCGTCAAATGCCTTGACAATGGTATCATTTACCCAATCTCCTATAGCCAATGGGTAAGTCCAATTCATGTCGTCCCTAAGAAATCTGGCATTACGGTCATATCAAATGAGGCAAATGAGTTAATCCAGACACGCACTCAAACCGGGCGGCGTGTATGTATTGATTATCGAAAACTCAATGCCGCAACGAGAAAAGACCACTTTCCTCTACCTTTCATTGACCAGATGCTAGAACGCTTAGCTGGACGAGAATATTACTGCTTCATGGACGGATACTCTGGCTATAACCAGGTCCCTATTGCCAAAAAGGATCAAGACAAAACCACATTTACTTGTCCTTTTGGTACTTTTGCTTATAGACGCATGCCCTTTGGGTTATGCAATGCTCCCGCTACATTTCAGCGGTGTATGATGGGGATATTCTCGGACATGGTAGAGAATTTTCTGGAGATTTTCATTGACGATTTCTCAATATTTGGAGATTCTTTTGCTGACTGCCTATCTCATCTTGACGCAGTTCTTACTCATTGCAAGGAGAAGAACTTAACCTTGAATTGGGAAAAATGCCATTTCATGATCCAAGAGAGAATTGTGCTTGGACATGTTATTTCACGGAAAGGCATTGAGGTTGACAAAGCTAAAATAGATGTCATTCAAAACCTACCTCATCCCAAAAGCGTTAAGGATATACGATCTTTTCTTGGCCATGCAGGCTTTTATCGGAGATTTATTAAGGATTTTAGCAAAATTGCTAGACCTTTAACTCTTCTCTTGGCCAAGGACATAACCTTTCACTTTGACTCGGATTGTGAGGCACCATTTGACTCACTTAAACACTCTCTCACTACAGCCCCCGTTTTTTCATCTCTAGATTGGAACCACCCTTTTAAGCTTATGTATGATGCATCAGATTTTGCAGTTAGTGCAGTCCTAGGATAGCACATTGAAAAGATGCCACACGTGATTTATTATTCAATTAAGACACTGAACGATACTCAAATTAACTATACAACTACTGAAAAAGAACTTTTGGCAGTTGTATTCGCATTAGAAAAATTCAGGCCTTACTTGATCGGCTCACCAATTGTTGTGTACACTGACCACTCTGCCTTGAAACATCTTTTGGCGAAGAAGGATGCTAAAGGTAGGCTAATACGTTGGATCCTTCTATTACAAGAATTTGATCTTGTTATTAAAGATAAAAAAAGGATGTGAAAACGTTGTAGCCGACCATCTTTCGCGCATTTCTTCTTCACTTGTGACCCTGCCGATCAATGATTCTTTTCCAGACGAACAACTCTTGAATGTATCCACTGAACCTTGGTTCGGGGATATTGTGAATTATCTTGCTACGGGACTTATTCCCCGTGAATAGTCAAAACAGGACAAATATCGATTTCTAGCCCAAGTAAAACATTTTTACTGGGATGAACCGTATCTGTTTAAGTATTTTCCTGACCAGATCATTCGCAGGTGTGTCCCCAATGATGAATTCAAGAGTGTTCTATCTTTTTGTCATGATCAAGCATGTGGGGGTCACTTTGGACCTAGAAAGACGGCGGAAAAGGTTTTGCAATACGGTTTTTATTGCCCGACTTTGTTCAAAGACTCATTTGATCATTGCAAAACCTGTGCACAGTGTCAACATACGGGTAGGATTTCCCGGAGAAATGAGATGCTACTTCAACCCATCTTGGTGGTTGAAATTTTTGACGTTTGGGGTATAGACTTTATGGGTCCTTTTCCTAACTCTTTCGGGAATCTGTACATATTGCTTGTGGTTGATTACGTTTCGAAGTGGGATGAAGCTATTCCTTGTCGCACTAATGACAAAAAGGTTGTCATTAGGTTCTTAAAAGAAAACATCTTTTCGCGATTTGGACACCCACGCGCTATTATTAGCGATAACGGGACACATTTCTGCAATCGGTCTTTCGAGATTTTGATGCAGAAATATGCAATCAACCATAAACTTTCTACACCCTATCATCCCCAAACAAGCGGGCAGGCTGAGATTTCAAACAGACAAATCAAAGAAATTTTGGAGAAAACTGTTTCTAAAAATCGAAAAGATTGGTCAACCTAATTGATGGATGCTCTTTGGGCGTTCCGAACTGCATATAAAATCGATCTAGGTATGTCTCCTTACAGACTAGTGTTTGGTAAGGCCTATCACCTTCCGGTCGAGATTGAGCACAAAGCAATGTGGGCTATTAGAGAACTTAACTTTGACTTAAATCAAGCCTGCAACTTTTGGAAGCTGCAAATAAACGAGCTAAGCGAACTCCGCGATGAAGCTTATGATAATGCTGTAATTGTAAAGAATCGGACTAAGGTATTTCTGTAGGGTTCCTAGGCACTCTTGTGAGGGTTCATAAGGCATCAACCATGCCCGAATAAAATTTTAGACATGCCGAACAACCCAAAGCCGGGATCTTTGCTAGATTATTAGGGTTTTAACATGCAAGTAAACATCTTTACTAATAAGCGTGAGGGATTACAACCTTTGTAGTCCGCTCCTTCGCTTCATAGGCTCCGAGTAGAAGTCCTTTTGCCGCGATCCATGATCTCCCGGACTCAAGAGAGGCTCCACGACTCGAACGATCCATGCTAGCTTGTAGTATTCCTTTTCTCCGATGATCTACGTCGAAGTTGCTATAACTCAAGCTCTCTCACTCTAATGAGGTGAACACCCTAATCTAATGGGCTAGATTAGATGAGGATGATGGAGTAGTATTTATGCTTTCCTTTTATATCAAATTCTCACAAGAAATCATCACAAAAGGAAAATCTAGTAAGCTATTGAAAAACTCAAAAGAGAAGAAGATGATGAATAATGAGATAACCCTTTTGTGATGAATAATAGAAATGAATATATGATTAATCATGGAACCATGGTCAAGGATGACTAGGATAACCTTTGTAGAGAATAAACCTGGGCTAGGGTTTGGTTGGGTTAAAACAATGAGTCATAAGAAAATATCTATCATAATATCTTCTTCATGACAAAAGGAAAAGTTCTAGGAGGTGCAAGAAAGAACTAACCCTAATCAAACCCTAACCTTGCTTAATCTCCACTAAACATGTTCCATTATTAATCATATCATGTTACTATAATATATATCACATATATATTATATATTTGTAACAAAAGAAAATAATACAATTAACATATATCGCATATATATCAATGCATTATCCGGTGAGAAAATGAAATAATAAAGCGAACCAATATTAGATAATGTAATACAATATATTATATATATTATTATACATTAAATCATCGAATCAACACTTGATCCGACAATCCGGCTATATCGAATATAACCGACTAATATATCATGTACCGATTCATCGAATCAACACTTGATCCGATGACCCGGTTCTCATCTAAATATCGCGAGAATATAATACGGTATCTCATATCGCATTATCCTCGGTCCTGAACATACCACATATGTGCCTCTACTCCGTTTTTCCTGAGTCAAGAAACCTCTATGTAGGACTCTAAAGAATCGTCAATACGCCGGTAGCAGGTGATGATCATATAAAACACCCACAAGCTGCAAGCGGTCAGCTAAACGTAACAGCCACCCAGGTATTGAGCGATCAGAAGATCAACAAGCTAGCCTGTACGTTCTCCTGTGAATCCAATCAGTAACACTCACGTACAGTCCGGTCTGTTCGTCTGATATGTCGCATATCAAGTCTAGGGGTGGTATTCGTCAGACCCCAGTAACCGATAAGTCGTGTCGATGTGAGGCTGATAACGGGTCGAGAATCTACTGGTAATGGTAACACTTACCAGTAAATCTCTATATCAGCCATGTCCAGGGACTTCTAGTTATAGCCAATCGAACACAGCACAACATCAACTCCCTATACCGGGAGAGACGAATCCCCTCCTATCGCTCATTGCCTCCATGTGATTCGGGACTGTACCCAAAAGCCACCGTTTTGCACGCCCTCTTGGACGTGGTAAGGTGGAAATCAAAGCACAGTGGGAATCACACAAGACTCTATGACGATCTCGGGTCTACAGACTACCCTGTACCAGTGTCACTGGAGAACTGCCATCTGACGTGTGGTATATCACCATCTGGGAGTTCTCGGCGAGTCCGTCCAGTGTACCCAGTCTCCACTGAGCACCCGTACACCATCCTTGATGTCAAACACCGATGGATATGGGATCATCCATCGCCCATCAAATGGGTCAAGATGCGTATACGCTAGTCTACTCTGGTGTATCGATGCCCTGTCTCGATATACCCTCGACTAGGAACAGTTATATGATGTACTCATCGACAACCGTAGCCCCACTAGTATGATCTCATCATAGTCCCAGTAGTCGAGTACAGATCCTAAGGGCTTTATCAACATATGAGAGAAAGGCGGTACACCAATACAAGTCAACAAGTTAAGATAAAGTGAAACCAAATAGCATACTTTCATGACGAGCAAGAAAGTCCTCTCTATATATATCTAAGAATCCATTATAATATACATTATATGTACAACAATGGCCTCTAGGGCATATACATAACTAACAATCTCCCACTTGCACTAAGGCCAGCTGCTGTAGTATCTCATACCTAGCATCCCGAATAATCTTTCAAACTGTATCTGGGGAATAGCCTTCGTGAATGGATCCGCAGTGTTGTCCTTCGTATCTACTCTCCTGACGTCGATCTCCCGGCGATCAACTATCTCCCTGATCAGGTGATACCGCCTCAGAATATGTCTGGACTTTTGATGGGACCTGGGTTCCTTGGCCAAAGCCACAGCTCCATTGTTATCGCAATACAGAGGTATTGGATGCTCAATGGATGGAACCACACCAAGTTCACTAATGAACTTCTTTATCCAGACAGCCTCTTTGGCAGCATCGTTGGCAGCGATGTATTCAGCCTCCATCGTCGAGTCTGCAACGGTATCCTGTTTGGAACTCTTCCAACATACCGCCCCTCCATTGAGGGTGAAGACAAATCCCGAGTGCGACTTAGAGTCGTCCTTATCACTTTGGAAGCTGGAATCGGTAAAGGACTCCACCCGGAGTTCTCCGTTACCATACACTAAGGACATCTCTTTAGTCCTTCGTAAGTACTTGAGAATGTTCTTCACAGCTGTCCAGTGACTCTCTCTAGGATCTGCTTGATACTGACTCACTACACTTAGTGAGTATGCTACATCGGGTCTGGTACGTAGCATCGCATACATGATAGAGCCTACTGCCGAGCTCTCTCCAAATCAGTCTTGGGAGACATCTCTTTGGAGAGAGTGAGTCCAGAGATCATGGGTAGGTTCCCACGCTTGGATTCTTCCATACTCCAAATCAGTCTTGGGAGACATCTCTTTGGAGAGAGTGAGTCCAGAGATCATGGGTAGGTTCCCACGCTTGGATTCTTCCATACTAAACCTCTTTAGTATGGTGTCAATGTACCTGAATTGGGACAATCCCAGTATCCGTTTAGATCTATCTCTATAGATCATGATTCCCAATATGCAGGAGGCATCACCTAGATCTTTCATTGAGAATCTTTATGATAAGAAGAGCTTGACTGATTGCAGCATAGGAATATCATTTCCTATCAAGAGTATGTCATCGACGTACAATACGAGGAAGACAACCTTACTCTCTGCAACCTTCTTATAGATACAAGGTTCGTCTACATTTTTGATGAAGTCAAACTCTTTGACTACAACATCAAAGCAGATGTTCCAACTCCGCGATGCTTGCTTTAACCCATAAATGGATTTACGCAGCTTGCACACCTTTCCGCTGCTCCCACTATCTACGAAGCCCTCTGGCTGAGTCATGTACACGCACTCTTCTAAATCACCGTTTAGAAAGGCGGTCTTAACATCCATTTACCAGATTTCGTAGTCATGGTATGCAGCAACGGCAAGTAAGATCCGGATGGACTTAAGCATAGCCACTGGTGAAAAGGTTTCGTCATAATCCACACCTGGTCGTTGACGAAAACCCTTTGCAACAAGTCTAGTTTTGAAAGACTCAACCTTTCCATCTACACCAAATTTCTTTTTAAAGATCCACTTGCTCCCAATGGGTTTTACCCCTTCAGGAGCATTTTCCAAAGTCCATACTTTGTTGGTGTACATGGATTCCATCTCAGATCGCATTGCATCCAGCCATTTCACAGAGTCACCACTCGTGATGGCCTGCTCGAAACTCGTCGGGTCATCATCTTCCATGATGCAATCCTCGCTTTCACCATCAATGAGAAAACCGTAGTATCTCTCAGGTGGATGAGAAACCCTGCTAGATTGGCGGAGAGGCTGGGGTTCGTCGGGTACTACCGAATCCTCTGGTTCCACTAAATCTTCAGTTACAGTTTGTGTTACTGGAACCTCTTCCAGCTTTACCTCTTTGCCACTAATTTCTTTTGCAAGAAATTCTTTTTCCAAAAAGGTGGCATATTGAGAAACAAACACTTTTTGTTCTTCAGCGCGGTAGAAAAAATATCCTTGGGAATTCTTAGGATATCCCACAAACTTGCAAAGAACTGATCGTGCCTCGAGTTTGTCCGGATTTTGCCTTTTGACATAGGCCGGGCAACCCCATATCTTAACTCGTTTAAAATATGGTCTCTTCCCACTCCATATCTCATATGGTGTGGTAGGTACAGATTTAGACGGAACTTGATTCAACAGGTATGCTGCTGTCTCAAGCGCATAACCCCAAAAGGAAATAGGTAACTCAGCATTGCACATCATCGAGCGCACCATATCTAATAGGGTGCGATTCCTCCGCTCCGATACACCGTTGTGCTGTGGTGTATAAGGAGGAGTAAGCTGAGAGAGAATCCCATTCTTTTTTAGATAATCTAGGAACTCATTGCTTAAGTATTCACCTCCTCGATCAGATCGAAGAATCTTAATACTTTTGCCTGTTTGGTTCTCTACTTCGTGCTTATATTCTCTGAATTTCTCAAAAGCTTCAGACTTGTGTTTCATCAGGAACACATGTCCGAATCTTGAGAGATCGTCAGTGAATGTAATGAAGTAGGAAGAACCATTCCTGGCATGTGTAGACATAGGACCGCATACATCATTATGTACCAGTCCTAAGAGTTCCGTAACTCTTTCTCCGTGTCCACTAAACGGAGCTTTGGTCATTTTTCCTTTGAGACATGAATGGCAAGTATCATAAGATGATAATTCGAACGGATTCAAATATCCATCCTTATATAACTTAGCCAGTCGTGTCGCATTGATATGACCAAGTCTACAATGCCACAAGAAGGATTCGTTCATTTCTGAACTCTTCCTCTTGTGTGTGTTTTGTATATTGAGGACTGCATTTTGATTGAGTATGAATATGCCATTATGTAACGAGCCTGATGCAATCAACTTTTGATCTAGGTGTTAGTTATATGTATGCCCTAGAGGCCATTACTGTACATTGGATGTATATTGTAGTGGATGCTGGGACATATATAGGTAGGACTTTCTTGCTCGACATGATAGTACGCTATCTGGTTGCACTTTATCTTAACATGTATACTTTCTGTCTCTTTGATTACATGTTGATAGAGCCCATAGGATGTGTACTCGACTTCCAGGACTATGATGTAGATCATACTAGTGGGGCCTGGGTAGTCCATGAGTACATCCTTGAAATGTTCCTAGTCGAGGGAATATCGAGACGGGGCATCGATATTCCAGAGTAGACTAGCGCATATCTTCTCGACCCATGCGATGGGCGATGGATGATCCCATATCCATTGGTGTTTGACATCGAAGATGGTATGCGGATGCTCAGTGGAGACTGGGTACACTGAACGGACTCGCCGAGAACTCCCAGATGGTATTATACCTCACGTCAGATGGCAGTTCTCTGGTGACATTGGTACAGCTTAGTCTGTTGACCCGAGATCGTCATAGAGTCTTGTGTGTCTCCCACTGTGCTTTGATTTCCACCCTACCACGGCTCTACTGAGTCGTGCAAACAGGTGGTTTTTGGGTACAGTCCCGATTCACATGGAGGCAATGAGCGATAGGAGGGGATTCGTCTCTCCCGGTATTGGGGGTTGATGTTGTGCTATGCTCGACTGGACATAACAGGAAATCCCTGGCCAGGGTTGCAGTGATATACTGGTAAGAGTTATCAGTAGTTTCACGAATGTTATGGACCCTACATCGGCATGACTTATCAAGCTATTGGGGTCTGACGTTTACCACCCCTAGGCGAGATATGCGACATATCAGACGAACAGACCGGACTGTATGGTAAGTGTTACTGGTTGGATTCGCAGGAGTGTGAGCGGGCTTGCTCGTCGATCTTCTGATCGCTCAATACCCGGGTGGCCGTTACGTTTAGCAGACCGCTTGCGGCTTGTGGGTGTTTGATATGATCATCATCTGCTGCCGGCGTATTGACGAGTCTTTAGAGTCCTACACAGAGGTTTCCTAGCTCAAACGAAACGAAATAGGAGCGCATATGAGATATGTGCGGGACCGAGAATAATTCGAGTATGTGATACCGCATTCCATTCTCGCGATCAATGTATCGATTGGTTATATGCGATATAACATAGTTATCGAATCAAGCATTGATTCGATAAGCCGATACATAGGATACTAGTCGGTTATATGCGATATGACCGGATCGTTAAATCAAGTGTTGATTTAATGATTTAATGTTTAATTTTATATTTGATATATCACTTTGCATTAACTAGTATTGGTTGACTTTAAAAGGATTTTCTCACTTGAATTGTGCAAGTTGTATATGTGATATATTTCTTTGTGCACATGATTGTATCATGTTTGATGATACATTCTTGTTTGGTTTTGTGTAAAGTATTAAACCATGGTTAGTTAGTGATTAGGGTTTCATCTTATTCATTTATCTTTTTATTTTATTTATTTCAAAAGAAAAAGATAAAGAGAAATGAATGGTGGCTACTTTTGTTTTTAGTTGAAGATTCATGAAGCATTGACTTAATCACCATTCTTGTCTCATGCCTAACCCTAACCACTCATCTAACCTAAGTTAAGTCTCTATACTAAACCATGGTTGAAGATATGATAAGTATTGTATTTTCTTTTCTATTTTTAATTAACTTATCATATCATCTTCTTCTTTCTTCATCTTCTTCTTCAATGAAGAAAGCTTGCTACTCCAATGGCAAGTCATGAAATCTAGTGAGAAATCCAAAACTAAAGTTTACCCACTTCCTATTTCTTCATCCTCTACCTCTTGCCAAGTAGTATAGGGTGTTTCCCTCACAAGTTTTTCGGACTTGGTGAAGTTGGAGCTTGTTCTAGCGATGCCTCGACGTAGATCATCTTCGGCATCGAACCGACGATCAAGCCCGCCCATTCTTCGATGATGCCGACGCTAGAGCCCAAGACATGATTTGGACCGCGAGGGGACTTCATTGCGGAGCCATGGAGGTGGTGGACCGGATCTACAAAGGTTGTATATCCGTTCCCTTAGTTAAAATGTTAACTAGTTTGCTTGTTTCGCCTAAATATCTAGTAAACGATCCGTAGTCGGGTTTGTAGGCACCCGTAAAATTTGATTTGTGCATGTTTGATCACTTGTGAGACTTCACTAGAGTGCCTAGGAACCCTACAGTGGTATCAGAGCCTAGCTAGAGCCTTAGGCGAAGTCCCGACGGAGTTAGAAGTCCGATCGACCCAAAACCCCGACCCGAATATTGCTCTCTGGACATTTCTGTAAAATGTTGTTTTTTCGAAATTAAAAATATTCAGAAAAATCAGCAGGAGATTTTAAGGGATACTGCAAAATTCGAGCACCTAATTCCTTAAGAGAACCGCGGATCCGCGGCATGAGCGTGCTCATGCGGCGGTTCCACGGCAGTCTTGTCCTTTTGTGCATCGAAGTTTGCACCGTAATTCTCAGTAGAAAGTGCTGGTTTTCCTGGGAATATTTTAATATTTATTCCAGAGTTTTATTTTCTGGGTTGTATTGGGACTCGGTGTATTCGATCGGACTGTCTAATTTTTGTCGATGTGCTTTTCCGGGTAATTTTAGAATGTGTTAAAAAGTTCGACCGGATATAAATACCCACTTTTTCCCCTGCCGGGAAATTTCCAATTGTTGGATTTTTCCGTAGGTTAACGACGTTCTAAGTAGTGCAAGTAACGCGATGGACCCTCTAGAAGACAACAAACCTTAACTCGATTATGTGACCGTCTTGAACTTCCCTTTGAACCTTCGGGTTTGGGGCAGTACGGCGTGCCACATGTGAGGCGTTGGCTTGACCCTTCTACGGCTGGACCGTTGGTACTGAGGCACGAACTGAATATTGTTAGACTTATTTCATGTGTTGAGCTGTATCGGGAAAACTTGGGTGTTCGATTGTTCGATCGAAAAGTTTAGCATTTTCTATTTATCTGGAATGTGATACAATAATTGGAATTCACAAATTGTTATGAGATAACGGAATGAATGTTATAAACATAGCAGTTTAGTCTCATTTGATCGGTTGCCACGGAGTTTTGATGTGATCAAAAGTCCGTTGCAATCACGTAGCGTACGCGGATACTCGCCGGGTAAACTTAATAGACAGCCTCACCCCATAGCCCCGACCAAGTGACTGTAGGAGAACCCCGTCGCCGAAAGCATCCGTTCGGGTGCTCCCGGTAGCGGTGTTCCGCCTTGGTGCACTTCGTCGACGGCGTCGGGGGTGCGGCCGCCTGCTAAAGTTTGCGACGAGCATTCGATCAGAATGTCGGGAATCCTGTTGAATTGCCCGACTTGATATTGAAAAGAGTTTTCGATAATGAGACTAAAATGCGGGGTTTATAATTGTTAGGCATGCGATGTCTAAGTAATTCATTTGGTCAGGCATGCGATGTCTGAGGTGGTTGCGGATTCCAACTGTTGTAGTTTTACACTTTCTTTTCTGTGACCGTAAGTGTAATATGTGATATCGCCGGTTTCGTTGCTATATGTCAACGACAATTGGGATACGCATGTTTGCTTACGTTGATGACATGTGATGTTATGTGTTGCTGGATATGTTATATTGGATCGTCGTGTTTGAATAGCCGGGGTTTTTTATGTGAGATGAGTGTTTTTCATTTTCATTCATGTAAAAACTTGTATGTAATATTCTTTTATTAGGGCGCTTCCAGGTTGCGGAAGTTGTCACCGTTTGTATATTATTTACTTTTCTGCACTAGGATAGACCCAAGGAGGGGAGCACAAGTAACCGGGTTCTGGGGTCCAGTGGGAGACCAACTCGAGGAGTCAAGTCCGGGTCTCCTAACCCTAGAATTGGTAGGGTTGCTTGCCGCTCTCGTAGGGGTCTTGGGGTGTGGGATTGGCTATTCATCACGACCGTGGAATCCGTGTTTTATACTGGCTCGTATTGAAAACACGGACGTCCTAGTATATCCAATATTTCATATGTTTCTTCTGCTGTGTTTTATCTGTGATCATGCGATGTTCTGTGCTCTGTGACAGATATTATAGTATATATGATATATTATATAGACGTTGCTTATGTTTTACACCCGCGCTAGCCCTGCCTCGCTCTGGCGTTAGTTACCTAACCTAACGGTGCAGACGGGACATCGAGGCGAATGCGGATGGCATAAGCGTACGTTATATTTATCTGTGATGGTTAGGTGGATTTAAATGATAGGATATTCATTAATGAGATTAATGAAAGAAAATAAACCTAATTGATGTTGTGGAATCGAATTTCAAAATAAAAACAGGTAGCTACAGTTCTTGCTTTGCATCGCGGTGTTCATTATAGAACATCCTGCACCTTATTCGATGAGGAAAGGACCGAGATCCCTTCACCGGGAGTGACTCCTTTAGCAATAACTGGCAGATGCTACACACTCGGTTTGTCTTTGATCGCTTCTATAGTTTCCGCTTTGCACAGTGATATATATGATATATCCCGCACCTCATTCGACGAGGAAAGGGCCGACGATCCCTTCACCGGGAGTGACCCCTTTAGCAAAACTAGAAAAGCCTCGAAAACATTCCATTTAAAAACCATTGGATTCCGCAACGAGATCAAGTTCAAAGCGTTAAAGGTTTTCACAAAAACCATTCGCAACCTTCCGTCATTTTAGGAAGTAGAGTACTTAGTATTCGTGCTGTGTTTGTTGACCATAGTCAAGGCACAGTGTACGGCAGCTAAGTGATGTCTTCCTACACCGCATATGATGCGATTAGTTAGGACAGTCGCGTGACTTTGTTGACCTTAGTTAAGGGTCATGTGGGTGGGTCTAATTAATCACGAAATGACGGGTAGAACTTGACTAGTACTTATGATTTGTTGACCATAGTTAAGGTCATAGGTGCTAGGGGTAAAAACCTTTATCGGGAGTTTCAAGTGTTGAAATTTGCAATGAGATTGCATACCTTCTATGTGATAGTTGGATCCCGATACCCACTGCGAGTAATTGTTACTCCTGGGAGAGTTTTGCACTTTACAATTAGCCGATCAAGTAGGTGTCTAGAAAGGTGTCAACGGGGTTACGCCTCTGGGAAAACGAGGTTTATAGTAATTAGGTCCGTGCGAAAGCACGGGGAACCTCCCTCAAAGTACCGACACTGGCCTGGCTGAAAGATTGGCGAACTTATAGAGTGTAATTAATCCCGGCTAGTCTTTCCTTTTAGGGTTTGAAGGAAGATTTGATAAAACCAGTGGGAGCCATCCTGATTAGATAAAATATATAACCAATCTGATCTTGCAAGAGCGCACGCAGAGTGTTTTCTTCTCTCTCTCTCCTGGTAGCGACCATATCACGCCTTAATCAAGATAATAATATGGATGTATTGACCGAACCCGCTTGTTATACTGAGCTGGGGAACGTTGGTCCCGCTCCAACTTATAATTGTTATAAGACAGAGCAGGAAATAGGGGAATACCAGATTTCCTATGCCGCCCAAACGAAGAAAGTACATATGATGCATCTTCTTCGGGTGTGTTCATTACAAAGAACTGTTTCTCAGTATCCTCTGCATCCTGGGTATATGATACCGGATCAGGATCCCAGATATGTAATCTGTTACATAGGGCTACAAAAGGGTAGAAAAACTGAGAACGGGTGATAAGTTTCATGAGACAGAAAACGGGGCAAGTGTTGCAGCCAAGTCTGTTAGTCACTGTCACCCTGTATTACGAATACATTGATTCTGAACAAATGCTATTAGATACCGAACCTGATATACAAAATCATATCAGTCTCTTTATGAGTAAAGAAATGATATAATTTTGTATTGTTGGATAATGTTTTGAACATTTCCTATATCAAAAGTTGATCGGTTCAGGCACGTTATCTAAAAGCATTGACGTTCTAAGTCAAACTACAGTTCCTTGTATACTGAACACACACAAGAAGAAGAGTTCAGAAATGAACGAATTCTTCTTGAGGCATTGTAGACTAGGTCATATCGATGCGACCCGACTGGCTGAAGTTACATTTAGATGTATATTTAAATCAGTTTGAATTTGCATCTTGTGAAACTTGCCAGTCATGTCACAAAGATAATATGACCATAGCTGTGTTTATTGGAAACAGAGGAAGAGTTGGTAAACTCTTGGGACTGATACATGATGATGTATGTAAGGTCTCCTGTCTACACATGCCAGGACTGGTTCTTTATACTTCATTATATTCTCTGATAATCTCTCAAGATTCAGTCCTATATTCCTGTTGAAATATAAGTCCGAACCTTTTGAGGTATTCACAGAATATAAGTTGGAAGTAGAGAACCAAAATACGGGTATAAGTATTATGTCCTATGATAAGATCAGGGAGGAGAATACTTGTGCATAGAATTCCTGGACTATTCTAAAGGAGAATGAGATTTTCTCTCAGTGTTACTCCTCTGAATACACCACAGCACAACGGTGTATCAGGGCGGAGCAATTACACAATATTAGATATGGTGTGCTCTATGATGAGTATTACTGAGTTACCATTTTCCTTAAGGGAGTTGTGCACTTAAGAAGCTGCATACCTATTGAATAGGGTTCCATTCAAATCAATGCCTACCACTCCATATAAGATATGGTGTGGGAAGATCCTATCTCTTAAGTAAGTTAAGATCTGGGATTGTCCGGCCTATGTCAAAAGCAAAATCCGGATAAGATCGAGGCAAGATCAGTTCTGTAGAACTGGAAAGGTTCCAGCTATACAAAACTGCAGTTGATGATTTGACAGAACCAAAGGATTCTATAGTTCTCGACGAACCTCATCCTCTCCGCCGATCTAGTAGGATTCCTCATCCGCCTGAGAGATACCTCGGTTTCTCGATGACAGTGGGAGCAAGGATTGCATCATGAGATGATGACCCAACTATTTTCGAGCTGGCCATCGAGAGTAGGGACTCTGTAAGAATGGCTGGATGCTTAGTGATCCGAGATGGAATCCATATACACCAACAAAGTATGGACTTTGGTTGCGATATCTGAAGGGTTAAATCCCCATCAGGAGCAAGTATATCTTGAGAAGATTACTTGGTGTAGATGGAAAAGTTGAGACTTTCAAAGCTAGGCTTATTAAAGGTTTTAGTCATTAACCAGGCATGGATAATGATGAAACCTTTTCCAAGTGACTATGCTTAAGTCCATCCGGATCCTACTTAACATTGCTACATACCATGACTACGATATCTGGCGGTTGGGTGCCATGACTGCTTTTCTAAATACTGATTTAGAAGAGAACGTCTATAAGAACACAGCCAGAGGTCTTCGTAAACAGTGGGAGCAGCGGAAACGTGTGCAAGTTGCTTTACATAATGAAGCAGGCATCGCGGAGTTGGAACGTCTGTTTTGATGTGATAGTCAAAGTGTTTGACTTCATCAAAATGGTAGACGAACCTTGTATATACAAAAGGGTAGTAGAGAGTAAGGTGGTCATCTTCGTATTGTACGAAGACAACATACTCTTGATAGGAAAAGAGTTTCCCATACTACGATCGATCAATCTCCTATTATCACAAGGATTCTCCAAATAGGATCAAAGTGATACCTCCTAAATCCTGAGTTTTCATCTATGAGATAGATGTAATTGGATGCTAGGATTCTCACTAGATGTAGTGAGATGGTATCAATCGATCCTGGGGAGAATCACTGGAAGTGTTCCAGGGTGATAAAGACGACTGAATGTCAGTCACAGACACTGTCTTTACCCTCAGTAAAGGGACGGTATGTTGGAAAAGTTCCAAGCTAGATACCGTGGCAAACTAGACGATAAAGGCTGGTAACATCGCTATTGAAGATACTACCAAAGAGGAAGTTTGGGTGTATATTGGTTCATAAGATGAACTAGGTTCCTGCCATTGTATGACAATGGAAGTATGGCTTTGGCCCTGGAACCCTGGTCCCATCAGTGACCCAGACAAATTCTGAGGCAGCATCACCTGATCATGGAGATAGTTGATCTCCAGGGTGATCGAGGTTAGGAGAGAAGACTCAGAGGACAACACGGCGGATCCACTCACGAAGGCCTTTTTCTCAAAGAGAGACAATTTAGGGGATGGTTGAGTATGTGATACTGCAACCACTGCTACAGATGGCCCTAGTGCAAGTGGGAGATTGTTAGTTATATGTATGCCCTAGAGGCCATTACTGTACATTGGATGTATATTGTAGTGGATGCTGGGACATATATAGGTAGGACTTTCTTGCTCGACATGATAGTACGCTATCTGGTTGCACTTTATCTTAACATGTATACTTTCTGTCTCTCTGATTACATGTTGATAGAGCCCATAGGATGTGTACTCGACTTCCAGGACTATGATGTAGATCATACTAGTGGGGCCTGGGTAGTCCATGAGTACATCCTTGAAATGTTCCTAGTCGAGGGAATATCGAGACGGGGCATCGATATTCCAGAGTAGACTAGCGCATATCTTCTCGACCCATGCGATGGGCGATGGATGATCCCATATCCATTGGTGTTTAACATCGAAGATGGTATGCAGGTGCTCAGTGGAGACTGGGTACACTGAACGGACTCGCCGAGAACTCCCAGATGGTATTATACCTCACGTCAGATGGCAGTTCTCTGGTGACACTGGTACAGCTTAGTCTGTTGACCCGAGATCGTCATAGAGTCTTGTGTGTCTCCCACTGTGCTTTGATTTCCACCCTACCACGGCTCTACTGAGTCGTGCAAACAGGTGGTTTTTGGGTACAGTCCCGATTCACATGGAGGCAATGAGCGATAGGAGGGGATTCGTCTCTCCCGGTATTGGGGGTTGATGTTGTGCTATGCTCGACTGGCCATAACAGGAAATCCCTGGCCAGGGTTGCAGTGATATACTGGTAAGAGTTATCAGTAGTTTCACGAATGTTATGGACCCTACGTCGGCATGACTTATCAAGCTATTGGGGTCTGACGTTTACCACCCCTAGGCGAGATATGCGACATATCAGACGAACAAACCGGACTGTATGGTAAGTGTTACTGGTTGGATTCGCAGGAGTGTGAGCGGGCTTGCTCGTCGATCTTCTGATCGCTCAATACCCGGGTGGCCGTTACGTTTAGCAGACCGCTTGCGGCTTGTGGGTGTTTGATATGATCATCATCTGCTGCCGGCGTATTGACGAGTCTTTAGAGTCCTACACAGAGGTTTCCTAGCTCAAGCGAAACGAAATAGGAGCGCATATGAGATATGTGCGGGACCGAGAATAATTCGAGTATGTGATACCGTATTCCATTCTCGCGATCAATGTATCGATTGGTTATATGCGATATAACCTAGTTATCGAATCAAGCATTGATTCGATAAGCCGATACATAGGATACTAGTCGGTTATATGCGATATGACCGGATCGTTAAATCAAGTGTTGATTTAATGATTTAATGTATAATTTTATATTTGATATATCACTTTGCATTAACTAGTATTGGTTGACTTTAAAAGGATTTTCTCACTTGAATTGTGCAAGTTGTATATGTGATATATTTCTTTGTGCACATGATTGTATCATGTTTGATGATACATTCTTGTTTGGTTTTGTGTAATGTATTAAACCATGGTTAGTTAGTGATTAGGGTTTCATCTTATTCATTTATCTTTTTATTTTATTTATTTCAAAAGAAAAAGATAAAGAGAAATGAATGGTGGATACTTTTGTTTTTAGTTGAAGATTCATGAAGCATTGACTTAGTCACCATTCTTGTCTCATGCCTAACCCTAACCACTCATCTAACCTAAGTTAAGTCTCTACACTAAACCATGGTTGAAGATATGATAAGTATTGTATTTTCTTTTCTATTTTTAATTAACTTATCATATCATCTTCTTCTTTCTTCATCTTCTTCTTCAATGAAGAAAGCTTGCTACTCCAATGGCAAGTCATGAAATCTAGTGAGAAATCCAAAACTAAAGTTTACCCACTTCCTATTTCTTCATCCTCTACCTCTTGCCAAGTAGTATAGGGTGTTTTCTTCACAAGTTTTTCCGACTTGGTGAAGTTGGAGCTTGTTCTAGCGATGCCTCGATGTAGATCATCTTCGGCATCGAACCGACGATCAAGCCCGCCCATTCTTCGATGATGCCGACGCTAGAGCCCAAGACATGATTTGGACAGCGAGAGGACTTCATTGCGGAGCCGTGGAGGTGGTGGACCGGATCTACAAAGGTTGTATATCCGTTCCCTTAGTTAAAATGTTAACTAGTTTGCTTGTTTCGCCTAAATATCTAGTAAACGATCCGTAGTCGGGTTTGTAGGCACCCGTAAAATTTGATTTGTGCATGTTTGATCACTTGTGAGACTTCACTAGAGTGCCTAGGAACCCTACACTAGGAATATGTTCATAACATTATCCTGTACTACAAAATTATACCCTTCTTTACTTAATAAAGAAACTGATATAATGTTGCACATCATGTTCGGTATATAATAGCACTCATTCAGAATCAGTGTATTACGACTTGGTAATACAAGGTGATATTCGCCAACTGCTTTGGCTGCAATACTTGCACCATTCCCTACTTGAACGGAATGATCACCTTTTTCCAGTTCCCTACCTTTACGTAGCCCATGTAACAATTTACATATGTGGGATCCTGATCCAGTATCTAATATCCAGGACGTAGGATGAACTGAGAAACAGTTCTCAATAACTAACACACCCGAAGAAGATGCATCAACATGCATGTTCTTCGTTTGGGCGGCGTGAGAATCCAGATATTCTCCTGTTTCCTGTTCAGTCTTATAACTCTTATAAGAAAGAACGGGTCCAACGTTCCCCTGCTCAGTATAATAAGCGGGTTCAGTCAATAAATCCATATTATTATCTTGATTATGGCCTGACATGGTCGCTATCCGGAGAGAGAGAGAAGAAAACAGTTTAGCGTATGCTCTTGCAAGATTAGATTAGTTATTATCTTATCTAATCAGGATGTCTCCCACTGTTTTTATCAAATCTTTCTTCAAACCCTAAAAGGTAAGATTAGCCGGGATTAATTACACCTTACAATTTCGTCAATCTTTCAGCCAGATCAGTGTCGGTACTCGAGGGAGGTTCCCCGTGCTTTTGTACGGACCTAATTAAAGTAAACCTCATTTTCCCAGAGGCGTAACCTCGTTAACACTTTTCTAGACACCTACTTGATCGGCTAATTGTCCTGTGTAAAACTCTCCCAGGAGTAACACTTATTTGCAGTGGGTATCGGGATCCAACTATCTCATAGGAGGTATGCAATCTCATAGCAAATTTCAACACTTGAAATTCCCGATAATATTTTGTCCCTAGCAACTTATGACCTTAACATAGTCAACAAATCATAATTGCTAGCCAAGTTCAACCCGTCATTTCCCGATTGAATTAAACCCGCCTGTACGACCCTTATGTTGGAGATAGTGCCCTCAGAGTCAATTATTGGATCACAGGTACGTGATTGCAATGATTGAGGGAGGACCTATCCTAGTAGGACAGTCTTACTCGAGATGATAGTATGCTATCTGGTTTACCTTTATCATCGTATACTGTTTTAAGTGACCTGACACGTCGCTATTACACGTTGATAGAGCCCCTAGGATTCTTGCTTGACCACCAGCAGTATGAGGGCGATCATATAAGTGGGAGCTGGGGTCTATAAGCTTATCCTTAAAAGGTCCCTAGTCGTAGGAGTTTCGAGACTGGGCATCGATACTCCATTAGTAGACTAGTGTATACAGTCGAGACCCCGACGAGGGGCGGTGGCCGGTCTCACAAGCCACTGGTGTCAGTTGGATCACCTAAGATGTATACAGGTGCTCATTGGGTTATGAGTACACCGGACAGGACTCGCCGGGAAAATGCTAGTTGGTAATATACCAGACGTCAGATGGCAGTTCCCTGGTGACATGTGTGCAGGTTAGTTCATCGACCTGGAGATCGTCATTTGTCTCGTGTGAGTTCCCACTGTACTTTGATTACTACCCTACCACGGCTCAAAGGAGTCGTGCAAACAGGTTTTAGTTGGGTACAGTCCCGAGCCACATGGAGGCAGTGAGCGTATCTTCAGGGGTTCGTCTCTCCCGGTATTGGGGGTGAGGTCGTGCTGTGTCTAGGAGAGCCATTACACAAAGTCCTTGGCCAAGGCAAGGAGATTTACTGGTAGGTATTCCAGTAGTATCTCAGGGTGTTCTGGGCTACACTCCGACACGACTTGTATCGCTTTTGGGGGTCTGACTTTTACCAACCCCCTAGGCCCGCCATGCGATACTCATAGACGAACGGACCGGACTGCATGGATATTGTCACTGACAGGCTCAGTAGGGTTGTCAGGCTGAGTTCACTCACAGACGTCCCTTTTAGTCAATACTTGGTAGCCCGTTACGTATTGGCTTATACCTCTAACGTGCTAGTGGTTAAATCCACAACCAAGGTGTTGATGAGTCTTTAGAGTCCCCCACATTCAGTTACTCAGCTTTCGGGCGAAAGGTTGTAGAGGCCGTATGGAGATATGGCAAGGTCCGATCGGATACGTGCGGTATTGCACGGATCAGGATCGGACAGTTTGTACTATAGGCCGTATGGTTATATGGCAGGGTTCGATCAGATACGTGCGGTATTGCACGGATCAGGATCGAACAGATATTACTAGCCGGTTTTGGTATAAGCCGGATCCTAGTATAGTACAGTGTAAATTTTGTCTCATTGCATTTGTATTTCGTTCGAAATACAGATGCGGGTGTGTATGCACAGTATCGGGGTTTTCCCGTAATTTATTACGGGACCAGTTTTCTGGAGTTGCCAGTTTGCTTTCCGTTTCGGCCAATTTCCTTTGTTCCGTTCATTGGCCGAAGATTGGTGGAGGAGGGCTTATTTGCATTGTTGCAAATGAGAGTTTGTGGAGGGGGTTCTTTGCTTATTATCATAACATGATACTTGTCCCATCATTTGACTTCATAAACTCATGATTGCTTGACTTTCTTTATCATCATGATTTTAGTCATGGTTGTTGGTAGAGTGTTGGGATTGTTGTTGATGATGGATGATCATTGGTGTTGGAGTGTTGGACTTTCCTTGCTATCATTTCTTTTGCATGATATTTTTCCTCTCTCTCTCTTTTTGGTATTAGATGAGAATGGCTCCTTATTGATTGGCTCTCCCACTCACTCCATTCTCTCCTCTCACCTTTGTGGCCGGCCAAGCATGGGATGGGGCTGTCCCAATTTTGTGGAGTGGGGTTTTTGCTCATTTGATGTTCCAAAATCCCCAAAGTCCCTCCATATAGTTCTTGTATCATTCCTCCATCAAAATGGCACCTCCTACAACCCCAAAATGAGACTTCTTCACTACATATTCTACAGCAAACCTTGGGCACGTCGAGTAGCCGGCTTCGTGCCCGAGTTGCCTCGGCATTGAGGTGGGAGCCCGTAAACAAAGTAGGCGATGTGGTGCACTTCCGGCGACGAGGAGGAGACAGGACTTTCCGCAGGAGATCGGGACCATGACGAGAAGACCGGAGGACTTGGATCGTCGGTATATATCTAACCCATCTTCTAGTTAGCTTAGACTTGTTAATGGTTACGATCCGGGTGTTTAGTGCGCGGTGGTGCCGTTTTGCTAAGTCCGCAAAATTTAAAGTTTTTCACCGCTTCCGCATTTGGCCGTCGGATTGACGGCCGGGGCGCCGCCGTGCACTTACAGTGGTATCAGAGCCTCCCCATTAACTTAGTCTAGCTTTGTGTAATGTGTTTTTTCGAGTTCCGATCGATCGAAATGTCCAAAAACCCGTATTTGCTCACGACAGTTTTCTGTTGGAAATTTTTGGTGTCGAAAATTTTTTCAGGTTGTAAAATATTGATGTACTGGAAAATCTAAGAGGTCTGTAAAAATTCGACGAAGTAACTCCACAGTGGGAGCGCGGAACCGCCGCTAAAACCACCTTCCCGCCGCCCTTCCGCCGCGCACTGTGGAGATCACTTCACCAATTTTTTTCAGAGGCCTTCTGGGCTTAAAATATGGGTTTTGGAATATTAAAATTGGGCCCAGGTTTTCTGTGATTGCTACAGTTTTGTTTGGGGGCCCACTTGTTAATTGTTTGATCAATCGGAAAATTTTAAACACATTTTTCACAGTATTTACATTATATCTGCGACCGTGAATGTCACTTGATCGGTAAATCCGGTCTAACTGCTATAGCCCGGTTAGACGGATTTGCGAACGTGACTTTCACGTTGATGTTCTATGTATTTGCTGTGTTGTTGCGGATCGGTCGTGGGGGTAGCCTGGATGCAATGCTAGTACAGTTGTGGTGGTATTATGTACATTTGATATTGCGGGGCGAGCGTCCGACATGTGGACTGCCGTCACTGCCTGATTGTATTATTATTTTAGGGCACGACCTGGTTGCGGTCGATGTACCCGTTGTATGTATATTTTACTTTCTGTACTAGGATTGTCCCGCGGAGGGGTGCACGGATAGCCGGGTTCTGGAGGGCAACAATCCCGCATCTCATGGCATTGAGACGGAGGGGGCTTCACTCTAGGATTGGCGGGCTATTCGCCGCACTCGTAGGGGGTACAGGTTGACCCAGGAGGGGTGCCCAAGTTACCGGATTCCGTGAAGTGCTGGGTGGTCCATTCACGTTGCTGAAGGGGGCTGCCTCGCTTCAGGTTTTGGCGGGTAACTTGCCGCGCCCGTAGGGGTCTAGGATTTCGTTGCACAGGCTATCCACACGACCAGGGGAACGTCGGGTTTTCAGCGGCTCTGTGAAACCCGGGGATCCCAGATATCTGTATTGTTTCTGTGATGCTGTTCATTCTCTGTGATGTTGCATTTTATTCACGCCTTGAGCGAATATAATATATTGGTATATATATTAGTAGATGTTGTATATGTTTTGCATCCGCGCTAGTCCAGTCCCCGCTCTGTCGTTAGTTAGCTAACCTAACGGGTAATGACGGGACCCAGTGGCGAATGCGGATGGCATATACGTACATCAGTATATTTTCGTTCTTTTTGGTGTGATCAATTGGTGGGACTGCATTGATTCGGATCAATGCAAGTTAAAACAAACCTAATCTGATGTTGTTGGAACACTTTTCAAAAAGCTGTTATTGCAAGGACGTTTACTTTTGTTTTGCATCGTGGTATTCATTGGAATATCCTGCTCCTCAGTCGACGAGGCAAGGGCCGAGATCCCTTCACCGGGAGTGACCCCTTGGACAAAAGTTTGCGTCAGGGCATTAACTTCACTATAGCCGATTACTTTTGCTTTGCACCGTGGTATTCAGTTGGAATATCCTGCACCCCATTCTACGGGGAAAGAGCCGAGATCCCTTCACCGGGAGTGACCTCTTTAGCGGAAGTTGTCGTCACTATATTTCTAAAAAGCTATCCGTTCCTTCGACGATATCAAGTTCATTACGTTAAAGGTTTTCGCCAGAAACCATTCGTAGCCCTCCGTCGTTTCATATGGATAGTCAATAGTATTCAAGCTGTGTTTGTTGGCCAAAGTCAAGGCACAGTGTTTGGTAGCTGTTGGTTATTCATATGCAGCATAGATAGATGCGTTGGTTTGGGACAGTCGTATAGCCTTGTTGGCCAAAGTCAAGGGCTTGTGCGGGTGGATTCGAATCAACCTGGAGAATGACGGGTAGAACTTGACATGTGACTTATGATTTGTTGGCCAAAGTCAAGGTCATAAGAGCATGGGGCAGAAATCACATCGGGAGTTTCAAAAGAACTGAAACTTGCCAGCTATGCGCATACCTTCTGGAGTGTGATAGCGTGAGCGGATTCCGTCACGTTATCATGCAATGATAGTTGGATCCCGATTCCCACTGATGAGTTAGTTTACTCCTCGGGTAACCCCGACTAATTCTTCTTTCAGGTTTGGAGGAGAATTTGAGGTACAGTGGGAGGTTTCCAGATTAGATAAATTGGTGACCATTCTGATCTAGGTTAGAGTGCACGCTGAGTGTTTCTTTTCTCTCTCTCTTTGGCAGCGACCATTGACCCGACCCTAAGACTTTGACTCAGTGACCAAGTTGACTGAACCTTCTTAAACACCGGCTTTTGGATTGTCAGAGTTGCAAACCTCATTGCCACTCCTACTTTTACCCTTTTCTCCAGGACACCCCGTTTTACTACGAACGTCCACTTCCATTGGACAAAACCATCGTATGGTTAGATACGAACTCGAAAGAATTTATTCGAGGATGGTTTCCGGTTCTGGAGAAAACGGATAGGATTATTCAGTTGTCTTTTTCCTTTTACCCTCTCTCAGGTTACGAGTACTCCTTGGTTTAGGGGTAGTACACCTATTACGCAAATTGGATTGTCTTCTTCCAAACCATAGGCTGGTGCCGACCGGTAGGGAATGAAGAAAACCAATTAGCATAACGATGGTGTGCAGAAGGTATTAAGTTCAGACAAAGTAAGTGATTAGTAAGAGGGCAAAGTAAATTGCAACAGATATTCACGACCAAACCAAATATTTTGTTACCACTCCCACATCACCTTTGTATTTCTCCAGGACACTCCGTATCACTACGAAGATCCACAGTTTATTTGGATACTCCATCGTATGGTTATATACGAACTCGAATGGAACTGGTTCCAGTTCGGGGATGGATTCTGGTTCAGGAGAAATAGGAATAAGGTTTATTCGGTTGTCTTTTATCTTCACCCTCTCTCATTGCGAGTGTTCCTAGGATTGGGACAGTACACCCATTATGCTTATTGGATAGTCTTCTTCCAAACCATAGGCTGGTGCCGAACGGTAGGGAAGGAAGAAAACCATTTGGCCTAAAAGGGTGTGCAGAAGGTAAAGACTAAAGACATATGAAGGGATTTGGAGAGGTGGCAAAGAACTATACGGTTACAGTCGTGAATCTGGAAGAGGCATTACTAGGAATACCAGAATACCCCATCGGAACATTTCAATGTTTCAGCTTCACTGTGTAATGTTAAAGGAAAACTGATTTCCCGATTAGATACTTACTCCAGGGTATGTATTTACTAGGTACGATTCTCACATCTGTATGGTTTTACAGATGATGAGTGGGAGTAAGTTATTGGGAATTGGGTGATTATCCTCATTATATCGGGATTCGTTGTAATCAGTGATATTTGAGGAAATCACCTGGGCTGTTTGCCGGTCGGCAAATATTTGGTTTTGAATATCCGCTGTTATGCACCAATTTCAAATTGATATATCTGTACGTCTATTTTCATAGAGTGAGATATACCTTTCTGAAATTATGTCTATGACATTTACCTATATCAGTGGATGGTTAGGTAAGGAGCATTAAACAGCGGTGTAATTCTTCTTAACCATAAGTACAGTTTTCAACCTACGACACACAGTGAAAGAGTTATCAGACTCAAGGGACTTATACAGAGTATTGTATGTTGTCCAGGGTCCATCAGGACAGAGGGGTTGGTCCTCGTACTATATTCGGTTTACTTATGACTTCTTTAGTTTTTAGACAGGTGTTTCGTGGAAACACAGGGTCCGAATTTGGAGAAGTTATAGGTATTTGAATAGAGTAGAGAACCAGGTATAGCAAGTATCGGGATTCTTCAAAGAGATCGAAGATGTAGATACTTGTGTATGGTATTCAGTTGATAGTAATGATAAAGAGAACTTGCTTCTCTTTCAGGTTACTCATAATTGGAAGCATTCCTAAGTTGAGTAACGCTGATCGGCCTCCTTCCATTTAGTTGACATGCACTGGAGACAGCTGCATGATTTGAATCTGGTTCAATTAAATCAGTACCTCTGGTCCTATATTGGATATAGAACAGTTCGTATCTTAACGATGTTAAGGTACGGGGAGTTGTCCGGTTTATGCTTAAAACCAGACACTGGACAACTCAAGGCACGTTTCAGTAATGACTGTTTGTGGGTTGACCCAGGCTATGACGCGGGTTGACTTTCTACCATCTGGATGGACGATAGCAATATCGTTCTAGACTCGCCACAGTTTTTATAAAAATGGATTTTTTTTTCAGAAAACAGTAGTGGGAGTATGGTAGAACTGGAAGTGATTCCAGAACCACAAACGATTACTGAAGGTTTGACAGGAACCTAAAGATTCAATCTGGATTGATATTCCATTGGCCACTCCGCAGATAAGGTGGGTAACTTCAGGCACCCGAGAGGCACTACGGTAGCCTCAAGGACGGTGACAGGGAAGTTCTTGTTTACCCACAATTGCCATTGCTGTTGTTCCAGGTTACGAGACCCGGCGGGAGGATGAGTATAGCGTCGTTCTAAACCAGTTTTAGAAGTGTACGTCTATATGACTCTGCCAGAGGGTTGTCGTAGTCAGTGGGAGCAGCGGAAGCATTGGTGGACAGGTTGCTTATGTCTATTTATATACTAAAGCAGATGTAGCGGAGATAGATCATCTATTTCTGACGTGACAGTCATAGGTTTGACTTCATCAGAATAGGGGATGGATTAGTTGAGAAGGTAGTAGGGTGTGATATCCTGGTATTTGGATGATATACACAGAGTAGGAAAAGAAACTCCTACACTACGATCGGTTATACTTTGGTCGTCACACAGTTGTTTCTCCACAAAGGAAATGGATTTTATATCAGACATACTGGTTACTAGATCTATGGTCTTAGATCTAGATTTGGGTGGTTTCCCAATCAGGGTACTTGACAGCATTCTAAGAGTATTTAGGATGGACGACTCCTGGCACGGTAGTGTACCTGCAGGTAATGGAGTCACCTTCTCCAAAGGTGTCTTACAGACTAAAGGGGAGAGGGACGGGCATGATTGGCAGATCATTTGCTCAGGCAATTGAGTCAATCGTGAGATGTCAAGTACCACACCAGATGTTGTTCTTGCACTAGATGCAATAAGTGGACATTAATCCAATCCTGGAGAAACAGTCGGAAGCAGTTTAAGAACATAAGTGGATGTTCTAGGGATATGATAACGACAGCCTCATTCAGGAGACAGTTATCATTCCAGGCTTCCAAGGTGACATGGACGACAAAGAGGTTGTCAGAGTTATAGTTTTCCTTCTGATGAGGGGCAGTATTTTGGACAGGTGGTCCAAGGCAATACTGAGGGAGGCATGGCGCGCAGGATACTGATTAAGTTCAGTTGACGATACAGTCTAAGAAGTTTGGATTTGGAGTTCATTTATGAGCTAGGTCCCATCAGACATCCAGACATATTCTGAGACAGGTATTGCTCTTTTCGGGAGATGGTTTTCTCCGCGAACTTGAGATATAGAGAGACATAGAAAGAAACAACTAAGCGGATCCACTCACTGAGGCTATTCCTCGAACGCAATAGTTCCACAAACGAGCTTTGTGAGACTGACTAGTAGAGGAGTTGGGTGTTCGGTATCACACGGGCTATGAGTATGCGACATCGCAATAATTAGCCTTGAGTGCAAGTGGGAGATTGTTGGAGATAGTGCCCTCAGAGTCAATTATTGGATCACAGGTACGTGATTGCAATGATTGAGGGAGGACCTATCCTGGTAGGACAGTCTTACTCGAGATGATAGTATGCTATCTGGTTTACCTTTATCATCGTATACTGTTTTAAGTGACCTGACACGTCGCTATTACACGTTGATAGAGCCCCTAGGATTCTTGCTTGACCACCAGCAGTATGAGGGCGATCATATAAGTGGGAGCTGGGGTCTATAAGCTTATCCTTAAAAGGTCCCTAGTCGTAGGAGTTTCGAGACTGGGCATCGATACTCCATTAGTAGACTAGTGTATACAGTCGAGACCCTGACGAGGGGCGGTGGCCGGTCTCACAAGCCACTGGTGTCAGTTGGATCACCTAAGATGTATACATGTGCTCATTGGGTTATGAGTACACCGGACAGGACTCGCCGGGAACATGCTAGTTGGTAATATACCAGACGTCAGATGGCAGTTCCCTGGTGACATGTGTGCAGGTTAGTTCATCGACCTGGGGATCGTCATTTGTCTCGTGTGAGTTCCCACTGTACTTTGATTACTACCCTACCACGGCTCAAAGGAGTCGTGCAAACAGGTTTTAGTTGGGTACAGTCCCGAGCCACATGGAGGCAGTGAGCGTATCTTCAGGGGTTCGTCTCTCCCGGTATTGGGGGTGAGGTCGTGCTGTGTCTAGGAGAGCCATTACACAAAGTCCTTGGCCAAGGCAAGGAGATTTACTGGTAGGTATTCCAGTAGTATCTCAGGGTGTTCTGGGCTACACTCCGACACGACTTGTACCGCTTTTGGGGGTCTGACTTTTACCAACCCCCTAGGCCCGCCATGCGATACTCATAGACGAACGGACCGGACTGCACAGATATTGTCACTGACAGGCTCAGTAGGGTTGTCAGGCTGAGTTCACTCACAGACGTCCCTTTTAGTCAATACTTGGTAGCCCGTTACGTATTGGCTTATACCTCTAACGTGCTAGTGGTTAAATCCACAACCAAGGTGTTGATGAGTCTTTAGAGTCCCCCACATTCAGTTACTCAGCTTTCGGGCGAAAGGTTGTAGAGGCCATATGGAGATATGGCAAGGTCCGATCGGATACGTGCGGTATTGCACGGATCAGGATCGGACAGTTTGTACTATAGGCCGTATGGTTATATGGCAGGGTTCGATCAGATACGTGCGGTATTGCACGGATCAGGATCGAACAGATATTACTAGCCGGTTTTGGTATAAACCGGATCCTAGTATAGTACAGTGTAGATTTTGTCTCATTGCATTTGTATTTCGGTCGAAATACAGATGCGGGTGTGTATGCACAGTATCGGGGTTTTCCCGTAATTTATTACGGGACCAGTTTTCTGGAGTTGCCAGTTTGCTTTCCGTTTCGGCCAATTTCCTTTGTTCCGTTCATTGGCCGAAGATTGGTGGAGGAGGGCTTATTTGCATTGTTGCAAATGAGTGTTTGTGGAGGGGGTTCTTTGCTTATTATCATGACATGATACTTGTCCCATCATTTGACTTCATAAACTCATGATTGCTTGACTTTCTTTATCATCATGATTTTAGTCATGGTTGTTGGTAGAGTGTTGGGATTGTTGTTGATGATGGATGATCATTGGTGTTGGAGTGTTGGACTTTCCTTGCTATCATTTCTTTTGCATGATATTTTTCCTCTCTCTCTCTTTTTGGTATTAGATGAGAATGGCTCCTTATTGATTGGCTCTCCCACTCACTCCATTCTCTCCTCTCACCTTTGTGGCCGGCCAAGCATGGGATGGGGCTGTCCCAATTTTGTGGAGTGGGGTTTTTGCTCATTTGATGTTCCAAAATCCCCAAAGTCCCTCCATATAGTTCTTGTATCATTCCTCCATCAAAATGGCACCTCCTACAACCCCAAAATGAGACTTCTTCACTACATATTCTACAGCAAACCTTGGGCACGTCGAGTAGCCGGCTTCGTGCCCGAGTTGCCTCGGCATTGAGGTGGGAGCCCGTAAACAAAGTAGGCGATGTGGTGCACTTCCGGCGACGAGGAGGAGACAGGACTTTCCGCAGGAGATCGGGACCATGACGAGAAGACCGGAGGACTTGGATCGTCGGTATATATCTAACCCATCTTCTAGTTAGCTTAGACTTGTTAATGGTTACGATCCGGGTGTTTAGTGCGCGGTGGTGCCGTTTTGCTAAGTCCGCAAAATTTAAAGTTTTTCACCGCTTCCGCATTTGGCCGTCGGATTGACGGCCGGGGCGCCGCCGTGCACTTACACCTTAAAATAGTCAACAAAGTCGTACAACTACTCTAATCCAATCACATCTCATGTTTTAACAGATAAGTACTAATTAGCTACCGCACACTACGCCTTAACATAGTCAACAAACGTAGCACGAATACTAACTAGTCTTTATCTGAAATGACGGAGTGCTACGCAGGTTTTTCAGAAAACCATGAGCGTAATGAACTTGATATCGTCGTAGAATTGAGTGTTTTTGAAAAGGAGTGTTTTTGAGTCTTTTCTAGTTTCGCTAAAGAGGTCACTCCCGGTGAAGGGGTCTCGGCTCTTTTCTCATCGAATAAGGTGCAGGATATATCATATATACCGCTGTGCAAAGCAAAAACTATATAAGCTGTCAAAAACTAAACCACGAGTTTGTAGCATCTGCCAGTTTCTCTAAAGAGGTCACTCCTGGTCAAGGGATCTCGGCTCTTTCCTCATCGAATAAGGTGCAGGGTATATCATATATACCGCTATGCAAAGCAAAACTGTAGCTACCCTTTTTATAAAGTTTTGATTCTACAACATCTTTTAGGCTTTTATTCTTTTATTAATCTTATTAATAAATCCCATCAGCTTATGCTTCCTAAGCATCATAGAAGAAACGAAAACAGTAATATTTATATATCAGCATATATATATAGTATAAGCATTCGTCTCAGGCAGTAATATGATCTCATCACAGAACATTGCAGCAGAAGAACATATATGAAATATTGGATATACTAGGATGTCCGTGTTTTTAATACGAGTCGGTATAAAACACGGATTCCACGGTCGCGATGAATAGCCAAACCCACATCTCTAGACCCCTACGAGAGCGGCAAGTAACACTGCCAGTTATAGGGTTAAGAGACCCGGTCTCGACTCCTCGAGATGGCCTCCCACTGGACCCTAGAACCCGGTTACTTGTGCTCCCCTCCTTGGGTCTACCTAATGCGGAAAAGTAAATAATATACAATGGTGACATCATTCTCAGCCCAGAAGTGCCCCAATAAAAGAATATTACATACAAATGAATTTTACATGAATGAAAATAAAAACCCTCATCTCACATAAAATCCCCGGTTATTCAGAACATGACGATCCAATATAACATATCACAGCAACACATAATATCATATATCATCAACGTAAGTAAGTATGCATACACTGATCATCGTCGATGTATAGCAACGAAGACCGGGAATACAACTATATACTACACTTACGGTCACAGAAAAGAAATTGTAAAACTACAACATTTGGAATCCACAATCACTTTAGACATCGTAAATCCGAAATATCACATACTTCGCATTTCATGCCTAACTATATGAATTCCACATATTGTATCACATTCCAGATAAATAGACAGTATTAAACTTTCCGACCGGATAATCAAATACCCAAGATTTCCTAAATAGCTCAACACTTGAGCGGAGTTCAAATAATCCCAGAATAAGTCAAAGTACAGATGATCTAGCCGTAGAAGGGTCAAGCCAACGCCTCACATGTGGCACGCCGTACTGCCCTAAACCCTAAGGTTTAGAGGCGGTTCAGACGGTCACATAATCGAGTTTCTTCTAGAGGGACCGCCGTGTTACTTGTACGTTTATCCGGAAGATTTAAACCCGATAAAAATTCAACACTTGAAAATTTTACGTGCCGGGAAAAAGTGAGTTTAATGACATCCGTTCGAACATTTTAACAGTCTCTAAATATCCGGAAATAATAATGAATTCAAATTTTCCGATCGAATCTACGATTACAAAATAAACCCCAGAGCACTCAACACTTGAGTCAGATTAAAAATACCCAGAAAATAGAACATACAGAAATTGATATTACAGTGCAAAAACGAGTGCATAACTTCTCTGTACTGCCACGGATCCGCAGTCCAAGCGCGGTACGGCTGCGGTTCCGCGGCGGTTTGTACGGATTATGCGCTCGTTTTTCACAGTAGTGCTTATATTTCCCTGCTGAATTTTTTAGGTATTTTTAATACAGAAAAATCACAGTTTTAAAAATTGTCCAGAGAGGGGGTCGTTTCGTCGTTTCGGGGTTCGTTCGGAGTTTTAACTTCGTATATACGTCGCCTAATGCTCTAGCTAGTCTCTGATACCACTGTAGGGTTCCTAGACACTCTTGTGAGGGTTCATAAGGCATCAACTATGCCCGAATAAAATTTTAGACGTGCCGAACAACCCAAAGCCGGGATCTTTGCTAGATTATTAGGGTTTTAACATGCAAGTAAACATCTTTACTAATAAGCGTGAGGGATTACAACCTTTGTAGTCCGCTCCTTCACTTCATAGGCTCCGAGTAGAAGTCCCTTTGCCGCGATCCACGATCTCCCGGACTCAAGAGAGGCTCTACGACTCGAACGATCCATGCTAGCTTGTAGTATTCCTTTTCTCCGATGATCTACGTCGTAGTTGCTATAACTCAAGCTCTCTCACTCTAATGAGGTGAACACCCTAATCTAATGGGCTAGATTAGATGAGGATGATGGAGTAGTATTTATGCTTTCCTTTTATATCAAATTCTCACAAGAAATCATCACAAAAGGAAAATCTAGTAAGCTATTGCAAAACTCAAGAGAGAAGAAGATGATGAATAATGAGATAATCCTTTTGTGATGAATAATAGAAATGAATATATGATTAATCATGGAACCATGGTCAAGGATGACTAGGATAACCTTTGTAGAGAATAAACTAGGGCTAGGGTTTGGTTGGGTTAAAACAATGAGTTATAAGAAAATATCTATCATAATATCTTCTTCATGACAAAAGGAAAAGTTCTAGAAGGTGCAAGAAAGAACTAACCCTAATCAAACCCTAACCTTGCTTAATCTCTACTAAACATGTTCCATTATTAATCATATCATGTTACTATAATATATATCACATATATATTATATATTTGTAACAAAAGAAAATAATACAATTAACATATATCGCATATATATCAATGCATTATCCGGTGAGAAAATGAAATAATAAAGCGAGCCAATATTAGATAATGTAATACAATATATCATATATATTATTATACATTTAATCATCGAATCAACACTTGATCCGACAATCCGGCTATATCGAATATAACCGACTAATATATCATGTACCGATTCATCGAATCAACACTTGATCCGATGACCCGGTTCACATCTAAATATCGCGAGAATATAATATGGTATCTCATATCGCATTATCCTCGGTCCTGCATATATCACATATGTGCCTCTACTCCGTTTTGCCTGAGTCAAGAAACCTCTGTGTTGGACTCTAAAGAATCGTCAATACGCCGGTAGCAGGTGATGATCATATAAAACACCCACAAGCTGCAAGCGGTCAGCTAAACGTAATAGCCACCCAGGTATTAAGCGATCAGAAGATCAACAAGCTAGCCTGTACGTTCTCCTGTGAATCCATTCAGTAACACTTCCGTACATTCCGGTCTGTCCGTCTGATATGTCGCATATCAAGTCTAGGGGTGGTATACGTCAGATCCCAGTAACCGATAAGTCGTGTCGATGTAAGACTCATAACGGGTCGAGAATCTACTGGTAACACTTACCAGTAAATCTCTATATCAGCCCTTGCCAGGGACTTCCAGTTATAGCCAATCGAACACAGCACAACATCAACTCCCTATACCGGGAGAGACGAATCCCTTCCTATCGCTCATTGCCTCCATATGATTCGGGACTGTACCCAAAAGCCACCGTTTTGCATGCCCTCTTGGACGTGGTAAGGTGGAAATCAAAGCACAGTGAGAATCATACAAGACTCTATGACGATCTCGGGTCTACAGACTACCTTGTACCAGTGTCACCGGAGAACTGCCATCTGACGTGTGGTATATCACCATCTGGGAGTTCTCGGCGAGTCCGTCCAGTGTGTAAGTCCACGGTAGCGCCCCGGCCCTCTAACAGATGCCAAATGCGGAACAAAAACTTTTTACAACTGGCGCTATCGCGTACTATAACCCGGATCTGCCATTAAAGCTAAACTAAGAAACTACAAAGTGGGTAGAAGAGTTATACCGAACGATCCGAGTCCTTCGGTCTTGAACATCATCCCACACTTGTTGCGGCTGCTTCGATCTCCTGAATCTCCAGTTTTCTCGTCCAGATGGCACCACGTCGACGGATCTTTAAACGGGCTCCCGCCTCTGACCTGAGGCAACTCGGTCGTCAAGTTTGCTAAAAGAGACGTCCAAGAATGATGTAGAGAATGAGTAGAATATTTTGTCTCGTTATGTCCAAAGCTATGGACGAACGGTTAATGAAGTTGCCTTTTGGATTGGGTGGAAATGTGAAATGAGTATATGAAATTTCCATGAAGCCAAAACCCTAATCTTTTGCAAATGAACCACACCTCCATCATAGAAGAGGGGCCGGCCACTTATAGGCGAGGGAGAGGTGAGTGTAGGAGGGGGAAGGTAACCACAACCATTAATGAAGAGAATGAGTCACTAAGACACCTAGTATGAACTCATTGAATGAACTAATGATTCATAACACATACTCATCAACTCATAAATGCTCCATTAATGAATTAAGCCACCTCACCATCCTAGTCACCACTTCTAGAAACTTCTAGAACCTTCTACACTCATCCAAAGAAAAGATAAATCCGCATTTAACCGAATGTTAAATACGGCTGATAGAAAACTGGAAACTGGCAACTTCCAAAAGTGATCCTGAACGAATTTCAGGATAACCCCGTATCAGTATAAACATACCCGCATTTGTATTACGACCGAATACAAATGCAACTGAGACAAAGATATTATATCTACACAATATAATACTGGGTTCCGGCTTAAACCAAAGCCTACCAGTATATTCTGCCCGAAAAATGACACGTGCGAAAACGCACGTGCATTTTCCGAACCTTGCCATAAACCCATACGGCCTCTACAACGTTTTGCCCGAACTTGGGAAAGTGTCTGTGGGGGACTCTAATGACTCATCAACACACTAGCACTGGGTATAACCCCTAGCACGTCAGAGGTACAAGCTGTACGTAACGGTTGCCTATGTATTGATTGGAAGGGAAGCTGATGAGCGAACTCATCTATAAACCCTACTGAGTCTAACAGTGACAATATACATACAGTCCGGTCCGTTCATCTATGAGTATCGCATATCTGCCTAGGGGGCTGGTAACGTCAGACCCCCATTAGCGGTATAAGTCGTGTCAGAGAGCAGCCCAGAACACCCTGAGATACTTCTGGAGTACCTACCAGTAAATCTCCTGCCTCGGCCGAGGGCTTTGTGTAATGGCTCTCCTAGACACAGCGCGATCTCACCCCCAATACCGGGAGAGACGAATCCTCGACGATCCGCTCACTGCCTCCATGTGGCTCGGGACTGTACCCAACTAAAACCTGTTTGCACAACTCCTTTGAGCATGGTAGGGTAGTAATCTAAGCACAGTGGGAACTCACACGAGACAAATGACGATCTCAGGTCGACAAACTAACCTGTACACATGTCACCAGGGAATTGCTATCTGACGATATGTATAATACCAACTAGCATGTTCCCGGCGAGTCCCGTCCGGTGTACTCATAACCTAACGAGCACCTGTATACATCTTAAGTGATCTTACTGACACCAATGGCTTGTGAGACCGGCCATCGCCCCTCATCGGGGTCTCGACTGTATACACTAGTCTACTTTGGAGTATCGATGCCCTGTCTCGAAACTCCCACGACTAAGGACACTTTAAGGATGTTCTTACAGATCCCAACTCCCACGTATATGATCGCCATCATACTGCTGGTAGTCAAGAAAGAATCCAATGGGCTCTACCATCATGCAATAGTGAACTAAAGTATGTATACGATGATAAAGACAAACCGAATAGCATACTATCATCTTGAGTAAGACTGTCTTACCGGCATAGGTCCTCCCTCAATCATTGCAATCACGTGCCTGTGATCCAATAATTGACTCTGAGGGCACTATATCCGACACAGTGTACCCAGTCTCCACTGAGCACCCGTACACCATCCTTGATGTCAAACACCGATGGATATGGGATCATCCATCGCCCATCATATGGGTCAAGATGCGTATACGCTAGTCTACTCTGGTGTATCGATGCCCTGTCTCGATATACTCTCGACTAGGAACAGTTATAGGATGTACTCATCGACAACCGTGGCCCCACTAGTATGATCTCATCATAGTCCCAGTAGTCGAGTACAGATGCTAAGGGCTTTATCAACATGTGAGAGAAAGACAGTAAACCAATACAAGTCAACAAGTTAAGATAAAGTGAAACCAAATAGCATACTATCATGACAAGAAAGAAAGTCCTCTCTCTATATATCCAAGCATCCATTATAATATACATCGTATGTACAACAATGGCCTCTAGGGCATATACATAACTAACAATTTCACGATAAAAACATTTTGAGAAAAACTTTTACACCTGGTCAACAAGTCATTCTTTATGATTCACGACTCCATCTTCATGCGGGTAAGCTAAAATCTCAATGGAAAGGACCTTTTGTTGTGCGGTATGTATACCCGCACGGGGCAGTTGAGGTTGAAAATGTTGAAAACGGTACAATTTTCAAAGTAAATGGACATAGACTAAAACCGTATTTTTCCACTGACCTCTCGGAGGAGCTCCTGTTTTTACAGGAGCCGCTTTATAAAGACTGATTTTCCTCCACCTCACCTCCATCACTTGGTAATTTTGTCACATCTTTAGAATGGAGGTGAGTCAACTTGTACATACATTTGATAAAAATAAAAATAAAAATAAAAAAATATACAAAACAAAATAATAAAATAAATGAAGAATAAGTTTGGGGAAGATTTTCATGTTCATATATTATTGCCCCTTTAACAAATTTTGCCTCCCAAGCTTACAGGTTTCTGAAGATTTAACAGATAGCAACAGTGAGGACACTGTTGGAAACAAGTTCGGAGGAGGTTTGTGCTTATTTGCGCATCATTTTGCATCATACTTTGCATAAGCACAAAACTTTTAAAAACATATAAATTTTTTAAAAATTTAAAAGATATAAAAATATTTAATATTTAATTTTATAATAAAAGATTAGATAGTGAAAAATTGCATTCAAAAGATTAGAATAGTTTAAGAAAACCTAGAAAGTTAGAAGTTTTCTTAAACGAAACTAGTAATAAGTAGTTATGAGCCGTTGTCCCAAGGGTTAGTAAGATGAAAGAAGTCACTAATCTGAGGATAAAAATAAGTCTGAAAAATAGTTTCTATTCTGGAAACCAAACATTTGAATGTTGATACCCTACTATTCGCACTTATACACGTCTTGAAACTCGGGATAGTAGAGGATACCTTGAAATGCTCTTGTCTAAAAGCCAAAGTACGAAGGAAATAATAAATGGAAAATAAAAGATAAAATGGTGTAGAAAAATGAACACTGGTTTTGTAATCACCAAGGCAGCATAAAAAAAAATATAGCGAGGGTGCTTCATCACCTAGTGCCTTAGACCAACTGGTTTGGGAGTCACTGCTAAGCCTTAGGTGTTGCAAGACGAGGAAAATATTAAATACGCTTAATCAGCAGGCACATGAGTAATCGGTCGGTTAGTACCTCAAGAAATATTAACGGTCGCATGAAAAATGTGTGAGCAAATCCATCTAAATATTCACCGATTAAAAAGTACTGAGCTAGATGGATAAGAGTATGATAGCTTGAATTGAATTCTCCGAGTGTAGGGATGTTCTTTACACACACATAGGGGTATATGATCAATGTTTGAAAGAAAGATAGGAATGAAGAATAAAGACGATGTTTTATTGAGGGATGATGTGATTTCTAACATCTTTTCATGACTATTAAGATAGGGTTCATGACAACTGAAAAGCTTGTATTAGTTGGAAACTCTAACTTTCAAAGTCTTTCTTTTATAATTCTTATCTTTATATGTAACTTTCACAGTCTTCCTTTTATTATGGGATTTTGTGGGTGCAATCCGTTGAAAACCCTCAGGAGACAACACCCCTTCTACTAGGGACACCTAGAGGTTTAAAGGCTTGTTGCACGTGTTCAGTGCAATCGTGTTGCCTACGAAAGTGTGAAAGTTAGTTTTTCCTTCTCTTAAATTTTCTCCTTCTCTTAAATAAAAATAAAAGACGTTTGCTCGAGATGACCAAAATTAAGTTTGGGGGAATTTGATCAGTCGAAAATAGTGCATTCTCAACACGTTAATTTTCCTACTCTTATCATTCATATATAGGTGTTTATTGTAATTATAACACAGATTACGAATTCATATGGAGAATATCAAACAACCTGTGTTATAGTTATAATCGACATTCTAAAGGGAAATTACGTGTTTATTACTAATTGCATTGATTTGTATATAACAATCCTTGTCTCGAGATTGTGTGCAGGAAATTCTCCAGGTAAAAAAGCCGGAACAGATAAAAGTGCTGATAAAAATACATCAGGTCAAAGAATAAGAATCTGGCAGTAAACAGGAAAGAATAAAAATATTCCAGGTATCAGAAGAAGACCCCAAAATTGTCAGAAGAAGACCAAGGAAGTTTCATGCAACAACTCCACAATTTGGCCGCGGATCCACGGCCGAGTTGGCCGATCCACCGCGGATCCGCGGCCTACTTGACACGTCATCAAAACAGATTGTCTCCAGAAGCTTCTTCTCAATGGCCTCGCTTCTTCAGGACGCTTAAATTACCACGTAGCTTCTTCCAGAAGGCTCTACATAACAAACTCACTCTAGAATATTCTTTATAACAAACTCATTCTAGAATATTCCTTCTAACAAACTCATTCTAGAAGGCTCTCTCTAACAACCTAGCTTTGGAGGGAAGATTCAAATGAGTGGTTATAAAAGGAGATCTAGATCTAGGGTTTTGAGGTTACACAATTAGGGTTGAACATTGAGCCAAAAATTGCACAAGTTGAGTGACACGACTTGATACCAAAACCCTAGCCCAAATCCATTTTCAAAGAGCCAAATCAAGATTCATCGAGTACCAAATCGAGCAAGCATAAAACGAACCTTTTGAAGCAACGCCGATCTTCATTCGAGCAAGAGATCCAAGACGATCCGCCACTCAAGAAGACGATGCGAAGCTAGTTCGATGATTTAGTTCCTCCTCAAATCTTGTATTCTTTGAGTATATTGTAACGAAATATCGAATAATAAAAGGTGAAGATCTTTATTCTTGCTTTCTATTCATTCTTGCATCATGATATTCTTAGTTCTTGATTGTTTTAGAATGATGCGTGAGTAAAACTCCGCTTGCATCGGAATCGAGAGAATAGGTAGATGATGTTGATGAAATTCTTGAACGATTCTTAAGTCTTATGAGTTTTGTAAACTCTAGGAAATTGGATCAACGATGACCTAGTTCTGAGAGAGATACTTTCTTGAATGTTTTCTCTTTAAATTAGAGATCAACAATCGATGATTGAATTTCCTAGAGGCTAGAATTTGAATGCTAATCAACGAAAGGTCAAGGGATGATGATGGAGAAACCCTAGTTTCTTCAATAGATCCCTAAATCTCGTTGATTGTCATCGATCTAGCAACAAATCTTCAATAGATAAGAATTTGTAATCATAAGCATTCATCATCACTATCATTTCGATTGATTCCGACAAGCCTCTCTACAAATCTTGATAACTCGAACAATTTTGATATTTTCTTGATCTTTAGTATTTCTTGATTTTAGATCTATTTCTTGATGATTCTTGAAACTAAAATTCACATATTATTGAATCATTTTCTTTTACCTTCTAATTTTCAACTCAACTAAAACAAGATCGATCAAATCACACTTTCCCTGTGGACGATCCGCACTCGCTAAACGAACCCACAAAAGACACCGATTATTGATTGCGGTTTTTATAAATTTCTTTGGTTGTGATATATTTTACATTTTCCAAACACGACACGGAAATTAAGATCAATCAATACACCATGCCTTGACGAAGGCCAACATACATAGCATGAATACTAAGTGCTACCTGTCTGAAATGACGGAGGGCTACGAATGGTTTTTGGCGAAAAATCTTTAACGTAATGAACTTGATATCGTTGAAGGAACCAGATAGCTTTTCATAAATATATAGTGGTGAAAACCTTTGCTAAAGAGGTCACTCCCGGTGAAGGGATCTCGGCTCTTTCCCCATAGAATGAGGTGTAGGATATTCTAACTGAATACCGCGATCCGAAGAAAAAAGTAATCGACTATAATGAAGTTATTACCCTGACGCAAACCTCTGTCCAAGGGGTCACTCCCGATGAAGGGATCTCGGCCCTTGCCTCGTTGAATGAGGTGTTGGATATTCATAACCGAATACCTGTGTGTAAAACAAAAGAGAACGTCCTTGTAATAACAGCTTTTTAAAATTTGTTCCAACAATATCGAATAGGTTTGTTTTCCTTGCATTGATCTAAATCAATGCAGTCCCATCAATTAATCACACCACAAAAGAACAAAAATATGATGTACGTATATGCCATTCGCATTCGCCACTGGGTCCCATCATCACCCGTTAGGTTACTTAACTGACGACAGAGCGGGGACTGGGCTAGCGCGGGTGTAAAACATATACACCATCTACTAGTATATATATCAATATATAATAATCGCTCCAGGCATGATAAATGCAACATCACATAAAAGTAATAAGCATCACAGAACAATACAGATGATTTGGGAGCCCCGGGTTTCCTTTGAGCCGCAAGTGAAACCCGACGTTCCCCTGGTCTTGTGGATAGCCCATGCAATGAAAACCTAGACCCCTACGAGTGCGGCAAGTTACCCGCCAAAACCTGAAGTGAGGCAGCCCCCTTCAGCAAAGTGAATGGGCCACCCAGCACTTCACGGAATCCGGTAACTTGAGCACCCCTCCTTGGGTCAACCTGTACCCCCTACGAGTGTGGCGAATAGCCCGCCAATTCTAGAGTGAAGCCCCCTCCGTCTTAAAGCCATGAGATGCGGGCCCGTTGCCCTCTAGAACCCGGCTATCCGAGCACTCCACCACGGGGTAATCCTCGTACATAAAAGAAAATATGTACAACGGGTACATCGACCTCAACCCGGTCGTGCCCCAAAAGAATAATATACAAACAGGCAGCGTCGGCAGTCCACATGTCGGACGCTCGCCCCGCGATATCAAATATACAAATAAAACTAAACTGCACTACCATTGCACGCAAGCTATCCACCACGACAAAACCGCAACAACACAGCATAACACAGAACATCAACGTGAATACCACGTTCACAAACCCGTCTAAAAGAGCTATAGCAATTAGACAAGTTGTACCGATCAAATGACATTCACGGTCACAGATAGTAATGTAAGTACTGTAAACTAACGCATTTAAAATTTCGATCGACAAAACATCCCAAAATGGCCCTAAATGCAAATCCAGCACTCAAATAAATCTGGGCCATACAACACAATATCTCAGAAATCACATTTCCATATACAAGACACTCAGAAGAAAATTTGTGCACTGAAGCCACAATACCACCGCGCAACCGCGGCAAACAAGATAGTTAAGCCGCGGTTCCGCTGCGTTATAGTGAGATCGTGGTACCGAATTTCTTCTGGGGTCTTAAAAAAGCCTGCACGAATTTCTGATATACTGAAAATGATTTTTAGACAACTTTTAAAAATCGGCAGAAACTTAGAATAATGGAAATGCGGTTTTGAAAATTGGGTCGGTCGATGTTTTAAACACGTTAGAACTAGCTAGTATGGGGTTCATGGCGTGGCTTTGATACCATGTAAGGCTATGCCAGCACCCCGGCCGTCAATTCGAGGCCAAACGTGGAATAAAAACTTTTAAAACTGGCGCTAACGTAACCCTAAAACCCGGATCGTGCCATTAACCCTATACTAGTAATACAAAAAAGAGTTTGGAGAGATTATACCGATCGATCCGTGTCCTTCGATTTTCAATCTCTGCGCTAAGCTCCTCGCGGTTACCCCTTAACAAGTTCGCTCTCCGATCTCGCTCGTCGAAGTGGCTCCACGTTGAGGATTCTTTATACGGGCTCCCGCTTCAAACCGAAGCAACTCGGACATGAAGTTTGCTAGCCGACATGTCCAAGGTGATGTAGAGATAGTGTGTGATTACTTTGTCTCAATACACTCTAGGATTTTCAACTCATTAGAGGGATAGAGTGGAGGTTGAAGAAGAAGCCATTGATGGTAGTTGTGAGCTCAAGAAGAAAGCTAGTGAAGAAAAAGAGCTTGCTTATTGTGTGAGATAAAATGTGAGAGCTCTATGAATAAATCAAGAACAAAGCCCCAGCTCTAGTGTCTGCCCTCTCTCTCTCCACATATCAATCCCACACAATAATCAATCAAGAGAATAGACATGGCACAAGAAAACACACCATGAGTCATCAAAAATTCACATGCCACATTTAATGCTCTTGATCATGACTTGCACTCACAATTTCCACTTAATAAAAATTAATCCAAATGTTTAAAATAATAAATAGAATGGCATCTTCTAAAGTAAACTCGTGATGGATCACAAGAATACCCCTCACCTGTATATACATACCTGCATCTGCATTCCGACTGAATACGAAAACAAGGAGGCGAAAATAATCCAACAATCTAATACTAGGATCCGGCTTAAACCAAAGCCTACTAGTATGATCCGTCCGATCATGATCCGTGCACGAGTGCACGTATATGATCGAACCCTGCTATAAAACCATACGGACTCTACAACGTTTCGTCCGAACTAGGAAAACATTCTGTGGGGGACTTTAAAGACTCGTCAATACGCTGGCAGTGGGTTTAACCACAAGCACGTCAGTGGCACTAGCTGTACGTAACGGCTACCCAGGTATTGAGCGAAAGGAAGGCCGACGAGCGAACTCATCCTGAAACCCTACTGAGCCTATCTATGACAATCTCCGTACAGTCCGGTCTGTTCGTCTATGAGTATCGTATATCGGGCCTAGGGGGATGGTAAACGTCAGACCCCCAATAGCGGTATAAGTCATGTCGGAGTGTAGCCCAGAACACCTTAAGAAACTACTAGAATACCTACCAGTAAATCTCACTTGCCTTGGCCAAGGACTTTATGTAATGGCTCTCCAGACACAGCGTGATATCAACCCCCATTACCGGGAGAGACGAATCCTGTCTAACCTCCACTGCCTCCAAATGCTTCGGGACTGCACCCAACTACTACCTGTTTGCATGACTCCTTTGAGCTGTGGTAGGGTATCAATCAAAGAACAGTGGGAACACACTTGAGGCAAAACAGCAGTGTCAAGTGAATGGACTAAGCTGTACTCATGTCACCTGGGAACTGCTCTTGACGATAGGTATAGTACCAATCTGCAGTGCCCCTGCGAGTCCGTCCGATGTATTCATAACCCAATGAGCACCTGTATACTATCTTAGGTGAACCAACTAACACCAATGGCTTGTGAGACCAGCCACCGTCCTTCGTCGAGGTCTCGATCTGTATACACTAGTCTGCTCATGGAGTATCGATGCCCAGTCTTGAAACTCCCACGACTAGGGACACTTTAAGAATGTGCTTATAGAATACCCAACTCTCACGTATATGATCGCCATCATGCTGCTGGTAGTCAAGCAAGAATCCTATGGGCTCTATCAATGTGTAATAGTGATCTGTAATGTCACCTGAAGCATGTACATGATGATACAGACAAACCAGATAGCATACTATCATCTCGAGTAAGACTGTTCTACCGGTATAGGTCCTCCCTCAATTATTGCAATCACGTGTCTGTGATCCAATAATTGACTTGAGGGCACTATAGCCAACAGTTTGTCTTTATCATCGTGTACATGCTTCAGGTGACATTACAGATCACTATTATATGTTGATAGAGCCCATAGGATTCTTGCTTGACTACCAGCAGTATGATGGCGATCATATACGTTAGAGCTGGGTGGTCTATAAGCACATCCTTAAAATATCCCTAGTCGTGGGAGTTTCGAGACTGGGCATCGATACTCTAAGAGTAGACTAGTGTATACAGATCAAGACCCTGACGAGGGGCGGTGGCCGATCTCACAAGCCATTGGTGTTAGTTGGTTCATCTAAGATGTATACAGGTGCTCATTGGGTTATGAGTACACCGGATGGACTCGCCGGGAACATGCTAGTTGGTATTATACATATTGTCAGATAGCAGTTCCCAGGTGACATGTGTACAGGTTAGTCTATTGACCTGAGATCGTCATTTGTCTCGTGTGAGTTCCCACCGTGCTTTGATTACTACCCTACCACGGCTCAAAGGAGTCGTGCAAACAGGTTTTAGTTGGGTACAGTCCTGAGCCACATGGAGGCAGTGAGTGGATCGTCAGGGGATTCTTCTCTCCCGGTATTGGGGGTTGATGTCCCAGAGTGCACGGGTGGCCATCACCAGAAATCCTCGGCCGGGGTAGACGAGAATTACCGATCTAGGATCGGTAGTTTCTCAGGTGGTGATGGGCTTCATACCGACACTAAATGTCGCGTTATTAGGTGTCTGACTTTATCCATCCCCTTAGGCTCGATATCCGATACTCATAGACTAAGAGACCGGACTGTATGGATATTGTCATTGTTAGGCTCAGTATGGTTTCAGGATGAGTTTGCTCGTCGGCCTCCTTTTCGCTCAATACCTGGGTAGCCGTTACGTACAGCTAGTGCCACTGATGTGCTTGTGGTTAAACCCACTGCCAGCGTATTGACGAGTCTTTAGAGTCCCACACAGAGGGTTTCCCTGATTCGGGCGAAACGTTGTAGATGCCGTATGGTTTTATGGCAGGGTTCGATTATATACGTGCACTTCTGCACAGATCATGATCGGACAGATATTACTAGTGGGCTTTGGTTTAAGCCGGATCCTAGTATTATATTGTTGGATTATTTTCGTCTCGTTGTATTCGTATTCAGTCAGAATATGGATGCATGTATGTATATACGGATGAGGGGTGTTCTTGTAATTCTTTAGAAGATTACTTTAGTTGATGCCATTTCTTTTTGGTAAACATTTAGGTTAAATGTTTATTTAGTGGGAAAATGTGAGTCATGGTTTGCATTAACTCATGCATGTGCACTTGGTGATTCATGGTGACATGCATAGGTTTTTATTTTGGCTAAGATATTTTTGTGTGTATGTTGTGAGATATTTTGAGAGGGCAAGGAAGATATTTTCTTATGGTGGGGGCTTTTCTTCAGTTGCTCACTTGCTCACAAAATATAACACAACACTTCACCATTTTTCTTGACTAGCTTTTCTTTTCTTGAGCTCACACTCTTCTCCCATGGCATCTTCTTCAACCTCCACCCAAACCCTCTCATGAGTTGAGAATCCTTAGGTGTATTGAAACAAAATGATCACACGCACTCTCTACTTTACCTCGGCTATCTAGTCTAGCAAACTAGATACCTGAGTTGCTTCGGTTTTGAGGCGGGAGCCCGTATTACTAACCCTCGACGTGGATCTTCTTCGATAGGGGGAGACCGGAGATCAAACTTGATCAAGGAAGCCGCGAGGAGCTTGGGACAGAGGTTGAAGACCGAAGGACACGGATCGTTCGGTATAACCTCTCTAAACTCCTTTACTTATAGCTACTGTAGGGTTAATGGTACGATCCGTAGATTAAGATTCCGTTAGCGCCGGTTTCTAAAAGTTTTTGTTCCGCATTTGGCCACGGATTGATGGCCGGGGCGCTGCCGTAACCCAACATGGTATCAGAGCCAACCTATTAACCACATACTAGTTTGTTTAGATGATGTTAAAGTATCGAAACCGAAACAAGTCTGAAATATCACTCGATGTATGTAACATTTCAGAAAATATAAAATATTATTTTAGTAATTTAATATTAAAATAATATATTTCCCGAAAACTGCCCGATTTGCGAAATTTGAGTTTTCGAAAAAGGATATAAATATATACCAATATTTGTGAAATAAATGGAGATTAAAATGATTTATTCATTTAAAATTATATTTATTGGATTTGGCATTTTTATAATTTATTATATGCAGTTTTGATAAAAACCCGATTAGTGCACTGCTAATCGCGATTAGGCCAAATCCGTGTTTCTACAGTTTTCCATGGTTAGTGCACCATGTCATATTGCATTTTGGTTACATGTTTTGTTCTTGTAGCTTTTGGAGTATTATGTGGTTTGGGTTTTAAAAAGAAAAGAGAAAAGAGAAAAGGGTATATTTGAGAGGGTGAGAATTAGGAGAGTGAGGGTAAGGATAAGAGTTAGAATAAGAGAAGAGAGAGAGAGAGAGGGCAGCCACTCATTCCCCTCCCCATTATTTACCTCATCTTCTTCCTCAACTCATTTCCCTCCACCTTCAACCTCAAGATCCATCTCAAAAACCTTGTCAAAACCCTATACCCCCTTCACAAAAGTTGATCCCCTCCTCATCCTCTACACTTTGGACCAAGTAAAGTAGGATTTTGATGATTTGGGAGTGCTAGGGTTTTTCTTTAGTTGCACCCATGAGGTATATTCCTGTAACATTTCAGAAAAAATAAAATATTATTTTTGGGAATTTTTATAATTTAATAATAAATATAATGAATATTTTATTAGTGCGGTATAATTAAATACCGATAAATTGGGAAAAATTTGGAAAATTATAGAAAGTACATAAATGAGGGTGTTTTTATGTGATTTAGGCAAATTATAGATTTTTATGATTTATTATACACTATTTTAGTGCTAAATTCGATTAATAATCGCTAATTATGCATTAAGCGTGTTTAGGCTTCATGACATGCACCATGTCACATTTGTTTTAACTCTTGTTACATTTTATCCTCCATGAATTCTTTTATCATGCATGGTTTGATTTTTAAATAAAAGGAAAACAAAAGAAAATAAAAAGAAAATGATAAAATAAAGAGGTATGGGCAAGAGAGAGAAAGGGGTGAGGGGTCAATTTGACCATAGACCATTGTCTTCATCTTCATCATCTTCATCATTCTTTCTCTCCTTTCACATGGCTACTGCTCTCTATCCCTCTCCCCTCTACCTCCTAACTTCACCACTAAAAACACCTAAAAACTTCATCTCACTTTCATTAAAAACATGCACAAGCTCCTCTAAAGCACTTTGGACCAAGAAATGGTGGATTTTGAGCACTTGAGGCAACTCAAGAATTTTCTTGAGTTGCCAAATGAGGTGTTACCTGCACCCCTAGCATAGTATTACATCCGCTTTAACTTTCATGTTAGTTTAGAATCGTTTTTGTGCGGTTTAGTGGTGTTTGGAAAATTCTAGAGGAAGTTTAGGGATTCTTGAGTTGTGATGGTGAACTTGAGTGTAATTAGTGACTTGAAACCCCCTTAGTGCTATAAACCCAGACCAAACCAGAGCTAGAAGCCAAACACAGAACTTTGGATATCGAATGTCAGTTTGTGATTAATTTAGGGTGCAGGGGAATCTGGGATAACCTGGGACTTTTACTGGAAGAGCAAACAACTCCAGAAACCAAATTAAGACACCACGAGACGACCCTACCAAAACGAACCCTATCCAAGCCTATTGAACCGAGGTGGCCGGAATTTAGGGATGTATGGATGGCCACATGGAGGGATTTGGGGTCTAGGTTGCTTCCATAGCTCATATACACCCTATACATCACCCCAGTATTATTTGTGCATCTTGTTTTCACCTGAAACAAAATCTGGGACTATTTTCATGAGTTGCTGTTTTGATTCGGGGTTATGTTTTATGTATTTTGAATTCTTGATTTTAGTATTTGGTTTTGTATTCGGTCACTTGACATTTGTACGTTTATATCGAGTGTTATTTGGTTGATTTGCGTGAGTAGACCATAGGTTTTGACCCATGTGAGATTCGTTTGTCGTTTCGATTGCGAATTAGATTTTTAATGCGATACGATGTGTTATGATATGTAGGTACCCCCATGAGGACTTCGAGACAACAAGAAAGCGCGTGGCGACATCGGCATCGGCAAGCGAAGATCAAGGTGAGTAGATATATATCTATGGGGGAAGTCGGGTAGAGGGCGTATAGCACCCCCGCAGTTCGTAGTATAGTATAAGATATATATTATGTATATATACGTTATATGTTTATTGTGAGATTATTGTTGATCCAGATAGGTTATAGGGTTCATGATATAGTTTTAGTGTAGTTAGAAGTAACTTAGTTTAGCTTCTTAGTCGCGAAACCCTTGATTAGAGTTTACACCCACACGCACACACACATGCATACATTCTACTACTTGTGCGTATATGGGGATATGTACACACACACACACACACAGGTATGGGACTATGTATGTATATATATACGTATACATATACTTGGTTTATGAGGATAGTACTTGGTACTTGGAGATGAGTCGATGAGATTGGGCACCTGCCATGAGATCGGTGATGAGAATTGGATCGTATTATGAGATACGACATGTTATGTTAGCGGATCATTGAGCGATGTGTTTTCATACACACGCACACATATATGTAGATGATATCAGTATGTACTAGACGTAGATCAGTACCCCTAGATCATGATATATGATGAAAAGGATACCAGATGAATAATGAAATAAATGTGATATTTGACCCGTACCCGGATTTGGGATGCCGTACGATGGATTTACCGTACGAGCTATATTGATGATAGATCCCCACTCTTGACTCGAGAATGTCATATTATATAGTGTATCGTATGGGATACTATTGAGGCGGGATCACCAACTATTATATATATATATATATATATATATATATATATATATATCGACTCAGACTTAGGTGGTTTTCCTTACCCTTTCGATCAGTCTGTTAGTTTAGTCCAGTAGTTTACTTATAGATGTTAGACTAGACTCGGTCATACCTATTTCAGAACAAATGAATCGTGAGTATTTTAAAAACAGGCCAAGAGATTCTACGGATATTTCAAAGGACGTACCTTCTCTTAAAAACACCGTAGCCCTATTTTCTAAACATCATGTTTCATGTTATTTCAAACGGCAAACTGTATGACCCATATATTTTAATGTAGATTATTTATTGTTGTGTTTGTTATTCAGCTCCCGCATATTCTTGCTGTTCGCATCGCATCGCATGCTTATATTGTGTTTTCATATGCTATTATTGAAATCATGTTGTCAGGACACCAGCACCATTATCGATGATGCGTATGTTTCATGTACACTTGCTTGCCGGTTACACACATCTTCATCGGTAATTGCCATGTCACGTACACATTAGAAAATACTAGTCATTAGTACAAATTGTTAGCTGATAGTTTCGACATGGTATTAGTGTACTTGTTTTTATTGCTACTTTAGACATTGCATTTATTACTGTGATTGTCATGCATATTTATATATTCATTGTCATGCATATTTATATATTCATTGTCATGATTATTATTAGGGCCAGTCCGGATTGCCGGAGCCCAATATTTTATAATTCATTATTTATTTACTTTGAGATTTCGGATTTTCCATGAGATTTATAGATTTGGAGACACCGCAAGGATTTTATAAGCTTATTATCATTTTAAAATGAAAGTTGCGGTTTTCTCATGATATGATTTGAGATATGTCGACCATGAGCTTTCTCGGCTCTTAAGCGATATCATACACCCGATTCGAGGAGGAGGAGGAACCGTCTGTGGGTGCATGGTGGATACGGTGTGGTACCCCGGGGCGAGAAGGTCGCAGATGATGGCGTTGAGCCTGGCAGGGGAACACTACCTACCGGTGACTTCATTGTGACTCGTCGGATATCCGGAGGATACCGATCGGTGTTTGGGCCAGTTCAGATAGCCGGAGCCCAGGGGCCAGTCGGATAGCCGGAGCCCTAGATTTTGAGACAGCGAGATATATATTTGTGTCGATGCTAGACACTGTTTTATGTTGATTTCATTGATGTTATCTCGATTTTATATACATAAATCTCACTGTATTATGAAAACAGTTTTCCTTTCATGATGTATTCTGTTTTCATTTCGATACATTCATACCTCATATTTATGATATGTTACTACCTGAAGCACTGACACAAGCACTTGGTATTACACTTATGTATAGATGTTTACCCTTTCCACTTTATCATGCTTCAGACCTTATCATATTGAGGACATATTTATTTTGCTGATCGTATTGACTTAGGATTGAGTCATGCATACGATTTCTGCTCGGTGATGTTTTCTACTCACGAGTTGGCAACTCACCCCAGTTGTGCCACAGTTTCTTGCAGGTTTTGCCGTACAGACTTTGCTGGCACACTATTTCATTCCGGATGATTGCTTTGGTTGGTGGACTCACTTGCATCGTGACCACCATTGTACCTTTTATTTATTTCAGTTGTATCTAGTAACTCCATTAACATAACTTGTATTTTTATTTCAGACTTAGAGACAAGTTGTATATTATTTCGACCTTAGAGTCGCGCGTTGTATTATTATGGTTTTCAAGTTGATTTTGAGTTTCCTTTTGAGTTTTGATCCTCGCCCTTCGGCATTGTATATTATATTTCTTGCATGGTTGTGACCGTCGATTGACGAAGAGCGAGCTCCCGCTTGGGGATGCCTTTTATCATTATGCATATATTATTCATGTTGTACCCCGTTTGGGGCCAGTATTTACAAAGGAAACTCAGCCGAAATTTTCAGAAAAGACTTGATGTTTTAAAAATGGATACTTCGGCTTATGCTATTAAAACAACTTGCTTAAAACAAGTTTTCTTTCACTTATTATTTAAAATGGTTTAGATTTCTGGGATTTTTTGGCTTACTTGAATTAGATGGGTCCTATAGACTTCATATGATTCAAGTGCCAGTCACGTGCCATTTCGGGTCATGACAATTCCTTTCATTTAGTTTAGTTTGATTTTTCTTGTATTCTAGTTTAGTTTAGAATGTGAATTGGTTAGGGTTTGTGTTGTATGGAAAATTCTAGAGATGGGTTTGGATAGGTATGGATTTGGTGAACTCTAGTTGCTGTTACAAGACCTGGGATTGAGTATAGAAACCAAAATACGGATTTAGGAATTCATTCGTGTCGGTTTTGTGGCATTTGAGTGGTCTACAGGGAATCTGGAGCGATCCGGAGAGTTTCTGAGAAAAACAAACAACACCATTGACCTAGATTGGACACTAGGAGGCCACCCTACTAATACGAACCAAAACGGAGCACTTATGGCCGAGGAGGCCGGATTTTTGGCCATTGTGTCCGGCCACATTGTGGATTTAGGGGCCCAGGTTGGTTCTGCAGCTCATATACCTCCTATACAACATCCCAGTATTGTTTGTTTAGCTTGATTTTACCTGAACTAAAATCTGGGAGCACATTGGTGTGGTTTTTGGATATGTTTTCCGTATTTTGAATGCTTGGTTTTAGTGTCTGGTATTGTATTAGGTTGTTGGGCATTTGTACGCCAACAACAAGGGTTGATATGGTTGTTTTGCATGCGTAGGATATAGGTTCTAACCTATGAGCGCACCGTGTGCCGTATTGGTTTTTCGTACTTGATTTTAATGCTATTGCGACCGTGTATGTATTGTAGGTACCTTCGGGTGGATGTCGAGACGACGGAGCATGGAGTCATCAACTTCGGCAAGCAAGGATCAAGGTGAGTAGATCTATATCTACAGGGGAAGTCGGGTGGATGGCGTATAGCACCCCCGCAAGTTTTTGATGGAAACCGATCTATAGGATGCAGTCGTATAAACCTAGATTAGAAAACTCGGAATATGGTTAAAAGAGATAGTTAGAGATGATATGAGTGATCGAATATATGTTGAGATATGAGATGAAAGCTTAGGGGTATGAAAAGTGAATGTGAATCACGACTTATAGTTATGTAGTTGCACTAGAATAAGTATGAGTTTTAGAGTAGCATGACATGAGATTTATAAGATATGATATATATATGTAATTGACTTGATGTAGATATAAATGTAATGAAAAGAATATATGATGTGATATGATGACTTGATTGTTATGTCGATATACGGATGTGAGTCGATTTAGATGATTGATACTTTTGCCAGTCCCCTGATATGAGATTGTTATGGATGTGACCCGGGGATATAAGTATATAGATTTATATAATGTCGTGAATCTTGATTGATTGCCGTACGAGACGTTAGGTCCGTACCCTATTTGTCATATAGGTTGATAGGATCCCTAATAGTTTAATGCCGCCGTACGATGATTTTCCGTACGTGATGAGTTTGATTGATGATTGATCCATACCCTTGACTAGAGGATGCCGTACAATGGATTTTACCGTACGTGATGTAGTGAGGCTGGATGCCGATTGATAGATTCACCGACTCGGATATATGATAGAGACGTATACCTTTTAGCATTTTAGCCGACGATTTACTTTATGCTACGTTCATGTCATTCTCATTGCATTTCATATACCTGTGCTAGTACACCTACACCATTATCAATGATGTGTATGTTACACTTACACAGATTGGCCGGCTCACATACTTCATCATTGATAATTGCTATGTCACTACACAATAGAATTACTGCATCATGATATGCCTCCTTGCATGATATACTTGCTATGTTCACATCATTGGGATATGTCGCATAATATAATGATATTGTCACATCACTGCTCCATGTTGCATGATATACGGATATGCTTACATTCTGTTATATATCGCATACATCATGCTTTATGATTATACGCATTGAGATATGCTGTTTTCATGAGATTTCTGGATTTGAGAATCGTGGTTATTTCAAAAGAAAGTACGTATTGTTTTAAAAACCCGGTTTATCTTGATATGATATTTCATTGCGTCCACCATGAGATTTCTCGGTTCTGAGATTTGTTTTCGAGACCCGATTCGAGGAGTGGAGGAACCGTCTGCGGGTACATGGTGGACCCCGTATGGTACCCCGGGGCGAGAAAGAGAGATTTCGTGGGGATGACGATGAGCCTGGCAGAGGGACTGTTAGTGTATATGCCCTAGAGGCCATTACTGTATCATACTAGTATGTATATTACTTGATGGAAGCTTGCGATATTCACAGTTGTATAGACAATCTTGCTCGAAATGGTAGTATGCTACTTGGTTTGTCTCTGCTTTAATGTGTACATGTGTTTCTTTTATTATATCACCTATACGCATTAGTGGAGCCCTTAGGATCTTTGCTTGATTACAAGCGTTGTGATGGCAGTCACACTCGTGGGGGCTGGGTAATCTACAAGCACATCCTTATATTTACACGTCCCTGGTCGTAGGATTATCGAGACAGGGCATCGATACTCCGGAGTAGACTAGCGTATGCGCTTCTCATCCCAGCACGGGAGACGGTCTGTCCCACAGCCATCAGTACGTCGTACTTGAGATAGTATGCGGGTGCTCGTTAAGTTACGAGTACACTGGACAGGACTCGTCGGGAACTGTTGGTTGGTATTATACCTATCATCAGTTATCAGTTTCCAGGTGACATGAGTACAGCTTAGTCCGTTTACTTGACACTGTCACTTCGCCTCGAGTGTGTTCCCACTGTACTTTGATTACTACCCTACCACAGCTCAAAGGAGTCGTGCAAATAGGTAGTTTTTAGGTGCAGTCCCGAAGCACTTGGAGGCAATGACGGTTAGATAGGATTCGTCTCTCCCGGTATTGGGGGTTGACATCGCGCTGTGTCTAGGAGAGCCATTACACAAGTAGTCCCTGGCCAGGGCAAGCGAGATATACTGGTAGGTTTCCAGTGTTATCTGAGGGTGTTCTGGGCTACACTCCGACACGACTTGTACCGCTATTAGGGGACTGATGATTACCACCCCCTAGGCCCGCCATGCGATGTTATCAGACGAACAGACCGGACTGTACGGAGACTGTCACATTCAGGCTCAGTAGGAGTTCAGATGCGTTCACCTCGTCAGTCTTCTTATCGGCATCTACCTGGGGACCGTTACGTACAGCTAGTGCCGCTTGCGGTCTTTGGTTAAACCCACTGCCAGCGTAGTGTCGAGTCTTTAGAGTCCCACACAGAGGGTTATTCGCCTTTTGGCAAAATGAGTAGAGATCGCATGGTTTTGCGACGGGGTTCGTTCACATCTGCGCACTTGTGCACGTTTGGTGTCCGGACAGTTTATACTAGCTGGCTTTGGTTTAAGCCGGATCCTAGTATATGATTTGGGATTGGTTTTATCTCTTTGTATTCGGAACACGGATACGGGTGTGTATGCACAGTTGACTGAGGCAGAGGCAGAGGCAGAGGACTTTCATTAGGATTGATGAACATTGTCAATTTCTTAACCCTAATGTTTATGTGTGAAATATGATTTATTAATATTAGTTAATTATAATTGTGCATGGTTAGGGTTGTTGACCATTTGACTATACTTGACTTGTTGACCTAGGTTGACAAGTTGACCATCATCATTCCATATGAAAGATGCTCTTTGATCCTTACAAAAGCATTTAATGTGAAATGATAATGGTCATTTCTTGATTAACCATCATAATTATCTTTAGCTAATTATCTATTTTTCATAATTCACATATATGTGAGAAGGTTGGATTATTCTTCTCATTCTATCATTCTCATTCTCTCTCCTCCTCTTCCTCTCTCTCTAGCTCTCCCCTCTCATGAGTTGAGAACCATTTGAGCTTGAGATAAAACCTTCAAAAATACTCTCTACTCTTTCTAAGGTCCTAGGTTTAGCACACCAAGCACCTTAGTTACTTCTAGTTTGAGGTTGGAGCCAAAGGTAGAGGCCCTCGGGTGGATCTTTCTTTGGCAAGAGAAGGCGACAAGGAGAACCCATTCTTTCACTCCAAGGAGCAAGAAGAGAAGGACTTGAAGACCTAGGTATAACCCCCTTTCCGAGTAGCTAACTCTTTTAGCTTGTTAGTTAGTTTTTGTTTAGCAAAGATCCCTCCTTTGGTTAGTCCATGTTGCCTAGTGTTATAAAAATCCGATTTTTCATAACGTTTCCGCCTCCCCATAAGCACCGGGGTGGGCAACGTGGACTTACAGTGGTATCAAAGCCTAACTAAACACAAACTAGCTAGTTAGTAAAGTATATAGAACTTCAATCGGAAAAAATCGCAAAACACTTTTTCAAAACCCTAACTTTCTTCCGATTTTTAAACCTGCTTTAAAACTAATAAATCATACTCTAAAAATCGGCTCAGGGTTTTTACAGAACACACAAGGAAAACGATCCACTGACTCGGCCGACTCACCGCGGATCCGCGGCAGAAGCTTGCTTCTGCCGCGGATCCGCAGCCGAGTTGACTCGGCAATGGTTTATTTTCCTTGCAGTGTTCTTCTGTTAGTGTTTTGGGATTTTTAGTATATTTTATTTCTGCCCAGAATTTCCAGAAAAGAAATTTGTATTTGGGGTGGTTATAAATCCGTATTTTGATCGAAATTCCATAGACTTTGGCTAATGGATATTATCTGTGCTGTGATATATGTATTGAACGTCTGCTAATCGCTATACGTCGATTAGTGGGGGTTATACATATCTGTGATCTGTAATGTTGATGGTTTGTGTATATGAATTCGTTGGATTGTCGCGGACGAATAGCCGGGTGGATGTGAGATGAGATTTTCTTTTTCTTTCATTCATGTAATATGTAAATTGATGTAATATTATTTATTTGGCTGCACATCCGGGTTGAGCTTGTAGCCGCCATTGTATATTTTCTTTTTACTGTTTTTGCTCCTAAGATAGACCCAAGGTGGGGTGCAAAAACTACCGGGTATCTCGAAGTGCCGAGTGGCCTACTCACGTCATTGAGGGAGGTTGCTTCGCTTCGGGTACTTGGAGGGTAGTTTGCCGCACCCGTAGAGGTCTAGGGTGGGGTATTGGCTATTCATCGCGACCGTGTAATCCGCTTTTCGTTACAGGCTCGAACGGATTGCGGATTCCTAGTATATCCAATGTATTCATCTATGATCTGGAATGGCTATCATTGCTATATATCTATATACGATATCTAGTTAGGCGTTGCTTATGTTTTGCATCCGCGCTAGTCCAGCCCCCGCTCTGTCGTTAGTTAAGTAACCTAACGGGTGATGACGGGACCCCGTGGCGAATGCGGATGGCATAAGCATACGTCATATTTTCGTTGTTTTCTGCAATGGTAGGATTAATTGATGGGACGCATTAAAATTAATGCAAGAAAAATAAACCAAGTAAAAGTCGTTGGAACACTTTCAAAACCACTCGGTTCTTTTCAAAAAACCAACTTTTAAAATGCGAAGCTTGAACCACTCCTTTTAAAAGCTATCTCGTTCCATCGATTATATCAAGTTCACTACGTTCACGGTTTCGCCAAAACCATTCGTAGCCCTCCATCATTTCAGTTGAATATTCGGTAGTATTCAAGCTATGTATTTTGACCTCACGCCAAGGCATAGTGATTGGTAGCTACCGGATATTTATCTGTTGCATAGATAGAATGCGTTGGTTTGAGACAGTCGTACTGCCATTTTGGCCTACGTCAAGGGTAGGTACGGGTGGGTTCAAATTAACCTGGATAATGATGGATAGAACTTGACATGTGACTTATGACATTTTGACCTCACGCCAAGGTCATAAGAGCATGGGGAAAAAATCCACATCGGGAGTTTCAAAAGATCTGAAACTTGCTAGCGCTGCATACCATTTGGAGTGTGATGATTCTGGTAGGATTCCTTCAGTTTTGTCACGCAATGATATTTGGATCCCGATCCTACTATGAGTATATGCTACTCCTCGGGAAATTTCTCACTTAACGATCAATGTTATAAACCTAGTAGGTGTCTAGAAAGGTGTTAGCGGGGCTACGCCCCCAGGGAAAAGAGGTTACTTAATTAAGGAACTTCGCGAAAGCGTTGGAAAACCTCCCTCGAAGTACCGACACTGGCCTGGCTGAACGGTTAAGCAAGAATTGTACGGTGAGATTGATCCCGACTAATTCTTCCTTTATGGTTTGAGGAGGGATTCGAGAGACAGTGGGAGCCATCCTGTTTAGACAAACTAAAAACCACTCTAAACTTGCAAGAGCATCATGCTAAAGTGTTTCTTTTCTCTCTCCTAATTGCAGCGACCAATCAACATGACCGGACTTAAGTTATTACTAGATAAAAATATACTGACAGGGCCAAACTACAAAGATTGGCTTAGGAATATCAAAATGGCAATCACTTACGACAAGTTGGGGTATCTCCTTACCACCAAAGCTCCCCCTGTTCCAGGTCCCACCTCCAGCGTCGCGAATATAGAGATCCGTAAGATATGGGAGATCGATTGCGCGAAGGCCAAGTGCCTCGTGCTTGCCTCTATGGACAATGAACATCAGAGGAGGCATGAGAATATGGATCTAGAGTCCATATTTCTTCATACAAAAGAAATGCATGGAGAGAAATCTCGTATCGCCAGATACGAAATGTCGAAGAAGCTGTTTTCGGCAAGATTGGCCGTCGGATCATCGGTAGCGGAACACGTGCTTAAGATGATTGGCTATATAGAAGAGCTCGCGGACCTTAGGACCACGTTGAAGAATGAACTCTATATTGACTTGATTCTCCAGTCCCTTCCTTCCACTTACGCCCAGTTTATCCTGAACTTCAACATGCAAGGAAAGGAGGTTGAACTTTCCGAACTTCTGAACATGTTGAGGAGTACTGAGGGCACCCTACAGAAAGGTAGGGAAACATCCACTTTGTTTGTAGGAAGATCTTCCTCTTCTAAGTCTAGGACGAAAGCCAAGGGAAAGAAGAAGAAAGCCCCCGCCAAACCAAGGGGCGGTGTTAGTAAAATGGATACGAAGGGAAAGGCAAAGGCAACAAAGGTAGCGGGAAAGCATGTGGGAAAGGAAGAATACTTTTACTGTCACAAGAGTGGACACTGGAAAAAGGATTGCAGGGCTTGGAAGGCCAGAACCCAGGATCTGAAGCAAGTTGCGGCTTCAGCTTCAGGTGTGTATGTTATTGAAAACTGTCTATCAATAAACTCTACTTCCTGGGTATTGGATACCGGATCAGGATCTCATATCTGTAATTCTTTGCAGGCATTGAGAAGGCGTAGGGTTTTGAAGGCAGGTGATATGACCCTCAGAGTTGCAAACGGAGCTAGCATGGATGCTGAGGCCGTGGGGGACTATCTCCTGGGAATGTCAGATGGACACTTTTTGGTTATGCGTGGTTGTTATTTTGTACCAAATGCAACTTGTAATATCATTTCTGTATCTTTATTATCAAAAGAAGGTTATGAATTTGCATTTGTAAGTAATGTTGTGAACATTCACCTTAATCAAGTTTTGATTGGGTCAGGTACATTAAACAATGGTATATACGTATTAAACCAACCACAGATTTTCAATGTCCAGAATACACACAAAAGAAAGTCTCCAGAAATCAATCAGGCTTTCTTATGGCATTGTAGACTGGGTCACATCAATGAGAGAAGGTTGACGAAGTTACATACAGAAGGATATTTGGATCCGTTCGAATATCAATCATATGCAACTTGTCAATCCTGTCTCAAAGGGAAGATGACAAAGACTCCGTTCACTGGACGCGGAGTAAGAGCGAGCGAGCTCTTGGGACTCGTACACAGCGACGTGTGCGGTCCAATGTCTACACATGCACGAAGCGGTTATTCTTACTTCATTACTTTTACGGATGATTTTTCAAGTTTCGGACATGTCTTCTTAATGAAGCATAAATCCGAAGCCTTTGAAAAGTTCCAGGAATATAAGAATGAAGTAGAAAAACAAACAGGCAAGACACTGAGATCTGATCGAGGTGGTGAATACTTAAGTGTCGAGTTCCTGAATTACCTAAAAGAGAATGGAATTCTCTCTCAGCTTACTCCTCCATACACTCCGCAACATAACGGTGTATCGGAGAGACGGAACCGAACCCTATTGGATATGGTACGGTCCATGATGAGTAACGCTGAGTTGCCGCGATTATTCTGGGGGTATGCGCTAGAATCAGCCGCATACCTTTTGGACCGAGTTCCCACTAAGACTGTGCCTACCACACCATATGAGTTATGGAGTTGGAAGAAACCCCATCTTCAATATCTGATGATCTGGGGATGTCCAGCTTTTGTCAAAAAGCAGCATGCGGACAAACTCAAGGCACGCTTAGTACTGTGCAAGTTAGTGGGATACCCAAAGAACTCCAGGGGGTATCTTTTCTATCACGCAGAGGAACAAAAGGTCTTTGTTTCTCGTAATGCCCACTTTCTGGAACACCAGTTCTTAGGAAAGGAAATTAGTGGGAGCGCGATAGAACTAGAAGAAATTCCAGAACCACAGACTATTACTTAAAGCTTAGCAGAACCAGAAGGTTCGAAAGAACAGGACATTCCTGCGCCGCTCCGCAGGAGTAGTAGGCAGTCTCATCCGCCCGAGAGATAGTACGGTTTTCTCATAGACGGGGATAGAAAGGATTGCATCATTGATTATGATGAGCCCACTACCTTCCAGCAGGCCATTCAGAGCGTTGACTCGGTAAAATGGCTGGATGCAATGCGGACCGAAATGGAGTCCATGTACACCAATAAAGTATGGACATTGGACATTGCTCCAGATGGGGTAAAACCCGTAGGATGCAAGTGGATCTTCAAAAGGAAGATTGGTGTAGATGGACAGGTTGAGACCTATAAGGCTAGACTTGTTGCAAAGGGTTTTCGTCAAAGACCTGGTTTGGACTATGACGAAACCTTTTCTCCAGTGACTATGCTGAAATCCATTCGGATCCTTCTTGCCATTGCTGCTTTCCACGATTATGAGATTTGGCAGATGGACGTAAAGACCGCTTTTCTAAATGGAAATTTAGAGGAATGTGTCTATATGGACCAGCCAGAGGGTTTCATTCAGAGTGAGAGCAGCGGAAAGGTGTGCAAGTTGCTTAAGTCCATCTATGGACTAAAGCAGGCATCGCAGAGTTGGAACATCTGTTTTGATGAGATGGTCAAAGAATTTGGCTTTATCAAAAATCCAGATGAACCATGTATCTATAGTAGATTTGTAGCAAGAACTGTCATATTCCTCGTTCTATACGTGGATAGCATTCTCTTAATAGGAAATGACATTCCTATGCTACAATCTGTCAAAGGATTCTTGTCACACAGGTTCTCCATGAAAGACCTGGGTGATGCCTCTTACATTCTGGGGATCCGGATCCATCGTGATAGATCCAAGAGGATATTAGGACTTTCACAATCCAGGTACATCGACACCATACTGAAAAGATTCAGTATGGAAGATTCCAAGCGAGGTAATCTACCGGCTTGTCACGGGATCACCCTCTCCAAAGAGATGTCTCCCAAGACTGATTTGGTAAGGGATCGCATGTCTATTATACCCTACGCTTCTGCGGTAGGCTCTATAATGTATGCGATGTTGTGTACCAGACCGGATGTAGCTTATGCACTGAGTGTGGTAAGCCGGTATCAGTCAAACCCCAGGGAGAAACACTGGATAGCGGTAAAGAACATTCTCAAGTACTTGAGAAGGACTAAGGATATGTTCTTGGTGTATGGCGGAAAAGACCTCTAGATCGAGGCCTTTGCCGACTCCAGCTTCCAGAGTGAAAAGGATGATTCCAAGTCCATGTCGGGTTTTGTCTTTACCCTCAATGGAGGGGCTGTGTGTTGGAAGAGTTCCAAACAGGAAATCGTTGCTGACTCGACTATGGAAGCGGAATATATCGCTGCATCTGATGCCGCAAAAGAAGCCGTCTGGATGAGGAAGTTCTTGAAAGAACTTCAGGTGGTTCCGTCCATTGTTGACCCAATACCTCTGTATTGCGACAACAACGGGGCTATAGCTTTAGCGAAGGAACCCAGGTCCCATCAGAAATCCAGACACATCTTGAGGCGGTATCACCAGATCAGGAAGATCGTGGGTCGCCAGGAGATCGAGATTCGGAGAGTTGCTACGGAAGATAACACTGCTGATCCATTCAAGAAGGCCTTACCCAAGACTCAGTTCGAGCGGCTGATCGAGATGATAGGTCTTCGATACGCCAGTACATGGCCTTAGTGCAAGTGGGAGATTGTTAGTGTATATGCTCTGGAGGCCATTACTGTATCATACTAGTATGTATATTACTTGATGGAAGCTTGGGATATTCACAGTTGTATAGACAATCTTGCTCGAAATGGTAGTTGTAGGGTTCCTAGGCACTCTAATGGAGTCTCACAAGTGATCAAACATGCACAAATCAAATTTTACGGGTGCCTACAAACCCTAATACGGATCGTCAACTAGATATATAGGCGATGCAAGCAAGTAAACGGAAATATAGCTAAAGGGAAGGGGCTACAACCTTTGTAGATCCGGTCCTCCACCTCCTAGGCTCCGTGATGAAGTCCTCTCCGCTGTCCAAATCGAACCATGACTCTCATGGTGGTTTAATCGGAGAAAAGGGCGGGCTAGGTCGTCGACAACGTGCCGAAGAAGATCTACGTCGAGGCATCACTAGATCAAGCTCCACCTTCACCAAGCCATGAAAACTTATGAAGGAAACACCCTATACTACTTGGCAAGAGGTAGAGGATGAAGAAATAGGAAGTGGGTTCACTTTAGAATTGGATTTCTCACACTTTTCTTCACTTGCCATTGATGTAGCAAGCTTTCTTCATGGAAGAAGAAAATGAAGAAGAAGAAGAAGTTATGATAAGTATTGAATAATTAGATAAATAAATCAATACTTATCATATATTAACCCTTGGTTAATTGTAGAGAATGGACCATGGTTAACTTGAATGGTTAGGGTTAAGTATAAGACAAGAATGGTGGACTAATTCAAAGCTTCAAGAATCTTCAACTAAAAACAAAAATAGCAACCATTCTTTTCTCATCTTTTCCAAAAATAAATAAATAAATAAATAAGTAAGAAAAAAGAAAACCCTAATCATAAACTTAACCATGGTTTAATTCTTTACACTTAACCAAGTAAACATATATCATCAAACATGATACAATCATGTGCACAAATGTATATCACATATACAACTTGCACAATTCAAGTGAGAAAATCCATTTAAAGTGAACCAATACTAGTTGATGTAAAGTAATATATCAAATATATAATTATACATTAAATCATTGAATCAACACTTGATTCAATGATCCGGTCATGTCGCATATAACCGGCTAGTATCCAATGTATCGGCTTATCGAATCAATCCTTGATTCGATAACCAGGTTATATGTCATACAACCATTCGACACATACATCGCGAGAGTGAAATACGGTATCACATACACGCATTATTCTCGGTCCCGAACATATCCCATATGTGCTCCTATTTCGTTTCGCTTGAGCAAGGAAACCTCTGTGTAGGACTCTAAAGACTCGTCAATACGCCGGCAGCAGATGATGATCATATCAAACACCCACAAGCCGCAAGCGGTCTGCTAAACGTAACGGCCACCCGGGTATTGGGCGATCAGAAGATCGACGAGAAAGCCCGCTCACACTCCTGTGAATCCAACCAGTAACACTTACCGTACAGTCCGATCTGTTCGTCTGATATGTCGCATATCTCGCCTAGGTGAGGTAAACGTCAGACCCCAATAGCTCGATAAGTCATGCCTACGTATGGTCCATAACTATCGTGAAACAACTGATAACTCTTACCAGTATATCACTGCAACCCTGGCCAGGGATTTCCTGTTATGGCCAGTCGTGCATTGCGCAACATCAACCCCCAATACCGGGAGAGACGAATCCCCTCCTATCGCTCATTGCCTCCATGTGAATCGGGACTGTACCCAAAAACCACCTGTTTGCACGACTCAGTAGAGCCGTGGTAGGGTGGAAATCAAAGCACAGTGGGAGACACACAAGACTCTATGACGATCTCGGGTCAACAGACTAAGCTGTACCAGTGTCACCAGAGAACTGCCATCTGACGTGAGGTTTAATACCATCTGGGAGTTCTCGGCGAGTCCGTTCAGTGTACCCAGTCTGCACTGAGCACCCGCATACCATCTCCGATGTCAAACACCAATGGATATGGGATCATCCATCGCCCATCAGATGGGTCGAGAAGATATACGCTAGTCTACTCTGGAATATCGATGCCCCGTCTCGATATTCCCACGACTAGGAGCAATGAAGGATGTACTCATTGACTACCCAGGCCCCACTAGTATGATCTGCATCATAGTCCTGGAAGTCGAGTACACATCCTAAGGGCTTTATCAACATGTAATCAGAGAGACAGAAGGTATACATGTTAAGATAAAGAGCAACCAGATAGCGTACTATCATGTCGAGCAAGAAAGTCCTACCTATATATGTCCCAGCATCCACTACAATATACATCCAATGTACAGTAATGGCCTCTAGGGCATACATATAACTAACAGTAGTATGCTACTTGGTTTGTCTCCGCTTTAATGTGTACAAGTGTTTCTTTTATTATATCACCTATACGCATTAGTGGAGCCCTTAGGATCTTTGCTTGATTACCAGCGTTGTGATGGCAGTCACACTCGTGGGGGCTGGGTAATCTACAAGCACATCCTTATATTTACACGTCCCTGGTCGTGGGATTATCGAGACAGGGCATCGATACTCCGGAGTAGACAACCGTATGCGCTTCTCATCCCAGCACGGGAGACGGTCTATCCCACAGCTGTCAGTACGTCGTACTTGAGATAATATGCGGGTGCTCGTTAGGTTACGAGTACACTGGACAGGACTCGTCGGGAAATGTTGGTTGGTATTATACCTATTGTCAGTTATCAGTTCCCAAGTGACATGAGTACAGCTTAGTCCGTTGACTTGACACTGTCACTTCGCCTCGAGTGTGTTCCCACTGTACTTTGATTACTACCCTACCACAGCTCAAAGGAGTCGTGCAAACAGGTAGTTTTTGGGTGCAGTCCCGAAGCACTTGGAGGCAGTGACGGTTAGATAGGATTCGTCTCTCCCGGTATTGGGGGTTGGCATCGCGCTGTATCTAGGAAAGCCATTACACAAGTAGTCCCTGGTAAGGGCAAGCGAGATATACTGGTAGGTTTCCAGTGTTATCTCAGGGTGTTCTGGGCTACACTCCGACACGACTTGTACCGCTATTAGGGGACTGACGTTTACCACCCCCTAGGCCCGCCATGCCATGTTATCAGACGAACAGACCGGACTGTACGGAGACTGTCACATTCAGGCTCAGTAGGAGTTCAGATGGGTTCACCTCATCAGTCTTCTTATCGGCATCTACCTGGGGACCGTTATGTACAGCTAGTGCCGCTTGCGGTCTGTGGTTAAACCCATTGCCAGCATAGTGTCGATTCTTTAGAGTCCCACACAGAGGGTTATTCGCCTTTAGGCAAAATGAGTAGAGGTCGCATGGTTTTGCGACGGGGTTCGTTCACATCCGCGCACTTGTGCACGTTTGGTGTCCGGACAGTTTATACTAGCAGGCTTTGGTTTAAACCGGAGCCTAGCATATGATTTGGGATTGGTTTTATCTCTTTGTATTCGTGTTCCTCGGAACACGGATACGGGTGTGTATGCACAGTTGACTGAGGCAGAGGCAGAGGACTTTCATTAGGGTTGATGACCATTGTCATTTTCTTAACCCTAATGTTTATGTGTGAAATATGATTTATTAATATTAGTTAATTATAATTGTGCATGGTTAGGGTTGTTGACCATTTGACTATACTTGACTTGTTGACCTAGGTTGACAAGTTGACCATCATCATTCCATATGAAAGATACTCTTTGATCCTTGCAAAAGCATTTAATGTGAAATGATAATTGTCATTTCTTGATTAACCATCACAATTATCTTTAGCTAATTATCTATTTTTCATAATTCACATATGTAAGTCCACGGTAGCGCCCCGGCCCTCTAACAGACGCCAATATGCGGAACAAAAACTTTTACGACTGGCGCTATCGCGTACTATAACCCGGATCTGCCATTAAAGCTAAACTAACATATTGTAAAGAGAGTAGAATTGTTATACCGAACGATCTGAGTCCTTCGGTCTTTAACCATCATCCCACGCTTTGTTGCGGCGGCTACGATCTTCTGAAACTCCAGTCTCGTCGTCCAGGTGGCACCACGTCGACGGATCTTTAAATGGGCTCCCGCCTCTAAACCGAGGCAACTCGATCGTCAAGTTTGCCAAAAGAGACGACCAAGATTGATGTAGAGAATGAGTAGAACACTTTGTCTCGTTACGTCTATGGCTATGGACGAACGGTTATGAAAGTTGCCAATTGGAATCGGGTAAATGGAAATTGAGCTATTTGAAATTTCCATGAACTAAACTATCATAATATTTTTTTCAAGAATGAATCTCTCATCATCTACCCATAAGGGGCCGGCCACTTAAGGAGAGGGGGGAGGTGAGTGTAGGAGCTAACATTAGGTGACCATAAGCATTCATACTTATCACAACATAACATCAAAGCATGAATCACTAGAAATCATTAAATGCAAACCAATCACAATTAACCTAGTCACCTTGTCATTAAATGCACCATTAATGACCTAATGACACCCAAGCCTTGTCACCCTCTCTAGAACCTTCTAGAACACTGACTCACCTCATGACTCACCCAATTGAAGAAAAGATAAATCCGCATTTAACCGAATGTTAAAGACGGGTGATAGAAAACTGGAAACTGGCAACTTCCAAAAGCGATCCCGAAACGAATTTCAGGACAACCCCGTAATAGTATAAATATACCCGCATTTGTATTACGACCGAATACAAATACAACTGAGACAAAGATATTATATCTACACAGTATAATACTGGGATCCGTCTTAAACCAAAGCCTACCAGTATTATCTGCCAGAAAAATGACACGTGCGAAAACGCACGTGCATTTTCCGAACCCTGCCATAATACCATACGGCATCTACAACGTTTCGTCCGAACTTGGGAAAGTGTCTGTGGGGGACTCTAATGACTCATCAATACACTGGCACTGGGTATAACCACTAGCACGTCAGAGGTACAAGCTGTACGTAACGGTTTGCCTATGTATTGATTGGAAGGGAAGCTGACGAGCGAACTCATCTATAAACCCTACTGAGCCTGACAGTGACAATATCCGTATATTCCGGTCCATTCGTCTATGAGTATCGCATATTAAGCCTAGGGGGCCGGTAAACGTCAGACCCTCAATAGCTGTATAAGTCGTGTCAGTGACCAGCCCATAACACCCTGAGATACTATTGGAATACCTTCCAGTAAATCTCGATTACCCTGGCCAGGGATTTCGTATAATGGCTCTCCTAAACACAGCGCGATCTCACCCCCAATACCGGGAGAGACGAATCCCCGAAGATCTGCTCACTGCCTCCATATGGCTCGGGACTGTACCCAAAATATACCTGTTTGCACGACTCCTTTGACCCGTGGTTGGGTATAAATCAAAGCACAGTGGGAACTCACACGAGACAAATGACGACCTCAGGTCGATGAACTAACCTGTATACATGTCACCAGGGAACTGCTATCTGACGCTAGGTATAATACCAACCAGCAAGTTCCCGGCGAGTCCTGTCCGGTGTACTCATATTCCAATGAGCACCTGTATACATCTTAGGTGAACCAACTAACACCAATGGCTTGTGAGACCGGCCACCGCCCCTCGTCGGGGTCTCGAATGTATACACTAGTCTACTCCGGAGTATCGATGCCCTGTCTCGAAACTCCCACGACTAGGGACACTTTAAGGATGTGCTTATAGACCCCAGCTCCCATATATATGATCGCCATCATACTGCTGGTAGTCAAGCAAGAATCCTATGGGCTCTATCAACATCTACATGATGATAAAGACAAACCAGATAGCACACTATCATCTCGAGTAAGACTGTTCTATCGGTATAGGTCCTCCCTCAATCATTGCAATCACGTACCTGCGTTCCAATAATTGAATTTGAGGGCACTATATCCAACAATCTCCCACTTGCACTTAAGGCTAATTATTGCGATGTCGCATACTCACAGCTCGTGTGATACCGAACATCCAACTCCTCTACTAATCAGTTTCACAAAGCTCGTTTGTAAAACTATTGTGTTTGAGAAATAGCCTCAGTGAGTGGATCCACCCCGATGTTTCTTTTTATGTCTCTCTTAATCTCAATTTCGCGGAGAAAACCATCTCCCGAATCGAGTAATACCTGTCTTAGAATATGTCTGGATATCTGATGGGACCTAGTTCATAAATGAATTTCAAATCCAAACTTCTTAGACTGTATCGATCACTGAAACTAATCAGTGTCCAGCACTATGCCTCCCACAGTATCCTCTTGGACCACCTGTCCATAATACTGTCCCTTGTCTGAGGGAAAACTAAAACTCTGACAATCACTCTGTCATGCATGTCACCTGTTAAGCCTGGAATAATAACCGTCTCCCGAAGGAGGCTGCCGTCATCAAATCTATAGAACATATACTTATGTTCTATAACTGCTTCCGTATGTTTCTTCAGGATTGGATTAATATAAACTTATCGCAACTAGTACAAAAACGACATCTGGTGTGGTACTTGATATCTCACGATTGACTCAATTTCCTAAGCTAGTGATCTGCCAATCATGCATGTCCCTCTCCCCTTTAGTCTGTAAGACACCTTTAGAGAGGGTGACTCCATCACCTGCAAGTACACCACCATGCCAGGAGTCAACTATTCTAAAATACTATTAGAATACTGTCAAAGTACCCACATTGGGAAACTGCCTAAATATAGATCTAAAAACCATAGATCTAGTTACCAGAATGTCAGATATTAAATCTATATCCTTTGTGGAGAAACAACTTTGTGACGACCAAAGTACAACCGATCGCAGTATAGGAATTTTACTTCCTATTCTGTGTATGTCATCCTAATACCAGGACATTACACCCTACTACCTTTTTAACAGATCCATCCCCTATTCTGATGAAGTCAAACCCATGACTGTCATATCAAAATTAGATGATCTATCTCCGCTATAATAGCTCAAGTCTATAAATAGACATAAGCTACTTGTCTACTATGCTTCCGCTGCTCCCACTGACTACGACAACCCTCTGGCAGAATAATACATACGTACACTTCTAAAACTATTTTAGAACGACGCTATACATATCCTCTTGCTGGGTCTCATAGTCTTGAACAACAGTAGTGTCAAGTTTGGGTAAACAAGAACCTTCCTGTCACCTTCTTTGAGGCTACCGGAGTACCTCTCGGGTGTCTGAGGTTACCCACCATATCTGCAGAGTAGCTAATGGAATGTCAAACCTGATTGAATATATAGGTCCTATTAAATTTTCCGTAATCGTTTGCGGTTCTGGAATCACTTCCAGTTCTACCATACTCCCACTACTGTTTTCTAAAAAAATCCATTTTATTAAAACTGTGGCGAGTCTTGAACAATATCACTATTGATCTTCCAGATGGTAGAAAATCAACCCTCGTCAAAGCTAGGGTCAACCCACAAGCTGCCATTACAGAAACATGCCATGAGTTATCCAGTGTCTGGTTTTAAGCATAAGCTGGACAACTCTCTTTACCTTAACATCGTTAAGATATGATTCATTCTATATCCAATATAGAAAATTTGGCACATATTTAATTGGAACCAGATTCAAATCATGCATCTGTCTCCAGTGCATATCAGCTTAATGGAGAGAGGCTAATCAGGATTACTCAACTTAGGAATCCATCCATTTATGAGTAACCTGAAAGAGAAACAAGTTTCTCAAAACCATTACTTGAATACCAATCAAATCTCTTTGAAGAATCCTGATACTTGCGACACTTGGTTCTCTACTTTATTCCTATACTCACAACTTCTCAATACTTAGACATTGTATTTCTACGAAACACTTGTCTAAAAACTAGAGAAGTCACAAGTAAATAGAATATAGTATGAGGACCAAACGCTTTTTCCTGATGGACACTGGACAACATACAATACTCTGTATAAGTCCGCTGAGTTGAATAACTCAAAACCTATGCGTCGTAGGTTGAAAACTGTCCCCAGGTGATTTCCTCAAATATCACCAATTACAACGAATTCTGATATAATGAGGATGATCACCTAATTCGCAATAACTTACTCCCACTCATTATCTGTAAAACTATACAGATGTGAGAATGAAACCTGGTAAATACATACCTTGGAGTGAGTGTCTAATTGAGAAATCAGTTTTCTATCAACAATACACAGTGAGAATGAAACATGAAAATGTTTCGTAGGGGTATCCAGATATTTCTAGTAATGCCTCTTCCATAATCCAATTCATGACTTTAACCGTATATTTGTTTGCCACCTTTCCAAATCCTTTTATTTTGACTTTATTCATTACCTTCTGTACACCATCGTTAGGCAAAATGGTTTTCTTCTTTCCCTACCATTCGGCACCAGCCTATGGTTTGGAAGAAGAATATCCAGTAAGCATAATAGGTGTACCCTCCTAAACCTAGGAGTACTCACAACTTGAGAGAAGGTGATGATAAAAGACAACTGAATACACCTTATTCCTATTTCTCCTGAACCAGAATCCATCCTCGAAAAAATATCCTTCGAGTTCGTATATAACCATACGATGGATTTATCCAATTGAATTGGATGTCCGTAGTAATACGGGGTGTTCTGAGAAATACAAAGGTGAAGTAGGAGTGGCGATGAAATACGTGGTTTGGTCGTGAATGTTAGTAGTCGCAATTTACTTTGCCCTCTTTTTAATTCCTTTATTTGTCTTTACATATTACCTTCTGCACACCCTACTTAGGCTAATTGGTTTTCTTCATTCCCTACCTATCGGCACCTGCCTATGGTTTGGAATAAGACTATCCAATAAGCGTAATAGGTGTACTCTCCTAAACCATGGAGCCCTCGCAAGCTGAGAGAAGGTGATAATAGAAGACAACTGAATAAAATAAATTCTATTTCTCCTGAACCTGGATCCATCCTCGAAGAAATCCCTTCGAGTTCGTATATAACCATACGATGGATCTATCCAATGGAAGTGGATGTTTGTAGTAATACGGGTCGTTCTGAGAAATACAAAGGGTAAAAGAAGGAGCGGTAATGACTTATACAACTAGGACAATCGAAAAGCCAGTATATTGAGAAGGTTCGGTCAACTTGGTCACTGAGTTATAGTCTAGTGTCGGTCAAAGGTCGCTACCAAAGAGAGAGAGAAAAGAAACACTCTGCGTGCAATCTAACCTAGATCAGAATGGTTATCACTTTATCTAATTAGGAAACCTCCAACTGTAATCTCAAATTCTCCTCCAAACCTGAAAGAAGAATTAGTCGGGATCACCCGAAGAGTAAACCAACTCATCAGTGAGAATCGGGATCCAGCTATCATCGCATCATAACTTGATGGAAGCCACTCAAGTTAACACACTCCAGAAGGTATGCGCAAATCTGGCAAGTTTCCTGTATGTTTGAAACTCCCGATATAATTTTTATCCCATGTTCTTATGACCTTGACGTAGGCCAACAAATTATAAGCCACATGTCAAGTTCTACCCGTCGTTGTCCTGATTAATTTAGGTCATCGTACATGCCCTTGACGTAGGCCAATAAGGCTGTACGTCTGTCCTAAACTAATACATCTATCTATGAAACAAATGAATACCCAACAGCTACCAAACACTACGCCTTGACGTAGGCCAACAAACATAGCTTGAATACTACTGACCATCCATAAGAAATGACGGAGGATTACGGCTGGTTTTTGGCGAAAAACCTTTAACGTAATGAACTTGATCTCTTTGAAGGAATCTGATAGCTTTTTATAAAAAATATAGTGACGAAAACGTTTTGCTAAAGAAGTCACTCCCGGTGAAGGGATCTCGGTTCTTTCCTCGTGGAATGAGTTGCAGGATATTCTAACTGAATACTGCGATGCAAAGCAACTTGTAATCGACTATATTGAAGTTATTACCCTGATGTAAACTTCTGCCTAAGGAGTCACTCCCGGTGAAAGGATCTCGGCCCTTGCCTCGTTGAATGAGGTGCAGGATATTCTAACTGAATACCGCTATGCAAAACCAAAGGAAACGTCTTTGTAATAACTCCTTTTTAAAATTTGTTCCAACAATATCAAATATAGGTTTGTTTTATCTTGCATTGATAAGAATCAACGCATTCCCATCAATTAATCACACCAGAAAAGAAGGAAAATAAAATGTACGTATATGCCATCCGCATTCATCACTGGGTCCCGTCATCACCCGTTAGGTTACTTAACTAACGACAGAGCGGGGGCTGGACTAGCGCGGGTGTAAAACATATACAATATCTAATAGTATATAGACTAATATACAATAATCGCTCCAGGAGTGATAATATGCAACATTACAGAAAAGTAATAAGCATCACAGAACAATACAGATAATCTGGGATCCCCGGGTTTCACAGAGCCGCTACTGAAACCCGACGTTCCCCTGGTCGTGTGGATAGCCTGTGCAATGTTACCTAGACCCCTACGGGTGCAGCAAGTTACCCGCCAAAACCTGAAGCGAGGTAGTCCCCACAACATAGTGAATGGAACACCCGGCACTTCACGAAATCCGGTAAATTGAGCACCCCTCCTTGGGTCAACCTGTACCCCCTACGAGTGCGGCGAATAGTCTGCCAATTCTAGAGTGAGGTCCCTTTGTCTCTCAAAGCCATGAGATACGGACCTGTTGCCCTCCAGAACCCGGCTATCCATGCACTCCTTCACGGGATAAACCTAGTATAGAAATAAAAATATGTACAATGGGTACGTCGACCCCAACCCGGTCATGCCCCAAAAGAATATTATACAACAGGCAGTGACGGCAGTCCATATGTTGGATGCTCGCCCCGCAATATCAAATGTACAAATAAATCCAAACTGCACTATCATTCCACACTGCTATCCACCATGACAAATCCGCAATATCACAGCATAACACAGAACATCAACGCGAATGTCACGTTCGCAAACCCGTCTAAAAGAACTATAGTAATCAGACGCGGTTTACCGATCAAATGACATTCCCGGTCGGAGATATAATGTAAGTACTGTAAACTAACACGTTTAAATTTCGATCGACAAAATTTCCCGAAGTGGTCCCCATAAACATCTGCTGTACAGTAACAAAATATGGGCCCAAAAGAAATATACCAAAAACCACATTTTCCTATATAGAATCTACTGTTAAAATTTGGTCACGTGTTCCTGTAGAATGGCCGCGGATGCGCGGTCAAACCCTAGGTTTGACCCCGGTTCCGCGGCGCTTCTGTAAGAACACTGCTCCAAATTTTAACAGTGTGCTTCAAAAAGCCTGCTCTATTTTCTGAAGTGATCAAAATAATTTCTAGGCTTGATTTAAAATCGACAGAAACCATGTACAGAAAAATGAAGTTTTCGATAATCCGTTCGATCGATATTTTAAACGCGTTAGCACAACTTAGTATAGCTTAATGGTGAGGCTCTGATACCACTGTAAGTCCACGGTAGCGCCCCGTCCGTCTAACAGACGCCAATATGCGGAACAAAAACTTTTACGACTGGCGCTATCGAGTACTATAACCCGGATCTGCCATTAAAGCTAAACTAACATATTGTAAAGAGGGTAGAATTGTTATACTGAACGATCCGAGTCCTTCGGTCCTTAACCATCATCCCACGCTTTGTTGCGGTGGCTACGATCTTCTGAAACTCCAGTCTCGTCGTCCAGGTGGCACCACGTCGACGGATCTTTAAACGGGCTCCCGCCTCTGAACCGAGGCAACTCGATCGTCAAGTTTGCCAAAAGAGACGACCAAGATTGATATAGAGAATGAGTAGAACACTTTGTTTCGTTACGTCCAAGGCTATGGAAGAACGGTTATGGAAGTTGCCAATTGGAATCGGGTAAATGGAAATTGAGCTATATGAAATTTCCATGAACTAAACTATCATAATCCTTTTTTCAAGAATGAATCTCTCATCATCTACCCATAAGGGGCCGGCCACTTAAGGAGAGGGGGGAGGTGAGTGTAGGAGCTAACATTAGGTGACCATAAGCATTCATACTTATCACAACATAACATCAAAGCATGAATCACTAGAAATCATTAAATGCAAACCAATCACAATTAACCTAGTCACCTTGTCATTAAATGCACCATTAATGACCTAATGACACCCAAGCCTTGTCACCCTCTCTAGAACCTTCTAGAACACTGACTCACCTCATGACTCACCCAATTGAAGAAAAGATAAATCCGCATTTAACCGAATGTTAAAGACGGGTGGTAGAAAACTGGAAACTGGCAACTTCCAAAAGCGATCCCGAAACGAATTTCAGTACAACCCCGTAATAGTATAAACATACCCGCATTTGTATTACGACCGAATACAAATGCAACTGATACAAAGATATTATATCTACACAGTATAATACTGGGATCCGTCTTAAACCAAAGCCTACCAGTATTATCTGCCCGAAAAATGACACGTGCGAAAACGCACGTGCATTTTCCGAACCCTGCCATAATACCATACGGCATCTACAACGTTTCGTCCGAACTTGGGAAAGTGTCTGTGGGGGACTCTAATGACTCATCAATACACTGGCACTGGGTATAACCACTAGCACGTCAGAGGTACAAGCTGTACGTAACGGTTTGCCTATGTATTGATTGGAAGGGAAGCTGACGAGCGAACTCATCTATAAACCCTACTGAGCCTGACAGTGACAATATCCGTATAGTCCGGTCCATTCGTCTATGAGTATTGCATATTAAGCCTAGGGGGCCGGTAAACGTCAGACCCCCAATAGCTGCATAAGTCGTGTCAGAGAGCAGCCCATAACACCCTGAGATACTACTGGAATACCTTCCAGTAAATCTCGATTACCCTGGCCAGGGATTTCGTGTAATGGCTCTCCTAAACACAGCGCGATCTCACCCCCAATACCGGGAGAGACGAATCCCCGAAGATCTGCTCACTGTCTCCATGTGGCTCAGGACTGTACTAAAAATATACCTGTTTGCACGACTCCTTTGCCCCGTGGTTGGGTATAAATCAAAGCACAGTGGGAACTCACACGAGACAAATGACGACCTCAGGTCGATGAACTAACCTGTACACATGTCACCAGGGAACTGCTATCTGACGCTAGGTATAATACCAACTAGCAAGTTCTCGGCGAGTCCTGTCCGGTGTACTCATAACCTGTTCATATCAAATTTTTGCATTTTTATACCGCCCAATTTTTATCATATTGCTTATCGGTAAGTACTCTTAAGCTGTGTTTGCTAGTCAATTGCAGGATACATGTTCTCGGCTCTAAACAGTGAAATTCATGGAAAAGCACGACAAAATCCGGATTACTGCCAACCACAGATAAAATACGGGTCTCCGCTCTCTATGGGTATGTTGCCGCACATCAGTTTAAGAGACAAAATGGCAAATCAATGTCATTTTCATGCACAAAGCTCAATGGCAACACCAGATCCAACATATTTACGCGGAGCTCGATAAAATCATGACAAAAAGATCCACATCAAATCACCTTTTGGTCTGCTGAAATTCTGGAAAAATTGTGAAGAGATTCTGAGAAAAAACACATACCAAATAGCAGACAACACCAAACCAGGGGACCACACAAAATCCGAGGTGCCAACCCCTCTAAAGCACCGCGGTTCTGCGGCATAAGCATGCTTAGGCCGCGGAACCGCGGCCGTACGGGCTCTGCAGATGATGAATTTTCTGCGGTATTTTGGTCATTCCATGTGGAGTCAGATTGTTGCCCTAGGTTTCCAGTTCCCTGCCTATAAATAGTCCAGAACTTGCCAAAGCCAAGGGTGCTTATTCTTGTATTTAGATTTTAGAATACATGTGTTGTTCTTCTTCCTCCTCTCATCTCTTCTCCATTAAAAACTTGTAGTGAGCTTTTGTGAGTGAAGAATGAATAAAGGAGTTCTTTTATTATCATACTTGTATTGTTCTTGTTATGTTATTAATTATAAATTGCTTGTAATTTTCCTTTGCTAATCTAGTTGTTGATATTTGTTATTTGTTTCTTTCCTGTTCTCTTTTTCTTTATCCTTACCAAGGTGAGGTCGCAAATAGCTAGTTGTAATCTTCTAACCTCTTTCTTATTATCTTCCACCTTTGTTTTATTTTCTTTTCCTTATAATGGGTGAGTAGTTTTCATACTTGTTAGGGTAGGATAAGGAAAGTTTGAGAGAAGGAAATCTCTCTCACTCTTTCCTTGCCCAACATCTTAAATCGGACTCCCGTTAATTGAACCACAATCCGCTCCCTACATGATAGCGGTGATTCCGTAGTGAGACCGGTTGTAGTTAAATTAACTGGAGGTTAAGGATAAGAGCCAAGAACGGACGGACAAGCACCAAAAGGAAGAACTTATGCATTGGAAAGCCTAGCTTATACTCGCAAGTTCCTTCCTAGTCGTGCTAATCCCCGTTGTTGCCGATTACCGTAACACCGATATTAAGAGTGGCAACGAAAGAAGTGAGCGACTCCTAACTCAAACTAACCTAATCCTAACCCTAACAAGCTCTCTTTATATATCATTTTAGCACATAGTTAATCACAAACAAATCTGGACATTTGGACTTAACTCGTTAAAGCACATAGAAAAAGATTCCTATCTCCCTACGGACGACCCGTACTCAACCGGCTAGCTACAAGCAAAACCGTCTTGATTGCGGTAATAAACTTGAACACACAAAAACTCTACCAATCAAATGGCGCCGTTGCCGGGGAGACGGTAGTTTATTTCTTTGTGTAATTTCGGGTTAACTTGTGAATATAAATCTAACCGAAAAAAAAAACAAAAAAAATATACATTGTAAAAAAAATTCATCTTGTTACTTTTGATTAGTTTTTATGCAAGTGTGCAGGATAATACGAAGTTCGAGTTCAGTGCCAAAGACGTGGGAAGTTAGACCCATATCTCACGGCTACACCGCGACGGATCAAGACAAGAGCCAACGGTCTACTGTAAAAATCTGGAGCAGATACAGTGAGCAAATCAAGATTCAGGAAACCCAGACAAGCAAGGGACTCCCAGACCAGCACCTGTAAGAAAATTGAAAGCCCAACTCACCCATCTTGCCGCGGAACCGCGGCATAAGCAAGCTTAGGCCGCGGAACCACGGCCGTTTGGTGCCCTCAGGGTGCCAAATTCGCTGTAAGTCTTTCTCTTCTCTCCCCCACTCCTCTGGACTCCACTGAACTTTGTTTTCTGCAGCATTCTTTGCGCAAACTCTCTTCCCCCTTCCAATAAATTGTTCTTGTGCAGGATTCTTTGTGCCGTGCTAAAAAAAATAATAATTGATTGCAGTTGATTTGTTACTGCTTTGCATTTATTAATACGGACTTTAAGGGGCTTGAAACCAATCCAGATTGGGTGGGGATTTCATCACCCTTCCCAGGACCACAGAAATCACAAAAAGCATATGCATTTACCATTGTTAATTAAAAAAATACTAGACTCATCCCTAAGGACTTCGCGCTTAATAGGACAGAGGACTAGTTACAGGCATCGGCCGTTTATCCTATCCTGACTTTGCGGTGTCTAGGCAAGTGTGTCCAAGGCAAGTGGTTACTTAATTAGGACCACTACTTACGTAGTGGGGAGCCTCCCACTTACCTGTCACTTACCTGGCCGCAATTGGCGGAGAAGAGGCGGTTTGAGGTCCTATTTCTAGCCCTTTGGAACAGTTAGGAGCTGTCTAGCTGACTTAGGTGACCCTAGATCTAGGTGTGATTGTGCATATCTTGTTTGTGATTGCTTAAAGCCGTAAGTCCGTACATATTTCTTTAAAGCTATTTCTAAAAAAAAAGGAAAAAATCAAAAACTTTTCTAAAAACTTGCCCTTTGTCGCCAAAAATCTCATTTTTCACCCACCACCCATCGTATTTCTCCATTGACGTTTTCTTACCCTCACCTTCTCCGCTTTGACTATACTAAACTCGTTTAGTGTATGTCCGCTTGGACTCGGGACACTAGCGCCCGCTTAGTCCGCGTTACGTTAGTCGCTACTGACTACGCGATCGACTCAGACGTCGAAACTCCATCCACGCCTCTTTCACCCTTACCTTTGCCGGCCAACTCCGACGTTGACCCAAATTCTGTTCGTACATCCTCACCTTCACCTTCACCAACCTCTTCTTCCGCGATGTCAGGATTTAATCCAAACATCCCTTTGACTCCCCCGGGATTGATTCCGCCACCTATGGATGCGAATAACCCACCACCACCGCCTGTCGTAGCGCCACAGCGAATCGCGCTCCAGGATCGTTTCTATCCCACCCGCTCTGCACTTCCCACCTGTCTTTCCCTTCCACCGGCCAATGGGGATAATTTTGAAATTAAGCCCCACTTCATTAACATGCTTCCAAAATTTCATGGGCTTGAATCTGAAGATGCCTATATCTTCATCAACAAATTTCAAAACGTTTGTGCCATGATGAAAACCACCCAACTGTCGGACAATGCTATACGGCTACGGGTCATTCCGTTCACTTTGTGCGATCTTGCTGAAAAATGGCTGTATAGTACCGCTTCCCACTCCTTAACCAGTTGGGACGAGTTTGTGAAAGCGTTTCTCAAGAAATTCTATCCGAATCATAAAACCGCAAGGATCTGTAACGAAATCAACCAATTCTCTCAGCTTCCTACTGAACCCTTCTGGAAGTGCTTTGACCGGTATAAAGACCTTCTTGTTCAGTGCCCTCACCATGGTATTGAGAAATGGCAACTTTGCCAAACCTTATACGAGGGCCTGAACCCAGCAACAAAGCAGTTGTTGGAAACCATTTGTTAGGGCCATTTCCTATCGAAATCTGACGAGGAAGCGTGGCAATTCTTCGACGACCTTGCGGAACAAACGCTTCAATGGGAGAGCACCAGACCAACTTCTTCTTCTTCTTCCACTTCTACTGGTCAGTCTAGGGTAGGAATTCACCAACTTGATGTCTCTATTGCGATGAAAGCTGAAATGGCTGCAATAACGAGAAAACTTGAAGCGATAGAGAGCAAATTTTCATCTCCTGCTCTTGCCCCTGTTATTCCCCTTCGAACCATTTGTGCTTGTTGTTCCGATCCTTCTCACTTAACCGAAGAGTGTCCTTACAATCCACCATCTCAAGGACAGGATCAGGTTAATGCTGCATTTCAGCAAAGACCGAGGAATGATCCATACTCTTCCGCCTACAATCCCGGTTGGAGGAACCACCCCAATTTCTCCTGGAATCAGAATCGGCATCAATTCCAAGTCAACAATTTCTAGAGGCCCCCTCCACCGCAACAACAAGCGCAACAACAAACTCAACATCAGTTTCAGCAGCCCTTCCAACCCCAACCTTTTCAAAATCAGACGAACAACTTTGCACCCAACAATTCTTTTCCTCAAAACAACTTTGTTCCGTCAAACAACGATAAGGTTTTCTCGCTAGAACGAAGTCTGGAGGCGTTCGTTAAACAATCGACACAATCTACCGCAAATATCCAGTCTTCCATTCAGTCGTTGGTGCAACACACTGCTGCACACGGGCAAAGCATCAACACCATCAAAGCCCAGATAGCACAACTGAATGCGGCCTTAAGCGGGCGAGAGAAGGGGAAGCTTCCGTCCCAACCACTCCCAAATCCCGGTCACCCACATAATATACATGCTGCTCTTGAACAACAGAACCATAATGTAAGTGTCGTGACTACATTGAGATCGGGAAGGATGCTGCAAAACAACATTGGCACACGGATCGACAATGACACCCCGGCCGCTTCTTCTTCTTCTGCTTCTTCGTCTTCTGAGCCTATTCTCCATTCTTCAAAAGGCTCTTCCTCTTCTTCTGCTCGAAACGGACCCATTTCTCACTCCACGAAAACACCAGCTCTGGGATCCGTTCCAACTCCACAATCTCCTCCACCAGCATTGGACTCAACCCATTTTAAAAACGTTCCATTTCCAAACCGGTTGAGGTCCAATAAACAAAATCCACAAATGGAGAAGATTCTGGAGTTGTTTAAGCAGGTTAACATAAACATTCCCCTTTTAGATGCTGTCCAACAAGTCCTTTCCTACGCAAAATCTTAAAGGACTTGTGCACGAAAAGGAGGAAGTCTCAGGTACCCAAGAAAGTTTTCTTGGCTAGGGCTGTGAGTGATGCTCTTACCCAATCTTTACCGCAAAAACGGAAGGACCCTGGCTGTCCTACGATTTCTATTACCATTGGGGATAAGAACATCAACCGCGCACTATTAGATCTTGGTGCCAGTGTTAACCTGCTTCCGTACTCAGTATATAAGCAATTAGGTGTAGGAGAGCTGAAACCCACACACTGTACTCTCCAAATGGCCGACCGATCGATCACCCATCCTAGGGATGAGCTAGAGGATGTGTTAATCAAGATTGGGGACTTCATATTCCCCGTTGACTTCATTGTTTTAGATACACAGCCTGTAGCTAACCCCCGGAATCAAATTCCTGTGATACTCGGTCGCCCATTCCTTGCAACCTCAAATGCTGTGATCAATTGTCGAAATGGTTCGATGAACCTATCTTTTGGAAACATGACAATTGAACTCAACATTTTTAGGTTGGGAAATCAGCCCACCGAACCTAATGCTCATATACTAGACGTTTGCTCAATCTAGAAGATCACCCCAGAAGAGTGTGAATTCGAGGAGTTTTTGTTCGATCACGATAACCTTAACGCCACTAGTGCGTTCTTCTTCGAACCTGCTGCTGCTTCTGCGCCCGACAATGACTAAGAGTGTTTCACTTTCTCGAACGATCTTAGCCACTCACCACCCGAGTTTGAATCCTTCGAATTTCCGGATGAGTTACCTGAACCATCCAACTCGGTCGCTTACACTCGTTTTGAACCTTTGCTGGAATCCTTTGAGTTCGAGACCTTTTCACCAATCTTGCCTTCAATCGTTTCACCTCCAACGCTCGAACTCAAGCCTTTGCCGTCTCACCTTAAGTACTCTTACTTGCGTGAGAACGAGACCCTCCCTGTTATCATCTCGGCTTCTCTAGCTCCAGAGCAAGAGAAAGCCCTTCTTGCGGTCTTGCACAGCAATAGGCAAGCTTTTGGCTGGTCCATGGCGGACATCAAGGGGATTAGTCCCCTGATCGTTGAACATCACATTCATCTGATGGATGATGCCAAACCAGCCAGGGATCCACAAAGGCGGCTCAACCCAGTCATGAAGGAGGCTGTGAAGAAGGAGATCGTAAAATGTCTGGATAGTGGTATCATTTACCCTATCTCTGATAGCCAGTGGGTTAGCCCCATTCACGTTGTCCCCAAGAAATCAGGCATAACGGTCATCACTAACGAGGCGAACGAGTTAATCCCTACTCGCACCCAAACTGGGTGGCGAGTATGCATCGATTACAGAAAACTTAACGCCGCAACGCGAAAGGACCACTTTCCGCTACCTTTCATTGACCAAATGCTTGAACGATTGGCCGGACACGAGTACTACTACTTTCTTGATGGCTACTCCGGCTATAATCAAATTCCCATCGCCGAAAAAGACCAGGACAAGACCACATTCACTTGTCCTTTAGGCACGTTTGCATATCGTCGCATGCCCTTTGGGTTATGCAATGCGCCCGCTACCTTCCAGCGGTGTATGATGGGAATCTTCTCAGACATGGTGGAGAAATTCCTGGAGATCTTCATGGAAGACTTCTCCATCTTCGGCGATTCCTTCAACGAGTGTTTGCTGCATCTCGACGCTGTCCTTACCCGATGTAAGGACAAGAAGCTCACTTTGAATTGGGAGAAGTGCCACTTCATGGTGCGTGAAGGTATTGTCTTAGGACATATCATTTCGCAAAACAGCATAGAGGTTGACAAAGCGAAGATTGAGGTCATTTCCAATCTCCCTCCTCCCAGATGCGTCCGAGACATCCGAGCCTTCCTTGACCATGCCGGTTTCTATAGACGGTTCATCAAGGACTTTAGCAAGATTGCTAAGCCCTTGACTCTTCTACTGGCCAAGGACACGCCATTCGACTTCAACTCGAGCTGTGTGACTGCATTCGATTCATTAAAAAGCTCACTCACTTCTGCTCCTGTTCATTCTTCACCTGACTGGACGCACCTATTTGAGATTATGTGCGATGCATCCGACTTTGCCATTGGTGCTGTCCTTGGACAACACATCAACAAGATGCCGCACGTAATCTATTATGCTAGCCGAATCCTGAACGACGCCCAACTTAATTATACAACAACTGAGAAGGAATTCTTAGCTGTTGTATTTGCTTTAGAAAAGTTCAGGCCCTACCTCATCGGCTCTCTAGTCATTGTCTACACAGACCATTCTGCTCTGCGCCATCTTTTTGCGAAGAAAGATGCAAAATCTCGGCTAATACGTTGGATCCTCTTGCGTCAAGAGTTTGACCTTGTCATCAAGGACAAAAGAGGATGTGAAAATGTAGTCGCCGGCCATCTCTCACGACTTCCTTCTTCGTCGTCGCTTCATATTCCAATCAACGACGTTTTTCCGGATTAACAGCTCTTGACAGTATCTTGCGAATCCTGGTTCGCAGATATTGTGAACTATTTGGCCACAGGTTTACTACCGACTGAATGGTCAAGACAGGACATACTTCGCTTCTTATCCCAAGTAAAACACTTTTACTGGGACGAACCCTATCTGTTCAAGTACTGTCCCGACCAGATTATTCGTCGGTGTGTCCCTAACGAGGAATTCAAGAGTGTGCTGTCATTTTGCCACGATCAAGCATGTGGCGGGCATTTTGGCCCCAGAAAGACAGCTGAGAAGATCTTGCAATGTGGTTTCTACTGGCCACAACTCTTCAAAGACGCTCATGACTATTGCAAGACTTGCTCCCGGTGCCAACACTTGGGCCGGATATCCCGGAGGAACGAGATGCGGCTCCAACCAATCTTGGTTGTGGAGATTTTCGACGTTTGGGGGATAGATTTCATGGGGCCGTTTCCCAGCTCTTTTGGGAATTTGTACATCCTTCTTGCTGTTGATTACGTCTCTAAGTGGGTCGAGGCTGTGCCCATCCGGACTAACGACAATAAGGTTGTCGTTAGGTTTCTTAAAGAAAACATTTTCTCCCGGTTTGGGCACCCCCGAGCGATTATTAGCGACAATGGAACTCATTTCTGCAATAAGACTTTCGAGGCCTTGATGCGGAAATATTCCATTAATCATAAGCTATCTACGCCCTACCACCCCCAAACCTGTGGGCAAGCAGAAGTTTCAAATCGGCAAATCAAGCAGATACTGGAGAAGACGGTTTCCAAGAACCGTAAGGATTGGTCATTGAAACTCACTGATGCCCTTTGGGCATTTCGAACCGCTTATAAGACCGATCTTGGCATGTCTCCCTATCGGCTTGTGTACGGAAAGGCTTGCCACCTCCCTGTCGAAATAGAGCATCGCGCATTTTGGGCGATAAAAGAGCTGAATCTGTCTCTCGAAGATGCGGGCAGCCATCGGAAGCTGCAGTTGAACGAATTGAGCGAGCTTAGGGATGAGGCTTACGATAACGCGGTTGTCGTTAAGAACCGAACGAAGGTGTTTCACAATAAACACCTTTTGCGCAAAACTTTCGTACCTGGTCAACAGGTACTGCTTTACGACACCCGGCTACACTTCCATCCAGGAAAGCTCAGATCTCGCTGGAAAGGGCTGTATTTTGTGCGGAATGTGTATCCGCATGGCGCTGTGGATTTGGAGAATCCAAAGGACGGTTCATTTTTCAAAGTAAATGGACACCGACTTAAACCGTACCTTAGCGCCGAACCAACAGAGGAGCTCCTGGTCTTACAGGAGCCGGTTTACCCTGCATAATCTTCCTCTGCCTACCAGCAAACTTCGGTTATCCAGCCAAGAACAGTGGACACTGTTCCAAATAAGTTTGGGAGTATGTATATACCATTTTGTATATATTTGTAGATATTCTTTTCCATTTTTGCTTGTTTTTCTTTTCTTTAAAAACAAAACCAAAAAAAATTGTGTATATCTAACCGACAATTTTGACCCTTCAATGATCTCTTCATGCAATGACAGTGAGGACACTGTCTAGTTTAAGTTTGGGGGTACGCTCGGTACGCATTTCTAACCTTCGCATTCATATGTATATTTTGCATCTGCATATTAAAATCCATAAAACCCATAAAAATCAGAAAATTTTCTAAAAACATAAAAACTTTTCTGTCAAGTTAGCTAGTGAGAGAACTCTGATTCAACATTTCGACGGTTTTGTTTGATAAAATAAGAATAACTAAATCTTACTTTTAGATTTTGAAAACCTGAAAGATAACTCTCCTTTGAAGTTAACTATAGCTGATATACGTCTTTACATCACACTACACGTGTCGTGAGTTTTGGAAATTAGATGACAAGTCTTTTATGTCTAAAAACTTTTAAATGGATAAATGATTTTCTGAGGATCAAATAGATTTGTTCTGAAATAAGTAATATCAAGAATAGTTTATGAAGTAAAGTGAATATGAAGGAATGTTATTGATGCCTTAATTGGAACTAAGTCTGAAAAATAACCCATCTGGAACTTGATTGGAATGATTACACACCGAACCCACTAAACACGTCTTTTATCCAAAAAATAAATTGAACTGCCGGTTATATCTCCGTTCGTATTGAATCATCATGATTTTCACGCCAAATTGTCTTTTGTTTTGGACCTAGGTAACTTGAGTAATTAAGTCCGCTGGGGTGTTTCTACACCTAATGCCCTAAAGCCAACTGGTTTGGGTGCATTGGCCCAAAGCTCGTTAAGAAGCCTAGAAAGTCCAGATTAAAACAAAGTCAAGAAAGTGTTCTCTCCGAGTTAAAATTCCTAACGGTTCTTTGTGTGAGAATAATCTTGATAAAAGACAGGCTTTTATAAAAAAAAATTAGCGGAGATATGAAGGTTTTATTCTATGATAAAGACTATTGCACGTTCACAGAGGTGTGTATGAAATGAAAACAAGAAAAAGGTGGAGTGAAAAAATAAGACCTAGTTTCCTGGTAAGGAAGATAGAAATTCTGAAGTTGAAACTTTACTGGAAAACGAAACTTGAAAAATGCTTAACTCTTTATAAAACTTATGTGATCCTTTTAAAATTTTTATCCGGGCTTTATTGTGTGACATGATGACTTTAATCGATCCTTCTGGAACTTAACGACACTATTTGCACTGCACGTAAAGACATATAAAATCTTTAGTTAAATAAGAAGCGAGGTGTGAAAAATAAGGGTTCGATAGTCTAGACTTAGGATAATAGAATTGTTATTTTCTGAAACAAAACTTCAGGGTTTGAATCATAGTTATTTTGCAAAACTAGCTTGACCGGATTTTGTGGGTAGTATCCGCTGAAAACCCTCAGGAGACAACACTCCTCCTACTAGGGACACCTAGAGGTTTAACGGCTTGTTGCACATGCTCAGTGCAATCGCGTTCCCTGCGAAAGTGAGGTTAGGAAATTTTTTGTGAATAAATTGGTTTTGCTCGGGACGAGCAAATGATAAGTTTGGGGGTATTTGTTCATATCAGATTTTTGCATTTTTATACCGTCCAATTTTTATCACATTGCTTATCGGTAGGTACTCTTGAGCTGTGTTTGCTAGTCAATTGCAGGATACATGTTCTCGGCTCTAAACAGTGAAATTCATGGAAAAGCACGACAAAATCCGGATTACTGCCAACCACAGATAAAACACGGGTCTCCGCTCTCTATCCGTATGTTGCCGCACACCAATTTAAGAGACAAAATGGCAAATCAATGTCATTTTCATGCACAAAGCTCAATGGCAACACAAGATCCAACATATCTATGCGGAGCTCGAGGAAATCATGACAAAAAGATCCACATCAAATTACCTTTTGGTCTGGTGGAATTCTGGAAAAATTGTGAAGAGTTTCTGAGAAAAAACATATACCAAATAGCAGACAACACCAAACCAGGGGACCACACAAAATCCGAGGTGCCAACCCCTCTAAAGCGCCGCGGTTCCGCGGCATAAGCATGCTTAGGCCGCGGAACCGCGGTCGTACGGGCTCTGCAGATGATGAATTTTCTGGGGTATTTTGGTCATTCCATGTGGAGGCAGATTGTTGCCCTAGGTTTCCAGTTCCCTGCCTATAAATAGTCCAGAACATGCCAAAACCAAGGGTGCTTATTCTTGTATTTAGATTTTAGAATACATGTGTTGTTCTTCTTCCGCCTCTCATCTCTTCTCCATTAAAAACTTGTAGTGAGCTTTTGTGAGTGAAGAATGAATAAAGGAGTTCTTTTATTATCATGCTTGTCTTGTTCTTGTTATGTTATTAATTATAAATTGCTTCTAATTTTACTTTGCTGATCTAGTTGTTGATATTTGCTATTTGTTTCTTTCTTGTTCTCTTTTTCTTTATCCTTACACAACCATGATGCTTACGCTTGATCCTTACCAAGGTGAGGTCGTAAATAGCTAGTTGTAATCTTCTAACCTCTTTCTTTCTATTTTCCTCCTTTGTTTTATTTTCTTTTCCTTATAATGGGTGAGTAGTTTTCATACTTGTTAGGGTAGGATAAGGAAAGTTTGAGAGAAGGAAATCTCTCTCACTCTTTCCTTGCCCAACATCTTAAATCGGACTCCCGTTAATTGAACCACAATCCGCTCCCTACGGCACCCTATCCTATATGATAGCGGTGATTCCGTAGTGAGACCGGTTGTAGTTAAATTAACCGGAGGTTAAGGATAAGAGCCAAGAACGGACGGACAAGCACCAAAAGGAATAACTTATGCGTTGGAAAGCCTAGCTTATACTCGCAAGTTCCTTCCTAGTCGTGCTAATCCCCGTTGTTGCCGATTACCGTAACACCGATATTAAGAGTGGCAACGAAAGAAGTGAGCGACTCCTAACTCAAACTAACCTAATCCTAACAAGCTCTCTTTACATATCATTTTAGCACATAGTTAATCACAAACAAATCTGGACATTTGGACTTAACTCGTTAAAGCACATAGAAAAAGATTCCCATCTCCCTGCGGACGACCCATACTCAACCGGCTAGCTACAAGCGAAACCGTCTTGATTGCGGTAATAAACTTGAACACGCAAAAACTCTACCAATCATAACCCAATGAGCATCTGTATACATCTTAGGTGAACCAACTAACACCAATGGCTTGTGAGACCGCCCACCGCCCCTCGTCGGGGTCTCGAATGTATACACTAGTCTACTCCGGAGTATCGATGCCCTATCTCGAAACTCCCACGACTAGGGACACTTTAAGGATGTGCTTATAGACCCCAGCTCCCACATATATGATCGCCATCATACTGCTGGTAGTCAAGCAAGAATCCTATGGGCTCTATCAACATTTACATGATGATAAAGACAAACCAGATAGCACACTATCATCTCGAGTAAGACTGTTCTATCGGTATAGGTCCTCCCTCTCCAATAATTGACTTTGAGGGCACTATATCCAACAACATATATGTGAGAAGGTTGGATTATTCTTCTCATTCTATCATTCTCATTCTCTCTCCTCCTCTTCCTCTCTCTCTAGCTCTTCCCTCTCATGAGTTGAGAACTGATTAATTGTGTCAAAACTTGTATTTACCGCAATCAGAAACGGCGTCGCTTCGCAGCTAGCCGGTGAGTACGGGTCGATCCACAGAGACGGGTAAATTTCTTTTATGTGTTTTAACGAGTTGATTCAAAATGTCGTTTTGGTTGGTTTATAAAAATCTATAAAAACTGATCTAATTAATCAAATTAAAAGTCTTGCTAGGGTTAGGCTTAGGGGAAGTTTTGGAGATTAACGTTTTCTTCACCGCTTTCAATGCCTTCATTTTAGATCTATTAGATGTTAAGATAATTATTAATAAAGTGGATCCAAATCTTTTGGGAAGATGTTTCTTCCTCTAGATTTGTATCCTTCTTTTGTTGATAATTACCCTAACCCCCACGGAAAACGCGCACATCTGGCCCTTTATACTACGGTTCATCGTTACCTCGATGGGTAGGATGCCGCAGGAAGCGGTTGTGCTCGTATGCGTGGAGTTCTAATTCATTAGGTGAAAGTGGCATTGAAAGGGGTGAGAGATCTCATCTCTCAACCCTTTCCCTAAAGCTAACCCTAACAAGCGAGGAGATTACTCGCTCATTAGGGGATGAGAAAACATTTTAATTAAAAGAAACAGAAATAACATACCTTCCTAAGTTGACGGCTCCCTCCAAACAAGAAGAACAGATCTGAATTTATCTCCCAGAAATTCTGAAATTTTATTGATTGAAAAGAGGCATAGGGTTTTACAATTTTTGATTACAATTTATAAGCAAACAAGGAAACTAGGGTTACAGGCTCTCGCATATGTGCAATTACAGATTTGCCCACTGAAAATCCCAACACCCTGCACCGACGCACCGACTCTAGAAATCTGCACCGACACGGGCTTGAACAGGCCGCGGAACCGCGGCAAATGTTGGCTTGGGCCGCGGTTCCGCGGCCCTTTGGTGGTCTTGGGCTGCCATCTTTTCTGGGCCGCATCTTGGTTGTTAGGGCTTCTTAGTTCTTCATAACTTTTCTCTGTTTGGCTTCTGGGTCTTCTCCAGATCTTCAGTGAAAACTTGTTCGTATCTTTTGACCGTTCACTTTGACATTTTGGACCTTGCACTGTTCTTCGTCTAGGCTTGACTAGGATCCATCTAATTGTTGGTCAAAAGTCCCTTTTTCTGTTGTTTTGTGTCTTTTTCACTGTATTTGCTCCAGAAACCTGTATCCTGTAATATGCAACAAACGTGCGTCAAGAGTACCTGTTTATTTATAAAAAGGATAAGAGTAGGGGAATGGAAAATGCAATATTATGGTCTGAACAAATACCCCCAAACTTACCTTTTGCTCGTCCTCGAGCAAACTTATTATTTTATTCACTAAAATCCTAACCACACTTTCGCAGGGAAACGCGATTGCACTGAGCACGTGCAACAAGCCGTTCTAGGTGTCCCTAGTAGGAGGAGTGTTGTCTCCTGAGGGTTTTCAGCGGATTACACCCACAAAATCCTATCAACTCGGCCCATTTACTATTGTTCTCCAATTAGGTTTTCTAACAAGGAATTCTATTATCGTCGACCCGTAAATTATCCACCCACATTCTTCACACTTCCTTATTATTTAACTTAAGATTATATATGTTATGTAGACCTACTTAGCTTTCGGCATCTCTTAAGTTTTCCTTCTAGGGTTCCATCTCCACTTAGGAATTTCTATCACTCTATTAAAGATACAAATTCTATCTTTCATTCCTCTCTCTTATCTAAATTGCAATCACATACCCCTACGTGTGTGTATAGATCACCCCTACACTTGGAGATTCAAATCAAGCAATCATGCCCTTGTCCGTTGTCCAAAGCACTTATTAATTAGTGAACTTTTAATTGAATTTCGCTTACACATCCTTCATGCGACCGTTAATACTTCTTGAGGTACCAACAACCGATTACAAGATGCGTTAGCACTTTAAAGCGTACTTCCTAGTTTTGCAACACCCAAGGCTTTAGCAGTGACTCCCAAACCAGTTGGTCTAAGGCACTAGGTGATGAAGCACCCTCGCTAAATATTTTTCTATTTTTGCAGCCTTTAGTAATCACAAAAACCAGTGTCCATTTTTTTATTCTTTATTCACACTTATATATTTTTTATTTTCATCATACTAAGGACTTTAGACAAGAGCATTTCAAGGTCTCTTCTACTATTCCAAGTTTCAAGGTGCGTGATTGTGCAAGTTGTAGGGTATACATTTTCAGAATCTAGACTTAAGTTAGGAACTATTTTTCAAACTTATACTCTAATAAGAACATCAATACTCTTCCCTTGTTTCGACTTAGCCCAAGAAGTGAGCCCAAAATTTGCCTATTTCTAAATAAACTACAAAGGCATATACTTTCTACCGTTAAACTTTAAGGAAGGTTATCTTTAGGGTTTTTTAATTTACTACGTCAAAGATCTAGTTGTTCCTAGCCAGTTAACCTATCTGTCAAACTCTAGTCAATTAGCCAAAATTGAATACAATAATTTTTATAATTTTTGAAATTTTTCAATTTTTATGGGTTTTCAAATAGGTATGCAAATGCAAAAATATGTACAAATGAATGCGAAGAAAGAAGACGTACCGAGCATAAATACCCCCAAACTTGAACTTGACAGTGTCCTCACTGTCATACTAAACCAAGAGGGTCAAAATACCGGCACTTCCCTGTTTATTTATTTATAATTTTTTTGTTGTTAAGAAAAAAATATATACAAAAAGGCCCTCCCCCAAACTTCATTTAAACTATGTTAGACATTACTGCCAAACTTTGCATCGACCAAACGTCAACACCAACCATTTGAAAAATTTATCAGTAAAGAGTATTGGTTAGTGGAAGAATAAGTTGTAGCGGTCCAAAAATAATTGGGGAAGAAATATTATTTATGCTCGGTACGTCTTCTTCCTTCGCATTCATTTGTACATATTTTTGCATTTGCATACCTATTTGAAAACCCATAAAAATTGAAAAATTTCAAAAATTATAAAAATTATTGTATTCAATTTTGGCTAATTGACTAGAGTTTGACAGATAGGTTAACTGGCTAGGAACAACTAGATCTTTGACGTAGTAAATTAAAAAACCCTAAAGATAACCTTCCTTAAAGTTTAACGGTAGAAAGTATATGCCTTTGTAGTTTATTTAGAAATAGGCAAATTTTGGGCTCACTTCTTGGGCTAAGTCGAAACAAGGGAAGAGTATTGATGTTCTTATTAGAGTATAAGTTTGAAAAATAGTTCCTAACTTAAGTCTAGATTCTGAAAATGTATACCCTACAACTTGCACAATCACGCACCTTGAAACTTGGAATAGTAGAAGAGACCTTGAAATGCTCTTGTCTAAAGTCCTTAGTATGATGAAAATAAAAAATATATAAGTGTGAATAAAGAATAAAAAAATGGACACTGGTTTTTGTGATTACTAAAGGCTGCAAAAATAGAAAAATATTTAGCGAGGGTGCTTCATCACCTAGTGCCTTAGACCAACTGGTTTGGGAGTCACTGCTAAAGCCTTGGGTGTTGCAAAACTAGGAAGTATGCTTTAAAGTGCTAACGCATCTTGTAATCGGTTGTTGGTACCTCAAGAAGTATTAACGGTCGCATGAAGGATGTGTAAGCGAAATTCAATTAAAAGTTCACTAATTAATAAGTGCTTTGGACAACGGACAAGGGCATGATTGCTTGATTTGAATCTCCAAGTGTAGGGGTGATCTATACACACACGTAGGGGTATGTGATTGGAATTTAGATAAGAGAGAGGAATGAAAGATAGAACTTGTATCTTTAATAGAGTGATAGAAATTCCTAAGTGGAGATGGAACCCTAGAAGGAAAACTTAAGAGATGCCGAAAGCTAAGTAGGTCTACATAACATATATAATCTTAAGTTAAATAATGAGGAAGTGTGAAGAATGTGGGTGGATAATTTACGGGTCGACGATAATAGAATTCCTTGTTAGAAAACCTAATTGGAAAACAATAGTAAATGGGCCGAGTTGATAGGATTTTGTGGGTGTAATCCGCTGAAAACCCTCAGGAGACAACACTCCTCCTACTAGGGACACCTAGAACGGCTTGTTGCACGTGCTCAGTGCAATCGCGTTTCCCTGCGAAAGTGTGGTTAGGATTTTAGTGAATAAAATAATAAGTTTGCTCGAGGACGAGCAAAAGGTAAGTTTGGGGGTATTTGTTCAGACCATAATATTGCATTTTCCATTCCCCTATTCTTATCCTTTTTATAAATAAACAGGTACTCTTGACGCACGTTTGTTGCATATTACAGGATACAGGTTTCTGGAGCAAATACAGTGAAAAAGACACAAAACAACAGAAAAAGGGACTTTTGACCAACAATTAGACGGATCCTAGTCAAGCCTAGACGAAGAACAGTGCAAGGTCCAAAATGTCATAGTGAACGGTCAAAAGATACGAACAAGTTTTCACTGAAGATCTGGAGAAGACCCAGAAGCCAAACAGAGAAAAGTTATGAAGAACTAAGAAGCCCTAACAACCAAGATGCGGCCCAGAAAAGATGGCAGCCCAAGACCACCAAAGGGCCACGGAACCGCGGCCCAAGCCAACATTTGCCGCGGTTCCGCGGCCTGTTCAAGCCCGTGTCGGTGCAGATTTCTAGAGTCGGTGCGTCGGTGCAGGGTGTTGGGATTTTCAGTGGGCAAATCTGTAATTGCACATATGCGAGAGCCTGTAACCCTAGTTTCCTTATTTGCTTATAAATTGTAATCAAAAATTGTAAAACCCTATGCCTCTTTTCAATTAATAAAATTTCAGAATTTCTGGGAGATAAATTCAGATCTGTTCTTCTTGTTTGGAGGGAGCCGTCAACTTAGGAAGGTATGTTATTTCTGTTTCTTTTAATTAAAATGTTTTCTCATCCCCTAATGAGCGAGTAATCTCCTCGCTTGTTAGGGTTAGCTTTAGGGAAAGGGTTGAGAGATGAGATCTCTCACCCCTTTCAATGCCACTTTCACCTAATGAATTAGAACTCCACGCATACGAGCACAACCGTTCCCTACGGCATCCAACCCATCAAGGTAAAGATGAACCGTAGTATAAAGGGCCGGTTGCGCGCGTTTTCCGTGGGGGTTAGGGTAATTATCAACAAAAGAAGGATACAAATCTAGAGGAAGAAACATCTTCCCAAAAGATTTGGATCCACTTTATTAATAATTATCTTAACATCTAATAGATCTAAAATGAAGGCATTGAAAGCGGTGAAGAAAACGTTAATCTCCAAAACTTCCCCTAAGCCTAACCCTAGCAAGACTCTTAATTAGATTAATTAGATCAGTTTTTATAGATTTTTATAAACCAACCAAAACGACATTTTGAATCAACTCGTTAAAACACATAAAAGAAATTTACCCGTCTCTGTGGATCGACCCGTACTCACCGGCTAGCTGTGAAGCGACGCCGTTTCTGATTGCGGTAAATACAAGTTTTGACACAATTAATCAAATGGCGCCGTTGCCGGGGAAGTGCCGGTAACGGCACTTCATTTGTAAAGTCTTGCTAGGGTTAGGCTTAGGGGAAGTTTTGGAGATTAACGTTTTCTTCACCGATTTCAATGCCTTCATTTTAGATCTATTAGATGTTAAGATAATTATTAATAAAGTGGATCCAAATCTTTTGGGAAGATGTTTCTTCCTCTAGATTTGTATCCTTCTTTTGTTGATAATTACCCTAACCCCCACGGAAAACGCGCGCAACCGGCCCTTTATACTACGGTTCATCGTTACCTCGATGGGTAGGATGCCGCAGGGAGAGGCTGTGCTCGTATGCGTGGAGTTCTAATTCATTAGGTGAAAGTGGCATTGAAAGGGGTGAGAGATCTCATCTCTCAACCCTTTCCCTAAAGCTAACCCTAACAAGCGAGGAGATTACTCGCTCATTAGGGGATGAGAAAACATTTTAATTAAAAGAAACAGAAATAACATACCTTCCTAAGTTGACGGCTCCCTCCAAACAAGAAGAACAGATCTGAATTTATCTCCCAGAAATTCTGAAATTTTATTGATTGAAAAGAGGCATAGGGTTTTACAATTTTTGATTACAATTTATAAGCAAACAAGGAAACTAGGGTTACAGGCTCTCGCATATGTGCAATTACAGATTTGCCCACTGAAAATCCCAACACCCTGCACCGACGCACCGACTCTAGAAATCTGCACCGACACGGGCTTGAACAGGCCGCGGAACCGCGGCAAATGTTGGCTTGGGCCGCGGTTCCGCGGCCCTTTGGTGGTCTTGGGCTGCTATCTTTTCTGGGCCGCATCTTGGTTGTTAGGGCTTCTTAGTTCTTCATAACTTTTCTCTGTTTGGCTTCTGGGTCTTCTCCAGATCTTCAGTGAAAACTTGTTCGTATCTTTTGACCGTTCACTTTGACATTTTGGACCTTGCACTGTTCTTCGTCTAGGCTTGACTAGGATCCGTCTAATTGTTGGTCAAAAGTCCCTTTTTCTGTTGTTTTGTGTCTTTTTCACTGTATTTGCTCCAGAAACCTGTATCCTGTAATATGCAACAAACGTGCGTCAAGAGTACCTGTTTATTTATAAAAAGGATAAGAATAGGGGAATGGAAAATGCAATATTATGGTCTGAACAAGAACCATTTGAGCTTGAGATAAAACCCTCAAAAATACTCTCTACTCTTTCTAAGGTCCTAGGTTTAGCACACCAAGCACCTTAGTTACTTCTAGTTTGAGGTTGGAGCCATAGGTAGGGGCCCTCGGGTGGATCTTTCTTCGGCAAGAGAAGGCGACAAGGAGAACCCGTTCTTTCACTCCAAGGAGCAAGAAGAGAAGGACTTGAAGACCTAGGTATAACCCCCTTTCCGAGTAGCTAACTCTTTTAGCTTGTTAGTTAGTTTTTGTTTAGCAAAGATCCCTCCTTTGGTTAGTCCATGTTGCCTAGTGTTATAAAAATCCGATTTTTCATAACGTTTCCGCCTCCCCGTAAGCACCGGGACGGGCAACGTGGACTTACAGAGACCACTACCTACCGGTGATTGGTTGGACCCGGCGGTTGTCCGGAGGATACCAGCCGGAGTCATGAGATGGATATAAGGGACGATCAGAGTATGCAGCGCCTGAGATAAGATAGATATGAGGGCCGATCTGAGGATGCGGCGCCTGAGATAGATGAGGATTTACGTGTCGATGCTGGACATGGGTTTCATGATGTTTCGAGTGCCGATGCTGGATACTCAGTTTCCATGATTTTGATGTGTAATGATGGACACATGTTGATTTATATCCTCATACCTTCATGCATATGCTTTTATGATATTTGCATGCATGATGTTGTTGTGTCATTGGTTGACACATGGACGAGATCCGCATGCATACAAACTTGATTACATGGTTGGATGATATCTACATACCGATAGACATTGATTATATTGTAGGCATACAGGCAGATACGGTCACCTTAGATATCATAGTATTACCTTTATGATATAGTTGACCTAGGAATCGTTGTTTATTCGATTTCTACCTGTTGATATTTTCTACTCACGAGTTGGCAACTCACCCCCGTTGTGCCACAGTTCTTGCAGGTTGACAACATGGATTAGTAGCGGCATCGCCGGCACATAGCTGCATTCAGGTGTTTTGCTTTGGTAGGTGGTACATGTTGAATCGTACCCCTCTTGTATTATTATTCCTGTTGTATCTAATTAACTCCATCAAATCAGAAACTAGTATTTGTATATGTAGTTGGACTTAGCAAGACTTGTAGTTGCGAGATTTTGACCGTTGGGTTTTATGTTCGCTTGGTGGGTTGATGTCTTGCTTTTCATTATCTTTTGTGTTGATCTTCGCCGTTGGGCGTCTACATATATTGTCTTGCGTGGTTGTGAATCCGCCGGTTGGCGAAGAGCTAGCTCCCGCTTGGGAATGCCTTTTATATTATCTTGTATTGTGGTTTTGGATCAAAATATACAAAGGAGGTGCTGTCCAAATTTTTAAAAGACGAAACATGTTTTCAACTAGTAAATTTTACTTGCATTTTCATATTCTATTACTTGTGTATTTAAGAAAACTTATGATTTTCACTATACCTTTATTTCAAAACTTCACCTATTTTATTTTCTTAAAAAGGTTTAGATTCTGGGTTTCGTCTTACTTGATTTACGTTGCACCTTTAGACGTGGCGTGATTCAAGTGCCGGTCACGAGCTAATATTTCGGGTCGTGACAAAGTTGGTATCAGAGCGCTAGGTTTAACCGTGGTTCGAGTTTAGATTTGACTATGTGGAGTCTGGGGCGTAATTTATTTCGGAACCTACGCTTGACCTTACGGAACTTAGACATGAACGGGGGTATTAAACCCGAACTTTCGTTTCATAGGTCGACCCTGATTGATGGAGTAGGTAGCTTGGGTAGAGTGACGTACCGTACGTATGTTCCACGGCATATTTACGATACGATACTCCACTTAAGAAACCTTAGGATGTACATATTTTGAGATCAGTGATTCTCTTCGTACCCATGATTATACATCCATTTGAGATACTTGATTCTATTCGTTTCCATGATCATACTCTCACCGATTCCGTTTCCTCCTTATGATCATGTATCCGTTCTAGATCTGTCGTTTCCTTTCATGCCATTGATCTGTTTTCATTGATACACGCTTGAGGTTCCTGTCACCATGGTTTGAGCAAAGATTGAGCTGCTGCTATGGATGCGGTCAGGGCGAGCTCGTCATGGACGAGGACTGACCATTGTGTTTTCTGGTGACATGGGAACGTCTTGATGTAGTGTTGTGTTGTGCCCTCTTGTTGAGGCGAGTGTTTGGTTTTGCACTGGATGATCGGGCCATTGATAGAGGATGCCTGTTGTGAGAGGACTGTTGATGTACAACATACCTTAGAGATTGTGACGTCGTCTACTGTGCAGATAGAAGACCCAGCTGTTGCTGAGATTGATGGGATGTCGCTTCCAGAGCTTACGAGTGGAGATCGCTGGAGCTTTCAGGCAGAGATACGACAAATGATAGCTAGTCTATCTTGAGTTGAGAGATGAAGGGTATTCACATGTTGTCTAGGCGAAGTTAAAAAGTTCGAACGGATGTCAGAAACCCATTTTTCCAAGTTTAAGGTATTCGGAAGAACATGCAAGTAATTCTGTGGACCCTCTAGAAGAATGAAACCCTAACTCGACATGATGACCATGGAACCGCTTTTGAACCTTAGGGTTTGTGGCAGTTTAGCGGTGCCATCAGAGAGGCTTGGGTTTGCCCTTCTATGGCTGGTCCATAGGCACTGTGGCGTGTACTAGATATTATTAAACTGTGCTCAGGTGTTGAGCTTTCGGGAAATTATGGGGCTTTGATGACTCGATCGAAAAGTTTAACGTCGTCTAGATATCATGTGATAGGAGACCAGTAAGTGGATCAGCATCGGATAGAGGACCTTGTAGGGTTACTAAGCACTTTAACAAGGGTCTACAAGGCATCAACCATGCCGAATTTAAAAAATTCAAGTGCCGAACAACCTAAAGCGAGGATCTTTGCTAGAATATTAGGGTTAACGAAAACATGTAAACAACTTTACATTTAAGAGAGAGGGATTACAACCTTTGTAGTCTGCCCCTTCGCTTCATAAGCTCCGAGTAGTAGTCCCTGCGCCACGACCCATGATATCCCAGACTCAAGAGAAGCTCCACAAGCCGAACGATCCATGCTTGCATGAAGTCTTCCTTTTCGAAGATGATCTACCTTGAAGAATCTTTAACTCAAGCTCTCACTTCTCTAATCAAGTATTAGAGAAGTGAACACCCTAATTTAAGTGGATAGAATAGATGAGGATGATGAAGTAAGAATGTAGCTCTCTTTTATTTTCAAATTCTCACACTAAATCATCACAAAACAAAAAGCTAGAAAGCTTTTCAAGGAGGAAGAAGAAGATGAAGTCTTTTGTGATAAATAATGAATTATCTTTTTTTTTCATTACAATTGCAACCCATGGTTAAGTAAAGAAAGGGTTAACCATTGTAGAGATTTTACTAAGGTAAAGGGTTTGGGTTGGGTTAGGAAATATCTCCACAAATATCAACAAAATATCTTTGCTTAAAACAAAACATAAAGCTTCTAGAAGCTTCATGAAAATGCTAACCCAAATCAAACCCTAACCATGTTTAATCTCCACAAAACATGTTGCATTTGTAATCATAACTTGTTACAATATTATATATCACATATATAATATATTTTTGTAAGAAAAGAAAATAATACAATTAACATATATCGCATATATATCAATGTATTAACCGGTGAGAAAATGAATCAATAAAGCGGGCTAATATTAGATAATGTAATGTAATATATCACATATATAATTATACATTAAATTATCGAATCAACACTTGATCCGACAATCCGGCTATATCGCATATAACCGACTAATATAACATATACCAATTCATCGAATCAACACTTGATCCGATGACCCGGCTATATCATATATCGCTAGTATAGAATACGGTATCTCATATCGTATTATTCTCTGTCCCGCACATATTACATATGTGCTCCTACTCCGTTTTGCCTGAGTCAAGAAACCTCTGTGTAGGACTCTAAAGAATCGTCAATACGCGGCAGTAGGTGATGATCATATCAAACACCCACAAACTGCAAGCGGTCAGCTAAACGTAACAGCCACCCAGGTATTGAGCGATCAGAAGATCAACAAGCAAGCCTGTACATTCTCCTGTGAATCCAATCAGTAACACTACCGTACAGTCCGGTCTCTTCGTCTGATATGTCGCATATCCAGTCTAGGGGTGGTAAACGTCAGACCCCAGTAACTGATAAGTCGTGTTGATGTGAGGCTCATAACAGGTCGAGAACCTACTCGTAACACTTACCAGTAGTACTCTATATCAGCCGTGGCCAGGGACGTCCAGTTATAGCCAATCGAACACAGCACAACATTAACCCCCTATACTGGGAGAAACGAGTCCCCTCCTATCGCTCATTGCTTCCATGTGATTCAGGACTGTACCCAAAAGCCACCGTTTTGCACGCCCTCTTGGACGTGGTAAGGTGGAAATCAAAGCACAGTGGGTATCACACAAGACTCTATGACGATCTCGGGTATACAGACTAACCTGTACCAGTGTCACCAGAGAACTGCCATCTGACGTGAGGTATAATACCATCTGGGAGTTCTCGGCGAGTCCGTTCAGTGTACCCAGTCTCCACTGAGAACCCGTACACCATCCTTGATGTCAAACACCGATGGATATGGGATCATCCATCGCCCATCATATGGGTCAAGATGCGTATACGCTAGTCTACTCTTGTGTATCGATGCCTTGTCTCGATACACCCTCGACTAGGAACAGTTATAGGATGTACTCATCGACTACCCTGGCCCCAATAGTATGATCTCATCATAGTCCCAGTAGTCGAGTACATATCCTAAGGGCTTTATCAACATGTGAGAGCAAGACAGTAAACTAATACAAGTCAACATGTTAAGACAAAGTGAAACCAAATATTATACTATCATATCGAGCAAGAAAGTTCTCTCTATATATATCCAAGAATCCATTATAATATACATCACATGTACAACAATGGCCTCTAGGGCATACATACAATCTCCCACTTGCACTAAGGCCAGCTGTTGTAGTATCTCATACCCAACATCCCGAAGTGTCTCTCAAACTGTATCTGGGGAATGGCCTTCGTGAGTGGATCCGCAGTGTTGTCCTTCGTATCGACTCTCCTGACCTCGATCTCCCGACGATCAACTATCTCCCGGATCAGGTGATACCGCCTCAAAATATGTCTGGACTTCTGATGGGACCTGGGTTCCTTGGCCAAAGCCACAGCTCCATTGTTATCACAATACAAAGGTATTGGATGCTCAATGGACGGAACCACACCAAGTTCAGCGATGAACTTAATCATCCAGACAGCCTCTTTGGCAGCATCGTTGGCAGCGATGTATTCAGCCTCCATCGTCGAGTCTATAACGGTTTCCTGTTTGGAACTCTTCCAACACACCGCCCCTCCATTGAGGGTAAAGACAAATCCCGAGTGCGACTTAGAGTCGTCCTTATCACTTTGGAAGATTGAATCGGTAAAGGACTCCACCTGGAGTTCTCCGTTACCATACTCCAAGAACATCTCTGTAGTCCTTCTCAAGTACTTGAGAATGTTCTTCACAGCTGTCCAGTGACTCTCTCCAGGATCTGCTTGATACCAACTCATTATACTTAGTGAGTATGCTACATCGGGTCTGGTATATAGCATCGCATACATGATAGAGCCTTCTGCTGAAGCATAGGGTATCCCTTGCATGCGAGCTCTTTCCAAATCAGTCTTGGGAGACATCTCTTTGGAGAGAGTGAGTCCAGAGATCGTGGGTAGGTTCCCACGCTTGGATTCTTCCATACTAAACCACTTTAGTATGGTGTCAATATACCTGGATTGGGGCAATTCCAGTATCCGTTTAGATCTATCTCTATAGATCTTAATTCCCAAAATGCAGGAGGCATCACCTAGATCTTTCATTGAGAATCTTTGTGACAAGAAGAGCTTGACCGATTGCAGCATAGGAACATCATTTCCTATCAAGAGTATGTCATCCACGTACAATACGAGGAAGACAACCTTACTCTCTGCAACCTTCTTATAGATTCAAGGTTCATCTACGTTTTTGATGAAGTCAAACTCTTTGACTACAACATCAAAGCAGATGTTCCAACTCCGCGATGCTATTTTTAACCCATAGATGGATTTAAGCTACTTGCACACCTTTCCTCTGCTCCCACTATCTACGAAGCCCTCTGGCTGAGTCATGTACACGCACTCTTCTAAATCACCATTTAGAAAGGCGGTCTTAACATCCATTTGCCAGATTTCGTAGTCATGGTATGAAGCAATGGCAAGTAAGATCCGGATGGACTTAAGCATAGCCACTGGAGAAAAGGTTTCGTCATAATCCACACCTGGTCGTTGACGAAAACCCTTTGCAACAAGTCTAGCTTTGAAAGTCTCAACTTTTCCATCTATACCAAGTTTCTTCTTAAAGATCCACTTGCTCCCAATGGGTTTTACCCTTTCAGGAGCAACTTCCAAAGTCCATACTTTGTTGGTTTACATGGATTCCATCTCAGATCGCATTGCATCCAGCCATTTCACAGAGTCACCACTCGTGATGGCCTGTTCGAAACTAGTCGGGTCATCATCTTCCATGATGCAATCCTCACTCCCACCATCAACGAGAAAACCGTAGTATCTCTCAGGTGGATGAGAAACCCTACTAGATCGGTGGAGAGGCTGGGGTTCGTTGGGAACTACTGAATCCTCTGGTTCCACCAAATCTTCTGTCGTAGTTTGTGTTGCTGGAACTTCTTCCAGTTCTACCTCCTTGCCATAAATTTCCTTTGCAAGAAATTCCTTTTCTAAAAAGGTGGCATGTCGAGAAACAAACACCTTTTGTTCCTCAGTGTGGTAGAAGATATACCCTTATGAGTTCTTGGGATAACCCAAGAGTTCCGTAACTCTTTCTCCGTGTCCACTAAACGGAGTTTTGGTCATTTTGCCTTTGAGACAAGAATGGCAAGTTTCATAAGATGATAATTCGAATGGATTCAAATATCCATCCTTATGTAACTTAGCTAGCCGTGTCGCATTGATATGACCTAGTCTACAATGCCATAAGAAGGATTCGTTCATTTCTGAACTCTTCCTCTTTTGTGTGTTTTGTATATTAAGGATTGTAGTTTGATTGAGAATGTATATGCCATTATGTAACGAGCCTGATCCAATCAACTTTTGATTTAGGAAGATGTTCATAACATAATCATGTATTAAAAAATTTTATCCTTCTTTACTTAATAAAGAAACTGATATAATGTTGCACATCATGTTCGGTATATAATAGCACTCGTTCAGAATCAATGTATTACTACTTGGTAATACAAGGTGATATTCACCAACAGCTTTAGCTGCAATATCTGCACCATTCCCTACTCTTACGGAATGATCACCCATTCCCAGTTCTTTACCTTTACGTAGCCCACGTAACATATTACATATGTGGGATCCCGATCCGGTATCTAATACTCAGGACGTAGAGTGAACTGAGAAACAGTTCTCGATAACTAACACACCCGAAGAAGATGCATCAACATGCTTATTCTTCGTTTGGGTGGCTTGAGAATCCAGTTTTTCCCCTATTTCCTGCTCAGTCTTATAATACTTATAAGAAAGAACGGGATCAACGTTCCCCTGCTCAGTATAATAAGCGGGTTCAGTCAATACATCCATATTATTATCTTGATTAAGGCCTGACATGGTCGCTACCTGGAGAGAGAGAGAAGAAAACTCTTTAGCGTATGCTCTTGCAAGATTAGATTGGTTATTATCTTATCTAATCAGGATGTCTCCCATGTAGGGTTCCTAGGCACACTCAAGAGGTTCTACATGGAATCAACCATGCCAAATACAAATTTTCTGGTGCCGAGAAACCCTAAACTAGATCGATTACTAGAGGTAAGGCGAAAGAACATGCAAGTTAACAACTTAACTACAAGTGAAAGTGACTACATCCTTTGTAGATTCGGTCCTCCACTTCTTAAGCTCCGTGTTGACGTCCCTCCGCTGCGATCATTGGAATCCCGGACTCTAGCGTTAGTTTCGTCGGAGAAATAAGCGGGTTAGGTCGTTGACTTCGATGCCGAAGATGATCTACGTCGGGGAGATTCAAACTCAAGCTATTCCTTCACTTGGTCAAAAACTTTATGAAGAGAACACCCTATACTACATGGCAAGTAGTAGAGGATGAAGAAATAGGAAGTGGGTTCACTTTAGAATTGGATTTCTCACACTTTTTCCCATAGCACCATTGGAGCTAGCAAGCTTTTGTGGAGCTTGATGAAGAAGAAGAAGAAGAAGAAAGGAATTTTTAGAATAATATGAAACTTATCCTTTTAATTATGGCACCATGGTTGAGTTAAGCCCTCATGCTTAACTCTTGTAGAGAATTAACCAAAGCATTAGGTTAAGGGTTGGGTTAACTAATATCTTATACAAATGACAAAAGAGTTGACTTTGTCAATGTTTATCAAGCTTCATGATGCTTGATAACTTTGACCAAAGTCACACTCTTTTGTTATATGCTAGGAAAATAGTAAACCCTAATTTAACCTTGATTTGGTTCAAGTCTCATACACACAACTTGTTTGTATCATCAAGCATGATACAAACATGTACACTTGCATATATCACATATAAACAATGTGCACAAACGAGTGAGAAAATCAATCTTAAGTGAACCAATACTAGTTAATGTAAAGTAATATATCAAATATATAATTATACATTAAATCGTTAAATCAACACTTGATTTAACGATCCGGTCATATGCATGTAACCGACTAATATCAATAGTAACAACTTATCGAATCAACACTTGATCCGATAACCCGGCTATATCGCATACAACCGATCAATGTCACAAATCGCGAGAATAGAATACAGTATCTGTCACGCCCCGCTTCCCAGAGTACGCAAGATTTGGGCACGTGACATAGCCAACCATGCTACCTGTGGGTAGGAAGTATCCATCCACAGTCACATTACGGTTGTAAAGATATCAAGAACAGTAAAATAAACTAAACTAATACATGTCCAAATCCAATATAACAAGAATCAATAAACAATAAGTGCGGAAGCTAATGATCTAATACAATGAATAAACAGTACGTCCCATAATGCGGGCTCACATCTGGAAATGAAATGACATAAATAAACTAAACTCTCAAGAACTCACAGTTCAGCCTGCTGGCTGAAGTACTCCTGCTCGGTCGACGTCAAGGGCACGGAATCTGGGCCATGCAAAACCCAGACGTCAGCGCGTCATGATATCAAGTATACAGTAAAAACATGGTAATAAACAATGCAAGCATGAACATGAAATAAGCAGTAATAAGAAGTAACAAGCAGGGTAAAGTGCAAAGGTGACTAAACTGCCCTATCAGGTTTTCTACTCTACAGTCTTTGAAACCAATTGATGAATCGTCGATGTAACTCAATAGTATCCCGTGCGTGCCCGGGACCACGGTCATGATTCTCGGGGCTGAATCCGAGACGTGCAGCTAAGCAGTAAAAGGTAGTAGGATAGATGAGTGATGTCAGCATCAACACTCCGGAGCTGGCCAAGCCCGTAAGACTGATCAGAACAATGTGTCGAACTGTTGAGTTACAAGTCGGTTTCACCTTTGATTTCCCCATACCCCCAAGCTATGTATGTCAGGTCAGATATTCAGTAGTCAAGGACTAATGCCAACACAAGTCAAGTAAAGGTAGGTCTGTCTGGATCGACAGCAGGAATGGTTAGGTTTGTCGGCATTAGGCATGAGATCAGGTAACAGATCAGGTTACTTTCAACAGGTAGAGTCGATATGTACAGGGTGTTGTGTCCATTGTATCAGTACATGAGTCAGGTGTATCAAGATCGGTCAATATGGAATGCAATCAGGTATATGATGATGACAGGTATAGTAACAAATAATGAACAGTAGCAGGAAACAGTAAATAGCAAATATTATTCTATGAGAACACAGTGATGTTTGTATTTTCATAATAATCCGGTTCACGCACCTTTGAGGTGCAAGAGCCACAAGATGAAACAATATCGATAGTATACACAATGGAGTTATATGAATTTGAACTAAGCATAATAATTGTCTCAGGAGTGATTTTAACCAATGAAGTGGGGATGATCTACTTGGTTTGATTAGTTAAGTATGATTTAATAGCAGACCAATTAAAGCGAGCAATGTTTCCATTGATTTAAAGTTACGAATAATCGTGGCTAGCAATTCTAAGTTATAACAGGTATCGATATTATATTAGTTGTGTGGTTATAATATGATGGTTAAGTTGTAGCATGTTAAGCAAGTATTCAGATACTTGCCTCGGCGGTTCCGCAAACCGAAACACGGATGCGATGTCGGCAGAAACTGTGATACGGAAGCACGGGCCACGGATTGAGTCCCAACAGAGATCAGCGGGATCACACGGACCAGGGGACTTCGCTGGAGCGTCGGGTTCGTCAGACGGCACGGTCGGAATTCCGGCAACGACAAAAGAGCGAAGTTAGCAATACGATAAACATGCAAGATCAGCGGGGGTGTTGCACCAAAAATGAAGGAGAAGGAAACTTACAGGGAAGAAACAAGGTGCAAACACGATGGCTCGACGGCACTGGATCGCCGGCGAGGCAGCGACGGCGAAGACGGTGGCTGGAACAATCTTGAGTTCGCTGGAAAGGGGTGCTGCAGCGAGTGCGAGGGTGGTGGTCGCCTCTGGTGGTCGAGAGGGAAGGGAGGTGGTCGGAGGTGGCGTCGACGAGGTCGCCGGCGCGTTTTTCCGGCGAACAGGGAAGGTGCAGGCGTTGGGTGAAGGGTCGGGTTTGCTTTTCCGGCGAGGGGAGGAGGGAATGACGACGAGGTCGGGTCGAGTAGGGTGAGAGGGGGTCGTGGGGTCGTCGACGACGATGGGCGACGTCGGCGGTGAGGTTGCGAGGGGATGGAGACGAGGCCGGGCTGCGCGCAGGTGCGGGGAAGAGCGGGAGAGCGAGAGGAGGAGGGTGCTGTGAGATCGACGGGATGGTGGCGGCGACGGCGAAGTCGCGGGGAGTCGTCGGTGAGGTCTCGATGCTAGGGTTTGGGTTAACGTGGGGTTTCTCGTGGTCGCGTGGGGTGAAGGCGGCTGTGCATGCGATAATATATAGGGAGTAAGAGAGAGGGGGAGTTGTTGAGATAGAGAGAGAGAGAAAGAGATTCGTGAGGATGAGAGAGAGAGACTGAGGGAAAGAGAGAGAGATTTGAGATAGATTGAGGGAAGAGAGAGAGAGAGATAGGGAAATGGGATAGGTGGGGCCCACGCACAAATCAGCCCTCGTGATTGGCTGATCACGAGGTGGGGAAAAAATATTAGGATGAGGATTTTAGTAATCAACAGTTGGGAAAATATTCGTAGATATATTTAGTTATATAAATTAAATTGAAACGGGCCCTTTTTGGCGCGAAATGAAACATTTCCAAATCGCGCCCGGGTTGCGCCCAAAAGTTCCAAATTCAAATTATAAGATTTTAAGCGGGTTCCAAATTTTGAAAATAGGTGTTTAATGATTAAAATGCATGCCCCCAAGTCGGACACTTGCACGCGCGCGTAGTCGCCCAAACTTGCCCGTTCGGCCAAACGGAACGGAATCTCGACATGCGGACGCTAACACGCGACTAGTGGCGACGAGTAGGCCAACATGGACATCTCAAATTTCATTTTCGGAGTTAAAAATTGTTATGTGCTAAAATGACTTAACCGGGTAAAATTTAGCAATAAACAGTAGAAAATCAGAAAAATTGGAAAGAATAAATAAATAACCATTAACTAATAATATACATAGTATAATTGGGCTCGGGTGTTACATCATACCCAACTACAAAAGAATTTCGTCCTCGAAATTCTAAGAATACAAGATAACTAACTACTGGAAAAGATGAGGGAATTTCTGCCGGATCTCGTCTTCTCGTTCCCAAGTAGATTCTCCATGAGATCGGTTACCCCAAGAAACTAGCACAAGAGGGATAACCTTGTTCTTAAGAACCTTTTCTCTTCGATCCTTGATCTCGACTGGTCGTTCCTCAAAAGTCAGGTCCTCTCGTACAGTCAACTCCGAATGATCCAAAACATGAGTCTCATCGCGAACATACTTCCGTAGTTGAGACACATGAAACACATCGTGAACTCCTGCTAAGGACGGTGGTAACGCCAACCGGTACGATACCTCTCCAACACGCTCCAATATCTCGAAGGGTCCAACGAATCGGGGACTAAGCTTTCCCCGACTTCCAAGCGAATCACCCCTCTAGTCGGTGATATCTTCAGGAATACCAAATCGCCCACGGCGAACTCTAGAGGTCTTCTTGACGTGTCGGCCCAACTCTTCTGTCTGTCTTGAGCTGCCTTCATGTGCTTTCTGATCGTATTCACTTTCTCAACTGTCTGTACCACCAAATCTGGCCCTAGTAACCTTCGTTCACCCACATCATCCCAACATACAGGTGAACGGCACTTACGACCATACAACGCTTCGAACGGGGCCATTTGAATAGTTGCTTGGAAGCTGTTGTTGTACGAAAACTCCACCAGGTGTAGATGATCTTCCCAAGAACCTTTGAAGTCTAACATGCAAGCTCTCAACATATCTTCAAGGGTCTGGATCGTTCTCTCTGATTGTCCATCAGTCTGGGGATGATAAGCTGTGCTGAACTTCAATCGAGTCCCCAAACTTTCTTGTAAACTCCTCCAAAAGTGTGACAAGAACCGAGTGTCCCGGTCGGACACGATGCTTACCGGTACTCCATGCAATCTGACAATCTCCTGCATGTATCGCTCTGCCAAGGTCTCTGTCGATTGACCAACCCGAAAAGGAATAAAGTGAGCTGCCTTGGTCAACCGATCGACAATCACCCATACAGCATTGTTGCCCTTTGGACTCCGCGGTAAAGCCGTCACGAAATCCATGGTTATATGTTCCCACTTCCATTGAGGAATCGGAAGTGGTTGCAACAAACCAGCAATCCTTTGGTGTTCAGCCTTGACTTGCTGACACACTAAGCACTTAGCCACGAAGTGAGCGATTTCCCGTTTCATACCTTCCCACCAGAAATGCTGTCGTATATCTCGGTACATCTTTGTCCCTCCTGGATGTACAGAGTAAGCTGAACTGTGTGCCTCCTTCATAAGCTCCTCACGCACATCTCCTTTTGGCGCACACACACGGCTACCATATCTCAACGAACCGTCTTCATGGATCAGTAAATCGGTTCGTAGTCCGGCTCCAACCTGCTCTCGAAACTTTTGCAGTCTAGGATCCTGCGATTGCGCCACTTTAATCTTTTCAACTAAGGACGATTGTACTTGCAATTGCATCAACTGTCCTGTAGCACGTGGTAGCACAACCTCCAAGTCAAATCTCCGAAACTCCTCAATGATCTCTCTCTGCGCGGTCAATAACTGAATTGCTGGTAACCGACTTAGCGCATCTGGCACGACGTTAACCTTTCCCGGATGGTACTTAAGATCAAGGTCGTAGTCGGCCATCATCTCCAACCATCTGCGTTGCCTCATGTTCAACTCCTTCTGAGTGAACACATATTTCAAACTCTTATGATCCGTAAAGACTTCAACTCTCTCGCCCAGAAGGTAGTGTCTCCAAATCTTCAGGGCGAAGATCACGGCTGCAAGCTCCAAGTCGTGAGTCGGATAGTTCTGCTCATGAGTCTTCAGCTGTCTCGATGCGTAAGCGAGGACTTTCCCATTCTGCATCAAAACACATCCCAATCCCTTTCCAGATGCGTCGCTGTGAATCACCAGTCCTCCTGAATTATCCGGTATGGTCAGGATCGGGGCGGTTATCAACTTTTGCTTCAACGTCTCGAAGGCCAATGCACATCCATCTGTCCAAACAAACGGTACCTCCTTACGCGTAAGCTTGGTTAACGGCTCAGCTAGACGAGCGAAGTTCTCCACAAATCTTCTGTAGTAACCGGCAAGTCCAAGAAAACTTCTTATCTCTGCAACATTCTTCGGAACAGGCCAATCTCGAACTGCTGCAATCTTCTCGGGATCAACGGCGATTCCATCGCCCGACACGACATGCCCCAGAAACTTCACTTCTTCCAACCAGAATTCGCACTTACTCATCTTCGCGAATAATTTCTCCTGTCTCAGCGTTTGCAGTGCGATCCTTAAGTGCTCAGCATGCTCCTCCGGACTCTTCGAGTACACCAGAATATCGTCAATGAATACCACAATAAACTGGTCCAAGAACGGTGAAAAGATCCTGTTCATCAAGTCCATAAATATTGCCGGCGCATTAGTCACTCCGAAGGGCATCACTAAATACTCGAAATGCCCATACCGAGTCCGAAACGCCGTCTTGCAAATGTCTTCTGCCTTCACTCGGACCTGATGATATCCTGATCGCAAGTCCAGTTTCGAGAATACCCTCGCGCCACTAAGCTGCTCAAAAAGTTCTCCAATGCGAGGGATCGGGTACTTGTTCTTAATAGTCACCCGGTTTAATTCTCGGTAATCAATGCACATCCTTCTCGTGCCATCCTTCTTCTTTACTAAAAGAACTGGAGCTCCCCAAGGTGAGTTGCTGCTTCGAATCCATCCCTTCTCGAGTAGTTCGCCAACTTGTTTCTTAACTTCTTCCAATTCCACCGGTGCCATCGGATAATAAGATTTTGATACTGGCGCTGCACCTGGAATGAGGTCAATCGCAAACTCCACATCTCGCTTCGGCGGTAGGCCTGAAATATCTTCAAACACATCCATAAAGTCGCGAACAACTGCCGGCTCTTCATTACTATCCACAACCATAGCCGCAAGAACATTGTTCGTCGGCCTAGCCCTAAACTCGACGGGCCCGACAGAACTGTCTCCTCCGATGAAAGTAAACTCAGGGTGTCCGGGAATCTGGAAAATTACTTTTCTTGCCCTACAATCAATGTGTGCGTGGAAAGTGCCAAGAAAATCCATTCCCAAGACTACTTCATAACTGCCCGTATCAATCACCAAGAAATCCGCAAAAAGCTCCCGTCCACAAACAACAACAGTACAATCTATACATTCCTTACTAGCTATGATTTTCCCATTCCCAGTGTGTATGTCCCAAAAACTAGACATGGTCGTGCAGGTGATCGAGTGTGTAGTTATAAACTTTGATGACATAAAACAGTGGGATGCTCCGGAATCAAATAATGCCAAAGCAGGAAAACCACGAACGAGTACAGTACCTGAAACCACTTCTTCTGATGCCTTGGCTTCCTCAGCTGTCAAAGTGAAAGCTCGACCCTGGTTGGGTCCTTGTGTCAGCTGCTTCTGCCCTTGGAACAGTCTCTGCGGAGGCTTCCGTATATCATCTCTCGTGCGAAGCTTCGACGGACAAGTACCAACTGCGTGATCGGCTGCCCCACAAACCAGACAAAGTCCTAGTCTCCTTCGACAGTCCTTCTGCACGTGCCCAGGTAATCGGCAGTAATCACAAATCACGCTCTTCCTTCGATCAACGATCACAGGCTTCTTCATTGGCGCTACACCTCGACGGTCCACTGGAATACCTCTGCGCCCATGATCTCGGTTAGGTACAAATGCAGGCTTCCTGGCCGCAGCTGCTGTCTGGTGAAGGTTCCCTTTCGATCCTGATAAACTCTGCTGCTCTCTGGCTGCCGTAAGAACCTGCGAGAAAGTGGTCAAACCCAGGGAGACAATCTGCCTCTGGATGTCCACATCCAAACTGCGCAAGAACCTTCGCGCCCTGTCTGCCTCCTTGGCGACTAAGGGTCCAGCGAAACGGCTAAGTCTCGTCCACTCCGCTGCATGTACATCCACAGCTGCTCCATTTTGTTTCAGCCCAATAAATCTCTCCTCCATTTCCTCTCGTGCAGTCCGCGGGAAGAACTTTTCCAAGAAACTTTTGGAGAAATCCGCCCAACTGAATGGCTTAGACAGGCGGGTCTCTTCCACAAGCCACCACTCTCGGGCGTAATCCACCAGCTGAATGCGCACCACATCAACTCTCTTGTCTTCTGGGATCTGTGCCGCAATCAATAAATTCTCTGTGTCCACAAGCCACTGCTCGGCTGGCAACGGCTCCTCCAAGCCAGTAAAAGTAGTAGGACCCAACTGTCTGAAATCTGCCACGGTCCCTACTCGGTCGACTGGCTTCGCTACAGCGGTGTTTACAGACTGCTGCATAGCCTGCAAACCCTCCTGAAATGAATCGGCTTGCTGCTGGATCAGCTCAGTTTGCCTCTTCTGATTTTCCAACATCCCACGTATCACTCCTAACATGGCGGCTTCGTCCACACGCCTCTGATACGTCTTGAAATTCTTATCTGCCATGGTCCTGAAATCAAAACAAACAACATTAGCATGATGATAGATTCAATATATAAATCAAGGCTAGAACTCCAAGATACTTAAATAGAGTACTGCATTGTAGCTATGCCGCGGTATCATAGCCGCAATTACTTAACTCCACCCAAGTCGCCTAAGTCCTAGAGATAACAAGAATTTAGGTTTTCGAGTTAACAGTGCAAAGTAAGTTTGCATGTCGACATGATCTGGAAGAATGATTCAAGAACGGTAAAACGGTCAAGGTGGCAGGACATGTTTCCTAATTACGGGTATTATAATTCGTGTATCGGGTGCAATACCCAACTACAAGAATCAACCCAATTAACCTATGGCTCTGATACCATAAAACCATGTCACGCCCCGCTTCCCAGAGTACGCAAGATTTGGGCACGTGACATAGCCAACCATGCTACCTGTGGGTAGGAAGTATCCATCCACAGTCACATTACGGTTGTAAAGATATCAAGAACAGTAAAATAAACTAAACTAATACATGTCCAAATCCAATATAACAAGAATCAATAAACAATAAGTGCGGAAGCTAATGATCCAATACAATGAATAAACAGTACGTCCCATAATGCGGGCTCACATCTGGAAATGAAATGACATAAATAAACTAAACTCTCAAGAACTCACAGTTCAGCCTGCTGGCTGAAGTACTCCTGCTCGGTCGACGTCAAGGGCACGGAATCTGGGCCATGCAAAACCCAGACGTCAGCGCGTCATGATATCAAGTATACAGTAAAAACATGGTAATAAACAATGCAAGCATGAACATGAAATAAGCAGTAATAAGAAGTAACAAGCAGGGTAAAGTGCAAAGGTGACTAAACTGCCCTATCAGGTTTTCTACTCTACAGTCTTTGAAACCAATTGATGAATCGTCGATGTAACTCAATAGTATCCCGTGCGTGCCCGGGACCACGGTCATGATTCTCGGGGCTGAATCCGAGACGTGCCGCTAAGCAGTAAAAGGTAGTAGGATAGATGAGTGATGTCAGCATCAACACTCCGGAGCTGGCCAAGCCCGTAAGACTGATCAGAACAATGTGTCGAACTGTTGAGTTACAAGTCGGTTTCACCTTTGATTTCCCCATACCCCCAAGCTATGTATGTCAGGTCAGATATTCAGTAGTCAAGGACTAATGCCAACACAAGTCAAGTAAAGGTAGGTCTGTCTGGATCGACAGCAGGAATGGTTAGGTTTGTCGGCATTAGGCATGAGATCAGGTAACAGATCAGGTTACTTTCAACAGGTAGAGTCGATATGTACAGGGTGTTGTGTCCATTGTATCAGTACATGAGTCAGGTGTATCAAGATCGGTCAATATGGAATGCAATCAGGTATATGATGATGGCAGGTATAGTAACAAATAATGAACAGTAGCAGGAAACGGTAAATAGCAAATATTATTCTATGAGAACACAGTGATGTTTGTATTTTCATAATAATCCGGTTCACGCACCTTTGAGGTGCAAGAGCCACAAGATGAAACAATATCGATAGTATACACAATGGAGTTATATGAATTTGAACTAAGCATAATAATTGTCTCAGGAGTGATTTTAACCAATGAAGTGGGGATGATCTACTTGGTTTGATTAGTTAAGTATGATTTAATAGCAGACCGATTAAAGCGAGCAATGTTTCCATTGATTTAAAGTTACGAATAATCGTGGCTAGCAATTCTAAGTTATAACAGGTATCGATATTATATTAGTTGTGTGGTTATAATATGATGGTTAAGTTGTAGCATGTTAAGCAAGTATTCAGATACTTGCCTCGGCGGTTCCGCAAACCGAAACACGGATGCGATGTCGGCAGAAACTGTGATACGGAAGCACGGGCCACGGATCGAGTCCCAACAGAGATCAGCGGGATCACATGGACCAGGGGACTTCGCTGGAGCGTCGGGTTCGTCAGACGGCACGGTCGGAATTCCGGCAACGACAAAAGAGCGAAGTTAGCAATACGATAAACATGCAAGATCAGCGGGGGTGTTGCACCAAAAATGAAGGAGAAGGAAACTTACAGGGAAGAAACAAGGTGCAAACACGATGGCTCGACGGCACTGGATCGCCGGCGAGGCAGCGACGGTGAAGACGGTGGCTGGAACAATCTTGAGTTCGCTGGAAAGGGGTGCTGCAGCGAGTGCGAGGGTGGTGGTCGCCTCTGGTGGTCGAGAGGGAAGGGAGGTGGTCGGAGGTGGCGTCGACGAGGTCGCCGGCGCGTTTTTCCGGCGAACAGGGAAGGTGCAGGCGTTGGGTGAAGGGTCGGGTTTGCTTTTCCGGCGAGGGGAGGAGGGAATGACGACGAGGTCGGGTCGAGTAGGGTGAGAGGGGGTCGTGGGGTCGTCGACGACGATGGGCGACGTCGGCGGTGAGGTTGCGAGGGGATGGAGACGAGGCCGGGCTGCGCGCAGGTGCGGGGAAGAGCGGGAGAGCGAGAGGAGGAGGGTGCTGTGAGATCGACGGGATGGTGGCGGCGACGGCGAAGTCGCGGGGAGTCGTCGGTGAGGTCTCGATGCTAGGGTTTGGGTTAACGTGGGGTTTCTCGTGGTCGCGTGGGGTGAAGGCGGCTGTGCATGCGATAATATATAGGGAGTAAGAGAGAGGGGGAGTTGTTGAGATAGAGAGAGAGAGAAAGAGATTCGTGAGGATGAGAGAGAGAGACTGAGGGAAAGAGAGAGAGATTTGAGATAGATTGAGGGAAGAGAGAGAGAGAGATAGAGAAATGGGATAGGTGGGGCCCACGCACAAATCAGCCCTCGTGATTGGCTGATCACGAGGTGGGGAAAAAATATTAGGATGAGGATTTTAGTAATCAACAGTTGGGAAAATATTCGTAGATATATTTAGTTATATAAATTAAATTGAAACGGGCCCTTTTTGGCGCGAAATGAAACATTTCCAAATCGCGCCCGGGTTGCGCCCAAAAGTTCCAAATTCAAATTATAAGATTTTAAGCGGGTTCTAAATTTTGAAAATAGGTGTTTAATGATTAAAATGCATGCCCCCAAGTCGGACACTTGCACGCGCGCGTAGTCGCCCAAACTTGCCCGTTCGGCCAAACGGAACGGAATCTCGACATGCGGATGCTAACACGCGACTAGTGGCGACGAGTAGGCCAACATGGACATCTCAAATTTCATTTTCGGAGTTAAAAATTGTTATGTGCTAAAATGACTTAACCGGGTAAAATTTAGCAATAAACACTAGAAAATCAGAAAAATTGGAAAGAATAAATAAATAACCATTAACTAATAATATACATAGTATAATTGGGCTCGGGTGTTACATCATATCCAACTACAAAAGAATTTCGTCCTCGAAATTCTAAGAATACAAGATAACTAACTACTGGAAAAGATGAGGGAATTTCTGCCGGATCTCGTCTTCTCGTTCCCAAGTAGATTCTCCATGCGATCGGTTACCCCAAGAAACTAGCACAAGAGGGATAACCTTGTTCTTAAGAACCTTTTCTCTTCGATCCTTGATCTCGACTGGTCGTTCCTCAAAAGTCAGGTCCTCTCGTACAGTCAACTCCGAATGATCCAAAACATGAGTCTCATCGCGAACATACTTCCGTAGTTGAGACACATGAAACACATCGTGAACTCCTGCTAAGGACGGTGGTAACGCCAACCGGTACGATACCTCTCCAACACGCTCCAATATCTCGAAGGGTCCAACGAATCGGGGACTAAGCTTTCCCCGACTTCCAAGCGAATCACCCCTCTAGTCGGTGATATCTTCAGGAATACCAAATCGCCCACGGCGAACTCTAGAGGTCTTCTTGACGTGTCGGCCCAACTCTTCTGTCTGTCTTGAGCTGCCTTCATGTGCTTTCTGATCGTATTCACTTTCTCAACTGTCTGTACCACCAAATCTGGCCCTAGTAACCTTCGTTCACCCACATCATCCCAACATACAGGTGAACGGCACTTACGACCATACAACGCTTCGAACGGGGCCATTTGAATAGTTGCTTGGAAGCTGTTGTTGTACGAAAACTCCACCAGGTGTAGATGATCTTCCCAAGAACCAGGTGTATATCAGATGGCCCTAGTATAATTGGGCTCGGGTGTTACAGTATCACATACTGGTATTATTCTCGGTCCCGCACATATCTCATATGCGCTCCTATTCCGTTTCGCTTGAGCCAGGAAACCCCTGTATAGGACTCTAAAGACTCGTCAATACACCGGCAGTAGGTGATGATCATATCAAACACCCACAAGCCGCAAGCGGTCTGCTAAACGTAACGGCCACCCGGGTATTGAGCGATCAGAAGATCAACGAGCAAGCCCGCTCACACTCCTGTGAATCCAACCAGTAACACTACCGTACAGTCCGGTCTCTTCGTCTGATATGTCGCATATCTCGTCTAGGGGTGGTAAACGTCAGACCCCAAGAACTCGATAAGTCGTGTCGATATGAGGCTCATAACGGGTCGAGAAACTACTGATAACACTTACAAGTAAATCCCTAAAGCAGCCTGGGCCAAGGACTTCCTGTTACAGCCAATCGAGCACAGCGCAATATCAACTCCCTATACCGGGAGAGACGAAACCCCTCCTATCGCTCATTGCCTCCATGTGATTCGGGACTGTACCCAAAAACCACCGTTTTGCATGCCCTCTTGGACGTGGTAAGGTGGAAATCAAAGCACAGTAGGAATCATACAAGACTCTATGACGATCTCAGGTATACAGACTAACCTGTACCAGTGTCACCAGAGAACTGCCATACGACGTAAGGTATAATACCATCTGGGAGTTCTCGGCGAGTCCGTCCAGTGTACCCAGTCTCCACTGAGCACCCGTATATCATCTCTGATGTCAAACACCAATGGATATGGGATCATCCATCGCCCATCTATATGGGTCGAGAAGCTACACGCTAGTCTACTCTGGTATATCGATGCCCCATCTCGATACACCCACGACTAGGGACTTTGAAGGATGTACTTATGGACTACCCCGTCCCCATTAGTATGATCCGCATCGTAGTCCAGGTAGTCAAGTACACATCCGATGGTCTTTACCAACATGTAACAGAGAGACAATCAGTGTACACGTTAAGGTAAAGAGTAACCAGATAGCATACTATCATATCGAGGAAGAAAGTCATCCTTATATATGTCCAAGTATCCACTACAATATACATCCTATGTATAGTAATGGCCTCTAGGGCATATATATAACTAACAATCTCCCACTTGCACTAGGGCCATCTGATAGCAGTGGTTGTATTATCTCATACTCAACCATCCCATAAAAGTCTCTCTCTGGGAAAAGGCCTTTGTGAGTGGATTCGCTGTGTTGTCCTCTAAGCCTACTCTCCTAACCTCGATCCCCTGGAGATCAACCATCTCCATGATCAGGTGACACTGCCTAAGAATATGTCTGGATCACTGATGGGACGGGCGTTCCTAGGCATAAGCCACAACTCCATTGTCACACAATGGTAGGAACGAAGTTCATCTTATGAACTAATATACACCCAGACTGCCTCTTTGGTAGCATCTTTGGTAACGATGTATCTTGCCTTTAATCGTCTAGTATGCCACGGTATCTAGCTTGGAACTCTTCTAACATACCGTCCCTTTACTGAGGGTAAAGACAATGCCTGTGACTGACATTCAGTCGTCTTTATCACCCTGGAACTTTTTCAGTGATTCTCCCCAGGATCAATTGATACCATCTCACTACAACTAGTGAGTATCCTAACATCCAATTAGATCCATCTCATAGATCCAAAACCCAGGATTTAGTAGGTATCACTTTGATCCTATATGGAGAATCCTTGTGATAAGCGGAGATTGACCGAGCGTACCATAGGAAACTCCTTCCCTATCAAGAGTATGTCATGTAGGGGTTTTCTTAACACCTCTAGTAAGGTTTAGAAGCATCATACATGCTATAATAATAAAAATTTTGAGGTGCTAAGCAAACTATACAAAGAATCGAACTAGAATATATGAAGTAACAATTAATAGTATCAAGATTAAGAGTTAAGTTATGCTAAGTGATGAGACTACAACCTTTGTAGACCTCTTTGGAAGACTCCTTGGCTTTGAAAAGGTTCATTTGATCAACTCCTCGTCCACGACGATCCACCCGAAGCACTTTGCCCTAAGCTTGATGCTTCCTTCGATCTTTGACAAACTTGAAGCACAACACCCTACACAAGATAGCTATGGTTGTGTAGGATGATGAAGTAGTTGCTATTCTTATTTATTACCTTTTCTTTTCTATTTCTAACTCCTTTTTAACATTTAAAAGAGAGCTAGGGTTTTTTGAGGAAGAAGATGGCTCTCATTTCTTTTGGAATGATAATATTGATAATGATAAAAGAAAATAAGAGAGAGAAAAAAATCTTATCATAACCACAACCATGGTTAAGATAATATCTAGATATTTCAACTAAGGTTAAAGGGCAAAAGGAAAAGTAACCATGGTTGAGTCAAATTCAACCATGGAATTGTGTAGAAGAGTGTGGAAAAGAAATGAGTCATTATCCTTTTTCTTTTGCCTTTTATCTTTATTGAAAATATCAATATATATCATTTTATCTTCAATATGATTCTTATATTGCCATCCTCTTTGTATCATCAACCATGATACATTTCATGTATGTATGTATGCACATCATCATGTACATATACATGCATGTATCCATAAGAAGAAAAGGATTTAAATAAATAATATAAAAGCCAATATTAAATCAACACTTGATTTAATAAATTGGTCATATCTTATACGACCCGACTAATATTAAATGCCCGATTAAAATACAGTATCATATACTAGTATTTAATCGAGGCTCCGCGCATATCTCATATGTGCACCACTTCGTTTCGCCAGAACCGAGAAACTTCTATGTGGGACTCTAAGACTCGTCAATGCGCCAGCAGCAGATGATGATCATATCAAACACCTACAAGCCGCAAGCGGTCAGCTAAACGTAACGGCCACCCGGGTATTGAGCGATCAGAATAAGAACAAGCGAACCTGTCAAAACTCCTGTCAATCCATCCGGCAACACTAACCGTACAGTCCGGTCTCTTCGTCAAATATGCTGCATATCGAGTCTAGGAATGGAATCGTCGACCCTAATAACTCAATAAGTCATGCCGGTATATGGTCTATAACAGATCGAGAAACTTACTGATAACACTTATCAGTAATATCTCAGCAGCCCTGGCCAGGGACTTCCTGTTATAGCCAATCGTGCACAGCACAGCATCAACCCCCAATACCGGGAGAGACGAAACCCCTCCTATCGCTCACTGCCTCCACATGCCTCGAGACTATACCCAAAATCCACCTGTTTGTACGACTCAGTAGAGCCGCAGTAGGGTGGAGATCAAAGTACAGTGGGAGGACATACAAGACTCTATGACGATCTCGGGTCTACAGACTAACCTGTACCAGTGTCACCTGAGAACTGCTATTCGACGTATGATATAATACCATATAGGAGTTCTCGGTGAGTCCGTTCAGTGTACCCAGTCTCACTGAGCACCCGTATACTATCTTCGGTGTCAACACACCAGACGGATATGGGATCATCCATCGCCCATCATATGGAACAAGAATGGTATACGCTAGTCTAAGCTGGAATATCGGTGCCCTGTCTCGATATACCTACGACTAGGAACATTTCAAGGATATGCTTATGAACTACAGATGTCCCACTAGTATGATCCGCATCATAATTCCAGTAGTCAAGCCAGTATCCTTAGGGCTTTATCAACATGCATCAAATGAATATAAACATGATCAAGTGAACATATGATAAAGTAAAAACCAGATAGCATACTATCATTTTGAGCAAGACTGTCCCCCGAATATATATATATATATATACATCAGTACATACACTATCTCATAATGGCCTCTAGGGCATACATATATCCAACATGTCATCCATGTACTCTACGAGGATCACTACCATACTCCCTACTACCCTTTTGTATATACAAGGTTCATCTACCATTTTGATGATGTCAAACTCTTTGACTAACTCATCAAAACAGATGTTCCAACTCCACGATGCCTGCTTTATCACATAAAACATCTTGCACACGTTTCCGCTGCTTCCATTGTCTACGTAGCCCTCTGACTGTGTACTTATAGACTCTCTCTTCTAAATCTTTATTTAGAAAAGCAGTCATGACACCCAACCGCCAGATATCGTAGTCATGGTATGTAGCCGTGGCAAGTAGGATCTGGATGGACTTAAGCATAGCTACATAGAAAAAGGTTTCATCTTAATCCATACCTGGTCAATGATGCAAACTTTTAACAAGTCTAGCTTTGAAAGTCTTAACTTTTCCATGTACACCAAGTAATCTTCTCAAGATATACTTGCTCCTGATGGGGATTTAACCCTTCAGATAAAGCAACCAAAGTCCATACTTTGTTGGTGTATAAGTATTCCATCTCAGATCGCTAAGCATCCAGCCATTCTTACAGAGTCCCACTCCTGATGGCCAGCTCGAAACTAGTTGGGTCATCATCTCATGATGCAATCCTCGCTCACACTGTCATAGAGAAACCAAAGTATCTCTCAGGTGGGTGAGAAACCCTACTAGATCGGCGGAGAGGCTGAGGTTCGTTGGTTGCTATTGAATCCTTTGGTTCTACCAAATCATCAGATGCAGTTTGTATAGCTGGAACTCTTTCCAGTTCTACCTCATGTCCACTAATTTCTTCACAAGAAATTCTCTTTCACAAAGGTGGCATGTTGAGAAACAAAACATTTTTATTCCTCGGTTAGGTAGAAGATATTCCCTTGCGTATGCTTGGGATATCCAACAAACTTCTATAGATCTGTCTTTGCCTCGAGCTTGTCCGGATTTTGCTTTTTAGACATAGGCCGGTCAACCCCAAATCTTAACAAACTTAAGATATGGGCTCTTCCCTTTCCATATCTCATATGAAGTGGTAAGCAGTGATCTGATTCGAACCTAATTCAATAGGTATGCAGCTTCTTAAGTGCATAACCCCCAAAAGGAAATAGACAACTCTGTAGTACTCATCATAGAGCGCACCATATCTAATATGGTGCGATTGCTCCGTCCCGATACGCCGTTGTGCTGTGGTATATTCAGAGGAGTAATACGGAGAGAGAATCTTATTCTCCTTTAGAATAGTCCAGGAATTCTATGCACAAGTATTCTCCTCCATGATCTTGTCATAAGACATAATACTTATACCCGTATTTTGGTTCTCTACTTCTAGCTTATATTCTGTGAATATCTCAAAAACTTCGGACTTATGTTTCAACAGGAACATATGACTGAATCTTGAGAGATCATCAGAGAATGTAATGAAATACAAAGAACCAGTCCTGGCATGTGTAGACAGGGGACCTTACATACATCATCATGTATCGGTCCTAAGAGTTCACTAGCTCTTTCTCTGTTTCCAATAAACAGAGCTATGGTCATCTAATCTTTCTGACATGACTGGCAAGTTTCACAAGTTATAAATTCAAACTGATTTAAATTTGCATCTTAATGTTACTTAGCTAGTCGGGTCGCATTGATATGACCTAGTCTACAATGCCTCAAGAAGAATTCGTTCATTTCTGAACTCTTCCTCTTATGTGTGTTCTATATACTAAGAACTGTAGTTTGATTTAGAACGTCAATGCTTTTAGATAACGTGCCTGAACCGATCAACTTTTGATATATAAAATGTTCAAAACATTATCCAATCAATACAAAATTATATCCTTCTTTATCTAAATAAAGAGACTGATATGATTTTGTATATTAGGTTCGGTATCTAATAACATTTGTTCAGAATCAATGTATTCTGGTAATACAGGGTGACAGTGACCAACAGACTTGGCTGCAACACTTGCACCGTTTTTTGTCTCATGAAACTTATCACCCGTTCTCAATTCTCTACCTTTCTGTAGCCCATGTAATATATTACATATGTGGGATCCTGATCCGGTATCATATACTCAGGACGTAAAGGATATTTGAGAAATACTCTGTAATGAACACACCCGAAGATGATGCATCAACATGCACTTTCTTCGTTTGGGTGGCACAGGAATTCTGGTAATCCCCAATTTCCTGCTCTTTCTTATAACAATTATAAGTTGGAGCGGGACCAACATTCCCCAGCTCAGTATAACAAGCGGGTCCGGTCAATATATCTATTTTTTTATATCTTGATTAAGGCGTGACATGGTCGCTACTTGGAGAGAGAGAGAGAAGAAAACACTCTGCGTGTGCTCTTGCAAGATCAGATTGGTTATTATTTTATCTAATCAGGATGGCTCCCACTGTTTTTATCAAATCTTCCTTCAAACCCTAAAAGGAAAGACTAGCCGGGATTAATTACACCCTACAATTTCGCCAATCTTTCAGCCAGGCTAGTGTCGGTACTTTGAGGGAGGTTCCCCGTGCTTTCGCACGGACCTAATTAAAGTAAACCTCGTTTTCCCAGAGGCGTAACCCCATTGACACCTTTCTAGACACCTACTTGATCGACTAATTGTAATGTGTAAAACTCTTCCAGGAGTAACAATTACTCGCAGCGGGTATCGGGATCCAACTATCTCATAGAAGGTATGCAATCTCATTGCAAATTTCAACACTTGAAATTCCCGATAATGCTTTTGCCCCTAACGTACTATGACCTTGACGAATGCCAAACAACCCATAGTACGCTAGTCAAGTTCAACCCGTACATTTCTTGATTGAATTAAACCCACCCGCACGACCCTTGACGAATGCCAAACAATGCCGTACGAATATCCTAATCCAATCTGCATCATATGCATAAGCAGATAAGTACTAGTTAGCTACCGCACACTACGCCTTGACGAATGCCAAACTACCGCAGCACGAATACTAAGTAGTACTTATCTGAAATGACAGAGGGCTACGATAGGTTTTTCTGAAAACCTATTGTGTAATGAACTTGATATCATTGTAGAATCAAATGATTTTAAAATGGAGTGTTTTTTAGGCTTTTACTAGTTTCGCTAAAGAGGTCACTCCCGGTGAAGGGATCGTCGGCTCTTTCCTCGTCAAATGAGGTGCAGGATATATCATATATATCACTGTGCAAAGCAAGAACTAGAAAAGCAATCAAAAGGCAAACCGAGGGGTGTAGCATCTGCCAGTCATTGCTAAAGGGGTCACTCCCGGTGAAGGGATCTCGGCCCTTTCCTTATCGAATAAGGTGCAGGATGTTCTACAAGGAACACCGCGATGCAAAGCAAGAACTGTAGCTACCTGTTTTTGAAAATTCGATTCCACAACATCTTTTAGGTTTCTTTTATTTCATTAATCATATTAATGAAGTCCCATCATTTAAATCACCTAAACATTACAGATAAATACGACGTACACTTATGCCATCCGCATTCGCCTCGATGTCCCCTCATGCACCGTTAGGTTAGGTAACTAACGACAGAGCGGGGCAGGGATAGCGCGAGTGCAAAACATAAGTAACGTCTATATAATATATCATATATACTATATACAGTATCTATCACAACATATCAAATGATCACATCACAGATAAAGCAGCAGAAGAAACATATGAAACATTGGATATACTAGGACGTCAGTATTTTCAATACGAGCCTGTATAAAACACGGATTCCACGGTCGCGATGAATAGCCAAACCCACACCCCTAGAACCCTATGAGAGCGGCAAGCAACCCTACCAATTCTAGAGTTAGGAGACCCGGACTCGACTCCTCGAGTTGGTCTCCCACTGGACTCCAGAACCCGGTTACTTGTGCTCTCCTCCTTGGGTCTATCCTAATGCGGAAAAGTAAATAATATACATCAACGGTGACATCTTCCGCAACCTGGAAGTGCCCCAATAAAAGAATATTACATACAACAAATTTTACATGAATGAAAATAAAAGCTCTCATCTCACATAAAAACCCCCGGCTATTCAAAACGCGACGATCCAATATAACATATCCAGCAACACATAACATCACATGTCATCAACGTAAGTAAATGTGCGCATCCCAATTGTCGTTGACATATAGCAACGAAACCGGCGATATCACATATTACACTTACGGTCGCAGAAAAAAAAGTGTAAAACTACAACAGTTGGAATCCGCAACCTCCTTAGACATCGCATGCCTAACAGTTATAAACCCCACATTTTAGTCTCTATATCGAAAACACTTTTCAATATCGAGTCGGGCAATTCAACAAGATTCCCGATATGCTGATCGAATGCTCGTCGCAAACTTTAGTAGACGGCCGCACCCCCGATACAGTTGACGAAGTGCACTAAGGCGGAACACCGCTGCCGCGAGCACCCGAACGGGTGCTTTCGGCGACGGGGTTCTCTTACAGTCACTTGGTCGGGGCGATGGGGTGTAGCTGTCTATCAAGTTTACCCGGCGAGTATCCACGTACGCTACGTGATTGCGACGGACTTTTGATCGCATCAAAATCCCGTGGCAACCGATCAAGTGAGACTAAACTGCTAGATTTATAACATTCAGATTAGTTATCTCATAACTATTTATGGATTCCAAATATTGTATCACATTCCAGATAAATAGACAATGTCAAAATTTCCGATCGAATAATCAAACACCCAAGTTTTTCCGAAAAACTCAACACATGAAATAAGTTTAAAAACATCCACTTCATGCCACAGTACCAACGGTCCAGCCGTAGAAGGGTCAAGCCAACGCCTCACATGTGGCACGCCGTACTGCCCCAAACCCTAAGGTTCAAAGGGCAGTTCAAGACGGTCACAAAATCGAGTTAAGGTTTGTTGTCTTCTAGAGGGTCCATCGCGTTACTTGCACTACTTAGAACGTTCTCAAACTACGGAAAAATCCAACAATTGGAAATTTCCCGGCAGGTGAAAAAGTGGGTATTTATATTCGGTCGAACTTTTTAACACTTTCTAAAATACCCGGAAAACATTACGAATTTAAAATATCCCGATCGAATCGACGAATACAAAATAAACCCCAGAACACTCAACCCTTGAGTCAGATTAAAAATACCCATAAAATAGTAACAACAGAGGTAAGAATTACTGTGCAAAAATACGTCCCTAATACCATTACCCTGCCGCGGAACCGCCGCCAAAGGTGGGTTATTGCCGCGGTTCCGCGGCCAAGTGGAGGGCTTAGGGGCTCGTTTTTCTTGGTAATTCTTAGAAAACCCTGCTGATTTTTTAAGGTATTTTTAATACAGAAAAATCCCAGTTTTGAAATTTTTTCCAGAGAGTGGGTTAACTTTGCGATTCCGGGTTCGATCGGGGTTTTAAGTTCGTAAACAAATCGCCTAATGCTCTAGCTAGGCTCTGATACCACTGTAGTGATCCTAGGCACACTGAAGAAGTTCCACAAGGCATCAACCATGCCAAATACAAATTTTTCGGTGCCGAGAAACCCTAAACTAGATCGATTACTAGAGGTAAGGCGAAAGAACATGCAAGTTAACAACTTAACTACAAGTGAAAGTGACTACAACCTTTGTAGATCCAGTCCTCCACTTCTTAAGCTCCGTGTTGACGTCCCTCCGCTGCGATCATCGGAATCCTGGACTCTAGCGTTGGTTTCGTCGGAGAAATAAGCGGGCTAGGTCGTTGACTTCGATGCCGAAAATGATCTACGTCGGGGAGACTCAAACTCAAGCTATTCCTTCACTTGGTCAAAAACTTTATGAAGAGAACACCCTATACTACATGGCAAGTAGTAGAGGATGAAGAAATAGGAAGTGGGTTCACTTTAGAATTGGATTTCTCACTCTTTTTCCCATGGCACCATTGGAGCTAGCAAGCTTTTGTGGAGCTTGATGAAGAAGAAGAAGAAGAAAGGAATTTTTAGAATAATATGAAACTTATCCTTTTAATTATGGCACCATGGTTGAGTTAAGCCCTCATGCTTAATTCTTGTAGAGAATTAACCAAAGCATTAGGTTAAGGGTTGGGTTAACTAATATCTTATACAAATGACAAAAGAGTTGACTTTGTCAATGTTTATCAAGCTTCATGAAGCTTGATAACTTTGACCAAAGTCACACTCTTTTGTTATATGCTAGGAAAATAGTAAACCCTAATTTAACCTTGATTTGGTTCAAGTCTCATACACACAACTTGTTTGTATCATCAAGCATGATACAAACATGTACACTTGCATATATCACATATAAACAATGTGCACAAACTGGTGAGAAAATCAATCTTAAGTGAACCAATACTAGTTAATGTAAAGTAAGATATCAAATATATAATTATACATTAAATCGTTAAATCAACACTTGATTTAACGATCCGGTCATATGCATGTAACCGACTAATATCAATAGTAACAACTTATCGAATCAACACTTGATCCGATAACCCGGCTATATCGCATACAACCGATCAATGTCACAAATCGCGAGAATAGAATACAGTATCACATACTGGTATTATTCTCGGTCCCGCACATATCTCATATGCGCTCCTATTTCGTTTCGCTTGAGCCAGGAAACCCCTGTGTAGGACTCTAAAAAGTCGTCAATACGCCGGCAGTAGGTGATGATCATATCAAACACCCACAAGCCGTAAGCGGTCTGCTAAAAGTAACGGCCACCCGGGTATTGAGTGATCAGAAGATCAACGAGCAAGCCCGCTCACACTCCTATGAATCCAACCAGTAACACTACCGTACAGTCCGGTCTCTTCGTCTGATTTGTCGCATATCTCGTCTAGGGGTGGTAAATGTCAGACCCCAATAACTCGATAAGTCGTGTCGATATGAGGCTCATAACAGGTCGAGAAACTACTGGTAACACTTACCAGTAAATCCCTAAAGCAGCCTTTGCCAAGGACTTCCTGTTACAGCCAATCGAGCACAGCGCAACATCAACTCCCTATACCGGGAGAGACGAAACCCCTCCTATCGCTCATTGCCTCCATGTTAAATCGGGACTGTACCCAAAAACCACCGTTTTGCACGCCCTCTTGGACGTGGTAAGGTGGAAATCAAAGCACAGTGGGAATCACACAAGACTCTATGACGATCTCAGGTATACAGACTAACCTGTACCAGTGTCACCAGAGAACTGCCATCTGACGTAAGGTATAATACCATCTGGGAGTTCTCGGCGAGTCCGTCCAATATACCTGGTCTCCACTGAGCACCCGTATATCATCTCTGATGTCAAACACCAATGGATATGGGATCATCCATCGCCCATCTATATGGGTCGAGAATCTATACGCTAGTCTACTCTGGTATATCGATGCCCCGTCTCGATACACCCACGACTAGGGACTTTGAAGGATGTACTTATGGACTACCACTTCCCCACTAGTATGATCCGCATCATAGTCCAGGTAGTCAAGTACACATCCTAAGGGCTTTACCAACATGTAGCAGAGAGACAATTAGTGTACACGTTAAGGTAAAGAGTAACCAGATAGCATACTATCATATCGAGCAAGAAAGTCATCCCTATATATGTCCAAGCATCCACTACAATATACATCCTATGTATAGTAATGTCCTCTAGGACATACATATAACTAACATCCCACTGTTTTTATCAAATCTTCCTTCAAACCCTAAAAGGAAAGACTTGCCGGGATTAATTACACCTTATAAGTTCGCCAAACTTTCGGCCAGATCAGTATTGGTACTTTGAGGGAGGTTCCCCGTGCTTTCGCACGGACCTAATTAAAATAAACCTCATTTTTCCCAGAGGCATAATCCCGTTAACACCTTTCTAGACACCTACTTGATCGGCTAATTGTCTTGTGTAAAAATCTCTCAGGAGTAACTTTTACTAGCAGTGGGTATCGGGATCCAACTATCTCATAGGAGGTATGCAATCTCATTGCAAATTTCAACGCTTGAAATTCTCGATACTGCTTTTGCCCCTAACGTGCTATGACCTTGACGAATGCCAACAAACCATAGTGCGCTAGTCAAGTTTAACCCGTATATTTCTTGATTGAATTAAACCCACCCGCACGTTCCTTGATGAAAGCCAATAAAGCCGTACGACTACCCTAACCCAATCGCATCATATGCTATAGATAAGCAATAGTTAGTTACCGTACACTACGCCTTGACGAAAGCCAACAAACATAGCACGAATTCTAAGTATTACTTATCTGAAATGTCGGAGGGCTACGCAGGTTTTTCAGAAAACCATGAGCGTAATGAACTTGATATCGTTGTAGAAATGGGTGATTTTGAAAAAGGAGTGTTTTTGAGGCTTTTCTAGTTTCGCTAAAGTGGTCACTCCCGGTGAAGAGATCTCGGCTCTTTCCTCATCGAATAAGGTGCAGGGTATATCATATATACCACTGTCCAAAGCAAGAACTATAGAAGCAATCAAAAACTAAATCGTGAGTTTGTAGCATCTGCCAGTTTTGCTAAAGAGGTCACTTCCGGTGAAGGGATCTCGGCTCTTTCCTCATCGAATAAGGTGCAGGGTATATCATATATACCGCTATGCAAAGCAAAACTGTAGCTACCCTTTTTATAAAGTTTTTATTCTACAACATCTTTTAGGTTTCTTTTCTTTTATTAATCTCATTAATAAATCCCATCAATTATGCTTCCTAAGCATCACAGAAGAAACGAAAGCAGTAATAGTTATATATCATCATATATATATATAGTATAAGCAATCGTCTCAGGCAGTAATATGATCTCATCACAGAACATTGCAGCAGAAGATACCATATGAAATATTGAATATACTAGGACGTCCGTGTTTTATATCGAGCCTATATAAAACACGGATTCCACGGTCGCGATGAATAGCCAAACCTACATCCCTAGACCCCTATGAGAGCGGTAAGTAACACTGCCAATTCTAGGGTTAGGAGACCCGGTCTCAACTCTTCGAGATGGCCTCCCTCTGGACCCTAGAACCCGGTTACTTGTGCTCCCCTCCTCTGGTCTATCCTAATGCGAAAAAGTAAATAATATAAAATGGTGACATCATCCTCAACCTGGAAGTGCCCCAATAAAAGAATATTACATACAATGAATTTTACATGAATGAAAATAGAAACCCCCATCTCACATAAAAACCCCAGCTATTCAGAACACGACGATCCAATATAACATATCACAGCAACACATAATATCTCATATCATCAACGTAAGAAAGTATGCGTATCCCGATTGTCGTTGATGTATAACAACGAAGTCGGCGATACACCACATACTACGCTTACGGTCACAGAAAAGAAAGTGTAAAACAGCAATATTTGGAATTCACAATCACTTTAGACATCTTAAATCCGAAATATCACATACTTTGCATTTCATGCCTAACTATATGAATTCCACATATTGTATCGCATTCCAGATAAATAGACAATATTAAACATTCCGATCGAATAAACAAACATCCAAGATTTCCCTAATAGCTCAATACTTGAGCGGAGTTTAAAAAATCCCAGAATATGTCACTGCCCCAATGAACCGGCCGTAGAAGGGTCAAACCAATGCCTCACATGTGGCAACGCTAAACTACCACAAACCCTAGGGTTCAATGGCAGTTTTGACGGTCACATAATCGAGTTAAGGTTACGTTCTTCTAGAGGGTCTACAGATATGCTTGCATGTTTTTCCGAAAGATTCAAACTCAAGAAAAATTCAACACTTAAAAGTTTTTCGTGTCGGGAAAAAGTGAGTTGTTGATATCCGTTCGAACATTTTAACACGTTCTAAATTATCCGGAAAAACTGAACAAAGTTAAACTTTCCAATCGAATTAATGAATACAAAAGATCTACAGAAAACTCAACACTTGAGTAAAATTAAAAATTTCCATAAGAATCATGTAGTTCCTACGAATCAACCCTCGAAGTAGCTATCCATAAGTCACAAGTACGGCCGCGGAACAGCCGCCGAAAGCATGGTATGGCCGCGGTTCCGCGGCGACTTCAGTGAGTTAGGGAGTCGTACTTCTCAATTATCTATAAAATTACCTGCTTGATTTTTTGAGTATTTTTAATGTGGAAAAAAACAACTTTTTATAAAATTTCCAGAGAGGGGTCAAAATATACATTTCGGGGTTCGATCGGACTTTTAACTCCGTATACACGTCGCCTAATGCTCTAGCTAGGCTCTGATACCACTGTAGGGTTACTAGGCATTTTAACAAGGGTCTACAAGGCATTAACCATGCCGAATTTAAAAAATTCAAGTGCCGAACAACCTAAAGTGAGGATCTTTGCTAGAATATTGGGGTTAACAAAAACATGTAAACAACTTTACATTTAAGAGAGAGGGATTACAATCTTTGTAGTCTGTTCCTTCGTTTCATAAGCTCCGAATAGTAGTCCCTTCGCCGTGATCCATGATCTCCCGGACTCAAGAGAAGCTCCACAAGCCGAACGATCCATGCTTGCTTGAAGTCTTCCTTTTCGAAGATGATCTACCTTGAAGAATCTTTAACTCAAGCTCTCACTTCTCTAATCAAGTATTAGAGAAGCGAACATCCTAATTTAAGTGGCTAGAATAGATGAGGATGATGAAGTAGGAATGTAGCTTTCTTTTATTTTCAAATTCTCACACTAAATCATCACAAAACCAAAAGATAGAAAGCTTTTCAAGGAGGAAGAAGAAGATGAAGTTTTTTGTGATGAATAATTAATTATATTTTTTTCATTACAATTGCAACCCATGGTTAAGTAAAGAAAGGCTTAACCTTTGTAGAGATTTTACCAGGGTAAAGGGTTTGGGTTGGGTTAGGAAATATCTCCACAAATATCAACAAAATATCTTTGCTTAAAACAAAACATAAAGCTTCTAGAAGATTCATGAAAATGCTAACCCAAAATAAAACCCTAACCATGTTTAATCTCCACAAAACATGTTGCATTTGTAATCATAACTTGTTACAATATTATATATCACATATATAATATATTTTTGTAACAAAAGAAAATAATACAATTAACATATATCGCATATATATCAATGTATTAACCGGTAAGAAAATGAATCAATAAAGCGAGCTAATATTAGATAATGTAATGTGATATATCACATATGTAATTATATATTAAATTATCGAATCAACACTTGATCCGACAATTCGGTTATATCGCATATAACCGACTAATATAACATATACCGATTCATCGAATCAACACTTGATCCGATGACCCGGCTATATCATATATCGCGAGAATAGAATACGGTATCTCATATCGTATTATTCTCGGTCCCGCACATATCACATATGTGCTCCTACTCCGTTTTGCCTGAGTCAAGAAACCTCTGTGTAGGACTTTAAAGAATCGTCAATACGCGGCAGTAGGTGATGATCATATCAAACACCCACAACCTGCAAGCGGTCAGCTAAACGTAACAGCCACCCAGGTATTGAGCGATCAGAAGATCAACAAGCAAGCCTGTATATTCTCCTGTGAATCCAATCAGTAACACTACCATACAGTCCGGTCTCTTCGTCTGATATGTCGCATATCCAGTCTAGGGGTGGTAAACGTCAGACCCCAGTAACTGATAAGTCGTGTCGATGTGAGGCTCATAACAGGTCGAGAACCTACTGGTAACACTTACCAGTAGTACTCTATATCAGCCGTGGCCATGGACTTCCAGTTATAGCCAATCGAACACAGCACAACATCAACTCCCTATACCGGGAGAGAAGAATCCCCTCCTATCGCTCATTGCCTCCATGTGATTCGGGACTGTACCCAAAAGCCACCGTTTTGCACGCCCTCTTGGACGTGGTAAGGTGGAAATCAAAGCATAGTGGGAATCACACAAGACTCTATAACGATCTCGGGTCTACAGACTAACCTGTACCAGTGTCACCAGAGAACTGCCATCTGACGTGAGGTATAATACCATCTGGGAGTTCTCGGCGAGTTCGTTCAGTGTACCCAGTCTCCACTGAGCACCCGTACACCATCCTTGATGTCAAACACCGATGGATATGGGATCATCCATCGCCCATCATATGGGTCAAGATGCGTATACTTTAGTCTACTCTGGTCTATCGATGCCCTGTCTCGATACACCCTCGACTAGGAACAGTTATAGGATGTACTCGTCGACTACCCTGGCCCCACTAGTATGATCTCATCATAGTCTCAGTAGTCGAGTACATATCCTAAGGGCATTATCAACATGTGAGAGCAAGACAGTAAACTAATACAAGTCAACATGTTAAGACAAAATGAAACCAAATAGCTTACTATCATATCGAGCAAGAAAGTCCTCTCTATATATATCCAAGCATCCATTATAATATACATCACATGTACAACAATGTCCTCTAGGGCATACATATAACTAACAGACCTCACCCAGATGCGGTATGAGTTGATCAAGAACGGAAGAGTATAGAGTATTCCTCCGATGGTTGGGACGAGTTCCCGAGGACGTGTTCGGCTAGATATCTTCTACAGAGTGATAAAGATACCGAGTTCGTGATTTCGAGTCCGTGTGAGAGACTCCGGATTGACTGTAGCTGAGGATATTTGCAGTACGCAGATAGTGTGACGTGACGTTGAAGTGGACGATGATAAAGACGAGTGCAACCAGAGGTTAGTGCGAGATACTGGCGAGCTGTTGTGTATACAGAGGCGTTGGGATACGGCCAGTTCCCGAGGAAATGTAGTGCTGAAAACACAGATGTCCAGAAAATGAGAAAAGATTAGGCAAGAGTACCAGCGTCCGTATAGTTCGGCATAAGTGAGATTGGAAGAGACCCTGAGCAGGTTCCTTCCAGGACACTGATGCTATAAGATTTGCACCGAGGATTAGATGTGTCACGAGTATTCAGAGGGCCATAGGCCGACGCCAGTGACGTGCTGCTTTATGAGTGGTCATGCTAATTGGCCGAGAGATGACCAGAGGAGTACTAGAGTAGATCGTTTCCGTTAGTACACCGGAACGGGTCGACGAGCCGATGAATTTCAAGATTGGTAATCCACAGAGAAATGAAAACCCAGAGACAGAGGATGCCAGACCATGAGCAGGAGGCAAGCGGATGTTCTTACTCTGCCAGTTTTGGGCGCACCGACATTTTCGACATTGTAGGAGGTGTACCTCAATGTCATTTATGCGATTTGCGTTTGTGATCTGAGTATCATGCTTATATCGCTTGGATTTGAGTTTGACGATGAGTTTCATGGTATTGATTTCGTGCACCATGGCTGCACCTACTGGGTATTTACATTTTTGTGCATGGTCATTGCACTTGATATGTGTTTTATTCACCGTTGTGTTGGTTTATGATTTATGCATATCTATTTGCACTTGATATCGGTTTTGTGCCATGGCTGCACGTGTTTATGATTTCGTGGATTTCATACAGTTGAGTTGATTTTGTGCATGTGGTACGCACTCGATTTGATTTTTGCACTCGGTATAACACATATATGCTTGCAGTGCATTGATACGGATTTTGTGCACATAGTTGCACACGTTGTTGATTTTATACACCTTGGTACACTCGGTGTTGTTTTTATGCGCATTTGAGTTATTGATGAGTTTTCGTGCACTAGATGCACTGTATTGTATTTTGTGCACTGGATGCACCGGGTTTTTGTTTCGTGCATATGTTGCACTAGATTTTCATTTTGTGCATTGGTTACACCAGATTGGTATTTTGTGCATTGGTTGCACCGGATTTATACTCCGTACCTTGGTTGCACCCGATTTATGTCTTTGAGCATTTGTGTTATCCGATTTGCATTTTCGTGCACGTGGCACTTGCCGTTCGTTTTCATGCATGTTACTGCACTAGATGCTTTTTACGGACTTGACGCGCTTCGGTTGGATTTTGCGCATGGTAGGCGCTTGATATTAGATTTTATTTGTGCATGTTGGTGCACTTGATTTAGATTTTTATTCGTGCATGTTGGTGCACTTGATTTAGATTTCATTCGTGCATGATGGATGCACTTGATTTGGATTTTCGCACATGTTGGGCGCATGATATGAGATGTGGTTTTGTGCACATTGGATGCATTCGATTGGGATTTTTGTTCGTGCATGTTAGTTGCACTGGATTGAGATTTTCGTGCACTCTAGATGCACTTGACATTGTTGTCCTGCACACCCGTTGCACTGGACAGATGCTTTCGTGCACACCCGTTGCACTTAGTTTTGGTCTTGTGCACATTCGTAGCACTTGTATTTGGATTTGATTTCCGTGCGCACCAGACGCACGTGATTATTGGATACGCCTTTCGAAGCTGATTTTGCTCTTGAGCACGTTGTTTTCATGATGAGCACTATATTACGCAGTAGCTGAACAGGACTGATCTGAGGACAATACCTGAGTAATTTGCATGCATTAAAAGTTTAACAAGAGGTTTTCAAAAAAGAGCTATAGTCTCGCTATTTCCTATGTGTCCATGAGTGACACGAACGTTTACAAAGGAAAACGTTTTGGGATATTTCAAAATGGACGAGACGTATATCTGAGTAAAACATATACGAAACTATGTTTATTATTTTACAAATGAGCATCCGTCACCTGTGCCGTGAGCTACGCATCACACGGCGATTCTGAAAATATTTTTCATGTGTTTTATTCAGTTTTTGGAGATTTTTCTAAGGATGCGTACTATATACATATTATAGTATTTGACTAGTGTATATTGGATTTCAGTAGTGGATTTTGAGATCTGTATCTCAATTGTAACTCCGATGATATGCATGCAAATCCGATGATTTGCGTGTTTCTTGACAGAGTTCGATTTTGAGTTTCACACTCGTTTTTCAGTCGCACAGGATGCGCTGTAATATTTCTGTATCTTCCGTGATTTCGGAGCCCCGTTGATTTGAGCTGATTATTGAAATGTTTTAGCATTTGGGGGTTTAAATTTAAATTCGGGGACCGAATTTATTTAAGGGGGGAAGATTGTAACATTTCAGAACATATAAAATATTATTTTAGGAATTTAATATTAAAATAATATATTTCCCGAAAACTGCCCGATTTGCGAAATTGGGGTTTTCGAAAAAAGGGTATAAATATATACCAATATTTGTGAAATAAATGGAGATTAAAATGATTTATTCATTTAAAATTATATTTATTGGATTTGGCATTTTTATAATTTATTATATGCAGTTTGGATAAAAACTCGATTAGTGCACTGCTAATCGCGATTAGGCCAAATCCGTGTTTCTACAGTTTTCCATGATTAATGCACCATGTCATGTTGCATTTTGGTTACATGTTTTGTTCTGGTGGCTTTTGGAGTATTATGTGGTTTCGGATTTAAAAAGAAAAGAGAAAAGAGAAAAGGGTATTTTTGAGAGGGTGAGAATAAGGAGAGTGAGGGTAAGGATAAGAGTTAGAATAAGAGAAGAGAAAGAGAAGGCAGCTACCCATTCCCCTCCCCATTATTTACTTCATCTTCTTCCTCAACTCATTTCCCTCCACCTTCAACCCCAAAATCCATCTTAAAAACCTTGTCAAAACCCTATACCCCATTCACAAAAGTTGATCCCCTCCTCATCCTCTACACTTTGGACCAAGCAAAGTAGGATTTTGATGACTTTGGAGAGCTAGGGTGAAAGGGATTCCTTAGTACCACTACTAGGGTTTGGTAGCATCACACATGCCATATTCAAAAAATTAGAGGGTGCTAAAGAATAAAGCCCAGGAATCGAACTAGAAAAGCTAGGGTAACAAACATTTAACCACTAAGTGAAATAGAAATACAACCTTTGTAGATCGGTCCTTCACTTCAATAGCTCCTTGTTGTAGTCCCTTCGCTGCGATCGTGGTTCTCCATGACTCTTGCATGGCTTTACGAGGCGAAATGAGCGAACTTGCTTGAAGTCTTCGAGGCCGAAGATGATCTACGTCGATGGAATGCCAACTCAAGATACTACTTCACTAACTTAAGAATTAGTGAAGAAAACGCCCTATACTAAAGTGCTAATCTAGTAGAGGATGGAGAAATAGGAAGTGGTCTCACTTTAGAATTTCTTTTCTCACTTTACTTTCTCACTTTATCAAAACCTAGCAAGCTTTTGAGCTTGAGGAAGAAGATAAACAAATGAAAATGTGAAAATAATGATCAAGTGAGAGAGTGAACCATGGTGAGTGAGTATCATATACTAACTCATGTAGAGACATAACCATGGCTAATCCAAAATGGTTACGTTAATAAAAATCTAAAGTAAAAACAAAGTGAGTGGACTTTATCAAAGCAAACCACAAGCTTTTACAAGCTTCATGCTTGTGACAAAAGCTCCACTAATTTGTAATTACCTTAAATAATTATAACCCACCATTTAAAATAGAATGGTGTATGTCTTACACACCCATGTATGATGTATCAACAACCATGATACAAAAAGCAAAACACAAATTAATATATATCACATATATATTAAGTTATGCATAAGTGAGAAAAACAAATGCTTAAGTGAACCAATGTTAGTTAATGTAAATTAGTATATCACATATACAATTATACGCTAAATTATTAAATCAACACTTGACTTAATAATCCGGTTATATCTCATATAACCGACTAACATCCAATGTATTGACTTATCGAATAAACACTTGATTCGACAACCCGGCTATATCGCATATAACCAATCGATACAACAGACGTGAGAATAGAATACGGTATCATATACACGCATTATTCTCGGTCCCGCACATATCACATATGTGCACCTATTTCGTTTTGCCTGAGCCAGTAAAACCTCTATGTAGGACTCTAAAGACTCGTTAATACGCCGGCAGTAGGTGATGATCACATCAAGCACGCACAAGCCGTCAGCGGTACTAGCTGGACGTAACGGCTACCCGGGTATTGAGCGGTCAGAAGATCAGCAAGTAAGCCCGCTCCAACTCCTGCAAAAGCCTGACGGTAACACTCGCCGTACAGTCCGGTCTCCTCGTCTGATATGTCGCATATCAAGTCTAGGGGTAGTAAACGTCAGACCCTAATAACCGATAAGTCATGCCGATATGAGGCTCATAACGGGTCGAGAAACTACTGGTAACACTTACCAGTAAATCTCTAAATCATCCCTGGCCAGGGACTTCCCTGTTACGGCCAATCGAGCACAGCGCAACATCAACTCCCAATACCGAGAGAGGCGAAACCCCTCCTATCGCTCATTGCCTCCATGTGACTCGGGACTGCACCCAAAAAACACCGTTTTGCTTGCCCTCTTGGACGTGGTAAGGTGGAAATAAAAGCACAGTGGGAATCACACAAGACTCTATGACGATCTCGGGTCTACAGACTAACCTGTACAAGTGTCACCAGAGAACTGCCATCTGACGTGAGGTATAATACCATCTGGGAGTTCTCGACGAGTCCGTCCAGTGTACCCAGTCTCCACGGAGCACCCGTATACCATCTCTGATGTCAAACACTAATGGATATAAGATCATCCATCGCCCATGGGTCGATAAGCGTATACGCAAGTCTACTCTAGTATATCGATGCCATGTCTCGATACACCCATGACTAGGAACATTAAAGGATGAACTTATGGACTACCATGGCCCCACTAGTATGATTTGCATCATAGTCGTGGTAGTCAAGTACACATCCTAAGGGCTTTACCAACATGTAACCATAAGACAGTATCAAGAGACAAGTATACATGTTAAGATAAAGAGCAACCAGATAGCATACTATCATATCGAGCAAGAAAGTCCTCTCTATATATGTCCAAGCATCCAATATAATATACATCATATGTACAATACTGGCCACTACGGCATACATACAACTAACAATCTCCCACTTGCACTAGGGCCAGCTGTTGTAGTATCGCATACCAAGCATCCCGAAGAGTCTCTCAAACTTTATCTGGGGAATGGCCTTCGTAAGTGGATCCGCTGTGTTGTTCTTCGTGTCAACTCTCCCGACCTCGATCTCCCGGCGATCAACTATCTCCTGGATCAGGTGATACCGCCTCAGAATATGCATGGATCGCTGATGGGACCTGGGTTCCTTGGCCAAAGCCACTGCTCCATTATTATCACAATACAAAAGTATTGGATCCTTAATGGATGGAACCACTCCAAGTTCAGTTATGAACTTCTTGATCCAGACAACCTCTTTGGCAGAGATGTATTCAGCCTCCATCGTTGAGTCTGCAACGGTTTCCTGCTTGGAACTCTTCCAGCAAACCGCCCCTCCATAGAGGATAAAGACAAATCCCGAGTGCGACTTAGAGTCTTCCTTATCACTCTGGAAGCTCGAATCGGTAAAGGACTCCACTTGGAGTTCTCCGTTACCATACACCAAGAGCATCTCTTTAGTCCTTCGTAAGTACTTGAGATTGCTGTTCACAGCTGTCCAGTAACTCTCTCCTGGATCTGCTTGATACCTACTCACTACACTTAGTGAGTGTGCTACATCGGGTCTGGTACATAGCATCGCGTACATGATAGAGCCTACTGCCGAAGCATAGGGTATCCCTTGCATGCGAGCTCTCTCCAAATCAGTCTTGGGAGACATCTCTTTGGAGAGAGTGAGCTCAGAGATCGTGGGTAAAAACCCACGCTTGGATTCTTCCATACTAAACCGCTTTAGTATGGTGTCAATGTACATAAATTGGGACAATCCCAGTATCCGTTTAGATCTATCTCTCTAGATCTTAATCCCCAAGATGTAGGAGGCATCCCTTAGATCTTTCATTGAGAATCTTTGTGATAAAAAGAGCTTGACCGATTGCAGCATAGGAATGTCATTTCCTATCAAGACTATGTCGTCCACGTACAATACGAGGAAGACAACCTTACTCTTTGCCACCTTCTTATATATACAAGGTTCATCTACGTTTTTAATGAAATCAAATTCTTTGGTAATGATGTCAAAGCAGATGTTCCAACTCCGCGATGCTTGCTTTAATCCATAAATGGATTTAAGCAGCTTGCACACCATCCCGCTGCTCCTACTAGCTACGAAGCCCTCTGGCTGAGTCATGTACACGCTATCTTCTAAATCACCATTTAGAAAGGCAGTCTTAACATCCATTTGCCAGATTTCTTAGTCATGATATGCAGCGATGGCAAGCATGATCCGGATGGATTTAAGCATAGCCACTGGAGAAAAGGTTTCGTCATAATCGACACCTGGTCGTTGACGAAAACCCTTTGCAACAAGTCTAGCTTTGAAAGTCCCTACTTTCCCATCTACACCAAGTTTCTTCTTGAAGATCCACTTGCTCCCAATGGGTTTTACCCCTTCAGGAGCATCTTCCAAAGTCCATACTTTGTTGGTGTACATGGATTCCATCTCGGACCGCATTGCATCCAGCCATTTCACCGAGTCACCACTCATGATGGCCTGCTCGAAGCTAGTTGGGTCATCATCCTCCATGATGCAATCCTCACTCCCACCATCCATAAGAAAACCATAGTATCTCTCAGGTGGGTGAGGAACCCTACTAGATCCGCGTCGAGGCTGAGGTTCGTTGGGTACCATCAAATCCTCGGGTTCCACTAAATCTTCAGTCTGAGTTTGTGTAGCCGGAATTTCTTCCAGTTTTACCTCGTTGCCACTAATTTCTTTTGCAATAAATTCCTTTTCTAAAAAGGTGGCATGTCGAGAAACAAACATCTTTTGTTCCTCGCCATGGTAGAAAAGATATCCATGTGAATGTTTGGGATATCCCACAAACTTGCATAGAACTGACCGTGCCTCGAGTTTGTCCGGATTTTGTCTTTTGACATAGGCCGGACAACACCATATCTTAACTCGTTTAAGACATGGTCTCTTCCCACTCCATATCTCATATGGTGTGGTAGGTACAGATTTAGATGGAACTTGATTCAATGGGTATGCTGCTGTCTCCAGCGCATACCCCCAGAAGGAAATAGGTAACTCAGCTATGCTCATCATAGAGCGCACCATATTTAATAGGGTGCGGTTCCTCCATTCCGATACACCGTTGTGCTGTGGTGTAAATGGAGGAGTTAGCTGAGAGAGAATCCCATTCTCTTTTAGGAAGTCCAGGAATTCATTGCTCAAGTATTCACCTCCTAGATCAGATCGAAGGATTTTAATACTTTTCCCGGTTTGGTTCTCGACTTCTTGTTTATATTCTCTAAATTTCTCAAAAGCTTCTGATGTGTGTTTCATCAGGAACACATATCCGAATCTATAGAGATCGTCAGTGAATGTAATGAAGTACGCAGAACCATTCCTGGCATGTGTATACATGGGACCGCATACATCACTATGTACCAGTCCCAAGAGTTCCGTAACTCTTTCTCCGTGTCCCGTAAACGGAGTTTTGGTCATCTTGCCTTTGAGACACGACTGGCAAGTGTCATAAGATGAAAATTCGAAAGGATTCAAATATCCATCCTTATGCAATTTAGCTAGCCGTGTCGCATTGATATGACCAAGTCTACAATACCACAAGAAGGATTCGTTCATTTCTGAACTCTTCCTCTTGTGTGTGTTTGTTATGCTCAGAACTGTTGATTGATTTAGAACATAAATGCCATTGCACAACGTGCCTGATCCAACCAACTTTTGGTTCAGGAAAATGTTCATAACATTATCCTGTAACACAAAATTATATCCCCCTTTACTTAATAAAGAAACCGATATAATGTTGCATATCCGATCCGACATGTAATAGCATTCGTTCAGAATCAATGTATTACCAGTTGGTAATACAACATGATATTCCTCGACGGATTTAGCTTCAACAATTGCACCATTACCAACCCTTATGTCTTTATCACCTTATCCAAGTTCTCTACCTTTTCTAAGCCTATGTAACAGATTACATATATGGGATCCTGACCCAGCATCTAATACCCAGGACGTAGAGCAAATGGAGAAACAGTTTTCTGTAACGAACACACCCGAATAAAATGCATCAACATGTACTTTCTTCATTCGGGTGGCATGGGAATCCTGGTATTCACCTATATCCTGTTCAGTCTTATAACTTTTATATGAAAGAACGGAACCAACGTTCCCCAGCACAGTATAACATGCGGTTCGGTCAATACATCCATATTATTATCTTGATTAAGGCATGATATGGTCGCTACCTGGAGAGAGAGAAAGAAGAAAACACTTTAGCGTAAGCTCTTACAAGATCAGATTGGTTATTATTTTATCTAATCAGGATGGCTCCCACTGTTTTTATCAAATCTTCCTTCAAACCCTAAAAGGAAAGACTAGCTGGGATTAATTACACCCTACAATTTCGCCAATCTTTCAGCCAGGCCAGTGTCGGTACTTTGAGGGAGGTTCCCCGTGCTTTCGCACGGACCTAATTAAAATAAATCTCGTTTCCCAGAGCGTAACCCCGTTGACACCTTTCTAGACACCTACTTGATCGGCTAATTGTCCTGTGTAAAACTCTTCCGGGAGTAACAATTACTCGCAGTGGGTATCGGGATCCAACTAACTTATAGAAGGTATGCAATCTCATTGCAAATTTCAACTCTTGAAATTCCCGATAATATTTTGCCCCTAACCCCTATGACCTTGACAAAGGCCAACAAATCATAGGATGCTTGTCAAGTTCAACCAGTTATTTCATGATTGAATCAAACCCACCCGCACAACCCTTGACAAAGGCCAACAAGGTCGTACGACTACCCTAAAACAATCCGCATCATATGCATAAGAAGATAAGCACCATTCAGCTACCGCACACTACGCCTTGACAAAGGCCTACAAACGCAGCACGAATACTAAACAGTTCTTATCTGAAATGACGGAGGGCTACGACAGGTTTTTCTGAAAACCTATTGCGTAATGAACTTGATATCGTTGTAGAAACAAGTGAATTTTGAAAAGGAGTGTTTTTGAGGCTTTCATTAGTTTTGCTAAAGAGGTCATTCCCGGTGAAGGGATCTCGGTTCTTTCCCAATCGAATAAGGTGCGGGATATATCATATATATCTCTATGCAAAGCAAAACTCCAAAAGCAATCAAAAGAAAAATCGAGTGTTGCAGCATATGCCAGTTTTGCTAAATAGGTCACTCCCGATGAAGGGATCTCGGCTCTTTCCTCATCAAATAAGGTGCGGGATTTATCATATATATCACAATGCAAAGCAAATCTGTAGCTACCCTTTTTGAAAAATTTGATTCTACAACATCTTTTAGGTTTCTTTTCTTTCATTAATCACATTAATGAAGTCCCATCATTTAAATCTCCTAAACATCACAGATAAATACGACGTACGCTTATGCCATCCCATTCGCCTCGATGTCCCGTCAAGCACCATTAGGTTAGGTAACTAATGGCAGAGCGGTGCAGGGCTAGCGCGGGTGTAAAACATAAGTAACGCTTATATAATATATCATATATACTATATACTGTATTCATCTCAACATATCAAATGATCACATCACAGATATTGCAGCAGAAGAAACATATGAAATAATGGATATACTAGGAGGTCCGTGTTTTATTTTGAGCCTCTGTAAAATACGGATTCCACGGTCGCGATGAATAGCCAAACCCACACAACTAGACCCCTACGAGAGCGGCAAGCAACCCTACCAATTTTAGAGTTAGGAGACCCGGACTCGACTCCTCGAGTTGGTCTCCCACTGGACTCTAGAACCCGGTTACTTGTGCTCTCCTTCTTGGGTTTATCCTAATACGGAAAAGTAAATAATATACATCAATGGTGACATCAACCTCACCCCGGATGTGCCCCAAAATAAAAGAATATTACATTAAAAATGAAATTTACATGAATGAAAAGTAAAACTCTCATCTCACATAAAACCCCCGCCCATTCAAAACGCGATGATCCAATATAACATATCCAGCAGCACAGAACATTACATGTCATCAATGTAAGCAAGTATGTGCACCCCAATTGTCGTTGACATATAGCAACGAAACCGGAGATACACATACTACGCTTATGGTCACAGAAACAAGTATCACATACTAGTAGGCGATGTTAAACCCTTCGATCGAATTAACGAGCACCCATATTCCCCAGCAAGCTCAACACTTGAGCATCGTTAAACAATACCCAAAGTCCATGCCACAGTATTTAATGGACCAGCCGTAGAAGGGCAAACCCAAGCCTCATTTGTGGCGCCACTAACTACGGTAAACCCTAAGTTTTAGTCGCAGTTCGATGGTCACATCTCGAGTTAGGGTTTCTTTCTTCTAGAGGGTCCATAAGAATACCTGCATTATTTATTGAGTACGTTCAACCTGGAAAATACCAGCGTTTGATAATTCGTTCGACCTGTTTAACGTCGTCAAAGTTACCAATACAATGCTAAAATATACGAATACGAAATACTCCGCAAAGAGTCCAATACCAAATTAACATCCCATGCAATTATGGACTACCCAAACAATACCAGAAACCCCAGATCAAGAGTGAAAGAGCACTGGTGCAATACGAGCAGGGGAGGAGCCTTATAGGCCGGCGTCGCCGGAAAAACGCCTACGGTCGCTGGTTTTTCTCCGAGCCCCCCACTCGTATTTCACCTGTATTCTTAGAACTACTTAACTAGCACTCTGCAGTTGCTGAAATAATTTTTAGACCACTTTTTAAAAAATTTCCAGAGAGCAAATCCTAGGGTTTTTGAAATCGTATTTTGCGGAGTTTTTCGGTTTCGGATTTTCATAACATCGTTAAGCTTTCTAGTTAGGCTCTGATACCATGAAGGGGATTCCTTAGCACCACTGCTATGGTTTGGTAGCATCACACATGCCATATTCAAAATATTAGAGGGTGCTAAAGAATAAAGCCTAGGAATCGAACTAGAAAAGCTAGGGTAACAAACATTTAACCACTAAGTGAAATAGAAATACAACCTTTGTAGATCGGTCCTTCACTTCAAAAGCTCCTTGTTGTAGTCCCTTCGCTGCGATCGTGGTTCTCCCGGACTCTTGCATGGCTTCATGAGGCGAAAGGAGCGACCTTGCTTGAAGTCTTCGAGGCCGAAGATGATCTACGTCGAGGGAATGCCAACTCAAGCTACTACTTCACTAACTTGAGAATTAGTGAAGCAAACGCCCTATACTAAAGTGCTAATCTAGTAGAGGATGGAGAAATAGGAAGTGGGCTCACTTTAGAATTTCTTTTCTCACTTTACTTTCTCACTTTATCAAAACCTAGCAAGGCTTTGAGCTTGAGGAAGAAGATGAACAATGAAAATGAGAAAATAATGATCAAGTGAGAGAGTGAACCATGGTGAGTGAGTGTCATATACTAACTCATGTAGAGACATAACCATGGCTTGTTGGAGATAGTGCCCTCAGAGTCAATTATTGGATCACAGGCACGTGATTGCCATGATTGAGGGAGGACCTATACCGGTAGGACAGTCTTACTCAAGATGACAGTATGCTATCTGGTTTTATCTTTATTATCGTGTACTGCTTTAGGTGACCTTACAGGTCACTATTGCGCATTGATAGAGCCCTTAGGATTCTTTCTTGACGGCCAGCAGTATGATGGCGATCATATACGTGGGAGCTGGGGTCTATAAGCACATCCTTAAAAGGTCCCTGATCATGGGAGTTTCGAGACAGGGCATCGATACTCCAGAGTAGACTAGTGTATACAGTCGAGACCCCGTCGAGGGGCGGTGGCCGGTCTCACAAGCCACTGGTGTCAGTTGGTTCACCTAAGATGTATACAGGTGCTCATTGGGTTATGAGTACACCGGACAGGACTCGCCGGGAACATGCTACTTGGTCTTATACCTGACGTCAGATAGCAGTTCCCTGGTGACATGTGTACAGGTTAGTTCATCGACCTGGGATCGTCATTTGTCTCGTGTGTGTTCCCACAGTACTTTGATTACTACCCTACCACGGCTCAAAGGAGTCGTGCAAACAAGTTTTAGTTGGGTACAGTCCCGAGCCACATAGAGGCAGTGAGCGGATCTGCAGGGGTCGTCTCTCCCGGTATTGGGGGTGAGGGCGCGCTGTGTCTAGGAAAGCCATTACACAAAGCCTTCGGCCGAGGCAGGAGATTTACTGGTAGGTATTCCAGTAGTATCTCAGGGTGTTCTGGGCTACACTCCGACATGACTTGTACCGCTTTTGGGGGTCTGACTTTTACCAACCCCCTAGGCCCGCCATGCGATACTCATAGACGAACGGACCAGACTGTATGGATATTATCACTGACAGGCTCAGTAGGGTGTCAGGATGAGTTCGCTCATCGACGTCCCTTTTGGTCAACATCTGGTAGCCCGTTACGTATGGCTAATACCTCTGACGTGCTAGTGGTTAAATCCACAGCCAAAGAGTTGACGAGTCTTTAGAGTCCCCCACAGACCGTTTTCTCAAGTTTCGGGCGAAACGCTGTAGAGGCCGTATGGAGATATGGCAGGGTTCGATCTGATAAGTGCGGTATTGCACGGGTCATGATCGGACGGATAATACTAGCGGGCGTTGGTTTAAGCCGGATCCTAGTGTAGTACAGTGTAGATTTTGTCTCATTGCATTTGTATTCGGTCGGAATACAAATGCTGGTATGTATATACAGTAACGGGGTTTTCCTGTAACTTATTACGGGATCAGTTTTTTGAAATTGCCAGTTTGCTTTCCGTTTCGGCCATTTTCTTTTGTTCCTTTCTTTGGCTGAAATTTGGTGGAGGGGGTTATTTGCAATTGTGCAATTAACAATTGAGAAGACTTTTGCATCATGATGGTTTCATGATGGTGCACCATCCATTGACTTCATTTGACTTCCTTGGATAATCATTGCTTGACTTTTGTGTGATGAGATGAGTGATGGGTTTTGGAGTGAGGTTTTTTGTTGTAATGATTCTTGATCATCATCACGCTTTCTCTCTCTCTTGGATGATTGATTAACCCTATTCATTTTTTCCCTTGGATATTGTGATGGCCGGCCACTGTTGGGTGAGGAGGGGATTTTTCATTCACTTCATTTTTGATGTGGGGAAAAAATATGGTTCTCATTCTTGGCTTGCAACATTTTTCTCACCCTCTTCAAAAAGTTCATACCTCCACCAAATGGCGACTTCACAACCCCATGAGACATAGAGTTCCACACTATTCTACAGCAAATCTTAGACACGTCGACTCGCCAACTTCGTGCCCGAGTTGCCTCGGTCCAAAGGTGGGAGCCCGTAAAAGAACCCGGCGATGTGGTGCCCTTCCGACGAGGAGATGAAGACCAGAGATTCCGCGGGAAGATCGGGACGACGACGAGAAGACCGAAGGACACGGATCGCTCGGTATATCTCTCTACCCATTTCTTCATTTAGCTAGTAGTAGGTTAATGGCCCGATCCGGGTTTATGGTCCGCGGTGGCGCCATTCAATAGTTAAAGTAAAGTATCGTTTCCGCATTTTAGGCCTCGGATTGACAGCCGAGGTGCCGCCGTGCACCAACATGGTATCAGAGCCACGCCATTAACCTAGTCTAGCTTGCTCTAACATATTTACAAGTTCGATCGATCGGATTTTCAAAAAACCGCGATTTCAAGTGCATTAGTTTCTGTCGAAATTTTTTTGGCTCGAAATTTTTTCCAGTACATTGCAGAAATTCGTGCAGGCAATTTTAAGCATTCTGTAAAAATTTGATACGTTGTTGCTACAGTATGACCGCGGAACCGCGGCCAAACCCCTGTCATGGCCGCGGTTCCGCGGCAGGAATTGGTCAAATCCGTACGAAATTTTCACAGTAGCTTTATGAATTGATATTGGGGTTTTTGGTATATTATTTTTAGGCCCAGATTTTCTTTGAGTGCTACAGTAGTGCTTAGGGCCCACTTCGGTAAATTTGATCGATCAAAAATTTTAAACATGTTAGTTCACAGTATTTACATTATATCTGCGACCGTGAATGTCACTTGATCGGTAAATCCAGTCAAACTGCTATAGCCCTTTTAGACGGATTTACGAACGTGACATTCACGTTGATGTTCTGTGTTGTGCTGTGATGTTGCGGATTGGTCGTGGGGGATAGCCTGGATGCAATGGTAGTACAGTTTCGTTTTATATGTACATTTGATATTGCGGGGCGAGCGTCCGACATGTGGACTGTCGTCGCTTCCTGTTTGTATATTATTCTTTTGGGGCACGACCGGGCTGAGGTCGATGTACCCGTTGTATGTATATTTTACTTTCTGTACTAGGATTATCCCGCGGAGGGGTGCACGGGTAGCCGGGTTCTAGAGGGCAACGGGCCCGCATCTCATGGCGTTGAGACGGAGGGGGCCTCACTCTAAAATTGGCGGGCTATTCGCCGCACTCGTAGGGGGTACAGGTTGACCCAGGAGGGGTGCCCAAGTTACCGGATTCCGTGAAGTGCTGGGTGGTCCATTCACGTTGTTGAAGGGGGCTGCCTCGCTTCAAGTTTTGGCGGGTAACTTGCCGCGCCCGTAGGGGTCTAGGATTTCTTTGCACAGGCTATCCACACGACCAGGGGAACGTCGGGTTTCAGTAACGGCTCTATGAAACCCGGGGATCCCAGATATCTGTATTGTTCTGTGATGCTTATTACATTTCTGTGATGTTGCATTTTATCACGTCTTGAGAGAATATTATATATTGATATATATACTAGTAGATGTTGTATATGTTTTGCATCCGCGCTAGTCCGGTCCTCGCTCTGTCGTTAGTTAAGTAACCTAACGGGTAATGACGGGACCCAGTGGCGAATGCGGATGGCATATACGTACATCATTATTTTCGTTCTTTATTGGTGTGATCAATTGATGGGACTGCATTGATTCGGATCGATGCAAGCTAAACAAACCTATTCTGATGTTGTTGGAACATTTTTCTAAAAGCTGTTATTGCAAGGACGTTCTCTTTTGTTTTGCACAGTGGTATTCGGTTATGAATATCCAGCACCTCAGTCGACGAGGCAAGGGCCGAGATCCTTTCACCGGGAGTGACCCCTTGTATAGAAGTTTGCGTCAGGGCAATAACTTCACTATAGTCGATTGCCTTTTGCTTTGCATCGTGGTATTCAATTGGAATATCCTGCACCTCATTCTACGGGGAAAGTGCCGAGATCCCTTCACCGGGAGTGACCTCTTTAGCAAAGGTTTTCGTCACTATATTTTTATAAAAAGCTATGCAGTTCCTTCAACGATATCAAGTTCATTACGTTAAAGGTTTTTCGCCAAAAAACCAGTCGTAGCCCTCCGTCATTTCTTACGGGTATTATTTAGTATTCGTGCTGCGTTTGTTGACTCCGTCAAGGCGTAGTGTACGGTAGCTAAGTGGTGCTTGTTTGTTGCATAAATGGGATTGGTTAGGACAGTCATGTGGCCTTGTTGACTCCGTCAAGGGCACGTACGGGTGGGTTTAATGCAATCCAGATAATGACGGGTTGAACTTGACTAGGACTCTTTGATTTGTTGACTCCGTCAAGGTCACTTGGGTCCTAGGGGTAAAAACCTACATCGGGAGTTTCTAAAGAAACTGAAACTTGCCGGGTATGCGCATACCTTTTGGAGTGTGATAACATGAGTGGATTCCGTCGCGTTATCATGCGATGATAGTTGGATCCCGATTCCCACTGATGAGTTGGTTTACTCCTCGGGTGATCCCGACTAATTCTTCTTTCAGGTTTGGAGGAGAATTTGACGGTACAGTGGGAGGTTTCGTGATTAGATAAATTGGTAACCATTCTGATCTAGGTTAGAGTGCACGCTGAGTGTTTCTTTTCTCTCTCTCTTTGGCAGCGACCATGACCCGACCCTTGACTATGACTCAGTGACCAAGTTGATCGAACCTTCTTAAAACACTGACTTTTGGATTGTCAGAGTTGCATACCTCATTGCCACTCCTACTTTTACCCTTTTCTCCAGGACACCCCGTATTACTACGAACGTCCACTTCCATTAGATAAAACCATCGTATGGTTATATACGAACTCGAAGGAATTTATTCGAGGATGGTTTCTATTTCTGGAGAAAACGAATAGGACTATTCAGTTGTCTTTTCCTTTTACCTTCTCTCAGGTTGCGAGTGCTCCTTGGATTAGGACAGTACACCTATTACGAAAATTGGATAGTCTTCTTCCAAACCATAGGCAGGTGCCGACCGGTAGGGAATGAAGAAAACCAATTAGCCTAACGATGGTGTGTAGAAGGTATTATGTAAAGACAAATAAAGGGATTAGTAAGAGGGCAAAGTAAATTGCGACTGCTATTCACGACCAAACCAAGTATTTCATTCCCACTCCCACTTCATCTTTATATTTCTCCACGACACTCCGTATCACTACGAAGATCTACAGTTATTTGGATACTCCATCGTATGGTTATATACGAACTCGAAAGGAACTTGTTCCAGTTCGGGGATGGATTCTGGTTCAGGAGAAATAGGAATAAGGTTTATTCGGTTGTATTTTATCTTCACCTTCTCTCGTATTGCGAGTGCTCCTAGGATTAGGACAGTACACCAATAATGCTTATTGGATAGTCTTCTTCCAAACCATAGGCTGGTGCTGAACGGTAGGGAAGGAAGAAAACCATTTGGCCTAAAGGGGTGTGCAGAAGGTAATGATTAAAGACATATGAAGGGATATGGAGAGATGGCATAGAAGTATACGGTTGCAGTTGTGAATCTGATAATGGAAGAGGCATTACTAGGAATACCAGGATACCCCTACGAAACATTTCAATATTTCAATTTCACTGTGTACTGTTAATAGAAAACTGATTTCCCAATTAAACACCTGCTCCAGGGTATGTATTTACCAGGCTTGATTCTCACATCTGTATGGTTTTACAGATGATGAGTGGGAGTAAGTTATTGGGAATTAGGCGATCATCCTCATTATATCGGAATTCGTTGTAATTGGTGATATTTGAGGAAATCGCCTGGGCTGTTTGCCGGACGACAAATATTTGGTTTTGAATATCCGTTGTAATGCACCAATTTCAAATTGGTATATCTGTACGTCTATTTTTATAGAGTGAGATATAACTTTTTGAAATTATGTCTGTGACGTTTACCTATATCAGTGGATGGTTAGATAAGGAGTATTAAACGGCGGTGTAATTCTTCTTGACCATAAGTACAGTTTTCAACCTATGACACACAAGGATTGAGTTATTGGACTCAAGGGACTTATACAGAGTATTGTATGTTGTCCAGTGTCCATCAGGACAGAGGGGTTGGTACTCGTACTAGATTCTGTTTACTTGTGACTTCTCTGGGTCTTAGACATGTGTTTCGTAGAAACACAAGGTCCAAGTTTTGAGAAGTTATAGGTTTAAGAATAGAGTAGAGAACCAGGTGTTGCAAGTATCGGGATTCTTCAAGGTGATCGAAGATGTAGATACTTGTGTATGGTATTCAGTTGATAGTAATGATTTAGAGAGCTTGGTTCTCTTTCAGGTTACTCATAATTGGAAGCACTCCTAAGTTGAGTAACGCTGATCGGCCTCTTTCCATTTAGTTGACATGCACTGGAGACAGCTGCATGATTTGAATCTGGTTCAATTAAATCAGTGCCTCTGGTTCTATATTGGATATAGAACAGTTCATATCTTGACATTGTTAAGGTACGGGGAGTTGTCCAGCTTATGCTTAAAACCAGACTCTGGACAACTCAAGGCACGTTTCTGTAATACCTGTTTGTGGGTTAACCCGGGCTATGACGAGGGTTGACTTTCTACCATCTGGAAGATCAATAGTGATATTGTTCTTGACTCGCCACAGTTTTAATAAAAATGGATTTTTTTCAGAAAACAGTAGTCGGAGTATGGTAGAACTGGAAGTGATTCCAGAACCGCAAACGATTACTGAAAATTTGATAAGAACCTAAAGATTCGATCTGATTGACATTCCATTGGCCACTCCGCAGATTTGGTGGGCAACCTCAGGCACCCGAGAGGTACTCCGGTAGCCTCAAGGACGGTGGCAGAGAGGTTCTTGTTTACCCAGACTTTCCATTGCTATTGTTCCAGACTGTGAGACCCAGCAGGAGGATGAGTATAGCGTCGTTCTAAACTAGCTTTGGAAGTGTACGTTTATATGACTCTGCCAGAGGGTTGTCGTAGTCAGTGGGAGCAGCGGTAGCATAGTGGACAAGTGGCTTATGTCAATTTATAGACTAAAGCAGAAATAGCGGAGATAGATCATCTATCTCTGATGTGACAGTCATAGGTTTGACTTCATCAGAATAGGGGATGGATCTGTTAAGAAGGTAGTAGGGTGTGAAGTCCTGGTATTTGGATGACACACACAGAGTAGGAAGTGAAATTCCTATACTACGATCGGTTATACTTTGGTTGTCACACAGTTGTTTCTCCACATAGGACTTGGATGTAATATCAAGACATTCTGGTTACTGGATCTATGGTTTTAGATCTAGATTTGGGTAGTTTCCCAATCTGGGTATTTAGACAGCATTCTAAAGGTGTTTTAGAATGGACGACTCCTGGCACGGTAGTATACCTGCAGGTGATGGAGTCACCCTCTCTAAAGGTGTCTTACAGACTAAAGGGGAGAGGGATGTGCATGATTGGCAGATCACTTGCTTAGGCAATTTAGTCAATCATGAGATATCAAGTACCACACCAGATGTTGTTTTTTTGCTCGAGATGCAATAAGTTGATATTAATCCAATCCTGGAGAAACAATCGGAAGCAGTTTTAGAACATAAGTGGATGTTCTAGGGATATGATAACAACAGCCTCATTCTGGAGACAATTATCATTCCAGGCTTCCAAGGTGACTTGGATGACAGAGTGACTGTCAGAGTTATAGTTTTCCTTCTGACGAGGGGCAGTATTTTGGACAGGTGGTCCAAGATGGATACTGAGGGAAGGATGGCGCAGGATACTGATTAAGTTCAGTTAATGATGCAGTCTAAGAAGTTTGGATTTGGAGTTCATTTATGAGCTAGGTCCCATCAGACATCCAGACATATTCTAAGACAGGTATTGCTCATTTCGGGAGATGGCTTTCTCCGCGAACTTGAGATATAGAGAGACATAGAAAGAAACAACACAGCGGATCCACTCACTGAGGCTATTCCTCGAACGCAATAGTTTCGCAAACGGGTTTTGTGAGACTGATTAGTAGAGGAGTTGGGTGTTCGGTATCACACGAGCTGTGAGTATGCGACATCGCAGTAATTAGCCTTGAGTGCAAGTGAGAGATTGTTGGTGATAGTGCCCTCAGAGTCAATTATTGGATCACAGGCACGTGATTGCAATGATTGAGGGAGGACCTATACCGGTAGGACAGTCTTACTCAAGATGATAGTATGCTATCTGGTTTATCTTTATCATCGTGTACTGCTTTAGGTGACCTTACATGTCACTATTGCACGTTGATAGAGCCCTTAGGATTCTTGCTTGACGGCCAGCAGTATGATGGCGATCATATACGTAGGAGCTGGGGTCTATAAGCACATCCTTAAAAGGTCCCTAGTCGTGGGAGTTTCGAGACAGGGCATGGATACTCCAGAGTAGACTAGTGTACACAGTCGAGACCCCGTCGAGGGGCGGTGGCCGGTCTCATAAGCCACTGGTGTCAGTTGGTTCACCTAAGATATATACAGGTGCTCATTGGGTATGAGTACACCGGACAGGACTCACCGGGAACATGCTAGTTGGTCTTATACCTGGCATCGGATAGCAGTTCCCTGGTGACATGTGTACAGGTTAGTTCATCGACCTGGGATCGTGATTTGTCTCATGTGAGTTCCTAATGTACTTTGATTACTACCCTACCATGGCTCAAAGGAGTCGTGCAAACAGGTTTTAGTTGGGTACAGTCCCGAGCCACATGGAGGCAGTGAGCGGATCTTCAGGGGTTCGTCTCTTCCGGTATTGGAGGTGAGGTCGCGCTGTGTCTAGGAGAGCCATTACACAAAGCCCTCGGCCGAGGCAGGATATTTACTGGTAGGTATTCCAGTAGTATCTCGGGGTGTTCTGGGCTACACTCCGACACGACTTGTACCGCTTTTGGGGGTCTGACTTTTATTAACCCCCTAGGCTCGCCATGCAATACTCATAGACGAACGGACCGGACTGTACGGATATTGTCACTGACAGGCTCAGTAGGGTGTCAGGATGAGTTCGCTCATCGACGTCCCTTTGTCAACACCTGGTAGCCCGTTACGTATGGCTAATACCTCTGACGTGCTAGTGGTTAAATCCACAGCCAAAGAGTTGACGAGTCTTTAGAGTCCCCACAGACCGTTTTCTCAAGTTTCAGGCGAAACGCTGTAGAGGCCGTATGGAGATAAGGCAGGGTTCGATCTGATAGGTGCGGTATTGCAGGGGTCATGATCGGACGGATAATACTAGCGGGCTTTGGTTTAAGCCGGATCCTAGTATAGTACAGTGTAGATTTTGTCTCATTGCATTTGTATTCGGTCGGAATACAAATGCGGGTATGTATATACAGTAGTGGGGTTTTCCTTTAATTTATTACGGGATCAGTTTTTTGAAGTTGCCAGTTTGCTTTCCGTTTCGGCCATTTTCCTTTGTTCCTTTCTTTGGCTGAAATTTGGTGGAGGGGGTTATTTGCAATTGTGCAATTCACAATTGAGAAGACTTTTGCATCATGATGGTTTCATGATGGTGCACCATCCATTGACTTCATTTGACTTCCTTGGATAATCATTGCTTGACTTTTGTGTGATGAGATGAGTGATGGGTTTTGGAGTGAGGTTTTTTGTTGTAATGATTCTTGATCATCATCACTCTTTCTCTCTCTCTTGGATGATTGATTAACCCCATTCATTTTTCCCTTGGATATTGTGATGGCCGGCCACTGTTGGGTGAGGAGGGGGTTTTTCATTCACTTCATTTTTGATGTGGGGAAAAAATATGGTTCTCATTCGTGGCTTGCAACATTTTTCTCACCCTCTCCAAAAAGTTCATACCTCCACCAAATGGAAACTTCACAACCCCATGAGACATAGAGTTCCACACTATTCTACAGCAAATCTTGGACACGTCGACTCGCCAACTTCGTGCCCGAGTTGCCTCGGTCCAGAGGTGGGAGCCTGTAAAAGAACCCGGCGATGTGGTGCCCTTCCGACGAGGAGATGAAGACCGGAGATTCCGCGGGGAGATCGGGACGACGACGAGAAGACCGAAGGACACGGATCGCTCGGTATATCTCTCTACCCCTTTCTTCATTTAGCTAGTTGTAGGTTAATGGCCTGATCCGGGTTTATGGTCCGCGGTGGCGCCGTTCAAAAGTTAAAGTAAAGTATCGTTTCCGCATTTTAGGCCTCGGATTAATGGCCGGGGCGCCGCCGTGCACCAACATGGCTAATCCAAAATGGTTAGGTTAATAAAAATCTAAAGTAAAAACAAAGTGAGTGGACTTTGTCAAAGCAAACCACAAGCTTCTACAAGCTTCATGCTTGTGACAAAAACTCCACTAATTTGTAATTACCTTAAATAATTATAACCCACCATTTAAAATAGAATGGTGTATGTATTACACACCCATGTATGATGTATCAACAACCATGACACAAAAAGCAAAACACAAATTAATATATATCAAATATATATTAAGTTGTGCACAAGTGAGAAAAACAAATGCTTAAGTGAACCAATGTTAGTTAATGTAAATTAGTATATCACATATACAATTATACACTAAATTATTAAATCAACACTTGACTTAATAATCCGGTTATATCTCATATAACCGACTAACATCCAATGTATCGACTTATCGAATCAACACTTGATTCGACAACTCGGCTATATCGCATATAACCGATCGATACAAAAGACGCGAGAATAGAATACGGTATCATATACACGCATTATTCTCGGTCCCGCACATATCGCATATGTGCACCTATTTCATTTTGTCTGAGCCAGTAAAACCTCTTTATAGGACTCTAAAGACTCGTCAATACGCCGGCAGTAGGTGATGATCACATCAAGCACCCATAAGCCGTCAACGGTACTAGCTGGACGTAACGGCTACCCGGGTATTGAGCGATCAGAAGATCAGCAAGCAAGCCCGCTCCAACTCTTGCAAAAGCCTGACGGTAACACCCGCCATACAGTCCGGTCTCCTCGTCTGATATGTCGCATATCAAGTCTAGGGGTGGTAAACGTCAGACCCCAATAACCGATAAGTCATGCCAATATTAGGCTCATAACGAGTCAAGAAACTACTGGTAACACTTACCAGTAAATCTCTAAATCAGCCCTGGCCAGGGACTTCCCTGTTACGGCCAATCAAGCACAGCGCAACATCAACTCCCAATACCGGGAGAGACGAAATCCCTCCTATCGCTCATTGCCTCCATGTGAATCGGGACTGCACCCAAAAACCACGGTTTTGCATGCCCTCTTGGACGTGGTAAGGTGGAAATTAAAGCACAGTGGGAATCACACAAGACTCTATGACGATCTCGGGTCTACAGACTAACCTGTACAAGTGTCACCAGAGAACTGCCATCTGACGTGAGGTATAATACCATCTGGGAGTACTCGGAGAGTCCGTCCAGTATACCCAGTCTCCACTGAGCACCCCTATACCATCTCTGATGTCAAACACCAATAGATGTGGGATCATCCATCGCCCATCTCATGGGTTGAGAAGCATATACGCAAGTCTACTCTGGTATATCGATGCCCTGTCTCGATACACCCATGACTAGGAACATTAAAGGATGAACTTATAGACTACCATGGCCCCACTAGTATGATCTGCATCATAGTCGTGGTAGTCAAGTACACATCCTAAGGGCTTTACCAACATGTAACCATAAGACAGTTTTAAGAGACAAGTATACATGTTAAGATAAAGAGCAACCATATAGCATACTATCATATCGAGCAAGAAAGTCCTCTCTATATATGTCCAAGCATCCAATATAATATATATCATATGTACAATACTGGCCTCTAGGGCATACATACAACTAACATAGGGTTTTTCTTGAGTTGCACCCATGAAGTATATTCCTTTCATTTAGTTTAGTTTGAGTTTTCTTGTATTCTAGTTTAGTTTAAAATGTGAATTGGTTGAGGTTTGTGTTGTATGGAAAGTTCTAGAGAAGGGTTTGGATAGGTGTGGATTTGGTGAACTCTAGTGGCTGTTACAAGACCTGGGATTGAGTATAGAAACTAAAATACGGATTTAGGAATTCATTCGTGTCGGTTTTGTGGCATTTGAGTAGTCTACAGGGAATCTGGTGCGATCCGGAGAGTTTCTGAGAAAAACAAACAACACCATTGACCTAGATCGGACACTAGGAGGCCACCCTACCAATACAAACCAAAACGGAGCACTTAGGGATGAGGAGGCCGGATTTTTGGCCATTGTAGCTGGCCACATTGTGGATTTAGGGGTCCAGGTTGGTTCTGCAGCTCATATACCTTCTATACAACATCCCAGTATTGTTTGTTTAGCTTGATTTCACCTGAACTAAAATCTGGGACCACATTGGTGTGATTTTTGGATATGTTTTCCGTATTTTGAATGCTTGGTTTTAGTGTTTGATATTGTATTGGGTTGTTGGGCGTTTGTACGTCAACAACAAGGGTTGATATGGTTGTTTTGCATGCGTAGGCTATAGGTTCTAACCTATGAGCGCACCGTGTGCCGTATTGGTTTTTCATACTTGATTTTAATGCTATTGCGACCATGTATGTATTGTAGGTACCTTCATGTGGATTTCGATACGACGGAGCATGGAGTCATCGACTTCGGAAAGCAAGGATCAAGGTGAGTAGATCTAAATCTACGGGGGAAGTTGGGTGGATGACGTATAGCACCCCCGCAAGTTTTTGATGGAAACCGATCTATAGGATGCAGTCGTATAAACCTAGATTAGAAAACTAGGAATATGGTTAAAAGAGATAGTTAAAGATGATATGAGTGATCGAATATATGTTGAGATTTGAGATGAAAGCTTAGGGGTATGAAAAGTGAATGTGAATCACGACTTATAGTTATGTAGTTGCATTAGAATAAGTATGAGTTTTAGAGTAGCATGACATGAGATTTATATGATAGGATACATATATGTAATTGACTTGATGTAGATACAAATGTAATGAAAAGAATATACGATGTGATATGATGACTTGATTGTTATGTCGATATACGGATGGGAGCCGATTTAAATGATTGATACTTTTTCCAGTCCCCTGATATGAGATTGTTATGGATGTGACCCGGGGATATAGGTATATAGATTTATATAATGTCGTGAATCTTGATTGAATGCCGTACGGGACGTTAGGTCCGTACCCTATTTGTCATATAGGTTGATAGGATCCCTAATGGTTTAATTCCGTCGTACGATGATTTTCCGTACGGGATGAGTTTGATTGATGATTGATCCATACCCTTGACTAGAGAATGCCGTACGATGGATTTTACCGTACGTGATGTTGTGAGGCTGGATGCCGATTGATAGATTCACCGACTCGGATATATGATAGAGACGTATACCTTTTTGTAGGGTTACTAGGCACTCTCACAAGGGTCTATTAGGCATCAACCATGCTCGATTTAAAATTTAGACGTGCCGAACAACCCTAACCAAGATCTTTAAACTAGAGATTAGGCAAAACAAAGCATGTTAAACACTTTAACATCTAAGAGTTTGGGATTACAACCTTTGTAGTCCGGTCATTCACTTCATAAGCTCCGTGTTGAGGTCCCTTCGCTGCGATCATCATGTACCCGGACTCTAGAGAGGCTCCACCAAGAGAATGATGCAAACTTGCTTCCGATCTTCGATAACTAAAATGATCTACCTTGAAGTTTCTTTAACACAAGCTTTCACCCACAAATGAAGTGAACACCCTAATCTAAATGGCTAGGATAGATTAGGATGATGAAGTAGGATTTTAGCTCTCATTTATTTTCTTTAACTCACTCATTTTCATCACTTCATAAAAAGCTAGAAAGCTTTTCATGAAAGAAGAAGAACCATTCTCTTTGTGATGAATAATGAATTGTGGTGAGGTTAGAAATGCAACCATGGGTTAAGTATGATAACTTGACCCATGTAGAGAATGAACCATGGTCAAGGGTTGAGTTGGGTTAACAAATATCATAACAAATATCATAACTAAATATCTTTACAAAATATCTTTGCAAAAACAAAAAGCAATGCTTCTAGAAGCTTCTAGAAAAGCTTAACCCAAATCAAACCCTAACCATATTTAATCTCCACTAAACATATTGCATTAATAACCCTAACATGTTACAATATTATATATCACATATACAATATTTATTGTAACAAAATAAAATAATACAATTAACATATATCGTATATATATCAATGTATTACCCGAGCGAGAAAAAGAATCTTTTAGTGAGCTTATATTAGTTAATGTAATTTAATATATCAAATATATAATTATACATTAAATTATCGAATCAACTCTTGATCCGATAATCCGGCTATTTCACAAATAACCGACTAATATAATCTATATCAGTTCATCGAATTAACACTTGATCCGATGACCCGGCTATATCACATATACCCGGCTGATATCTCATATCGCGAGAATCTAATACGGTATCACATACACGTTTCGTTCTCGGTCCCGCATATATCATATATGTGCTCCTACTCCGTTTTGCCTGAGTCAAGAAAGCTCTGTGTAGGACTCTAAAGAATCGTCAATACGCTGGCAGTAAGTGATGATCATATCAAACACCCACAAGCTGCAAGCGGTCAGCTAAACGTAACAGCCACCCAGGTATTGAGCGATCAGAAGATCAACAAGCAAGCCTGTACATTCTCCCGCGAATCCAATCAGTAACACTCCCGTACAGTCCGGTCTCTTCATCTGATATGTCGTATATCTCGCCTAGGGGTGGTAAACGTCAGACCCCAGTAACTTGATAAGTCGTGTCGATATGAGATCTATAACAGTTCGAGAAACTACTGATAACACTTATCAGTAAATCTCAGCAACCCTGGCCAGGGATTTCCATTTATAGCCAATCGAACACAGCGCAACATCAACTCCCTATACCGGGAGAGATGAATCCCCTCCTATCGCTCATTGCCTCCATGTGATTCGGGACTGTACCCAAAAGCCACCTTTTTGCACGCCCTCTTGGACATGGTATGATGGAAATCAAAGCACAGTGGGAATCACACAAGACTCTATGACGATCTCGGGTCTACAGACTAACCTGTACCAGTGTCACCAGAGAACTGCCATCTGACGTGAGGTATAATACCATCTGGGAGTTCTCGGCGAGTCATTCCAGTGTACCCAGTCTCCACTGAGCACCCGTACATCATCCTTGATGTCAAACACCAATGGATATGGGATCATCGATCGCCCATCATATGGGTCAAGATGCGTATACGCTAGTCTACTCTGGTGTATCGATACCCTGTCTTGATACACCCTCGACTAGGAACAGTTATAGAATGTACTCGTCGACTACCGTGGCCCCACTAGTATGATCTCATCATAGTCCCAGTAGTCGAGTATATATCCTAAGGGCTTTGTCAACATGTAACATAGAGACAATCAGAGTACATGTTAAGATAAAGTGCAACCAGATAGCATACTATCATGTCGAGCAAGAAAGTCCTCCCTATATATGTCCAAGCATCCACAACAATATACATTGTATGTACAGTAATGGCCTCTAGGGCATACATATAACTAACAATCTCCCACTTGCACTAGGGCCATCTGTTGTGGTATCATATACCCAACAATTAGCTGTGGTTGAAGTATCTCATACTCAACCATCCCATAAAAGTCTCTACTGGGAAAAAGACCTTTGTGAGTGGATCCGCGCTGTTGTCTTCTGTGTCTACTCTCCTAACCTCGATCTCCTTGGAGATCAACCATCTCCATGATCAGGTGCTACTGCCTAAGAATTATATCTGGATTTCTGATGGGACGGGGGTTCCTAGGCCGAAGCCATAACTCCATTGTCATACAATGGAAGGAACGAAGTTCATCTCATAAACTTATATATATCCAGACTGCCTCTTTAGTAGCATCCTTGGTAACGATGTATCTTGCCTTTAATCGTCTAGTATGTCACGGTATGTACCCTGGAACTCTTCCAACATACCGTCCCTCCACTGAGGGTAAAGATAATGCCTGCAACTGACATTCAGTCATCCTTATCACCCTGGAACCTTTCCAGTGATTCTCCCCAGGATCGATTGATACCATCTCACTACAACTAGTGATAATCCTAACATCCAATTAGATCTATCTCATAGATCCAAACCCAGGATTTAGGAGGTATCATATTGATCCTATATGGAGAATCCTTGTGATAAGCGGAGATTGACCGAGCGTAGCATAGGAAAATCCTTCCCTATCAAGAGTATGTCATCCACGTACTCTACGAGGATCACCACCATACTCTCTACTACCTTTTTGTATATACAAGGTTCATCTACCATTTTGATGAAGTCAAACTCTTTGACTACCACATCAAAACAGATGTTCCAACTCCGCGATGCCTGCTTTATCACATAAAACATCTTGCACACGTTTCCGCTGCTCCCACTATCTACGAAGCTCTCTGGCTGTGTACTTATAGACGCTCTCTTCCAAATCATCATTTAGAAAAGCAGTCATGACACCCAACAACCAGATATCGTAGTCATGGTATGTAGCAGTGGCAAGTCGGATCTGGATGGACTTAAGCATAGCTTTGAAAGTCTCAACTTTTCCATGTACACCAAGTAATCTTCTCAAGATATACTTGCTCCTGATGGGGATTTAACCCTTCAGATAAAGCAACCAAAGTCCATACTTTGTTGGTGTATAAGGATTCCATCTCAGATCACTAAGCATCCAGCCATTCTTACAGAGTCTCACTCCTGACGGCCAGCTCGAAATTAGTTGGGTCATCATCTCATGATGCAATCCTCGCTCCCACTATCATAGAAAAACCGAAGTATCTCTCAGGTGGGTGAGGAACCCTACTAGATCGGCGGAGAGGCTGAGGTTCGTTGGAAACTACTAAATACTTTGGTTCAACCAAATATCAGCTACAGTTTTGTATAGCTGGAACTCTTTCCAGTTCTACCTCATGACCAGTAATTTCTTCACAAGAAATTCCCTTTCACAAAGGTGGCATGTTGAGAAACAAAATATCTTTTGTTCCTCGGTTAGGTAGAAGATATTCCCTTGTGTATGCTTGGGATATCCAACAAACTTCCACAGATCTGACTTTGCCTCGAGCTTGTCCGGATTTTGCTTTTTAGACATAGGCCGGACAACCCAAATCTTAACAAACTTAAGATATGGGCTCTTCCCTTTCCATATCACATATGAAGTGGTAGGCAACTGATTTGATTTGAACCCTATTCAATAGGTATGCAGCTTCTCAAGTGCGTAACTCCCAAAAGGAAATAGGAAACTCAGTAGTACTCATCATAGAGCACACCATATCATATAGGGTGCTTTTGCTCCGCCCCGATATACCATCGTGCTATGGTGTATACGGAGGAGTAATACTGAGAGAGAATCTCATTCTCTTTTAGAATAGTCCAAGAATTTCGTGCTTAAGTATTCTCCTCCGTGATCTCATCAAAGGACATAATACTTATACCCGTTTTTGGTTCTCTACTTCTAACTTATATTCTGTGAATATCTCAAAAGGTTCGGACTTGTGTTTCAACCGGAACATATGTCTGAATCTTGAGAGATCATCAGAGAATGTAATGAAGTACAAAGAACCGGTCTTGGTATGTATAGACAGGGGACCTTCATACATCAGCATGTATCAATCTCAAGAGTTCACTAACTCTTTCTCTGTTTCCAATAAACAGAGCTGTGGTCATCTTATCTTTTTGACATGACCGGCAAGTTTCAAAAGATGTAAATTCAAACAGATTTAAATATGCATCTAAATGTAACTTCAGCTAGTCGGGTCACATTGATATGACCTAGTCTACAATACCTCAAGAAGGATTTGTTCATTTCTGAACTCTTCCTCTTGTGTGTGTTCTGTATACTAAGAACTGTAGTTTAATTTAGAACGTCAATGCTTTTAGATAACGTGCCTGAACCGATCAACTCTTGATATAGGAAATGTTCAAAACATTATCCAACAATACAAAATTATATCCTTCTTTACTAATAAAGAGACTGATATGATATTGTATATCAGGTTCGGTATCTAATAACATTCGTTCAGAATCAATGTATTTGTTAATACAGGGTGATAACTACCAACAGACTTGGCAGCAACACTTGCACCGTTTCTATCTCATGAAACTTATCATCCGTTCTCAGTTCTCTACCTATCTGTAGCCCATGTAACAGATTACATATGCGGGATCCTGATCCGGTATCTCATACCCAGGACGTAGAGGATACTGAGAAACAGTTTTCTGTAATGAACACACCCGAAGATGATGCATCAACATGCACTTTCTTCGTTTGGACGGCACGGGAATTCTGGTAATCTCCTATTTCTTGCTCTGTCTTATAACAATTATAAGTTGGAGCGGGACCAACGTTCCCCAACTCAGTATAACAAGCTGGTTAGGTCAATACATCCGTATTATTATCTTGATTAAGGCGTGATATGGTCGCTACCTGGAGAGAGAGAGAAGAAAACACTCAGCGTATGCTCTTGCAAGATTAGATTGGTTATTTAATATACCTAATCAGGATGTCTCCCACTGTTTTAGTCAAATCTTCCTTCAAATCCTAAAAGGAAAGACTAGCCGGGATTAATTACACCCTACAAGTTCGTCAATCTTTCAGCCAGGCCAGTGCCGGTACTTTGAAGGAGGTTCCCCGTGCTTTCGCACGGACCTAATTAAAGTAAACCTCGTTTTCCTAGGGGCGTAACCCCGTTAACACCTTTCTAGACACCTACTTGATCGGCTAATTGTAATGTGTAAAACTCTCCCAGGAGTAACTCTTACTCGCAGTGGGTATCAGGATCCAACTATCTCATAGAAGGTATGCAATCTCATTGCAAATTTCAACACTTGAAATACCGATAATATTTTGCCCCTAGCAACTTATGACCTTGGCTAAGGTCAACAAATCATAAGTGGTAGCCAAGTTCAACCCATCATTTCTCGATTGAATTAAACCTACCCGCACGACCCTTGGCTAAGGTCAACAAAGTCGCACGATTATCCTAACTCAATTGCATCATATGCTTATACAGATAAGCACTAATTAGCTACCGCACACTACGCCTTGGCTAAGGTCAACAAACGCAGCACGAATACTAAGTAGTACTTATCTGAAATGACGGAGGGCTACGACAGGTTTTTAAGAAAACCTTTTGCGTAAAGAACTTGATATCGTTGTAGAATCGAGTGATTTTAAATGGAGTGTTTTTGAGGCTTTTCTAGTTTTGCTAAAGAGGTCACTCCCGGTGAAGAGATCGTCGGCTCTTTCCTCATCGAATAAGGTGCAGGATATTTCACAAATATCACCATGCAAAGCAAAAACTATAGAAGCAATCAAAAGACAAACCGAGTATGCAGCATCTGCTAGTTTCGCTAAAATGGTCACTCCCGGTGAAGGGATCTCGGCTCTTTCCTTATCGAATAAGGTGCTGGATGTTCTATAAGGAACACCGCTATGCAAAGCAAAAACTAGAGCTACCAGTTTTTAAACAAGTTTCTACAACATCTTAGGTTTCTTTTATTTCATTAATCTCATTAATGAAGTCCCATTTTATTATGCTTCACAAGCATCAGATATGAAACGAAATCAACAATATATAATATATATCTAAAATATATAATATAAACATTCGTCTCAGGCAGTAATATGATCTCATCACAGAACATTGCAGCAGAAGAACATATATGAAATATTGGATATACTAGGAGGTCCGTGTTTTTAATACGAGCCTGTATAAAACACGGATTCCACGATCGTGATGAATAGCCAAAACCCACATCCCTAGACCCCTACATGAGTGGCAAGTAACCCTGTCAATTCTAGGGTTATGAGACCCGGTCTCGACTTCTCGAGATGGTCTCCCACTGGATCCTAGAACCCGGTTACTTGTGCTCCCCGCCTTGGGTCTACCTAATGCGAAAAAGTAAATAATATACAATGGTGAAATCATCCTCAGCCCGGAAGTGCCCCAATAAAAGAATATTACATACAAATGAATTTTACATGAATGAAAATGAAAAACCCTCATCTCACATAAAACTCCCGGCTATTCAAAACACGACGATCCAATATAACATATCACAGCAACACATAATATCTCATATCATCAACGTAAGTAAGTATGCATACACCGATTGTCATTGATGTATAGCAACGAAAACCGGCGATACAACTATATACTACACTTACAGTCACAGAAAAGAAAGTGTAAAACTACAACAGTTGGAATCCGCAACCTCCTTAGACATCGCATGCCTAACCAAATGAATTCCTTAGACATCGCACTCCTAACAATTATAAACCCAGCATTTTAGTCTCATTATCGAAAACACTTTTCAATATCTAGTCGGGCAATTCTACAAGATTCCCGAAAACCTAATCGAATGCTCGTCGCAAACTTTAGTAGACGGCCGCACCCCCGATGCCGTCGACGAAGTGCACTAAGGCGGAACACCGCTACCGCGAGCACCCGAACGGATGCTTTTGGCGACTGGGTTCTCTTACAGTCACTTGGTCGGGGCTATGGGGCGTGGCTATCTATTAAGTTTACCCGGCGATTATCCGCGTACGCTACGTTATTGCGACGGACTTTTGATCAAATCAAAATTCCGTGGCAACCGATCATCTGAGACTGAACTGCTAGATTTATAACATTCAAATTAGTTATCTCATAACTACTTGTGTATTCCAAATCTTGTATCACATTCCAGATAAATAGACAATGTTAAGCTTTCCGATCGAATAATCAAACATCCAAGTTTTCCCAAATAGTTCTCAACACTTGAAATTAGTTTTAAAACGTCCATCACATGCCACAGTACCAATGGTCCATCCGTAGAAAGGTCAAACCAACGCCTCACATGTGGCAACGCCGTACTGCCCCAAACCTTAAAGTTTAGTGGCAGTTCAAGACGGTCATATAATCGAGTTAAGATTTGTGTTCTTCTAGAGGGTCCACCGCGTTACTTGCACGACTAAGAACATTCTTAAACTACAGAAAAATCCAACACTTGGATTTTCCGGCAGAGGAAAAAGTGAGTTATTGATATCCATTCGAACTTTTTAACACGTTCTAAAAATTACCAGGACAAACTAAACGAAGTTATACTTTCCGATCGAATCAACGAGCTCCTAATACAACCCAGAAAACTCAACACTTGAGTAAAATTAAAAATTCCCAGAAGCATCAGGAAATACGTACGGACATTACTGTACAAAAATGCAACCCTAATTCCACTGTAGCGTCGCGGAACCGCCGCGCAAGCAAGGATACGGCCGCGGTTCCGCGGCGCAATAAAGGTATTTTGGGGTCGTTTTTTACAGTAACCCATACAATTACCTGCTGAATTTTCTGAGCATTTTTAATATGAAAAATGTCAACTTTTTGAAAAATTTCCAGAAACTAGGGTTTTACGGGTATTCGGAGTTCGATCAGACTTTAAACTTCGTCTAGACTTCGCCTAAAGCTCTAGCTTGGCTCCGATACCACTGTAGGGTTACTAGGCACTCTCACAAGGGTCTATTAGGCATCAACCATACCCGATTTAAAATTTAGACGTGTCGAACAACCCTTACCAAGATCTTTAAACTAGAGATTAGGTGAAACAAAGCATGTTAAACACTTTAACATCTAAGAGTTTGGGATTACAACCTTTGTAGTCCGGTCCTTCACTTCATAAGCTCCATGTTGAGGTCCCTTCGCTGCGATCATCATGTATCCGGACTCTAGAGAGGCTCCACCAAGAGAATGATACAAACTTGCTTCCGATTTTCGATAACTAAGATGATCTACCTTGAAGTTTCTTTAACACAAGCTCTCACTCACAAATGAAGTGAACACCCTAATCTAAATGGCTAGGATAGATTAGGATGATGAAGTAGGATTTTAGCTCTCATTTGTTTTCTTTAACTCACTCATTTTTATCACTTCATAAAAAGCTAGAAAGCTTTTCATGAAAGAAGAAGGAAGAAGAAGAAGAACCATTCTCTTTGTGATGAATAATGAATTGTGGTGAGGTTAGAAATGCAACCATGGGTTAATTATGATAACTTTACCCATGTAGAGAATGAACCATGGTCAAGGGTTGAGTTGGGTTAACAAATATCATAACTAAATATCTTTACAAAATATCTTTGCAAAAATAAAAAGCAAAGCTTCTAGAAACTTCTAGAAAAACTAAACCCAAATCAAACCCTAACCATGTTTAATCTCCACTAAACATATTGCATTAATAACCCTAACATGTTACAATATTATATATCACATACAATATTTATTGTAACAAAATAAAATAATACAATTAACATATATCGCATATATATCAATGTATTACCCGAGCGAGAAAAAGAATCTTTTAGTGAGCTTATATTAGTTAATGTAATTTAATATATCAAATATATAATTATACATTAAATTATCGAATCAACTCTTGATCCAATAATCCGGCTATTTCATAAATAACCGACTAATATAATCTGTATCAGTTCATCGAATCAACCCTTGATCTGATGACCCGGCCATATCACATATACTCGGTTGATATCTCATATCGCGAGAATCTAATACGGTATCACATACACGTATTGTTCTCGGTCCCGCACATATCATATATGTGCTCCTACTCCGTTTTTCCTGAGTCAATAAACCTCTGTGTAGGACTCTAAAGAATCGTCAATACATCGGCAGTAGGTGATGATCATATCAAACATCCACAAGCTGCAAGCGGTCAGCTAAACGTAACAGCCACCCAGATATTGAGCGATCAGAAGATCAACAAGCAAGCCTGAACATTCTCCTGCGAATCCAATCAGTAACACTCCTGTACAGTCCGGTCTTGTCACGACCCATGTTTGGATGTGACCAGCACTTAGATTGTATCATATCTAAAGATATGCACACAGTCCAAGTAAGCCGAAAACCATGATCAAAATCCTTTTTGCGGAATTCTTTATATAAAAAATTTAGTTTTAGTAAAAATCACAGTTTATGAAGTTAAGCATTAAACAAATATAAAGTGTTAAGTTTGTTTGCATCTCTATTTGGGATCAACAATATCAACAGCGGAAAATAAAACTTCAGTATATAGGCATCAATACGAATCTCAGACATAAAGAAATGAAACCACAATTTATAGAACTAAACGATCTCAACTGTCAATAATATACATATCAGCTCTCACTCTAAATCATATACAGGTCTCATGGAGATTTTCTAGATAAAATACAATACCAAAATAGAAGGTTGCTACATATGTAACCTACCTATCAAAAGATGAAATAAAGCTGCAAACGTAGATCCGCACCGCAGCTAACCGTCCACTCTATCCCTGCAAGGAACTGTGGCACAACGGGGGTGAGTTGCCAACCCAGTGAATATAACTAACATATAACAGGTAATAATATAAATATGACGATCATACTAACAGAATTGTGAACAAGTATAATGTATGATTATATGTGAAAATCAAGAATCTCATAGTCCAAACTGAAATCTCATCATTTATTCTCAATAAAATTCATTCCCCTTGTCCATCATCGACACAAAACTTCCATTTCTCACAGACATCATTCCTCGAATGATCCTGACATCAACAAAGTCCACTATGTATCCGACTGTATTCCCACCGACTCAGTCTGGATAAAACTGTAAATCCGTAACCGTATATCCACCGACTCGGTTCGGAATAATACTATAAGTCCGTAACCGTATATCCACCGACTCGGTTCGGAATAAAACCAATTCATAAAAACATTTCAGGATGTACATGTCACATTAATCATGAAAATCACTGGATTTATGTAATAGTATTCAAAACATCAAAATCATAAATCCTCAATACTGTCATTACCTCTTATATCAACATAGAATACTCAAATATTAAACAAGATATCGATGATGCAATTTACCATTATTATTGGGGTATAAGATACGGTATGAATCATTTTACCAATATGTTTGCTAAGTGTAAAAGTGACATGGTAATATCGACGAGGTGTGCGTAACATATAGATGTGCACGTGGAATGACTCCTCGATACTTGTGTAGTGTTCTAGCAACTAAACAAGTATATATGAATGATGAATGCATATGGTCAATTTGGCATAAAAATAACACATTGATTTAAATAAAACTACGGGCGTATCACGCCATCTTTACACAATTCCCCGGTAGATGTTTAGTCTACTCACCGGAAACGTCGAATCTATTCAGGAATTGCCAATCCCTTCCCTTTCCTCGCTGCCTCCGTAAATCTCGTATTCGAATCTAATATCACAATTTTAATTATATAAGTAAACGGCTACTCCGACATGACGGAAATGAAAAACACCCGTTCCCACGTACTAGTTATATTGTATAGAACTATATCGAGTTATTAACCACTTAACCTTACTGAATTTTAACTCAATTCTATATCGCGACAGAAAACAGACCGCAATACGCTTTAACCGTGTCGTATTTGGTGTTTTAGATAATCTTGCCGATATTAACTTCCAGATTTTATCTGCAGTGAAACTAATTTACTTAAACAATACCAAAATAGCCAGAATTATACACTGAAACCTACCCAACAAGACAAACCCACCTAGCTTCCTATATAGCCGGCGACGCCGGAATTTCCCTATTGGCCGCCGGCCAAAAACCGACCCCTGGGTTCGTGGTCCTATGGTTTTCTCTAGGTGTTTCATACATCATTTTAACACTATTTTGTTAAGTTAATTATCATCCAAACATTAGCAGATTTCAACAGAGCGTATAATTAACTAAAATACGATATTATATAACTTTGTTCAATTTGTTAGTGTATATGCCCTATAGGCCATTACTGTATCATACTAGTATGTATATTACTTATTGGAAGCTTGGGATATTCACCTTGTATTGACAATCTTGCTCAAAATGGTAGTATGCTACTTGGTTTGTTTCTACTTTAATATGTGCATGTGTTTCTTTTAGCATATCGCTTATACATATTAGTAGAGCCCTTAGGATCTTTGCTTGATTACCAGCGTTGTGATGGCAGTCACACTCGTGGGGGCTGGGTAATCTATAAGCACATCCTTATGCAGGTCCCTAGTCGCGGGACTATCGAGACAGGGCATCGATACTCCGGAGTAGACTAGCGTATGCGCTTCTTATCCCAGCTCGGGAGACGGTCTGTCCCACAGCCGTCAGTACGTCGTACTTGAGATAGTATGCGGGTGCTCATTAGGTTACGAGTACACTGGACAGGACTCGTCGGGAACTGTTGGTTGGTAATATACCTATCGTCAGTTATCAGTTCCCAGGTGACATGAGTACAGCTTAGTCCGCTGACTTGACACTGTCACTTCGCCTCGAGTGTGTTCCCACTGTACTTTGATTACTACCCTACCACGGCTCAAAGGATTCGTGCAAACAGGTAGTTTTTGGGTGCAGTCCCGAAGCACTTGGAGACAGTGACGGTTAGACAGGATTCGTCTCTTCCGGTATTGGGGGTTGACATCGCGCTGTGTCTAGGAGAGCCATTACATGAGTAGTCCCTGGCCAGGGCAAGCGAGATATACTGGTAGGCTTCCAGTGTTATCTCAGGGTGTATTGGGCTTCACTCCGACACGACTTGTACCGCTATTAGGGGACTGACGTTTACCGCCCCCCTAGGCCCGCCATGTGATGTATCAGACAAACAGACTGGACTGTACGGAGACTGTCACATTCAGGCTTAGTAGGAGTTCAGATGGGTTTCACCTCGTCAGTCTTCTTGTCGGCATCTACCTGGGAACCGTTACGCACAGCTAATGCCGCTTGCGGTCTGTGGTTAAACCCACTGCCAGCGTAGTGTCGAGTCTTTAGAGTCCCACACAGAAAGCTATTCGCCTTTAGGCAAAAGAGTATGGTTTTGCGACAGGGTTCGGTCACATCCGTGCACTTGTGCACGTACAGTGTCCGAACAGTTAACACTAGCGGGCTTTGGTTTAAGCCAGATCCTAGTGTACGTTTTGGGATTGGTTTTATCCAGTATGTATTCGTGTTCCTCGGAACGCGGATGCAGGTGTGTATGCACAGTTGACAGAGAGACAGAGGCAGAGGATTCTCATTAGGGTTGTTGACTGTTGACTGTTGACTATTGACTTTTTGCTAAACCCTAATGAGAATATGAAACATAATTAGCAATAATATTAATTAAGTATTATAGTGACATGGTTGTTGAGGGGTTGACTTTGTTGACTTATTGACTTTGTTGACCGGTTGACTAGGTTGGACTAGTTGACCATCATCATCACAATGGTTGTCATTTTCATGCAAAGACTTTTGCTTGCTTGTTGTGGTTTGCAAAATGAGTGCATGGAATGATATTGCCTTTGACATGATATGAACCATCACATAATAAAACTTGATTAAAAATTATGGCTCATGATGCTTTTGGATTATGAGAGGGTGTATGACAAAAGAGAGGCTCATTCTTTCATTATTTCTCTCTCTCTTGGTTTTGAGCTATCTCATTCTCTTGCTCTCACCCTCTTCCTCTTGCTCTCTCTCTTGTCTATAGTTCACTTGTCTCATGTGTTGAGAAGCAAGAACCATAGAGAAAATCCCATCACACTCTTCTCTACTCACTCTAGTTCACAAGGTTTAGCAAACCAAGTGAACTAGTTTCTTCAAAGTTCGAAGAAGAAGCCAAAGGTAGAAGCTTTCGGGTGGATCGATCTTCGGCGCAAGGAGACCACGGGGTGAAGCCGATCCGTACACCATCAAGAGATGAAGACGAAGGAGTTCAAGAAAGAAAGGTATAACCCCCTAACCGAGTAGTTAACAACTCGTAGTTAGGTTGTTAGGTAGATAGTTTAACAAAGATCCGTTTTGAGTCCATGTTACCGCCTCTAGAAAATTGTTTTTCATCAAATTCCGTAAGCCCGTAAGTATCGGGAGAGGTAGAATGGACTTACAGTGGTATCAGAGCCTAGTTAAACACTACCTAACATGTTAGCATAGTAACTAGAAATTCGATCGGAGAAAAAGTCACGAAATACACCCAAAAATCCAACTTGCTGTCGATTTTTTTAAGTCTGTAAAAATAATAAATCATGTTTTAAAAATCGACTCAGGGTTTTGAAAGATACTGTAGAAAAACGACGCAGAGATTCCATCAAACCACCGCGGAAACGCGGCAATAGCTTGCTATTGCCGCGGTTCCGCGGCCATCTTGGGTCTTCTCTGGATCGTCTTTACTACAGTATATTCAGTGGGGTATTTTGGGAATTTTGGTATTTGTTTTTTCGGCCCAGATTTTCCAGAAAGAAAAATTTGTTTTTGGGGCTCTAAAAACCGTATTTTGATTGAGTTTCTAAAGACTTAAGCTGACGGGTATTTCTGTGATATGATATTTGTATTGAACGTCTGCTAATCGCTATATGTCGATTAGTGGGGGTTATACAAATCTGTGTTCTGTAATGTTATTGGAATGTGTATATGAATTCATTGGATTGTCGCGGGTGAATAGCCGAGGGTTGTGAGACGAGAGTTTTCTTTTCTTTCAATTCATGTAAATTTGTAAATTGATGTAATAATTATTTGTATGGCCGCACAACCGGGTCGGGGTTGTAGCCGTCATTGTATAATTTCTTTTTACTGTTTTTGCTCCTAGGATAGACCCATGGAGGGGGTGCACAAACTACCGGGTATCTCGAAGTGCCGAGTGTCCTACTCACGGTGTTGAGGGAGGTTGCTCCGCTTCGGGTACTTGGCGGGTAGTTTGCCGCACCCGTAGGGGTCTTGGGTGGGGTATTGGCTATTCACCGCGACCGTGTAATCTGCTTTTCGTTACAGGCTCGTACGAATTGCGGGTTCCTAGTATATCCAATGTGTTCATCTGTGATCTGAAATGGCTATCATTGCAATATATCTATATATGATATTATTTAGGCGTTGCTTATGTTTTACAGCCGCGCTAGCCCAGCCCCCGCTCTGTCGTTAGTTAAGTAACCTAACGGGTAATGACGGGGCCCCGTGGCGAATGCGAATGGCATAAGCGTACGTCATATTTTGGTTGTTTTCTGCAATGGTAGGATTAAATGATGGGACGCATTAAAAGAACTAATGCAAGAATAACACGCATTAAAAGAACTAATTCAAGAAAATAAACCAAGTAAAAGTCGTTGGAACACTTTCGAAAAACCACTCGGTTCTTTTCAAAACCAACTTTTAAATGCGGAGCTTGAGCCATTCCTTTTAAAAGCTATCTCGTTCCATCGATTATATCAAGTTCACTACGTTCACGGTTTCGCCAAAACCATTCGTAACCCTCCGTCATTTCGTATGAATATTCAATAGTATTCAAGCTATGTTTGTTGACCTTCGTCAAGGCATAGTGATTGGTAGCTGTTGGGTGTTCATATGTAGCATAGATAGATGCGTTGGTTTGGGACAGTCATATTACCTTGTTGACCATCGTCAAGGGTATATACGGGTGGGTTCAAATTAACCTGGATAATGACGGGTAGAACTTGACATGTGACTTATGATTTGTTGACCTTCGTCAAGGTCATAAGAGCATGGGGCAAAAATCTACGTCGGGAGTTTAAAAAAAACTGAAACTTGCTAGCGCTGCATACCATTTGGAGTGTGATGATTCTGGGAGGATTCCTTCAGTTTTGTCACGCAATGATATTTGGATCCCGATCCTACTGTGAGTATATGCTACTCCTCGGGAAATTTCTCACTTAATGATCAATGCTATAAACCAAGTAGGTGTCTAGAAAGGTGTTAGCGGGGCTACGCCCCCAGGGAAAAGAGGTTCTTTAATTAAGGAACTTAGCGAAAGCGTTGGAAAACCTCTCTCGAAGTACCGACACTAGCCTGGCTGAACGGTTAAGCAAGTATTGTACGGTGAGATTGATCCCGACTAATTCTTCCTTTATGGTTTGAGGAGGGATTCGAGAGACAGTGGGAGCCATCCTGTTTAGATAAATTAAAAACCAATCTAAACTTGCAAGAGCATCATGCTGAGTGTTTTCTTCTCTCTCTCTTAATTGCAGCGACCCGGTGACCACACCTAGGTTACATCTAGATAATAAAATGACTGAACCTAACTGTTATAACTGGCAAAGGTCTGTCCAGATGTCCATTGCCCATAACAAGCTGGGACACCTCTTAACTGATCATACCCCTACCGTCTCAGGTCCAGTTTCCCCTGTCACGGATATTTACATCCGTAGGACATCGGAAAAGGATTATGCGAAAGCCAAGTGCCTCGTGTTAGCCTCAGTTAATGGTGCAAACCAGAGGCAGCACGAGAAGATGGACTCAGTTTCTATCTTCCTCCATAACAAAGATTTATATGGAGAGCAATCTCGTATCGCAAGATATGAGACCTCGAACGAATTGCTTCAAGAAAGGTTGGCTGTCGGGTCATCTATAGGGGACAACGTCCTTACAGAGGCTAGCTATTTTGAGCTCACGGACCTGGAGACCACGTTGGAGAATGGGTCAAGTACTGACTTAATTCTACAGTCCTTGCCTTCTGCTTATACCCTGAAGGAAACCAGGGAAGAAGAAGGAAAAGCAAGGGCAAAAGTTTCAGGACTGGATGTAGTAAAAGAGGGACGTTCCTATTGTAACGGGAATGAACATTGGCAGAAGGATTGCAGGGCTTGCAAAGCCAGTAGCCAGAATTCGAAGCATGTTGTGGCTTCGGCTATGGGTGTGTTTGTAATAGAGAACTGTATGTCAGTTAACCCTACTTCCTGGGTATTGGATACCGGATCAGGATCTCACATCTGTAATTCGTTACAGGCTTTGAGAAACCGTAAGGTTATCAGGAAAGGTGATATGACTCTCAGGGTTGCTAACGGAATGAGCATGGATGCTGAATCCGTAGGGGAATATCATCTTGGACTGACAACTGGGCAGATATTGATTTTGCGTAACTGTTTATATGTACCAAGTGCGACTTGTAATATCATATCTGTATCCTTACTTTCTAAGGAAGGATATGAATTTACTTTTGTAAGCGATGTAGTAAACATCCACCTAAATCAAGTTCTGATTGGGTCAGGTACATTAAATAACGGGATATACGTATTAAATCAAGCTCAGATATTCAGTGTCCAGAACACACTTAAAAGAAAGTCTCCGGATACAAATCAAGCTTTCTTATGGCATTGTAGACTGGGTCACATTAATGAGACACGATTAACTAAGTTACATAAAGAAGGGTACTTGAATCCGTTCGAGTATCTGTCTTATGCCACCTGTGAATCTTGTCTCATGGGAAAGATGACAAAGACTCCGTTCACTGGACACGGAGTAAGAGCGAGCGAGCTCTTGGGACTCATACACAGTGATGTGTGCGGTCCAATGTCTACACATGCGCGAAGTGGTTATTCATACTTCATTAGTTTCACAGATGATTTCTCTAGGTATGGACATGTCTTCTTAATGAAGCACAAATCCAAGGCCTTTGGGAAATTTCGGGAATACAAGAATGAAGTTGAAAAACAAACCGGCAAAAGTATCAAGATTCTAAGATCGGATCGAGGTGGAGAATACTTGAGTGCCGAGTTTCTGGACTACTTAAAAGAGAATGGAATTCTCTCTCAACTTACTCCTCCATACACACCACAACACAACGGTGTATCGGAAAGGCGGAATTGGACCCTATTAGATATGGTTCGTTCCATAATGAGTAAGGCTGAGTTACCGCGATCTTTCTGGGGTTATGCACTAGAAGCAGCTGCATATCTCTTGAACAAGGCTCCAACCAAGACTGTGCCTACCACCCCATATCAGATGTGGAGTGGGAAGAAACCCTGTCTTAAGTATCTTAAGGTATGGGGATGTCCAGCTTTTGTAAAAAAGCAGCATGCGGACAAGCTCAAGGCACGCTCAGTACTGTGTAAGTTTGTGGGATACCCAAAGAACTCCAGAGGGTATCTTTTCTATTCCGCAGAAGAACAAAAAGTTTTTGTTTCTCCGCATGCCCACTTCTTGGAAACTGAATTTTTGGAAAATCAGATAAGTGGGAGCGCAATAGAACTGGAAGAAATTCCAGAACCACAAGCTATTACTGAAAGCTTGGAAGAGCCAGTAGTTTCAGGAGAACCGGACATTCCTGCTCCACTCCGCAGGAGTAGTAGGCAGTCTCATCCGCCCGAGAGATACTACGGTTTTCTCATAGACGGGGATAGAGAGGATTGCACCATGGATTATGGTGAGCCTACTAGCTTCCAGCAAGCCATTCAGAGCGGTGACTCGGTAAAATGGCTGGATGCAATGCGGACCGAGATGGAGTCCATGTACACCAACAAAGTTTGGACTTTGGACTTTGCTCCAGAAGGGGTAAAACCCGTAGGCTGCAAATGGATCTTCAGAAAGAAGATTGGTGTAGATGGGCAGGTTGAAACCTATAAAGCTAGGCTTGTTGCAAAGGGTTTTCGTTAAAGACCTGGTTTAGACTATGACGAGACCTTTTCTCCGGTAGCCATGCTCAAATCCATTCGGATCCTTCTTGCCATTGCTGTCTTCCACGATTATGAAATCTGACAGATGGACGTAAAGACGGCTTATCTAAATGTAAATTTGGAAGAGTGCGTCTATATGGATCAGCCAGAGGGATTCATTCAGAGTGGGAGCAGCGGTAAAGTGTGGAAGTTGCTCAAGTCCATCTATGGACTCAAGCAGGCATCACGGAGTTGGAACATCTGCTTTGATGATACTGTCAAAGAATTCGACTTTGTCAAAAACCCAGATGAACCATGCATTTACAGTAAGATTGTAGGGAGAAATGTCGTATTCCTCATCTTGTACGTCGATGACATTCTCCTAATAGGAAATGATATTCCTATGCTACAGTCAGTCAAAGGATTCTTGTCGCAGAGGTTCTCCATGAAGGACCTGGGCGATGCCAACTACATTCTGGGGATCCAGATCTATCGTGATAGATCTAAGAGGATGTTGGGACTTTCACAGTCAAGGTACATCGACACCATACTGAAATGATTCAGTATGGAAGATTCCAAGCGCGGTAATCTACCGGCTTGTCACGGAATCACCCTCTCCAAAGAGATGTCTCCCAAGACTGATTTGGAAAGGGTTCGCATGTCATCAATACCCTACGCATCTGCGGTAGGCTCTATTATGTATGCGATGTTGTGTACCAGACCAGATGTAGCATACGCATTGAGCGTTGTAAGCCGGTATCAGTCGAACCCAAGGGAGAAACACTGGATAGCAGTAAAGAACATTCTCAAGTACCTGAGAAGGACTAAGGAGATGTTCTTGGTGTATGGCGGAAAAGACCTCCAGATTGAGGCCTTTGCTGACTCCATCTTCCAGAATGACAAGGATGACTCCAAGTCCATGTCGGGTTATGTCTTTACCCTCAATGGAGGGGCGGTTTGCTGGAAGAGTTCCAAGCAGGAAACCGTTGCTGACTCAACTATGGAAGCGGAGTACATAGCTGCTTGCGATGCCGCAAAGGAAGCTGTCAGGATGAAGAAGTTCCTCACGGAACTTCAGGTGGTTCCTACCAGTGTTGATCCAATACCGCTGTATTGTGACAACAACGGCGCTATAGCTTTAGCGAAGGAACCCAGGTCCCATCAGAAGTCCAGGCATATTTTGAGGCGGTACCACCTGATCAGGGAGATCGTTGATCGCCGGGAGATCGAGGTGAAGAGAGTAAATACGGAAGATAACACTACTGATCCACTCACGAAGGCCTTACCCCAGACTCAGTTCGAGCGGCTGATCGAGATGATAGGTCTTCGATACGCCAGTACATGGCCTTAGTGCAAGTGGGAGATTGTTAGTGTATATGCCCTAGAGGCCATTACTGTATCATACTAGTATGTATATTACTTAATGGAAGCTTGGGATATTCACCTTGTATTGACAATCTTGCTCAAAATGGTAGTATGCTACTTGGTTTGTTTCTACTTTAATATGTGCATGTGTTTCCTTTAGCATATCGCTTATACATATTAGTAGAGCCCTTAGGATCCTTGCTTGATTACCAGCGTTGTGATGGCAGTCACACTCGTGGGGGCTGGGTAATCTATAAGCATATCCTTATGCAGGTCCCTAGTCGCAGGACTATCGAGACAGGGCATCGATACTCTGGAGTAGACTAGCGTATGCGTTTCTTATACCAGCTCGGGAGACGGTCTGTCCCACAGCCGTCAGTACGTCGTACTTGAGATAGTATGCCGGTGCTCGTTAGGTTATGAGTACACTGGATAGGACTCGTCGGGAACTGTTGGTTGGTATTATACCTATCGTCAGTTATCAGTTCCCAGGTGACATGAGTACAGCTTAGTCCGCTGACTTGACACTGTCACTTCGCCTCGAGTGTGTTCCCACTGTACTTTGATTACTACCCTATCACGGCTCAAAAGAGTCGTGCAAACAGGTAGTTTTTGGGTGCAGTCCCGAAGCACTTGGAGGCAGTGACGGTTAGACAGGATTCGTCTCTCCCGGTATTGGGGGTTTACATCGCACTGTGTCTAGGAGAGCCATTACACGAATAGTCCCTGGCCAGGGCAAGCGAGATATACTGGTAGGCTTCCAGTGTTATCTCAGGGTGTATTGGGCTTCACTCCGACACGACTTGTACCGCTATTAGGGGACTGACATTTACCGCCCCCCTAGGCCCGCCATGCGATGTATCAGACGAACAGACCGGACTGTACGGAGACTGTCACATTCAGGCTCAGTAGGAGTTCAGATGGGTTTCACCTCGTCAGTCTTCTTGTCGGCATCTACCTGGGGACCGTTACGCACAGCTTGTGCCGCTTGCTGTCTGTGGTTAAACCCACTGCCAGCGTAGTGTCGAGTCTTTAGAGTCCCACACAGAAAGCTATTCACCTTTAGGCAAAAGAGTAGAGGTCGCATGGTTTTGCGACAGGTCGCATGGTTTTGCGACAGGGTTCGGTCACATCTGTGCACTTGTGCACTTACAGTGTCCGGACAGTTAACACTAGCGGGCTTTGGTTTAAGCCAGATCCTAGTGTACGTTTTGGGATTGGTTTTATCCAGTATGTATTCGTGTTCCTCGGAACGCGGATGCGGGTGTGTATGCACAGTTGACAGAGAGACAGAGGCAGAGGATTCTCATTAGGGTTGTTGACTGTTGACTGTTGACTATTGACTTTTTGCTAAACCCTAATAAGAATATGAAACATAATTAGCAATAATATTAATTAAGTATTATAGTGACATGGTTGTTGAGGGGTTGACTTTGTTAACTTATTGACTTTGTTGACCGGTTGACTAGGTTGGACTAGTTGACCATCATCATCACAATGGTTGTCATTTTCATGCAAAGACTTTTGCTTGCTTGTTGTGGTTTGCAAAATGAGTGCATGGAAATGATATTGCCTTTGACATGATATGAACCATCACAAAATAATACTTGATTAAAAATTATGGCTCATGATGCTTTTGGATTATGAGAGGGTGTATGACAAAAGAGAGGCTCATTCTTTCATTATTTTTCTCTCTCTTGGTTTTGAGCTATCTCATTCTCTTGCTCTCACCCTCTTCCTCTTGGTCTCTCTCTTGTCTATGGTTCACTTGTCTCATGTGTTGAGAAGCAAGAACCATAGAGAAAATCCCATCACACTCTTCTCTACTCACTCTAGTTCACAAGGTTTAGCAAACCAAGTGAACTAGTTTCTTCAAAGTTCGAAGAAGAAGCCAAAGGTAGAAGCTTTCGGGTGGATCGATCTTCGACGCAAGGAGACCACGGGGTGAAGCCGATCCGTACACCATCAAGAGATGAAGACGAAGGAGTTCAAGAAAGAAAGGTATAACCCCCTAACCAAGTAGTTAACAACTCGTAGTTAGGTTGTTAGGTAGATAGTTTAACAAAGATCCGTTTTGAGTCCATGTTACCGCCTCTAGAAAATTGTTTTTCATCAAATTCCGCAAGCCCGTAAGTACCGGGTAGCATGGACTTACACAATTTAAATTAACTAAGCTACAGAACTTAAATTTCCTACTGTGCTTAAGAGTTTTACCATTGTTGGAATAATCCCTCTAAGATGCTAAGCCCCTTATCCTAGCATGAGAGTGATGAAAACTAGAACTTAGCTTCTTCCTTCTTCTTCTTCCTCTTGTTCTATCTTTTTCTCTTTATTTTAGTTTTGTTTTTCAGAAATAATTCAGGATTCTTAATTAACTATGATCTGAACAAGATTTATATATGGCAAAAGGAATGGATAAGGTGAAGGAGGAGGTGTCAAGGGTTGAAGAGTGCTCAATTCATGCAAGGAGGAGGTGTGAGATGAGTGTGTGCATGCAAGCATGAGGTGTTCATGCCTTATCTTCAAAATTTGATTTAATTTGAAACTAAATTCTGAGCTAAAATGATTTTCCATACCATTTCATTTACACCCTTAACAATTTTCTATTTGCACAATAATCCTAAACTTTACCTAAGAACCCCTCATAATTAATTTATTATAAAACACCAATTTAATTAAAATGAAGCTAAAATTATCACTAAAACCCTTATAACTTATTTATATTGCATACTAAAATTTTAATTTAAATTATTTTACATAGAACTTAAGAAAATTAACTTATTTGTTTTTAACAACTTTGCGATATAACATATTATTATTAAATTAATTAATTTTATTTATTTCTAAATTTTCAAAATGCTACAATATTCCCCCCTTAAGAAAATTCGGTCCCCGAATTTAAATTAATTACTAGACATATCTTCAAAAAGATGTGGAAATTTCTTTCGCATCGCATCCTCGGTCTCCCAAGTAATCTCCTCGCGATTCTTCCCTTGCCAAAGAATCTTTACAGACGGAAGTTCCCTTGATCGTAATTTCTTTGCCTGCCTGTCAAGAATAGCGACTGGCTGCACTATGTAAGATAAATCCGGCTCAAGCTGTAAGGTCTGATGCTGGATCGCGTGAGAAGGATCGTGAAGATACCTATGAAGCATCGAAACGTGGAACACCGGATGCACATCGAGAAAACTCGGTGGAAGTGCTAAGCGATAAGCTACAACACCCACTCTCTCCAGAATCTCGTAAAGTCTCACATATCTGGAGCTGAGCTTCCCCTTCTTCCCGAAACGCATCACACCTTTCATTGGAGATACCCGAAGGAACATATGATCTCCCACTCCAAACTCGAGTCTACGACGTCATCGATCTGCATACGATTTCTGTCTGCACTGGGACGAATTCATTCTATCCGTATCAACCGAATCTTCTCTGTAGTCTCCTGTACTATCTGCGGTCCCAATATGCAACTCTCGTTCAGTTCCGTCCAGCAAACGGGTGATCGACATTTCCTCCCATACAAAGCTTCAATGGGTGCCATCTGGATCGTCTCCTGAAAACTGTTGTTGTACGAGAATTCTATCGAAGGTAGGTGACGATCCCAACTACCACCGAAATCAAGGCTACAAGCTCGAAGCATATCCTCTAGTATCTGAATGGTCCGCTCCGACTGACCATCTGTCTGTGGGTGGAAAGCTGTACTAAAACTCAACCGTGTACCTAAAGTTTCTTGAAGTTTCTACCATAGCCTACTAGTAAACTGGGTACCCCTATCTGAAACTATGCACGTCGGAACTCCATGCAGACGTACAATCTCATTGATATAAATCTGAGCATACCGTGCAAAACTATACGTCGTCTTCACTGGGAGAAAATGAACTGCCTTTGTCAATCTATCAACAATCACCCATATGGAATCGTACCCTCTGCTAGTCCTGGGTAGACCCACCACGAAATCCATGGAAATCTGTTCCCATTTCCACTCTGGAATGGGTAAGGGCTGCAACTCTCCGGCTGGCCTCTGGTGTTCTGCTTTGACTTGCTGACAAGTCAAACATCTCGAAACATATTCCACAACATCCCTCTTCATTCCTTCCCATCAATAAACATCCTTCAGATTATGATACATCTTGGTGGAACCGGGATGAATACTGTATGCTGACCTGTGGGCCTCCTCTAAAATCTCACACCTCAATCCGTCAAAATCTGGCACACAGAGACGAGTCCTAAAACGTAATACTCCATAATCATCAATCACAAACTCCGTCTCCCTGCCCTGCCTAACCTGATCCATGATCTCCATCATAAGAGTATCTGCGGGCTGTGCCTCTCGAATGCGATCCAATAACTGAGGTCGGGTACGAACATGTGCTAGCTGTTCTCCTGTCGATGTGAACTCAAACTGTATACGACTATCACACAAGATCTGCCAGTCTGTAGAAGACTGCCTCTGCAAGATGCGCAAACAAGATAAACTACCTCCAGGTCTTCGACTCAAAGCATCTGCTACAACATTCGCTTTGCTTGGATGATACAAGATCTCACAATCGAAATCCTTCACCAGTTCCATCCATCTACGCTGCCTTAGGTTCAGATCCTTCTGCTGAAAAATATATTTTAAGCTCTTATGATCTGTGAAGATTTGACACGACTCTCCATACAAGTAATGTCTCTAAATCTTCAATGCGAATACCACAGCAGCCATCTCTAGATCATGAGTGGGGTAGTTTTGTTCGTGCTTCTTCAACTGTCGAGAAGCATAAGCTACTACTCTGCCGTGCTGCATCAACACACAGCCTAAACCCACTCTAGAAGAATCACAAAACACAACAAAACCACCTGACCCGGAAGGTAAAGATAAGACAGGTGCAGTCGTGAAGCGCGTCTTCAACTGCTGGAAACTCTACTCACATGCATCTGTCCACTGAAATGGAACCTCCTTCCTAGTCAATCCGGTCAAAGGTGCAGCTATCCGTGAAAAATCCTGCACGAAGTGTCGGTAATAACCTGCCAGACCTAAGAAACTCCGAACCTCTGTAACTGACATAGGTCTGGGCCAGTGTTGTACCGCTTCAATCTTCTTTAGGTCCACACATATACCCTCTCTCGTAACTATGTGACCCAAGAACTCCACACTATCGAGCCAAAAAGCACACTTAGAAAATTTTGCAAACAGCTGATGCTCCTTCAAGGTCTGCAACATAATACGCAAGTGCCGCTCGTGCTCCGTCCGACTCCGAGAATAAACAAGAATTTCATCTATGAACACTATAATAAATCGATCAATGAAAGGTCTGAAGATACGGTTCATCATATCCATAAAAGCTGCTAGAGCGTTGGTGAGTCCGAACGTCATCACCAAAAATTCATAGTGCCCATATCTTGTACGAAACGCCGTCTTCGGAATATCGTCCTTCCGAACCCTCAACTGGTGATACCCCAACCGCAAATCAATCTTCGAGAAGTAACCAGCTCCCTGCAACTGATCGAATAAGTCATCTATGCGTGGTAGTGGATACCTGTTTCGCACAGTTACGCGATTTAGCTGTCGGTAGTCGATGCACAGTCTCATACTACCATCCATCTTCTTTACAAATAAGACAGAAGCTCCCCACGGTGATACACTGGGATGAACAAGCCCTCTATCTAACAACTCTTGCAACTGGCTTTTGAGTTCCTTCAACTCCGTCGGTGTCATTCGATAGGGTGGTATAGAAATAGGCCCCGCACCCGGAATCAAATCGATGCAAAATTCAATGTCACGATCGGGTGGCAATCCTGGTAACTCAGCAGGAAAGACCTCAGGAAATTATCATGCTATTGGAACCTGGTCCAATGGAATCTCAGCAACCCCCAAGTCCTGAACGAATGGCAAGAACCCATGACAACCCTTCTTCAAGAGTCGTCCTGCACAAAGAGCAGAAATCATATTGGCAGGAGTTAATTTACAATCCCCCTGCACAACAAACACCGGTTCTCCTGGAAAACAAAATCTAACCGCCTTTCCCCGACAATCTACATAAGCATGACAGGCGGCCAACCAATCCATACCAAGGAGTATATCAAAATCTAACATATCCAGGAGAATCAGATCAACCAGCGAACCTCTATCACCAATACGCACATAACACGATCTGAATACGTGCCGAGCTATAAAAGAATCTCCCACCGGGGTAATCACCACTAATGTTAACTTTAACAACGACGACTCTTTCCCCAAAGAAAGTGCAAATCGTGAAGATACATAAGAACGTGTAGAACCGGGATCAAATAAAACATGTGCCTCTAACGAGCATACTGTAAGAGTACCTGTCACGACTGCATTTGATACCTGGGCATCCTGTGGAGTCAGCGCAAATACCCGTGCCTGGCCCTTGCCTGCATCCTGTCGTCCTCTACCTCTATCTCCCCGACCTCTCTGAGAACGTCCCGCAAAGCCTCGACCTCGTGGTGCAACTGCCTGGCGTGTAGCGCCAACTGGGGGAGGAAGTAAAGCCATCGGCGTAGAAGGTGGAAGGGGTAAAGCAGCCTGTGGAGTAACAGTCCCACTATCACGTGTACATCCTCTAGCCGTATGTCCTGGATGCCCGCAATTATAACATATAAGTGGGGTCCCCTGATCATCGGGGTATGAACTGAACATCTGGCCCTGAGTCCAACCTCGCCCGAAACTGCGGCCTGGAGTATATCTTCCTCTACCTCCACCAAACTGTCTAGCCAGTGGCCCGGTCGTCCTACTCTTCTTTGGCTCCGGAACAACTACTGCCTCTCTCAACCGCTCCTCTACTCGTATTGCTGCATCCATGGCCTGTGCATACGTATCAAAATGCTGGGAGGCGATCGCCAGATATAACTGTGTATCCAGACTCCTTAGGAACCTCTTCACCCGAAGCTCCTTCGTAGGTACTAAATATGGAGCATAGCGTGACAACTGGGTGAATCGTAAATCATAATCTGCCACCGACATACTTGCCGATTTCCGCAATGCTTCAAAACTGCTAGCTCTAGCGTCCCTCACACTCTGGGGAAGAAATCTAGCAAGAAAGACCGTGGAAAACTCGGTCCACGACATCGGAGGAAGACTCGTGGCTTGCCCTCTCTCCATCGACTCACACCACTCCTATGCAAGTCCCTCCAAACGAAAGCTAGTCAGCTCAACTAACCTCGCATCAGAAGATCGCAATGATCTGCCAATCCTCGCCATCCTATCGAGAAAGGACTGAGGATCTTCCGCTACATCGGTCCCTGTAAACACTGGAGGTCTCAATCTCATAAACTCTACAAGTGATACCTCCATCACTCTCGTATCTAAAAGTGCTACCGTCTGCGTAGGCTATACCTCGAACTCTGCTACGGTCGGTGCTGGATCCTGTCTCAATACTCGAGTGGCCTCAGCTAACTGTCCCACCACTCGATGCAACCCCAACATGTCATCCTCAATCCTAGTCATGCGATCTGGAGGAGGAGGATCAACATGCTCATGCACCGCCGGAACGTCCGGTGTACCAGTCGTCGTCACAGGCAGACTCGCCCTAGCTGCATCTCTGGCTGCGGCTCGCCTAGCCCGCGTAGCCATAGCAACTGGAATAAGAAACGAGAGTTGATAAGACGTAGGAATAGGAACAATCAATAACGGAGAATCAACGGAAGAATAGATCAAGATATACATCCTAAGGTTAGTTAGGCTGAATACGATAACGTAAATATGCCGCGGAACATACGTACGGTACTGCATTCATCCTAATTCACCTACTCCATCAAACCAAAGGTTATCCTAACTCACGGACTCAAGTCAACCTATTGACATCTCCTACTCAATTCCGTAAGGTTATTCCTAGGCTCTGATACCAACTTTGTCACGACCTATGTTTGGATGTGACCATCACTTAGATTATATCATATCTAAAGATATGCACACAGTCCAAGTAAGCCGAAAACCAAAATCAAAATCCTTTTTGCGGAATTCTTTATATAGAAAATTTAGTTTTAGTAAAAATCACAGTTTATGAAGTTAAGTATTAAACAAATATAAAGTGTTAAGTTTGGTTGCATCCCTAGTTGGGATCAACAATATCAACAGCGAAAAATAAAACTTCAGTATATAGGCATCAATACGAATCTCGGACATAAAGAAATGAAACCACAATTTATAGAACTAAACGATCTCAACTGTCAATAATATACATATCAGCTCTCACTCTAAATCATATACAGGTCTCATGGAGATTTTCTAGATAAAATACAATACCAAAATAGAAGGTTACTACATATGTAACCTACCTATCAAAAGATGAAATAAAGCTGCAAACGTAGATCCGCACCGCAGCTAACCGTCCACTCTACCCCTGCAAGGAATTGTGGCACAACGGGGGTGAGTTGCCAACTCAGTGAATATAACTAACATATAACGGGTAATAATATAAATATGACGATCATACTAACAGAATTGTGAACAAGTATAATGTATGATTATATGTGAAAATCAAGAATCTCATAGTCTAAACTGAAATCTCATCATTTATTCTCAATAAAATTCATTTCCCCGTGTCCATCATTGACACAAAACTTCCATTCCTCACAGACATCATTCCTCGAATGATCCGGACATCAACAAAGTCCACCATGTATCCGACTGTATTCCCCACCGACTCAGTCTGGATAAAACTGTAAATCCGTAACTATATATCCACCGACTCGGTTCGGAATAATACTATAAGTCCGTAACTGTATATCCACTAACTCGGTTCGGAATAAAAACATTTCAGGATGTACATGTCACATTAATCATGAAAATCACTGGATTTATGTAATAGTATTCAAAACATCAAAATCATAAATCCTCAATATTGCCATTACCTCTTATATCAACATAGAATACTCAAATATTAAACATGATATTGATGATGCAATTTACCACTATTATTGGGGTATAAGATACAGTATGAATCATTTTAACAATATGTTTGCTAGGTGTAAAAGTGGCATGGTAATATCGACTAGGTGTGTGTAATATATAGATGTGCACGTGGCATGACTCGTCGATACTTGTGTAGTGTTCTAGCAACTAAACAAGTATATATGAATGATGAATGCATATGGTCAATTTGGCATAAAAATAACGCATTGATTTGAATAAAACTACGGGCGTATCACGCCATCTTTACACAATTCCCCGGTAGATGTTTAGTCTACTCACCGGAAACGTCGAATCTATTTAGGAATTGCCAATCCCTTTCCTTTCCTCGCTGCCTCCGTAAATCTCTTATTCGAATCTAATATCACAATTTTAATTATATAAGTAAACGGCTACTCCGACATGACGGAAATGAAAAACACCCGTTCCCACGTACTAGTTATATTGTATACAACTATATCGAGTTATTAACCACTTAACCTTACTGGATTTTAACTCAATTCTGTATCGCGACAGAAAACAGATCGCGATACGCTTTAACCGTGTCGTATTTGGTGTTTTAGATAATCTTGCCGATATTAACTTCCAGATTTTATCTGCAGTGAAACTAATTTACTTAAACAATACCAAAATAGCCAAAATTATACACTGAAACCTACCCAACAAGACAAACCCACCTAGCTTCCTATATAGCCGGCGACGCCGGAATTTCCCTATTGGCCTCCGGCCAAAAACATGCCCCCTGGGTTCGTAGTCCTATGGTTTTCTTTAGGTGTTTCCTACATCATTTTAACACTGTTTTGTTAAGTTAATTATCTTCCAAACAATAGCAGATTTCAACAAAGCGTATAATTAACTAAAATATGATATTATGTAACTTTGTTCAATTTAAATTAACTAGGCTACAGAACTTAAAGTTCCCACTGTGCTTAAGAGTTTTACCCTCCAAATAGTTGTTGGAATAACCCCTCCAAGATGCTAAGCCTCTTGTCCTAGCTTGAGAGTGATGAAAACTAGAACTTAGCTTCTTCCTTCTTCTTCTTCCTCTTGTTCTATCTTTTTCTCTTTATTTTAGTTTTGTTTTTCAGAAATAATTCAGGATTCTTAATTAACTATGATCTGAACAAGATTTATATATGGCAAAAGGAATGGATAAGGTGAAGGAGGAGGTGTCAAGGGTTGAAGAGTGCTCAATTCATGCAAGGAGGAGGTGTGAGATGAGTGTGTGCATGCAAGCATGAGGTGTTCATGCCTTATCTTCAAAATTTGATTTAATTTGAAACTAAATTCTGAGCTAAAATGATTTTCCATCCCATTTCATTTACACCCTTAACAATTTTCTATTTGCACAATAATCCTAAACTTTACCTAAGAACCCCTCACAATTTAGTTTATTATAAAACACCAATTTTATTAAAATGAAGCAAAAATTGTCACTAAAACCCTTATAACTTATTTATGTTGCATACTAAAATTTTAATTTAAATTATTTTACATAGAACTTAAGAAAATTGACTTATTTGTTTTTAACAACTTTGCAATATAACATATTATTATTAAATTAATTAATTTTATTTATTTCTAAATTTTCAAAATGCTACAGGTCTCTTCGTCTGATATGTCGCATATCTCGCCTAGGGGTGGTAAACGTCAGACCCCAATAGCTTGATAAGTCGTGTCGTTATGAGGTCTATAACAGTTCGAGAAACTACTGATAACACTTATCAGTAAATCTCAGCAATCCTGGACAGGGATTTCCAGTTATAGCCAATCGAACACAGCGGAACATCAACTCCCTATACCGGGAGAGACGAATCCCCTCCTATCGCTTATTGCCTCCATGTGATTCAGGACTGTACCCAAAAGCCACCTTTTTGCACGCCCTCTTGGACGTGGTATGATGGAAATCAAAGTACAGTAGGAATCACACAATACTCTATGACGATCTCGGGTCTACAGACTAACCTGTACCAGTGTCACTAGAGAACTGCCATCTGACGTGAGGTATAATACCATCTGGGAGTTCTCGGCGATCCGTCCAGTGTACCCAGTCTCTACTGAGCATCCATACACCATCCTTGATGTCAAACACCGATGGATATGGGATCATCCATCGCCCATCATATGGGTAAAGATGCGTATACGCTAGTCTACTCTGGTGTATCGATGCCCTGTCTTGATACACCCTCGACTAGGAATAGTTATAGGATGTACTCGTCGACTACCGTGGCCCCACCAGTATGATCTTATCATAGTCCCAGTAGTCGAGTACATATCCTAAGGGCTTTATCAACATGTAATATAGAGACAGTCAGAGTACATGTTAAGATAAAGTGCAACCAGATAGCATACTATCATGTCGAGCAAGAAAGTCCTCCCTATATATGTCCAAGCATCCACTACAATATACATTGTATGTACAGTAATGGCCTCTAGGGCATACATATAACTAACACTTTTAGCATTTTAGCTGACGATTTAGTTTATGCTAAGTTCATGTCATTCTCATTGCATTTCATATACCTGTGCTAGTACACCTACACCATTATCGATGATGCGTATGTTACACTTACACAGATTGGCCGGCTCACACACTTCATCATCGATAATTGCTATGTCACTATACAGTAGAATTGCTGCATCATGATATGCCTCCTTGCATGATATACTTTCTATGTTCACATCATTTGGATATGTCGCATGATATACTGATATTATCACATCACTGCTCCATGTTGCATGATATACGGATATGCTTACATCCTGTTATATGTCGCATACATCATGCTTTATGATTATACGCATTGAGATATGCTGTTTTCATGAGATTTCTGGATTTGAGAACTGTGGTTATTTCAAAAGAAAGTACGTATAGTTTTAAAAACCCGGTTTCTCTTGATATGATATTTCAGTGCGTCCACCATGAGTTTTCTCGGTTCTGAGATTTGTTTTCGAGACACGATTCGAGGAGTGGAGGAACCGTCTGCGGGTACATGGTGGACCCGGTATGGTACCCCGGGGCGAGAGAGAGATTTCGTGGGGATGACGATGAGCCTGGTAGAGGGACCACTACCTACCGGTGATTGGTTGGACCCGGCGGTTGTCCGGAGGATACTGGCTGGAGTCATGAGATGGATATGAGGGCCGATCAGAGTATGCGGTACTTGAGATGAGATAGATATGAGGGCTGATCTGAGGATGCGGCGCCTGAGATAGATGAGGATTTACGTGTCGATGCTGGACACGGGTTTCATGATGTTTCGAATGTCGATGCTGGCACTCAGGTTCCATGATTTTGATGTGTCGCGAGGGACACACGTTGATTTATATTCTCATACCTTCATGCATATGCTTTTATGATATTTACATGCAAGATGTTGTTGTGTCATTGGTTGACACGTGGACGAGATCCACATGCATACAGACTTGATTACATGGTTAGATGATATCCACATACTGATAGATATTGATTATATTGTTGGCATACATGCAGATACGGTCACCCTAGATATCATAGTATTACATTTATGATATATTTGACCTAGGAATCGTTGTTTACTCGATTTCTACCTGTTGATATTTTCTACTCACGAGTTGGCAACTCACCCCTGTTGTGCCACAGTTCTTGCAGGTTGACCGCATGGATTAGTAGCGGCATCGCTGGAACATAGCTGCATTTGGGTGTTTTGCTTTGGTAGGTGGTAGATGTTGGATCGTACCCCTCTTGTATTATTATTCCTGTTGTATCTAATTAACTCCATCAAATCAGAAACTAGTATTTGTATATGTAGTTGGACTTAGCAAGACTTGTAGTTGCGAGATTTTAAGCGTTGGGTTTTATGTTCGCTTGGTGGGTTGATGTCTTGCTTTTCATTATCTTTTGTGTTGATCTTAGCCGTTAGGCGTCGTATACATATACTGTCTTGCGTGGTTGTGAATCCGCCGGTTGGCGAAGAGCTAGCTCCCGCTTGGGGATGCCTTTTATATTATCTTGTATTGTTGTTTTGGATCAAAATATACAAAGGAGGTGCTGTCCAAATTTTTAAAAGACGAAACATGTTTTCAACTAGTAAAATTTACTTGCATTTTCATATTCCATTACTTGTGTATTTAAGAAAACTTATGATTTTCACTATACATTTATTTCAAAACTTTACCTCTTTTATTTTCTTAAAAAGATTTAGATTTCTGGGTTTCGTCTTACTTGATTTATGTTATGCCTTTAGACGTGGCGTGATTCAAGTGTCGGTCATGAGCTAATATTTCGGGTTGTGACAAAGTATTCCATTCTCAGTCGAATTTTATTTGGTCTTCAAAAAGACTATTTAGATGACAACTAGAACACACATCAAATACGAGCTCGAAAAGACTTCACTGGACCGGCCACATAGGGAAAATTTCCGTCCTGGACAGTTTTTGTGTTGTGTTTGGACTTGAAATTTGTAGTGTGCTCTAGTTTTTGGAATATTGGTTCAGTGGTATTGCTTGTTTAGCCCAGTTTGGATATGGTTTTATCTAGCAGTTTGGGGCTATTCAGGGTTATTTCGAAGTCGATATTTCTAGCACTATTTAAAGTTTACAGTATATGCATTACTATCTGTGACCGTGAATTTCATTAGAGAGGTATAACTTATCTAATTTCTATAGTTCTTTTAGATGGGTTTGCGAACGTGACATTCACGTTGATGTTCTGTGTTGTGCTGTGGTTGTTGCGGAATCGTCGTGGTGGATAGCTTGGATACAATGATAGTACAGTTTAGTTTTATTTGTACATTTGATATCGCGAGGCGAGCGTCTGACATGTGGACAGCCGTCACTGCCTGTTTGTATATTATTTGTTTGGGGCACGACCGGGTTGAGGTTGATGTTACCATTGTACATGTTTTTCTTTTCTATACTAGGTTTACCCCGTGATGGAGTGCACGGGTAGCCGGGTTCTGGAGGGCAACGGGCCCACATCTCATGGCGTTGAGATGGAGAAGGCCTCACTCTAGAATTGGCGGGCTATTCGCCGCACTCGTAGGGGGTACAGGTTGATCCAAGGAGGGGTGCTCAAGTTACCGGATTCCATAAAGTGCCAGGTGGCAATTCTCTTTGATGTAGGGGGTTTCCTCACTTCTGGTTTTGGCGGGTGACTTGCCGCGCTAGTTGGGGTCTAGATTTTCATTGAACAGGCTATCCACACGACCTGGGGAACGTCGGGTTTCACTTGCGGCTCAGAGGAAACCCGGGGCTCTCAGATTATCAGTATTGTTCTGTGATGCTTGTCGCTATTCTGTGATGTTGCATTTATCATGCCTGGAGCGATTATTATATATTGTTATATATATACTAGTAGATGTTGTATATGTTTTGCACCCGCGCTAGTCCTGCCCCCGCTCTGTCGTTAGTTAAGTAACCTAACGGGTGATGACGGGGCCCGGTGGCGAATGCGGATGGCATATACGTACATCATATTTTCGTTCTTTTTTGGTGTGATTAATTGATGGGACTGCGTTGATTCTGATCAATGCAAGGAAAACAGACCTATTTGATGTTGTTGGAACAATTTTCAAAAGCTGTTATTACAAGGACATTTTCTTTTGTTTTGCGCAGCGGTATTCGGTTATGAATATCCAGCACCTCATTCTACGAGGCAAGAGTCGAGATCCCTTCACCGGGAGTGACCTCTTGGGCAGAAATTTGCATCAGGGTAATAACTTCATTATAGTCGATTACTTTTTGCTTTGCATAATGGTATTCAGTTTTGAATATCCTGCACCTCATTCGACGAGTAAAGAGCCGAGATCCCTTCACCGTGAATGACCTTTTGACCAAAGGTTTTCGCCACTATATATTTGTAAAAAGCTATCCGGTTCCTTCATCGATATCAAGTTCATTACGTTAAAGGTTTTTCGCCAAAAACCATTCGTAGCCCTCCGTCATTTCAGACGGGTAGCACTTAGTATTCATGCTATGTTTGTTGGCCTTCGTCAAAGCATAGTGTATGGTAGCTGCTTGTTACTTTTCTGTTGCATAGATAGATGCGTTGGTTTGGAACAGTCGTACAGCCTTGTTGGCCTTAGTCAAGGGCGAGTACGGGTGGGTTCAAATTAACCTAGAAAATGACGGGTAGAACTTGACATGTGACTTATGATTTGTTGGCCTTAGTCAAGGTCATAAGAGCATGGGGTAAAAATTATATCGGGAGTTTCAAACATACAGGAAACTTGCTAGGCATGCGCATACCTTCTGGAGTGTGATAACTTGAGTGGATTCCATCAGGTTATCATGCGATGATAGTTGGATCCCGATACCCACTGATTAGTTGGTTTACTCCTCTGGTGATTTTAGATAATCCTGACAAATTCTTCTTTCAGGTTTGGAGGAGAATTTGAGGATACAGTGGGAGACATCCTGATTAGATAAAGTGATTAACCATTCTGATCTAGGTAAGAGTACACGCTGAGTGTTTCTTTTCTCTCTCTCTCTCTTTGGCAGCAACCATGTCCCAACCGTAGACTAGAACTCATAAACCTAGTTAATCGAACCTTCTTAAAACACACTGGCTTTTGGATTGTCAGAGTTGCATACTTCATTGCCACTCCTACTTTTACCCTTTGCTTTTCTCCGGCACATTCTGTATCACTATGAAGATCCACATGTATTGGATATGACCATCGTATAGTTACATACGAACTCGAAGAAACTTGTTTCAGATTCGAGAATTGTTTCTGGTTCTGGAGAAATTGAATAGGATTATTCAGTTGTCTTTTCCTTTTACCTTCTCTCAGGTTGTGAGGGCTCCTAGGATTAGGAGAGGGTACACTTATTGCGCTTATTGGATAGTCTTCTTCCAAACCATAGGCAGGTGCCGAACGGTAGGGAAGGAAGAAAACCAATTAGCCTAAGTGTGGTGTACAGAAGGTAATAAGTAAAGACAAATAAAGGGACTAAAAAGAGGGCAAAGTAAATTGCGACTGCTATCATTCACGACCAAACCGCGTATATCATCGCCACTCCTACTTCACCATTGTATTTCTCCAGAACACGCCGTATCACTATGAAGATCCACATTCCTTGGATAATCCATCGTATAGTGATTAATGTAGGATTTTATCGATCAAAAATATATTACCGCAATCAAGAACGGCGTCGCTTGGTAGCTAGCCGGTGAATATGGGTCGGTCCACAGGGATGTTGTAAATTTCCTAAATGTTCTTACGAGCTAATTCCAAAGGGTGTTGGATTTTTTAATTAAATCTAAAAACTAAGTTGTGTTATACTAGGATTAGGAAACTTGCTAGGATTAGGTTTAGGTAAAGTTTGGTGAATAAAGATCTACACCTCTTTCCAATGTCTTAAATTAGATATCATATTAGGGGTTATGGTAAATATTAATAAAGGGGATTAGGATGATTGGGAAGATGTTTCTTCCTCTAGATCCTTGTCCTTCCTTTCTTAATCTTTACCCTAACCTCCATGGAAAACTTACAGATCCGGTCTTTTATACTACGGTATCACCGTTACCTCATGGGTAGAGTGCCGTAGGGAGCGGAAGATGAAAGTATGCATGGAGTCCTAACTTTTTCATAAGAGATTGGCAAAGAAAAGAGATGAGAGATCTTCATCTCTCATACCCTTCCCTATTCCTAACCCTAACAAGTGAAAAACTACTCGCTCATTAAGGGATCTATGAAAGACATAATTTTTATTTTGTTTTGATTTAAGAGACGAAACATCTACTACAAGTTAATGAAAATTCTAAACTATATTAAACTAGAGCAAGAAAAGAAATTACCTAGGGCAGAAATTAAAACTAAAATTAGGGCAGAAAAATAAACCTACTTACGATTGATGCTCTCCAAACTTCAAAGAAAACTGAAATTTTATTGATGAAAAGAGGCATGAAAAAATACAATGAATTGGGTCTCTATTTATAGGACATAGAAAACCTTAGGTTTACAATTGCCGCACGTCTGCATTTACAAAAATACCCCTTAGGAAGACTAGTCAGCGCCGCAATAAAAATTGGTAAAATTTTCTGACACTACGGGCACTATATAGCCGCGGAACCGCGGCCACAGTAGGGGTTGGGCCGCGGTTCCGCGGCCCAATGAGATGATCAGTGTCTGAATTTTTGTATGCTGGCTTTAGGCTTTTTGGGATTCCTGATTCTTTGGTTCTTTTCTCCATTTGGATTCTAGGTCTTCTCCAGATCTTTCAGTGAAAACTTGTAGTGGTCTTTTAACCGTTCGCTTTGACATCTTGGACCTTGCATTGCCTTGTACATTGTGAACTGTTCTTCGTCTAGGCTTGACTAAGATCCTTCTATTTGTTGGTCAAAAGTCCCTCTTTTGTATCGTCTTTTGTCTTTTTCCACTGTTTTCGCTCCAAGAACCTGTAACCTGTATTATGTAGCAGACATGGGTCAAAAGCACCTGTTTTATTGTAAAATGCATAAGAATGGGGAATATAATAATTCAATATTATGATATGAACAAATACCCCCAAACTTATCTTTTGCTCGTCCTCGAGCAAACTTAGTTTTATTCTTGACAAAAAAAAAACTAACCTCACTTTCGCAGGGAAACACGATTGCACTGAGCTCGTGCAATAAGCCGTTAAATCTCTAGGTGTCCCTAGTAGGAGGAGTGTTGTCTCCTGAGGGTTTTCAGCGGATACTACCCACAAAATCCTATCAATTCGGCTTTTCGACTTTAATTCTCTAATTAGGTTTTTCAACAAGGAATTCTATTATCGTCGACTCGTAAATTATCCACCCATATTCTTCGCACTTCCTCATCATTTAACTTAAGATTATATACATTCTATAGACTTACTTAGCTTTCGGCATTTCTTAAGTTTTCCTTCTAGGGTTCCATCTCCACTTAGGAATTTTTATCAACTTTACTAAAGATACAAGTTCTATTCTTCACTCCTTTCTCTCATCTAAACTCCAATCACATACCCCTACGTGTGTGTAAATATCACCCCTACACTTGGAAATTCAAATCAAGCAATCATACTCTTGTCCGTTGTCCAAAGCACTTATTAATTGGTGAATTTTTAATTGAATTTTGCTTACACATCCTTCATGCGACCGTTAATACTTCTTGAGGTACCAACAACCGATTACAAGATGCGTTTGCATTTTAAAGCGTACTTTCTAGTCTTGTAACACCCAAGGTTTTAGCAGTGACTCCCAAACCAGTTGGTCTAAGGCACTAGGTGATGAAGCACCCTCGCTAAATATTTTTCTATTTTTTAGCCTTAAGTAATCACAAAAACCAGTGTTCAATTTTTTCTTTATTCACGCTTTTATATTTTTTTCGTACTAAGGACTTTAGACAAGAGTATTTCAAGGTCTCTTCTACTATTCCAAGTTTCAAGATGCGTGTTTGTGCAATTTGTAGGGTATACATTTTCAGAATTTAGACTTAAGCTAGGAATTATTTTTCAAACTTATACTTTAATAAAAACATCAATAGTTTTCCTTCATTTCGACTTAGCCCAAGAAGTGAACCCAAAATTTGCCTATTTCTAAATAAACTACAAAAACATATACTTTCTACCGTTAAACTTTAAGAAAGGTTATTTTTAGGGTTTTTAATTTACTATGTCTAAGATCTAGTTTTTCCTTGCTAGTTGATCTATTTGTCAAACTTAAGTCAAATACAGCCAAAATTGAATACATTAATATTTATAATTTTTTGAAATTTTCAATTTTTTATGGGTTTTTCTTTTTCTATATTTTTTTTATTTTTCAAATTTTTCAAATTTTTATGATTTTCATATAAAGATGCAATGCATAAATTAAATATGCAAAAGGAAAAGAAAAATATGTACAAAAATTAAAATATGCAATGCAATGTAAAAGATAACTATATACACCACTATCTCCCCCAAACTTAAGCAAAGCAGTGCCCTCACTGCCCGGCCCCACGTCGCGCCCTTTAGCGTGAACGTGATCGCTCCTCCCTTGCCAATAGGGTTTGAATACCCCTCTCAATCTCCATCAGTCGACGGTCTTGCTCTCGTGCCGTCGTCCTAAACTCTTCCCTCAAAGTATCAATTCCCCTCACCGTTCTCCTCATTAAGCGTGCATGCTATTGAGGGGTCATCTCACCCTCGCTTGATGTCGAGCTAGAGCTAGGGGTGTGAGCAGAGAGATTCTCTGCCGGTTTGGTTCGCGACCATATATCAGTCAATATAGAGTAGGACGAAGAAATGCCCTCAACAAGTGGTCGAACCGGAATCCCTCCCGTTATGTAAAACTCAAATTCCTCGACGGGGAGGAAATAACGGCAAAGCTGGGTGACAAACATAGGACAGGGGTAGTTTGTAGCCCTTTTCCCCGCACCTAGAGAATGAAGAAAAATAGTGCACATATCGAAACGTGGGTTCTTCGTCATAAGTGTGTGCACCACATGTAAGGAGGGGGTGAAAAAATTTGTGTTGTGAGAGCTGCCGAAAATGTTATTTTGTGCCCACCGGCACACAGTAAAAACATTCGCGAAAAGGGTTCTTGCTTGGATACCCTTTCGCGGCACCCTCGAGCAATCGTTGCCTATCAAGGGCATGTAATCCTCAAATTGTAGGGGGTGGTTGTGTGCAGGTAAACGAGATATAAGTGTGACCTCGTGAATTAAATCCCTATCAATGTTTATTACGCGATCTCCCCAATTCAACTTTATGTATCCTAAGTCAGCTAGACATCTCTCCTCCATGGATTCATAAAAATGGGTAACTAAATCTGGTAGAGCAAATGCAGAGGGGTGGTTGTAGATCAGAAAATTCCATCCCCTCCGCTCAATTTCGTTTGCAAAGGAGCTACCGTAAAGTTCGTGTGAGAAAACTGGAGAGAAATCCCTCTCGAATTGCATTTTGTGTGACATTGTGATTTTAAAATTGTCACGACCCGAAAGTACGGAACATGACCGGCACTTAAATTACGAACGTCTCGAGGCGTACGTAATCTAAGTAAACCAAAATCCCAGAAATCCAAACCAGGAAAAGATGTAGAGTGCAGGAAAAACCAACTTAAAGCAAGTAGTTTCAATAGCATAAGCCGAATTATGCGGTTTTTAAAAACATCAAAAATTTTCTGAAAATTTCGGCAGAGTCTCCTTTGTAAATACTGGCCCCCAAACGGGATACAACAAGAATAGTATACGAAATCAATAAAAAGGCATCCCCAAGCGGGAGCTAGCTCTTCGTCAATCGACGGCCACAACCACACAAGCAATATAATATACAACGCCAACGGCGAGATTCAAAACTCAAAAGGAAACTCAAAACCACAAGAAATCCACAGAAATATAACGCACGACTCTAAGGTCGAAAGAATAACATCACTGGTCTATATCTCAAAAATAAATACATGTTTGGTTGATGGAACTTCTAGATACAACTGAATAATAATATACAATGTATACTGATGGGTATGATACAATAAACCCACCTACTAGCAAATCTCCCGAAAGAAGCAGTGCCAGCAAAGCTGTAATGAACCTGTACGGCAAAACCTGCAAGAAACTGGGCACAACGGGGGTGAGTTGCCAACTCGTGAATAGAATACATCTACGAACAGGAATCGTATGTATGACGCAATCCTAGGTCATACGATCAATATATATCCTCAAATATGTATATAACATGCAGCCTATAACAAAGGCTAGGGTAAATATCTAACCCGAGTGTAATCTCATGTGCCCGTGTCAGTGCCTCAGGTAGCAATATATCATATGAATGAGGTATGAATGCATGAAAACAGAATACATGTAAATGAAGAAACTGTTTTCATAATTTAGTGAGATTTCCTTTGTATTTTGAAAATGAGGTATCATAATGAAATCAGCATAAAACAGTGCCTAGCATCGGCACAAAACGTAATCCCAATATCTCGATATCTCTGTATCACAGTCTCTGTACCTCAATATCTCGAAATCTCAATGTCTCAATCACAATATCTAGGGCGCCGTCAGTCCAGACCGGCCCCTACCATCCATTTCAAGACCATGACGGTATCCTCCGGATATCCGACGCGTCGGGTAATATCACCGGTCGGTTGTGCTCCCCTGCCAGGCTCAACGTCAACAACACGGCCTTCTCGACCCGGGGTACCGCACCGGGCCCACCATGTACCCGAAACGGTTCATCCAACTCCTCGAATCGGGTCTCGAAATCCATCAGCAAACTCATGGTGGACGACTCATACATCATGGGAAAACCGCATTTGTATTTAAAAAGAGAGAAAGCAGTTTATATATGTTTTGCGGTTTTCCTCCAAATCCAGAAAATATCAGGGAAATCCGAATCATCAATAGCATGTAAAACCATGAATATAAGCATGAGAATCCATGAATACGACATAACAATGAATAATGGTATGCATGAAGCGACAAGTAATAACTAAAATATCTAAGCTGGCATATAAGGTATGTACACTAATATTATGTCAAACTACTGGCTATCAAGCTAAGTTAAGCAATAATATTTTCTAAGGTGTACGTGACATGGTAATTACCGATGAAGATGTGTGTGAGCCGGCAAGTAAGTGTATGTGGTACATACGCATCATCGGTAATGGTGCTGGTGTCCTAACAGCATTATGTCAACAATGCAATATGAAATAACAATGTAAGTATGCGATGCGGAGCGAGCAACCAAAATGAGCGGGAGCTAAATAGTAAACAATGGTGCGATTTGAAATAACACGAATCGCGGGGATTTGAAAATAGGGGCGACGGTGGTTTTTTTTTAAGAAAGGATACGTCTTTTGAAATATCCGTAGATCCCTTGACCTATCTTTTAAAATACCCACGATCCGCTAGTTTTGAAATAGGTAGGAGTCTAATCTAATCTAATAACTACACTAAACTATACGGCTGAACTAACAAGCTGAACTACAGGTAAGGAAACCGCCTATCTTCTGAGTCGATACATATACATACCTGTATATGTATAGTCGGTGATCCTGCCTCAATAATATCACATCCGATACCATATCTATAATCAGGCATCCCAAGTCAAGAGTGCGGATCAATCATCAATATAGATCGTACGTAAATCCGTCGTACGGCATCCCAAATCAGGGTACGGGTCAATATCACATTCATCATACTATTCACCTGGTATCCTCTTTATCAAATATCATGATCGGGGTACTGATCTACGTCTAGTACAATACTGATACCGCCTAAGTATGTATGCACGTGTGTGAAACACTACGTCAAGGACCCGCTACAACGTCATGTCGTATCTCAAATACGAACCCTGCTATATCACCGATCTCACGGCCTCAAATCAAATCTCACCGACTCATCTTAAATCCCAAGTACTATCCTCATTATCCATGCATGCGTATATGAATGTACATATGCATAGTCCCATACCCACGCATATATACATATATACACATCCCAATCTGCGCACAAGAAAGTAAAGTATGCAAGTCTGTGTGTGCGTATGTGGGTATAACAACTACTCTAGGGTTTGGCAACTAACCCAAAGGTAAACCATGAACACATAAACATAACATGAATAAACATTCTCGTATCATAAAACACCCATATAAACATATATATAAAAGCTACACTACGGACTGTGGGGGTGCTATACGCCATCCACCCGACTTCTCCCCGTAGATATAAATCTACTCACCTGGTCCTCGCTAGCCGGTGCCGACGTCGCCACGCGCTTGCTTGTCGTCTCGAAGTCCACATGGGGTACCTACATATCATAATGCACCGTGTCGTATTAAAATCCGACTCATGACCCAAAACGACACGTGAATCCCATATAGGTCAAAACCTATGGTTGCTTTCACAAATCAACCCAAAAACCCTCGACGTCGGCGTACAAACGCCAAACCATCGAGAAAACTCCCAACACACTCATTTGTACAATTACAAGCACTAATTATAATATAAAATAGCTTAAAATTCACAAAAACCCCAATTTCACTTAAAAAGTCATTTTTCCGAAAATCTAGCAAGCACAAATCACCGTTTTAGTACAAAACTCGATGTATAAACGAATCTAGCGGCCACAATATTCACTAAATATCTTAAATAAGTCATAAAAACAATTCCCATAATTTAATCTCGTTAAATTCCAAAAACCCTAAAATTCTAGTTTACAAAATACCTAAATTTTAACAATTTTATAGCAAAAATGCACAAACTACAATCTAGCTTGGATTTTCATGAACTAAAGTATTAAACTATACTTTAAAATGTTAATAATGCCATGAATACCCTAATTAGATTTTTGTCTCCATTATTTAATCAAATTCCAAAAACCTAGTTTGCTTAAAAACTTGATTTGGACAAATTAAATGCAACAATTTACATAATAGCAACAAGATTAGGTTTTCCAAAACTTAAGAGGTTCAACTACACAATTAAAGCATGAACAATTTATCAAAACCCTTATCTTGATCCAAACCCAATTCCTTACAATTTCAACTTGAATGGTAAACTAAGTTAACACCTAATTAAATACTTAATTAAGCTAACATAAGCAATAATCAACAATTAACTATAAGGTTAAAATTATACCTCCATAATTTTATTGATCTCACATGAAATCTAGCCTCCCAAAATGCTCTCTCTTCACCAAGATCCAAGCTTGAATGGCAAAGGAATAATGGGTAGGGATTAGCTTTTTGAGTTTGCTTTGATTTGTTTTGATTTTGGTTGATTTTTGAATGAATTTGGAGGTGAAGGAAGATGAAGACTTGAAGAAAATAGGGAGGCTGCCAACAGATCAGTTTCAGCCAGGAGAGGAAAGGGGTGAGGTGTGGTGTGGGGGTGGGTGAAGTCAAGGGGAGAAAAGAAGACCAAGTCAACAAAAGACCATACTCTTTTTACTATTTTCTTATTTCCTTTCTTTTCTTTTCTTTCTTTTCTTTTCTTTGAACATCAAGTGGGGAAAAGGGTGGGGGCTGCTGAATTCAGCCAAGGGGAGAAGTAAATGGGGGTGTGTGAGTGTGGGTATGGGTGTGCGGTGATGGAAAATGATAAATACAATACCCCAAATATCCATTTACACTATAAAAAAAAGCCTTTTTCTTCTATATTTTCTAAACCATTTTGGAAAACGATTTCATTTCAAAAACCACATGATAAAATTTTATTTAAAGTTTTATGATGTACAAAATTTGTTTCAACTCATTCCAATTTGTAATTTTCCCTAATTAAATATATTAGTGACGGCTTAAAATAATATTAAAATAATTAATTTCGGAAAAATTTTCAAAAAATTTGAAATTTCACCAGTGGGTCAACAAACACCAAATACTAATAATTATATAGCTAGAATATGTATATTTAATTTTATAATAAAGATATTTGTATTTTGACTTTTTACAGAAAACCCCCTTATTTTACCGTTTTTTCGAAATTTCACCGAAACGATTTTCAAAACGTTACAAAAATGTTAAAAACAGAGAGTAGATGAGCCGAGAGTCCCTCCCCTGAAGTTTCAGGGGGTGACGCCAAAGAACCGCGGCGAAAGGTCGGCGGGAGACGGGGTCAGGCGGCAGAATTGCGGCAGGTTGGAGGCGTCTCGGCTACAAATTTTTGAGGGTGGCGGCACTCTGGTGTGAGGATGTAGAATTTAGGGTTGTAAAGACAGGGGCTCGGTTCTCTTAAATAGGGGAGGGGAAGATGGTTATTTGCAGAAAACACCCTCCAAAATGAGGAATTTATCTGTAAATAAAAATTTCTTTATTTATTTATTAATTCTGAAAATTTACAAAAAGGTCCAAATTTTTTTTTTTTTATTTTGTATGGTATTTTGTATTTACAAATGATACACACCCCCAAACATATTTGAAATAAAGTTTTAAAAAAAATTTGGAAATTCGGGGGTGAAAGTGGAGGAGAATTAATCGGTGTAGATCGGCTCCTGCAAAAACAGGAGCTCCTCTGATGGGTCTGCTAGGAGGAACGGTTTCAATCGATATCCATTCACTTTAAATAAAGTACCGTCCTCCGAATTTTCAAGATCGACTGCACCGTGCGGATAAACGGTGCGAACTACAAATGGTCTTTTCCACCTAGAACGGAGCTTGCCGGGGTGATAATGTAAACGAGTATCATAGAGTAAAACCTGTTGACCAGGTTTAAATGTTTTTCGCAGAAGGTGTTTATCATGGAACACCTTAGTTCGGTTTTTAGTAATTACGGCATTATCATAAGCCTCATCCCGCAGCTCTTCTAGTTTATTTAATTGTAGCTTTCGATTGCTGCCCGCATCTCCTAATGATAAATTCAACTCTTTGATAGCCCAAAATGCCTTATGCTCAATCTCTACTGGGAGGTGGCAAGCCTTCCCGTAAACAAGCCGGTATGGAGACATACCAAGATCGGTCTTGTATGCAGTACGGAAAGCCCATAGTGCATCGATCAGTTTGAGTGACCAATCTTTACGGTTTTTAGCAACCGTTTTCTCCAAGATTTGCTTAATTTGCCGATTTGAAACCTCGGCTTGCCCACATGTTTGGGGATGGTATGGCGTGGACAGCTTGTGGGTAATAGAATATTTGCGCATTAAGGACTCAAAAGTCCTGTTGCAAAAGTGAGAACCATTATCACTTATAATCGCTCGAGGGTGCCCAAATCGAGAAAAGATATGTTCTTTAAAAAATCGAACGACAACCTTGTTATCATTCGTTCGGCTAGGCACAGCCTCGACCCACTTCGACACGTAGTCAACATCCAAAAGAATATACACATTCCTAAAAGAATTAGGAAATGGTCCCATGAAGTCAATTCCCCAAACATCAAAAACATCCACAACCAAAATTGGTTGGAGCGGCATTTCGTTTCTCCGCGATATCGGGCCTAAGTGTTGGCACCGGGAGCAAGTCTTGCAGTATTCATATGCATCCTTGAAGAGTTGTGGCCAATAGAAACCACACTGCAAGACTTTCTCGGCTGTCTTCTTTGGGCCAAAGTGCCCGCCACATGCTTGATCGTGGCAAAAAGATAGCACACTCTTAAACTCGTTTTTCGGTACACACCGACGAATGATTTGGTCGGAACAGTATTTAAAAAGATAAGGTTCATCCCAGTAAAAATGCTTTGCTTGGGACAAGAATCGAAGTTTATCCTGTTTCGACCAATCTTTATGGATCAAGTCGGTGGCTAAGTAGTTTACAATATCGGCGAACCATGGTTCGCAAGAAACCGTTAAGAGTTGCTCATCAGGAAAAACATCTTTGATTGGAAGTTCAAGTGTAGGCGAAGAAGGAAGTCATGAAAGGTGATCGGCCACTACGTTTTCACATCCTCTTTTGTCTCTTATGACAAGGTCAAACTCTTGTAGCAAGAGGATCCAACGTATTATCCTCGATTTAGCAACCTTCTTTGCAAAAAGGTGGCGAAGAGCTGAATGGTCCGTATAGACAATAACTGGATAGCCGATTAAATAAGGCCGAAATTTTTCAACTGCAAACACAACTGCTAAAAACTCTTTTTCTCTTGTTGTGTAGTTTAGTTGGGCCTCATTTAATATACGGCTAGCGTAATAAATTACGTGTGGTATCTTATTAATATGCTGTCCAAGAACAGCACCAATGGCAAAATCTGATGCGTCGCACATAATTTCGAAGGGATGCGTCCAGTCTGGAGATGAAAGAATGGGCGCAGAAATGAGAGAGTGTTTCAATGACTCGAACGCTTGCATGCAAGTTGAGTCAAAATCAAATGTTGTGTCCTTGGCCAATAAGAGAGTCAAGGGTCTAGCAATCTTGCTAAAATCCTTGATGAAGCGTCTATAAAAACCGGCATGGCCAAGGAAAGCTCGGATGTCTTTGACGCATTTAGGAGGAGGAAGATTGGAAATGACTTCAATTTTGGCTCTATCAACCTCTATGCCGTTTTTCGAGATGACATGTCCTAAGACAATACCTTCTCGTACCATAAAGTGGCACTTCTCCCAATTCAAAGTTAGGTTCTTATCCCTACAGCGGGTAAGAACTGCGTCAAGATGTAGTAAACACTCGTCGAAGGAGTCACCAAAAATGGAGAAATCATCCATAAAGATCTCCAAAAACTTTTCAACCATGTCTGAAAAGATCCCCATCATACACCGCTGAAATGTAGCGGGTGCATTGCATAACCCAAAGGGCCTGCGACGATAAGCAAAAGTGCCAAAGGGACAAGTAAATGTGGTCTTGTCTTGATCCTCTTTGGCTATGGGGACTTGATTATAGCCGGAATAGCCATCTAAAAACCAGTAGAACTCGTGCCCAGCCAATCGTTCTGGCATTTGGTCAATGAAAGGTAAAGGAAAGTGGTCTCTCCTTGTAGCGGCATTGAGTTTTCTATAGTCGATGCAAACTCGCCACCCAGTTTGGGTGCGAGTGGGAATTAACTCATTTGCCTCATTGGTAATGACCGTGATGCCCGATTTCTTTGGCACAACATGAATGGGGCTAACCCATTGGCTATCCGATATAGGGTAAATGATACTACTATCAAGACATTTAACAATCTCCTTCTTGACGGCCTCTTTCATTATGGGGTTGAGGCGTCTTTGTGGATCCCTCACCGACTTGGCATCATCCATCAAGTGTATATGATGTTCAACTATGAGGGGACTAATCTCCTTGATGAAAAGAGATGAGAGATCTTCATCTCTCATACCCTTCCCTATTCCTAACCCTAACAAGTGAGAAAACTACTCGCTCATTCAGGGATCTACGAAAGACATAATTTTTATTTTGTTTTGATTTAAGAGACGAAACATCTACTACAAGTTAATGAAAATTCTAAACTATATTAAACTAGAGCAAGATAAGAAATTACCTAGGGCAGAAATTAAAACTAAAATTAGGGCAGAAAAATAAACCTACTTACGATTGATGCTCTCCAAACTTCAAAGAAAACTGAAATTTTATTGATGAAAAGAGGCATGAGAAAAATACAATGAATTGGGTCTCTATTTATAGGACATAGAAAACCCTAGGTTTACAATTGCCGCACGTCTGCATTTACAAAAATACCCCTTAGGAAGACTAGTCAGCGCCGCAACAAAAATTGGTAAAATTTTCTGACACTACGGGCACTATATGGCCGCGGAACCGCGGCCACAGTAGGGGTTGGGCCGCGGTTCCGCGGCCCAATGAGATGATCAGTGTCTGAATTTTTTTATGCTGGCTTTGGGCTTTTTGGGATTCCTGATTCTTTGGTTCTTTTCTCCATTTGGATTCTAGGTCTTCTCCAGATCTTTCAGTGAAAACTTGTAGTGGTCTTTTAACCGTTCGCTTTGACATCTTGGACCTTGCGTTGCCTTGTACATTGTGAACTGTTCTTCGTCTAGGCTTGACTAAGATCCTTCTATTTGTTGGTCAAAAGTCCCTCTTTTGTATCGTCTTTTGTCTTTTTTCACTGTTTTCCCTCCAAGAACCTGTAACCTGTACTATGTAGCAGACATGGGTCAAAAGCACCTGTTTTATTGTAAAATGCATAAGAATGGGGAATGTAATAATGCAATATTATGATATGAACATATAGTTACATACGTACTCGAAGTAACTTGTTCCAGATCGAGGATGGATTCTGGTTCAGGAGAAATAGAATAAGGATTATTCAGTTGTCTTTTATCTTTACCTTCTGTCAGGTTGCGAGGGCTCTGTTCACCACAGAAAACTGTATTTTAATACCTTTCATTCATTATCTATTTTGCTATTTATCAGTACTATTAATCAGTGTCTGCTCAGTAATTACAGTTACAGGTATCCGTGACAAATACTGGAAAGCATACTCAAAATCACGGATATAACGTCTGGGAGCCGACACTGCAAACAGAACAGAAAACTGATCAATATCCCAAGAGCTCTTTTGGAAATAATGCATGTGTACACACTTTTTGCCAAGAATGGTCCAACACATACAAGTGTGCACATAGCTTGGACCTAGGAGGGGGCTTCCATGAGCAAGTGGGGGACAAGCCATGAGCAAGTGTGTGTGTGTGCATTGATTGCATAAAGTTTTGATGTGATACTTTGCATCAAGTTTCCCTCCCTTTCTCTGCATACAAACCGGATTATTTAGACCACACAAACAACACCATTAGACTTGTAGGGACGGCACATGACCACAGCACCAATACGAGCCACTTTGCTCCAACATGACCCGGCCACACACCCCTATAATTCGGTGAGCTCGGCCCCCTAGCCCCAAATGTCCCTATATTTTCTCTGGTTGTTTATTAGTGTCACATCATCACTTTTATATTGTTTGTTTATTCTGTTGTGTTGGCTATAAATACCAGAACAGATCTAAAGAGAGGGGCCATGCAAAATAGATGTAATATATTTTCTTGTTTTCTTGTCTTTGGTTTAGCTTGAGAGTGAAGTGGGCTTGAATTGGTTTCTTCTTCTTCTTCCCTCTTGAAGCTCTCTTTGGAGAGCTTCATTAAGGAAGTTGAACAAGTAACCAAAATCTTGTATCTCTTTTCTCAAGTGTTTAATAAAATTGTTGTTTCTTTTATACTTGCTTATTTTCCTTACTTGCTTTTCTTTATCATGCTTAACTAATCCTTTCTTTGGTTGTGGTATTGGTGAGGAAGTGAGATGAAAGGCTTTTCCCTCCTCCACCTCTTGTTTATGTTTAATGTGCTTAACTACATGATTATAACTTAAAGATTGATTTATATATTGATGTGATATGGTATTTTGAAACCATGGTTACTTGTAACCTCTTCATATACCATATTCACTCCCCTTTCCTATTTAACAATGCTTAATTTAAAATCAAATTAGTGTTAAGGTTGCTAGGTTTGGATATCGTATTTTGTGATCAAGTGTTTGACAATCTCTTGGTTTCGTATACAATATATCATCACAAACACCTAGCAAACTCAACACTAAAATCATTTGCTCTCACTCACTAATTGTGTTTTTGATGTTATGGTATGCTCGCTAACCCTTGTGTTTAGTGTTGATACCCTAAGTTTGGACATACAACGGTAAGTGAACAAAACAGACTTGTTTCATGATTGTGGAGAATATCGGAATTTGACGACTTGTGCCTCGCAACCGCTTCGACAAGTCGTGCTTCATGCCAGGATCAACGTGAAAACGGACAACTCATAAACAAAGGAGCGTTGAGGGAATCGTCGCGATTCAACCTTCCGAACCAAAGCCATGGCCAACTTCTTCTTTAACCTATTTGCTTGTTTTCTTGCTTTTTCGTGTTTTCGTATTCTATTCATTTTTTTTTGTGACAAAACCAATTCGTTAATTTGTTGAACCTTAAATCACAATACCTAATCACAATTCCCTACGGATCGACCCGTGCTTGCCGACTCGCTACAGCGCGCTGTGCACTTGCGGTTATAAATATTTAAAACGAGAACGATCTCGCGTGCGCAATCCATTTCCATAAAACGATCACATTTCCAAAACATACGCGTTTGCGCGCGCGGGTGAATTTCTAACTAGTTTTTGGCCCCGTTGTCGGGGAGTTGGTAGTATTAGGAATTGTTATTTATGGTTCCTACTAACTTACTAATTTCTAATTCAAATTTTTTTCAAAACTAACAAAAACACGATTCTTTTCAAACTTGTTCTTTGTCCTTCATACCAGATTGCACTCTGTGATTCAACTGAAAAATCAAGTAAGACCATTATAATACTAACATAGTCTGGAGGTGCCATAACACAAACAAGCATCATTTGGCCGGCGACAGCAAGGGGAAATCCGAGCTCGCCAGCCCAATGAGGGTTTTTGTGATTTTTTTCTTTTTGAGTTGTCTCTTGTGTGTTGTCAGTGTTCTAGTGGTATTGTTTGATTTTTCTAATTTTAAGTGTGGAGGAATTGGGGCACATATATCTCTTTTTGACACTAAATATCGTATTTTTCCGACATTTCAGTTTTTACGGAATTACGATCAGTGATTGTGCGGAGCAAGGCTCAAATGCAATTACAAGACGTTAGTGAAGTATAGTGCCAAAGATCCTGGTAGTTTGACTAGCGCAAGCGAACATTCAAAGTCTCGGGATCACTTTCAAAGGGGTTTCTTAACCCAATATACATTGGTACGCATTTCCTAACACACTCTTCTCGAATCCGACGTAGTCCAATATTTCTATCTTCTGCAGGATTCTTCGCACAAACTTGCCGCCAATTGTAAAGAGAACTAACTGTATTTTTTGCAGCGCTAAAATTTAAAATGAAAAAGAATTGCTTAAATTGCTTGATTTTTTGAATTCTTTTATTGATTGCGCATTTGCATCTTAATACGGATTTAAGGGCAAAAAGACCAAACAAGATACTGTCGGATATAGTGCCCTCAGAGTCAATTATTGGATCACAGGCACGTGATTGCAATGATTGAGGGAGGACCTATGCCGGTAGGACAGTCTTACTCGAGATGATAGTATGCTATCCGGTTTATCTCTATCATCGTGTACTGCTTTAGGTGACCAGACAGGTCGCTATTCCACATTGATAGAGCCCCTGGGATTCATGCTTGACTGCCAGCAGTATGAGGGCGATCATATACGTGGGAGCTGGTAGTCTATAAGCACATCCTTAAAAGGTCCCTAGTCGTGGGAGTTTCGAGACAGGGCATCGATACTCCAGAGTAGACTAGTGTATACAGTCGAGACCCCGACGAGGGGCGGTGGCCGGTCTCACAAGCCACTGGTGTCAGTTGGTTCACCTAAGATGTATACAGGTGCTCATTGGGTTATGAGTACACCGGACATGACTCGCCGGGAACCTACTAGTTGGGATTATACCAGACGTCAGATAGCAGTTCCCTGGTGACATGTGTACAGGTTAGTTCATCGACCTGACGATCGTCATTTGTCTCGTGTGAGTTCCCACTGTACTTTGATTACTACCCTACCACGCTCAAAGGAGACGTGCAAACAGGTTTTAGTTGGGTACAGTCCCGAGCCACATGGAGGCAGTGAGCGGATCTTCAGGGGTTCGTCTCTCCCGGTATTGGGGGTGAGGTCGCGCTGTGTCTAGGAGAGCCATTACACAAAGCCCTCGGCCGAGGCAGGAGATTTACTGGTAGGTATTCCAGTAGTATCTCAGGGTGTTCTGGGCTACACTCCGACATGACTTGTACCGCTTTTGGGGGTCTGACTTTTACCAACCCCCTAGGCCCGCCATGCGATGCTCATAGACGAACGGACCGGACTGTACGGATATTGTCACTGACAGGCTCAGTAGGGTGTCAGGATGAGTTCGCTCATCGACATTCGTTTTGGTCAATACCTGGTAGCCCGTTACGTATAGGCTAATACCTCTGACGTGCTAGTGGTTAAATCCACAACCAAAGTGTTGACGAGTCTTTAGAGTCCCCCACAGACCAGTTTCTCAAGTTTCGGGTGAAACGCTGTAGAGGCCGTATGGAGATATGGCAGGGTTCGATCAGATACTTGCGGTATTGCATGAATCATGATCGGACGGAAAATACTAGCGGGCTTTGGTTTAAGCCGGATCCTAGTATTGCACAGTGTAGATTTTGTCTCTTTGCATTTGTATTTCGGTCGGAATACAAATGCGGGTGTGTATACACAGTAGCAGGGTTTTCCTGTAATTTATTACGGGATCAGTTTTTTTGGAGTTGCCAGTTTGCTTTCCGTTTCGGCCGTATTTCTTTGTATCTTTCATTGGCCGAAGATTGGTGGAGGAGGGCTTATTTGCATTTGTGCAAATAAGCATTTGTGGAGGGTGATATTTGCATATTATTGTATCATGATAGGTTCTCCCACCCTTGACTTCTTGCTTCATGATTACTTGACTTTTTGACTTGATGATGTGAGATGGTTGTTGAGTGTGGACTTTGGATTGTTATCATTTTTCCTTATGATCACATACCATTCCTCTCACTTGCATTGTTATGTGGCGCTTCTCATTTTTGATACATACTCTCTCCCATTCTCCTTGCAACATGGCCGGCCAAGTTAGGGGCTGTCCCATTTGTGGTGTGGGTGATTTTGGTTGATATCATATCATTTTTCCTTCACCAAAATTCCCAAGAAAAACTCCATAGTTCATACCCCCACCATATAGCAACCTCCTTCAACCCCAAGAGACAAACAGTTCTACAAATAACATACAGCAAATCTTGGGCACGTCCACTCGCCAGCTTCATGCCCGAGTTGCCTCGGATCAGAGGCGGGAGCCCGTAAAAGAAGCCGGCGACGTGGTGCCCTTTCGGTGACTTGGTGGAGACCGGAGATTCCGCGGGTAGATCGGGACGACGACGAGAAGACTGAAGGACACGGATCGCTCGGTATATCTCTCTAACCGTTCTTTAGTTAGCTAGGACTAGTTTAATGGCCCGATCCGGGTTTATAGTGCGCGGTGGTGCCGGTTATAAAGTTTAAAGTAAATCATCGCTTCCGCATTCCGGCGTTGGATTGACGGCCGGGGCGCCACCGTGCACTTACAGTGGTATCAGATCCTCGCCATTAACCTAGTCTAGCTTTGTCTAATGTGTTTACATTTCCGATCGAACAAAATTCCAAAACCGCGTTTTTCAAAACATCAGTTTTCTGTCGAAATTTTTTTAGCTTGAAATTTTTTTCAGTATATTGCAGAATGATGTGCAGGGAATTATAAGACTTCTGTAGAAATTTGATCACGTGAACGGTCTATACGACCGCGGAACCGCGGCCAAACCCATGCTTGGGCCGCGGTTCTGCCGCAGTATTTGCAGTTCAGTGGGTCAATTTTTTACAGAGGGTCTCTGGGCTGAAAATTGGGGTTTTGGAATATTATTTTTGGGCCCAGGATTTCTTTAACTGCTACAGTAATGCTTGGGGCCCACTTGGTAAAATTTGATCGATCGGATATTTTAAACATGTTAGTTCACAGTTTTTACATTATATCTGTGACCGTGAATGTCACTTGATCGGTAAATCCTGTCTAACTGCTATAGCCCGGTTAGACGGATTTGCGAACGTGACATTCACGTTGATGTTCTGTGATTGTGCTGTGATGTTGCGGATTGGTCGTGGGGATAGCCTGGTTGCAGTGGTAGTACAGTTTTGTTGTATTATGTACATTTGATATTGCGGGGCGAGCGTCCGACATGTGGACTGCCGTCACTGCCTGTTTGTATATTATTCGTTTGGGGCACGACCAGGTTGCGGTCGATGTACCCGTTATATGTATATTTTACTTTCTGTACTAGGATTACCCCAAGGTGGGGTGCACGGATAGCCGAGTTCTAGAGGGCAACGGGCCCACATCTCATGGCATTGAGACGGAGGGGGCTTCACTCTAGAATTGGCGGGCTATTCGCCGCACTCGTAGGGGGTACAGGTTGACCCAGGAGGGATGCCCAAGTTACCGGATTCCGTAAAGTGCTGGGTGGTCCATTCACGTTACTGAAGGGGGCTGCCTCGCTTCAGGTTTTGGCGGGTAACTTGCCGCGCCCGTAGGGGTCTAGGATTTCATTGCACAGGCTATCCACACGACGAGGGGAACGTCGAGTTTCAGCGGCTCTGTGAAGCCCGGGGATCCCAGATATCTGTATTGTTCTGTGATGCTGTACATTTCTGTGATGTTGCATTTTTCACGCCTTGAGCGAAATATTATATATTGATATATATACTAGTAGATATTGTATATGTTTTGCATCCGCACTAGTCCAGTCCCCGCTCTGTCGTTAGTTAGCTAACCTAACGGGTAATGACGGGACCCAGTGGCGAATGTGGATGGCATATACGTACGTCATTATTTTCGTTCTTTATTGGTGTGATCAATTGATGGGACTGCGTTGATTCGGATCAATGCAAGTTAAAAACAAACCTAATCTAATGTTGTTGGAAAACTTTTCAAAAAGCTGTTATTGCAAGGACGTTCACTTTTGTTTTGCACAGTGGTATTCAGTTGGAATATCCTGCTCCTCAGTCGACGAGGCAAGGGCCGAGATCCCTTCACCGGGAGTGACCCCTTGGACAAAAGTTTGCATCAGGGCAATAACTTCACTATAGCCGATTACTTTTTCTTTGCATCGTGGTATTCAGTTGGAATATCCTGCACCTCATTCTACGGGGAAAGAGCCGAGATCCCTTCACCGGGAGTGACCTCTTTAGCAAAGGTTTTCGTTACTATATTTTTCTAAAAAGCTATCCGTTCCTTCAACGATATCAAGTTCATTACGTTAAAGGTTTTCGCCAGAAACCATTCGTAGCCCTCCGTCGTTTCATATGGATAGTCAATAGTATTCAAGCTGTGTTTGTTGGCCATAGTCAAGGCACAGTGTTTGGTAGCTATTGGGTGTTCATATGTAGCATAGATAGATGCGTTGGTTTGGGACAGTCGTATAGCCTTGTTGGCCCTAGTCAAGGGCTTGTACGGGTGGGTTCAAATCAACCTGGACAATGACAGGTAGAACTTGACATGTGACTTATGATTTGTTGGCCTTAGTCAAGGTCATAAGAGCATGGGGCAAAAATCACATCAAGAGTTTCAAAAGAAACTGAAACTTGCCAGATATGCGCATACCTTCTGGAGTGTGATGACGTGAGCGGATTCCGTCACGTTATCATGCGATGATCATTGGATCCCGATTCCCACTGATGAGTTGGTTTACTCCTCGGGTGATCCCGACTAATTCTTCTTTCAGGTTTGGAGAAGAATTTGAGGTTATTGTGGGAGGTTTCCTGATTAGATAAATTGGTAACCATTCTGATCTAGGTTAAAGTGCACGCTGAGTGTTTCTTTTCTCTCTCTCTTTGGCAGCGACCATTGACCCGACCCTAAAACTATGACTCAGTGACCAAGTTGACCGAACCTTCTTAAACACCGGCTTTTGGATTGTCAGGGTTGCAAACCTCATTGCCACTCCTACTTTTACCCTTTTCTCCAGGACACCCCGTATTACTACGAACGTCCACTTCTATTGGACAAAACCATCATATGGTTATATATGAACTCGAAGGAATTTATTCGAGGATGGTTTCCGGTTCTGGAGAAAACGGATAGGATTATTCAGTTGTCTTTTACTTTTACCTTCTCTCAAGTTGTGAGTACTCCTTGGTTTAGGAGATAGTACACCTATTACGCAAATTGGATAGTCTTCTTCCAAACCATAGGCAGGTGCCGACCGGTAGGGAATGAACAAAACCAATTTGCCTAGCGATGGTGTACAGAAGGTATTATGTAAAGACAAAGAAAGGGATTAGTAAGAGGGCAAAGTAAATTGCGACTGATATTCATGACCAAACCAGGTATTTCATTACCACTCCCACTTCACCTTTGTATTTCTCCAGAATACTCCGTATCACTACGAAGATCCACAGTTTATTGGATATTCCATCGTATGGTTATATACGAACTCGAAAGGAACTTGTTCCAGTTCGGGGATGGATTCTGGTTCAGGAGAAATAGAAATAAGGTTTATTCAGGTGTCTTTTATCTTCATCTTCTCTCGCGTTGCGAGTGCTCCTAGGATTAGGACAGTACACCCATTATGCTTATTGGATAGTCTTCTTCCAAACCATAGGCTGGTGCCGAACGGTAGGGAAGGAAGAAAACCATTTGGCCTAAAGGGGTGTGCAGAAGGTAATGACTAAAGATATATAAAGGGATTTGGAGAGGTGGCAAAGAATTACACGGTTATAGTCGTGAATATAGATAATGGAAGAGTCATTAGTAGGAATACCAGGATATCCCATCGAAACATTTCAATGTTTCAGTTTCACTGTGTACTGTTAAAAGAAAACTGATTTTCCAATTAGACACTTGCTCCAGGGTATGTATTTACCAGGTAAGATTCTCACATCTGTATGGTTTTACAGATGATGAGTGGGAGTAAGTTATTGGGAATTGGGTGATCATCCTCATTATATCGGGATCCGTTGTAATCAGTGATATTTGAGGAATTCACCTGGGTTGTTTGCCGGACGGCAAATATTTGGTTTTGAATATCCGCTGTTATGCACTAATTTCAAATTGATATATTTGTACGTCTATTTTTATAGAGTGAGATATACCTTTTTAAAATTATGTCCATGACATTTACCTATATCAGTTGATGGTTAAGTAAGGAGCATTAAACAGCGGTGTAATTCTTCTTAACCATAAGTACAGTTCTCAACCTACGACACACAGGAAATGAGTTATTAGACTCAAGGGACTTATACAGAGGATTGTATATTGTCCAGTGTCCATTAGGACATAGGGGTTGGTCCTCGTACTATATTCGGTTTACTTATGACTTCTCTAGTTTTTAGACAAGTGTTTCGTAGAAACGCAAGGTCTGAATTTTGAGAAGTTATAGGTATATGAATAAAGTAGAGAACCAGGTGTTGCAAGTATCGGGATTCTTCAAGGTGATCGAAGATGTAGATACTTGAGTATGGTATTCAGTTGATAGTAATGATTAAGAGAACTTGCTTCTCTTTCAGGGTACTCATAATTGGAAGCATTCCTAAGTTGAGTAACGCTGATCGGCCTCCTTCTATTTAGTTAACATGCACTGGAGACAGCTGCATGATTTGAATCTGGTTCAATTAAATCAGTGCCTCTGTTTCTATATTGGATATAGAACAGTTCATATCTTAACGATATTAAGGTACGGGGAGTTGTCCGGCCTATGCTTAAAACCAGACTCTGGATAACTCAAGGCATGTTTCTGTAATGGCTGTTTGTGGGTTGACCCAGGCTATGACGGGGGTTGACTTTCTACCATCTGGAAGATCAATAGTGATATTGTTCTAGACTCGCCACAGTTTTAATAAAAATGGATTTTTTCAAAAAACAGGAGTGGGAGTATGGTAGAACTGGAAGTGATTCCAGAACCACAAACGATTACTGAAGATTTGATAGGAACCTAAAGATTCAATCTGGTTTGACATTCCATTGGCCACTCCACAGATAAGGTGGGTAACTTCAGGCACCCGAGAGGTACTCCGGTGGCCTCAAGGACGGTGACAGGGAAGTTCTTGTTTACCCAAACTTGCCATTGATGTTGTTCCTGACCGTGAGACCCGGCAGGAGGATGAGTATAGCGTCGTTCTAAACTAACTTTAGAAGTGTACGTCTATATGACTTTGCCAGAGGGTTGTCGTGGTCAGTGGGAGCAGCGGAAGCATTGGTGGACAAGTGGCTTATGTCTATTTATAGACTAAAGCAGATGTAGCGAAGATAGATCATCTATTTCTGACATGACAGTCATAGGTTTGACTTCATCAGAATAGGGGATGGATCTGTTAAGAAGGTAGTAGGGTGTGATGTCCTGGTATTTGGATGACATACACAAAGTAGGAAGTGATATTCCTATACTACGATCGGTTATACTTTGGTCGTCACACAGTGGTTTCTCCACATGGGACTTGGACATTATATCAGACATACTGGTTACTAGATCTATGGTTTTAGATCTAGATTTGGGTGGTTTCCCAATTAAGGGTACTTAGACAGCATTCTAAGAGTATTTAGAATGGACGACTCCTGGCACGGTAGTGTACCTGCATGTGATGGAGTCACCCTCTCTAAAGGTGTCTTACAGATTAAAGGGGAGAGGGATGTGCATGATGGGCAGATCACTTGCTTAGGCAATTGAGTCAATCATGAGATGTCAAGTACCACACCAGATGTTGTTTTTGCACAAGATGCAATAAGTTGACATTGATCCAATCCTGGAGAAACAGTCGGAAGCAGTTTTAGAACATAAGTGGATGTTCTAGGGATAAGATAACGACAGCCTCATTCGGGAGACAGTTATCATTCCAGGCTTCCAAGGTGACTTGGACGACAGGGAGGTTGTCAGAGTTATAGTTTTCCTTCTGACGAGGGGCAGTATTTTGGACAGGCGGTCCAAGGAAATACTGAGGGAGGCATGGCGCAGGATACTGATTAAGTTCAGTTGACGATACAGTCTAAGAAGTCTGGATTTGGAGTTCATTTATGAGCTAGGTCCCATCAGACATCCAGACACATTCTAAGACAGGTATTGCTCATTTCGGGAGATGGCATTCTCCGCGAACTTGAGATATAGAGAGACATAGAAAGAAACATCAAAGCGGATCCACTCACTGAGGCTATTCCTCAAACGCAATAGTTTCGCAAACGAGCTTTGTGAGACTGACTAGTAGAAGAGTTGGGTGTTCGGTATCACACGGGCTGTGAGTATGCGACATCGCAATAATTAGCCTTGAGTGCAAGTGGGAGATTGTTGGATATAGTGCCCTCAGAGTCAATTATTGGATCACAGGAACGTGATTGCAATGATTGAGGGAGGACCTATGCCGGTAGGACAGTCTTACTCGAGATGATAGTATGCTATCTGGTTTATCTCTATCATCGTGTACTGCTTTAGGTGACCAGACAGGTCGCTATTACACGTTGATAGAGCCCCTAGGATTCATGCTTGACTGCCAGCAGTATGAGGGCGATCATATACGTGGGAGCTGGTAGTCTATAAGCACATCCTTAAAAGGTCCCTAGTCGTGGGAGTTTCGAGACAGGGCATCGATACTCCAGAGTAGACTAGTGTATACAGTCGAGACCTCGACGAGGGGCGGTGGCCGGTCTCACAAGCCACTGGTGTCAGTTGGTTCACCTAAGATGTATACAGGTGCTCATTGGGTTATGAGTACACCGGACAGGACTCACCGGGAACCTGCTAGTTGGGATTATACCAGATGTCAGATAGCAGTTCCCTGGTGACATGTGTACAGGTTAGTTCATCGACCTGAGGATCGTCATTTGTCTCGTGTGAGTTCCCACTGTACTTTGATTACTACCCTACCACGCTCAAAGGAGACGTGCAAACAGGTTTTGGTTGGGTACAGTCCCGAGCCACATAGAGACAGTGAGCGGATCTTTAGGGGTTCGTCTCTTCCGGTTTTGGGGGTGAGGTCGCGCTGTGTCTAGGAGAGCCATTACACAAAGCCCTCGGCCGAGGCAGGAGATTTACTGGTAGGTATTCCAGTAGTATCTCAGGGTGTTCTGGGCTACACTTCGACACGACTTGTACCGCTTTTGGGGGTCTGACTTTTACCAACCCCCCAGGCCTGCCATGCGATGCTCATAGACGAACGGACCGGACTGTACGGATATTGTCACTGACAGGCTCAGTAGGGTGTCAGGATGAGTTCGCTCATCGACGTCCCTTTTGGTCAATACCTGGTAGCCCGTTACGTATAGGCTAATACCTCTGACGTGCTAGTGGTTAAATCCATAACCAAGGTGTTGACGAGTCTTTAGAGTCCCCCACAGACCAGTTTCTCAAGTTTCGGGCGAAACGCTGTAGAGGCCGTATGGAGATATGGCAGGGTTCGATCAGATACATGCGGTATTGTACGAATCATAATCGGACGGAAAATACTAGCGGGCTTTGGTTTAAGCCGGATCCTAGTATTGCACAGTGTAGATTTTGTCTCTTTGCATTTGTATTTCGGTCGGAATACAAATGCGGGTGTGTATACACAGTAGCGGGGTTTTCCTGTAATTTATTACGGGATCATTTTTTTTGGAGTTGCCAGTTTGCTTTCCGTTTCGGCCGTATTTCTTTGTATCTTTCATTGGCCGAAGATTGGTGGAGGAGGGCTTATTTGCATTTGTGCAAATAAGCATTTGTGGAGGGTGATATTTGCATATTATTGTATCATGATAGGTTCTCCCACCCTTGACTTCTTGCTTCATGATTATGCTTCATGATTACTTGACTTTTTGACTTGATGATGTGAGATGGTTGTTGAGTGTGGACTTTGGATTGTTATCATTTTTCCTCATGATCACATACCATTCCTCTCACTTGCATTGTTATGTGGATCCTCTCTTTTTTGATACATACTCTCTCCCATTCTCCTTGCAACATGGCCGGCCAAGTTAGGGGCTGTCCCATTTGTGGTGTGGGTGATTTTGGTTGATCTCATATCATTTTTCCTTCAACAAAATTCCCAAGAAAAACTCCATAGTTCATACCCCCACCATATGGCAACCTCCTTCAACCCCAAGAGACAAAGAGTTCTATAAATAGCCTACAGCAAATCTTGGGCACGTCGACTCGCCAGTTTCGTGCCCGAGTTTCCTCGGACCAGAGGCGGGAGCCCGTAAAAGAAGCCGGCGACGTAGTGCCTTTCCGGCGACTTAGTGGAGACCGGAGATTCCGCGGGGAGATCGGGACGACGACGAGAAGACCGAAGGACACGGATCGCTCGGTATATCTCTCTAATCGTTCTTTAGTTAGCTAGGACTAGTTTAATGGCCCGATCCGGGTTTATAGTGCGCGGTGGTGCCGGTTATAAAGTTTAAAGTAAATCATCGCTTCCGCATTCCGGCGTCGAATTGACGGCCGGGTCGCCGCCGTGCACTTACAGATACGGTAAATGATTTCTTCACCTTTTCTCCGTAGCCCACAAATCATAAAACTGCATTCTTGTACACCCACTGTAATTTAAAATCAACTAGACTTTGACTTTAAAGACATCGTGCTCATTATGAGAAGTTAACTGTGTTTAGAATACCGCTTAACGGTATATCGTTCACGGGGTGTTTAGGCAAGTGTTCAAGAGAAAGGGTTATCTAATTAAGGAAGTTCGCGAAAGCGTTGGAAAACCTCCCCTTCTCTCTTGCACTTACCTGGCTTCGTGATCCGTATATCTTGAGCCCGTTTCTTGACACAGTTTTACTTCGACAATCAGGTTCTTGAGCAGGTCTAGTTGACTAGCATACCATAGACTGCTAGGGGTGTGATATTCTTTATTTTTATGATATTTGTGATTTCTTGTTAATATGGGTGACACACAATTTACTTCAATTTCTCACGATTCTTATTCTTTTGTTTATACTCATATCCACTTCTTTTGTTCAAATCGTCATGATTCTTCCCACATTCATGAAAATTGTCCTTTTCTAGGGGGTGACCAACCGTCCCAGAGCTTTGATAATGGTCACCCACCTAACACTCTTGAACCCAGTCCCACTTCAATTAGAGACCTAATGATTGAAGATTTAGAGAAAGAGATCGACAGATTGACTGCTTTAGCATCACTACCATCACAACCCTCCTTACCTAAAACAACTGACACATCATTAGGGTATGATGGTGAGATGGATGCTAAATTGACCGCTTTAGAAAAGGGTATTGAAGTAATGACTGCGGTCGAGAATCAAACAGCTTCTACGTTAGCCCTGTGCATATAATAGTCTGAGCAATTATTTCCTGCTCAAGCTCAATCATTGGCTAGAATAGAGGAACACAAGAAACATTTAGCTGTGAGGATTCTAGGGAGTGAACAAAGTCAATCGGAACCCAATAGTGTTAATGTCTGTCATCTAGGAAGACATCCGAGTGAGATAAACGATCAAACGACTTTTGATGATTTCATAGATGATGATGCAATTGTATTGACTGAGTGTTATCAGGACACACAAGAAAATCCTCCGACTGATTGCATTCCAATTTTAGAGGAGGAATCATGTGAATTTTACGGGTATGGTTTGGATAGATTGTCAGAAGAGATCAATGATCAGGAACCCATAATTTTTGTATCACCTAGTGATATTGTTTCGGAAGAAATGTTAGTGTGGGAACCTACCTTTTCGGATGACATGTACCTAACCATTTATGAATGTGATGAGGGAGAAATTGTATTGGGAGAGTCTGTGGGCTATAATGATATGAATAGAATTGTAAAAAATCACAGGGAGGAAGACAGTTTTGAAGAATATTATTTCATATCGAGTTTTGAGGATATTTTTTCGGATGAACTTGATATTTTAGGTGAGTTTGAGTCAGGATCAATTTGGGAACATCCTAAGAACCTTTCGTTTGCTGAACTTTTTGAGGATGGACTCTAGTTTTTGAACGAACTTGACTTTGGAACTCAATACGTGCTTTTTGAATATTCAATTCATCCAGGAAACAATTTTTTAACCTCTTCAGAACTTCATCTTCACCTTCAACGTCTTCCGATCCCTACTTTTACACACCGATGCTCTTCACTAACATCTAACATATACCTATTCTTTTTCTTTTCCTTTTGTATATATATATATATTCTTTTACTAACCATTGCACTATATAGACAAAATCTTTAAATGGTTGGTATTAATTTCTGGACTAACTCAATCTTTTAATATGTAAATGTTGTAATTAGTCTTAGGTTTTTTCTTTTTCTTTAAATAAATTTCTCACCTTGATGTCTAAGTCTAGCTACCAGAGACAGGGGCAACGATGAGGACATCGTAAAACTTTGGTTTGGGGGTGAGCACAGTGTGTATATTGCTGCATCATGTGTATATTCTGCATTGCATACATATTAAAAAACCCATAAAAATCGAAAACAATTCCCAAAAAAATATAAAAACGTTGTCATGTTAGCTAGTGGGGGAACTTAGATTCGAAGTCTGACGGTTCGGTTGATAAGTTAGAAATAACTAAATTCTTTTTATGAGACCGATGACCCGAAAAATAACCCTTCTTTGTGTTTAACCATGGCTGATATACGTCTTTTATAACACTTTACACGTGTCGTATGTTTTGAGAATTTGATGAAAGTCACACATGTCTGTAAACTTTTAAAATTGATAATCATCTTTAGGATCAAACAGGTTTGTTCTGAGTTAAGTAATATCAAGAAAAGTTTGTAAAGTAAGGTGAATATGAAGGATATTATTGAGGTTTTAATAGAAGCTATAAGTCGGAAAAATAATCGATCTGGAACCTGGTTGAAGTAATTACACACCTTATCCACATGTAACGTCTTCGATTTTAAAAGAAAAAGCTGGCTATATCTCCGTTTTCACTATGTGCAGAATTATTTAAAATAAAATGAGTCTTTTGTTTTGTGGCCTTGGTAACTTGGGTAATTAAGTCTTAGGGTGTCTCCATACCTAATGCCCTAAAACCATCTGCTTTGGGAGTCATTGACCCAAAGCTCGCTAAGTTTCCAATCACTAGATAAAACATGCTAAGCAAGTGTTCTCTCCGAGTTAAAAGTCCTAACGGTTCTTTGTGGGAGAATATTCTTGTTGGAGATGAATTTTCTATTAAAACATTTTTTTCGTGGAGATATGAAGGTTTGTATTTATGAAGACGTTTTGCACGATAACGAAAGGTGCGTATGAACAAAAACAGGTGAAAGGTAGGAGTGAAAAATAAGACTTAGGTTCTCTGTTAAAATTGATATATATTCTGACTTGGAACCTAACTGGAGAATAAAACTTGAGAAAATTTTAACTCCTTTCATACTCGTGTGATCCTTCAGAAGTTTATCCTGGTCCGTAATTATGACATGATGACCCTAATCAAACTTCTTAAAACATTATGGACACAATCCGCACAATCACGTAAAGGCGCGTATGAGCTTATGTTAAACAAATTGCGAGGAGTGAAAAATAGGGTTTAACGTTTCTGACTTGGGTAATAGAACTTCTAACTTTGACCTCTAACCGTAAGATTAGAATCAACAGTTTATCCGCAACGCTAACTTGACTGGATTTTGTAGGTATAATCCGCTGAAAACCCTCAGGAGACAACACTCCTCCTACTAGGGACACCTAGAGGTTTAACGGCTTGTTGCACGTGCTCAGTGCAATCGCGTACCCTGCGAAAGTGAGATTAGGATTTTTTGTTTTGCTCGGGATGAGCAAAAGATAAGTTTGAGGGTATTTGTTTACCATAGAAAACTGCATTTTAATACCTTTCATTCATTATCTATTTTGCTATTATCAGTACTATTAATCAGTGTCTGCTCAGTAATTACAGTTACAGGTATCCGTGACAAATACTGGAAAGCATACTCAAAATCACGGATATAACGTCTTGGAGCCGACATTGCAAACAGAACAGAAAACTGATCAATGTCCTAAGAGCTCTTTTGGGAATAATGCATGTGTACACAATTTTTGCCAAGAATGGTCCAATACATACAAGTGTGCACATAGCATGGACCTAGGAGGGGGCTGCCATGAGCAAGTGGGGGACATGCTGTAACATTTCAGAAAAATAAAATATCATTTTTAGGAATTTTTATAATTAAATAATAAAATATTGAATATTTTAATAAGGCGGTATAATTAAATACCGATAAATTAGGAAAAATTTGGAAAATTATACAAATTTCTGAAAAGAGGGTGCTTTATGTGATTTAAGCAAATTATGAAATTCTATGATTTATTTGACTCTATTTTAGTGCTAATCGCGATTAAAATCGCTTATCGTGCTTTAAGCATGTTTTGAGCACATGACATGCACATATCATTTCCACTCTTGTTACATTTTTTTCCTACTTGATTCTTGTGTGTGTGGTTATTTGTTTTGGGATTCCTATTGCAAGGAGAAGAAAAGAAAAGGAAAAAGGAATAAAAAATGAAGTATGGGTAATTGAGAGAAAGTGAGGGGTCAAGAGAGAGCCATGCCCACTTGTTCCCTTCTTCTTCCTTCATCATTTTCTCCCCTCTTTTCCCTCATAGCTGCTGCCCTCATCTCCTCCCTCCACAAATCACCACAAACACACCCAAAAACCCCACTCCCATTTCACAAAGAGTGTGCACAAGCTCATGGCATACACTTTGGACCAAGAAAGGAAAGGTTTTGAAGACTTGGGGCAACTCAAGAAAGTTCTTGAGTTGCCAAATGAGATAATTTCTGCACTCTTGGTATTGTATTTAGATTTCCTTAGCACCCATATAAGTTTAGAGGTGTTTTATATCGGTTTAGTGAACCTTGAAGTTTTCTAGAAAGGGATTAGGGTTTGAATTGAGTTGTGAAAGCGTAATTGAGGTTAGTAGTGACCCTAAACCCCTTTTAGTGATATCGTATTGGATAAAACATGAGACTTAACTCCGGAATACGAACTTAGAAACCCGATATCGGAGAATTGTGGATTCTGTGAGAGTATAATGAAATCTGCTAACACTCGGAGACCTGAAAAATTAATTAGCAAACACAGAGAGATCGGCAGGCACCTAGGAAGCATCACCCAGGACCCCAGCCCCTGACCCTCTTCTTGACCGCAATTAAAGTCTTTCTGGCCATAAATTGCGTCTAGACCTGGAGCTATGGGGTTCGTGTTTGGTTCATGTCCCCATTTGCTTTAAACTAGACCCTTTACATATGCAAAATTGGCTAATTTCACCTAGGGTAAAATCTGGGACCATTTTCAAGAGTTGCTGTTTTGATTCGGGGTTTCGTTTCTCGTATTTTGAATTCTGGATTTTTGTATATGTGTTTTACCTCGATCACTTGACGTTTGTACGACGATATCGAGGGTTGTTGGTGGTTTTGAAGGCGTGGTCCATAGGTTCTAACCTATAGGCTTTAGCGTGTCGTTTTGGTTTACCGATTTGATTTTAATACGCTTTGCGATTGGTTTATATGTGTAGGTACCCCACGTGATGTCGAGACGTTGAAGATGAAGATGGCGACATCAGCATCGGCACACAAGAAGTAAGATGAGTAGATATATATCTATGGGGGAAGTCGGGTGGATGGCGTATAGCACCCCCGCAGTTTCGTAGTGATGTATACGAATACGTATACATATATACATATACATAGTATATGATGTTATATGATTATTGTTTATCATGATAGGGTTATATGTTCATGAATTAGTTTAGTGTTAGTTGCGAAACCCTAGAGTAGTTGTTACACCCACACGCGCGCACACACATGCATACATTTATTTTACTTGTGCGTATATGGGGATATGTATACACACACACACACATGGGTATGGGACTATGTATATATATACATATACATATACTGGATGATGAGGATAGTACTCGGGATTGGAGATGAGTCGATGAGATTGGGCTCGAGGCCGTAAGATCGGTGATGTGACAGGGTTCGTATTTGAGATACGACATGATGTTTTAGTGGGTCCTTTCGACATGGTGTTTTCATACACATGCATGCATATACTTATATGGTATCAGTATTTTACTAGACGTAGATCAGTACCCTGGATCATGATATTTGATAAACAGGATACCAGATGAATAATGTGATAGATGTGACATTTGACCCGTACCCAGATTTGGGGGGCCGTACGATGGATTTACCGTACGAGCTATATATTGATGATAGATCCGCACTCTTGACTCGAGAATGTCATATTGTATTAGGGTATCGTATGGGATACTATTGAGGCGGGATCACCGACTATTATATGTATATATGTATCGACTCAGATGTTAGGCGGTTTCCTTACCTTTCGATCAGCCTGTTTAGTTTAGTCCTGCAGTTCACTTATAAATGATAGATTAGACTAGAGTCATACCTATTTCAAAACTAACAAATCGTGAGTATTTTAAAGACAGGCCAAGGGGTTCTACGGATATTTCAAAGGACGTACATTTTCTTAAAAACACCGTAGTCCCTATTTTCTAAACACACGATTCGTATTATTTCAAATGGTAAAACTGTACAACTCATATTTAGACATATGCAGATTCGTTATCATTGTATTTGATATTCAGCTCCTGCATATTCTTGCTGCTCGCATTGCATTGCATATTTATATTGTGTTTTCATATGTTAATATTGAAATCATACTGTCAGGACACCAACATTATTACCGATGATGCGTATGTTCCATATACACTTACTTGCCGGCTCACACACATCATCATCGGTAATTGCCATGTCACGTACACTTTAGAGAATATTAATTGATTGTTATAGCTTGTTAGCTAATAGTTTCGACATGGTATTAGCGTACTTGATTGTATATGCTAGTTTAGACATGCATTATTACTTGCTATTTCATGCAGTATTATGGAGTTTTATACCGATATTCACTGTTTATTACCATTGTTTCTTGGATTTCGGATTTTCATGAGATTTCCTGGATTTGGGAGAAAATCGCAAGAATATATATAAATTTCTCTCTCTCTCTCTTTTTAAAATGAAAAGTGCGATTTTTCTCGTGATGTATGAGTCGTCCACGATGATGTTTTCTCGGTTATGAGATTGGATTTTGAGACCCAATTCGAGGAGTCGTACGAACCGTCTGTGGGTACATGGTGGACCCGGTGAGGTACCCCGAGGCGAGAGTGATTTCATAGAGGATGATGAGCCTGGCAGGGGGCACTACCTACCGGTGATATTTTTGGACTCGTCGGTTATCCGGAGGATACCGACCGGAGTCATGAGATGGATATAGGTTGATCCGTTCTGCCGGAGCCCGTGGGCCGATCTCGCAGATGATACGGATACCTGAGATATTGAGATATTGAGATTTGAGACACTGAGATTTTGTGATTTGTTTATACAGGCCAGTCCGGGTAGCCGGAGCCTGAGATATTGAGATATTGGGATTTATGTTTTGTGTCGATACTTGACACGGATTTCTCTGTTTATTTCATTGATGACACTCGATTTATATGCATACAGCAATCCCATTTAATAAAGAAAACAGTTGTCTCACTCATTTCATTACATTACATTCATACCTCATACATATGATACATTTCTACCTGAGGAACTGACACGAGCATATGGGATTACACTTGTGTATAGTTGTTTACCCTTGCCACATTTTCATTCTTCAGACTTATCACTTGAGGTTATATATATATTGATCGTTTTGACCTAGGATTGTGTCATACATACGATTTCTGCTCGGTGATGTTTTCTACTCACGAGTTGGCAACTCACCCCCGTTATGCCACAGTTTCTTGCAGGTTTTGCCGTACAGGTTTCGTTACGGCTTTGCTGGCACACTGCTTCCATTCTGGGTGATTTGCTTTGGTAGGTAGGTTCACTTGCATCGTGACCACCCTTGTATTTTATTTTTATTCATTGTATCTAGTAACTCCATCAACCAGACTTGTATATTCATTTCAGACTTAAATGACCAGTGTTGTATATTCTTTCGACCTTAGAGTCGCGCGTTGTTATATTATGGATTTCATGCTGATTTGAGTTTCCTTTTGAGTTTTGATCCTCGCCCTTCGGCGTTGTATATTATATTGCTTGCGTGGTTGTTTCCGTCGATTGACGAAGAGCTAGCTCCTGCTTGGGGATGCCTTTTATCATTCATGTTTATATTATTATGTTGTACCCCGTTCGGGGCCAGTATTTACAAAGGAAACTCTGCCGAAATTTTTAGAAAAGACTTGATATTTTAAAAACACATATTCGGCTTATTTTATCAAAACACTTTCTTTAAAAATGGTTTAGATTTCTGGGATTTTTGGCTTACTTGAATTAGATGGAGCCTTATAGACTTCATATGATTCAAGTGCCAGTCACGTGCCATTTCCGGATCGTGACAAAGTTGGTATCAGGGCGCTGGGTTAACCATGGTTCGAGTCTAGGTTTGACTATGCGGAGCCTAGGGCGTTTGTATATATATACGGAATCTAGGCTTGACCTTACGGAACTTAGACTTAGTCGAGGGGGTATTAGACCCGAACTTTCGTAGTATAGGTTGACCTTGGTTGATGGAGTAGGTGACTTAAGGAGAGTGGAGTACCGTGTGTATGTTCCGTGGCATACTTACGATACGCTACTCCGCTTAAGGAGCCTTAGGATGTACATTCCCTTGCACATTATTATATTCATTCATGATCTATCCTCATCGATATTGGTATATGGTTTTGCTGCCACGATTTCATGGGCAGAGAGAGAGCTACGGCTAGAGTTGCGGTCAGCATGAGCTCGTCACGGACGAGGACTGACCAGGGCATGATTCCAGGGATATACGATTGCATTGAGAGGCGTCGCTTTATTGTGTTTTCGCGCCATGAGCGTTTGATGGATCGCTTTTACGAGATTACTCGGACTTGCAGGTCAGCACCAGAGGATTGAGCCACTGATAGGGGCCAGCCAGATTTTGATGACCATTGATGTATCGCTTGTTCATGATGATTGAGGCACTGTTTAGCATGCAGAAGAATGAGCCAGTTGTTGTTGCGAACGACGAGATATCGCCCCAGAAGTTGGAGCTATTGCTGTACGAGTTTATACTCAGAGATATGAGAGATGGTCGCTAGTCACACGAGGATGAATGAATAGACTTGTGATTCGTTCGCTTACCCCGATGCGAGGTCATCAGATTGATTGATTCCAGCTTGAGGAGACTTCATATGGATACGTTGGGAGTCGATAGAGACGATCGAATGTCAGAAACCCATTTTCCAAGTTTAAAGTATTTGAAGAAAACATGCAAGTAACTCTACGGATCCTCTAGAAGAATGAAATCCTAACTCGACATAATGACCATGTGAAAGCCTTTGAACCTTCGGGTTTGCGGCAGTTCCGCGGTGCCATGAATGAGTCTTGGGTTTGCCCTTCTACGGTTGGTCCATAGGTGCTGTAGCATGTACTCGATATTATTAAACCATACTTAAGATGTTGATCTCTTAGGGGATTATGAGGTTTTGACGAGTCGATCAAATGGTTCGACATCTTTCGGAAATCATGTGATGGGATGCATTGCTTGGGAGACTCCAGATACAAGTATAGCCGTTGGAGCATAGTCCATGCTGCCACGAAGAGACGAGTCCGAAGCAGTAGACATTAGAGAAAAGTGGAGTAAGAGGTTCGTACGAGATCTTGATGAGATGACGTTCCGCTCCGCCGACATCAGAGATGTGATACGCATGCTGAGGCGTTGTACATGGATATATTTTCCAGAAGGAGTCACTGTAGGGTTCCTAGGCACCCTAATGAGGTCTCACAAGGCATCAACCATGCCAATATCAAAAAAAACTAGGTGCCGAGAAACCCGACTACGGATCGTTGGCTAGAAATCTAGGCGAAAATGAAATCTAGTTAACATTTTAACTAAGAGAACGGATATACAACCTTTGTAGATCCGGTGCTCCACCTCCATAGCTCCGTGATGATGTCTCCTCGCTGTCCAAAACGGATCCCGGGCTCTAGTGTCGGCTTCATCGGAGAATGGACGGGCTAGGTCATCGACGACGATGCCGAAGATGATCTACGTCGAGGCATCGCTAAATCAAGCTCCGACTTCACCATGTCAAGAAACTTGTGAAGAAAACACACTCTACTACTTGGAAAGAGGTAGAGGATGAAGAAATAGGAAGTGGGTTCACTTTAGAATTGGATTTCTCACTCATTTCATCAATTCACCATTGATGAAGTCTAGTTTTCTTCACTTGAAGAAAATGAAGAAGAAGAAGGAAATTGTTATAATAAGAATTATGAATATATTAGAATAATCATTCTTATCATAATAATGACCATGGTAAAGTGTAGAGAGCTAACTTGAGTTAATGAGAATGGTTAGGGTTAAAAAGAAGACAAAAATGGTGACATGGTCAAAGTATTCATGAAGCTTCATGAAAGTAAAAGAATGCCACCATTTATCTCATTCCTTTTTCTTTTTCTAAAAGAATAAAAGAATAAATGAATAAGCAAATAACTAAAAGAATAAACATAACCCTAATCATCATCTTAACCATTGTTTAATTCTATACACTTAACCAAAAACCATGTATCATCAAACATGATACAAACATGTGCACAAAATCATATCGCATATTCAATGCGCACATCCGAGTGAGAAAATCCATTTTAAGTGAACCGATACTAGTTAATGCAAAGTAATATATCAAATATATAATTATGCATTAAATCACTAAATCAACACTTGATTCAATGATCCGGTCATGTCGCACATAACCGACTGGTATCATCAGTAACAACTTATCGAATCAACACTTGATCCGATAACCCGGCTATATCGCATATAACCGATCAATGTCACATCGCGAGAATGAAATACGGTATCACATACACGCATCATTCTCGGTCCCGCACATATCTCATATGCGCTCCTATTTCGTTTCGCTTGAGCCAGGAAACCTCTGTGTAGGACTCTAAAGACTCGTCAATACGCCGGCAGCGGATGATGATCATATCAAACATCCACAAGCCGCAAGCGGTCTGCTAAACGTAACGGCCACCCGGGTATTGAGCGATCTGAAGATCGACGAGCAAGCCTGCTCACACTCCAGTGAATCCAACCAGTAACACTACCGTATAGTCCGGTCTGATCGTCTGATATGTCGCATATCTCGCCTAGGGGTGGTAAACGCCAGACCCCAATAGCTCGATAAGTCGTGTCGATATGAGGTCTATAACTATTCGAGAAACTACTGGTAACACTTACCAGTAAATCTCAGCAACCCTGGCCAGGGATTTCCTGTTATAGCCAATCGAACACAGCGCAGCATCAACTCCCTATACCGGGAGAGACGAATCCCCTCCTATCGCTCATTGCCTCCATGTGACTCGGGACTGTACCCAAAAACCACCGTTTTGCACGCCCTCTTGGACGTGGTAAGATGGAAATCAAAGCACAGTGGGAACCACACAAGACTCTATGACGATCTCGGGTCAACAGACTACTCTGTACCAGTGTCATCAGAGAACTGCCATCTGACGTGAGGTATAATACCATCTGGGAGTTCTCGGCGAGTCCGTCCAGTGTACCCAGTCTCTACTGAGCACCCGTATTTCATCTCTGATGTCAAACACCAATGGATATGGGATCATACATCGCCCATCTGTATGGGTCGAGAAGGTATACGCTAGTCTACTCTGGTATATCGATGCCCCGTCTCGATACACCCACGACTAGGGACTTTGAAGGATGTACTTATAGACTATCTGTCCCCACTAGTATGATCTGCATCATAGTCCTGGTAGTCAAGTACACATCCTAAGGGCTTTACCAACATGTAACAGAGAGACAATTAGTGTACACGTTAAGGTAAAGTTCAACCAGATAGCATACTATCATGTCGAGCAAGAAAGTCCTCCCTATATATGTCCCAGCATCCACTACAATATACATCCAATGTACAGTAATGGCCTCTAGGGCATACATATAACTAACAATCTTCCACTTGCACTAGGGCCATCTGTAGCAGTGGTTGTAGTATCTCATACTCAACCATCCCATAAAAGTCTCTCTCTTGGAACAGGCCTTTGTGAGTGGATCCGCTGTGTTGTCCTCTGAGTCTACTCTCCAAACCTCGATCACCCTGGAGATCAACCATCTCCATGATCAAGTGATACTGCCTTAGAATATGTCTGGATCACTGATGGGATGGACGTTCCTTGGCATAAGCCACAACTCCATTGTCACACATTGGGAGGAACATAGTTCATCTCATGAACCAATATACACCCAAACAGCCTCTTTGGTAGCATCTTAAATAGCGATGTATCAATCCTTTATCGTCTAGTATGCCACGGTATCTAGCTTGGAACTCTTCCAACATACCGTCCCTTTACTGAGGGTAAAGACAATGCCTGCGACTGACATTCAGTCGTCTTTATCACCCTGGAACCCTTCCAGTGATTCTCCCCAGGATCGGTTGATACCGTCTCACTACAACTAGTGAGAGTCCTAACATCCAATTAGATCTATCTCATAGATCCAAAAACCCAGGATTTAGGAGGTATCATTTTGATCCTATATGGAGAATCATTGTGATAAGAGGAGATTGATCGAGCGTAGCATAGGAAACTCCTTCCCTATCAAGAGTATGTCATCCACGTACTCTACGAGGATCGTCACCATACTCCCTACTACCTTCTTGTTTATACAAGGTTCATCTACCATTTTGATGATGTCAACTTCTTTGACCGCTTCATCAAAACAGATGATCCGACTCCACGATGCCTGCTTTATCCTATAAAGCATCTTGCACACGTTTCCGCTGCTCCCACTGTCTACGAAGCCCTCTGGCTGTGTACTTATAGACACTCTCTTCTAAACATCATTTAGAAAAGCTGTCATGACACCCAACCACCAGATATCGTAGTCATGGTATGTAGCCGTGGCAAGTAGGATCTGGATGGACTTAAGCATAGCTACTTAGAAAAGGTTTCATCATCATCCATACCTGGTCAATGATGTAGACCTTTAACAAGTCTAGCTTTGAAAGTCTCAACTCTTCCATGTACACCAAGTAATCTTCTCAAGATATACTTGCTCCTGATGGGGATTTAACCCTTCAGATATAGCAACCAAAGTCCATACTTTGTTGGTGTATATGGATTCCATCTCAGATTACTAAGCATCCATCCATTCTTACAGAGTCTTACTCCTGATGGCCAGCTCGAAACTAGTTGGGTCATCATCTCATGATGCAATCCTCGCTCCCACTGTCATAGAGAAACCGAAGTATCTCTCAGGTGGGTGAGGAACCCTACTAGATCGGCGGAGAGGCTGAGATTCGTTGGTAACTATTGAATCCTTCGGTTCTACCAAATCATCAGCTGCGGTTTGTATAGTTGGAACCTTTCCAGTTCTACATAACTGACATTGCCTCGAGCTTGTCCGGATTTTGCTTTCAGACATGGGCCGGACAACCCCAAATCTTAACTAACTTAAGAGATGGGCTCTTCCCTTATCATATCAAATATGAAGTGGTAGGCAACTGATTTGATTTGAACCCTATTCAATAGGTATGCAACTTCTCAAGTGCATAACTCCCAAATGGAAATAGGTAACTCAGCAGTACTCATCATAGAGCACACCATATCATATAGGGTGTATCTGCTCCGCCCCGATATACCATCGTGCTATGGTGTATACGGAGGAGTAATGCTGAGAGAGAATCTCATTCTCCTTTAGAATAGTCCAGGAATTCCGTGCTCAAGTATTCTCCTCCTTGATCTCATCAAAGGACATAATACTTATACTCGTATCGGTTCTCTACTTCTAGCTTATATTCTGTGAATATCTCAAAAGGTTCGGACTCATGTTTCAACAGGAATATATGACTGAATCTTGAGAGATTATCAGAGAATGTAATGAAGTAAAAAGAACCGGTCCTGGCATATGTAGACAGGGGACCTACATACATCAATATGTATCATCCCAAGAGTTCACTAACTCTTTCTCTGTTTCCAATAAACAGAGATGTGGTCATCTTATCTTTGTGACATGACTGGCGAGTTTCACAAGATGTAAATTCAAACTGATTTAAATATGCATCTGAATGTAACTCAGCCAGTCGGGTCGCATTGATTTGACCTAGTCTACAATACCTCAAGAAGGATTCGTTAATTTCTGAACTCTTCCTCTTGTGTGTGTTCTGTATACTGAAGAACTGTAGTTTGATTTAGAACGTCAATGCTTTTAGATAACGTGCCTGAACCGATCAACTTTTGATATAGGAAATGTTCAAAACATTATCCAACTATACAAAATTTTATCATTTCTTTACTAATAAAGAGATAGATATGATTTTGTATATCAGGTTCGGTATCTAATAACATTTGTTCAGAATCAATGTATTCGTAATACAGGGTGACAGTGACCAACAGACTTGGCTGCAACACTTGCCCCGTTTTCTGCCTCATGAAACTTATCACCCGTTCTTAGTTCTCTACCTAGCTGTAGCCCTATGTAACAGATTACATATCTGGGATCCTGATCTGGTATCATATACCCAGGACGCAGAGGATACTGAGAAACAGTTCTTTGTAACGAACACACCCGAAGATGATGCATCAGCATGCACTCTCTTCGTTTGGGCGGCACGGGAAATCTGGTATTCCCCAATTTCCTGCTCTGTCTTATAACAATTATAAGTTGGAGCGGGACCAACGTTCCCCATCTCAGTATAACAAGCGGGTTCGGTCAATAATCCGTATTATTATCTTGATTAAGGCGTGACATGGTCGCTACCAGGAGAGAGAGAAGAAAACACTCAGCGTGCGCTCTTGCAAGAATAGATTGGTTATTATTTTATCTAATCAGGATGGCTCCCACTGCTTTTTATCAAATCTTCCTTCAAACCCTAAAAGGAAAGACTAGCCGGGATTAATTACACACTACAAGTTCGCCAATCTTTCAGCCAGGCCAGTGTCGGTACTTTGAGGGAGGTCCCCCGTGCTTTCGCACGAACCTAATTAATGTAAACCTCGTTTTCCCAGAGGCGTAACCCCGTTGACACCTTTCTAGACACCTACTTGATCGGCTAATTGTAATGTATAAAACTCTCCCAGGAGTAACTCTTACTCGCAGCGGGTATCGGGATCCAACTATCTCATAGAAGGTATGCAATCTCATTGCAAATTTCAACACTTGAAATTCCCGATAATATTTTGCCCCGAACGATCTATGACCTTGACAAGGTCAACAAACCATAGACCGCAAGTCAAGTTCAACCCGTCATTTCTTGATTGAATCAAACCCACCCGCACGACCCTTGACAAGGTCAACAAGGCCGCACGACTACCCTAACCCAATCTGCATCATATGCATAAGCAGATAAATACTAGTTAGCTACCGCACACTGCGCCTTGACAAGGTCAACAAACGCAGCACGAATACTAAACAGGATTTATCTGAAATGACGGAGGGCTACGACAGGTTTTTCTGAAAACCTATTGCGTAATGAACTTGATATCGTTGTAGAATCAAATGATTTTGAAATGGAGTGTTTTTTAGGCTTTTCTAGTTTTGCTAAAGGAGTCACTCCCGGTGAAGGGATCGTCGGTCCTTTCCTCGTCGAATGAGGTGCGGGATATATCACATATATCACTGTGCAAAGCAAGAACACTTAAAAGCTACCAAAAAACAAACCGAATGTGTAGCATCTGCCAGTTATTGCTAAAGGAGTCACTCCCGGTGAAGGGATCTCGGTCCTTTCCTTATCGAATAAGGTGCAGGATATATCATATATACCGCTGTGCAAAGCAAGAACTGTAGCTACCTGTTTTATTTTGAAATTCGATTCTACAACATCTTTAGGTTTCTTTTATTTCATTAATCACATTAATGAAGTCCCATCATTTATGTACCTAAACATCACAGATAAATACGACGTACACTTATGCCATCCGCATTCGCCTCGATGTCCCCTCGTGCACCGTTAGGTTAGGTAACTAACGGCAGAGCGGGGCAGGGCTAGCGTGGGTGTAAAACATAAGTAACGTCTATATAATATATTATATGTACTATATACAAGTATCTATCACAGAACATCACATGATCACATCACAGATATCGCAGCAGAAGAATCATATGAAATATTGGATATACTAGGACGTCCGTGTTTTCAATACGAGCCAGTATAAAACACGGATTCCACGGTCGTGATGAATAGCCAAACCCACACCCCTAGACCCCTACGAGAGTGACAAGCAACCCTACCAATTCTAGAGTTAGGAGACCCGGACTCGACTCCTCGAGTTGGTCTCCCACTGGACTCCAGAACCCGGTTACTTGTGCTCTCCTCCTTGGGTCTATCCTAGTGCGGAAAAGTAAATAATATACAAACGGTGACAACTTCCGCAACCTGGAAGTGCCCCAATAAAAGAATATTACATACAAGTTTTTACATGAATGAAAATGAAAAACACTCATCTCACATAAAAACCCCCGGCTATTCAAACACGACGATCCAATATAACATATCCAGCAACACATAACATCACATGTCATCAACGTAAGTAAATATGTCCATCCCAATTGTCGTTGACATATAGCAACGAAACCGGCGATATCACATATTACACTTACGGTCACAGAAAAGAAAGTGTAAAACTACAACAGTTGGAATCCGCAACCACCTCAGACATCGCATGCCTGACCAAATGAATTACTTAGACATCGCATGCCTAACAATTATAAACCCCGCATTTTAGTCTCAAAATCGAAAACACTTTCAATATCAAGTCGGGCAATTCAACAGGATTCCCGACATCCTGATCGAATGCTCGTCGCAAACTTTAGTAGGCGGCCGCACCCCCGATACCGTCAACGAAGTGCACCAAGGCGGAACACCGCTACCGCGAGCACCCGAACGGTGCTTTCGGCGATGGGGTTCTCCTACAGTCACTTGGTCGGGGCTATGGAGTGAGGCTGTCTTTTAAGTTTACCCGGCGAGTATCCGCGTACGCTACGTGATTGCGACGGACTTTTGATCGCATTAAAATTCCGTGGCAACCGATCAAGTGAGACTAAACTGCTATATTTATAACATTCATTCAGTTATCACATAACTACTTGTGAATTCCAATTATTGTATCCCATTCCGGATAAATAGAAAATGTCAAACTTTCCGATCGAACAATCGAACAACCAAGTTTTTCCGATACAGATCAACACATGAAATAAGTCTAACAACATTCAGTTCGTGCCTCAGTACCAACGGTCCAGCCGTAGAAGGGTCAAGCCAACGCCTCACATGTGGCACGCCGTACTGCCCCAAACCCGAAGGTTCAAAGGGCAGTTCAAGACGGTTACATAATCGAGTTAAGGTTTGTTGTCTTCTAGAGGGTCCATCGCGTTACTTGCACTACTTAGAACGTCGTTAAACTACGGAAAAATCCAACACTTGGAAATTTCCCGACAGGGGAAAAATTGGGTATTTATATCCGGTCGAACTTTTTAACATATTCTAAAAATTATCCGGAAAGCCACACAGACAAAATTTGATAATCCGATCGAACATTCGAATCCCCAAAACAACCCCAGAAAATTCAACTCTTGAATAAATATTAAAAATTCCCAGAAAATCCAACTCCAGAAAATAGGAATTACTGTGCAAACAAAAGTCAAAGAGTCAACAGTATCGCCGCGGAACCGCCGCGCCACGTGGGCTTAGGCCGCGGTTCCGCGCCGTCATGACGGAGTTACGGCTCCGTTTTACACAGTATTTCATAATAAACCCTGCTTTATTTTCTGCATATTTTTAATATTGAAAAATCTCAGATTTTAGAAAATTTCCAGAGAGCAATTTTGATTTGGGGTTTCGGGTTCGTTCGGACTTCAAACGTCGTCTAGACTTCGCCTAAGGCTCTAGCTAGGCTCTGATACCACTGTAGGGTTCCTAGGCACCCTAATGAGGTCTCACAAGGCATCAACCATGCCAATATAAAAAAAAACTAGGTGCCGAGAAACCCGACTACGGATCGTTGGCTTGAAATCTAGGCGAAAATGAAATCTAGTTAACATTTTAACTAAGGGAACGGATATACAACCTTTGTAGATCCGGTGCTCCACCTCCATAGCTCCGTGATGATGTCTCCTCGCTGTCCAAAACGGATCCCGGGCTCTAGTGTCGGCTTCATCGGAGAATGGACGGGCTAGGTCATCGACGACGATGCCGAAGATGATCTACGTCGAGGCATCGCTAAATCAAGCTCCGACTTCACCAAGTCAAGAAACTTGTGAAGAAAACACACTCTACTACTTGGCAAGAGGTAGAGGATGAAGAAATAGGAAGTGGGTTCACTTTAGAATTGGATTTCTCACTCATTTCATCAATTCACCATTGATGAAGTCTAGTTTTCTTCACTTGAAGAAAATGAAGAAGAAGAAGGAAATTGTTATAATAAGAATTATGAATATATTAGAATAATCATTCTTATCATAATAATGACCATGGTAAAGTGTAGAGAGCTAACTTGAGTTAATGAGAATGGTTAGGGTTAAAAAGAAGACAAAAATGGTGACATGGTCAAAGTATTCATGAAGCTTCATGAAAGTAAAAGAATGCCACCATTTATCTCATTCCTTTTTCTTTTTCTAAAAGAATAAAAGAATAAATGAATAAGCAAATAACTAAAAGAATAAACATAACCCTAATCATCATCTTAACCATTGTTTAATTCTATACACTTAACCAAAAACCATGTATCATCAAACATGATACAAACATGTGCACAAAATCATATCGCATATTCAATGCGCACATCCGAGTGAGAAAATCCATTTTAAGGGAACCGATACTAGTTAATGCAAAGTAATATATCAAATATATAATTATGCATTAAATCACTAAATCAACACTTGATTCAATGATCCGGTCATGTCGCACATAACCGACTGGTATCATCAGTAACAACTTATCGAATCAACACTTGATCCGATAACCCGGCTATATCGCATATAACCGATCAATGTCACATCGCGAGAATGAAATACGGTATCACATACACGCATCATTCTCAGTCCCGCACATATCTCATATGCGCTCCTATTTCGTTTCGCTTGAGCCAGGAAACCTCTGTGTAGGACTCTAAAGACTCGTCAATACACCGGCAGCGGATGATGATCATATCAAACATCCACAAGCCGCAAGCGGTCTGCTAAACGTAACGGCCACCCGGGTATTGAGCGATCTGAAGATCGACGAGCAAGCCCGCTCACACTCCAGTGAATACAACCAGTAACACTACCGTATAGTCCGGTCTGATCGTCTGATATGTCGCATATCTCGCCTAGGGGTGGTAAACGTCAGACCCCAATAGCTCGATAAGTCGTGTCGATATGAGGTCTATAACTATTCGAGAAACTACTGGTAACACTTACCAGTAAATCTCAGCAACCCTGGCCAGGGATTTCCTGTTATAGCCAATCGAACACAGCGCAACATCAACTCCCTATACCGGGAGAGACGAATCCCCTCCTATCGCTCATTGCCTCCATGTGACTCGGGACTGTACCCAAAAACCACCGTTTTGCACGCCCTCTTGGACGTGGTAAGATGGAAATCAAAGCACGGTGGGAACCACACAAGACTCTATGACTGTCACGTCCCGAAAGTACGGAACATGACCGGCACTTAAACTACGAAACGTCTCGAGGCGTACGTAATCTAAGTAAACCGAAAACCCAGAAATCCAAACCAAGAAAAGAAGTAGAGTGAAGGAAAACCAATTTAAAACAAGTAGTTTTAATAGCATAAGCCGAATTATGCGGTTTTTAAAACATCAAAAATTTACTGAAAATTTCGGCAGAGTCTCCTTTGTAAATACAGGCCCCCAAACGGGATACAACATGAATAGTATACGAAAACAAGAAAAGGGCATCCCCAAGCGGGAGCTAGCTCTTCGTCAATCGACGGTCACAACCACACAACAATATAATATACAACGCCAACGGCGAGGATCAAAACTCAAAAGGAAACTCAAAACCACCAGAAATATAACGAGCAACTCTAAGGTCGAAAGAATAAACAACACTGGTCTCTATCTCAAAAAATACATGTTTGGTTGATGGAATTTACTAGATCCAACGGAATAATATTATACAAGGTAATATGATGGGTACGATACAAGAAAAACCCACCTACTAGCAAGTCACCCGAATGAAACTGAGCCCGCAAAGCCGTAAGGAACCTGTACGGCAACCTGCAAGAAACTGGGGCACAACGGGGGTGAGTTGCCAACTCGTGAATAGAAAAACATCTACGCACAGAAATCGCATAAATAATGCAACCTAGGTCAATGATCATAATATATCCTCAAAAATATGTATAACATGCAGCCTATAACAATGGCTAGGGTAATATCTAACCGAGTGTAAACTCATGAGCCCGTGTCAATGCCTCAGGTAGCAATATATCATATGAATGAGGTATGAATGCATGAAACAGAATACATGTAAATGAAGAAACTGTTTTCATAAATTAGTGAGATTTCCTTCGTATTTTTAAACTGAGGTATCATAAATGAAATCAGCATCAACAGTGTCTAGCATCGGCACAAAACATAAATCTCACTGTATCGAAATATCAATGTCTCAATCTCAATATCTAGGGCGCCGTCAGTCCAGACCGGCCCCTACCATCCATCTCAAGACCACGACGGTATCCTCCGGATATCCGACGCGTCGGGTAATATCACCGGTAGGTAGTGCTCCCCAGCCAGGCTCAACATCAACACCACATTCCTCTTGCCCCGGGGTACCATACCGGGCCCACCATATACCCGTGACGGTTCCTCCACTCCTCGACACGGATCTCCAAAACAACAGCAAACTCATGGTGGACGACACTTTACATCACTAGAAAACCGCAACATTTTATATTTTAAAAGATCATAAGTTGTAAATTTTGCGGCTTTCCCCGAAATCCAGAAATATCATAAATCTCAAGAAATCATCACAAGTGCATATGTCAATGATAATGAACTAGACATGAACAACTGAATAACAGTATGCATGAAGTGGTAGGTAATAACTACAATGTCTAATATGGCATATAAGGGAAGTACACTAATATCATGTCAAAACTACCAGCTAACAATCTAAGTCAAGCAATTATATTCTCTAAAGTGTACGTGACATGGCAATTACCGATGAAGATGTGTGTGAGCCGGCAAGTAGGTGTACGTGGTACATACGCATCATCGGTAATGGTGCTGGTGTCCTAATAGCATGATATCAATAATGGAATATGCAGCAAAATAAATATGCGAGGCAGAACGAACAGCAATAATGTGCGGGAGCTGAATACTAGACACAACGATAACTAATCTGCAATAATCTAATATAAGTCCTACGAATGGTGCCTTTTGAAATAACACGAATCATGGGGTTTTGAAAATAGGGGCTACGGTGTTTTTATGAAAAGATACGTCTTTTGAAATATCCGTAGGATCCCTTGGGCTGTCTTTAAAAATGCCCATGATTCGTTAGTTTTTGAAATAGGTAAGAAGTCTAATCTAATCTAACAACTACACTAAACTATACGGCTGAACTAACAAGCTGAACTACAGGTAAGGAAACCGCCTATCATCTGAGTCGATACATATACATACCTGTATATGTATAGTCGGTGATCCCGCCTCAATAATATCATATCCGATACCGTATCTATAATCAGGCATCCCAAGTCAAGAGTGCGGATCAATCATCAATATAGCTCGTACGTAAATCCGTCGTACGGCATCCCCAAATCTGGGTACGGGTTAATATCACATTCAATCACACTATTCATCTGGTATCTTCTTTATCAAATATCATGATCCGGGACAATGTCCTACGTCTAGTACAATACTGATACCGCCTAAGCATGCATACAGGTGTAAGAATTGCTACGTCAAAAGACCCGCTAAAACATCATGTCGTATCTCAATACGAACCAAATCACATCACCGATCTTCTGGCCTCAGGCCCAATATCATCAACTCATCTCAAATTCCAAATACTATCCTCAAATCCAGTATATGAACACATAGTCACATACCCATGTGAACACATAAATATATACTCCCATATACGCACATATAAAAGAAGAATGTATGCAAGTATGTGTGTGTGTGTGCGTGTGTGAGTGCGACCACTACTCTAGGGTTTCGCAACTACACTAAACCAATCCAAAAATACCAAATATCCATCATATCATCAATAATCTCAACAACATATAATCAATATCTGTGTGTATACGTATTCGTATACATCACCACGAACTGCGGGGGTGCTATACGCCATCCACCCGACTTCTCCCCGTAGATATAAATCTACTCACCTGGTCCTCGCTAGCCGGTGCCGACGTTGCCACGCGCTTGCTTGTCGTCTCGAAGTCCACATGGGGGTACCTACATATCATAACGCACCATATCTCATTAAAATCCGACTCATGATCAAAACGACGCACGAATCCCACATAGGTCAAAACCTATGGTTGCTTTCACAAATCAACCCAAAAACCCTCGACGTCGGCGTACAAACGCCAAACCATCGAGAAAAACCCAAATACACTCATTTGCACATTCACGAACACTAATTTTAATATAAACTAGGTTAAAACTCACAAAAACGCCAATTTCACTCAAAAAGTCATTTTTCCGAAAATCTAGCAAGCACAATTCGCCGTTTTTGTACAAAACACGATGTTTAAATGAATGTAGCGGCCAATATATTTATTAAATATCTTAAATAAGTCATAAAAACCATTTCCATAATTTAAACTCATAAATTTGCATAATTTCCAAAATCCTAGTTTGCAAAATATCAAATTTAACACCCTTTAAAGCAAAATTCACAATTCATCAATTAAGCTTCGTTTTGCATGAACCAAAGTCATTAAACCACTCATTATAATAGTTATAATGACATGAACACTTAATTATATTTTAATCTAAGCATTTGATAATTTTTCAAAAACTCTAGTTAGCAAAAACAAAACTTAATTTAGACATTTCCATGCAACAATATGAAATTTAACTACTAAATTACTTTCTACAAATTCTAAGATGGTAAGCTACCCATCACAACCATACACCAATTCACAATAACCTAACTTGCATTCAAACCCTTTTCTTGAATTCCAAAACGTGCAATTAAACTCACATATCCAAATAACACTTAAATAAATTAGCTTAACAAATTAGTAACAATTTAAGCAACAAAATGTTTAGAAATATACCCAAAAGCATATGAAGATCCACAAGCATCCATGGCACTCCAAAATGCTCTCTTTTCACAAGGATCCATGCTTGAAATGCTAAGGAATAATGGGTAAGTGTTGGATTTGGAAAAAAGCTTTGAAATTGTATGGATTTTGAAGCTTTTTTTATGGATTTTTGAAGCAAAAATGGAGTGAGAACTTGGGGAGGGGGGGCTGCTGCTAAGGGATCAGTTTCGGCCAGATTTTGGGGGGAGTGGGTGAGTGAGGAGAGAGAGTGAGGTGGGGAAAGTTGTTTCATGTCAAAGTCAACTCAATTTATATCATTTTCTACTCTTTTCTTTTCTTTTCTTTTCCTTTTCTTTCCTTTGCAAACCAAGTGGGGAAAAAGTGAGGGCTGCTGAATTTGGCTAAGGGGAGGAGTAAGTGGGGGTGTGTGGGTGTGGGTACGGGTGTGGGGTGATGAAAAATGATAAATACAATACCCCAAACATCCATTTACGCTAAAAAAAAGCCATTTTTCTTCAATAATTTCTAAACCGTTTTGGCAAATGATTTCGTTCCAAAAACCACATGATAAATTTTTATTTAATGTTTTATGATGCACAAAATTTGTTTCAACTCATTCCAATTGGTAATTTTCCCTAATTAAATGTATTAGTGACGGCTTAAATAATAATAAAATAATATTTTTTAAAGAAAATTTGAAATTTCACCAGCGGCTCAATAAACACCAAATAATAGCAATTACATAGCTAGAATATGTATATTTAATTTTTATAATAAGATATTTGTATTTTGACTTTTTACAGAAAACCCCCTTATTTTACCGATTTTTCGAAATTTCACCGAAACGATTTTCAAAACGTTACAATGACGATCTCGGGTCAACAGACTACTCTGTACCAGTGTCACCAGAGAACTGCCATCTGACGTGAGGTATAATACCATCTGGGAGTTCTCAACGAGTCCGTCCAGTGTACCCAGTCTCTACTGAGCACCCGTATATCATCTCTGATGTCAAACACCAATGGATATGGGATCATCCATTGCCCATCTGTATGGGTCGAGAAGGTATACGCTAGTCTACTCTGGTATATCGATGCCCCGTCTCGATACACCCACGACTAGGGACTTTGAAGGATGTACTTATAGACTATCTGTCCCCACTAGTATGATCTGCATCATAGTCCAGGTAGTCAAGTACACATCCTAAGGGCTTTACCAGCATGTAACAGAGAGACAATCAGTGTACACGTTAAGGTAAAATTCAACCAGATAGCATACTATCATGTCGAGCAAGAAAGTCCTCCCTATATATGTCCCAGCATCCACTACAATATACATCCAATGTACAGTAATGGCCTCTAGGGCATACATATAACTAACAGTCACGATGAGTATGCAGCCGTTCCGGAACCAGAAATTGATATAGTAAAGGATGATGACTTCCGGGCAGTTCGGCAGAAACGAGATTTGGGAGAGACTTCGACAGGACCTTTCTGAAATACTATATGGGAAGATTTAGACCTATGAGCGGTCATATTGCGCACACCCAGCAGGCCAGAGTTCGGCACCGTCGACGAGACATGTTATGAGTGACCACGACAGTTGGCCAGAGATTTTTAGAGGATGTGCTTGGGCGGGACTATTCCGCCATACATAATTTCAGTATTTCGGGCGACCTATTCGCATGATTGAGTTTTGATGACCGAGTTTCATGATATTTATTTTCGTGCACCATGGTTGCACCTACTTGGTATTTAAATTTTGTGCATAGTTATTGCACTTAAGATATGCTTTATACACCGTTGTGTTGATTTATGATTTGTGCACAGTTATTGCACTTGATATCGTTTTTGTGCCTTGGCTGCACATGTTTATGATTTCATGGATTTCATACAGTTGGGTTGATTTTGATTCCATGCCTATGGCATGCATATGATTTAGCTTGTGTTTTCGGCATAGATTTCATGCACTTTTAGTCTTTTGATTAGATTTTGTGCACGCGGTTGCACATGGTTATGAGATTATATGCCACGGTATACCTGATTTGGATTGAGATTTGTTGTATACCGTCGATTTTGATTGTGATACACGATATTTGTTTTGTGGAGTCTTGCGCACCTGATTGGAGTCTTGCGCATATTTGACGCGCTTGGATTGGATTTTTGCGCATGTTCGGCGCTTAATATTGGATTTCGTGATTTCGTGCATGTTGGATGCACATGATTTAGATTTTATTCGTGCATGATGGATGCACCTGATTTGGACTTTCGCGTAAGTTGGGCGCATGATTTGAGATGCGATTTTCGTGCACACCAGATACACTAAATCGGGACTCTTGGCGCATATCAGATGCAACTGATATTGCTGTCCGGCACACCATTGCCTTTGACAGGTGTTTCGTGCACACCCGTTGCATTTAGATGTTGTTTCTGTGCACATGTATGGCACATTCTTGGATTTTGATTTCCATGCGCACTAGACGCATGCGACATTCTTATGCACATTTTGGGATTTATTTCTTATGGAGCAGTACATTTTTATAAAATTTTTGAATGGCTGGTGTTAACATTCGGTCTTTGCAAAGCTTGGCATCGACCACTGATTTTTGACCCCCTCATGTGATTTTCAAAGATTAACATGGCTTAACTCAAGTTTGGGGGGCATCTTTTCGGGCTCTTAGAAAGAAAATTTTACAAAATTTTGAGCCAAAAATAAGTTTGGGGGAGGATCTTCACTTATATATTTTGCCCCCGCTAATAAATTCCTCCCAGGCTTACAGGTTTTTTGAGATTTAGCAGAAGGCAACAGTGAGGACACTGTTGAAAACAAGTTTGGGGGAGGTTTGTGCTTATTTTCACATCATTTGCATATCATTTGCATAAGCACAAAACATTTTATAAAAATTTAAAATTTTTAAAAAAGATAACAATATTTTTATACATAAATAAGATAATAAAAGATTAGATAGTGAACAATTACATCCATGAGATTAGAAAAATTTAAGAAAACCAAGAAAATTAGAAGTTTTCTTATACGAACTAGTAATAAGTAGTAATGAGCTGTTGTCCCAAGGGTTAGTAAGATGAAGGAAGTCACTAATCTGAGGATAAAACTAAGTCTGAAAAATAGTTTCTATTCTGGAAGCCAAACATTTTTGAACATTGCTACCCTACTATTCGCACTTACACACATCTTAAAGCCCGGGATAGTAGAGGATACCTTGAAATGGTCTTGTCTTAAAGCCAAAAGTACGAAGGAAATAAAATAAAAGAAATGAATAAAAGAAAAATAAAGTGGTGAGAAAAATGGACACTGGTTTTGTTATCGCCGAGGGCAATAAAAAAATATATAGCGAGGGTGCTTCTTCACCTAGTGCCCTAAGGCCAACTGGTCTGGGAGTCACTGCTATGCCTGAGGTGGTGCAAGACGAGGAAAATACACCATATAAGCAAACACATGAGTAATCGGTCGGTTAGTAGCTCAAGAAGTATTAACGGTCGCATGAAAGTGTGTGAGCAAATTCGTCTAAATATTCATTAATTAAAAAGTACTGAGGCTGATGGGCAAGAGTATGATAGCTTGAATTGAATTCTCCAGGTGTAAGGATGTCCTTTACATATACGTAGGGTGATATGATCGATGTTTGGAAGAAAAATAGGAATGAAGAATAAGACGATGTTTTATTGAGGGAGGACGTGATTTCTGACATCTTTTCATGACCATTAAGATAGGGCTCATGACAACCGAAAAGCTAGCTTAGTTGGAAACCCTAATTTTCAAGGCTTTTCTTTTACAATTCTTTTCTTTAAATGTAATATTCATGATCTTTCTTTTATTATTGGATTTTGTGGGTGCAATCCGCTGAAAACCCTCAGGAGACAACACTCCTCCTACTAGGGACACCTAGAGGTTTAAAGGCTTGTTGCACGTGCTCAGTGCAATCGTGTTGCCTACGAAAGTGTGCTAGTTAGTTTTTCTCTTTCTTTATTTTCTCCTTCTTTTTAATAAAAAGTTCGCTCGAGACGATCGAAATTATGTTTGGGGGAATTTGATCAGTCGAAAATACTGCATCTTTTAACTGGCAATTTCCCTATCATTTGCACTCATTTAGAAGTGTGCGGTATTCATATTTCACATATTAGCAAAACAGTCCTGAAATATCAGATTGCATGTGTTAAACTCTAAAACCGACATTTCTAAGGAATTTGTGTGTTTATCATGGCATCGCATCATCCCTGTATTGCGCAACACTTGTTTCGAGATTTGTGCAGGAAATTACAGGATTAAAGCCAAAAGAAGCTGATCAAAAATACACCAACTCCATGTTTTCAGATCTGGTAGCAATTCAGAAGGAAATATACAAATCAACATATCAAAGAAAGGCCCACAACTCAAGCCCAACAAGCACCAGAAGAACCAAGCCCTGAAGCTTCAAAAAAGCCGCGGAAGCGCGGCGGGAGCCAGCTTGCGCCGCGGTTCCGCGGCGGTTTGGTCAGATCATCATGCCATTTTCGGTGCGTTATTCTTATCTCAGTGTCCACAGCTCAGAATGATATGTCAAATTCCAGAATTCTCTCGAAGCTTCTGCCAGATCAGCAAAGATCATTAAGCATGCTAATCCTAATTAAGCTCCTAACTAACCTCTTCTAGAAGCTCCCTCCTAACTAATCAAATCTAGAAGTTTCTCCTCAACAACCTTTTGGAGGGAAATTCAAATTTCATCTAACAACCTTTTGGAGGGAAATTCAAATTTCATCTAACAAACTTTTGGATGGAAACTTAAAATTCAAATCCTAGATCTAGGGTTTTGATGGCTATAAATAGGAACCTAGATCTAAGGGTTGAGGGGTTAATCAATAGTTCATTAGTTGTTCAATCTTAGATAATCTTTAGTTTTCTTCAATTCTTCATCTTCTTCCACAAGTCTAGTGACAAGGCTTGTGCGAAACCCTAACCCTAATTCTACTCCAAATTCAAGATCCCAAGTACCAATCAAGCGAGAAGCCCTTCAACCTTTTAGGAGCCGAGCCGATCTTCAATCGGGCAAGTGATCCAAGCCGATCCGTGACTCAAGGAGACGAGCGAAGCCAAATCGACGATCGAGTTCTTCCTCTTGTAGTTCTTGAGCGATTGTAACGAAATTGTTGATATAAATAAAAGGTGAAATTCTTTAATCTTGCTTTCTTTAAATTCTTGTATCGTGATTCGATCTCAATTTGTGATTGTGATTCTTGTTGTGATGTTCAAGTAAAACTCCGCTCGTAAAGGAATCGAGACGATCAATAGAATGATGATGTAACAAATCTTAATACGATTCTTGAGTCCTACGAGCTTTGTAAACCCTAGCAAGTTCAAGAATCGATGACCTAGTTTCGTTGCGATGCTTTCTTGATTGTGATCGCTCGAAATTAGGGATCTACGATCGTTTCTTGAATTTACTAGAGGCTAGAATTTGAATGATATCGACGAAAGAACAAGGGATAAGATGAAACCCTAGTTTCATAAGAAATCCCTAATTCTCGATCGATCATCATCGATCTAGTATCAATTCATCGAAGGATAAGAAAACGTAATTGTAAGATTACATCACATCTATAGATCTGATCGATTCCTACGAGCCTCATTTCGATTCTTGATATTTGGTTTGGAAAAATCAACAAACTCTCAATTCTTGATTCTATCTTTTTCTTGTTATTAGATCTAGATTTTCTAATTCTTGAACTTCAAATACAAATCTTGAATTGTTTTGTTTTCTTTCCTTTAAAATTTCAATTCATCTAATTCAAAAGACGAACGATTACACTTTCCCTGTGGACGATCCGCACTTACTAACGCGCTACAATCGACACCGTTATTGATTGCGGTCAAAATATTTTTGGTTGTGATTTCTTTACAATTTTCTCATACTACACATCAAGAATATCATAAAATCAAATGGCGCTATTGCCGGGGATAGTGCGCTAATTGTTCGTATTTTGAAATTTGAGTTGAAAAATTTATTCCATTATAATTTTTAGATCTAAACTCGCACAAACCCTAATACGTGTGTTGTGATTTGATTGCGAGGAAATCTGGAATCATTGGAGCTTGGATAAAATTTTTGTGAATATTCCAGAGAGCTGAAAGAGTGAACAGAAGATCACTGTTAAAATTTTGCACAGAGATCCGCACAGAAGACCGCGGTTCCGCGGTGGGAGCCTCCTATTGTGGCGGTTCCGCGGCGGCCTAGCTGCTTCAGTGTACCAAAATTTCTCTGTAAGCTTCTCACTTTCTTATCTCTTCCCAAATCTGCTCCAATTAACAATTTCTGCAGGCTTCTTTGCAAATAATCGCAACGCCGCAATAGCAAAATTAAATTGTGCTTGTTTTGATCTTTGTGGTTGTTTGCATAATTAATACGGATATTAAGGGGCAAAGACCAAATCCAGATTAGGTGGGGAGTTCATTACCCTTCCTAAGCCCCGAAAATCACAAACTTGCATCCGCATTGACCCACATTAACTAAAAAGAAATCTAGAGATGACTCTAAGGACCGTCGCACTCACTTAGGACAAGAGAAGGCCGTGAATAATTCATTGCTTATCCGCGTTTTCTTGTGGTGTCTAAGGCAAGTGTGTCGAAGGATAGTGGTTATTAATTAGGCCCACTACTTACGTAGTGGAGTACCTTCCCACTTACCTGGCACTTACCTGGCCACAGGGAGACAAAGAGGCAGTGGAGGATTCTATCCTGCGACTTGTCTTTTGGCAGTTAGGAGCGGTCTAGAGCCGGACCTAGGTGACCACTAGATTTTAGGGTTTTGTGTGTTGCATTTGTTGTGTTGCATCATATTTTCAAAAGTCCGTATCACTTTTCAAAACAAACACCGCATTCATCATTTCCGCTAATTATAAATTCATGCTGCCACTTGTACTAACCCTTTTTAGTGCAAGATAGGCTGGACAACGGGATTCTAGTGCCTGTTAGTCCGCGTCCCCCGATCGACCCAAAAGTCGGTATTTCTACATTTACCCTTTCTTTACCCACCACCACACCCACATCGATGGATCCGTCTCCATCGAACTTCTTTACCACTACCCTGCCACCGTCCGTTGGTGCGCAGAATCTACCTCGCATCTCTCTCCAAGAGAGGTGCTATCCTACACGAGGTCCACTTTCCACCTGTCTTTCCACTCCACCAGCCAATGGGGAAAATTTTCAAATAAAACCCCAATACATCAACCTTCTACCAAAATTTCACGGTCTCGAGTCTGAAGACGCATACACATTTATCACCAAATTTGAAAATGTATGCGCAATGATGGGTACTTCACAGCTTTCTGTGGATGCTTTACGTCTTCGTCTTCTCCCATTTACCTTGTGCGATTTAGCCGAGAAGTGGCTATATAACACTACCGCACATTCCATTTCAAATTGGGACGAATTCGTCAAAGCATTCCTTAAGAAATTCTACCCACACCAAAAGACAGCTCGAGTCCGTAGCGAAATATATCAATTCACCCAGCTTCCAAATGAAACATTTTCACAATGTCTTGAACGCTTTAAGGATCTGTTAGTCCAATGTCCTCATCACGGAATCCCCAAATGGGAACTGTGCCGAATCATTTATGAGGGCATTAATCCTAACATAAGACAGACCCTTGAATTAATGTGTCAAGGCAATTTCATGACTAAAGATGATGGGGAAGCCTGGAATTTTCTAGAAGATTTCGCTGAAAAATCTTTACAGTGGGAGAGTGTGAGTCAATCGTCTAGGGATGGTAATGATATTTCCATAGGAGTTAGAGCTGACATTGCAGCTATACACAAGAAACTCGAAACTATGGAAAACAAATTTTTATCCGCCACCCTAAATCAAATGTCACTCTCCAAAACTGTATATGGCTGTTGTTCTGATCCGTCTCACTTGACGGAAGAATGTCCGTTTCAAGGTCATGAGCATACCAATGCCACATTTCAACGACCTAGAAACGATCCATCTTCCTCCACATATAATCAAGGTTGGAGGAATCACCCTAATTTTTCTTGGAACCAATCACAATCTCAAAACACGGTTCCAACCCAACACAATTTCCAATGGGTCCCTCCAGCACAACAGCAGCCACCACTTCAATTGAGTCAGCACCCCTTTCAATCACAAAACTTCCAAAATCCGGCCAACACTTTTGCACCGTCTAGTCCTTTGCAATTGACCGGTACAGATAATACCTCTGCACTAGCACACACCTTGGATACTTTCATGAAACAATCCATCTAAGGGACGGCAAGTTTGCAATCTTCCATCGAGAATGTAATGAAGATCATTGTCTCTCAAAATGAGAATATCAAATCGATGGAAGAACAAATTGCACAACTAAAAGCCGAAATGAGTGCAAGAGAGAAAGGGAAACTTCCAGCTCAACCTTTACCTAATCCTGGCTATTCACATCCTGTGGATGCAATCACGTTGAGATCTGGAAGAGTGCTTGACAATCATGTTGGGGAAGAGTTTGATGATACTGATAAATCAATCAATAACACCCCGGCTGAGACCTTTCCTCACACACACACTTCTAATTCTGACCCCAGTTCTTCTACCCCACCACCTTCTTGCGAGCCTATTCTTCGTTTCCCACAAGGCTCGACACCTCAGCCCAGCTCTTCTAGTTCTCCACAGACAATCCCCACTCCTCTTTTGGGATCATGTCTACCCTCACTTCCTTCTCCTATGATGGACCCAGCGCTTATTGCTAAAGCACCTTATCCTAATCGGTTAAGGGCAAACACACCGAGTCCACATATGGAGAAGATTATGAAACTTTTTAAGCAAGTTAACATCAACATCCCTCTCCTAGATGCTATCCAACAAGTTCCGTCCTATGCGAAAACTCTTAAGAACTTGTGCACTAGGAAGAGGAAGACTTAAGTGCCCAAGAAGATATTCATGGCAAAGACAGTAGACACGGCTTTCCCCCAGCAATTACCGAGGAAACGTAAGGATCCTGGATATCCTACGATTTCCATTTCTATCAGGGAAAAACACATTAACCGTGCTCTACTAGACCTTGTCGCTAGTGTTAACTTGCTTCCATACTCAGTCTATGAGCAACTAGGTATCGGAGAGTTGAAGCCAACCCATTGCACTCTCCAGATGGCTGACCGATCTATCACCAAACCTAGGGGTGAACTGGAGGATGTGTTAATAAAAATCGGGGAATTCATATTCCCTGTGGACTTATTGTAATTGATACACAGCCTGTAGCGAACCCACGGAATCAAATTCTGGTGATTTTAGGTCACCCCTTTTTGGCCACTTCCAATGCTATCATCAACTGTCGTAATGGTTCTATGACCCTATCCTTCGGGAATAGGTCAATAGAGCTGAACATTTATAAGTTGGGAAGTGTACCCTCCGAACCTACTGCTCAGGTCTGTTCTGTCGACTTAATGGATGTCGATAACAGCGAATTTGATAATCCTCCTGATACCGATCTTGACTCTTTTCATATGTTATTGTTTGACCCAACTATGTATCTTACACATACGGACTCTTCCACCGAGATGTCCGGATCAACAATTAACACGGATTATGAACTGCTTTTAGAGTCTGAAGATCACCCCGCACTTTGTGATGACATTATTCATCGGGGTATTGATGGAACTTTTGAGGAGATCTTCGCTGATGAACTCGCATTTTTGAATGACACGGGTGTTGAGATGAATCATGTCCCAATCAATGAAATTGAACCTCCACCCCTTCTTCTGAACTGTAAAAAGAATGCGAGCAATCCATCACATTCACTGCATCGTCTCTCCAAAATGAGACGCACACACATTCTTTTCCACCCCTTTCCCTGTCCACACTTCTTCTTCCACCAACCAGAGCACTGCATTGATAAAAATTTTGAATGGCTGGTGTTGATATTCGGTCTTTGCAAAGCTTGGCATCGACCACTGATTTTTGACCCCCTCATGTGATTTTCAAAGATTAACATGGCTTAACTCAAGTTTAGGGGGGCATCTTTTCGGGCTCTTAGAAAGAAAATTTTACAAAATTTTGAGCCAAAAATAAGTTTGGGGGAGGATCTTCACTTATATATTTTGCCCCCACTAATAAATTCCTCCCAGGCTTACAGGTTTTTCGAGATTTAGCAGAAGGCAACAGTGAGGACACTGTTGAAAACAAGTTTGGGGGAGGTTTGTGCTTATTTTCACATCATTTGCATATCATTTGCATAAGCACAAAACATTTTATAAAAATTTAAAAATTTTAAAAAAGATAAAAATATTTTTATACATAAATAAGATAATAAAAGATTAGATAGTGAACAATTACATCCATGAGATTAGAAAAATTTAAGAAAACCAAGAAAATTAGAAGTTTTCTTATACGAACTAGTAATAAGTAGTTATGAGCTGTTGTCTCAAGGGTTAGTAAGATGAAAAAAGTCACTAATCTGATGATAAAACTAAGTCTGAAAAATAGTTTCTATTCTGGAAGCCAAACATTTTTGAACATTGGTACCCTGCTATTCGCACTTACACACATCTTAAAGCCCAGGATAGTAGAGGATACCTTGAAATGCTCTTGTCTTAAAGCCAAAAGTATGAAGGAAATAAAATAAAAGAAATGAATAAAAGAAAAATAAAGTGGTGAGAAAAATGGGCACTGATTTTGTTATCGCCGAGGGCAATAAAAAAATATATAGCGAGGGTGCTTCTTCACTTAGTGCCCTAAGGCCAACTGGTCTGGGAGTCACTGCTATGCCTGAGGTGGTGCAAGACGAGGAAAATACACCATATAAGCAAACACATGAGTAATCGGTCGGTTAGTAGCTCAAGAAGTATTAACGGTCGCATGAAAGTGTGTGAGCAAATTCGTCTAAATATTCATTAATTAAAAAGTACTGAGGCTGATGGGCAAGAGTATGATAGCTTGAATTTAATTCTCCAGGTGTAAGGATGTCCTTTACACACTCGCAGGGTGATATGATCGATGTTTGGAAGAAAAATAGGAATGAAGAATAAGACGATGTTTTATTGAGGGAGGACGTGATTTCTGACATCTTTTCATGACCATTAAGATAGGGCTCATGACAACCGAAAAGCTAGCTTAGTTGGAAACCCTAATTTTCAAGGCTTTTCTTTTACAATTCTTTTCTTTAAATGTAATATTCATGATCTTTCTTTTATTATTGGATTTTGTGGGTGCAATCCGCTGAAAACCCTCAGGAGACAACACTCCTCTTACTAGGGACACCTAGAGGTTTAAATGCTTGGTGCACGTGCTCGGTGCAATCGTGTTGCCTACGAAAGTGTGCTAGTTAGTTTTTCACATTCTTTCTTTTCTCCTTCTTTTTAATAAAAAGTTCGCTCGAGACGATCGAAATTAAGTTTGGGGGAATTTGATCAGTCGAAAATACTGCATCTTTTAACTGGTAATTTCCCTATCATTTGCACTCATTTAGAAGTGTGCGGTATTCATATTTCACATATTAGCAAAACAGTCCTGAAATATCAGATTGCATGTGTTAAACTCTAAAACCGACATTTCTAAGGAAATTGTGTGTTTATCATGGCATCGCATCATCCCTGTATTGCGCAACACTTGTTTCGAGATTTGTGCAGGAAATTACAGGATTAAAGCCAAAAGAAGCTGATCAAAAATACACCAACTCCATGTTTTCAGATCTGGTAGCAATTCAGAAGGAAATATACAAATCAACATATCAAAGAAAGGCTCACAACTCAAGGCCAACAAGCACCAGAAGAACCAAGTCCTGAAGCTTCAAAAGAGCCGCGGAACCGCGGCGGGAGCCGGCTTGCGCCGCGGTTCCGCGGCGGTTTGGTCAGATCATCATGCCATTTTCAGTGCGTTATTCTTATCTCAGTGGCCACAGCTCAGAATGATATGTCAAATTCCAGAATTCTCTCGAAGCTTCTGCCAGATCAGCAAAGATCATTAAGCATGCTAATCCTAATTAAGCTCCTAACTAACCTCTTCTAGAAGCTCCCTCCTAACTAATCAAATCTAGAAACTTCTCCTCAACAACCTTTTGGAGGGAAATTCAAATTTCATCTAACAACCTTTTGGAGGGAAATTCAAATTTCATCTAACAAACTTTTGGAGGGAAACTTAAATTTCAAATCCTAGATCTAGGGTTTTGATGGCTATAAATAGGAACCTAGATCTAAGGGTTGAGGGGTTAATCAATAGTTCATTTGTTGTTCAATCTTAGATAATCTTTAGTTTTCTTCAATTCTTCATCTTCTTCCACAAGTCTAGTGACAAGGCTTGTGCGAATCCCTAACCCTAATTCCACTCCAAATTCAAGACCCAAGTACCAATCAAGCGAGAAGCCCTTCAACCTTTTAGGAGCCGAGCCGATCTTCAATCGGGCAAGTGATCCAAGCCGATCCGCGACTCAAGGAGACGAGCGAAGCCAAATCGACGATCGAGTTCTTCCTCTTGTAGTTCTTGAACGATTGTAACGAAATTGTTGATATAAATAAAAGGTGAAATTCTTCAATCTTGCTTTCTTTAAATTCTTGCATCATGATTCGATCTCAATTTGTGATTGTGATTCTTGTTGTGATGTTCAAGTAAAACTCCGCTCGTATAGGAATCGAGACGATCAATAGAATGATGATGTAACAAATCTTAATACGATTCTTGAGTCCTACGAGCTTTGTAAACCCTAGCAAGTTCAAGAATCGATGACCTAGTTTCGTTGCGATGCTTTCTTGATTGTGATCGCTCGAAATTAGGGATCTAAGATCGTTTCTTGAATTTACTAGAGGCTAGAATGTGAATGATATCGACGAAAGAACAAGGGATAAGATGAAACCCTAGTTTCATAAGAAATCCCTAATTCTCGATCGATCATCATCGATCTAGTATCAATTCATCGAAGGATAAGAATACGTAATTGTAAGATTACATCACATCTATAGATCCGATCGATTCCTACGAGCCTCATTTCGATTCTTGATATTTGGTTTGTAAAAATCAACAAACTCTCAATTCTTGATTCTATCTTTTTCTTGTTATTAGATCTAGATTTTCTAATTCTTGAACTTCAAATACAAATCTTGAATTGTTTTGTTTTTTTTCTTTTAAAATTTCAATTCATCTAATTCAAAAGACGAACGATTACACTTTCCCTGTGGACGATCCGCACTTACTAACTCGCTACAATCGACACCGTTATAGATTGCGGTCAAAATATTTTTGGTTGTGATTTCTTTACAATTTTCTCATACTACACATCAAGAATATCATAAAATCAAGCACCCCCGCAATGTTATGAGAAATGAGGTGATGTGGTAACGATATACTTTTATATGTTATTATGGGATATGAACATCTAGTAAGAGAAGCCTTAGGAGCTTATAGGTTTACGGTTCGCGAGAATTGAAGAAAGGACTTTAGCGGATTTCTTAGTTACGAAACCCTAGAGTAAGGATTTGCATACACGCACCCCCACACACTTGCATGCATTTTAGTACTTGTGCGTAAATGGGATATGTATATATTTATATACACATAGGTATGGGACTATATATATATATATATACGTATACCTATACATGGATAATGAGGATAGTGGATGATAGTTGGGGATAAGTCGATGAGTTTGGGCTTGATGCCACGAGATCGGTGATATGATTTGGATCGTATTATGAGATACGAAATGTGATGATCGGTAGGCGATGTGTTTCATACACACGCATTTACATATATGTTGATGGTATCAGATTGTACTAGACTGTAGGTCAGTACCCCTAATTCATGATGTGATGATAAAGATACCAAATGAATAATATGATAAATGTGATATTGACCCGTACCCAGTTTGGGATGCCGTACGATGGACTTACCGTATGAGCTATATATTGATGATAGATCTGCACTCTTGATTTGATGATGTCATATCAGATGGTGTGTCATATAGGATACTATTGAGGCGGGATCACCGACTATTATATAGACAGATATATATCGACTCAGATGTAGGTGGTTTCCGTACCCCTTTCGATTGGTTGTTAGTTAGACCTGTAGTTTACTTAGTAGATGTAAGACTGGACCCGAGTCATACCTATTTCCAAAACTGACGAATCGTGAGAATTTTAAAGACATACCAAGGGATACTACGGATGTTTTAAAAGACGTATCTTTTCTTAAAAATACCGTAGTCCTTATTTTCAAACACCACGATTCGTACTATTTCAAACGGCAAAACAGTATAACACATGAATGGTAAGGTAGATTCCTTGTTGTTACGTTATTATTCATGTTCCGTATATTATTATTGTATTTCCTATTCATTTTCCTTATCGCCTCATTGCATGTTATTGTGTACGTAGTAATTATGAAACCATGTTGTTAGGACACCGGCATCATTACCGATGATGCACATGTTCCACATACACTTACTTTCCAGCTCACACACATCATCATCGATAATTGCCATGTCACGTACACTTTAGAAAATACAATTTCAGTGACATAGCTTGCTAACTGATAGTTGCTACATTTTATAGCCTTCATATGCTAGTTTAATTATTGCATGATATCAGCTACATCCATATATTCATTGGTTATGCGGTATTATGGAGATTTATGCCGGTTTTCATTGTTATTGACATGGTGACTTGATGATTTCGGATTCTTCATGATATTTTCTGAATTTGGAAACCACATGTGAAAGTTTTGTAAACCGATGAACCATTTTAAAGAGAAAAATGCGGTTTTCCTTGATATGTTGAGTATCGTCCACCATAATGTTTTCTCGGTTCTGAGATGTTTTCGAGACCCGATTCGAGGAGTTGGATGAACCGTCTTGGGTACATGGTGGACCCGGTATGGTACCCCGGGGCTAGAAGTTCGAGTAGTAGACGATGAGCCCGGCAGGGGAAAACTGGCTACCGGCGATTTTACCTGGCACGGCGGATATCCGGAGGATACCGTTCGTGGTCGTGTGATTGACGATATGGGCCGATCCGGATTGACGGAGCCCGAGGTATTGAGATATTGAGATTTGAGACACTGAGATATTGAGATATTGAGGTTTATGTTTTGTGTCGATATTTGACACGGATTTGATATTGATTTCATTGATGATATCTCGATAATTATAAATACAGAAATCTCATTAAATAAAGAAAAACAATTCTTTGATACATGATGTACATTGTTCTCATTATATGCATCTGCACATCCTTTTAGTGATATATTGCTACCTGACATTTGTACATCATATTAGTGACATGTTGTTACCTGAGGCACTGACACGAGTTCTTAGTATTACACTATATGGATAGATGTTTACGCTTTACCGTTATATTATGCTTCAGGCCATATTATTATTATTTGAGGATATTACTGATCGTATGACCTAGGATAGCGTTATGCATGCGATTTCTACTGGTAGATGTTTTCTACTCACGAGTTGGCAACTCACCCCCGTTGTGCCAAATTTTTCTTCAGGTTAGATGTACAGGTTCCATTGGCAATTGTTGGCACATCATTTCATTTAGGGTGATTGCTTTGGCAGGCGGGTTCCTTCGTATCAGGACTACCACTGTATATGTTATTTCATTGTATCTAGTAAGCTCCATCAACTAGATTGTATATTTGAGAGAGTTAGAAGACCATATTTTTTATTCTTTCGACCTTAGAGTCGCGCGTTGTATTATTTTGGGTTTTCTTGATGTTTTGAGTTTCTTTTGAGTTTTGATCCTTACCCTTCGGCGTTGTATATTATATTGCTTACGTGGTTATGACCGTCGATTGACGAAGAGCTAGCTCCTACTTGAGAATGCCTTTTTATTTATTTCGTATACTATTCATGTTGTATCCCGTTTGGGGCCAGTATTTACAAAGGAGACTCTGCCGAAATTTTCAGAAAATACTTGAGATTTTAAAAATACATACTTCGGCCTATGTTGTTTAAAACTCCTTGCTTTCAATTGGTTTTTCCTTCACTCTATTATTTTTTTGGTTTTGATTTTTGGGTTTTTGCTTACTTGGATTACGTACGCCTTGAGACGTTTCGTAATTTAAGTACCGGTCATGTTCCGTACTTTTCGGGTCGTGACATGCTACCATGATTACACGGGCAGAGAGAGAGCTACGGCTAGAGTTGTGGTCAGCATGAGCTCGTCACGGACGAGGACTGACCAGGGCGTGATTCCAGGGATATACGATTGCATTGAGAGGCGTCGCTTTATTGTGTTTTCATGCCATGCGCGTTTGATGGATCGCTTTTATGAGATTACTCGGATGTGCAGGTCAGCACCAGAGGACTGAGCCACTGATAGAGGCCAGCCAGATTTTGATGACCATTGATGTATCGCTTGTTCATGATGATTGAGGCACTGTTTAGCGTGTAGATGAATGAGCCAGTTGTTGTTGCGAACGACGAGATATCGCCCCAGATGTTGGAGCTATTGTTGTACGAGTTTATACTCAGAGATATGAGATATGGTCGCTAGTCACACGGGGATGAATGACCATACTTGTGATTTGTTCGCTTACCCCGATGCGAGGTCATCAAATTGATTGATTCCAGCTTGAGGAGACTTCACACGGATACGTTGGGAGTCGATAGAGACGATCGAATGTCAGAAACCCATTTTCCAAGTTTAAAGTATTTGAAGAAAACATGCAAGTAACTCTACGGACCCTCTAGAAGAATGAAACCCTAACTCGACATAATGACCATGTGAATGCCTTTCGTCGCATAGGTTTCACTATGCGTTGTTAATTGAAAACTGATTTCCCAATTGGATCCTTACACCAAGGTATGTATTTACCAGGTATGATTCTCATATCTGTATGGTTTTACAGATGATGAGTGAGAGTAATTTATTGGGAATTAGGTGATTATATCCTCATTATATCGGAATTCGTTGAAATTGGTGATATTTTAGGAAATCGCCGGGGGTTTTGCCTGACGGCAAATATTTGGTTTTGAGTATCCGTTGTTATGCACCAAGTTCAAACTGATATATCTGTACATTTATTTTATAAAGTGAGATATAACTTTTTGAAATTATGTCCATGACATTTACCTATATCAGTTGATGATTGGGTAAGGAGCATTAAACAACGGTGTAATTCTTCTTAACCATATTACAGTTTTCAACCTACGACGCACTGGGTTTGAGTTATTCAACTCAGGGGACTTATACAAAGTATTGTATGTTGTCCAGTGTCCATTAGGACAAAGGGGTTGGTGCTCGTACTATATTCTGTTTACTTATGACTTTCCAGTTTTAGACAAGTATTTTATAGAAAGACAAGGTACAAGTTTTGAGAAGTTACAGGTACAAGAGTAAAGTAGAGAACCATGTGTTGCAAGTATCAGGATTCTTCAAGGTGATCGAAGATGTAGATACTTGTGTTTGGTATTCAGTTGATAGCAATGGTTTTGAGAACTCGCTTCTCTTTCAGATTACTCATATCTGGATGCACTCAATGCTGATCGGCCTCTTTCCATTTAGTTGACATGTACTGGAGACAGCTGCATGATTTGAATCTGGATCCAATTAAATCAGTGCCTCTGTTTCTATATTGTATATAGAATGGTTCATATCTTAACGACGTTAAGGTATATGGAGTTGTCCGGCTTATGCTTAAAACCAGACTCTGGATAACTCAAGGCACGTTTCTGTAATGGTAGTTTGTGGGTTATCCTGTACAATGAAGAGGGTTAACTTTCTACCATCTGGGAGATCAATAGTGATATTTATTAGTTATATGTACGCCGTAGAGGCCATTACTGTACATACGATGTTTATTGTAGTGGATGCTTGGACATATATAGGGATGACTTTCTTGCTCGATATGATAGTATGCTATCTGGTTGCTCTTTATCTTAACATATACTCCGATTGCCTCTTGATTACATGTTGATAAAACCCTTAGGATGAGTACTTGATTACCAGGACTATGATGCAGATCATACTAGTGGGGACAGTGTAGTCGCTAAGTACATCCTTCAAATGTTCCTAGTCGTAGGTGTATCGAGACAGGGCATCGATATACCAGAGTAGACTAGCGTATAGCTTCTCGACCCATGTAGATGGGTGATGGATGATCCCATATCCATTGGTGTTTGACATCAGAGACAGTATACGGGTGCTCAGTAAAGACTGGGTACACTGGACGGACTCGCCGAGAACTCCCAGATGGTATTATACCTCACGTCAGATGGCAGTTCTCTGGTGACACTGGAACAGGTTAGTCTGTAGACCCGAGATCGTCATAGAGTCTTGTGTGATTCCCACTATGCTTTGATTTCCATCATACCATGTCCGAGAGGGCGTGCAAAACGGTGGCTTTTGGGTACAGTCCCGAATCACATGGAGGCAGTGAGCGATAGGAGGGGTTTCGTCTCTCCCGGTATAGGGAGTTGATGTTGCGCTGTGTTCAATTGGCTATAACTGGAAATCCCTGGCCAGGGTTGCTGAGATTTACTGGTAAGTGTTATCAGTAGTTTCTCGAACTGTTATGGACCTCATATCGACACGACTTATCAAGCTACTGGGTCTAACGTTTACCACCCCTAGGCGAGATATGCACATATCAGACGAAGAGATCGGACTGTACGGTAGTGTTACTGATTGGATTCACAGGAGAATGTACAGGCTTGCTTGTTGATCTTCTGATCGCTCAATACCTGGGTAGCTTGACCGCTTGCATCTTGTGGGTGTTTGATATGATCATCACCTACTGCCGGCTTATTGACGATTCTTTAGAGTCCTATACAGAGGTTTCCTGGCTCGGGCAAAACGGAGTAGGAGCACATATGTGATATGTGCGGGACTGAGAATAATACGATATAAGATACCGTATTCTATTCTCGCGATATGAGATATCGGCCGGGTATATGTGATATAGGTGGGTCATCAAATCAAGTATTGATTCGATGAATTCGTACATGTTATATTAGTCGGTTATATGTATTATAACCGGGTTATCGGATCAAGTGTTGATTCTATAATTTAATGTATATTATATATGAGATATATTACATTACATTAACTAATATAAGCTCGCTTTATTGATTCAGTTTTTCACGGAATAATACATTGATGTATATGGGATATATGTTAATTGTATTATTTTCTTTTGTTACAAAATATATTATATATGTGATATATAATATTGTAACATGTTAGGATTACAAATGCAACATGCTTTGTAGCGTTTAAACATGGTTAGTGTTTGGATTAGGGTTAAGCTTGGATGAAGCTTCCATGAAGCTTCATGAAGCTTTGACTTTTTTCATTTGCTTTGATTTTTTGTGTAGATATTTCTTAACCCAACCCAAACCCTTTTCCCTAGTATATTCTCTACAAGGGTTAAGCCTTCATGCTTAACTCATGGTTGATTTGTAACCACAACAATAATTCATTATTCATCACAAAAAGGATTTGCTTCATCTTCTTCTTTCTTCTTGGATGAAAACCTTCACTAGGTTTTTGATAAGTGATGATAATGAGTGAGAATATGAAAACAAAAGAGAGAAAAATTCCTACTTCATCATCCTTATCTATTCTAGCCACTTAGATTAGGGTGTTTGCTTTACTAATACTTAATTAGTGAAGCAAGAGCTCGGGTTTGAGATTCTTCAAGGTAGATCATTTTGGATTAGTGAAGTCTTCAAGCAAGGTGCATCATTCTCTTCATGGAGCCTCTCAAAAGTCGGAGTTCATGATGATCGCAGCGAAGGGACCTCAACATAGAGATTATGAAGTGAAAGAACAGACTATAAAGGTTTTAGTCCCTATCTCTTTACTTCTTTGTATGTGATACAAACTTGTTACCCTAGAAATTCTAGCATGATTCATGGTTTGCTTGCTTTGCACCTCTCTAAAATTTTGAAGTGGCATGTGTGATGCTACCAAACCCTAGACTAGATGCAAGGGAAGCCCAACAGTGGTATCAGAGCCAAACTAAAATTCTAGAAACGGTTTTATAACAATTACGAAAACGAAAACCACTTCAAGAAACGATATTATGAATACCCTATTTTTCTCTCTGTAAATTTTCAAAAAAGTGCTTTAAAAATTTTTCAAACAGGTTCAGAATGATGTTTGGAGCAAAATATGAACATGGGTGAAATACAGGGGGGGTCCTCGGTTTTTGACCAGCCACCATAAGGAAAATTCCAGCCAGGCCGGCCCAACCACCTCCTCTGGCTCCCGTATTGCTCCTGTGCTCATTTAACTGTATTTTGGGTTTCCTTCTATTGTTTATTTAGCCCAATTTTCTTGTGATGATTAGTTTGACTTGGGGCTAATTCGTAGTGCTTCGTAGTCGTATTATTTAACACTGTATTGGTAATCTTGACTATTTTTAACAGTTTGAACGAACATCGAACACCACACTTTCTACCCCGCTGAAATTTCCAAGTGTTGTAATTTTCCTAAGTTAACTTTATATTCAAAAGTCGTGCAAGTATCCAATGGACCTTCTAGAAGATCATAATAACCTTAACTCGATTCTATACCCACGGAACCGCGAACGAACCTTCGGGTTTGCCGTAGTTTCGTGGTGTCATAGTTGAGGCATTGGTTAACTAGTTCTACGGCTGGACCATAGACACTGTGGCGCGATTTTGGGTATTTGTAACTTTTCTCAAGCGTTGAGCTCTTGGGGTAAAACGTGGGTGTATGTTGATTCGATCGAAATGTTAAACATCGTCATGGTATTCTGCAATGTGATACAATATTTGGAATCCACAAATGTAGTTATGAGATAACTAGTTTGAATGTTATAAATCTAGCAATTTAGTCTCATTTGATCGGTTGCCATGGGATTTTGATGCGATCAAAAGTCTGTCGCAATCACGTAGCATACGCGGATACTCGCCGGGTAAACTTAATAGATAGCCACGCCCCATATCCCCGACCAAGTGACTGTAGGAGAACCCCGTCGCCTAAAGCATCCGTTCAGGTGCTCGCGGCAGCGGTGTTCCGCCTTAGTGCACTTCGTCGACGGTATCGGGGTGCGGCCGTCTACTAAAGTTTCCGACGAGCATTCGATCAGGATGTCGGGAATCTTGTTGAATTGCCCGACTTGATGTTGAAAAGTGTTTTTCAAGATTGAGACTAAAATGCGGGGTTGATAATTGTTAGGCATGCGATCTCTAAGGAATTCATTTGGTTAGGCATGAAATACAAAGTATGAGATACGTTGGGTTTATGATGTCTAAGGAGGTTGCGGATGTTGGCTAGAGTGCCCTTAAAGCAATTATCATAGTCGCGGACTTGTGATTATGATGATTGAGTGAGGACCTATACCGATAAAGCAGTCTTACTCAAGATGACAGTATGCTATCTGATTTGTCTTTATCATCATGTACATGTTGATAGAGCCCATAGGATTCTTGCTTGACTGCCAGCATTATGATGGCGATCATATATGTGGGAGCTGGGGTCTATAAGCACATACTTAAATGTCCCTAGTCGTAGGAGTATCGAGACCGGGCATCGATACTCTAGTGTAGACTAGTGTATACTGATCGAGACCCCGAGGGGCGGTGGCCAGGTCTCACAAGCCATTGGTGTTAGTTTGTTCACCTAAGATAGTAACATGTGCTCATTGGGTTATGAGTACACTGGACGGACTCGCTGGGAACCTGCTAGTTGGTATTATACCTATTGTCAGATAGCAGTTCCCAGGTGACATGTGTACAGGTTAGTTTGTCGACCTGAGATCGTCATTTTTCTCGTGTGAGTTTCCACTGTGCTTTGATTACTACCCTACCATGGCTCAAAGGAGTCGTGCAAACAGGTTTTAGTTGGGTACAGTCCTGAGCCACATGGAGGCAATGATCAGATCGTCGGGGATTCGTCTCTCCCGGTATTGGGGGTTGATGTCGCGTTGTGTACGGATGGCCATCACCATAAATCCGTGGCCACGGTAGATGAGAATTATCGATCCAGGATCTATAGTTTCTCAGGTGGTGATGGGTTTCATACCGACACTAAATATCGCGTTGTTAGGGGTCTCACTTTATCCACCCCCTTAGACTCGATATGCGATACTCTTAGATGAACAGACCGGACCGTACGGATATTGTAACTGACAGGCTCAGTAGGGGTTCAGGATAAGTTTGCTCGTCGTCCTCCCTTTCGCTCAATACCTGGGTAGCCGTTACGTACAGCTAGTGCCGCTGACGTGCTTGTGGTTAAACCCACTGCCAGCGTATTGACGAGTCTTTAGAGTCCCACACAGAGGGTTTTCACGGTTCAGGCGATATGGTGTACATGAGGTATGTTGATACATACAGGTGTCCGATTAAATATGTGCAAGTGCCGCGCAGACTTTTATCGGACGGTTGATAATACTAGCGGCTTAGGATTAAGCCGGATTATTAAATTAGGTTTTGATTTAATAATTGATATTTGTATTTGTATATACGTATTCTAGTATTATTGTTCACTATTCGTTTTCTCTCTCGGCTATTCGTATTTTGGTACGAATACGCGTATATGTATTTCGATACATGTACCGGGAAGTATTCCGTATTTTATACAGAATGGCTTCTAAAAGATGTACCACCTCATTATTGATTTTTTCTTTTTAGAAAAATCATTTGTTTGATAATGAGGTGGAGGGTATGAGGTGGCAAAGGCATGGTCTTGGGCATGGAACAAAGTATGGTTGATGTTATTTTATTGTAAAAAGAAAATTGAGATTTTGTTGATTGGAAAGAGAGAGAGTTGGCCGGCCATTATTGGGGCGGGGTTCATTTCATTTTGTATGGTTACATGATTAATTACTTGCTCTCTCACTCTTTCAAGTTGAAAAACGCTTAACCATTTTGTTCATGCAAAAAGAAAAGCATCACCACCTCCTTCATCTTCTTCTTTGGTTGCTCCCATGAGCATAGATGTTGAGAGAAAAATATAGTGACACTTCCACACACCTCGACACTCCATCGCTAGCGACTTTGGAGCATCGGTTACCTCGTTCAACGAGGTTGGAGCTTGCGCCGTTTCCCTCGGGTGGATCATCGGAGATGGAGGAAGACCGGCGACCAAACTACATCAAGGAACCGCTAGGAGCTTGGAATGAAAACCGAAGGACTCGGATCAACTCGGTATAACAATTCTAACTCTTAGTTTAATTTGCTAGTTTAGGGTTTAAGGTAGATCCGGGATTCGGGTAACAGTAGCGCCGGTTTGAAAAATTTTTGTTCCGCATTTTGGCCGCGTTTCGATGGCCGGGGCGCTGCCGGGACCCTTCAGGGTATCAGAGCCACCCTTTAAACCCCTTACTAGCTTGTTTAAATGTGCTTAAAAGATCGATCGACGGAAATTGCCAAAATCACGTTTTCCATTTTCTGTTTGCTGTCGATTTTCAAAAGTGGTCAAAAAATTATTTCAGGCATCTTAAAAATCCGTGCAGGCAAATATAAGGCTACATAAAAAATTTGAGCTCGTGATGCCACTAAAGTGCCGCTGATCCGCCGCACTAACCCCTTTTGTGGCGGTTCCGCGGCCATTTATTTGCGACGGGCCTTCAAATTTTCAGTGTAGCATTCTGACTTGGAATTGTGATTTTTGACATATTCTGTTTTGGCCCAGGTTTCAGTGAAGTGTTGTTTTGCTATTGGGGTCAATTTGGAACATAGTTGATCGATATTTTAAGTGTGCGTTTATCAGTACTTACATTACTATCTGCGACCGTGAATGTCATTTGATCGGTAAACTCGTCTAATTGCTATATGTCTTTTAGATGGGTTTGCGAACGTGACATTCACGTTGATGTTCTGTGTTGTGCTGTGATGTTGGTTGGATCGTCGTGGTGGATAGCTATGGTGCAATGTTAGTACAGTTTAATTTCATTTGTACATTTGATATTGCGGGACGAGTGTCCGACATGTGGACTGCCGTCACTGCTAGTTTGTATATTATTCTTTTGGGGCACGACCGGGCTGAGGTCGATGTCACCCTTGTATATTATTTTCTTTTCTGTACTAGGATTACCCCGCAGTGGGGTGCACGAATAGCCGGATTCTAGAGAGCGACGGGTTCGCAACTCATGGCGTTGGGACGGAGGGGACCTTACTCTAGAATTGGCGGGCTATTCGCCGCATTCGTAGGGGGTATAGGTGACTCAGGAGGGGTGCTCAAGTTACCGGATTCCGTGAAGTGCTGGGTTGTCCATTCACGTTGCTGAAGGGGGCTGCCTCACTTCTGGTTTTGGCGGGTAACTTGCCGCGCTTGTAGGGGTCTAGGTTTCATTGCACATGCTATCCACACGACAGGGAACGTCGGCTCTCACTTGCGGCTCAAGTGAAACCCGGGGCTCCATATTATCCACCATTCTGTGTTGCTTCTGTGATATTTCTGTGATGTTTCTTTATATCATGCCTGCGATGAATGTTATATATATTTATATATACTAGTAGATGTTGTATATGTTTTGCACCCACGCTAGCCCAGTCCCCGCTCTGTCGTTAGTTAAGTAACCTAACGGGTGATGACGGGACCCAGTGGCGAATGCGGATGGCGTATACGTACATTTTATTTTCGTTCTTTTCTGGTGTGATTAATTGATGGGACTGCATTGATTCTTATCAAATGCAAGGATAAAACAAACCTATATTTGATGTTGTTGGAACTAAGCTTTTAAAAACTGACATTACAGACGTTCTCTTTTGCTTTGCATCGTGGTATTCATTTGGAATATCCTGCACCTCATTCGACGAGGCAAGGGCCGAGATCCCTTCATCGGGAGTGACCCCTTGAGTAAAAGTTTGCGTCAATGTAATAACATCACTATAGTCGATTACTTTTGCTTTGCATCGTGGTATTCAGTTTGGGATATCCTGCACCCCATTCGACGGGAAAAGAGCCGAGATCCCTTCACCGGGAGTGACCTCTTTAGCAAAAGTTTTCGCCACTATATTTTTATAAAACCACTTGGATTCCTTCAACGATATCAAGTTCATTATGTTAAAGGTTTTTCGCCAAAAACCAGCCGTAGCCCTCCGTCATTTCTTACAAGTATTGCTTAGTATTCGTGCTGCGTTTGTTGACTGTGTCAAGGCGTAGTGTGCGGTAGCTAAGTAGTGCTTGTTTGTGGCATATTAATGCGATTGGTTAGGACAGTCGTGCGGCCTTGTTGACTGTGTCAAGGTCACTTGGGTCCTAGGGGTAAAAATCACATCGGGAGTTTCAAACATATAGGAAACTTGCCAGGTTTGCGCATACCTTCTGGAGTGTGGTGACTTGAGTGGCTTCCATCAAGTTATCATGCGATGATAGTTGGATCCCGATTCCCACTGATGAGTAGGATTACTCCTCGGTTGATTCCGACTAATTCTCCTTTTGGGTTTGGAGGAGAATTTGAGAAAATAGTGGGAGCCATCCAGATTAGATAAATTGATTAACCATTCTGATCTAGGTTAGAGTGCACGCTGAGTGTTTCTTCTTTCTTTCTATCTGGCTGCGACTATGACCCGACCTTTGACTAAAACTCATGAAACCAAGTTAACCGAACCTTCTTAAAACACTTTGGCTTTTGGAATGTCACGGTGTCGCATACATCATTGCCATTTCTATATCACTTTTTGCATTTCTCCAGAACACCCCGTGTTATTACGAACATCCACTTCCATTGGATAAATCCATCATATGGTTATATACGAACTCGAAGGAACTTTTTTGAGGATGGATTCTGGTTCTGAAGAGATTGAATAGGATTATTCGGTTGTCTTTTCTCTTTACCTTTTCTCAGGTTGTGAGGGCTCCTAGGATTAGGAGACGGTACACCTATTGAGCTTATTGGATAGTCTTCCTCCAAACCATAGGCAGGTGCCGAACGGTAGGGATGAAAAAAACCAACAAGCTTAACTGTGGTGTACAGAAGGTAATAAGTAAAGACATATAAAGGGATTAGAATAATGGCAAAGAAAATTGCGGCCATTATCATTCACGACGAAACCAGGTATACTCCTGCCACTCCTACATCCACTTTCCGTTTCTCTACGACACTCCGTATCACTATGGATATCTACTTCCATTAGATAAATCCATCGTATACTTACATACGAACTCGAAGGAACTTTTTCGAGGATGGATTCTGGTTCAGGAGAAAAAGAATAGGATTATTCAGATGTCTTTTCTTTTTACCTTCTCCCAGGTTGCGAGGGCTCCTAGGATTAGGAGAGTACACCTATTACGCTTATTGGATAGTGTTCTTCCAAACCTTAGGCTGGTGCCGAAGGGTAGGGAATGAAGAAAACCAATTAGCGTAAAGGAGGTGTACAGAAGGTAATAAGTAAAGACATAATAAAGAGATTGTACTGAGGGCAGGTAAGTATATGGTTACTGCCATGATTCAGAATAATGGAAGAGGCATTACCAGGAATACCAGTTAACCCCTTTTGAAACATTTTCATGTTTCAGTTTCACTGTGCGATGTTAATTGAAAACTGTTTTCCCAATTGGAATCTAACTCCACGGTATGTATTTACCAGATCAGTTTCTCACATCTGCATGTTATTATGGATGGTGAGTGGGAGTGAGATATTGGGAATTGGGTGATTAGATCCTCATTATATCGGAATTCGTTGTAATTGGTGATATTTGAGGAAATCATCTGGATTTTGTCTGATGGCAAATATTTAGTTTTGAATATCTGTTGTTATGCACCGATTTCAAACTGATATATCTGTACATTTATTCTATAAAGTGAGATATAACTTTTTGATATTGTGTATATGACATTTACCTATATCAGTTGGTGATTAGGTAAGGTGCATTCAACAGCGGTGTAATTCTTCTTAACCATACTACAGTTTTTTCAACCTACGATGCACAGGGTTTGAGTTATTGAACTCAGTGGACTTGTACAAATTATTGTATGTTGTCCAGTGTCGATTACGACAATAAGGTTGGTACTCGTACTATATTCTGTTTACTTGTGACTTCTCAAGTTCTGGACATGTATTTCGTTGAAATGCAAGGTCCAGATATTCAGAAGTTATAGGTATAAGAATAAAGTAGAGAACCATCTGTTGTAAGTATCAGGATTCTTCGAGGAAGTCGAAGATGTAGATACTTGTGTTTGTTATTCAGTTAATAGTAATGGTCTTGAGAACTTGCTTCTCTTTCGGGTTACTCATATATGGATGCACTCCTAGATGAGTAATGCTGATTGTCCTCTTTCCATTTGGTTGATATGCACTGGAGACAGATGCTTGTTTTTGAATCTGGTTCAAATTAGATTAGTGCTGTTGTTTTTATATTAGATTAATATAGAATCAATTTATATCTTAACGATGTTAAGGTATAGGGAGTTGTCCGGTTGATGCTTAAAACCAGAATCCGGATAAACTCAAGGCACGTTTCAGTAATGGTTGTTTGTGGGTTATCCCGGGCTTTGACGAGGGTTAACTTTCTACCATCAGGAAGATCAATATTTATATTGTTCTTGACTCGCCACAGTTTTAATAAAATGGATTTTTTTTTCAGGAAACAGAAGTGGGAGTATGGTAGAACTGGAAGTTATTCCAGAACCACAAACGATTACTGGAAATTTAATAGAACCTAAGGATTCAATTGGATTTGATATTCCATTACCCACTCCGCAGATTTGGTGGGTAACCTCAGTCACCCAAGAGGTACTTCGGTCTTTTCAGAGATGGTGACAGGGAGGTTCTTGTTTACCCAGACTTACCATTGCTGCAGTTCTAGACTATAAGACCCGGCAGAAGGATGAGTATAGCGTCATTCTAAACTAGCTTTAGAAGTGCACGTGTATATGACTCTGCCAAAGGGTTGTTGTAGTCAGTGGGAGTAGCGGAAGCATAGAAGGCAAGTAGCTTGTGTCTATTTATAGACTAAAGCATGTATAGCGGAAATAGATCATCTATTTTTGATGTGACAGTCATAGGCTTTGACCTCATCAGAATAGGAGATGGATCTGGTAAGAAGGTAGTAGAGAGTGATGTCCAGGTATTTTGGATGACATGCACTTGATTGGAAGAGATATTCCTATACTACGATCGGTTATACTGTGCTTGTCACAAAGTTGTTTCTCCACAGAGGATGTTGATATAATATCAAGTTTTCTGGTTACTAGATCTATGGTTTTAGATCTAGATTTAGGAAGTATCCTAATCTGGGTACTTTGACAATAAATGGACGACTCCTGGCATGGTGGTCTACCTGCAGGTGATGGGGTCAACCTCTCTAAAGGTGTCTTACAGACTAAAGGGGAGAGGGATCTACATGATTAGCATATCACTTGCTTAGGCAATTGAGTTAATCATGAAATGTCAAGTACCACACCAGATATTGCTTTTGCACTAGATGCAGTAAGCAGATATATTAATCCAATCCTGAAGAAACATTGGGAAGCAGTTTATGAACATAGGTGAATGTTCCTGGAATATGGTAACGGTAGCCTCCTTCAGGAGACGGTTATCATTTCAGGCTTACAAGGTGACCTGGATGATAGAGTAACTGTCAGAGTTATAGTTTTTCCCTCTTTTGAGGGACAGTATGTTGGACAGGTGGTCCAAGAGGATACTGAGGAAAGGTATGGCACAGGATACTGATTAAATTCAGTGGACGATACAGTCTAAGTAGTTTGTTGGATTTGGAGTTCATTTGTGAACTGGGTCCCATCAGATATCCAGACAAATTCTAAGACAAGTATTGCTCATTTCGGGAGATAGCTTTCTCCGCGAAGTTGAGATTAAGAGAGATACAGAAAGAAACATTGGAGCGGATCCACTCACTGAGGCTATTTTTCGAACGCAATCATTTTCGCAAACGGGCTTTGCGAAACTGATTAGTAGAGAAGTTGGGTGTTCTGTATCACACGGGCTGTGAGTATGCGACATCGCAATAATTGGTCTTAAGTGCAAGTGGGAGATAGTTGGCTATAGTGCCCTCAAGGCAATTATCATAGTCGCGGACTTGTGATTATGATGATTGAGTGAGGACCTATACCGATAAAGCAGTCTTACTCAAGATGATAGTATGCTATCTGGTTTGTCTTTATCATCATGTTGATAGAGCCCGTAGGATTCTTGCTTGACTGCCAGCATTGTGATGGCGATCACATATGTGGGAGCTGGGGTCTATAAGCACATCCTTAAATGTCCCTAGTCGTAGGAGTATCGAGACCGGGCATCGATACTCCAGTGTAGACTAGTGTATAATGATCGTGACCCCGAGGAAGGGTAGTGGCAAGGTCTCACAAGCCATTGGTGTTAGTTTGTTCACCTAAGATAGTATACAGGTACTCATTGGGTTATGAGTACACTGGACGGACTGGCCGGGAACCTGCTAGTTAGTATTATACCTATTGTCCGATAGCAGTTCCCAGGTGACATGTGTACAGGTTAGTCTGTCGACCTGAGATCGTCATTTGTCTCGTGTGAGTTCCCACTGTGCTTTGATTACTACCCTACCACGGCTCAAAGGAGTCGTGCAAACAGGTTTTAGTTGGGTACAGTCCCGAGCCACATGGAAGCAGTGATCGGATCGTCGGGGATTCGTCTCTCCCGGTATTGGGGGTTGATGTCGCGTTGTTTACGGATAGCCATCACCATAAATCCTTGGCCACGGTGGACGAGAATTATCGATCCAGAATCGATAGTTTCTCAGGTGGTGATGAGGTTTCATACCGACACTAAATATCGCGTTGTTAGGGGTCTGACTTTATCCACCCCCTTAGACTCGATATGCGATACTCTTAGACGAACAGACCGGACTGTACAGATATTGTCACTGACAGGCTCAGTAGGGGTTCAGGATGAGTTTGCTCGTCGTCCTCCCTTTCGCTCAATACCTGGGTAGCCGTTACGTACAGCTAGTGCCGTTGACGTGCTTGTGGTCAAACCCACTGCCAGCGTATTGACGAGTCTTTAGAGTCACACACAGAGGGTTTTCACGGTTCAGGCGATATGGTGTACATGAGGTATGTTGATACATACAGGTGTCCGATTAAATATGTGCAAGTGCTGCGCAGACTTTTATCGGACGGTTGATAATACTAGCGGCTTAGGATTAAGCCGGATTATTAAATCGGGTTTTGATTTAATAATTGATATATGTATTTGTATATACGTATTCTAGTATTATTGTTCACTATTCGTTTTCTCTCTCGGCTATTCGTATTTTGGTATGAACACGCGTATATGTATTTCGATACATGTACCGGGAAGTATTCCGTATTTTATACGGAATGGCTTCTAGAAGATGTGCCTCATTATTGATTTTTTCTTTTTAGAAAAATCATTTGTTTGATAATGAGGTGGAGGGTGTGAGGTGGCAAAGGCATGGTCTTGGGCACGGAACAAAGTATGGTTGATGTTATTTTATTGTAAAAAGAAAATTGAGATTTTGTTGATTGGAGAGAGAGAGAGTTGGCCGGCCATTATTGGGGTGGGGTTCATTTCATTTTGTATGGTTACATGATTAATTACTTGCTCTCTCACTCTCTCAAGTTGAAAAACACTTAACCATTTTGTTCATGCAAAAAGAAAAGCATCACCACCTCCTTCATCTTCTTCTTTGGTTGCTCCCATGAGCATAGATGTTGAGAGAAAAATATAGTGACACTTCCACACAGCTCGACTCTCCATCGCTAGTGACTTTGGAGCATCGGTTACCTCGTTCGACGAGGTTGGAACTTGCGTCGTTTCCTTCGGGTGGATCATCGGAGATGGAGGAAGACCGACGACCAAACCACATCAAGGAACCGCTAAGAGCTTGGAATGAAGACCGAAGGACTCGGATCAACTCGGTATAAAAATTCTAACTCTTAGTTTAATTTGCTAGTTTAGGGTTTAAGGTAGATCCGGGATTCGGGTAACGGTAGCGCCGGTTTGATAAATTTTTTTCCACATTTTGGCCGCGTTTCGACGGCCGGGGCGCTGCCGGGACCCTTCAGCGGATTCCAACTGTTTTAGTTTTTCACTTTCTTTTCTGCGACCATAAGTGTAATATGTGGTGTATCGCCGGTTTCGGTGCTATATGTCAACGACAATTGGGATATGCATATTTACTTACATTGATGACATGCGATGTTATGTGTTGCTTTGATATGTTATATTGGATCGTCGTGTTTTGAATAGCCGGAGTTTTTTTATGTGAGATGAAGGTTTTTCATTTTCTTTCATGTAAAATTCATTGTATGTAATATTCTTTTATTAGGGCACTTCCGGGTTGAGGATGATGTCACCATTGGATAGACCTAAGGCGGGAAGTACAAGTAACCGGGTTCTAGGGTCCAGTGGGAGACCATCTCGAGGAGTCGAGACTGGATCTCCTAACTCTAGAATTGGTAAGGTTGCTTGCCGCTCTCGTAGGGGTCTAGGGGGTATAGGATTGGCTATTCATCATGACCGTGGAATCCGTGTTTTATACAGGCTCGCAATAAAACACGGACCTCCTACTATATCCAATATTTCATATGTTTCTTCTGCTGTCATGTTCTGTGATGAGATCATATTATTGCCTGAGACAAATGTTTATATTATATATATGAGATATATATTATATATCGTTGATTTCGTTTCATATCTGATGCTTGTGAAGCATAATAAAATGGGACTTCATTAATGAGATTAATGAAATAAAAGAAATCTAAATATGTTGTGGAATCGAATTTTCAAAAACAGGTAGATCTAGTTGTTGCTTTGCATAGCGCTGTTGTAAGTCCATGCTACCTCTCCCGGTATTTTCGGGCATGCGGAATTTGGTGAAAAACAATTTTCTAGAGGCGGTAACATGGACTCAAAACCGGATCTTTGTTAAACATCTAACCAACAACCTAACTAGGAGTTGTTAACTACTCGGTTAGGGGGTTATACCTTTCTTTCTTGAACTCCTTCGTCTTCAAGCCTCGATGGTTGTCCGGATCGGCTTCACCCCGTCTTCTCCTTGCGCCGAAGATCGATCCACCTGAAAGCTTCTACCTTTGGCTTCTTCTTCGAACTTTGAAGAAACTAGTTCACTCGGTTTGCCAAACCTTGTGAACTAGAGTGAGTAGAGAAGAGTGTGTTGGGATTTTCTCTATGGTTCTTGGTTCTCAACACATGAAACAAGTGAACCATAGACTAAAGAGAGGGAGAGCAAGAGGAAAGAGATGAGAGCTCAAGAACACAAGAGAGAGAATGAAAATGATAGAATGAGAAAAGCTTTTCTCACTTGGCTCTCATAATCCAAAACCATCATCACAAAAATAGTAATCAAGTATTGTGTAAAATGGTTCAAGTCAAAATGGCTAAATCATTTCATACACTCATATTGCACAAGAGAACAAGCAAGTGAAAAGTCTTTGCCATGAAATGATAGCCATTGTCATCATGATGGTCAACTAGTCCAACCTAGTCAACCGGTCAACAAAGTCAACAAGTCAACAAAGTCAACCCCTCAACAACCATGTCACCACAATACTTAATTAATATTATTGTTAATCATATATCATATTCTCATTAGGGTTGAGCAAAAAGTCAATAGTCAACAGTCAACGGTCAACAACCCTAATGAGAATCCTCTGCCTCTGTCTCTCTGCCAACTGTGCATACACACCCGCATCCGCGTTCCGAGGAACACGAATACATACTGGATAAAACCAATCCCAATACGTACACTAATATCTGGCTTAAACCAAAGCCCGCTAGTGTAAACTGTCCGGACACTAAACGTGCACAAGTGCACGGATGTGACTGAACCCTGTCACAAAACCATGCGACCTGTCGCAAAACCATGCGACCTCTACTCTTTTGCCTAAAGGCGAATAGCTTTCTGTGTGGGACTCTAAAGACTCGACACTACGCTGGCAGTGGGTTTAACCACAGACCGCAAGCGGCACTAGCTGTGCGTAACGGTCCCTAGGTAGATGCCGACAAGAAGACTGACGAGATGAAACCCATCTGAACTCCTACTGAGCCTGAATATGACAGTCTCCGTACAGTCCAGTCTGTTCGTCTGATACATCGCATGGCGGGCCTAGGGGGCCGGTAAACGTCAGTCCCCTAATAGCGGTACAAGTCGTGTCGGAGTGAAGCCCAATACACCCTGAGATAGCACTGGAAGCCTACCAGTATATCTCGCTTGCCCTGGCCAGGGACTACCCGTGTAATGGCTCTCCTAGACACAGCGCGATGTCAACCCCCAATACCGGGAGAGACGAATCCTGTCTAACCGTCACTGCCTCCAAGTGCTTCGGGACTGCACCCAACTACTACCTGTTTGCACGACTCCTTTAAGCCATGGTAGGGTAGTAATCAAAGTACAGTGGGAACACACTCGAGGCGAAGTGATAGTGTCAAGTCAGCGGACTAAGCTGTACTCATGTCACCTGGGAACTGATAAAGGTATAATACCAACCGGTCAGTTCCCGACGAGTCCTGTCCAGTGTACTCGTAACCTAACGAGCACCCGCATACTATCTCCAGTACGACGTACTAACGGCTGTGGGACAGACCGTCTCCCACACTGGGACGAGAAGCGCATGCGCTAGTCTACTCCGGAGTATCGATGCCCTATCTCGATAGTCCTGCGACTAGGGACCTGCATAAGGATGTGCTTATAGATTACCCAGCCCCACTAGTGTGAATTCCATCACAACGCTGGTAATCAAGCAAAGATCCTAAGGGCTCCACTAATGTGTATAGGTGATATACTAAAATAAACACAAGTACACATAGAAGTAGAAACAAACCAAGTAGCATACTACTATTTTGAGCAAGATTGTATATACAAAGTGAATATCCCAAGCTTCCATTAAGTAATATACAAACTAGTATGATACAGTAATGGCCTCTAGGGCATATACACTAACAATCTCGCACTTGCACTAAGGCCATGTACTGGCGTATCGAAGACCTATCATCTCGATTTGCCGCTCGAACTGAGTCTGGGGCAAGGCCTTGGTGAATGGATCTACAGTGTTATCTTCTGAAGCAACCCTCCGAACCTCGATCTCCTGGCAATCCACGATCTCCCTGATCAGGTGATACCGCCTCAAGATGTGTCTGGATCTCTGATGGGACCTGGGTTCCTTCGCTAAAGTTATAACCCCGTTGTTGTCGCAATACAGAGGTATTGGATCAACAATGGACGGAACCGCCTGAAGTTCTTTCAAGAACTTCCTCATCCAGACAGCTTCTTTTGCGGCATCAGATGCAGCGATGTATTCCGCTTCCATCGTCGAGTCTGCAACGGTTTCCTGTTTGGAACTCTTCCAACACACCGTCCCTCCATTGAGGGTAAAGACAAAACCCGACATGGACTTGGAATCATCCTTGTCACTCTGGAAGCTGGAGTCAGCAAAGGCTTTGATCTGGAGGTCTTTTCCGCCATACACCAAGAACATCTTCTTAGTCCTTCTCAGGTACTTGAGAATGTTCTTTACCGCTATCCAGTGTTTCTCCCCAGGGTTTGACTGATACCGGCTTACCACACTCAGTGCATAAGCTACATCCGGTCTGGTACACAACATCGCATACATTATAGAGCCTACCGCAGAAGCGTAGGGTATAATAGACATGCGATCCTTCTCCAAATCAGTCTTGGGAGACATCTCTTTAGAGAGGGTGATCCCGTGACAAGCCGGTAGGTTACCGCGCTTGGAATCTTCCATTCTGAATCTTTTCAGTATGGTGTCGATGTACCTGGACTGTGAAAGTCCTAATATCCTCTTGGATCTATCACGATGGATCCGGATCCCCAGGATGTATGAGGTATCACCCAGGTCTTTCATGGAGAACCTGTGTGACAAGAACCCCTTGACAGATTGTAGCATAGGAATGTCATTTCCTATTAAGAGAATGTTATCCACGTATAAAACGAGGAATACTACAGTTCTCGCTACAAATCTACTATAGATGCATGGTTCATCTGGATTTTTGATAAAGCCAAATTCCTTGACCGTCTCATCAAAACAGATGTTCCAACTCCGCGATGCCTGCTTTAGTCCATAGATGGACTTAAGCAACTTGCACACCTTTCCGCTGCTCCCACTCTGAATGAAACCCTCTGGTTGGTCCATATAGACACACTCCTCTAAATTTCCATTTAGAAAAGCGGTCTTTACGTCCATTTGCCAGATCTCATAATCGTGGAAGGCAGCAATGGCAAGAAGGATCCGAATGGATTTCAGCATAGCCACTGGAGAAAAGGTTTCGTCATAGTCCAAGCCAGGTCTTTGACGGAAACCCTTTGCAACAAGTCTAGCTTTATAGGTCTCAACCTGTCCATCTACACCAATCTTCCTTTTGAAGATCCACTTGCATCCTACGGGTTTTACCCCGTCTGGAGCAATGTCCAACGTCCATACTTTGTTGGTGTACATGGACTCCATTTCGGTCCGCATTGCATCCAGCCATTTTACCGAGTCAACGCTCTGAACGGCCTGCTGGAAGCTAGTAGGCTCATCATAATCTATGATGTAATTCTCTCTATCCCCGTCTATGAGAAAACCGTAGTATCTCTCGGGCGGATGAGACTGCCTATTACTCCTGCGGACTGGCGTAGGAATGTCCTGTTCTTTTGAACCCTCTGGTTCTACTAAGCTTTCAGTAATAGCTCGTGGTTCTGGAATTTCTTCCAGTTCTACTGCGCTCCCACTAATTTCCTTTTCTAAGAACTGGTGTTCTAGAAAATGGGCATGACGAGAAACAAAAACCTTTTGTTCCTCTTCGCAATAGAAGAAATATCCCTTGGAGTTCTTTGGATATCCCATGAACTTGCACTGTACTGAGCGTGCCTCGAGCTTGTCCGCATGCTGCTTTTTGACAAAAGCTGGACTTCCCCATGTCTTAATGTGATTAAGATAGGGTCTCTTCCCACACCACATCTCATATGGTGTAGTAGGCACAGTCTTAGTAGGAACTCGGTTCAAAAGGTATGTAGCTGATTCTAGCGCATACCCCCAGAATGATCGCGGTAACTCAGCGTTACTCATCATGGACCGTACCATATCCAATAGGGTTCGGTTCCGTCTCTCCAATACACCGTTATGTTGCAGAGTGTATGGAGGAGTAAGCTGAGAGAGAATTCCGTTCTCTTTTAAATAGTCCAGGAACTCGGCACTTAAGTATTCTCCACCTCGATCCGATCTTAGAATCTTGATACTTTTGCCGGTTTGTTTTTCTACTTCATTCTTATATTCCTGGAATTTTCCAAAGGCTTCGGACTTATGTTTCATTAAGAAGACATAACCGTACCTTGAAAAGTCATCCGTAAAAGTAATGAAGTAAGAATAACCGCTTCGCGCATGTATAGACATTGGACCGCACACGTCGCTGTGTACGAGTCCTAAGAGCTCGCTCGCTCTTACTCCGTGTCCAGTGAACGGAGTCTTTGTCATCTTTCCTTTGAGACAGGATTGACAAGTGGCATACGATTGATATTCGAACGGATTCAAATATCCTTCTGTATGTAACTTCGTCAACCTTCTCTCATTGATGTGACCCAGTCTATAATGCCATAAGAAAGTCTGATTGATTTCCGGAGACTTTCTTTTGTGTGTATTCTGGACATTGAAAATCTGCAGATGGTTTAATACGTATATACCATTGCTTAATGTACCTGACCCAATCAGAACTTGATTAAGGTGAATGTTTACAACATTACTTACAAACGCAAATTCATAACCTTCTTTAGAAGTCAAAGATACAGAAATGATATTACAAGTTGTGTTGGGTACAAAATAGCAATTACGCAAAACCAAAACGTGTCCATCTGACAACCCCAGGTGATAGTCCCCCACGGCCTTAGCATCCATGCTAGCTCCGTTTGCAACTTTGAGGGTAAAGTCACCTGCCTTCAAAACCCTACGATTTCTCAACGCCTGCAAAGAATTACAGATATGAGATCCTGATCCGGTATCCAATACCCAGGAAGTAGAGTTTATTGAAAGACAGTTTTCAATAACATACACACCTGAAGCTGAAGCCGCAACCTGCTTCAGATCCTGTGTTCTGGCCTTCCAAGCCCTGCAATCATTTTTCTAGTGTCCCTTCTTATGACAATAGAAGCATTCTTCCTTATCCACAAGCTTTCCCACTTTCTTTGTTGCTTTTGCCTTTCCCTTCGTATCCACTTTACTAACACCGCCCCTTGATTTGGCGGGGGCTTTCTTCTTCTTTCCCTTGGCTTTCGCCTTGGACCTAGAAGAGGAAGATCCTCCTACAAACAAAGTGGATGTTTCCCTACCTTTCTGTAGGGTGCCCTCTGCGCTCCTCAGCATGTTGAGGAGTTCTGAAAGTTCAACTTCCTTTTCTTGTAAGTTGAAGTTCAGGATAAACTGGGCGTAAGTGGAAGGAAGGGACTGGAGAATCAAGTCCGTATAGAGCTCATTCTCCAACGTAGTCCCAAGGTCCGCGAGCTCTTCTATGTAGCCAATCATCTTAAGCATGTGTTCTGCTACCGATGATCCGACGGCCAACCTTGCCGAAAATAACTTCTTCGACACTTCGTATCTTGCGATACGAGACTGCTCTCCATATAGTTCTTTTGTATGGAGAAATATGGATTCGAGGTCCATATTCTCGTGCCTCCTCTGATGTTCGTTGTCCATAGAGGCAAGCACGAGGCACTTGGCCTTCGCGCAATCTAGTTCCCAGGTCTTACGGATTTCCTTATCCGCGACGCTGGTTTTGGGACCTGGGACAGGGGGAGCTTTGGTGGTAAGAAGATACCCCAGCTTGTCGTAAGTGATTGCCATCTTGACATTCCTGAGCCAATCTTTGTAGTTTGGCCCTGTCAGTATGTTTTTATCTAGAAGTAACTTAAGTCCAGTCATGTCGATTGGTCGCTGCAATTAGGAGAGAGAAGAAACACTCAGCATGATGCTCTTGCTGGTTTAGAATGGTTTTTAGTTTGTCTAAACAGGATGGCTCCCACTGTTTCTCGAATCCCTCCTCAAACCAAAAAGGAAGAATTAGTCAGGATCAATCTCACCGTACAATACTTGCTTAACCGTTCAGCCAGGCCAGTGTCGGTACTTCGAGGGAGGTTTTCCAACGCTTTCGCGAAGTTCCTTAATTAAATAACCTCTTTTCCCTGGGGGCGTAGCCCCGCTAACACCTTTCTAGACACCTACTTGGTTTATAGCATTGATTGTTAAGTGAGAAATTTCCCGAGGAGTAGCATATACTCACAGTAGGATCGGGATCCAAATATCATCGCGTGACGAAACTGAAGGAATCCTACCAGAATCATCACACTCCAAATGGTATGCAATACTAGCAAGTTTCAGTTCTTTTGAAACTCCCGATGTGGATTTTTGCCCCATGCTCTTATGACCTTGACTTTGGCCAAAATATCATAAGTCACATGTCAAGTTCTACCCGTCATTCTCCAGGTTAATTTGGATCCATCCGTACCTACCCTTGATTTTGGCCAAAATGGCAGTACGACTGTCCCAAACCAACGCATCTATCTATGCTACACATGAATACCCAATAGCTACCAATCACTATGCCTTGACTTTGGCCAACATACACAGCTTGAATACTATTGACTATTCATATGAAACGACGGAGGGCTACGAATGGTTTTGGCAAAACCGTGAACGTAGCGAACTTGATATAATCGATGGAACGAGATAGCTTTTAAAAGGAGTGGCTCAAGCTCCGCATTTAAAAATTAGTTTTGAAAAGAACCGAGTGGTTTTCCGAAAGTGTTCCAACGATTTTAACTTGGTTTATTTTCATGCATTAGTTCTTTTAATGCGTGATATTCTTGCATTAGTTCTTTTAATGCGTCCCATCATTTAATCCTACCATTGCAGAAAACAACCAAAATATGACGTACGCTTATGCCATTTGCATTCGCCACGGGGCCCCGTCATTACCCGTTAGGTTACTTAACTAACGACAGAGCGGGGGCTGGGCTAGCGCGGCTGTAAAACATAAGCAATGCCTAAATAATATCATATATAGATGTATTGCAATGATAGCCAGTTCAGATCACAGATGAACACATTGGATATACTAGGAACCCGCAATTCGTACGAGCCTGTAACGAAAAGCAGATTACACGGTCGCGGTGAATAGCCAATACCCCACCCAAGACCCCTACGGGTGCGGCAAACTACCCGCCAAGTACCCGAAGCGAAGCAACCTCCCTCAACTCCGTGAGTAGGCCACTCGGCACTTCGGCATACCCGGTAGTTTGTGCACCCCCTCCATGGGTCTATCCTAGGAGCAAAAACAGTAAAAAGAAATTATACAATGACGGCTACAACCCCGACCCGGTTGTGCGGCCATACAAATAATTATTACATCAATTTACAAATTTACATGAATTGAAAGAAAAGAAAACTCTCGTCTCACAACCCCTGGCTATTCACCCGCGACAATCCAATGAATTCATATACACATTCCAATAACATTACAGATCACAGATTTGTATAACCCCCACTAATTGACATATAGCGATTAGCAGACGTTCAATACAAATATCGCATCACAGAAAAACCCGTCAGCTTAAGTCTTTTAGAAGTTCGATAAAAAATACGGATTTTCAGGCCCCAAACACAAAATTTTCGTTCTGGAAAATCTGGGCTGAAAATACATATTCCAAAAATCCTAAAATACCCCTATCAACAAGCTGCAAAAATAAAACCCCACGACCGAGTCAGCTCGGCCGCGGTTCCGCGGCGGGAGCAAGCTCCCGTCGCGGAAACGCGGCGTGTTGATCGATTCAGTGGGTCGAATTTTTGCAGTTTCTTCTAAAAACCCTGAGTCGATTTTTGGTATATCTCAAATAATTTTTGCAGCACTTTGAAAATCGACAGAAAGTTTGAAATCCGGGTGTATTTCGCGACTTTTTCTCCGATCGAATTTCTAGTTACTATGCCAACATGTTAGGTAGTGTTTAACTAGGCTCTGATACCACTGTAAGTCCATGCTACCTCTCCCGGTAGTTTCGGGCATGCGGAATTTGGTGAAAAACAATTTTCTAGAGGCGGTAACATAGACTCAAAACCGGATCTTTGTTAAACATCTAACCAACAACCTAACTAGGAGTTGTTAACTACTCGGTTAGGGGGTTATACCTTTCTTTCTTGAACTCCTTCGTCTTCAAGCCTCGATGGTTGTCCGGATCGGCTTCACCCCGTCTTCTCCTTGCGCCGAAGATCGATCCACCTGAAAGCTTCCACCTTTGGCTTCTTCTTCGAACTTTGAAGAAACTAGTTCACTCGGTTTGCCAAACCTTGTGAACTAGAGTGAGTAGAGGAGAGTGTGTTGGGATTTTCTCTATGGTTCTTGGTTCTCAACACATGAGACAAGTGAACCATAGACTAAAGAGAGGGAGAGCAAGAGGAAGGAGATGAGAGCTCAAGAACACAAGAGAGAGAATGAAACTGATAGAATGAGAAAAGCTTTTCTCACTTGGCTCTCATTATCCAAAACCATCATCACAAAAATAGTAATCAAGTATTGTGTAAAATGGTTCAAGTCAAAATGGCTAAATCATTTCATACACTCATATTGGACAAGAGAACAAGCAAGTGAAAAGTCTTTGCCATGAAATGATAGCCATTGTCATCATGATGGTCAACTAGTCCAACCTAGTCAACCGGTCAACAAAGTCAACAAGTCAACAAAGTCAACCCCTCAACAACCATGTCACCACAATACTTAATTAATATTATTATTAATCATATATCATATTCTCATTAGGGTTGAGCAAAAAGTCAACAGTCAATGGTCAACAACCCTAATGAGAATCCTCTGCCTCTGTCTCTCCGCCAACTGTGCATACACACCCGCATCCGCGTTCCGAGGAACACGAATACATACTGGATAAAACTAATCCCAATACGTACACTAGGATCTGGCTTAAACCAAAGCCCGCTAGTGTAAACTGTCCGGACACTAAACGTGCACAAGTGCACGGATGTGACTGAACCCTGTCGCAAAACCATGCGACCTGTCGCAAAACCATGCGACCTCTACTCTTTTGCCTAAAGGCGAATAGCTTTCTGTGTGGGACTCTAAAGACTCGACACTACGCTGGCAGTGGGTTTAACCACAGATCGCAAGCGGCACTAGCTGTACGTAACGGTCCCCAGGTAGATGCCGACAAGAAGACTGACGAGGTGAAACCCATCTGAACTCCTACTGAGCCTGAATGTGACAGTCTCCGTACAGTCCGGTCTGTTCGTCTGATACATCGCATGGCGGGCCTAGGGGGGCGGTAAACGTCAGTCCCCTAATAGCGGTACAAGTCGTGTCGGAGTGAAGCCCAATACACCCTGAGATAGCACTGGAAGCCTACCAGTATATCTTGCTTGCCCTGGCCAGGGACTACCCGTGTAATGGCTCTTCTAGACACAGCGCGATGTCAACCCCCAATACCGGGAGAGACGAATCCTATCTAACCGTCACTGCCTCCAAGTGCTTCGGGACTGCACCCAACTACTACCTGTTTGCACGACTCCTTTAAGCCGTGGTAGGGTAGTAATCAAAGTATAGTGGGAACACACTCGAGGCGAAGTGATAGTGTCAAGTCAGCGGACTAAGCTGTACTCATGTCACCTGGGAACTGATAACTGACGATAGGTATAATACCAACCGGTCAGTTCCCGATGAGTCCTGTCCAGTGTACTCGTAACCTAACGAGCACCCGCATACTATCTCCAGTACGACATACTTACGGCTGTGGGACAGACCGTCTCCCACACTGGGACGAGAAGCGCATGCGCTAGTCTACTCCGGAGTATCGATGCCCTGTCTCGATAGTCCTGCGACTAGGGACCTGCATAAGGATGTGCTTATAGATTACCCAGCCCCACTAGTGTGACTGCCATCACAACGCTGGTAATCAAGCAGAGACCCTAAGGGCTTCACTGTAACCCTTCGAAAATCGTTTAGGCAGTTTTTCGGTAATCGGCTAATTTTTCGGCTTTTTCCGTAAAAAGTCAAAATATGTATTTTTCATTGTAGACCAAATTGTACAAAATTTAGATAAGATATTACTATAATTTTGTCACTAAAATGTCACTTATAATTTTCTAGTTAAATAAAAAAAAAATTCGTAATTAATTATTTTTTTTTTTATTTTAAGCCTTTTTAAATACATTAAATTAGTGATAAATACAAATTTAATTAGGTAAATTTCATTATTAGGAGTCTTTATAAGCTAAAATAGGGTGTTAATAAAATTGTATCATGGCTTGCAAATTTTTGGTTTTAGGGTTGGAAATTTTATGAAAAAATGAATTAAAATGAGGCTTTTTGTGAAAATATTGATGTGAAAGCATTAAATGATAACATATGATGTTTTATTGACCTAGAAACTTCTCCAAATTTCCCACACCCCTCTCCCCACCTGCTGGCCGAGCCTCAACAGCAGCTTTTCCCCATTTCTTCACTTCATTCTTGCTTCAAATTCATAGCAAAATTCATTAAAAATTCACAAATTTCCTTCTCCATTCAAAGCAAAACCCTAATCCATTCTCTATTCAACCCAAATTAGTTCAAAAACTTGATGAATGGAGGCTTCTTGGTGACTTGATCAAGCTAGGGTTCAAGCTTGTGAGGTGAAGATTCTAATCTTTTTGCTAATTTGCAGTTTAATAAAGCTAGTTAGTATTTTAAAGTGATTAATTTCATTGTAATGGTTAGTTTTGAAATTTCAAGAATGGGTTTTGATGTTGAGTTAGGGTTTGAAACATGGTTGTTAGAATTAAGTTAGGGTTTTGGTTATCTAATTGATTAGAGTGGTTAATTGTGTAATGATATGCTCGCTAAATCGATTAAATTTCGATGTTTGCATCGAATCGGTATTGAATTTGCTTACTAGATTTTTACGAAAAATAGAATGCGATGAAATTGCGTTATTTTAGCGATATAATTAGCTTCGTATAGGACTATTATAGTGCGCGAAAACGGGGTTTCGTCTAGTCGGGTTGTAGTTTTGTCGATTTCCCCGAAATGACGATTCTAGTTAAAGGTTAGCGATATTCGTGCGTTTTCCCGTGCACCGAGTGCATGCTATGTTTAATTCGAGAGCATCGATAATTGTATATTGTGACTTGCATTGTTTTAGGTTTTGTAATCTTATGCTTGGTGTTGTGCAAATATAGGATCGGTCGGGAAAACATCGGACACGGCGTGAAAAGGCAAGGTGGTGGCCGGACCGGATTAGCGGGGATTTCAGGTGAGTAGATGTATTCATCTATGGGGGAATCGTCTGAATGGCGCGAGGCGCCCCCCTAGTTAGGATTACCCTACTTTTTGCAAGATTCATATTGTTAGCTAGCTTATCCATTCATGTACACTGCATACCCTTATAGCGAACAGTATATTAGATTCCATGGACATTCATCTATACTTATGCGATATCACTTTGTAGGACACGAACACCATTACCATTGGCATCTGTTGCACACGCACTATTCATGTGACACACACGCCTTTGGTAATTGCCATGCCACGTGTACTATAGAACCTGTTTATCATAATATCGCCACTTGCATTCATACTTGATATATGAAATTGCATAGCATACGTATACCTCGCATCATCATCATATTTATATAGATTTCTAGCAAAATTCATATCGTATGCATTGATATCATAGACATTTATCATATATAACATGTGGACATTATGATTTTCTTGAGGATTTCAGTATTTCTGTGATTTCTGGATTTTTGGGGAAAACCGCAAGAATTTAACAAAACCTTATATTTATCATTTTCAAAACAAAGTTGCGGTTTTCTCGTGATGTATGTGTCGTCCACCATGAGTTTTCATGTTTTCTGTTGGATTTTGAGACCCGATTCGAGGAGTGGATGAACCTTCTCGGGTACATGGTGGGCCCGGTATGGTACCCCGGGGCAAGAAGATCGAGTTGTAGACGATGAGCCTGGCAGGGGAAGACTACCTACCGGTGATGTCTGGCGCGGCGGATATCCGGAGGATACCGACCGTTGTCGTGAGATTTATGATATGGGCCGATCCGGACTGACGGAGCCCGATATTGAGACAGATATGATTCCTATTTGGTGTCGATGCTTGACACGGGTTTTCAGATGATTTATTGATGGTATTTAGCTATTATACAGATATTCACGTTCTAAAGTTAAGAATTCAATACCCTTAGTATTTAAAACACGTAAAGACTTAATAATGACATTGCATACCTGTGCATGCATACTAGAGATATTATATCACATATGGACATGCATGTTGTGGTGCATTGCTTGCATTCTTATGATTGCCTTATTAGATGTTATATTTACTCACGAGCTGGCAACTCACCCCCGTTGTGCCACAGTGTCTTGCAGGTCGGACCCGTCAGTCTTATAGCGGCGGGCTATCTTATCATCAGTTCCTTTTGCTCAGACTCGCGACATCGCCTGTAGGTGGGTTGCGAGCACACTTTATTTCTTTTGCTTTATCATTGTATCTAGTATTCTCCATCTACCACTTTATATTGTATATGCGACCTAGTGACGAGACTGAGAGGTTTGTATATTTGTGGTTTCTTTTGGGTCGAGCTCACTTGAGCCGACGTGTGTTTTCTGGTATTTTGCATTTCTTTTATGCTCTTTTTCTTGATATTACTATTATATTGCATGTAGTTGTGATCCGCCTTGGGCGAAGAGCTAGCTCCCGCTTGGGGATGCCATTTTTATGATTACAGGTTTATTATCTTGTTGTACCCATTTTGGGGGATAGAAAATACAGGGGAGACTCTGCCGAAATTTTCAGAAATTTATGATGTTTTTAAAAAGGGATTCTTCGCAACTTAATTGATTTGAAAAATCGTTTTCATTAAAGGTTTTCCTTCACTCTCTTTTGATTTTGGTTTAGATTTTTCTGGGCTTTGGCTGACTTAGGTTACGGTACGCCTTTAGACGTCTCGTAATCTAAGTGCCAGTCACGTTCCGTACTTTCGGGTCATGACAAAATTGGTATCAAAGCGTAGGTTTTACCTTTCTGAGTGTAGGACGACCTTGGTAGATGGAGTAAGTGACTTAAGCAGAGTGGCGTAGCGTGGGTATGATCCGCGGCATACGTACGATACGGTACTCCGCCTAAGTGACCTTAGGACATAATTACTTGTATTTCCTTTCTTGATTCCTTGCATTCCTTGATTCAATTGTAATGATCTTATCAGTCCTGTTTCTTATTCCAGCTTCGATGCCGCCAAAGACTACGAGAGCTCAGCGGGCTGCCGCTAGGGATGAGATTCGAGCGGGCTCGTCTGAGGCGAGGATCGAGCGGGATGATACGCCTGTCCCTCAGGGTCATACTGATCCGCCTTATCCTGACCGTATTGCCAAACTAGAGGCCGGCATGCAAGAGTTGCGGCAGATGATGGGATCTTTAGTTGAGTCCAGCCGGGCACAGAGATCCGAGGACGTTCCTTCCACCGCACAGACCACGATCATACCTGCTGCACAGATGGTCACTCCTGCTGCTACTACGGAGACTATCCCTGTTTCACTACAGGAGTTCATGAGATTGAGACCTCCAGCTTTTACCGGTACAGATGCGACAGAGGACCCACAGGCATTTCTCGATAGGATGGCTCGGATTTGCCGTTCGTTGAGGTGTTCTGATGATAGATTGGTGGAGTTTGCGAGTTTTCGTCTGGAGGGTCTTGCCCAGACATGGTACGATTCAGTAGAGAGAGGCCGAGCTGCAGGTCTGCCTTCTATGACCTGGGATGAATTTACAGCTGCATTTCTTGCCCGTTTTCTTCCGGAGAGTGTCCGAGATGCTCGAGCCCGTAGTTTGAGTCTTTGCGCAAGACTCCTGGGATGACAGTGTCGGAGTATGATATACAGTTTACCCAGTTGTCTCGATATGCTCCGTACCTAGTCGACACAGAAGAGAAGAGAATAAAGAGGTTTGTACGAGGGCTTGATACACAGCTATTCCTTGCCATCGGCACCCAGCACTTTGATACATACGCTGCCGCGATGGATGCAGCCTTACTTTTGGAGGAGCGTATTTCTGAGACTCCGGTCATTTCTGGGCCGAAGAGGATCCGTACTGATACGCCAGCCCAGCGGCAGATGGGCAGACATCGCGATAGATTATTTCCGGGAGATGGTGGAGGCAGAGGATTGAGACGAGGTCAGTTATTTGGTTCATATCCACAGACCCAGCAGTCGTCACCAGGATGTTTTCGGTGTGGGAGTCAGTACCACCGTGTCAGAGACTGTACCATGGGACGTCCGGGCATGGCGACAGTTCCGCATGTGACTTTACCACCCTCACCACCTTCTCAGAGAGCTCTACTTCCTACTCCTGATGATGCCCCACGCCAGTCAGATGTTTCTAGAGGCCGTGGGCGTGGCGGTCCGATTCCGAGAGGACGAGGCGACAGAGGCAGAGGCCGAGGCCGAGGTAGAGGCAGAGGACAGCCAGCTATTAGTGGTGGACAGGCACGAGTGTTCGCATTGACTCCTCAAAATGCACAGGCATCCAATGCCGTCGTGACAGGTACTCTGCCAGTATGTTCTTTTGATGCACGGGTATTATTTGATCCAGGCTCCACACATTCCTATGTATCCACGTATTTTGCACCGAGGTTGGGCCGAGAGTCTTCTCCGTTAGATCAGCCGCTTGTCGTTATTACCCCGGTAGGCGAGTCTTTTGTTGCCCGTTTTGTGTACCGATCGTGTTCCGTTCGTATCGGGGAGAGAGATTCTTCAGTTGATTTGATTCTCCTCGATATGCTAGACTTTGACGTTCTTCTTGGTATGGACTGGCTAGCCACCTGTTATGCATCTGTAGACTGCCGTGAGAAAGCAGTCAGATTCAGTTTTCCTGGTAAGCCGGTTCTTGTTATTCAGGGAGATCGTAGCGCTACCCTTCCCAGCTTGATTTCATCTCTTCGCGCTGGTCAGCTCTTAAGGAAAGGGTGTCAGGGATTCTTAGCCTATATTTGGGATACTAGCTCCACAGAGGTTCCGTTGGACCAGGTCCCTGTTGTGAGAGAGTTTCCTGATGTATTCCCTGACGAGCTGCCTGGTCTGCCACCAGAGCGCGAGATTGAGTTCTGTATTGACTTGATCCCTGGCACGGGGCCTATTTCTATACCTCCTTATCGGATGGCCCCGGCAGAGCTGAGAGAGCTAAAGGATCAGTTACAGGACTTGCTGGACAAAGGGCTTATCAGACCGAGTGTGTCACCTTGGGGTGCTCCCGTCTTGTTTGTTAAGAAGAAGGACGGAAGTATGCGTTTATGCATTGATTATCGTCAGCTGAACCGGGTTACTGTGCGGAACAGGTATCCCCTACCCCGCATTGATGACTTATTTGATCAGCTCCAGGGTGCAGGGTTTTTCTCGAAGGTTGATTTACGGTCAGGTTATCACCAGTTGCGGGTTCGGAAGGAGGATATTCCGAAGACCGCTTTCCGTACTCGTTATGGTCATTATGAGTTTTTGGTGATGTCGTTCGGGCTCACCAATGCCTCGGCAGCATTTATGGATTTGATGAACCGTGTATTCAGGCCGTATCTCGACCAGTTCATCATTGTGTTCATTGACGACATCTTGGTTTATTCTCGGAGCCGGGAGGAACATGAGCAGCACTTACGTATCACATTGCAGACTTTGAGGGAGCATCAGCTGTTCGCCAAATTTTCTAAGTGCGCATTCTGGTTAGACAGTGTTGATTTCTTGGGTCATGTGGTGATGAGAGACGGTATTTGTGTGGACCCGAAGAAGATCGAGGCAGTTCAGCGTTGGCCTAGACCAGTATCAGTTACAGAGGATCGCAGTTTTCTAGGTCTGGCCGGCTACTATCGACGTTTTGTCCAGGATTTCTCCCGCATTGCTGCACCTTTGACCGGGTTGACCTGGAAGGGGGTTCCTTTTGATTGGACCCAGGCATGTGAGGATAGTTTCCAGCAGTTGAAGACTCGTCTGACTACTGCACCAGTGTTAGCAGTGCCTTCAGGATCAGGCGGGTTCGTGGTATATTGTGATGCTTCTAGAGTGGGGCTGGGATGTGTGTTGATGCAGCACGACAGAGTTATCGCGTATGCTTCTCGGCAGCTGAGGAAATACGAGCAGAACTACCCCACCCATGATTTAGAGATGGCTGCAGTGGTATTTGCAGTTAAGATCTGGAGACATTACCTATACGGTGAGTCGTGCCAGATATTCACCGACCACAAGAGTTTGAAGTATATTTTCCAGCAGCGAGATCTGAATCTGAGACAGCGCCGGTGGATGGAGTTGGTGAAGGATTATGACTGCGAGATTTTATACCATCCGGGCAAGGCGAATGTGGTGGCAGATGCTTTGAGTAGGAGGCCCGGAGGTAGCTTATCTTGTTTGAGCGCAGTGCAGATGCAGTCGACGGCGGATTGGCAGGTGTTATGTGATAGCAGAGTGCAGTTCGAGTTTGCTCCTACAGGGGGACAGCTAGCCCATTTCAGAGCACGCCCACAGTTACTTGACCGTATCCGCGAGGCACAGTCCGGCGATGCCCGTACGTTAGAGATTATTGAGCAGATTCGGCAGGGCAGAGTTTCTGAGTTCGTGATTGATGATCAGGGGATACTTCGATTTGGGACTCGACTGTGTGTGCCAGATTCAGAGGGACTGAGGCGTGATATCCTCGAGGAGGCACATAGATCAGTATACAGTGTGCATCCAGGTTCCACCAAGATGTACCGTGATTTGAGAGAGGTTTACTGGTGGGACGGGATGAAGAAGGATATTACAGACTTTGTGTCGAGATGCCTGACTTGTCAGCAAGTCAAGGCCGAGCACCAGAGGCCAGCCGGCGAGTTACAGCCTTTGCCCATCCCTGAGTGGAAGTGGGAGCAGGTCTCCATGGACTTCATTGTGGGTCTACCCAGGACTAGTCGAAGGTATGACTCTATTTGGGTGATTGTGGATCGACTGACGAAAGCGGTTCACTTTCTGCCAGTGAAGACCATTTTTGGATTTTCTCAGTACGCCCAGGTTTATATTGATGAGATAGTGCGACTGCATGGCGTTCCGACTTGCATCGTGTCCGACCGTGGCACCCAGTTTACCAGCCGATTGTGGCAGAAACTCCAGGAAGCATTGGGCACCCGATTGAGTTTTAGCACAGCCTTTCATCCTCAGACTGACGGTCAGTCGGAGCGTACTATTCAGACTCTTGAGGACATGCTCAGAGCTTGTGTTTTAGATTTCGGTGGTAGCTGGGATCGTCATTTGCCTTTGATCGAGTTTTCCTACAACAATAGCTTCCAGGAGACGATTCAGATGGCACCTTTTGAGGCTTTATATGGGAGGAGATGTCGATCGCCTGTATGTTGGACAGGGCTCAGGGAGAGCAGTATTTTGGGGCCGCAGATCGTACAGGAGACGACCGAGAAGATACAGCTGATTCGGGACAGGATGAGAGCGGCACAGAGCAGGCAGAAATCATATGCTGACAGGCGTCGTCGCCGACTCGAGTTCGCTGTTGGCGATCATGTTTTCCTGAAGGTCTCTCCGATGAAAGGTGTGATGAGATTTGGGCGGAAAGGGAAACTGAGTCCTAGATATGTTGGTCCTTTCGAGATCCTAGAGCGTGTTGGTCCAGTCGCTTATCGGTTAGCTCTTCCGCCCAGCTTCCCCGATGTTCACCCCGTATTCCATGTCTCGATGCTCCGCAAGTACCTTCATGATCCTTCCCAGGCGATTCAGCACTAGACGATCCAGTTAGAGCATGATCTTTCTTTCAACGAGCACCCGGTTGTCATTTTGGATCGGCAGGTGAAGAAATTGAGGTCGAAGGTCATACCGTCCGTCAAGGTCCTTTGGCGTGGCCCGAACAGCGAGGAGGTCACCTAGGAGACCGAGGTCGAGATGAGGAAGAGATATCCCCATCTTTTTGAAGGTACGCGTAGTTAAATTCTAAATTCGGGGACCGAATTTCTTTAAGAGGGGAAGATTGTAACCCTTCGAAAATCGTTTAGGCAGTTTTTCGGTAATCGGCTAATTTTTCGGCTTTTTCCGTAAAAAGTCAAAATAGGTATTTTTCATTGTAGACCTAATTATACAGAATTTAGATAAGATATTACTATAATTTTGTCACTAAAATGTCACTTATAATTTTCTAGTTAAATAAAAAAAAATTCGTAATTAATTATTTTTTTTATTATTTTAAGCCTTTTTAAATACATTAAATTAGTGATAAATACAAATTTAATTAGGTAAATTTCATAATTAGGAGTCTTTATAAGCTAAAATAGGGTGTTAATAAAATTGTATCATGGCTTGCAAATTTTTGGTTTTAGGGTTGGAAATTTTATGAAAAAATGAATTAAAATGAGGCTTTTTGTGAAAATATTGATGTGAAAGCATTAAATGATAACATATGATGTTTTATTGACCTAGAAACTTCTCCAAATTTCCCACACCCCTCTCCCCACCTGCTGGCCGAGCCTCAACAGCAGCTTTTCCCCATTTCTTCACTTCATTCTTGCTTCAAATTCATAGCAAATTTCATTAAAAATTCACAAATTTCCTTCTCCATTCAAAGCAAAACCCTAATCCATTCTCTATTCAACCCAAATTAGTTCAAAAACTTGATGAATGGAGGCTTCTTGGTGACTTGATCAAGCTAGGGTTCAAGCTTGTGAGGTGAAGATTCTAATCTTTTTGCTAATTTGCAGTTTAATAAAGCTAGTTAGTATTTTAAAGTGATTAATTTCATTGTAATGGTTAGTTTTGAAATTTCAAGAATGGGTTTTGATGTTGAGTTAGGGTTTGAAACATGGTTGTTAGAATTAAGTTAGGGTTTTGGTTATCTAATTGATTAGAGTGGTTAATTGTGTAATGATATGCTCGCTAAATCGATTAAATTTCGATATTTGCATCGAATCGGTATTGAATTTGCTTACTAGATTTTTACGAAAAATAGAATGCGATGAAATTGCGTTATTTTAGCGATATAATTAGCTTCGTATAGGACTATTATAGTGCGCGAACGCGGGGTTTCGTCTAGTCGGGTTGTAGTTTTGTCGATTTCCCCGAAATGATGATTCTAGTTAAAGGTTAGCGATTTTCGTGCGTTTTCCCGCGCACCGAGTGCATGCTATATTTAATTCGAGAGCGTTGATAATTGTATATTGTGACTTGCATTTTTTTAGGTTTTGTAATCTTATGCTTGGTGTTGTGCAAATATAGGATCGGTCGGGGAAACATCGGACACGGCGCGAAAAGGCAAGGCGGTGGCCGGACCGGATTAGCGGGGATTTCAGGTGAGTATATGTATTCATCTATGGGGGAATCGTCTGAATGGCGCGAGGCGCCCCCCTAGTTAGGATTACCCTACTTTTTGCAAGATTCATATTGTTAGCTAGCTTATCCATTCATATACACTGCATACCCTTATAGCGAACAGTATATTAGATTGCATGGACATTCATCTATACTTATGCGATATCACTTTGTAGGACACGAACACCATTACCATTGGCATCTGTTGTACGCGCACTATTCATGTGACACACACGCCTTTAGTAATTGCCATGCCACGTGCACTATAGAACCTGTTTATCATAATATCGCCACTTGCATTCATACTTGATATATGAAATTGCATAGCATGCGTATACCTCGCATCATCATCATATTTATATAGATTTCTAGCAAAATTCACATCGTATGCATTGATATCATAGACATTTATCATATATAACATGTGGACATTATGATTTTCTTGAGGATTTCAGTATTTCTGCGATTTCTGGATTTTTGGGGAAAACCGCAAGAATTTAACAAAACCTTATATTTATCATTTTCAAAACAAAGTTGTGGTTTTCTCGTGATGTATGTGTCGTCCACCATGAGTTTTCATGTTTTCTGTTGGATTTCGAGACCCGATTCGAGGAGTGGATGACCGTCTCGGGTACATGGTGGGCCCGGTATGGTATCCCGGGGCAGAAGATCGAGTTGTAGACGATGAGCCTGGCAGGGAAAGACTACCTACCGGTGATATCTGGCGCGGCGGATATCCGGAGGATACCGACCGTTGTCGTGAGATTTATGATATGGGCCGATCCGGACTGACGGAGCCCGATATTGAGACAGATATGATTCCTATTTGGTGTCGATGCTTGACACGGGTTTTCAGATGATTTCTTGATGGTATTTAGCTATTATACAGATATTCATGTTCTAAAGTTAAGAATTCAATACCCTTAGTATTTAAAACACAAAAAGACTTAATAATGACATTGCATACCTGTGCATGCATACTAGAGATATTATATCACATATGGACATGCATGTTGTGGTGCATTGCGTGCATTCTTATGATTGCCTTATTAGATGTTATATTTACTCACGAGCTGGCAACTCACCCCCGTTGTGCCACAGTGTCTTGCAGGTCGGACCCGTCAGTCTTGTAGCGGCGGGCTATCTTATCATCGGTTCCTTTTGCTCAGACTCGCGACATCGCCTGTAGGTGGGTTGCGAGCACACTTTATTTCTTTTGCTTTATCATTGTATCTAGTATTCTCCATCTACCACTTTATATTGTATATGCGACCTAGTGACGAGACTGAGAGGTTTGTATATTTGTGGTTTCTTTTGGGTCGAGCTCACTTGAGCCGACGTGTGTTTTCTGGTATTTTGCATTTCTTTTATGCTCTTTTTCTTGATATTACTATTATATTGCATGTGGTTGTGATCCTCCTTGGGCGAAGAGCTAGCTCCCGCTTGGGGATGCCATTTTTATGATTACAGGTTTATTATCTTGTTGTACCCATTTTGGGGGATAGAAAATACAGGGGAGACTCTGCCGAAATTTTCAGAAATTTATGATGTTTTTAAAAAGGGATTCTTCGCAACTTAATTGATTTGAAAAATCGTTTTCATTAAAGGTTTTCCTTCACTCTCTTTTGATTTTGGTTTAGATTTTTCTGGGCTTTGGCTGACTTAGGTTACGGTACGCCTTTAGACGTCTCGTAATCTAAGTGCCAGTCACGTTCCGTACTTTCGGGTCGTGACATCCACTAATGTGTATAGGTGATATACTAAAATAAACACAAGTACACATATAAGTAGAAACAAACCAAGTAGCATACTACTATTTTGAGCAAGATTGTATATACAAGGTGAATATCCCTAGCTTCCATTAAGTAATATACAAACTAGTATGATACAGTAATGGCCTCTAGGGCATATACACTAACAGGTGTTCCTTGTAGGACATCCAGCACCTTATTCGATAAGGAAAGAGCCGAGATCCCTTTACCGGGAGTGACCTCTTTAGCAATAACTGGCAGATGCTACAACCCTCGGTTTGTCTTTTGATTGATTTTATAGTTTTTGCTTTGCATAGAGGTATTTGTGAAATATCCTGCACCTTATTCGATAAGGAAAGTGCCGACGATCCCTTCACCGGGAGTGACCTCTTTAGCGAAACTAGCAAAGACCTCAAAAACACTCCATTTTAAATCATTTGATTCTACGACGATATCAAGTTCATTACGCAAAAGGTTTTCTTAAAAACCTGTCGTAGCCCTCAGTCATTTCAGATAAGTACTACTTAGTATTCGTGTTGCGGTAGTTTGGCATGCGTCAAGGCGTAGTGTACGGTAGCTAACTAGTGCTTATCTGCTAGCATATGATGCGATTGGATTAGGGTATTCATGCGACTTTGTTGACTATGTTAAGGGTCGTGCGGGTGGGTTTAATTCAATCGGGAAATGATGGGTTGAACTTGACTAGCACTTATGATTTGTTGACTATGTTAAGGTCATATAGCTGCTAGGGGTAAAACATTATCGGGAATTTCAAGTGTTGAAATTTGCAATGAGATTGCATACCTCCTATGAGATAGTTGGATCCCGATACCCACTGCGAGTAAGAGTTACTCCTGGGAGAGTTTTACACATTACAATTAGCCGATCAAGTAGGTGTCTAGAAAGTTGTCAACGGGGTTACGCCCCTGGGAAAACGAGGTTTATTTTAATTAGGTCCGTGCGAAAGCACGGGGAACCTCCCTCAAAGTACCAGCACTGGCCTGGCCGAAACATTGGCGAACTTGTAGGGTGTAATTAATCCCGGCTAGTCTTTCCTTTTAGGGTTTGAAGGAAGATTTGACTAAAACAGTGGGAGCCATCCTGATTAGATATATTAATAACCAATCTAATCTTGCAAGAGCATACGCTAAGTGTTTTCTTCTCTCTCTCTCTCTCCAGGTAGCGACCATGTCACGCCTTAATCAAGATAATAATATGGATGTATTGACTGAACCCGCTTGTTATATGCGCTAGGGAACATTGGTCCTGCTCCAACTTATAAATGTTATAAGACCGAGCAGGAAATTGGGGATTACCAGGATTCCCGTGCCATCCAAACAAAGAAAGTACATATTGATGCATCTTCTTCGGGTGTGTTCATTCTTAGTACCCTTTACGTCCTGGGTATGAGATACCGGATAAGGATCCCAGATATTTAATCTGTTACATGGGCTACAGATAGGTAAAGAACTGAGAACGGGCGATATGTTTCAAGAGTTGGAAATGGTGCAAAGTGTGTTGGCTGTTATCACCCTGTATTAACAAATACATTGATTCTGAACGAATGTTATTAGATACCGAACCTGATATACAACATCATATCAGTCTCTTTATTAGTAAAGAAGGATATAATTTTGTATTGTTGGACAATGTTTTGAACATTTCCTATATCAAGAGTTGATCGGTTCAGGCACGTTATCTAAAAGCATTGACGTTCTAAATCAAACCACAGTTCTTAACGTACAGAACACACACAAGAGGAAAGGTTCAGGAATGAACAAATCCTTCTTGAGGCATTGTAGACTGGGTCATATCAATGTGACCCGACTAGCTGAAGTTACATAAAGATGCATATTTAAATTAGTTTGGATTTACATCTTGTAAAACTTGCCAGTCATGTCACAAAGATAAGTTGACCACAGCTCCATTTATTAGAAATAGAGAAAGAGTTAATGAACTCTTGGGATTGATACATGATGATATGTGTAAGGTCCCCTGTCTACACATGCCAGGACCGGTTCTTTGTACATCATTACATTCATTGATTATCTCTCATGATCTGGACATATGTTCCTGTTGAAACACAAGTCTGAACCTTTTGAGAAATTAAATGAATATAAGTTAGAAGTAGAGAACCAAAACAGGTATAAGTATTATGTCCTTTGATGTGATCAGGGAGGAGAATACATGAGCACGGAATTCCTGGACTATTCTAAACGAGAATGAGTTTCTCTCTCAGCATTACTCCTCCGTAAACACCACAGCATGTAGGTGTATCGGGGCAGAGCAATCGCACCCTATGTGATATGGTGTGCTCTATGATGAGTACTACTGAGTTGCCTATTTCCTTTTGGGCGTTATGCACTTGAGAAGCTGCATACCTAATTAATAGGGTTCTAATCAAATCAGGTGTCTACCACTCCATATGTGATATGGTATGGGAAGAACCGATCTTTTAAGCATGTTCAGATTTGGGGTTGTCCGGCCTATGTCAAAAGCATGATCCTGACAAGCTCGAGGCAAGGTCTGTTCTGTGGAAGTTTGTTGGATATCCCAAGCATTAGCAAGGCAATATCTTCTACCGAATCGAGGAACAAAAGGTGTTTTATTTCTTGGCATGCCATCCTTTTTGAGAAAAAGGGAATTTCTTATGAAGAAATTAGTGGTCATGAGGTAGAACTGGAAGGATTTCCAGCTATACAAACTACAGCTGATAATTTGATAGAACCGGAGGATTCAATAGTTTCCAACGAAGCTCAGCCTCTCCGCCGATCTGGTAGGGTTCCTCATCCACCTGAGAGATACTTAGGTTTTCTCTATGACAGTGGGAGTGAGGATTGCATCATGAGATGATGACCCAACTAGTTTCGAGCAGGCCATCAAGAGTGGGGACTCTGTGAAAATGGCTGGATGCTTAGTGATCTGAGATGGAATCCATATACACCAACGAAGTATGGACTTTGGTTGCTTTATCTGAAGGGTTAAATCCTTATCAGGAGCAAGTATATCTTGAGAAGATTACTTGGTGTACATGGAAAAGTTGAGACTTTCAAAGCTATGCTTAAGTCTATCCAGATCCTACTTGCCACTGCTACATACCAAGACTACGATATCTGGCGGTTGGATGTCATGACTGCTTTTCTAAATAGTGATTTAGAAGAAAGCGTCAATAAGTACATAGCCAGAGGGCTTCATAGACAGTGGGAGCAGCGGAAACGTGTGCAAGTTGTTTTATGGGATAAATCAGGTATCGCGGAGTTGGAATGTCTGTTTCGATGTGGTAGTCAAAGAGTTTGACTTCATCAAAATGGAAGATGAACCTAGTATATACAAAATGGTAGTAGGGAGTATGGTGGTAATCCTCGTATAGTACTTGGATGACATACTCTTGATAGTGAAGGAGTTTCCTATGCTACGCTTGGTCAATCTCCTCTTATCATAAGGATTCTCCATATAGGGTCAAGGTGATACCTCTTAAATCCTGGGTTTTGGATCTATGAGATAGATCTAATTGGATGTTAGGGTTCTCACTAGGTACTGTGAGATGGTATCAATCGATCCTGGGGAGAATCACTGGAAAGCTTCCAGGGTGGTAGGGTCGACTGATTGTCAGTAATAGGCATTGTCTTTACCCTCAGTGGAGGGATGGTATGTTGGAAGAGTTCCAAGCTAGATACCATGATGAACTAAACGATTAAAGGCAAGATACATCGTTACCAAGGATGCTACCAAAGAGGCAGTCTGGATATATATTAGTTCATGAGATGAACTTCGTTCCTACCATTGTGTGACAATGGAGTTGTGGCTTATGCCTAGGAACCCCCGTCCCATCAGAGATCCAGATATATTTTTAGGCAGTATCACCTGATCATGGAGATGGTTGATCTCCAGGGAGATCGAGGATAGGAGAGTAAATACAGAGGAAAACAGCGTGGATCCACTCACAAAGGCCTATTTCCCAATAGAGACTATTATGGGATGGTTGAGTATGAGATACTTCAACCACAGCTGATTGTTGGGTATGAGATACTGCAACATATGGCCCTAGTGCAAGTGGGAAATTGTTAGTTATATGTATGCCCTAGAGGCCATTACTGTACATACGATGTATATTATAGTGGATGCTTGGACATATATAGGGATGACTTTCTTGCTCGACATGATAGTATGCTATCTGGTTGCTCTTTATCTTAACATATACTCTGATTGTCTCTTGATTACATGTTGATAAATTCCTTAGGATGTGTACTTGACTACCAGGACTTTGATGCAGATCATACTAGTGGGGACAGTGTAGTCGCTAAGTACATCCTTCAAATGTTCCTAGTCGTAGGTGTATCGAGACAGGGCATCGATATACCAGAGTAGACTAGCGTATAGCTTCTCGACCCATGTAGATGGGCGATGGATGATCCCATATCCATTGGTGTTTGACATCAGAGACAGTATACGGGTGCTCAGTAAAGACTGGGTACACTGTACGGACTCGCCGAGAACTCCCAGATGGTATTATACCTCACGCAGATGGCAGTTCTCTGGTGACACTGGTACAGGTTAGTCTGTAGACCCGAGATCGTCATAGAGTCTTGTGTGATTCCCACTGTGCTTTGATTTCCATCATACCATGTCCAAGAGGGCGTGCAAAACGGTGGCTTTTGGGTACAGTCCCGAATCACATGGACGCAATGAGCGATAGGAGGGGTTTCGTCTCCCCCGGTATAGGGAGTTGGTGTTTCACTTTGTTCGATTGGCTATAACTGGAAATCCCTGGCCAGGGTTACTGAGATTTACTGGTAAGTGTTATCAGTAGTTTCTCGAACTGTTATGGACCTCATATCGACACGACTTATCAAGCTACTGGGGTCTGACGTTTACCACCCCTAGGCGAGATATGCGACATATCAGACGAAGAGACCGGACTGTACGGTGGTGTTACTGATTAGATTCACAGGAGAATGTACATGCTTGCTTGTTGATCTTCTGATCGCTCAATACCTGGGTAGTTGTTACGTTTAGCTGACCGCTTGCATCTTGTGGGTGTTTGATATGATCATCACCTACTGCCCGCGTATTGACGATTCTTTAGAGTCCTACACAGAGGTTTCCTGGCTCAGGCAAAACGGAGTAGGAGCACATATGTGATATGTGCGGGACCGAGAATAACACGATATGAGATACCGTATTCTATTCTCGCGATATGAGATATCGGCTGTGTTTATGTGATATAGCCGGGTCATCGGATAAAGTGTTGATTCGATGAATTGGTACATGTTATATTAGTCGGTTATATGTATTATAACCGGGTTATCGGATCAAGTGTTGATTCGATAATTTAATGTATATTATATATGAGATATATTACATTACATTAACTAATATAAGCTCGCTTTATTGATTCATTTTATCACGGGATAATACATTGATGTATATGAGATATATGTTAATTGTATTATTTTCTTTTGTTACAAAATATATTATATATGTGATATATAATATTGTAACATGTTTTGTAGAGTTTAAACATGGTTAGGGTTTGGATTAGGGTTATGCTTGGATGAAGCTTCCATGAAGCTTCATGAAGCTTTGACTTTTGTCACTTGCTTTGATTTTTTGTGTAGATATTTCTTAACCCAACCCAAACACTTTACCCTAGTTTATTCTCTACAAGGGTTAAGCCTTCATGCTTAACTCATGGTTGATTTGTAACCACAACAATAATTCATTATTCATCACAAAAAGGATTTGCTTCATCTTCTTCTTCTTTCTTCTTGGATGAAAACCTTCACTAGGTTTTTGATTAGTGTTGATAATGAGTGAGAATATGAAAACAAAAGAGAGCAAAATTCCTACTTCATCATCCTCATCTATTCTAGCCACTTAGATTAGGGTGTTTGCTTTACTAATACTTGATTAGTGAAGCAAGAGCTTGGGTTTGAGATTCTTCAAGGTAGATCATCTTGGATTAGTGAAGTCTTCAAGCAAGGTGCATCATTCTCTTCATGGAGCCTCTTGAGAGTCGGAGTTCATGATGATCGCAGCGAAGGGACCTCAACACGGAGCTTATGAAGTGAAGGAACGGACTACAAAGGTTGTAATCTCTATCTCTTTACTTCTTTGTATATGATACAAACTTGTTCCCCTAGAAATTCTAGCATGATTCATGGTTTGCTTGCTTTGCACCTCTCTAAAATTTTAAAGTGGCATGTGTTATGCTACTAAACCCTAGACTTGGTGCAAGGGAAGCCCAACAATATTGTTCTTGACTCGCCAATGTTTTAGTAAAATGCACTTTTTCAAAAAACAGTAGTGGGAGTATGGTAGAACTGGAAGTGATTCCAGAACCACAAACGATTACTGAAAATTTAATAGAACCTAAAGATTCAATCGGGTATGATATTCCATTGACCACTTCGCAGATATGGAGGGTAACCTCAGGCACCCGAGAGGTACTTCGGTATCCTCAAAGACGGTGATAGGGAGGTTCTTGTTCTAGGGTTCCCTAGGGCGGCCACTGGGTTTCGGGAGGCATCGACCATGCCGTTTTCAAAAAATTGGCGCGCTAAAGAACCCCAAACTAGAATCTTAACTAGAGAATTAGACGAAACTAGAATGTAAACATCTTTACATCTAAGTGAACAAATAATACAAACTTTGTACACTCGTTCTTCACTTAAATAGCTCCATGTAGTAGTCCTTTCGCTCCAAGTAGTGAACTCCCGGACTCTAGAAAGGCTCTAGAAGATGAAAGGAACAAGCTTGCTTGAAGTATTCGAGGCCGAAGATGATCTACGTCGAGGAGAAACCAATTCAAGCTACTTCTTCACTAATATGGAATTAGTGAAGCAAACACCCTAAACTAAATGGCTAATCTAGTAGAGGATGATGAAGTAGGAATTTTGCTCACATTAGAAATATTTTTCTCACTCATTTTCTTTACCTCCTAAATTGCAAAAGAGCTAGAGGAAGGAGATGAAAAAAAGCACCCATGGAAAAAGTCAAGTGTAGAATGGCAACCATGGGTAAGTTAATATCATATACTAACCCATGTAAATACTAAACCATGGCTAACAATAATGGTTAGGTTAATAAATATCTAGAGCGAGACAAAATTAGTGGACTAAGTCAATGGGTTTTAAAAGCTTCCACTAAGCATCAACTATGTGACTAATTTCCAACTAATTTTGATTTACTTTAAATAAATAAACCCTTCATTATTATTTGCATGGTGTTAGTCTCATACACCCATGTTGCATATAGCAACAAGCATGACACAATAATATATATCACATATATATTAAGTGTACACAAGTGAGAAAAAGAAATCTTAAGTGAGCTAATATTAATTAATGTAAGTTAATATATCAAATATATAATTATACATTAAATTATTAAATCAACACTTGATTTAATAATTCAGCTATATCACATATAACCGACTAATATTATATGTATCAACTTATCGAATCAACACTTGATTCGACAGCCCGGCTATATCACATATAACCGACCGATATCATATATCGCGAGAATAGAATATGGTATCACATACACGTATTAGTCTCAGTCCTGCACATATCACATATGTGCTCCTACTTCGTTTCGCTTGAGCCAGGAAACCTCTGTGTAGGACTCTAAAGACTCATCAATACGCCGGCAGTAGGTGGTGATCATATCAGTCACCCACAAGCCGCAAGCGGTCTACTAAACGTAACGGCCACCCGGGTATTGAGCGATCAGAATATCAACAAGAAAGCCTGCTCATACTCCAGCAAATCCAATAAGTAACACTACCGTACAGTCCGGTCTCTTCGTCTGATATGTCGCATATCTCAGCTTGGGGGTGGTAAACGTCAGACCCCAATAGCCCGATAAGTCATGCCGATGTGAGGCTCATAACGGTTCGAGAAACTTCTGATAACACTTACCGGTAGATCTCAGCAACCCTGACCAGGGATTTCTTTTTATGGCCAATCGAGCATAGCGCAACATCAACTTCCAATACCGGGAGAGACGAATTCCCTCCTATCGCTCATTGCCTCCATTTTACTCGGGACTGTACCCAAAAACCACAATTTTGCACGATCTCTTGAACGTGGTAAGGTGGAAATCAAAGCACAGTGGGAATCACACAAAACTCTATGACGATCTCGGGTCGACAGACTAACCTATACCAGTGTCACCAGAGAACTGCTATCTGACGATAGGTATAATGCCATTTAGGAGTTCTCGGCGAGTCCGTTCAGTGTACCCAGTCTCCACTGAGCACCCGTATACCTTCTCTGATGTCAAACACCAATGGATGTGGGATCATCCATCGCCCATCATATGGGTCAAGAAGCGTATACGCTAGTCTACTCTGGAATATCGATGCCCCATCTCGATACTCCCATGACTAGGAACAATTGAAGGATGTACTTACCGACTACCCTTACCCTACTAGTATGATCTGCATCATAATTCTTGTAGTCAAGTACTCATCCTGAGGGCTTTATCAACATGTAATAGAGAGACAATAAGTGTACATGTTAAGATAAAGAACAACCAGATAGCATACGATCATGTCGAGCAAGAAAGTCCTCCCTATATACGTCCAAGCATCCACTATAATATACATCACATGTATAATAATGGACTCTAGGGCATACATATAACTAACAATCTCCCACTTGCACTGAGGCCATTTGTTGTAGTATCTCATACTCAACTTCCCATAAAAGTCTCTCTAGCGAAAGGCCTCTGTGAGTGGATCTGCGGTGTTATCCTTCACGCAACTCTCCTAACCTCGATCTCTTGGAGATCAACCATCTCCCTGATCTGGTGATACTGTCCTCAGAATATGTCTGGATCGCTGATGGGACCGGCGTTCCTAGGCCAAAACCACAACTCCATTGTTGTCACAATAACATTTATTGGACACTCAATGGTAGGAACCATGTTCATCTCATGAACAAGAAATATCCAGACATCCACTTTGGTAGCATCGTTGGTAGCGATGTATTCAGACTTTATCGTCTAGTTTTCTACGGTATATAGCTTGGAACTCTTCCAACATACCTTCCCTCCACGGAGGGTAAAGACAAAGCCCGTGACTGACTTTCAGTCGACCTTATCACTCTGGGAGTTTGAATTGGTAAAGGACTCCCACTGGAGTTCACCGTTACCAAACCCCAAGAACATTTCTTTAGTGCTTCTCAAGTACTTAAGAATGTCCTTCACGGCTGTCCAGTGATAATCCCAAGATCCGATTGATTCCTGATCACTACACCTAGTGAGTTAGCTACATCTGGTCTGGTACATAACATCGCATACATGATAGAGCTTACCGCCGAAGCATAGGGTATCCCTTGTACGCGAGCTCTCTCCAAATCAGTCTTGAAAGATATCTTTTTAGAGAGAGTGATTCATGAGTGAATGGGCGAACCACCACGCTTAGAATCCTCCATACTAAACCCCTTTAGTATGGTGTTAATATACCTGGATTTGGGACACTCCCAACATCCACTTAGATCTATCATCATAGATCATAATCCGCAAGATGTAGTAGGTATCATCCAGATCTTTCATGGAGAATCTTCGTGATAAGAGGAGCTTGACCGAGTGTAGCATAGGAAACCATTTTCTATCAAGAGTATGTCATCTACGTACAATATGTGGAAGAAAACCTTACTCTCTACAACCTTCTGGTATATACAAGGTTCATCTACATTTTTTATGAAGTCAAACTCTTTGACTACCACATTAAAACAGATGTTCCAACTCCGCGATGCGTGCTCTAATCCTGATAGACTTAAGCATAGCTTTGAAAGTCTTAACTTTTCCATCTACACAAAGAATCTTCTCAAGATCCATTTTCTCCTGATGGGTTTTACCCCTTCAGGTGCAACATTCAAATTCATACTTTGTTGGTGTACATGGATTCCATCTTTGATCGCATAGCATCCAGCCATTTCAAAGAGTCCCCACTTGTGATGGCTTGCCTGAACCTGGTTGGGTCATCATCTACCATGATGCAATCCTCGCTCCCACCATCACCGAGGAAACCGTAGTATCTCTCAGGTGGATGAGGAATCCTAGCAGATTCGCGGAGAGGCCGAGGTTCGTTGGAGACTATTGAATCCTTTGGTTTCACCAAATCATCAGCTGTTAGTTTGTCTGGCTGGAACTCCTTCCAGTTCTACCTCATGACCACTAAATTCTTCACAAGAAATTCCGTTTCCAAAAAGGTGGCATGCTGAGAAACAAAACACCTTTTGCTCCTCAGTGTGGTAGAAGATATTCCCTCGCAAATGTTTGGGATATCCAACAAACATAAAGAACTGACCTTTCCTCGAGCTTGTCCGGATTTTGCTTTTCAACATAAGCCGGACAACCCCATATCTTAACCCGTTTAAGACACGGTCTCTTCCTATACCATATCTTATATAGAGTGGTAGGCACTGATTTGGATGGAACCCCATTCAATAGGTATGCATCTTCTCAAGTGCATAACTCCAAAAGGAAACAGGTAACTCAGTAGTACTCATCACAGAGCGCACCATATCTCATAGGGCGCGATACCTCCGTCCCGATACACCATAGTGTTTTGGTGTATACGAAGGAGTAAGCTGAGAGAGAATCCTATTCTCTTTTTAGATAATCCAGGAATCCCATGCCCAAGTATTCCCTTCTCCGATCATATCGAAGGATTTAATACCTTTACCCGTCTGGTTCTCAACTTCAAGCTTATATTCTTTGAATTTCTCAAAAGTTTCAGATTCGTGATTCAACAGGAACACATGTCCGAATCTTGAGAGATCGTCGATGAATGTAATGAAGTACAAAGAACCAACCCCTGGCATGTGTAGACATAGGACCGTATATATCATCATGTATCCGTCCCAAGAGTTCACTAACTCTTTCTCCATTTCCAATAAACGGAGTATTGGTCATTTTACCTTTGAGACAAGACTGGCAAGTATCATAAGATGAATATTCGAACAGATTCTAATATTCATCCTTATGTAACTTAGCTAGTCGTGTCGTATTGATATGACCTAGTCTACAAAGCCAGAAGAAGGATTCGTTCATTTCTGAACTACTTCTCTTGTATGTGTTCTATATATTTTGAACTGTAGTTTGATTTAGAACGTATATGCCATTACATAACGTGCCTAATCCAATAAACTCTTGATTCAAGAAAATGTTCACAACATTATCCTGTAATACAAAATTATATCCTTCTTTAACATAATAAAGAAACCGATGTAATGTTGTATATCAGGTTCGGCATGTAATAACATTTGTTCAGAATCAATGTATTTACCATTTGATAATACAAGGTGATATTTGCCAACTGACTTGTCTGCAACAATTACACCATTCTCTAACACTTAGAGACATCACCCAACCCCAGTTCTTTACCTTTTCTGTAGCCCATGTAACAAATTACATATATGGGATCCCGTTCCGGTATCTCATACCTAGGACGTAGAGTGTACTGAGAAACAGTTCTCAGTGATAAACACACCCGAAGAATATGCATCAACATGCTCATTCCTCGTTTGGGTTGTGTGGAAATCCCGATATTCCCCTATTTTCTGCTCGGACTTATAACAATTATAAGATAGAGTGGAACCAATGTTCCCCAGCTCAGTATTATAAGCAGGTTCGGTCAATGCATCCATATTATTATCTTGATTAAGGCATGACACGGTCGCTACCAGGAGAAAGAGAGAGAAGAATACATTCAGTGTATTCTCTTGCAAGATCATATTGGTTATTATTTTATCTAATCAGGATGGCCCCCACTGTTTTTATCAAATCTTCCTTCAAACCCTAAAAGATAAGGCTAACCGAGATTAATTACACCCTACAAGTTCGCTAATCTTTCGGCCAGGCCAATGTCGGTACTTTGAGGGAGGTTCCCCGTGCTTTCGCACGAACCTAATTAAAATAAACCTCATTTTCCCAGGGTCGTAACCCCGTTAACACCTTTCTAGACACCTACTTGATCGGCTAATTGTAATGTGTAAAACTCTCCCAGGAGTAACTCTTACTCACAGTGGGTATCGGGATCTAACTATCTCATAGAAGGTATGCAATCTCATTGCAAATTTCAACATTTGAAATTCCCGATAATATTTTGTCCCAAGCGATCTATAACCTTGACAAGGTCAACAAACCATAAATCGCAAGTCAAGTTCAACCCGTACATTTCATGATTGAATTAAACCCACCCGCACGACCCTTGATAAGGTCAACAAGGCCGCACGACTACCCTAATCCAATCGCATTATATACTTTGCAGATAAGCACTAATCATCTACCGCACACTATGCCTTGACAAGGTCAACAAACGCAGCACGAATACTAAATAGTCCTTATCTGAAATGACGGAGGGCTACGATAGGTTTTTAAGAAAACCCTTTGCGTAATGAACTTGATATCGCTGTAGAATCGAGTGATTTTGAAAAGGAGCGTTTTTTAGGCTTTTACTAGTTTCGCTAAAGAGGTCATTCCCGGTGAAGGGATCTCGGCTCTTTCCCCATCGAATGAGGTGATGGATATTTCACAAATACCACTATGCAAAACAAGAACCAGAGAAGCAATCAAAAACAAAACCGAGTGGGTTGTAGCATCTGCCAGTTTCTCTAAAGAGGTCACTCCCGGTGAAGGGATCTCGGCTCTTTCTTTATCGAATAAGGTGCTAGATGTTATAGAACGAATACCGCTATGCAAAGCAAGAACTAGAGCTACCAATTTTAAAACAGGATTCTGCAACATCTTTAGCTTTCTTTTATTTGATTAATCTCATTAATGAAGTCCCATCAATTATGCTTCCTAAGCATCACAGAAGCAACGAAAGCAGCAATATTTATTATATATCATATATATAATATAAGCATTCGTCTCATCATATAAAGGGTCACATCACAGAATATCGGCAGCAGAAGAACACATATGAAATATTGGATATACTAGAAATTCCGTGTTTTAAATTAAGCCATTAAAAAACACAGATTCCACGGTCGTGATGAATAGCCAAACCCACATCCCTAGACTCCTACGAGAGCGGCAAGCAACCCTCCTAATTCTAGAGTTAGGAGACCCAGTCTCGACTCCTTGAGATGGTCTCCCACTGGACCCACTCACGAAGGGGTCACTCAGTTACATGTGCTCTCCTCCTTGGGCCTATCCTAATGCGGAAAATTAAATAATATATATCAATTGTGACATCATCCACAACCCAGAAGTGCCCTAATAAAAGAATATTACATACAAGTTTTTACATGAATGAAAATAAAAAACTCTCATCTCATATAAAAAACCCCGGCTATTCAAACACGACGATCTAATATAACATATCATAGCAACACATAACATCACATGTCATCAACGTAAGTAAATATGCGTATCCCAATTTTCGTTGACGCATAGCAACGAAACCGGCAATACACCACATATTACACTTACGGTCGCAGAAAAGAAAGTGAAAAACTACAACAATTGGAATCCGCAACCACCTTAGACATCATAAACCCAATGTATCACATACTTTGGATTTCATGCCTAACCAAATGAATTCCTTGTTAGTTATGTATATGCCCTAGAGGCCATTATTTTACATATGATGTATATTATAGTGGATGCTTGGATATATATAGAGAGGACTTTCTTGCTCGACATGATAGTATGCTATCTGGTTGCTTTTTGTCTTAACATGTAGATTTTTATTGTGATACTGTCTTGCTTTCACATGTTGATAAAGCACTTAGGATGTCTAATTGACTACTAGGAATATGATGGAGATCATACTAGTGGGCCAGGGTAGTCCACAAGTACATCCTATAATTGTTCTTAGTCGAGAGTGTATCGAGACATGGCATCGATATTCCAGAGTAGACTAGCGTATACGCTTCTTGACCCATATGACGGGCGATGGATGATCCCACATCTATTGGTGTTTGACATCAAAGATGGTATACGGGTGCTCAGTGGAGACTAATAGTGATATGTATGCCCTAGATGCTATTACTGTACATACGATGTATATTGTAGTGTATGCTTGGACGTATATATGGAGGACTTTCTTGCTCGACATGATAGTATGTTATCTGGTTGCTCTTTATCTTAACATATACTCTGATTGTCTCTATGTTACATGTTGATAAAGCCCTTAGGATGAGTACTTGACTACCGGGACTATGATGTAGATCATACTAGTGGGGACAGTGAAGTCGCTAAGTATATCCTTCAAATGTTCCTAGTCGTAGGTGTGTCGAGTCAGGGCATCGATATACCAGAGTAGACTAGTGTATAGCTTCTCGACCCATGTAGATGGGTGATGGATGATCCCATATCGATTGGTGTTTGACATCAGAGAAAGTATACGGGTGTTCAGTGGAGACTGAGTACACTGGACAGACTTGCCGAGAACTCCTAGATGGTATTATACCTCACGTCAGATGGCAGTTCTCTGGTGACACCGGTACAGGTTAGTCTGTAGATCCGAGATCGTCATAGAGTCTTGTGTGATTCCCACTATGCTTTGATTTCCACCTTACCACGTTCAAGAGAACGTGCAAAACGGTGGCCTTTGGGTACAGTCCCGAGTCATATGGAGGCAATGAGCGATAGGAGGGGTTTCGTCTCTCCCGGTATTGGGAGTTGATGTTGCGCTGTGTTTGATTGGCTATAACTGGAAATCCTTTGCCAGGGTTGCTGAGATTTACTGGTAAGTGTTATCAGTAGTTTCTCGAACTGTTATGGACCTCATATCGACATGACTTATCGGTTACTGGGGTCTGACATTTACCACCCCTAGACTAGATATGCGACATATCAAGCGAAGAGAACGGACTGTACGGGAGTGTTACTGGTTGGATTCGCAGGAGAATGTACAGGCTTGCTTGTGTTAGTTATATGTATGCCCTAGAGGCCATTGTTGTACATGTGATGTATGTTATAATGGATGCTTGGATATATATAGAGAGGACTTTCTTGCTCGATATGATAGTATGCTATCTGGTTTCACTTTATCTTAACATGTTAACGAATACTGTTTTGTGATCATGTGTTGATAATGCCCCTCGGATATGTACTCGACTACTAGGACTATGATGAGATCATACTAGTGGGGCCAGGGTAGCCAATGAGTACATCATATAACTGTTCCTAGTCGAGGGTGTATCGAGACAGGGCATCGATACTCCAGAGTAGACTAGCGTACATGCATCTTGACCCATATGATGGGCGATGGATGATCCATATCCATTGGTGTTGGACATCAAAGATGGTGTACGGGTGCTCAGTGGAGATTGGGTACACTGAACGGACTCGCCGAGAACTCCTGGATGGTATTATACCTATCGTCAGTTAGCAGTTCTCCGATGACACTGGTACAGGTTAGTCTGTAGACCCGAGATCGTCATAGAGTCTTGTGTGATTCCTACTGTGCTTTGTAGGGTTATTAGGCACTATCACAAGGTTCTACAAGGCATCAACCAGGCCAAAATCAAAATTTTCAAGCGCCGAACAACCCGAACAAGATCGTAGACTAGAGATTAGGTGAAACCAAAAAAAACAAGTAAACAACTTTACTTCTAAGAGTTTGGGATTACAACCTTTGTAGTCCGGTCCTTCACTTCAAATAGCTCCGTGTAGAAGTCCCCTTCGTAGCGATCGTAAACTTCGGACTTTAGAGAGGCTTTATGAAGAAACGAACGTGCTTTCTTCGATGACTTCGAGGCCGAAGATGATCTACGTCGAGGAGACACCAACTCAAGCTATTCCTTCACTAGGTCATGAACTTTGTGAAGAGAACACACTCTACTACATGGCAAGTGGTAGAGGATGAAGAAGTAGGAGGTAAGCTCCATTTAGAATTGATTTTCTTACATTATTTCTCATACCTCCATTGAAGCTAGAAAGCTTTTTCATGGAGCTTGAAGAAGAAGAACTTGTGAATAATTCATCCAAATGAATTATTTCACCCATGGTTGTGTTAAAGCTATCATGCTTAACTCTTGTAGAGAATAAACTCAAGGCTATGGCTAAGGGTTGGGTTCGATAAATATCTTAAACTAGACAAAAGGGTTGATTTTGTCAAAGCTTATCCAAAAGCTTTTGTACAAGCTTTACCATGACAAAAATCAATCTCTTTTGAATTATCTTAACATAAATAGAAACCCTAGCTTAACCCTAGCATTGTGTTAATCTCATACACCCATCTTGTATGTATCATCAAACATGACACAATCCATGTACACCAATATACATATCACATATATACAATGTGCACATCATGTGAGAAAAGAAATCAATAGTGATCTAAATATTAGTTAATGTAATATAATATATCAAATATATAATTATACATTAAATTATCAAATCAACTCTTGATTTAATAATACGGCTATATCACATATAACCGACTAATATCAAATGCAACAACTTAATGAATCAACGCTCGATCCGATAACTCGGCTATATCACATATAACCAATCATGTCACACATCGCGAGAATATAATGCGGTATCACATACTCGCATTAATCTCGTTCCTGCACATATCACATATGCGCTCCTACTCCGTTTCGCTTGAGCTAGGAAACCTCTGTGTAGGACTCTAAAGACTCGTCAATACGCCGGCAGTAGGTGATGATCATATCAAACACCCACAAGACGCAAGTGGTCTGCTAAACGTAACGGCCACCCGGGTATTGAGCGATCAGAAGATCAACAAGCAAGCATGTACATTCTCCAGTGAATCCAATCAGTAACACTCCCGTACAGTCCGGTCTCTTCGTCTGATATGTCGCATATCTCGCCTAGGGATGGTAAACGTCAGACCCCAGTAGCTTGATAAGTTGTGTCGATATGAGGTCCATAACAGTTCGAGAAACTACTGATAACACTTACCGCTAAATCTCAGCAACCCAGGCCAGGGATTTCCAGTTATAGCCAATCGAACACAGCGCAACATCAACTCCCTATACCGGGAGAGACGAAACCCCTCCTATCGTTCATTGCCTCCATGCAATTCGGGACTGTACCCAAAAGCCACCGTTTTGCATGCCCTCTTGGACGTGGTATGATCGAAATCAAAGCACAGTGGGAATCACACAAGACTCTATGACGATCTCGGGTCTACAGACTAACCTGTACCAGTGTCACCAGAGAACTGCCATCTGACCTGAGGTATAATACCATCTGGGAGTTCTCGGCGAGTCCGTCCAGTGTACCCAGTCTCCATTGAGCACCCGTATAACTTCTCTGATGTCAAACACCAATGGATATGGGACCATCCATCGCCCATCATATGGGTCAAGAAGCGCATACGCTAGTCTACTCTGGTATATCGATGCCCTGTCTCGATACACCTACGACAAGGAACATTTAAAGGATGTACTTGGCGACTACACTGTCCCCACTTGTATGATCTACATCATAGTCCTGGTAGTCAAGTACTCATCCTAAGGGCTTTATCAACATGTATCATAGAGACAATCAGAGTACATGTTAAGATAAAGAGCAACCAGATAGCATACTATCATGTCGAGCAAGAAAGTCTTACCTATATATGTCCAAGCATCCACTACAATATACATCGTATGTACAGTAATGGCCTCTAGGGCATACATATAACTAACAGTCTTCCACTTGCACTGGGGCCATCTGTTGTGGTATCGCATACCCAACAATCAGCTGTGGTTGAAGTATCTCATACTCAACCATCACATAAAAGTCTCTACTGGGAAATAGGCCTTTGTGAGTGGATCCGCGCTGTTGTCCTCTGTGTCAACTCTCCTAACCTCGATCTCCCTGGAGATCAACCATCTCCATGATCAGGTGGTTCTGCCTTAGAATATGTCTGGATCTCAGATGGTACGGGGGTTCCCAGGCAAAAGCCAAAACTCCATTGTCTCACAATGGTAGGAACGAAGTTCATCTCATGAACTAGTGTACATCCAGACTATTTCTTTGGTAATATCCTTGGTAGTGATTTATCCTTCCTTTAATCGTCTAGTATGTCACGGTATCTAGCTTAGAACTCTTCCAACATACCGTCCCTAAACTGAGGGTAACGACAATGCCTGTGACTGACATTCAGTCGTCCTTATTACTCTGGAACCTTTCCAGTGATTCTCTCCAGGATCGATTGATACTATCTCACTACAACTAGTGAGAATCCTAACATCCAAATAGATCTATCTCATAGATATAAAACCTAGATTTTAGGAGGTATCACTTTGATCCTATATGGAGAATCCATGTGATAAGAGGAGATTGACCGAGCGTAGCATAGGAAACTTCTTTCCTATCAAGAGTATGTCATCCACGTACAATACGAGGATCACCACCATACTCCCTACTACCCTTTTGTATATACAAGGTTCATCTACCATTTTGATGAAGTCAAACTCTTTGACTACCACATCAAAATAGACGTTCCTTCTCCGCGATGCCTGCTTTATCCTATAAAGAAACTTGCATACGTTTTCGCTGCTCCCACTGTCTACGAAGCCCTCTAGCTGTGTACTTATAGACGCTCTCTTCTAAATCAATATTTAGAAAAGCGGTCATGACACCTAACCGCCAGATATCGTAATTATGGTATATAGGATCTGGATGGACTTAAGTATAGCTTTGAAAGTCTTAACCTTTCCATGTACACCAAGTAATCTTCTCAAGATATACTTGCTTCTGATGGGGATTTAACCCTTCAGATAAAGCAACCAAAGTCCATACTTTGTTGGTGTATATGGATTCCATATCAGATCGCTTAGCATCCAGCTATCCTTACAGAGTCTGCACTCCTGATGGCCTGCTCGAAACTAGTTGGGTCATCATCTCATGATGCAATCCTCGCTCCCACTGTCATAGAGAAACCAAAGTATCTCTCAGGTGGATGAGGAACCCTACCAGATCGGCGGTGAGGCTGAGGTTCGTTGGTTACTATGGAATCCTTCGGTTCTACCAAATCATCTGTAGCAGTTTGTATAGCTGGAACTCCTTCCAGTTTTACAGAACTGACCTTGCCTCGAGTTTGTCTGGATTTTGCTTTTAGACATAGGCCGGACAGCCCCAAATCTTAATATGCTTAAGAGATGGGCTCTTCCCATACCATATCGCATATGGAGTGGTAGGCATCTGATTTGATTGGAACCCTATTTAATAGGTATGCAACTTCACAAGTGCATAATACCCAAAAGGAAATAAGCAACTCAGTAGTACTCATCATAGAGCACACCATATCACATAGGGTGTGATTGCTCCGCCCCGATACACTTTCGTGCTATGGTGTATACGGAGGAGTAATGCTGAGAGAGAATCTCATTCTCCTTTAGAATAGTCCAGGATCTCCGTGCTCAAGTATTCTCCTCCCTGATCTCATCAAAGGACATAATACTTATACCCATTTTGGTTCTCTACTTCTGTCTTATATTCATTGAATTTCTCAAAAGGTTCAGACTTGTGTTTCAACAGGAACATATGTCCGAATCTTGAGAGATAATCAGTGAATGTAGTGAAGTACAAAGAACCGGTCTTGGTATGTGTAAACTGGGGACCTTACATACATCATCATGTATCAATTCCAAAAGTTCACTAACTCTTTTTCTGTTTCCAATAAACAGAGCTGTGGTCATTTTATCTTTGTGACATGTCTGGTAAGTTTTAATAAGATGTAAATTCAAACTGAATTAAATATGCATCTTAATGTAACTTCAGCTAGTCGGGTCACATTGACATGACCTAGTCTACAATACCATAAGAAGGATTTGTTCATTCCTGAACTCTTCCTCTTGTGTGTGTTCTGTATGTTAAGAACTGTAGTTTGATTTAGAACGTCTATGCTTTAGATAACGTGCCTGAACCGATCAACTGTTGATATAGGAAATGTTCAAAATGTTATCCAACAATACAAAATTATATCCTTCTTTATCTTAATAAAGAGACTGATATGATGTTGTATATCAGGTTCGGTATCTAATAACATTCGTTCAGAATCATTGTATTCTGTAATACAGGGTGATAACTGCCGACAGACCTGGCTGCAACACTTGCACCGTTTCCATCTTATCACCCGTTCCCAGTTCTCTACCTTTCTGTAGCTCATGTAACATATTACATATGTGGGATCCTGATCCGATATCTCATACCCAGGACGTAAAGGATACTGAGAAACAGATTTCTGTAATGAACACACCCGAAAATGATGCATTAGCATGCACTTTCTTCGTTTGGGCGGCACGGGAATTCTGGTAATCCCCAATTTCCTGCTCTGTCTTATAACAATTATAAGTTGGAGCGGGACCAACGTTCCCTAGCGCAGTATAACAAGCGGGTTCGGTTAATACATCCGTATTATTATCTTGATTAAGGAGTGACAAGGTTGCTACCAGGAGAGAGAGAGAGAGAGAAGAAAACACCCAGCATATGCTCTTGCAAGATTAGATTGGTTATTTAATATATCTAATCAGGATGTCACCCACTGTTTTAGTCAAATCTTCCTTCAAACCCTAAAAAGAAAGACTAGCCGGGATTAATTACACCCTACAAGTTCGCCAATCTTTCAGCCAGGCCAGTGCCGGTACTTTGAGGGAGGTTCCCCGTGCTTTCGCACGGACCTAATTAAAGTAAACCTCATTTTCCCAGGGGCGTAACCCCGTTAACACCTTTCTAGACACCTACTTGATTGGCTAATTGTAATGTATAAAACTCTCCCAGGAGTAACTCTTACTTGTAGTGGGTATCGGGATCTATCTATCACATAGAAGGTATGCAATCTCATTGCAAATTTCAACACTTGAAATTCCCAATAATGTTTTACCCCTAGTACTTATGGCCTTAATTAAGGTCAACATATTATAAGCACTAGTCAAGTTCTACCCGTCATTTCATGATTAATTAGACCCACCCACATGACCCTCAACTATGGTCGACATAATCACATGAATGTCTTAACTAATCGCATCATATGCTGTATAGAAAGACATCACTTAGCTACCGTACACTACGCCTCAACTATGGTCGACATACGCAACACGAATACTAAGTACTCTACTTCCTAAAATGACAGAGGGTTACGACAGGTTTTTAAGAAAACCTTTTGCGTAATGAACTTGATATCGTTGTAGAATCGAGTGATTTTAAATGGAGTGTTTTTGAGGCTTTTCTAGTTTTGCTAAAGAGGTCACTCTCGGTGAAGGGATCGTCGGCTCTTTCCTTATCGAATAAGGTGCAGGATATTTTACAAATACCAATATGCAAAGCAAACACTATAGAAGCAATCAAAAGACAAACCGAGTGTGTAGCATCTGCTAGTTTCGCTAAAGTGGTCACTCCCGGTGAAGGGATATCGGCTCTTTCCTTATCGAATAAGGTGTTGGATATTCTACAAGGAATACCGCTATGCAAAGCAAGAACTAAAACTACCAGTTTTTAAACAAGTTTCTACAACATCTTTAGGCTTCTTTTATTTCATTAATCTCATTAATGAAGTCCCATTTATTATGCTTCATAAGCATTAAATATGAAACGAAATCTGCAATATAACATATATCTCATATATATAATATGAACATTCGTCTCAGGGAGTAATATAATCTCATCACAGAACATTGCAGCAGAAGAACATATATGAAATATTGGATATACTAGGTTGTCCGTGTTTTAATACGAGCCTGTATAAAACACGAATTCCACGGTCGTGATGAATAGCCAATCTCACACCCCTAGACCCCTATGCGAGAGGCAAGCAACCCTACCAATTCTAGAGTTAGGAGATCCGGTCTCGACTCCTCGAGATAGTCTCCCTCTGGACCCTAGAACCTTGTTACTTATGCTCCCCGCCTTGGGTCTATCCTAATGCGGAAAAGTAAATAATATACAATGGTGACATCATCCTCAGCCCGGAAGTGCCCCAATAAAAGAATATTACATACAATGAATTTTACATGAATGAAAAAGAAAAACTCTCATCTCACATAAAACCCCCGGCTATTCAGAACACGACGATTCAATATAACATATCACAGTAATACATAATATCACATATCATCAACGAAAGTAAATATGCGTATCCCAATTGTCGTTCATGTATAGCAACGAAACCGGCGATACACCACATATTACACATACGGTCACAGAAAAGAAAGTGTAAAACTACAACAGTTGGAATCCGCAATCTCCTTAGACATCGCATGCCTAACCAAATGAATTCTTTAGACATCGCATGCCTAACAATTATAAACCACGTATTTTAGTCTCAATAACGAAAACACTTTTCAATATTTAGTCGGGCAATTCAACAAGATTCCTGACAACCTGATCGAATGCTCGTCGAAAACTTTAGTAGACGGCCACACCCCCGATGCCGTCGACGAAGTGAACTAAGGCAGAACACCGCTGCCGCGAGCACCCGAACGGATGCTTTTGGCGACGGGGTTCTCCTACAGTCACTTGGTCGGGGCTATGGGGCGTAGCTATCTATTAAGTTTACCCGACGAGTATCCGCGTACGCTGGGTGATTGCGACGGACTTTTGATCGCATCAAAATCCCGTGGCAACCGATCATCTGAGACTAAACTGCTAGATTTATAACATTCAAATTAGTTATCTCATAACTACTTGTGGATTCCAAATATTGTATCACATTCCAGATAAATAGACAATGTTAAACTTTCCAATCGAATAATCAAACACCCAAGTTTTCCCAAATAGCTCAACACCTGAGCGGAGTTCAAATATCCCAGAACATATCACAGCCCCAATGAACCAGCCATAGAAGGGTCAAACCAACGCCTCTCATGTGGCAATGCTAAACTACCACAAACCCTAGTGTTCAAGTGGCAGTTTTGATGGTCACATAATCGAGTTAAGGTTACTTTCTTCTAGAGGGTCCACAGATACGCTTGCATGATTTTCCGAAAGTTTCAAACTCGTGAAAAAATCCAACACTTGAATGTTTTCCGGCAGGGGAAAAAGTGAGTTATTAATATCCGTTCGAACTTTTTAACTCGTTCTAAATTACCCGAACAAAACTTAAACGAAGTTAAACTTTTTGATCGAATCAACGAATACAAAACATCTCCAGAAAACTCAACACCTGAGTAAAATTAAAAAATTTCCAGAAGCATGAAAAAATACCCAAGAATAAAGCCCTGAAGTATTAGCCCCTAACTCCCTACGTTGGCCGCGGAACCGCCGCCAAACGCATGGTTTGGCCGCGGTTCCACGGTCACGTGGGGGAGGCAGGGCTTCGTACTTCACAGTAATTCTTAGAATTCCCTGCATGATTTTCTGAGTATTTTTAATATGAAAAAATCAACATTTTTAAAAATTTCCAGAGAAGGGGTTCAAGTCGGGGATTCGGGGTTTGATCGGATTTTTAACTTCATCTAGACTTCTCCTAAAGCTCTAGCTTATCTCTGATACCACTGTAGGGTTATTAGGCACTATCACAAGGTTCTACAAGGCATCAACCATGCCAAAATCAAAATTTTCAAGCGCCGAACAACCCGAAGAAGATCGTAGACTAGAGATTAGGCGAAACAAAAAAAACAAGTAAACAACTTTACTTCTAAGAGTTTGGGATTACAACCTTTATAGTCCGGTCCTTCACTTCAAATAGCTCCGTGTAATAGTCCCCTTCGCTGCGATCGTAAACTCCGGACTCTAGAGAGGCTTTATGAAGAAACGAACGTGCTTGCTTCGATGACTTCGATGCTGAAGATGATCTACGTCGAGGAGACACTAACTTAAGCTATTCCTTCACTATGTCATGAACTTTGTGAAGAGAACACACTCTACTACATGGCAAGTGGTAGAGGATGAAGAAGTAGGAGGTGGGCTCAATTTAGAATTGATTTTTTCAAATTATTTCTTATACCTCCATTTAAGCTAGAAAGCTTTTTCATGGAGCTTGAAGAAGAAGAAGAAGAACTTGTGAATAATTCATCAAAATGAATTATTGCACCCATGGTTGAGTTAAAGCTATCATTCTTAACTCATGTAGAGAATAAACTCAAGGCTATGGTTAAGGGTTGGGTTTGATAAATATCTTAAACTAGACAAAAGGGTTGACTTTATCAAAGCTTATCCAAAAGCTTTTGTGCAAGCTTTACCATGACAAAAATCAATCTCTTTTGAATTAGCTTAACATAAATAGAAACCCTAGCTTAACCCTAGCATTGTGTTAATCTCATACACCCATCTTGTATGTATCATCAAACATGACACAATCCATGTACACAAATATACATATCCCATATATACAATGTGCACATCATGTGAAAAAAGAAATCAATAGTGAGATAAATATTAGTTAATGTAATATAATATATCAAATATATAATTATACATTAAATTATCAAATCAACTCTTGATTTAATAATCTGGCTATATCACATTTAACCGACTAATATCATATGCAACATCTTATCGAATCAACGCTCGATCCGATAACTCGGCTATATCACATATAACCAATCATGTCACACATCACGAGAATATAATACGGTATCACATATTTGCATTAATCTCGTTCCCCCACATATCACATATGCGCTCCTACTCCATTTCGCTTGAGCTAGGAAATCTCTGTGTAGGACTCTAAAGACTCGTCAATACACCGGCAGTAGGTGATGATCATATCAAACACCCACAAGCGGCAAGCGGTCTGCTAAATGTAACAGCCACCCTCGTATTGAGCGATCAGAAGATCAACAAGCAAGCCTGTACATTCTCCAGCGAATCCAATCAGTAACACTCCCGTACAGTCCGGTCTCTTCGTCTGATATGTCGCATATCTCGCCTAGGAGTGGTAAACGTCAGACCCCAGTAGCTTGATAAGTCGTGTCGATATAAGGTCCTTAACAGTTCGAGAAACTACTGATAACACTTACCAGTACATCTTAGCAACCCTGGCCAGGGATTTCCAGTTATAGCCAATCGAACACAGCGCAACATCAACTCCCTATACCGAGAGAGACGAAACCCCTCCTATCGCTCATTGCCTCCATGTGATTCGGGACTGTACCCAAAAGCCACCGTTTTGCACGCCCTCTTAGACGTGGTATGATGGAAATCAGAGCACAGTAGGAATCACACAAGACTCTATGACGATCTCGGATCTACAGACTAACCTGTACCAGTGTCACCAGAGAACTTCCATCTGACGTGAGGTATAATACCATCTGGGAGTTCTCGGCGAGTCCGTCCAGTATACCCAGTCTCCACTGAGCACCCGTATACCTTCTCTGATGTCAGACACCAATGGACACCCATCATATGGGTCAAGAAGCGCATACGCTAGTCTACTCTGGTATATCGATGCCTTGTCTCGACACACCAACGACTAGGAATATTTAAAGGATGTATATGGCGACTAGACTGTCCCCACTTGTATGATCTACATAATAGTCCTGGTAGTCAAGTACTCATCCTAAGGGCTTTATCAACATGTATCATAGAGACAATCAGAGTACATGTTAAGATAAAGAGCAACCAGATAGCATATTATCATGTCGAGCAAGAAAGTCCTATCTATATATGTCCAAGCATCCACTACAATATACATCGTATGTACAGTAATGGCCTCTAGGGCATACATATAACTAATATGCTTTGATTTCCACCTTACCACGTCCAAGTGGGCGTGTAAAACGGTGGCTTTTGGGTATAGTCCCGAATCACATGGAGGCAATGAGCGATAGGAGGGGTTTCGTCTCTCCCGGTATAGGGAGTTGATGTTGTGCTATGTTCGATTGGCTATAACTAGAAGTCCCTGGCCAGGGCTGATATGGAGTGCTACTGGTAAGTGTTATCAGTAGTTTCTCGACCTGCTATGAGCCTTACATCGACATGACTTATCGGTTATTGGGGTCTGACGTTTACCACACCTAGACTAGATATGCAACATATCAGACGAAGAGACCGGACTGTATGGTAGTGTTACTGATTGAATTCATAGGAGAATGTACAGGCTTGCTTGTTGATCTTCTGATCGCTCAATACCTGGGTGGCTGTTACATTTAGCTGACCGCTTGCAGCTTATGGGTATTTGATATGATCATCACCTACTGCCGGCGTATTGACGATTCTTTAGAGTCCAACATAGAGGTTTCCTGGCTTAGGCAAAATGGAGTAGGAGCACATATGCGATATGTGCGGGACAGAGAATAATACGATATGAGATATCGTATTCTATTCTCACGATATGAGATATCGGCCGGGTATATTTGATATGGCCGGGTCATCGGATCAAGTGTTGATTTGATGAATTGGTACATTTTATATTAGTCGGTTATATGTACTATAACCGGATTGTCGGATCAAGTGTTGATTCCATAAATTAATGTATAATTATATATGTGATATATTACATTACGTTAACTAATATAAGTTCGCTTTATTGATTTATTTTCTCACCGGGTAATACATTGATATATATGCAATATATGTTAATTGTATTATTTTCTTTTGTTACAAAAATATATTATATATGTGATATATAATATTGTAACAAGTTAGGGTTACAAATACAACATGATTTGTGGAGATTAAACAAGTTAGGGTTTGATTTGGGTTAGCATTTGGGTTAGCTTTTTCATGAAGCTTCTAGAAGCTTTATTTTGTTTTAAGCTTAGATATTTTCCTTTAATATTTTGTGAAGATATTATTTAACCCAACCCAAACCTTTAACTCTAGTTCATTCTCTACATGAGTTAAAGCCTTGATATTATTAACTCATGGTTGTCATTTGTAACCATAACAATATTCATTATTCATCACAAAATCTTTCTTCTTCTTCTTCCTCCTTGAAAAAGCTTTCTAGCTTTTAGTGATTTGATGATTTAAAGTGAGAAATTGAAAACAAAAGAGTGTAAAATTCCTACTTCATCATCCTCATCTATTCTAGCCACTTAGATTAGTGTGTTCACTTCATTAATACTTGATTAGAGGAGTGAGAGTTTGAGTTTGAGATTCTTCAAGGTAGATCATCTTCGAATAGGAAGACTTCAAGCAAGCATGGATCATTCGGCTTGTGGAGCCTCTCTAGAGTCCGGAAGTTCATGGATTGCAGCGAAGGGACTACTATTCGGAGCTTATGAAGCGAAGGAATAGACTACAAAGGTTGTAATCCCTCTCTCTTAGATGTAAAGTTGTTTACATGCATGCTAACCCTAATTCTCTAGTTAAGATCTTGGTTAGGGTTTGTTTAGCACCCCAAAATTTTCAATATGGCATGTGTGATGCCTTCCTAAACATTGCTAAGGTGCTATGCTAACCCTACAGTGGTATCAGAGCCAAGCTAGAGCATTAGGCGTTGTCTAGACGAAGTTTAAAGTCCGATCGAACCCCAAAAACCCAAAATTGACCCCTTGCTGGAAATTTTTTCAAAAGTTGAAATTTTTCAAATTAAAAATACTCATAAAATCATGCAGGAAATTTTACGGACCCACCTGAAGAAAGTGTCCCTAACTCGCTACAGTGACCGCGTAATCGCGGCCATAACCTGGTTTTGGCGGCTGTTCCGCGGCGCCACTGTGGAGGCTTGGGACGAGCACTTCAGCGACGGTCCATAGGTGCTGGGGCATTCTACTGGGAATTTTTATTTCTGCTCAAGTGTTGAGCTCACTGGGGTATTTTAGGAATAAATTGTGTTTGTCGAATTATCTAACTTCGCCTAGTTATCTGTGATGTTTATGTATTGCTGTGATATGTTATATTGGATCATTGTGTATTGAATAGCCGGGGGTTTTATGTGAGATGAGAGTTTTCTTTTTCATTCATGTAAAATTTATTTGTATGTAATATTCTTTTATTGGGGCACTTCCGGGTTGAGGATGATGTCACCATTGTATATTATTTACTTTTCCGCATTAGGATAGACCCGAGGAGGGGAGCACAAGTAACCGGGTTCTAGGTTCCAGTGGGAGGCCATCTCGAGGAGTCGAGACCGGGTCTCTTAACCCTAGAATTGGCAGTGTTGCTTGCCACTCTTGTATGGGTCTAGGGATGTGTGTTTGGCTATTCATCGCGACTGTGGAATCCGTGTTTTATACAGGCTCAAAATAAAACACGGATGTCCTGGTATATCTAATATTTCATATGTTGACTTCTGCTGCAATGTTCTGTGATGAGATCATAATACTGCCTGAGACGAATGCTTATACTATGTGTTGATATATAAATATTGCTGCTTTCGTTTCTTCTGTGATGCTTAGGAAGCTTAAATGATGGGTTTTATTAATGAGATTAATAAAAGAAAAGAAAACTAAAAGATGTTGTAGAATTAAATTTTCAAAAAGGATAGCTACAGTTATTTCTTTTCATAGCGGTATCCCTTGTAAAATATCCAACACCTTATTCGATAAGGAAAGAGCCGAGATCCCTTCACCGGGAGTGACCTCTTTAGCAAAACTGGCAGATGCTACAAACTCATGGTTTAGTTTTTGATTGCTTCTTTAGTTCTTGCTTTGCACAGCGGTATTTATGAAATATCCTGCACCTTATTCGATGAGAAAAGAGCCGAGATCCCTTCACCGGGAGTGACCTCTTTAGCGAAACTAGAAAAGCCTCAAAAACACTCCTTTTCAAAATCACTTGTTTCTACAACGATATCAAGTTCATTACGCTCATGGTTTTCAGAAAAACCTGCGTAGCCCTCCGTTATTTCAGATAAGTATTATTTAGTATTCGTGCTACGGTAGTTTGGCATGCATCAAGGCGTAGTGTACGGTAGCTGATTAGTACTTATCTGTAACATAAGATGTAATTGGATTAAGGTATTCGTACGGCGTTGTTTGGCATGCGTCAAGGGTCGTACGGGTGGATTTAATTCAATCAGGAAATACACGGGTTGAACTTGACTACCGGACTATGGGTTGTTTGGCATGCGTCAAGGTCATAGCACGCAAGGGGTAAAAGATATTATCGGGTATTTCAAGTGTTGAAATTTGCAATGAGATTGTATACCTTCTATGAGATAGTTGGATCCCGATACTTACTACGAGTAAGAGTTACTCATAGGAGAGTTTTACACATGACAATTAGCCGATCAAGTAGGTGTCTAGAAAGGTGTTAACGGAGTTATGCCTATGGGAAAATGAGGTTTATTTAATTAGCTCCATGCGAAAGCATAGGGAACTGTTGGATATAGTGCCCTCAAAGTCAATTATTGGATCGTAGGTACGTGATTGCAATGATTGAGGAGGACCTATACCGGTAGCACGGTCTTACTCGAGATGATAATATGCTATCTGGTTTGCCTTTATCAGTCGTGTACAGGTTCAGGTGACTGATCACTATTACACGTTGATAGAACCCTTAGGATCTTGCTTGACTACCAACAGTATGATGGCGATCATATACGTGAGAGTTTGGTAGTCTATAAGCAAATCCTTAATAGTGGTCCCTAGTCGTGGGAGTTTCGAGACAGGGCATCGATACTCCAGAGTAGACTAGTGTATACAGTCGAGACCCCGACGAGGTGCAGTGGACGGTCTCACAAGCCACTGGTGTCAGTTGGATCACCTAAGATGTATACAGGTGCTCATTAGGTTATGTGTACACCGGACAGGACTCGCCTGGAACATGCTAGTTGGTATTATACCTAGCGTCAAATAGCAGTTTCCTGGTGACATGTATACAGGTTAGCGTTAGTTATATGTATGCCCTAGAGGCCATTACTGTACATACGATGTATATTGTAGTGGATGCTAGGACATATATAGGGAGGACTTTCTTGCTCGACATGATAGTATGCTATCTGGTTGTACTTTATCTTAACATGTATTCTGATTTCTCTATGTTACATGTTGATAAAGCCCTTAGGATGTGTACTCGACTACTGAGACTATGATGAGATCATACTAGTGGGGCCACGGTAGTCGATGAGTACATCCTATAACTGTTCCTAGTCGAGGGTGTATTGAGACAGGGCATCGATACACCAGAGTAGACTAGTGTATACGCATCTTGACCCATATGATGGGCGATGGATGATCCCATATCCATCGGTGTTTGACATCAAGGATGGTGTACGGATGCTCAGTGGAGACTGGGTACACTGGACGGACTCGCCGAGAACTCCCAGATGGTATTATACCTCACGTCAGATGGCAGTTCTCCGGTGACACTGGTACAGAGTAGTCTGTTGACCCGAGATCGTCATAGAGTCTTGTGTGATTCCCACTGTGCTTTGATTTTCATCATACCACGTCTAAGAGGGCGTGCAAAAAGGCGGCTTTTGGGTACAGTCCCGAATCACATGGAGGCAATGAGCGATAGGAGGGGATTCGTCTCTCCCGGTATAGGGAGTTGATGTTGTGCTGTGTTCGATTGGCTATAACCGAAATCTCTGGCCAGGGTTACTGAGATTTATCGGTAAGTGTTATCAGTAGTTTTTCGAACTGTTATAGACGTCATATCGACACGACTTATCGAGCTACTGTGGTCTGACGTTTACCACCCCTAGGCGAGATATGCGACATATCAGACGACGAGACCGGACTGTACGGGAGTGTTACTGTTTGGATTCATAGGAGAATGTACAGGCTTGCTTGTTGATCTTCTGAGCGCTCAATACCTGGGTAGCTGTTACGTTTAGCTGACCGCTTGCAGCTTGTGGGTGTTTGATATGATCATCACCTACTGCCGGCGTATTGACGATTCTTTAGAGTCCTACACAGAGGTTTCTTGGCTCAGGCGAAACGGAGTAGGAGCACATATGTGATATGTGCGGGACCGAGGATAATACGATATGAGATACCACATTTCTATTCTCGCGATATTTGATATCAGCCGGGTCATCGGATCAAGTGTTGATTCGATGAATCGGTACGGATAAATATTAGTCGGTTATATGCGATATAGCCGGATTGTCGGATCAAGTGTTGATTCGATAATTTAATGTATAATAATATATATGATATATTAAATTACATTAACTAATATTAGCTCACTAAAAGATTCTTTTTCTCACTCGGGTAATACATTGATATATATGCGATATATGTTAATTGTATTATTTTATTTTGTTACGATAAATATTATATATGTGATATATAATATTGTAACATAATATGATAACTAATGAAACATGATTAGTGGAGTTTAAACATGATTAGGGTTTGGATTAGGGTTAACACTTCTAGTTGATTCTAGAAGCTTTTCTTTTGTCATGATAAAGATATTTATGTAGATTTTTATCTATGACTCATACTTAACCCAACCCAAACCCTAGCCCTTGGTTAATTCTCTACAATGGTTTAGTCAACCATGGTTGCATTATTTTTCATCATATTATTCTTTTCATTATTCATCACAAGAGGTTTGGATCACTATTCTTCTTCTTCCTTGAGTTCTTCATGCAAAGCTTTCTTGCTTTGATATTTGTGATGAAAATATGTGAGAAAAAGAAAAATAAAGAGAGCAAAAATCCTACTTCATCATCCTCATCTTCCCTTGCCCTTTAGATGAGAGTGTTCACACCATTTCATGAGTGATAGCTTGTGTTAACGAAACTTCAAGGTAAATCATCTTTGTATCGAAGATCGGAAGCAAAGGTTGCATCATTCTCTTCGTGAAGCCTCTCGAGAGTCCAGAGCACGATGATCGCAGCGAAGGGACCTCAACACGGAGCATATGAAGTGAAGGACCGGATCTACAAAGGTTGTAATCCCTCTCACTTAGTGTTAAAGTGTTTAGCATGTTAGTTTTTCGCCTAATCTCTAGTTTAAAGATCGGCTTCGGGTTGTTCGGCACGGCTAATATTTTAATTGGGCATGGTTGATGCCTCGTGGAACCTTGTGAGCGTGTCCAGCAACCCTACAGTGGTATCAGAGCCAAGCTAGAGCTTTAGGCGAAGTCTAGACGAAGTTTAAAGTCCGATCGAACGCCGAAACCCTGACACGGAAACCACTCTGTACATTTTTCAAAAATGTGGTTTTTTCTGAATTAAAAATGCTCAGAAAAACAAGCAGGCAAAACTAAGAATTACTGTGAAGTACGGTCCCCTAAGTCGACTATTTGACCGCGGAACCGCGGCGAAATCATGGGTTTTGCGGCGGTTCCGCGGCCAAAATTTGGACTTAGTCCCTGAAATTTCATGTAATTATTATTAGGCCCTTTCTTGTTATTTTTTTCTGGAATATTTTAATTCCACTCAAGTGTTGAGTTTTCAAGGGTTGTATTGGGGACTCGATGTTTCGATCGGATAATTTAACTTTGTTTAGTTTGTCCGGATATTTTTAGAAACTGTTAAAAGGTTCGGGCGGATATCAATAACTCACTTTTTCCCCTGTCGGAAATTTTTTCAAAGTTGGATTTTTTCTCGAGTTTAAGAACGTTCTAAGTCGTGCAAGTAACGTGGTGGACCCTCTAGAAGACAACAAACCTTAACTCGATTATGTGACCGTCTTGAACTGCCTTTTGAACCTTAGGGTTTGGGGCAGTACGGTATGCCACATGTGAGGCGTTGGCTTGACCCTTCTACGGCTGGACCATTGGTACTGTGGCATGTGATGGATGTTTTTAAACTGATTTCAAGTGTTGAGATAAATTGGGGAAATCCTGGGTGTTTGATTATTCGATCGGAAAGTTTAACATTGTCTATTTATCTGGAATGTGATACAATATTTGGAATCCACACATAGTTATGAGATAACTGATTTGAATATTATAAACATTGCAGTTTAGTCTCAGTTGATCGGTTGCCACGGAATTTTGATGTAATCAAAAGTCCGTCGCAATCACGTAGCGTACGCGGATACTCGCCGGGTAAACTTAATAGACAGCCACGCCCTATAGCCCCGACCAAGTGACTGTAGGAGAACCCCGTCGCCAAAAGTATCCGTTCGGGTGCTTGCGGCAGCGGTGTTCCGCCTTAGTACACTTCGTCGACGGCATCGGGGGTGCGGCCGTCTACTAAAGTTTGCGACGAGCATTCGATCAGAATGTCAGGAATCTTGTTGAATTGCCCGACTTGATATTGAAAAGAGTTTTCGATAATGAGACTAAAATGCGGGGTTTATAATTGTTAGGCATGCGATGTCTAAGGAATTCATTTGGTTAGGCATGTCTAAGAAGGTTGCGGATCCCAACTGTTGTAGTTTTACACTTTCTTTTCTGTGACCGTAAGCGTAGTATGTGATGTATCGCCGGCTTCGTTGCTATACATCAACGACAATCGGGATACGCATACTTGCTTACGTTGATGATATGAGATATTATGTGTTGCTGTGATATGATCTATTGGATCGTCGCGTTTTGAATAGCCGGGGGTTTTATGTGAGATGAGAGTTTTTTCTTTTTCTTTTATGTAAAATTCATTTGTATGTAATATTCTTTTATTGGGGCACTTCCAGGTTGCGGAAGATGTCACCGTTGTATATTATTTACTTTTCCGCATTAGGTAGACCCAAGGCGGGGAGCACAAGTAACCGGGTTCTAGGGTCCAGTGGGAGACCATCTCGAGGAGTCGAGACCGGGTCTCCTAACCCTAGAATTGGCTGTGTTACTTGCCGCTCTCGTAGGGGTCTAGGGATGTGGGTTTGGCTATTCATCGCGACCGTGGAATCCGTGTTTTATACAGGCTCGTATTAAAAACACGGACGTCCTAGTATATCCAATATTTCATATATGTTCTTCTGCTGCATTGTTCTGTGATGAGATCATATTACTGCCTGAGACGAATGTTTATATTATATATATGAGATATATGTTATATTGCAGATTTCGTTTTCAAAAGAGATGCTTGTGAAGCATAACAAAATGGGACTTTATTAATAAGATTAATGAAATAAAAGAAACCTAAGATGTTGTAGAAACTTGTTTAAATTAAAAACTGGTAGCTCTAGTTCTTGCTTTGCATCGCGGTGTTCCTTGTAGAACATCCTGCACCTTATTCGATAAGGAAAGGACCGAGATCCCTTCACCGGGAGTGACTCCTTTAGCAATAACTGGCAGATGCTACAAACTCGGTTTGTCTTTTGATTGCTTCTATAGTTCTTGCTTTGCATAGTGATATTTGTGAAATATCCTGCACCTTATTCGATGAGGAAAGGGCCGACAATCCCTTCACCGGGAGTGACCCCTTTAGTAAAACAAGAAAAGCCTAAAAAAACACTCCATTTAAAATTCACTCGATTTTACAACGATATCAAGTTCATTACGCAAAAGGTTTTCTTAAAAACCTGTCGTAGCCCTCCGTCATTTCAGATAAGTACTAGTTAGTATTCGTGCTATGTTTGTTGACTATGTTAAGGCGTAGTGTGCGGTAGCTGATTAGTGCTTATCTGTATAAGCATATGATGCGATTGGATTAGGGTAGTCGTGCGACTTTGTTGACTATGTTAAGGGTCGTGCGGGTGGGTTTAATTCAATCGGGAAATGACGGGTTGAACTTGACTAGCACTTATGATTTGTTGACTATGTTAAGGTCATATAGCTGCTAGGGGCAAAATTATCGGGAATTTCAAGTGCTGAAATTTGCAATGAGATTGCATACCTTCTATGAGATAGTTGGATCCCGATACCTGCTGCGAGTAAGAGTTACTCCTGGGAGAGTTTTACACATTACAATTAGCCGATCAAGTAGGTGTCTAGAAAGGTGTTAACGGGGTTATGCCTCTGGGAAAATGAGGTTTACTTAATTAGGTTCGTGCGAAAGCACGGGGGACCTCCCTCAAAGTACCGACACTGGCCTGGCTGAAAGATTGGCGAACTTGTAGCGTGTGATTAATCCCGGCTAGTCTTTCCTTTTAGGGTTTGAAAGAAGATTTGATTAAAACAGTGGGAGACATCCTGATTAGATATATTAGATAACCAATCTAATCTTGCAAGAGCATACACTGAGTGTTTTCTTCTCTCTCTCTCTCCAGATAGCGACCATATCACGCCTTAATCAAGATAATAAAACGGATATATTGACCGAACCCGCTTGTTATACTGAGCTGGGGAACGTTGGTCCCGCTCCAACTTATAATTGTTATAAGACAGAGCAGGAAATTGGGGAATACCAGATTTCCCGTGCCGCCAAAACGAAGAAAGTGCATGTTGATGCATCATCTTCGGGTGTGTTCATTACAGAGAACTGTTTCTCAGTATCCTTTACGTCCTGGGTATATGATACCGGATCAGGATCCCGCATATGTAATCTGTTACATGGGCTACAGAAAGGTAGAGAACTGAGAACGGGTGATAAGTTTCATGAGACAGAAAACGGTGCAAGTGTTGCAGCCAAGTCTGTTGGTCACTATCACCCTGTATTACCAGAATACATTGATTCTGAACAAATGTTATTAGATACCGAACCTGATATACAACATCATATCAATCTCTTTATTAGTAAAGAAGGATATAATTTTGTATTGTTGGATAATGTTTTGAACATTTCCTATATCAAGAGTTGATCGGTTCAGGCACGTTATCTAATAGCATTGACGTTCTAAATCAAACTACAGTTCTTAGTATATAGAACACACACAAGAAGAAAAGTTCAGAAATGAACGAATCCTTCTTGAGGTATTGTAGACTATGTCATATCAATGCGACCCGACTAGCTGAAGTTACATATATATGCATATTTAAATTAGTTTAAATTTACATCTTGTGAAACTTGCCGGTCATGTCACAGAAATAAGATGACCAAAGCTCTGTTTATTGGAAACAGAGAAAGAGTTAGTGAACTCTTAGGATTGATACATGCTGATGTATGAAAGTCCCCTGTCTACATATGCCAAGAACGGCTCTTTGTACTTCATTACATTCTCTAATGATCTCTCAAGATTCAGACATATGTTCCTGTTGAAACACAAGTCCGAATCTTTTGAGATATTCACATAATATAAGTTAGAAGTAGAGAACCAATACGGGTATAAGTATTATGTCCTTTGATGTGATCAAGGAGGAGAATACTTGAGCACGGAATTCCTGGACTATTCTAAAGGAGAATGAGATTCTCTCTCAGCATTACTCCTCCGTATACACCACAGCACATCGGTGTATCGGGGCAGAGCAATAGCACCCTATGTGATATGGTGTGCTCTATGATGAGTACTACTGAGTTTCCTATTTCCTTTTGGGAGTTATGCACTTGAGAAGCTGCATACCTATTAAATAGGGTTCAAATCAAATCAGTTGCCTACCACTTCATATGTGATATGGAAAGGGAAGAGCCCATATCTTAAGTTTGTTAAGATTTGGGGTTGTCCGGCCTATGTCTAAAAGAAAAATCCGGACAAGCTCGAGGCAAGGTCTGTTATGTAGAGCTGGAAATATTCCAGCTATACAAACTGCAGCTGATGATTTGGTAGAACCAAAGGATTCAATAGTTTCCAACGAACCTCAGCCTCTCCGCCGATCTAGTAGGGTTCCTCACCCACCTGAGAGATACTTCGGTTTCTCTATGACAGTGGGAGTGAGGATTGCATCATGAGATGATGACCCAACTAGTTTCGAGCCGGCCATCAGGAGTGGGACTCTGTAAGAATGGCTGGATGCTTAGCGATCTGAGATGGAATCCTTATACACCAATAAAGTATGGACTTTGGTTGCTTTATCTGAAGGGTTAAATCCCTATCAGGAGCAAGTATATCTTGAGAAGATTACTTGGTGTACATGGAAAAGTTGAGACTTTCAAAGCTATGCTTAAGTCCATCCAGATCCTACTTGCCACGGCTACATACCATGACTACGATATCTGGTGGTTGGGTGTCATGACTGCTTTTCTAAATGATGTTTTAGAAAAGTGCGTCTATAAGTACACAGCCAGAGGGCTTCATAGACAGTGGGAGCAGCGGAAACGTGTGCAAGATGTTTTATATGATAGAGCAGGCATCGCGGAGTTGGAACATCTGTTTTGATGTGGTAGTCAAAGAGTTTGATTTCATCAAAATGGTAGATGAACCTTGTATATACAAAAAGGTAGTAGAGAGTATGGTGGTGATCCTCGTAGAGTACGTGGATGACATACTCTTGATAGGGAAGGAGTTTCCTATGCTACGCTCAGTCAATCTCCGCTTATCACAATGATTCTCTATATAGGATCAAGGTGATACCTCCTAAATCCTAGGTTTTTGGATCTATGAGATAGATCTAATTGGATGTTAGGATTCTCACTAGTTGTAGTGAGATGGTATCAATCGATCCTTGGGAGAATCACTGGAAAGGTTCCAGGGTGATAAGGACGACTGAATGTCAGTCGCAGGCATTGTCTATACCCTCAATGGAGGGACAGTATGTTGGAAAAGTTCCAAGCTAGATACCGTGACATACTAGACGATTAAAGGCAAGATACATCGTTACCAAGGATGCTACCAAAGAGGCAGTCTGGATATATATAAGTTCATGAGATGAACTTCGTTCCTACCATTGTGTGACAATGGAGTTGTGGCTTATGCCAAGGAACCCCCGTCCCATAAGAAATCCAGATATAATTCTTAGGCATTATCACCTGATCATAGGAGATGGTTGATCTCCAGTGAGATCGAGGTTAGGAGAGTAGATACAGAGGACAACAGCGTGGATCCACTCACAAAGGCCTTTTTCCCAGTAGAGACTTTTATGGGATGGTTGAGTATGAGATACTTCAACCGCAGCTAATTGTTGGGTATGTGATACCATAACAGATGGCCCTAGTGCAAGTGGGAGATTGTTAGTTATATGTATGCCCTAGAGGCCATTACTGTATATACGATGTATATTGTAGTGGATGCTAGGACATATATAGGGAGGACTTTCTTGCTCGACATGATAGTATGCTATTTGGTTGTACTTTATCTTAACATGTATTCTGATTTCTCTATGTTACATGTTGATAAAGCCCTTAGGATGTGTACTCGACTACTGGGACTATGATGAGATCATACTAGTGGGGCCACGGTATTCGATGAGTACATCCTATAACTGTTCCTAGTCGAGGGTGTATCGAGACAGGGCATCGATACACCAGAGTAGACTAGCGTATACGCATCTTGACCCATATGATGGGCGATGGATGATCCCATATCCATCGGTGTTTGACATCAAGGATGGTGTACGGATGCTCAGTGGAGACTGGGTATACTGGACGGACTCGCCGAGAACTCCCAGATGGTATTATACCTCACGTCAGATGGCAGTTCTCCGGTGACACTGGTACAGAGTAGTCTGTTGACCTGAGATCGTCATAGAGTCTTGTGTGATTCCCACTGTGCTTTGATTTCCATCATACCACATTTTGGGTACAGTCCCGAATCACATGGAGGCAATGAGCGATAGGAGGGGATTCGTCTCTCCCGGTATAGGGAGTTGATGTTGTGCTGTGTTCGATTGGCTATTGTTGGAGATAGTGCCCTCAGAGTCAATTATTGGATCACAGGCACGTGATTGCAATGATTGAGGGAGGACCTATCTCGGTAGAACAGTCTTACTCGAGATGATAGTATGCTATCTGGTTTACCTTTATCATCGTGTACTGTTTCAGGTGACCTTACAGGTCGCTATTACACGTTGATAGAGCCCCTAGGATTCTTGCTTGACGACCAGCAGTATGATGGCGATCATATACGTGGGAGCTGGGGTCTATAAGCACATCCTTAAATGGTCCCTAGTCGTGGGAGTTTCGAGACTGGGCATCGATACTCCATTAGTAGACTAGTGTATACAGTCGAGACCCCGACGAGGGGCGGTGGCCGGTCTCACAAGCCACTGGTGTCAGTTGGTTCACCTAAAATGTATACAGGTGCTCATTGGGTTATGAGTACACCGGACAGGACTCGCCGGGAACCTGCTAGTTGGAATTATACCAGACGTCAGATAGCAGTTCCCAGGTGACATGTGTACAGGTTAGTTCATCGACCTGAGATCGTCATTTGTCTCGTGTGAGTTCCCACTGTGCTTTGATTACTACCCTACCACGGCTCAAAGGAGTCGTGCAAACAGGTTTTAGTTGGGTACAGTCCCGAGCCACATGGAGGCAGTGAGCGGATCTGCAGGGGTTCGTCTCTCCCGGTATTGGGGGTGAGGTCGCGCTGTGTCTAGGAGAGCCATTACACAAAGCCCTCGGCCGAGGAAGGAGATTTACTGGTAGGTATTCCAGTAGTATCTCAGGGTGTTCTGGGCTTCACTCCGACACGACTTGTACCGCCTTTGGGGGTCTGACTTTTACCAACCCCCTAGGCCCGCCATGCGATGCTCATAGACGAACGGACCGGACTGTACGGATATTGTCACTGACAGGCTCAGTAGGGTGTCAGGATGAGTTCGCTCATCGACGTCCCTTTTGGTCAATAGCTGGTGGCCCGTCACGTATTGGCTTATACCTCTGACGTGCTAGTGGTTAAATCCATAACCATAGTATTGACGAGTCTTTAGAGTCCACCACACTTTCAGTTACTCAAGCTTTCGGGCGAAACGCTGTAGAGGCCGTATGGAGATATGGCAGGGTCCGATCAGATACGTGCGGTATTGCACGGATCAGGATCGGACGGTTTGTACTAGTGGCCGTATGGATATATGGCAGGGTTCGATCCGATACGTGCGGCATTGCACGGATTAGGATCTAACGGATATTACTAGCCGGCTTTGGTTTAAGCCGGTCCTAGTTTAGTACAGTGTAGATTTTGTCTCATTGCATTTGTATCCGGACGGAATACAGATGCGGGTGTGTATGCACAGTATCGGGGTTTTCCTGTAATTTATTACGGGACCAGTTTTCTGGAGTTGCCAGTTTGCATTCCGTTCCGGCCGGTTTTCCTTTGTTCTTTTCCGGTCGGACTTTTCCGATGGAGGGGGTTATTTGCAATTGTGCAAATAACATTTGAGGAGGGGGTTTCTTGCAAATGGTTTGATTATGATAGGATTAGAATCTTTCATCCATGCTTTTGCATTAATGAGATTTGATGTGAATAGAAGTATTAAGCATGGTTGATGTTTTGTTTAAGGTCACCACTTGCTTTATCCTACACTTACCTCCCTTCATGATTTGCTTATCCCTCCACCATTCCTCTTTTGACAAGGCCGGCCAACACTTTGAGGAGAGGAGAATGGTTCATTTGATTTTGTGAGGGTGGTGGAAAAATTATTCATTCATCTCATTTTTCCATTCCTACCAAAAATCCCCAAGTTCATGTCATCTTGATTCCTCCATCAAGGCAACATAACCCCAAAGAGACTCTACACTACATTCTACAGCAAACCTTGGGCACGTCGACTAGCCAGCTTCGTGCCCGAGTTGCCTCGGTATTGAGGTGGGAGCCCGTAAAAGATACAGACGATGTGGTGCCCTTCCGGCAAGGAGGCGACGACCGGAGTTTCCGCAGGAGATCGGGACGACGACGAGAAGACCGGAGGACTCGGATCACTCGGTATATCTCAATCCCCATCTCTAGTTAGCTAGTATAGGTTAATGGTTTCGATCCGGGTATATTGTCCGCGGTAGCGCCAGTTTAAAAGTTAAGAAAATTTTGATTCCGCATTTTGGCCTCGGATAGACGGCCGGGGCGCTGCCGTGGCACAACATGGTATCAGAGCCACGCCATTAACCTTGTCTAGCTTGTTCTAATGCGTTTTACTTATCCGATCGACCAAAATCCCAAAAACCGTATTTTCCTTCACATCAGTTTCTGTCGAATTTTTTTGGTGTCCAAAATTTTTTCAGGTGTCTCAGAATGATGTGCAGGGAGTTCTAAGAACACCGGAAAAATTCGACAACACGATCCCTCCGTACGACCGCGGAAACGCGGCCATTACCACTCTGGAGGCCGCGGATCCGCCGCATTATTGAGGGTTCATGTCATCATTTTTTTGCAGTGGGCTTGTGGGCTAAAAATAGGGGTTTTGGAATATTAAAATTGGGCCCAGATTTTCTGTGAGTGCTACAGTATTACTTGGGGGCCCACTTGTTAATGTTTGATCGATCGGATATTTTAAACACATTATTTCACAGTATTTACATTATATCTGCGACCGTGAATGTCACTCGATCGGTAAATCCGGTCTAACTGCTATAGCCCGGTTAGACGGATTTGCGAACGTGATTTTCACGTTGATGTTCTATGTTTATGCTGTGTTGTTGCGGATCGGTCGTGGGGGATAGCCTGGATGCAATGCTAGTACAGTGTTGTTGTATTATGTACATTTGATATTGCGGGGCGAGCGTCCGACATGTGGACTGCCGTCACTGCCTGTTTGTATTATTCTTTTGGGGCACGACCTGGTTGCGGTCGATGTACCCGTTGTATGTATATTTTACTTTCTGTACTAGGGTTACCCCGCGGAGGGGTGCACGGATAGCCGGGTTCTAGAGGGAAACGGGCCCGCATCTCAGGGCATTGAGACGGAAGGGGCTTCAGTCTGGAATTGGCAGGCTATTCGCCGCACTCATAGGGGGTACAGGTTGACCCAGGAGGGGTGCCCAAGTTACCGGATTCCGTGAAGTGCTGGGTGGTCCATTCACGGCGCTGAAGGGGGCTGCCTCGCTTCAGGTTTTGGCGGGTGACTTGCCGCGCCCGTAGGGGTCTAGGTTTTCATTGCACAGGCTATCCACACGACCCGGGGAACGTCGGGTTTCAGCAGCGGCTCTGTGAAACCCGGGGCTTCCAGATATCTGTATTGTTCTGTGATGCTATACATTTCTGTGATGTTGCATTTTATTCACGCCTTGAGCGAAATACTATATATTGGTATATATATTAGTAGATGTTGTATATGTTTTTCATCCGCGCTAGTCCAGTCCCCGCTCTGCCGTTAGTTAGCTAACCTAACGGGTGATGACGGGACCCAGTGGCGAATGCGGATGGTATATACGTACGTCAGTATATTTTCGTTCTTTGTGGTGTGATCAATTGATGGGACTGCGTTGATTTGGATCAATGCAAGTTAAACAAACCTATTCTGATGTTGTTGGAACACTTTTCAAAAAGCTGTTATTGCAAGGACGTTCACTTTTATTTTGCATCGTGGTATTCATATGGAATATCCTGCTCCTCAGTCGACGAGGCAAGGTCCGAGATCCCTTCACCGGGAGTGACCCCTTGGACAGAAGTTTGCGTCAGGGCATTAACTTCACTATAGCCGATTACTTTTGCTTTGCATCGTGGTATTCAGTTGGAATATCCTGCACCTCATTCTACGGGGAAAGAGCCGAGATCCCTTCACCGGGAGTGACCTCTTTAGCGAAGGTTTTCGTCACTATATTTTTATAAAAGGCTATGCAGTTCCTTCAACGATATCAAGTTCATTAAGTTAAAGGTTTTTCGCCAAAAACCAGTCGTAGCCCTCCGTCATTTCCTATGGGTATTATTTAGTATTCGTGCTGCGTTTGTTGACTCCGTCAAGGCGTAGTGTACGGTAGCTAAGTGGTGCTTGTTTGTTGCATAAATGGGATTGGTTAGGACAGTCGTGCGGCCTTGTTGACTCCGTCAAGGGCACGTACGGGTGGGTTTAATGCAATCCAGATAATGACGGGTTGAACTTGACTAGGACTCTTTGATTTGTTGACTCCGACAAGGTCACTTGAGTCCTAGGGGTAAAAACACACATCGGGAGTTTCAAAAGAACTGAAACTTGCCAGATATGCGCATACCTTCTGGAGTGTGGTGACTTGAGTGGATTCCGTCAAGTTATCATGCGATGATAGTTGGATCCCGATTCCTGCTGATGAGTTGGTTTACTCCTCGGGTGACCCCGACTAATTCTTCTTTCAGGTTTGGAGGAGAATTTGAGGTACAGTGGGAGGTTTCCTGATTAGATAAAGTGATAACCATTCTGATCTAGGTTAGAGTGCACGCTGAGTGTTTCTTTTCTCTCTCTCTTTGGCAGCGACCATTGACCCGACCCTGGACTATGACTCAGTGACCAAGTTGACCGAACCTTCTTAACACTGGCTTTTGGATTGTCAGAGTTGCAAACCTCATTGCCACTCCTACTTTTACCCTTTTCTCTAGGACACCCCGTATTACTACGAACGTCCACTTCCATTGGACAAAACCATCGTATGGTTATATACGAACTCGAAGGACTTCGAGGATGGTTTCTGGTTCTGGAGAAAACGAATAGGATTATTCAGTTGTCTTTTCTTTTCACCCTCTCTCATTGCGAGTACTCCTTGGTTTAGGAGATAGTACACCTATTATGCAAATTGGATAGTCTTCTTCCAAACCTTAGGCTGGTGCCGACCGGTAGGGAATGAAGAAAACCAATTAGCCTAAACGGTGTGCAGAAGGTATTAAGATTAAGACAAAATAAAGGGATTAGTAAGAGGGCAAAGTAAATTGCGACTGATATTCACGACCAAACCAAGTATTTCTTCGCCAATCCTAAATCACCTTTGTATTTCTCCAGGACACTCCGTATCACTACGAAGATCCCAAGTTTTTGGATACTCCATCGTATGGTTATATATACGAACTCGAAAGGAACTTGTTCCAGTTCGGGGATGGATTTTGGTCCAGGAGAAATAGGAATACGGTTTATTCGGTTGTCTTTTCTCTTCACCTTCTCTCGCATTGCGAGTGCTCCTAAGATTAGGACAGTACACCCATTATTCTTATTGGATAGTCTTCTTCCAAACCATAGGCTGGTGCCGAACGGTAGGGAGGAAAGAAAACCAATTGGCCTAAAGGGGTGTACAGAAGGTAATGACTAAAGACATATAAAGGGATTTGGAGAGGTGGCAAAGAATTATACGGTTGTAGTTGTGAATCTGGATAATGGAAGAGGCATTACTAAGAATACCGGAATACCCCACCGAAACATTTCAATGTTTCAGTTTCACTGTGTAATGTTAAAAGAAAACTGATTTCCCGATTAGATACTTACTCCAGGGTATGTATTTACCAGATTTGATTCTCACATCTGTATGGTTTTACAGATGATGAGTGGGAGTAAGTTATTGGGAATTAGGTGACCATCCTCATTATATCGGGATTCGTTGTAATTGGTGATATTTGAGGAAGCCACCTGGGTTGTTTGCCGGTCGGCAAATATTTGGTTTTGAATATCCGTTGTTATGCACCAATTTCAAATTGATATATCTGTACGTCTATTTTTATAGAGTGAGATATACCTTTTGAAATTATGTCTGTGACATTTACCTATATCAGTGGATGGTTAGGTAAGGAGCATTAAACAGCGGTGTAATTCTTCTTAACCATAGTACAGTTTTCAACCTACGACACACAGTGAATGAGTTGTTAGACTCAGGGACTTATACAGAGTATTGTATATTGTCCAGTGTCCATTAGGACATTGGGGTTGGTCCTCATACTATATTCTGTTTACTTTTAACTCCTCTAATTTTAGACAGCTGTTTCGTGGAAACACAGGGTCTAAGTTTTGAGGAGTTATAGGTATTTGAATAGAGTAGAGAACCAGGTGCAGCAAGTATCGGGATTCTTCAAGGTGATCGAAGATGTAGATACTTGTGTGTGGTATTCAGTTGATAGTAATGATAAAGAGAAATTGCTTCTCTTTCAGGTTACTCATAATTGGAAGCATTCCTAAGTTGAGTAATGCTGATCGGCCTCCTTCCATTCAGTTGACATGCACTGGAGATAGCTGCATGATTTGAATCTGGTTCATTTAAATCAGTGCCTCTGGTTCTATATTGGATATAGAACAGTTCATATCTTAACGATGTTAAGGTACGGGGAGTTGTCCGGCTTATGATTAAAACCAGACACTGGACAACTCAAGGCACGTTTCTGTAATGGCTGTTTGTGGGTTGACCCAGGCTATGATGAGGGTTGACTTTCTACCATCTGGAAGATCAATAGTGATATTGTTCTTAACTCGCCACATTTTAAAAAGAAATGGTTATTTTTCAGAAATCAGTAGTGGGAGTATGGTAGAACTGGAAGCGATTCCAGAACCGCAAACGATTACTGAAGATTTAATAAGGAACCTAAAGATTCAATCTGATTTGACATTCCATTGGCCACTCCGCAGATAAGGTGGGTAACTTCAGGCACCCGAGAGGTACTCCGGTAGCCTCAAGGACGGTGACAGGGAAGTTCTTGTTTACCCACACTTGCCATTGTTGTTGTTCCAGGCTGCGAGACCCGGCAGGAGGATGAGTATAGCGTCGTTCTAAACTAGCTTTAGAAGTGCACGTCTATATGACTCTGGCAGAGGGTTGTCGTAGTCAGAGGGAGCAGCGGAAGCCTTGGTGGGCTTCAGGCTTATGTCTATTTATAGACTAAAGCAAATATAGCGGAGTTAGATCATCTGTTTCTGATGTGACAGTCATAGGTTTGACGTCATCAGAATAGGGGATGGATCTGTTGAGAAGGTAGTAGGAAGTGATATTCCTATACTACGATCGGTTATACTTTGGTCGTCACACAGTGTTTTCTCCGCAAGGGACTTGGACATAATATCAGACATACTGGTTACTAGATCTATGGTTTTAGATCTAGATTTGGGTGGTTTCCCAATCAGGGTACTTTGACAGCATTCTAAGAGTATTTAGAATGGACGACTCCTGGCATGGTAGTGTACCTGCAGGTAATGGAGTCACCCTCTCTAAAGGTGTCTTATAGACTAAAGTAGAGAGGGATGTGCATGATTGGCAGATCACTTGCTTAGGCAATTGAGTCAATCATGAGATGTCAAGTACCACACCAGATGTTGTTCTTGCACTAGATGCAATAAGTTGATATTGATCCAATCCTGAAGGAACAGTCGGAAGCAGTTTTAGAACATAAGTGAATGTTCTAGGGATATGATAACGGCTGCCTCCTTTAGGAGACGGTTATCACTCCAGGCTTCCAAGGTGACATGGACGACAAGGAGGTTGTCAGAGTTATAGTTCTCCCTCTGACGAGGGACAGTATTCTGGACAGATGGTCCAAGGCAATATTGAGGGAGGCATGGCACAGGATACTGATTAAGTTCAGTTGATGATACAGTCTAAGAAGTTTGGATTTGGAGTTCATTTATGAGCTAGGTCCTATCAGACATCCAGACATTCTAAGACAGGTATTGCTCATTTCGGGAGATGGTTTTCTCCGCGAACTTGAGATATAGAGAGACATAGAAAGAAACATCTAGGCGGATCCACTCACTAAGGCTTTTCCTCGAACGCAATAGTTTCGCAAACAGGCTTTGTGCGACTGACTAGTAGAGGAGTTGGGTGTTCGGTATCACACGGGCTGTGAGTATGCGACATCGCAATAATTAGCCTTGAGTGCAAGTGGGAGATTGTTGGAGATAGTGCCCTCAGAGTCAATTATTGGATCACAGGCACGTGATTGCAATGATTGAGGGAGGACCTATCCCGGTAGAACAGTCTTACTCGAGATGATAGTATGCTATCTGGTTTACCTTTATCATCGTGTACTGTTTCAGGTGACCTTACAGGTCGCTATTACACGTTGATAGAGCCCCTAGGATTCTTGCTTGATGACCAGCAGTATGATGGCGATCATATACGTGGGAGCTGGGGTCTATAAGCACATCCTTAAATGGTCCCTAGTCGTGGGAGTTTCGAGACTGGGCATTGATACTCCATTAGTAGACTAGTGTATGCAGTCGAGACCCCGGCGAGGGGCGGTGGCCGGTCTCACAAGCCACTGGTGTCAGTTGGTTCACCTAAGATGTATACAGGTGCTCATTGGGTTATGAGTACACCGGACAGGACTCGCCGGGAACCTGCTAGTTGGGATTATACCAGACGTCAGATAGCAGTTCCCAGGTGACATGTGTACAGGTTAGTTCATCGACCTGAGATCGTCATTTGTCTCGTGTGAGTTCCCACTGTGCTTTGATTACTACCCTACCACGGCTCAAAGGAGTCGTGCAAACAGGTTTTAGTTGGGTACAGTCCCGAGCCACATGGAGGCAGTGAGCGGATCTGCAGGGGTTCGTCTCTCCCGGTGTTGGGGGTGAGGTCGCGCTGTGTCTAGGAGAGCCATTACACAAAGCCCTCGGCCGAGGCAGGAGATTTACTGGTAGGTATTCCAGTAGTATCTCAGGGTGTTCTGGGCTTCACTCCGACACGACTTGTACCGCCTTTGGGGGTCTGACTTTTACCAACCCCCTAAGCCCGCCATGCGATGCTCATAGACGAACGGACCGGACTGTACGGATATTGTCACTGACAGGCTCAGTAGGGTGTCAGGATGAGTTCGCTCATTGACGTCCCTTTTGGTCAATAGCTGGTGGCCCGTCACGTATTGGCTTATACCTCTGACGTGCTAGTGGTTAAATCCACAACCATAGTATTGACGAGTCTTTAGAGTCCACCACACTTTCAGTTACTCAAGCTTTCGGGCGAAACGCTGTAGAGGCCGTATGGAGATATGGCAGGGTCCGATCAGATACGTGCGGTATTGCACGGATCAGGATCGGACGGTTTGTACTAGTGGCCGTATGGATATATGGCAGGGTTCGATCCGATACGTGCGGCATTGCACGGATTAGGATCGAACGGATATTACTAGCCGGCTTTGGTTTAAACCGGTCCTAGTTTAGTACAGTGTAGATTTTGTCTCATTGCATTTGTATCCGGACGGAATACAGATGCGGGTGTGTATGCACAGTATCGGGGTTTTCCTGTAATTTATTACGGGACAAGTTTTCTGGAGTTGCCAGTTTGCATTCCGTTCCGGCCGGTTTTCCTTTGTTCTTTTCCGGCCGGACTTTTCCGATGGAGGGGGTTATTTGCAATTGTGCAAATAACATTTGAGGAGGGGGTTTCTTGCAAATGGTTTGATTATGATAGGATTAGAATCTTTCATCCATGCTTTTGCATTAATGAGATTTGATGTGAATAGAAGTATTAAGCATGGTTGATGTTTTGTTTAAGGTCACCACTTGCTTTATCCTACACTTACCTCCCTTCATGATTTGCTTATCCCTCCACCATTCCTCTTTTGACAAGGCCGGCCAACACTTTGAGGAGAGGAGAATGGTTCATTTGATTTTGTGAGGGTGGTGGAAAAATTATTCATTCATCTCATTTTTCCATTCCTACCAAAAATCCCTAAGTTCATGTCATCTTGATTCCTCCATCAAGGCAACATAACCCCAAAGAGACTCTACACTACATTCTACAGCAAACCTTGGGCACGTCGACTAGCCAGCTTCGTGCCCGAGTTGCCTCGGTATTGAGGTGGGAGCCCGTAAAAGATACAGACGATGTGGTGCCCTTCCGGCAAGGAGGCGACGACCGGAGTTTCCGCAGGAGATCGGGACGACGACGAGAAGACCGGAGGACTCGGATCACTCGGTATATCTCAATCCCCATCTCTAGTTAGCTAGTATAGGTTAATGGTTTCGATCCGGGTATATTGTCCGCGGTAGCGCCAGTTTAAAAGTTAAGAAAATTTTGATTCCGCATTTTGGCCTCGGATAGACGGCTGGGGCGCTGCCGTGGCGCAACAGCTATAACCGGAAATCCCTTGCCAGGGTTACTGAGATTTACTGGTAAGTGTTATCAGTAGTTTCTCAAACTGTTATAGACGTCATATCGACACGATTTATCGAGCTACTGGGGTCTGACGTTTACCACCCCTAGGCGAGATATGCGACATATCAGACGACGAGACCGGACGGACTATACGGGAGTGTTACTGTTTGGATTCAAAGGAGAATGTACAGGCTTGCTTGTTGATCTTCTGAGCGCTCAATACCTGGGTAGCTGTTACGTTTAGCTGACCGCTTGCAGCTTGTGGGTGTTTGATATGATCATCACCTACTGCCGGCGTATTGACGATTCTTTAGAGTCTTACACAGAGGTTTCTTGGCTCAGGCGAACCGGAGTAGGAGCACATATGTGATATGTGCGGGACCGAGGATAATACGATATGAGATACCGTATTCTATTCTCGCGATATTTGATATCAGCCAGGTCATCGGATCAAGTGTTGATTCGATGAATCGGTACGGATAAATATTAGTCGGTTATATGCGATATAGCCGGATTGTCGGATCAAGTGTTGATTCGATAATTTAATGTATAATAATATATATGATATATTAAATTACATTAACTAATATTAGCTCACTAAAAGATTCTTTTTCTCACTCGGGTAATACATTGATATATATGCGATATATGTTAATTGTATTATTTTATTTTGTTACGATAAATATTATATATGTGATATATAATATTGTAACATAATATGATAACTAATGCAACATGATTAGTGGAGTTTAAACATGATTAGGGTTTGGATTAGGGTTAACACTTCTAGTTGATTCTAGAAGCTTTTCTTTTGTCATCATAAAGATATTTATGTAGATTTTTATCTATGACTCATACTTAACCCAACCCAAACCCTAGCCCTTGGTTAATTCTCTACAATGGTTTAGTCAACCATGGTTGCATTATTTTTCATCATATTATTCTTTTCATTATTCATCACAAGAGGTTTGGATCACTATTCTTCTTCTTCCTTGAGTTCTTCATGCAAAGCTTTCTTGCTTTGATATTTGTGATGAAAATATGTGAGAAAAAGATAAATAAAGATAGCAAAAATCCTACTTCATCATCCTCATCTTCCCTTGCCCTTTAGATGAGAGTGTTCACATCATTTCATGAGTGATAGCTTGTGTTAACGAAACTTCAAGGTAGATCATCTTTGTATCGAAGATCGGAAGCAAAGGTTGCATCATTCTCTTCGTGAAGCCTCACGAGAGTCCAGAGCACGATGATCGCAGTGAAGGGACCTCAACACGGAGCATATGAAGTGAAGGACCGGATCTACAAAGGTTGTAATCCCTCTCACTTAGTGTTAAAGTGTTTAGCATGTTAGTTTTTCGCCTAATCTCTAGTTTAAAGATCCGGCTTCGGGTTGTTCGGCACGGCTAATTTTTTAATCGGGCATGGTTGATGCCTCGTGGAACCTTGTGAGCGTGCCCAGCAACCCTACAGTTAGTTCATCGACCTGAGGTCGTCATTTGTCTCGTGTGAGTTCCCACTGTGCTTTGATTTCTACCCTACCACGGCTCAAAGGAGTCATGCAAACAGGTCTTTTTTGGGTACAGTCTCGAGCCACATGGAGGCAAGTGAGCGGATCGGCAGGGGATTCGTCTCTCCCGGTATTGGGGGTGAGATCGTGCTGTTTCTAGGAGAGCCATTACACAAAGCCCTCGGCCGAGGCAGGAGATTTACTGGTAGGTACTCCAGTAGTATCTTAGGGTGTTCTAGGCTACACTCCGACACGACTAATACCGCTATTAGGGGTCTGACGTTACCAGCCCACTAGGCCCGATATGCGATACTCATAGACGAACGGACCGGACTGTATGTATATTGTCACTGTTAGGCTCAGTAGGGTTTCAGCATGAGTTCGCTCATCGGATACCCTTGAGGTGAGTACATGGGCAGCCGTTACGCACTACTAGTGCCGCTGACGTACTTATGGTTAAACCCATTGCCAGGGTACTGACGAGTCATTAGAGTCCCCTACAGATAGTTTCCCAAGTTCGGGCGAAACGTTGTAGAGGCCGTATGGTTTTATGGCAGGGTTCGGAAAATGCACGTGCGTTTACGCACGTGTCATATTTCGGGCAGGTAATACTGGTGGGCTTTGGTTTAAGCCGAATCCATGTATTATACAGTATAGATATAATATCTTTGTCTCAGTTGCATTTGTATTTGGTCGTAATACAAATGCGGGTATGTTTGTAGAGTTACGGGGTTATCCTGAAATTCATTTCGGGATCGCTTTTCGAAGTTGCCAGTTTTCTATCACCCGTCTTAAACATTATGTTTAATGCGGAATTATCTTTTTCATTTGGGTGAGTCATGAGGGTGAGTCATGAGTGGAAGCTTCTAGATTGGTGACTAGGTTTTAGTGACTCATTGTGTGTATTAATGGTTTGATGAGGTGTTTAGATGAGTCACCCTTTTCCATTAAATCCTTTTGTTCTTGCTAAGATATTTGATTAAGATCTTTTCCATTATGGTCACCCCCCTTTGCTCCTACACTCACCCCTTCTTCATATATTTGGCCGGCCCCCTTGTTGAGAAAGGATGATGGATTGATTAAAAAGATTATAGATTTGGTTCATGGAAATTTGATAGCCGATTTCTCATTTCTTTCCATTAAAAGGCAACTTCATTAACCGTTCATCCATAGTTTTGGTTGAAGCGAGACAAAATATTCTACTCATTCTTTACATCAATCTTGGACATGTCGGCTAGCAAACTTCATGTCCGAGTTGCCTCAGTTCAGAGGCGGGAGCCCGTATAAAGATCCGTTGACGTGGTGTCACCTGGACGAGAAGACCGGAGATCGAGTGAGATCACAGATGCCGCAAAGGAGCGTGGGATGATGGCTAAAGACCGAAGGACTCAGATCGTTCGGTATAGCCTGTCTACCCACTTTGTAGTTTGTTAGTTTAGCGTTAATGGCAAGATCCGGGTTATAGTATACGATAGCGCCAGTTATAAAAGTTTTTGTTCCGCGTTTGGCGTCAGATTGATGGCCGGGGCGCTACCGTAGACTTACATGGTATCAAAGCCAAGCCATTAACCTTTACGAACTTGTTCTAACGCGTTTAAAACAACGATCGAACGAAATTTCCAAAACAGCATTTTTCAATGTAAAGTTTCTGTCGATTTTTTAAACAGGTCTAAAAATCATTTTGAGCATCTCAGAAAATCGAGCAGGCTTTTATAAGAATTCTGGTGAAATTTGGTAGACTTAAGCTTCCAAAGCGCCGCGGAACCGCCGCACAAACCCTGGTTTGGCCGCAGTTCCGCCGCCGTTTTTGAGCAACAGTAAACCATTTTTCTATAGTAGGGTCTTCTTGTAAAATTGTGGTTTCTGGAATATTTCTTTTGGGCCCTGATTTTGTTTGTGTACTGCAGAAGTACGTGGGGCCCACTTCGGGAAGTTTTGTCGATCGGAATTTTAAACTTGTTAGTTTACAGTACTTACATTATATCTCTGACCGTGAATGTCATTCGAGCGGTAAATTGCGTCTAATTGCTATAGTCCTTTTAGATGGATTTACGAACGTGACATTCGCGTTGATGTTCTGTGTTGTGCTGTGATGTTGTGGATTTGTCGTGGTGGATAGCAGTGTTAAATGGTAGTGCCGTTTGGATTTATTTGTACATTTGATATTGCGGGGCGAGCGTCCAACATGTGGACTGCCGTCACTGCCTGTTTGTATAATATTCTTTTGGGGTACGACCGGGTTGAGGTCGATGTACCCGTTGTACATATTTTTCATTTCTGTACTAGGTTTACCCCGCGACGGAGTGTACGGATAGCCGGGTTCTGGAGGGCAACGGGTCTGCATCTCATGGCTTTGAGAGGCAGAGGGGCCTCACTCTAGTATTGGCAGACTATTCGCCGCACTCGTAGGGGGTACAGGTTGACCGAAGGAGGGGTGCCTAAGTTACCGGATTCCGTGAAGTGCAGGGTGGTCCATTCACTTTGCTGTAGGGGGCTGCCTCACTTCAGGTTTTGGCGGGTAACTTGCCGCACCCATAGGGGTCTAGGTTTCATTGCACAGGTTATCCACACAATCAGGGGAACGTCGGGTTTCAGCAGCGGCTCTGTGAAACCCGGGGATCCCAGATAATCTGTATTGTTCTGTGATGCTTATTACTTTTCTGTAATGTTGCATATTATCATGCCTGGAGCGATTATTGTATATTGGTATGTATACTAGTAGATGTTGTATATGTTTTGCACCCGCGCTAGTCCAGTCCCCGCTCTGTCGTTTGTTAAGTAACCTAACGGGTAAAGACGGGACCCAGTGATAAATGCGGATGGCATATACGTACATTTTATTTTCGTTCTTTTCTTGTGTGATTAATTGATGGGACTGCGTTGATTCTGATTAATGCAAAGTAAAACAAACCTGTTTGGATGTTATTGGAACAGTTTTAAAAGGTGTTATTACAAAGACGTTTTCTTTTGTTTTGCACAGTGGTATTCAGTTGGAATATCCTGCACCTCATTCGACAAGGCAAGGGCCGAGATCCCTTCACCGGGAGTGACCCCTTGGGCAGAAGTTTGCGTCAGGGTAATAACTTCACTATAGTCGATTACTTGTTGCTTTGCATCGCGGTATTCAGTTGGAATATCCTGCACCTCATTCCACGAGGAAAGAGCCGAGATCCCTTCACCGGGAGTGACCTCTTTAGCAAAGGTTTTCGCCACTATATTTTTATAAAAAGCTATCAGGTTCCTTCAACGAGATCAAGTTCATTACGTTAAAGGTTTTTCGCCAAAAACCAGCCATAGCCCTCCGTCATTTCTTTGGGTATTCAGTAATATTCAAGCTATGTATTTTGACCAAAGCCAAGGCATAGTGTTTTGTATCTGCTGGGTATTCATTTGTTGCATAGATAGATGAGTTAGTTTGGGGCAGTCATTCTGCCGATTGGCCAAAGTCAGGGGCATGTGCGGATAGGTTCAAATTGACAAGATAATGACGGGTAGAACTTGGCATGTGACTTATGACATTTTGGCCAAAGTCAAGGTCATAAGAGCATGGGGCAAAAATCACATCAGGAGTTTCTAAAGAAACCGAAACTTTCCAAGTATGCGCATACCTTCTGGAGTGTGATAACATGAGTGGATTCCGTCACGTTATCATGCGATGAGAGTTGGATCCCGATTCCCACTGATGAGTTGGTTTACTCTTCGGGTGATCCTGATTGATTCTTCTTTCAGGTTTGGAGGAGAGTTTGACAGTACAGTGGGAGGTTTCCTGATTAGATAAAGTGATAACCATTCTGATCTAGGTTAAAGTGCATGTAGAGTGTTTCTTTTCTCTCTTTCTTTGGCAGCGACCTTTGACCGACCCTAGACTATGACTCAGTGACCAAGTTGACCGAACCTTCTTAAAATACTGGCTTTTGGATTGTCTGAGTTGCATAAGTCATTGCCACTCCTTCTTTTACCCTTTGAATTTCTCAGAACACGTCGTATCACTACGAACATCCACTTCCATTGGATAGATCCATCGTATGGTTATATACGAACTCGAGGGGACTTCTTCGAGAATGGATCCAGGTTCAGGAGAAATTGAATTGGTTTATTCGGTTGTCTTTTATCATCACCTTCTCTCAGGTTGCGAGGGCTCCTTAGTTTAGGAGAGTACACCTATTACGCTTATTGGATAGTCTTCTTACAAACCATAGGCAAGTGCCGAAAGGTAGGGAATGAAGAAAACCGATTAACCTAAGTAGGGTGTACAGAAGGTAACGACTAAAGACAAATAAAGGGATTTGGAAAGATGGCAAAGAAATATACGGTTATAGTCATGAATTGGATTATGGAAGAGGCATTACTAGGAATACCAGGATACCCCTACGAAACATTTTCATATTTCAGTTTCACTGTGCGTTGTTAAAGGAAAACTGATTTCCCGATTAGATACTTACTCCAGGGTATGTATTTACCAGGTATGATTCTCATATCTGTATGGTTTTACAGATGATGAGTGGGAGTAGGTTATTGGGAATAAGGTGATCATCCTCATTATATCGGAATTCGTTGTAATTGGTGATATTTGAGGAAATCGCCTGAGTTTTTGCCAGACGACATGTATTTGGTTTTGAGAATCCGTTGTTGTGCACAAATTTCAAAATGATATATCTGTACGTTTATTTTTATAAAGTGAGATATAACTTTTTGATATTATGTCGATGACATTTACGTATATCAGTTGACGATTGGGTAAGGAGCACTGAACAACGGAGTAGTTCTTAACCATAAGTACAGTTTTCAATCTACGATGCACAGGTTTTGAGTTATTCAACTCAGCGGACTTATACAGAGTATTGTATGTTTTCCAGTGTCCATCAGGACAAAGGGGTTAGTCCTCGTACTATGTTCTGGTTACTTGTGACTTCTCTAGTTTTTAGACAAGTGTTTCGTAGAAATACAAGGTCTAAGTTTTGAGAAGTTGTGGGTATAAGAATAAAGTAGAGAACTAGATATCGCAATTATCGGGATTCTTCAAAGAGATCGAAGATGTAGATACTTGTGATTGGTATTCAGTTGATAGTGATGTTTTTGAGAAACTTGTTTCTCTTTCAGGTTACTCATAATTGGATGGATTCCTAAGTTGAGTAATGCTGATTAGGCCTCTCTCCATTATGTTGATATGCACTGAAGACAGCTGCATGATTTGAATCTGGTTCCAATTAAATAAGTGCCAAAGTTTCTATATTGGATATAGAATGGTTCATATCTTAACGATGTTAAGATACGGGGAGTTGTCCGGCTTATGCTTAAAACCAGACTCTGGATAACTCAGGGCACGTTTATGTAATGGCAGTTTGTAGGTTGGCCCGGGCTATGTCGAGGGTTGACTTTCTACCATCTGGAAGATCAATAGTGATATTGTTCTTAACTCGCCACAGTTTTAGTAAAATGGATTTTTTCAGAAAACAGTAGTGGGAGTATGGTAGAACTGGAAGTGATTCCAGAACCGCAAACGATTACGGAAAATTTAATAGGACCTAAAGACTCAATCAGGTTTGACATTCCAATAGCCACTCCGCAGATATGGTGGGTAACCTCAGACACCCGAGAGGTACTCTGGTAGCCTCAAGGACGGTGACAGGGAGGTTCTTGTTTAGCCAGACTTGACACTACTGTTGTTCCAGACTATGAGACCCGGCAGGAGGTTAAATATAGCATCGTTCTAAACTAGCTTTAGAAGTGCACGTATATATATTATTCTGCCAGAGAGTTGTTGTGGTCAATGGGAGCAGCGGAAGCATAGTGGGCAAGTAGCTTATGTCTATTTATAGACTTGAGCAGGTATAGCGGAGATAGATCATCTATTTTTGATGTGACAGTCGTGGGTTTGACTTCATCAGAATAGGGGATGGATCTGTTAAGAAAGTAGTAGGGTGTGATGTCCTGGTATTTGGATGACATACACAGAGTAGGAAGTAAAATTCCTATACTACGATCGGTTATACTGTAGTCGTCACACAGTTGTTTCTCCATAAAGGATATGGATATAATATCTGACATTCTGGTTACTAGATCTATGGTTTTAGATCTAGATTTGGGTTGTTTCCCAATATGGGTACTTTGACAGTATTCTAATAGTTTTTAGAATAGATGACTCCTGGCATGGTGGTGTACCTGCAGGTGATGGAGTCACCCTCTTTAAAGGTGTCTTACAGACTAAAGGGGAGAAGGATGTGCATGATTGGCAGATCACTTGCTTAGGCAATTGAGTCAATCATGAAATGTCAAGTATCACACCAGATGTTGTTTTTGCACTAGATGCAATAAGTTTATATTAATCCAACCCTGAAGAAACATTAGGAAGCAGTTTTAGAACATAAGTGGATGTTCTAGAGATTTGATGACGGCAGCCTCCTTCGGGAGACGGTTATCATTCCTGGCTTCAAAGGTGACATGGATGACAGAGTGATTGTCAGAGTTATAGTTTTCCCTCTAACAAAGGGGGCAGTATTATGGACAGGTGGTCCAAGAGGATACTGTGGGAGGCATGGTGCTGGATACTGATTAGGTTCAGTTGTCGATACAGTCTAAGAAGTTTGGATTTGGAGTTCATTTATGAACCAGGTCCCATCAGATATTCAGACATATTCTAAGACAGGTATTACTCTATTCGGGAGATGGCTTTCTCCGCGAATTTGAGATTAAGAGAGACATAGAAAGAAACATCGGGGCGGATCCACTCATTGAGGCTATTTCTCGAACACAAGAGTTTTACAAACGGGCTTTGTGAAACTGATTAGTAGAGGAGTTGGGTGTTCGGTATCACACGGGCTGTGAGTATGCGACATCGCAATAATTAGCCTTAAGTGCAAGTGGGAGATTGTTGGATATAGTGCCTTCAAAGTAAATTATTGGATCGCAGGTACGTGATTGTAATGATTGAGGAGGACCTATACTGGTAGCACAGTCTTACTCGAGATGATAGTATGCTATCTGGTTTGCCTTTATCAGTCGTGTAAAGGTTCAGGTGACTGATCATTATTACACGTTGATAGAGCCCTTAGGATCTTGCTTGACTACCAACAGTATGATGGCGATCATATACATGAGAGTTGGGTAGTCTATAAGCACATCCTTAATAGTGGTCCCTAGTCATGGGAGTTTTGAGACAGGGCATCGAATACTCCGAAGTAGACTAGTGTATACAGTCAAGACCCCGACGAAGGGCAGTGGCCGGTGTCACAAGCCACTGGTGTCAGTTGGATCACCTAAGATATATACAGGTGTTCATTAGGTTATGAGTACACCGAACAGGACTCGCCGGGAACCTGCTAGTTGGTATTATACCTAGCGTCAGATAGCAGTTCCCTGGTGACATATGTACAGGTTAGTTCATCGACCTGAGGTCGTCATTTGTCTCGTGTGAGTTCCCATTGTGCTTTGATTTCTACCCTACTACGCCTCAAAAGAGTTGTGCAAACAGGTCTTTTTTGGGTACAGTCCTGAGCCACATGGAGGCAAGTGAGCGGATCAGCAAGGGATTCGTCTCTCCCGGTATTGGGGGTGAGATCGCGCTGTGTCTAGGAGAGCCATTACACAAAGCCCTCGGCCGAGGCTGGAGATTTACTGGTAGGTACTCCAGTAGTATCTCAGGGTGTTCTGGGCTACACTCCGACACGACTTATACCGCTATTGGGGGTCTGACGTTATCAGCCCCCTAGGCCCAATATGCGATACTCATAGACGAACGGAACGGACTGTATGTATATTGTCACTGTTAGGCTCAGTAGGGTTTCAGGATGAGTTCGCTCATCGGCTACCCTTGAGGTCAGTACATGGGCAGCCGTTACGCACTGCTAGTGCCGCTGACGTGCTTGTGGTTAAATCCACTGCCAGGGTACTGACGAGTCATTAGAGTCCCCCACAGATAGTTTCCCAAGTTCCGGCGAAACGTTGTAGAGGCCGTATGGTTTTATGGCAGGGTTCGGAAAATGCACGTGTGTTTACGCACGTGTCATATTTCGGGCAGATAATACTGGTGGGCTTTGGTTTAAGCCGGATCCATGTATTATACAGTGTAGATATAATATCTTTGTCTCAATTGTATTTGTATTCGGTCGTAATACAAATACGGGTATGTTTGTACAGTTACGGGGTTATCCTGAAATTCGTTTCGGGATCGCTTATCGAAGTTGCCAGTTTTCTATCACCCGTCTTAAAAATTCGGTTTAATGCGGAATTATCTTTTTCATTTGGGTGAGTCATGAGGGTGAGTCATGAGTGGAAGCTTCTAGATTGGTGACTAGGTTTTAGTGACTCATTGTGTGCATTAATGGTTTGATGAGGTGTTTAGATGAGTCACCCTTTTCCATTAATTCCTTTTGTTCTTGCTAATATATTTGATTAAGATCTTTTCCATTATGGTCACCCCCCCCTTTGCTCCTACACTCACCCCCTCCTCATATATTTGGTCGGCCCCCTTGTTGAGAAAGGATGATGGATTGATTAAAAAGATTATAGATTTGGTTCATGGAAATTTGATAGCTGATTTCTCATTTCTTTCCATTAAAAGGCAACTTCATTAACCGTTCATCCATGGTTTTGGATGAAGTGAGACAAAGTATTCTACTCATTCTCTACATCAATCTTGGACATGTCGTCTAGCAAACTTCATGTCCGAGTTGCCTCGGTTCAGAGGCGGGAGCCCGTATAAAGATCCGTTGACGTGGTGCCACCTGGACGAGGAGACCGGAGATCGAGCGAGATCACAGATGCCGCAAAGGAGCGTGGGATGATGGCCAAAGACCGAAGGACTCGGATCGTTCGGTATAGCCTTTCTACCCACTTTGTAGTTTGTTAGTTTAGCATTAATGGCAAGATCCGGGTCATAGTATGCGATAGCGCCAGTTATAAAAGTTGTTGTTCCGTGTTTGGCGTCAGATTGACGGGGCACTACCGTAGACTTACAGGAACCTCTCTCAATGTACCAACACCGATCTGGCTGAAAGATTGACGAACTTATAAAGTGTAATTAATCCCGGCTAATCTTACCTTTTAAAGTTTGAAGGAAGATTTGATTAAAACAGTGGGAGCCATCCTGATTAGATAAGATAATAACCAATCTAATCTTGCAAGAGCATATGCTAAAGTGTTTTCTTCTCTCTCTCTCCAGGTAGCGACCATGTCAGGCCTTAATCAAGATAATATTATGGATGTATTAACCGAACCCGCTTGTTATACTGAGCAGGGGAACGTTGGTCCCACTCCGACTTATAATTGTTATAAGTCCGAGCAGGGAATAGAAGAATATCTGGATTCTCACGCCACCCAAACGAAGAATAAGCATGTTGATGCATCTTCTTCTGGTGTGTTAGTTACCGAGAATTGTTTCTCAGTTCACTCTACGTCCTGGGCATTAGATACCGGATCAGGATCCTACATATGCAATATATTGCATGGGCTAAAGAAAGGTAGAGAACTGGGAATGGGTGATCATTCCGTAAAAGTAGGGAATGGTGTAAATGTTGCATCCAAAGCAGTTGGCGAATATCACCTTGTATTACCAAGTGGTAATACATTGATTCTGAACAAATGCTATTATATACCGAACATGATATGCAACATTATATCAGTTTCTTTGTTAAGTAAAGAAGGATATAATTTTGTAATACAGGATAATGTTATGAACAACTTCCTAAATCAAAAGTTGATTGGATCAGGCTCGTTAAATAATGGCATATATGTTCTAAATCAAAACACAGTTCTTAATATACAGAACACACACAAGAGGAAAAGTTCATAAATGAACGAATCCTTCTTGTGGCATTGTAGACTTGGTCATATCAATGCGACACGACTTTCTAAGTTACATAAAGATGGTTATTTAAATACGTTCGAATTATCATCTTATGAAACTTGCCATTCATGTCTCAAAGGCAAAATGACCAAAACTCCATTTAGTGGACACGGAGAAAGAGTTACGGAACTCTTAGGACCGATACATAGTGATGTATGCGGTCCCATGTCTACACATGCCAGGAATGGTTCCTCGTATTTCATTACTTTCACTGACGATCTCTCAAGATACGGACATGTGATCCTGTTGAAACACAAGTTTGAAGCTTTTGAGAAATTCAGAGAATATAAGAACGAATTAGAGAACCAAACGGGTAAAAGTATTAAGATCCTTCGATCTGATCGAGGAGGAGAATACTTGAGCAATGAGTTCCTGGACTATCTAAAAGAGAATAGGATTCTCTCTCAGCTTACTCCTCCCTATACACCACAGCACAACGGTGTATCGGAGTGGAGGAATCGCACCCTATTGGATATGGTGCGCTCTATGATGAGCACTGCTGAGTTGCCTATTTCCTTATAGGAATATGCGCTTAAGACAGCCATAGACATATTGAATAGGGTTCCCACCAAATCTGTGCCAACCACTCCATATGAGATATGGAAAGGAAAGAGAACACATCTTAATTACATTAAGATATGGGGTTGTCCGGCATATGTGAAAACACAAAATACGGACAAGCTCGAGGCAAGGTCAGTTCTGTGCAAGTTTATTGGATATCCCAAGAATTCGCAAGGGTGTATCTTCTATCACTCCGAGGAACAAAAAATGTTTGTTTCTCGACATGCCACCTTCTTAGAAAAGGGTTTTCTTATGAAACAAGATAGTGGCAATGAGGTAGAACTGGAAGAAGTTCCAGCAACACAAACTACGATAGAAGATTTGGTGGAACCAGAGGATTCAGTAGTCCCCGATGAACCCCAGCCTCTCCGCCGATCTAGTAGGGTTTCTCATCCACCTGAGAGATACTACGGTTTTCTCGTTGATGGTGGGAGCGAGGATTGCATCATGGAAGATGATGACCTTACTAGCTTCGAGTAGGCCATCATGAGTGGGGACTCTGTGAAATGGCTGGATGCAATGAGATCTGAGATGGAATCCATGTACACCAACAAAGTATGGACTTTGGAAGTTGCTCCTGAAGGGGTAAAACCCATTGGGAGCAAATGGATCTTTAAGAAGAAACTTGATGTAGATGGAAAAGTTGAGACTTTCAAAGCTAGACTTGTTGCAAAGGGTTTTCGTCAACGACCAGGTATGGATTATGACGAAACCTTTTCTCCAGTGGCTATGCTTAAGTCCATCCGGATCTTACTTGCCACTGCTGCATACCATGACTACGAAATCTGGCAAATGGATGTTAAGACCGCCTTTCTAAATGGTAATTTAGAAGAGTGTGTGTACATGACTCAGCCAGAGGGCTTCGTAGACAGTGGGAGCAGCGGAAAAATGTGCAAGCTGCTTAAATCCATCTATGGGTTAAAGCAAGCATCGCGGAGTTGGAACATCTGCTTTGATGATGTAATCAAAGAGTTTGACTTCATCAAAAACGTAGATGAACCTTGTATCTATAAGAAGGTTGCAGAGAGTAAGGTTGTCTTCCTCGTATTGTACGTGGATGACATACTCTTGATAGGAAATGATGTTCTTATGCTGCACTCTGTCAAACTCTTCTTATCACAAAGATTCTCAATGAAAGATCTAGGTGATGCCTCCTGCATTTTGGGAATTAAGATCTATAGAGATAGATCTAAACGGATATTGGGATTGTCCCAATCCAGGTCCATTGACACCATACTAAAGAGGTTTAGTATGGAAGAATCCAAGCGTGGGAAATTACCCATGATCTCTGGACTCACTCTCTCCAAAGAGATGTCTCCCAAGACTGATTTGGAAAGAGCTCGCATGCAAGGGATACCCTATGCTTCGGCAGTTGGCTCTATCATGTATGCGATGCTATGTACCAGACCAGATGTAGCATACTCACTAAGTGTAGTGAGTAGGTATCAAGCAGATCCTGGAGAGAATCACTGGACAGCTGTGAAGAACATTATCAAGTACTTGAGAAGGACTAAAGAGATGTTCTTGGTGTATGGTAACGGAGAACTCCAGGTGGAGTCCTTTACCGATTCGAGCTTCCAAAGTGATAAGGACGACTCTAAGTCGCACTCGGGTTTTGTCTTTACCCTAAATGGAGGGGCGGTTTGTTGGAAGTGTTCCAAACAGGAAACCGTGGTAGACTCGACGATGGAGGCTGAATACATCGCTGCCAACGATGTTGCCAAAAAGGCTGTTTGGATAAAGAAGTTCATCACTGAACTTGGTGTGGTTCCATCCATTGAGCATCCAATACCTCTTTATTGTGATAACAATGGAGCTGTGGCTTTATCCAAGGAACCCAGGTCCCATCAGAAGTCCAGACATATTCTGAGGAGGTATCACCTGATCCGGGAGATAGTTGATCGCCGGGAGATAGAGCTTAGGAGAGCTGACACGAAGGACAACACTGCGGATCCACTCACAAAGGCCATTCCTCAGATACATTTTGAGAGATTCTTCGGGAGGTTGGGTATGAGATACTACAACAGCTGGCCTTAGTGCAAGTGGGAGATTGTTAGTTATATGTATGACCTAGAGGCCATTGTTGTACATGTGATGTATATTATAATGGATACTTGGATATATATAAAGAGAACTTTCTTGCTCGATATGATAGTATGCTATCTGGTTTCACTTTATCTTAACATGTTAACGAATACTGTTTTGTGATCACGTGTTGATAAAGCCCCTAGGATATGTACTCGACTACTAGGACTATGATTAGATCGTACTAGTGGGGCCAGGGTAGTCAACGAGTACATCCTATATCTGTTCCTAGTCGAGGGTGTATCGAGACAAGGCATCGATACTCTAGAGTAGACAAGCGTACACGCATCTTGACCCATATGATGGGCGATGGATGATCCCATATCCATTGGTGTTGGACATCAAAGATGGTGTACGGTGTTAGGTTTACCTAGAACCTCATGAAGAGTTTGGAAGCATCACATGTGTCAAAATCAAATTTTTAAGGTGCTAAGTGAACATACAAAGAATCACCACTAGAAATTTAGGGTTTCATTACATATACATCATCACAAGTAGAAAAAACTAGGGTTTTGAGAGTACAACCTTTGTAGCTCCCTACGCTAGACTCCTTGGCTACTTGAGGGTTGGAAAAAGGTCCGCTTGAGATCCTCTAGGTCCACGATGATCCACCCGGAGTCCTCTTTGTCCAAGTTTGAAACTTCACAAGATCAAGAGATGAAATGGAAGCTAACGCTCTTCACTAATGGGCAAGACTAGTGAAGAATGGTGTTGTGGTTGGTTTTCTCACTTCAAAATCCTAACTTGGTAACTCTTTTGCTCACTTGAGAAATCTAGAGAGCAAAGGAGAAAGGAGGAAGAAGATGATGGCTTTTGAACTCAAGATAATGATAAGCTTATCAAGAAAATGAGAAAATGAAAATATATATATTTTCACTCTCTCATAGTAAACCATGGTTATAAAATATTTAGATATTTTTGTTTGGAAAAGAAATGACCATAGAAATTAAATCATGATTAGTCAAGGGGTTAGCGTAAGAATAATAAAATAAACCATGAAACAATTTCCATTTCATTTTCCTTTTTCCAAATAAATAATATCCATTTATTTTATATATGGTGTGAGTCGTATATTACCACCATCTACTATATCAACAACCATGATAACTATTAAGTATGCATGTATGTGTGCATGCACATTCTATGTGCATGAATGAGAATGAATGCATACATGCATGCATACAACATAAAGACAAGAAAGGATTTCAAGTGAGAAACTAATGGTTAATGAAAAATCAACACTTGATTTAGCAACCCGGTCGTATCACATACGACCCGACCAAAAGCAAGCCACGCGATTAATATACGGTATCTCATACGCGTATTTTAACCGGGTCCACGCGCATATCGCATATGCGCACCACAACGTTTCGCCTGGACTAGGTGACTCCTTTATGGGACTCTAAGACTCGTCAATACGCCGGCAATGGGTGATGATCATATCAAGCACCCCCAAGCCGCAAGCGGTCAGCTAAACGTAACGGCCACCCGGGTATTGAGCGATCAAAAGAAAACAAGCGAACCTGTTACAACTCCCGTCGAGCCAACCGGCAACACTACCGTACAGTCTGGTCTCTTCGTCAGATATGCTGCATATCGAGTCTAGGGATGGTAATGTCGACCCCAATAACTCAATAAGTCGTGCCGATGAATGGTCTATAACAGATCGAGAAACTACTGATAACACTTATCAGTAAATCTCAACAGCCCTGGCCAGGGACTTACTGATATAGCCAGTCGAGCACAGCACAGCATCAACTCCCAATACCGGGAGAGATGAAACCCCTCCTATCGCTCATCGCCTTCGTGTGTCTCGGGACTGTACCTAACGACCACCTGTTTGCACGACTCAGTACAGCCGTGGTAGGGTAATAATCAAAGTACAATCGGAGAACACACAAGACTCTATGACGATCTCGGGTCTACAGACTAACCTGCACCAGTGTCACCTGAGAAATGCTATCCGACGATAGATATAATTCCATATTGGAGTTCTCGGTGAGTCCGTCCAGTATACCCAGTCACCACTGAGCACCCGTATACGATCTCGATGTCAAACATCGATGAATGTGGGAACATCCATCGCCCATCATATGGGTCTAGTATCATATACGCTAGTCTACTCTGGTATATCGATGCCCCGTCTCGATACACCTACGACTAGGGACATTTCAGGATATGCTTATAAACTAGAGATGTCCCACTAGTATGATCTCCATCATAATCACAGTAGTCAAGCCTATATCCTCAGGGCTTTATCAACATGTATGAATGAATAAAACCATGATCAAATCAACATGTCAGATAAAGAAGAACCAGATAGCATACTATCATGTCGAGCAAGAATGTACACTGAATATATATATATATATATATATACATGTATAAATACATCCACTATCATATAATGGCCTCTAGGGCATACATATATCCAACAATCTCCCACTTGCACTAAGGCCAGTTATTGGCGTATCTCATACCCAACATCTCAAAAAGTCACTCATGCTGCGGCTGAGGGAGGGCCTTGGTGAGTAGATCCGCGGCGTTATTCTTTGTGTCTACTCTCCTAATCTCGATCTCGCGGCAATCTACAATCTCCCGGATCAAATGAAAGCGCCTCAGGATGTGTCTGGATCGCTGATGGGACCTGGGCTCCTTGGCTAATGCCATAGCCCTATTATTATCACAATACAATGGTATTGGATCAATAATGGTTGGAACTACTCCTAGCTCCGAGACGAACTTCCTCATCCAGACAGCTTCTTTGGCGGCATCATTTGCAGCAATGTACTAAGCTTCCTTCGTAGATTCTGCAATGGTATCCTGTTTGGAACTCTTCCAACTTACCGCCTTTCCATTGAGGGTAAATACAAACCCTGAGATAGATTTGCTGTCGTCCTTATCACTCTGGAAGCTCGAATCGGTAAAGGCCTCCATTTGGAGATCTCCATTACCATACACCAAGAACAATTCTTTAGTCCTTCGTAAGTACTTAAGAATGTTCTTTACAGCTATCCAGTGATTCTCCCCTGGGTTGGATTGATACCTGCTTACAACACTAAGTGCTTAAGCTACATCTGGGCGTGTACATAACATCGCATACATTATAGATCCTACAGCCGAAGCATAGGGTATAATGCTCATGCGAGCTCTCTCTTCATCGGTCTTTAGGCAAGAGTCCTTGGAGAGAGTGACCCCATGACAAGCGGGTAAGGCACCCCGCTTGGAGTCTTCCATACTAAATCTTTTTAGGATGGTGTTGATGTACCTGGTTTGGGACAATCCCAACAACCTCTTGGATCTATCCCTATAGATCCTAATGCCCAGAATGTATGTGGCATCACCCAGGTCCTTCATGGAGAACCGTAGTGATAAGAAAGATTTGACCGACTATAGCATAGGAATATCATTTCCTATCAAAAGAATGTCATCTACGTATTATACGAGGAATGTGATAGCTCTTCCTACAGCCTTCTTATAAACACAAGGTTCATCTGGATTTTTGATGAAATCAAACTCTTTGATAACATCATCGAAACAGATGATCCAACTCCGTGATACCTGCTTTAACCCATATATGGATTTAAGCAATCTACATGCTTTCCCGCTGCTCCCACTGTCAATGATGCCCTCCGGCTGATCCATATAAACGCATTCTTCTAAATCCCCATTTAGAAATGCCGTTTTAACGTCCATCTGCCAGATTTCATAGTCGTAGTGAGAAGCAATAGCAAGTCGGATCCAAATGGATTTAAGCATGGCTACGGACGAAAAAGTCTCGTCATAGTCCAAACCTGGTCTTTGACGAAAACCCTTCGCCACAAGTCTTGCCTTATAGGTCTCTACCTGCCCATCTACACCAATCTTTCTTTTAAAGATCCATTTGCTCCCCACAGGTTTTACCCCAGGGGGTACAACGTCCAAAGTCCATACTTTGTTGGTGTACATAGACTCCATTTCGGATCTCATGGCATCCAGCCACTTCACAGAGTCTCCACTCGTGATAGCTTGCTGAAAAATGGTAGGATCATCATCCTCCATGATGCAGTCTTCTCTGTCACCATCAATGAGGAAACCGTAGTACCTCTCCGGTGGGCGAGAAGTCCTACCAGACCTACGGAGTGGCCGAGGTTCCTCAGTTTCTATTGCAACAGCCGGTTCAACCAAGTCGTCATTTGTAGTTTGTGTCTCTAGAACCTCTTCTAGATCTACCTCTCAGCCATCAGTTTCATTTGTGAAAACTCTTTTTCCAAGAATGTGGCATGCTGAGAAACAAACACCTTTTGTTCCTCCTTGTGGTAGAAAAGATATCCATAAGAGTTCTTTGGATATCCTACAAAATTACACATGACTGACCGTGTCTCGAGTTTGTCCGGATTCTGCTTTTTAACATAGGACGGGGAACCCCAAATCTTAATTCTCTTAAGAGATGGTCTCTTCTCATGCCATATCTCATATGGCGTGGTAGACACGGTTTTGGTTGGAACCCTGTTCAGTAGAAATGCTGCAGTCTCCAATGCATGCCCCCAAAATGAGACAGGTAACTCAGCATCACTCATCATGGAACGGACCATATCTAATAGGGTCCGATTCCGTCGTTCAGACACACCGTTGTGCTGTGGTGTGTAAGGAGGAGTGAGCTGAGAGAGAATCCCATTCTCTTTTAGGAAGTTTGCAAATTCTGTACTGAGGTACTCCCCACCTCGATCTGATCGAAGCATTTTGATACTTAAGACGGTTTGTTTTTCTACTTCGAGTTTATATTCAGTGAATTTCTCGAAAGCTTCGGATTTGTGCTTTAATAAAAATACATGACCGAATCTTGAGAAATCGTCAGTGAAAGTAATGAAGTAAGAAAAACCGCCTCTAGCCTTTGTAGACATTGGCCCACATACATCACTATGTATGAGGCCTAGAAGCTCAGTAGCTCTTTCTCCGTGTCCGGTAAACGGAGATTTGGTCATTTTACCCTTGATATAAGACTGGCAAGTCGCATAAGATTTATATTCAAAAGGGTTTAAATATCCATCTTTGTGTAACTTGTTTAGTCTTGTTTCGGAAATATGACCAAGTCTACAGTGCCAAAGAAAAGCTTCATTTATTTCTGAAAGTTTTTTTTTATTAGTGTGTTGTATACTGAAAACTGTGTGTTGATTTAGGACGTATATCCCATTATTAAGCGTACCATACCCAACCAATATTTGATTCAGGTGAATGTTCATAACATTGTTCTGCAATACAAAATTATATCCTTCATTGTCTAACAAAGAAACAGATATTATATTACAAAGTATACTTGGTACAAAAAGAACATGGGTTCAAAACAAATATACACCCAGATGGCAACTCCAAGTGATGCTTTCCCACTGCGACTGTATGTACATTGGAACCATTTCCAACGCGGAGAGTATGGTCACCTGTCTTCAAAACCTTGCTATTTCTCAGCCCCTGCATAGAATTGCAAATGTGAGAACCTGAACCGGTATCTAATACCCAGGAAGCAGAGTTTATTGAAAAACAGTTTTCTGTCACAAACACACCTGAAGCGGAAGCATCCCCATTCTTCTTCTTGAGATTTAAGTACTCGGTACAGTTGCGCTTCCAATGTCCTGTTTTGTGGCAATGAAAACATTCCCCTTTCCTCGATTCTCCAGCTTTGGACTAGTCCTTCCCCTTAACCTTTTTAACTCCACCCTTAGGATTGGTGGGTTTCTTCTTTTTCTTTCCCTTGGCCTTAGCCTTTGGGCGAGAAGAGGAAGATTGCCCAACACTCAAAACGGGAGTTTTCACTGATTTCTGTGTGCTCTCTGCACTCCTTAACATATTAAGGAGTTCAGGTAGTTCCTTCTCCATGTTGTGCATGTTGAAGTTAACTATGAATTGAGCAAAGGTGGAGGGGAGGGACTGTAGAATAATATCCGTATATTTTTCGTTGTCCATCGTCCATCCAAGTTCCTCAAGCTCTTCTATCAGAGCTATCATCTTCATAACATGGTCTCCTACTGGTGTGCCAGGGGCCATTCGCATCTGAAACAATTTCTTTGATGCTTCGTATCGTAATACGCGGGATTGCTCTCCATACAACTCCTTTGTATGGAGGAATATGCCATGAATGTCCATATTCTCGTGCTGCTTTTGATGTGTGTTATCCATCGATGCAAGCGCGAGGCATTTGGCCGTGGCACAGTCAGTGTCCCATGTCTTGCGGACTTCTTTGTCCGCAACTGAGGATTTTGGACCTGGGACGGGCGGGGCTGGAGCCGTGAGGACATATGATACTTTATCATAAGTCAAGGCAATTTTCAGATTCCTCAGCCAGTCTTTATAATTAGTCCCATTCAGTTTATTTTTATCTAGTAGAAGCTTGAGTCCAGTCATTGGTATCTGCCATTAAGAGAGAGAAAAGAATACACTCAGCGAAAGCCCTTGCAAAGATCAGATTGGTTATTATCTTGTCTAATCGATGTCTCCCACTGCTTTAATCAAGTTTTTCTTTCAAACCTTAAAAAGAAAACTGGTCAGGATTAATTATAGTCTACAACTTCGCCAACCGTTCAGCCAGGCCAGTGTCGGTACTTGAGGGAGGTTCCCCGTGCTTTCGCACGGACCTAATTAAACTAAACCTCATTTTCCCAGAGGCGTAGCCCCGTTAACACCTTTCTAGACACCTAATGAGTTAGCTAATTGTAAACTGTAAAACTCTCCTGGGAGCAACTATTGCCCACAGTGGGATCGGGATCCAACCATCATATGGAAGGTATGAAATCTCATTGCAAATTTCAACTATTGAAATTCCCGATGTGATTTTTACCCCTAGCACTCATGACCTTGGCTATGGTCAACAAATCACAAGCACTAGTCAAGTTCAACCCATCATTTCTTGATTAATCAGACCCGTTTACATGACCCTTGGCTAAGGTCAACAAAGTCACATGCCCGTTCTAATTAATCTGCATCATATGCATTGTAGGAAGACATCACTTAGCTACCGTACACTACGCCTTGGCTAAGGTCAACAAACGTAGCACGAATACTAAGTACTCTACTTCCTAAAATGACGGAGGGTTGCGGATGATTTTTAAGAAAATCTTTAATGCTTTGAACTTGATATCGTTGTAGAATCAAATGGTTTTCAAAAGGAGTGGCTTAAGCTCCGCGGTTTTGAAATGTAGCTTTTTCATAAAGAGCCGAGTGGTTTTCAAATCCGATTCTACAACATCTTTTTAGGTTTATTTTCTTTATATTAATCATATTAATGTAGTCCCATCATTTAAGTTCTTAAGCCAATCACAGAAAAGAAACAAAAATACAACGTACGCTTATGCCATCCGCATTCGCCGCAATGTTCCGTTATGCACCGTTAGGTTACTTAACTAACGGCATACCAGGACGAGACTAGCGCGGGTGTAAAACATAAGCAACGTCTACTATATATCTCATAAATAATATACCATTCGTCTCAGATATCACATCACAGAATACAGGCAGCAGAAACACATAAATGATAATACAGGATATACTAGGACGTCCGTATTTAGTATTTAGCCAATCAATAGAAAATACGGATTCCACAGTCGCTATGAATAGCCAAATCCATACCCCTAGACCCCTACGAGAGCGGCAAGCGACCCTACCAATTCTGGAGTTTAGGAGACCCGGTCTCGACTCCTCGAGATGGCCTCCCACTGAACCCCAGAACCCGGTCACTTGTGCTCCCCTCCTTGGGTCTATCCTAATGCGGAAAAGTAAATAATATACAACACTGGTGACAGCAACCTCAACCCGGAAGTGTCCCAAATAAAAGAATATTACATTACATTTGAATTTTACATGAATGAAAATAAACTCTCATCTCACATAAACCCCCCTCGGCTATTCAATCGCGACAATCCTGCACATCATATCTCAGCAACACATAATATCATATATCATCAACGTAAGTAAGTATGCGTACCCCGATTGTCGTTGATGTATAGCAACGAAACCGGCGATAAACGACATACTACACTTACAGTCACAGAAAAGAAAGTGTAAAACTACAATATTTGGAATCCACATTCTCTTTAGACATCGTAAATCCTAAATATCACATACTTCGCATTTCATGCCTAACTATATGAATTCCACATATTGTATCACATTTCAGATAAATAGACAGTATTAAACTTTTCGATCGAATGATCAAATACCCAAAATTTCCTAAAGCTCAACACTTGAGCGGAGTTCAAAAAACCCGGAATGTGTCACAGTAGCAGCGGTCCAGCCGTAGAAGGGTCAAGCCAACGCCTCACATGTGGCACGCCGTATTACCCCAAACCCTAAGGTTTAAAGGCAGTTCAGACGGTCACATAATCGAGTTAAGGTTTGTGTTCTTCTAGAGGGTCCACCACAAAACTTGCACGTATTTCCGAAAGATTTAAACCCCGTGAAAATGTGAGTTAATGATACTCGTTCGAACATTTTAATAATTTCTAAATTATCCGAAAAAGGTACGAAATTAAAATTCCGATCGAATCACCGAATCCAAAACAATCCCCAGAACATCCAACACTTGAATCAGATTAAAAATACCCAAAAATATGTACAACTAGGTACAAACATTACTGTATAAAAATGATGCCATAAATCTCCTGTACGGCCGCGGATCCGCGGCCCAAGCAAGGTCTGGCCGAGGTTCCGCGGCGCTATGTATGAATTAGGGCTTCGTTTTTTACAGTCTTTCTTAGATTTCCCTGCTGAATTTTTTACGTATTTTTAATTCTGAAAATAACACAGTTTCAAAAAATGTCCAGAGAGGGTTAAAAAATCCGTATTTTAGGTCTGATCGGAGTTTTAACTTCGCTAAAGTGTCGCCTAAAGCCCTAGGTCGGCTCTGATACCAATGTTAGGTTTACCTAGCACCTCATGAAGAGTTTGGAAGCATCACATGTGTCAAAATCAAATTTTTAAGGTGCTAAGTGAACATACAAAGAATCATCACTAGAAATTTAGGGTTTCATTACATATACATCATCACAAGTAGAAAAAGCTAGGGTTTTGAGAGTACAACCTTTGTAGCTCCCTACGCTAGACTCCTTGGCTACTTGAGGGTTGGAAAAAGGTCCGCTTGAGATCCTCTAGGTCCATGATGATCCACCCGGAGTCCTCTTTGTCCAAGCTTGAAACCTCACAAGATCAAGAGATGAAATGGAAGCTAACACTCTTCACTAATGGGAAGGACTAGTGTAGAATGGTGTTGTGTTTGGTTTTCTCACTTCAAAATCCTAACTTGGTAACTCTTTTGCTCACTTGAGAAATCTAGAGAGCAAAGGAGAAAGGAGGAAGAAGATGATGACTTTTGAACTCAAGATAATGATAAGCTTATCAAGAAAATGAGAAAATGAATATATATATATATTTTCACTCTCTCATAGTAAACCATGGTTATAAAATATCTAGATATTTTTGTTTGGAAAAGAAATGACCATAGAAATTAAATCATGGTTAGTCAAGGGGTTAGTGTAAGAATAATAAAATAAATGATGAAACAATTTTCATTTCATTTTCCTTTTTCCAAATAAACAATATCCATATATTTTATATATGGTGTGAGTCTTATATTGCCACCATCTACTATATCAACAACCATGATAACTATTATGTATGCATGTATGTGTGCATGCACATCCTATGTGCATGAATGAGAATGAATGCATACATGCATGCATACAACATAAAGACAAGAAAGGATTTCAAGTGAGAAACTAATGGTTAATGAAAAATCAATACTTGATTTAGCAACCCGGTCGTATCACATACGACCCGACCAAAAGCAAGCCGCCCGATTAATATACGGTATCTCATACGCGCATTTTAACCGGGTCCACGCGCATATCGCATATGCGCACCACAACGTTTCGTCTGGACTAGGTAACTCCTTTGTGGGACTCTAAGACTCGTCAATACGCCGGCAGTGGGTGATGATCATATCAAGCACCCCCAAGCCGCAAGCGGTCAGCTAAACGTAACGGCCACCCGGGTATTGAGCGATCAGAAGAAAACAAGCGAACCTGTTACAATTCCCGTCAAGCCAACCGGCAACACTACCGTACAGTCCGGTCTCTACGTCAGATATGCTGCATATCGAGTCTAGGGATGGTAACGTCGACCCCAATAACTCAATAAGTCATGCCGATGAATGGTCTATAACAGATCGAGAAACTACTGATAACACTTATCAGTAAATCTCAACAGCCCTGGCCAGGGACTTACTGATATAGCCAGTCGAGCACAACACAGCATCAACTCCCAATACCGGGAGAGACGAAACCCCTCCTATCGCTCATCGCCTTCGTGTGTCTCGGGACTGTACCCAACGACCACCTGATTGCACGACTCAGTAGAGCCATGGTAGGGTGGTAATCAAAGTACAGTGGGAGAACACACAAGACTCAATGACGATCTCGGGTCTATAGACTAACCTGCACCAGTATCACCTGAGAACTGCTATCCGATGATAGATATAATTCCATATAGGAGTTCTCGGTGAGTCCGTCCAGTGTACCCAGTCACCACTGAGCACCCGTATACGATCTCGATGTCAAACATCGATGAATGTGGGAACATCCATCGCCCATCATATGGATCTAGTATCATATACGCTAGTCTACTCTGGTATATTGATGCCCCATCTCGATACACCTACGACTAAGGACATTTCAGGATATGCTTATAAACTACAGGTGTCCTACTAGTATGATCTCCATCATAATCACAGTAGTCAAGCCTATATCCTCAGGGCTTTATCAACATGTATGAATGAATAAAAGCATGATCAAATCAACATGTCAGATAAAGAAGAACCAGATAGCATACTATCATGTCGAGCAAGAATGTACACTGAATATATATATATATATATACATGTATAAATATATCCACTATCATATAATGGCCTCTAGGGCATACATATATCCAACATACGGGTGGTCAGTGGAGACTGGGTATACTGAACGGACTCGCCGAGAACTCCTGGATGGTATTATACCATCATCAGGTAGTAGTTCTCCGGTGACACTGGTACAGGTTAGTCTGTAGACCCGAGATCGTCATAGAGTCTTGTGTGATTCCCACTCTACTTTGATTTCCACCTTACCACGTCCAAGAGGGCGTGCAAAATGGTGCTTTTGGGTACTGTCCTGAATCACATGGAGGCAATGAGCGATAGGAGGGGTTTCGTCTCTTCCGGTATAGGGAGTTGATGTTGTGCTGTGTTCGATTGGCTATAACTGGAAGTCCCTGGCCAGGGCTGATATGGAGTGCTATTGGTAAGTGTTATCAGTAGTTTCTCGACCTGTTATGAGCCTTACATCGACACGACTTATCGGTTACTGGGGTCTGACGTTTACCACCCCTAGACTAGATATGCAACATATCAGACGAAGAGGCCGGACTGTACGGTAGTGTTACTGATTGGATTCATAGGAGAATGTACAGGCTTGCTTGTTGATCTTCTAATCGCTCAATACCTGGGTGGATGTTACGTTTAGCTGACCGCTTGCAGCTTGTAGGTGTTTGATATGATCATCACCTACTGCCGGCGTATTGACGATTCTTTAGAGTCCTACACAGAGGTTTCCTGGCTCAGGCAAAACGGAGTAGGAGCACATATGCGATATGTGCGGGACCGAGAATAATACGATATGAGATACCGTATTCTATTCTCGCGATATAAGATATTGGCCGGGAATATTTGATATGGCCGGGTCATCAGATCAAGTGTTTATTCGATGAATTGGTAAATGTTATTTTAGTCAGTTATATGTACTATAGCCGGATTGTCGGATCAAGTGTTGATTCGATAAATTAATGTATAATTATATATGTGATATATTACATTACATTAACTAATATAAGCTCGCTTTATTGATTCATTTTCTCACCGGGTAATACATTGATATATATGCGATATATGTTAATTATATTATTTTCTTTTGTTACAAAAATATATTATATATGTGATATATAATATTGTAACAAGTTAGGGTTACAAATACAACATGATTTGTGGAGATTAAACAAGTTAGGGTTTGATTTGGGTTAGCATTTGGGTTAGGTTTTTCATGAAGATTCTAGAAGCTTTATTTTGTTTTAAGCTTAGATATTTTCCTTTGATATTTTGTGAAGATATTATTTAACCCAACCCAAACCCTTAACTCTAGTTCATTCTCTACATGAGTTAAAGCCTTGATATTATTAACTCATGGTTGTCATTTGTAACCATAACAATATTCATTGTTCTTCACAAAAACTTTCTTCTTCTTCTTCCTCCTTGAAAAAGCTTTCTAGCTTTTTGTGATTTGATGATTTAAAGTGAGAAATTGAAAACAAAATAGTGTAAAATTCCTACTACATCATCCTCATCTATTCTAGCCACTTAGATTAGGGTGTTCACTTCACTAAAACTTGATTAGAGAAGTGAGAGTTTGAGTTTGAGATTCTTTAAGTTAGATCATCTTTGAATAGGAAGACTTCAAGCAAGCATGGATCATTCGGCTTGTGGAGCCTCTCTAGAGTCCGGAAGTTCATGGATCGCGGTGAAGGGACTACTACTCGGAGCTTATGAAGCGAAGGAACGGACTACAAAGGTTGTAATCCCTCTCTCTTAGATGTAAAGTTGTTTACATGCATGTTAACCCTAATTCTCTAGTTAAGATCTTTGTTAGGGTTTGTTTAGCACCCCAAAATTTTCAATATGGCATGTGTGATGCCTTCCTAAACATTGCTAAGGTGCTATACTAACCCTACAGTGGTATCAGAGCCAAGCTAGAGTATTAGGCGTCGTCTAGACGAAGTTTAAAGTCCGATCGAACCCCAAAAACCCAAAATTGACCCCTTGCTGGAAATTTTTTCAAAAGTTGAAATTTTTCATATTAAAAATACTCATAAAATCATGCAGGGAATTTTACGGACCCACCTGAAGAAAGTGTCCCTAACTCGCTATAGTGACCGCGTAATCGCGGCCATAACCTGGTTTTGGCGGCTGTTCCGCGGCGCCACTGTGGAGGCTTGGGACGGGCACTTTCTTCAGGTGGCGCCACTAAGTTCAAGTGTTGAGCAAATAGGGAAATTTTGGGTGTTAATTGATTCGATCGGAATGTTTAACATCGTCTAACTTTGTCTGTAATGTGATACAATATTTGGAATCCACATGTAGTTATGAGATAACTAGTTTGAATGTTATAAATCTAGCACATTAGTCTCATTTGATCGGTTGCCACAGGATTTTGATGCGATCAAAACTCCGTCCAATCATGTAGCGTACGCGGATACTCGCCGGGTAAACTTAATAAATAGCCATGCCCCATAGCCCCAACCAAGTGACTGTAGGAGAACCCCGTCGCCAAAAGCATCCGTTCGGGTGCTCGCGGCAGCGGTGTTTCGCCTTAGTGCACTTCATCGACGGCATCGGGGGGTGCGGCCGTCTACTAAAGTTTCCGACGAGCATTCAATCAGGATGTCGGGAATCTTGTTGAATTGCCCGACTTGATATTGAAAAGTGTTTTCGATACTGAGACTAAAATGCGGGATTTATAATTGTTAAGCATGCGATGTCTAAGGAATTCATATGGTTAGGCATGTGATGTCTAAGGAGGTTGCGGATTCCAACTGTTGTAGTTTTATACTTTCTTTTCTGCGACCGTAAGTGTAATATGTGGTGTATCGCTGGTTTCGTTGCTATACATCAACGACAATTGGGATACGCATATTTACTTACGTTGATGACATGTAATGTTATGTGTTGCTGTGATATGTTATATTGGATCGTCGTGTTTTGAATAGCCGGGGGTTTTATGTGAGATGAGGGTTTTTATTTTCATTCATGTAAAATTTATTGTATATAATATTCTTTTATTGGGGCACTTCCGGTTTGAGGATGATGTCACCATTGTATATTATTTACTTTTCCGTATTAGGATAGACCCAAGGTGGGGAGCACAAGTAACCGGGTTCCAGGGTCCAGTAGGAGACCATCTCGAGGAGTCGAGACCGGGTCTCCTAACTCTAGAATTGGTAGGGTTGCTTGCCGCTCTCGTAGGGGTCTAGGGGTGTGGGATTGGCTATTCATCACGACCGTGGAATCTGTGTTTTATACAGGCCCGCAATAAAACACGGACCTCCTAGTATATTCAATATTTCATATGTTTCATCTGCTGCGATATCTATGATGTGATCATTTGATATGATGAGATAGATACTGGATATAGTATATGTGATATATTATATAGACGTTGCTTATATTTTACACCCGCGCTAGCGCTGCCCCGCTCTGCCGTTAGTTACCTAACCTAACGGTGAACGAGGGGACATCGAGGCGAATACGGATGGCATAAGCGTACGTCGTATTTATCTGTGATGTTTAGGTAAACTTAAAAGATGGGACTTCATTAATGAGATTAATGAAATAAAAGAAACCTAAAGATGTTGTGGAATCGAATTTTCAAAAATAGGTAGCTCTAGCTGTTGCTTTGCATAGCGGTATTCCTTGTAGGACATCCAGCACCATATTCGATAAGGAAAGAGCCGAGATCCCTTCACCGGGAGTGACCTCTTTATCAATAACTGGCAGAAGCTACAACCCTCGGTTTTGTCTTTTGATTGCTTTTCTATTTCTTGCTTTGCATAGTGGTATTATGAATATCCTGCACCTTATTCGATAAGGAAAGAGCCGACGATCCCTTCACCGGGAGTGACCTCTTTAGCAAAACTAGTAAAAGCCTCAAAAACACTCCATTTAAATCATTTGATTCTACAACGATATCGAGTTCATTACGCAAAGGGTTTTCTTAAAAACCTGTCGTAGCCCTCCGACATTTCAGATAAGTACTAGTTAGTATTCGTGCTACGTTTGTTGACTATGTTAAGGCGTAGTGTGCGGTAGCTGATTAGTGCTTATCTGTATAAGAATATGATGCGATTGGATTAGAGTAGTCGTGTGACTTTGTTGACCATGTTAAGGGTCGTGCGGGTGGGTTTAATTCAATCGGGAAATGACGGGTTGAACTTGACTAGCACTTATGATTTATTGACTATGTTAAGGTCATACAGCTGCTACGGGTGAAATAGTATTGGGAATTTCAAGTGTTGAAATTTGCAATGAGATTGCATACCTTCTATGAGATAGTTGGATCCCGATACCCGCTGCGAGTAAGAGTTACTCCTAGGAGAGTTTTACACATTACAAATAGCCGATCAAGTAGGTGTCTAGAAAGGTGTCAACGGGGTTACGCCCCTGGGGAAATGAGGTTTATTTTAATTAGGTCCGTACGAAAGCACGAGAAACCTCCCTCAAAATACCGGCACTGGCCTGGCTGAAAGATTGGCGAACTTGTAGGGTGTAATTAATCCCGGCTAGTATTTCCTTTTAGGGTTTGAAGGAAGATTTGACTAAAACAGTGGAAGCCATCCTGATTAGATAAAATAATAACCAATCTAATCTTGCAAGAGCATACACTGAGTGTTTTCTTCTCTCTCTCTCCAGGTAGCGACCATGTCATGTCTTAATCAAGATAATAATATGGATATATTGAACGAACCCGCTTGTTATACTGAGCTAGGGAACGTTGGCCCCGCTCCAACTTATAATAGTTATAAGACCGAGCAGGAAATAAGGGATTACCAAAATTCCCGTGCCGCCCAAACGAAGAAAGTGCATGCTGATACATCTTCTTCGGGTGTGTTCATTACAAAGAACTGTTTCTCAGTATCCTTTATGTCCTGGGTATGAGATACCGGATCAGGATCCCACAAATGTAATCTGTTACATGGGTTACAGTGAGGTAGAGAACTGAGAAAGGGTGATAAGTTTTAAAAGTTAAAAATGGTGCAATTGTTGCAGCCAAGTCTTTTGGCAGTTATCACCCTGTATTACCAAATACATTGATTTTGAACGAATGTTATTAGATACCGAACCTGATATACAACATCATATCAGTCTCTTTATTTAGTAAAGAAAGATATAATTTTGTATTGTTGGATAATGTTTTGAACATTTCCTATATCAAGAGTTGATCGGTTCAGGCACGTTATCTAAAAGCATATACGTTCTAAATCAAACTACAGTTCTTAACGTACAGTACACACAAAAGAGGAAGAGTTCAGAAATGAACGAATCCTTCTTAAGGCATTGTAGACTAGGTCATATCAATGCGACCTGACTAGCTAAGTTACATAAAGATACATATTTAAATCTGTTTGAATTTACATCTTGTGAAACTTGCCAGTCATGTCACAAAGATAAGATGACCACAGCTCCGTTTATTGGAAACAGAGAAAGCGTTAGTGAACTCTTGGGATTGATACATGATGATGTATGTACGTCTCCTGTCTACACATGCCAGGACCGGTTCTCTGTAATTAAATATATTCACTGATGATCTCTCAAGATTCGAACATATGTTCCTGTTGAAACACAAATCTGAACCTTTTGAGATATTCAAAGAATATAAGTTAGAAGTACGGAACCAAAACAGGTATGAGTATTATGTCCTATGATGAGATCAGGGAGGAGAATACTTGAGCATGGAGATCCTGGACTATTCTAAAGGAGAATGAGATTCTCTCTCAGCATTACTCCTCCGTATACACCACAGCATGTAGGTGCATCGGGACGGAGCAATCGCACCCTATGTGATAAGGTGTACTCTTTGATGAGTACTACTGAGTTGCCTATTTCCTTTTGGGGGTTATGCACTTGAGAAGCTGAATAACTATTGAATAGGGTTCCAATCAAATCAGTTGTCTACCACTCCATATGTGATATAGAATGGGAAGAGCCCATGTCTTAAGTATGTTAAGATTTGGGATTGTCCGGCCTATGTCAAAAGCATGATCCGGACAAGCTCATGGCTAGGTCAGTTCTGTGGAAGTTTGATGGAAATCCCAAGCATTCGCAAGTGAATATCTTCTACCGAATCGAGGAACAAAAGGTGTTTTATTTCTCGGCATGCCACTTTTTTGAGAAAAAGGGAATTTCTTGTGAAGGAATTAGTGGTCATGAGGTAGAACTGGAAGGAGTTCCAGCTATACAAACCGCAGCTGATGATTTGGTAGAACCGGAGGATTTAATAGCTCCCAACGAACCTCAGCCTCTCCGCCGATCTGATAGGGTTCCTCATCCACCTGACAGATGCTTCGGTTTCTCTATGATAGTAGGAGCGAGGATTGCATCATGAGATGATGGCCCAACTAGTTTCGAGTAGGCCATCAAGAGTGGGGACTCTGTGAGAATGGCTGGATGCTAAGCGATCTAAGATGGAATCCATATACACCAACAAAGTATGGATTTTAGTTACTTTATCTGAAGGGTTAAATCCCCATCAGGAGCAAGTATATCTTGAGAAGATTACTTGGTGTACATGGAAAAGATGAGACTTTCAAAGCTAAGCTTAAGTCCATCCAGATCCTATTTGCCATTGCTACATACCATGTAGGGTTACTAGGCACTCTTACTGTAGGTTTGCTAGGCACACGCATAAGGGTTTACGAGGCATCAACCATGCCCTATTTAAAATTTAGCCGTCCCGAACAACCAAAAGCCGGATTTTAAACTAGAGATTAGGCGAAAACAAGCATGTTAAACATTTTAACACTAACTGAGAGGGATTACAACCTTTGTAGATCCGGTCCTTCACTTCTAAAGCTCCATGTTGAGGTCCCTTCGCTGTGATCATCGTGTTCCGGACTATCGAGAGGCTCCACGAAGAGAAAGATGCAAGCTTGCTTCCGATCTTCGATAACATAGATGATCTACCTTGAAGTTTCATTAACACAAGCTCTCACTCACTAAATGAAGTGAACACCCTCATCTAAATGGCAAGGGTAGATGAGGATGATGAAGTAGGATTTTTGCTTTCATTTATAATCTTTTTCTCACACATAAACATCACTTAGAAAAAGGTAGAAAGCTTTTTCCATGAAGAAGTCAAGGAAGAAGAAGATGAATTATATTAGAATCCTTTTGTGATGAATATTGAAAGTTATGATAAGGTTAGAAATGCAACCATGGTTCAAGTAACCATTGTAGAGATTTTACTAGGGTTAAGGGTTTGGGTTGAGTTAAAGAAATATCTTGCAAAATATCCTTTCCGAAACAAAAAATGAAAGCTTCTAGAAACTTCTAGAAATGATTAACCCAAATCAAACCCTAACCATGTTTAATCTCCACTAAACATGTTGCATTAATAATCATATCATGTTACAATATTATATATCATATATATAATATTTATTGTAACAAAATAAAATAATACAATTAACATATATCGCATATATATCAATGTATTACCCGAGTGAGAAAAAGAATCTTTTAGTGAGCTAATATTAGTTAATGTAATTTAATATATCATATATATTATTATATATTAAATTATCGAATCAACACTTGATCCGACAATCCGGCTATATCGCATACAACCGACTAATATCTCATTTTACCGATTCATCGAATCAACACTTGATACGATGACCCGGCTGATATCAAATATCGCGAGAATAGAATATGGTATCACATATCGCATTATCCTCCGTCCTGCACATATCACATATGTACCCCTACTCCGTTTTGCCTGAGTCAAGAAACCTCTGTGTAGGACTCTAAAGAATCGTCAATACGCCGGCAGTAGGTGATAATCATATCAAACACCCACAAGCTGCAAGCGGTCAGCTAAACGTAACAGTCACCCAGGTATTGAGCGCTCAGAAGATGAACAAGCAAGCCTGTACATTCTCTTGTGAATCCAATCAGTAACACTCCCGTACAGTCCGGTCTCGTCGTTTGATATGTCGCATATCTCGCCTAGGGGTGGTATACGTCAGACCCCAGTAGCTTGATAAGTCGTGTCGATATGAGGTCTATAACAGTTCGAGAAACTACTGATAACACTTACCAGTAAATCTCAGCAACCCTGGCCAGGGATTTCCAGTTATAGCCAATCGAACACAGCACAACATCAACTCCTTATACCGGGAGAGACGAATCCCCTCCTATCGCTCATTGCCTCCATGTGATTCGGGACTGTACCCAAAAGCCACCTTTTTGCACGCCCTCTTGGACATGGTATGATGGAAATCAAAGCACAGTGCGAATCACACAAGACTCTATGACGATCTCGGGTCAACAGACTACTCTGTACCAGTGTCACCGGAGAACTGCCATCTGACATGAGGTATAATACCATCTGGGAGTTCTCGGCGAGTCCGTCCAGTATACCCAGTCTCTACTAAGCACCCGTACACCATCCTTGATGTCAAACACCGATGGATATGGGATCATCCATCGCCTATCATATAGGTCAAGATGCGTATACGCTAGTCTACTCTGGCGTATCGATGCCTTGTCTCGATACACCCTCGACTAGGAACAGTTATAGGATGTACTCGTCGACTACCGTGGCCCCACTAGTATGATCTCATCATAGTCCTAGTAGTCGAGTACATATCCTAAGGGTTTTATCTACATGTAACATAGAGACAATCAGAGTACATGTTAAGATAAAGTACAACCAGATAGCATACTATCTTGTCGAGCAAGAAAGTTCTCCCTATATATGTCTAAGCATCCTTTACAATATACATCGTATGTACAGTAATGGTCACTAGGGCATACATATAACTAAAAATCTCCCACTTGCATTAGGGACATCTGTTGTGGTATCGCATACCCAATAATTAGCTGCGGTTGAAGTATCTCATACTCAACCATCCCATAAAAGTCTTTACTGGGAAAAAGGCATTTGTGAGTGGATCCGCGCTGTTGTCCTCTGTGTCTACTCTCCTAACCTCGATCACCCTGGAGATCAACCATCTCCATGATCAGGTGATACTGCCTATGAATTATATCTGGATTTCTGGTGGGACGGTAGTTCCTTGGCTAAAGCCACAACTCCATTGTCACACAATAGTAGGAACGAAGTTCAACTTATGAACTAAAATATATCCAGACTGCCTCTTTGGTAGCATCTTTGGTAATGATGTATCTTGCCTTTAATCGTCTAGTAAGTCACGGTATCTAGCTTGGAACTTTTCCAACATACCGTCCCTCCACTGAGGGTAAAGACAATGCCTGCGACTGACATTCAGTCGTCCTTATCATCCTGGAACCTTTCCAGTCATTCTCCCCAGGATCGATTGATACCATCTCACTACAACTAGTTTGAATCCTAACATCCAATTAGATCTATCTCATAGATCCAAAACCCAGGATTTAGGAGGTATCACTTTGATCCTATCTGGAGAATCCTTGTGATAAGCGGAGATTGACCGAGTGTAGCATAGGAAACTCCTTCCCTATCAAGAGTATGTCATCCACGTACTCTACGAGGATCACTACTATACTCCCTACTACCCTTTTGTATATACAAGGTTCATCTACCATTTTGATGAAGTCAAACTCTTTGACTACCACATCAAAACAGACGTTCCAACTCCGCGATGCCTGCTTTATCACATAAAACATCTTGCACACGTTTCCGCTGCTCCCACTGTCTACGAAGCCCTCTGGCTGTGTACTTATAGACACTCTCTTCTAAAACATCATTTAGAAAAGCAGTCATGACACCCAACCACCAGATATCGTAGTCATGATATGTAGCCGTGGCAAGCAGGATCTGGATGGACTTAAGCATAGCTTTGAAAGTCTCAACTTTTCCATGTACACCAAGTAATCTTCTTAAGATATACTTGCTCCTGATGGGGATTTAACCCTTCAGATAAAGCAACCAAAGTCTATACTTGGTTGGTGTATAAGGATTCCATCTCAGATTGCTAAGCATCCAGCCATTCTTACAGAGTCTCACTGCTGATGGCCTGCTCGAAACTAGTTGGGTCATCATCTCATGATGCAATCCTCGCTCCCACTGTCATAGAGAAACCGAAGTATCTCTCAGGTGGGTGAGGAATCCTACTAGATCGGTGGAGAGGCTGAGGTTCGTTGGAAACTATTGAATCCTTTGGTTCTACCAAATCATCTGCTGTAGTTTGTATAGCAGGAACACTTTCCAGTTCTACAGAACTGACTTTGCCTCGAGCTTGTCAGGATTATGCTTTTTAGACATAGGCCGGACAACCCCAAATCTTAACAAACTTAAGATATGGGCTCTTCCCTTTCCATATCACATATGAAGTGGTAGGCAACCGATTTGATTTGAACCCTATTCAGTAGGTATGCAACTTCTCAAGTGCATAACTCCCAAAAAGAAATAGGAAACTCAGTAGTACTCATCATAGAGCACACCATATCACATAGGGTGATTTTGCTCCGCCCCGATATACCATCGTGCTATGGTGTATACGGAGGAGTAATGCTGAGAGAGAATCTCATTCTCCTTTAGAATAGTCCAGGATCTCCATGCTCAAGTATTCTCCTCCTTGATCTCATCAAAGGACATAATACTTATACCCATTTTTGGTTCTTTACTTCTAACATATATTCTGTGATTATCTCAAATGTTTCGGACTTGTGTTTCAACAGGAACATATGTCTGAATCTTGAGAGATCAGTGAATATAATGAAGTACAAAGAACCGGTCCTGGCATGTGTAGACAGGGGACTTTCATACATCAGCATGTATCAATCCCAAGAATTCACTAACTCTTTCTCTGTTTCCAATAAATAGAGCTGTGATCATCTTATCTCTGTGACATGACCGGCAAGTTTCACAAGATGTAAATTCAAACTAATTTAAATATGCATCTATATGTAACTTCAGCTAGTCGGGTTGCATTGATATGACCTAGTCTATAATGCCTCAAGAAGGATTTGTTCATTTCTGAACTCTTCTTCTTGTGTGTGTTCTGTATACTAAGAACTGTAGTTTGATTTAGAACGTCTATGCTTTTAGATAACGTGCCTGAACCGATCAACTCTTGATATAGGAAATGTTCAAAACATTATCCAACAATACAAAATTATATCTTTTCTTTACTAATAAAGAGACTGATATGATATTGTATATCAGGTTCGGTATCTAATAACATTCGTTCAGAATCAATGTATTCTGGTAATACCGGGTGATAGTGACCAACAGACTTGGCTGCAACACTTGCACCGTTTCTATCTCATGAAACTTATCACCCGTTCTCAGTTCTCTACCTATCTGTAGCCCATGGAACAAATTACATATGTGGGATCCTGATCCAGTATCAAATACCCAGGACGTAAAGGATACTGAGAAACAGTTCTATGTAATGAACACACCCGAAGATGACGCATCAGCATGCACTTTCTTCGTTTGGGCGGCACGGGAAATCTGGTATTCCCCAATTTCCAGCTCTGTTTTATAACAATTATAAGTTGGAGCTGGACCAACGTTCCCCAGCTCAGTATAATAAGCGGGTCCGGTCAATTACATCCGTATTATTATCTTAATTAAGGCGCAACATAGTCGTAACCAGGAGAGAGAGAGAAGAAAACACTCAGCGTGCGCTTTTACAAGATTAGATTGGTTATCAATTTATCTAATCAGGATGTCTCTGTAACTTTTTAGAAATCGTTTTGCGAATTTTTCCGTTTTAGGGCAAAATTGTCGGTATTTTCCGTTTTAACCCGATTTCGATCAAACGTCCATATAAACTTGCCGGCACTTTTTTTAGCTAAAATAAAGCTTGTGCGCGAACTTTAGGGGTATTTGGGAGGTTTTGGTTCAGATAGAATTTTTCCCAAATAAAATATTATTTTAAGCGGTATTTGGTGCACGTAAATCGGGAAATTTCTTTTCTTAAGAATAAATTATTTTTTTGTCACTAGAATATTTTGGAAACTTCTTTTTAAATATCTAGATATTTTTTGGAGTACAAAAGGTTTTATTTTAAAAAGAAAAGAAAATGTTTAAAGGTGGCAAAGTGCATTTATTAAGCATTTATTGCTCCTTTTCCTAGCAATTTCTTCACAAAAATTCATAAAAAGACCCTCCTCACCCCCCTTGGCCGGCCCTTCCCTTCCCCTTGCTGCCCTCCATCATTCCCACTCTTTTTCAACTCATTTTGCATCAAATAAATGATGAAAAATCCAAATAAAATCATAAAAATTCAAATATAATCATTTTCCTTCATTTCCTTCACTAATTCTTCTTGGATCTTCAACAAAACATGGTTTTTTTTGATGCTATGATGAGAGATTAAATTCATTTTGGTGTTCTTGGGGAGGTATAATTCTTACCTTAATCCTTTTATATTTGCTTTAATCTTATTCTAGCTAATTTAGTTAGCTAATTATGTGTTTAGTTTAGTTTTTAAATTATGATTAATTCATTTATATTTGGTTTAAGAAATTCATGTTAGGATTAAATTTTTTGTTAAGTGTTTAGTGTTCATTTGAAGTGTTAATTTGTGTTTTGGAGAAGATTAACCTAGTAGAAAATGTTAATTTTTGCTAATGAACACTTTGTTTAATTATGCAATTTTGCTTACTAGGTTTTTCCTAAAATTTATTTAGCAAGTGTTAAAAATATAGGAATGGTTTAGATAGTTTAGTTAAGCAATTTTAAGGTGTTTGTAATCTCTACATATGCGTTAGCTTGAAACTAGTGCGAAATATTGCGATAGGTTGCTTACTAGATTTCGGGGTTTTTCCGACATGGGTTCGATTGGTCGTTGCGAGATTATATCTATTGTATTCCTGGTAATTTTTGTGTTGTGTTGCGCGATCGGGACGATCGGGGTCTAGACTTAGTGTTTTGTAGTTTAGCAACCCTAATTAGGGTTTTTGGCCGATGTCTTGAGCGATAGATGCGCTAAGCGCCCAGTGTAATTTTCCAGGCGTTTTCATCGCGTTTCGTTGTCTTTTCGTCATTGTAGGATTTTTGCTTATATGATATGTTTGTGAAATTTTAGGTTCGCAAGCGGGGACTTCGGACACTACGACAGGGGAAAACAGGTGGTAGGCTTCACTTAGCCAGGAGCGTTGGTGAGTAGATTTAATATCTACATGGGAATCGCCCGCATAGCGTTATGCGCCTGGGCTAGAGATGTTATTTCTGTCGCATATTCTATGTTATATTTAGAATTGCGCATTTACCCTATTACTTAGGTATTATTGTGCTTGGACTAGTATCCTTAGGACACTGCACATATTATTGACGATTCATGTTGCACGAGCACTGATTGTATGCTACACACACCGTCAATAATTGCCATGTCACGCACAACCCACTTATAGATATGATATTGCTTGGTTATGGACATTGAGACTTTGATTCATAATTTTTTAAGCATTGACTTATAGCATACCTGTATACATACATGCTTACACATATGCTCTAACATACTTACATGCTAGTTACCTGTATACTTATAGAGTATTGTACCATTAGTGATATGTACATGCACATTTTATGACATAGCTACAGGTATACCTTGCCCGCCTATTTCACTTATACCCAGGGGGTATACTATATCATTATTTATAGGTAGATACATATATCTTGCTATACCTTTATGTTTTCACATACATCTGGTTATAGCTACATGTTTACCTTTACCTGATGTTATTTTAGAATTGGAGAAAATTAGGAACCGCATGATATTTATATTAACTTGTTCCAGTTAATTAGCGGCTTTTCCTTTATATGCTTACATTTCCGTTTATGTTGCATATATTATATTCATGGATTTTCGCATTGTGATATGGATTTTTCATGAAGTTTTCTGGATTTGGGGACCGTGGGAGTTCATGAAATTTTGCATTATTTGGAAAACCCGGTTTCCTTGATATGATATTTGCGCATCCACCATGAGATTTATCGGTTCTGATTATATACTCCATACGAGGAGTGGCTGTCGTATGAGGGTACATGGTGGGGCCCGGTATGGTTCCCCTCGGCAAGATGATCGATGGACTTTGCCGATTGAGCCTGGATGGTGGGCAAGTACCTACCGGTGACATTACCAATGACTCGGCGGTTATCATGTGGATATCGATGGGAGTCATGCACGTATAGATACATCGAGAGGCGAGGGTCAGAGCTAGGCACTCGAGCTTTCGGGATAGCGTATGATACGTACCTATCAGGATGCCAGTCATGGTGACAGCACCTGATAGACTTGCATTTCTGTGTCGATGCTTGACACTTTGGTTTCATGATATTTCTTTTTTACTCCTTTGTATATATAACAGGGGTTTAGGCCGCTCTTATATATGCCCTTACACCAATATTAGTGGAATAGGATGCTAATATATGTGTATTGACAATAAATTATATACATCATCATATTTATTCATGCAAATATATTTAGGATGTTAGATTTTTACTTGATAATTTGATTTGGGATATAGGTGATTCATTTGATATTGGATACAGGATATTTATGAGATTGCTGATTTGTACATTCAGGATATATGAGATTTATTCGATATTGTACATTCAGGATTTATCAGACTTATATGATATGAGAGCCAATTTGGGGGCTGATTTGAGGAATTGGGATTTGGATTTGTCTTGATGGATTATGATCCTACCACGATATCAGTATTCTGTGGAAATGACATATTTCATTCCATACTTCACATTTATTGTTTATGCACTGCTTCATGTATTAGTAGTACCTGTTAGAGTACCTTTCATGATTGTTGCAATTACATAACTTTATTTATATGCATTGCTTCATGTATTTGTTGTACCTGCTAGTGTACCTTTCATGATTATTGCATTCATATGACTTTTTATTGCTATTAATTGCACATGTTAGATTCGCGCTGTACGTGCATACTCGCGATTACCTGCATATGTTATTTACTATTCACGAGTTGGCAACTCACCCCCATTGTGCCACAGTGTTTGCAGGTGTTCCTCAGGATAGTCAGAGGCAGGCTATTATCACATATCTTATCATCTTTTGCTACGGATATCGCATCAGCTCACAGTGTGCAGTTTTCTTATGTGGGTTTTGTGGTTATTCGTTGTATTGTATATTCGTTGTATCTCTGTACTCTCCATCTACTATTTTCATATTGACTTAGAGACTTGGTGAGGACGATGTTGTATATTATTTGTGACTTGTTGTCTTTTATACAGTTTCCTTTCTACCGTCATTTATTTCTTTGCTACAGCGTCGTATATTTGTTGTGGTGGTTGTTTTCCGCCTTTGGGCGTGTATTTGCTCCCGTTTGGGGATACTTTACTTTATATTTATGTTGTACCCATTTTTGGGGCTAGCTTTTACAAAGGAGGTGCTGCCAAAATTTTAAAGGAAATAAAGTTGGACTTTTAAATAATTTGGGTTGTGATTTCAAAGTCTTTTAAACAATGTTTCTTATCTTTTCTTGTCTTTTAACTGGTTTAGATTTCTGGCTTTTGGCTTTCTTTTACTGCGTTACGCCTGTAGACGTTGCGTAGTATTAGGGCCGTCACGTGCCAATTTCGGGTCGTGACAAAGTTTGTATCAGAGCGCTAGGTTTTACCTTTCGGAGAGTAGGATGACCTTGGTATGATGGAGTTGGTAGCTTAAGCAGAGTAACGTAGTGTGTGTATGTCTGCAGCATACTCACGATGCGGTACTTCGCCTAAAGTGACCTAAGTACAATTACTTGAAATTCGTTCCTTGATGATTCATATCCCTGTGATTCGATTTCCGTGTTCATATCGAATCCTATCCCTATTTATAGCCTTTGCCGCTGACAACTATGGGGACTCAGTGAGGTGCAGCGAGGGCCGAGGTCAGAGTTGACTCGGGTGGGTCAAGGACTGACCAGGATAGCACGCTCGATGCACAGGTGTTGACGAATCCGCTTTCGACAGATAGTATCGCTAGGCTTGTGGCAGAGATGCAGGACATGCGCCAGACGATGAGTTCTTTGGTGGAGACCATTTGAGCGCAGCGACAGGAGGTTGTCACCCCTGTTACCCAGTTGTTCTTTGCGATCAGCACACAGCTTCCCGTCACTTACATAGCACCAGTGGATGCAGCCCTAGTTGACGAGACATGTATTCCAGAGACTTCAGGAGTTCCGGGACCGTGGAGGACTCGTACCGGGGTATCAGCTCAGAGACAGAGGCTTAGTCGTCGAGACAGCTTTCGTGACCGTTGCGGGAGTAGCAGAGGTTTGGGACGAGGGGATTCGTGTTAGCTAGATCAGCCGTTTGTTGTGTTAATTTCTGTCAGCGATTTTTTTGTTGCGCGACACGTATTTCAGTCGTATGCCAATCGGTTAGGAGATTCATCCATCACTTGATCCTTCTAGAGATGTTGGATTTGACGTTCTCCTGGGCACAGACTGGTTAGTTACGTGCTAGGCGTCTGTGGACTACCGCGAGGAAACAGTCAGGTTTTTTTTCCTGGAAAGTCAGTTCTTGTTGTACAGGGGGGCAGTGGTGCCGCCTCTCACAGCTCGAATTCAGCCTTTTTCGCTAATCGGCTTTTGAGGAGAGGATGTCGAGGATTCTTGGCGTTCATTCGTGATACCGGAGCCACAGTGGGTTTGTTGGACCGGGTTCTTATCGTGCGAGAGTTTTCCGACATTGTTCCAGATGAGCCGGCGGAGCTTAGGGAGCTTAAGGATCAGCTGCAGAGTTGTTTGTTGGGGGGCTAATGCGTCTGAGTGTTTCATATTGAGGAGTTCCTATTTCTATTCGTCAAGGAGGAAGACGGCAGTTTAGGTTGTGTATTGATGGATCGCCAATTGAACTGGCTTACGGTGCAGATAGGTATCCTTTGCCTCTCATTGACGATTTCTTCGATCGGCTCCAGAGTGTGAGACATTTTCTAAGTTTGTTCGGGATCAGGTCATCATTGCTGCGGGTTCGGAGTGATGACATTCCGAAGACTGCCTTATGCGTGCTACGGGCTTTGTGTATTTTGGTGGTGTCGTCGGACTCACCAATGCCCTAGCAGCATTCGTAGATATGATGAACCAGATTTCTTCAAGCCGTTCCTTGACCAGTTATTGTTGTGTTATTGATGACATTTTGGTCTATTCTTTGTGTCTTGAGGGACAGGAGCAGCACTTGAGGATTTGTTTTGCAGACATTGGGAGAGCCCCAGCTGTTTGCTAGATTCTCGGAGTGTTCCTTCAGGCTTGTTTGTGTTGACTCCTAGGTCTTGTAGTTACGGGAGACGGTTTTTCGTATGGTCCCGAGGAAGATCGTGGCCGTACAGCTTAGTCCCAGGCTTGTGTTCGGACGGAAGTCTGCAGATTTTTGGGCTTAGCAGGTTTTTACTGCCGTTTCGTGCAGGATTGCTAGTGTAGTGTTGCACCGTTGACTGGACTGACCTGAAAGGAGGTTTCCTTTCTTTGGACTGAGGCATGCGTGCGGAGTTTTTCAGTCGTTGGAGATTCGGTTAACAACTGCACAAGTTCTTTCTTGCTTTTTGGTTCGGGCGACTTTGTTGTTTTAACTGTGATGTTTCGCGAGTGGGGCTCGATTTTGTACTGAGGTGACACTATTGAGTTATTGATTTTGCTTCCCTACATTTGGAGGAAGTACGAGCAGGATCTCCCTCTCATGATCTGGAGATGGCCGCGGTGGTAGTGCGTTGGGGATTGGAGACACTTCTTGTTCGAGAGTCGTGTCAGATTTTCACGGACCACCAGAGCTTAATGTGCATCTTCCTGCAGCGGGTTTTGATTGTTGAGACACCGCCGTTGGATGGAACGTGTGGAGGATTGTGTTTGTGAGATCCTTTGTTACCCTTGGCAAGGCGATTGTGGTAGCTGATGCTGGAGTCGTAGGCCCGGGGTTAGTTTGTTCCAGTTGTGCACAGTCAGAGACAGTCTTCTGCAGATTTACAGTTCTTATGCGATCGTGGAGTACAGCTTAGGTTCGCCTCTACTGAGGGGACAGCTTGCTCATGTCCGCGCCCGACCACTTTTCCCTAATCGTTTTCGCGAGACACTGCCTACCGACGCTCGTTTGTTAGAGATACTTGAGCATACTCGGCTGGGCAATGATTCGGAGTCCTTGATTTGTGACAATGGTGTGCTAAGTTAGGGATGCGTTTGTGTACCTGATATTATCGGGTAGAGACGTGAAATCCTAGAGCTGGCACATCTGTCAATTCTCTGTACTCATTCAAGTTCCACCAGCATTTGACGTGACTTGTGAGATAGTTACGGGTGGGCCGGGATGTAAAGAGCAGTTTCAGGTTTCATTTTAAGGTGTATGTATTGTTATGAGCTAAGGTTGAGCATCTGAGACCGGCTGGAGAGTTACAATCTTTAACTGTTCCGAAGTGGGAATGGGAGCAGATCTCCATGAAATTCGTTATGGTGTCTACCCAGGTTTAGTCAGGGTGTGACTCCATTCGGATGCTTGTTGTCCGGTTTTTCTCAGTCTGCTCAGTTGTTCTTTGTTAAGTTTGTGCGTTGCATGGAGTTCCTTCGAGGGTCGTATCCAATGAAGGCAACCTGTTCGCTTGCCGTCTTGGGCAGGAGCTTCAGGAAGCCTTGGGTACTGGTTGAGCTTTAGCTCCATCTTTCCATCCGCAGGATGATGGTTTTGTGAGAGTGGGCTATACCGACTCTAGAGGTTATACTCATGCATACGTACTAATTGTTGTCGGCAGTTGGGATCGTCACTTGCCATTGTTAGGACTTTCCTTCGATAGCAGTTATCAGGAGACATTACAATTGGCAACCTTTAAGTTTTGTTCGTTAGGTGGTGTCGATCTCCAGTTTGTTTTTCTGACTCTGCGTAGTAGAATTTTTAGACCCCAACTAGTCTAGAGACTTCGGAAATGATCCAGCTGTTTCAGGTGAGGATGATGACAGTCCTGTGCGGACAAACGTCTTATGCCGACCATGGTGATCGCAGGCTCAAGTTCGCAGTGGGAGATCATGTATTCCTACGGATTTTTCTGATGAATGACGTGTTGAGTTTTGGGAAGCTTACCGACAATTGTAGGTCCTTTCAAGATCCTTAAAGCGAGTTAGTTCCGTTTCCTTTAATTTGGTACTTCCGCCCAGATTATTGAGTATTCACCCCGTATTCCTTGTGTCGATACTTTGCAATTACCTTCATGACCTTTCTCACTTGATTCAGCATCAGACCAATTAGCTTGGACGCGATCTTTCGTTCACCAGCAGCCGCTAGTTATAGTGGATCAGCAGGTGGAGGAACTTCGGTCAAGGGTCTTGCCGTCAGTGAGGGTTCTTTGGAGTAGCTGTATAGCGAGGTGATCACTTGGTAAGCTGCGAGCGAGATTTGGGAGTTTTGTACTCATCTTCTTGAAGGTACGCGTAGATGAATTTTAATTCGGGGACCGAATTTCTTTAAGGGGGGAAGATTGTAACGTTTTAGAAATCGTTTTGCGAATTTTTCCGTTTTAGGGCAAAATTGTCGGTATTTTCCGTTTTAACCCGATTTCGATCAAACGTCCGTATAAGCTTGCCGGCACTTTTTTTTAGCTAAAATAAAGCTTGTGCGTGAACTTTAGGGGTATTTGGGAGGTTTTGGTTCAGATAGAATTTTTCCCAAATAAAATATTATTTTAAGCGGTATTTGGTGCACGTAAATCGGGAAATTTCTTTTCTTAAGAATAAATTAATTTTTTGTCACTAGAATATTTTAGAAACTTCTTTTTAAATATCTAAATATTTTTTGGAGTGCAAAAGGTTTTACTTTATAAAGAAAAGAAAATGTGTAAAGGTGGCAAAATGCATTTATTAAGCATTTATTACTCTTTTTCCTAGCAATTTCTTCACAAAAATTAACACAAATACCCCCCTCACCCCCCTTGGCCGGCCCTTCCCTTCCCCTTGCTGCCCTCCATCATTCCCACTCTTTTTCAACTCATTTTGCATCAAATAAATCATGAAAAATCCAAATAAAATCACAAAAATTCAAATATAATCATTTTCCTTCATTTCCTTCACTAATTCTTCTTGGATCTTCAACAAAGCATGGTTTTTTTTTTGATGCTATGATGAGAGATTAAATTCATTTTGGTGTTCTTGGGGAGGTATAATTATTATCTTAATCCTTTTATATTTGCTTTAATCTTATTCTAGCTAATTTAGTTAGCTAATTATGTGTTTAGTTTAGTTTTTAAATTATGATCAATTCATTTATATTTGGTTTAAGAAATTCATGTTAGGGTTAAATTTTTTGTTAAGTGTTTAGTGTTCATTTGAAGTGTTAATTTGTGTTTTGGAGAAGATTAACCTAGTAGAAAATGTTAATTTTTGCTAATGAACACTTTGTTTAATTATGCAATTTTGCTTACTAGGTTTTTCCTAAAATTTATTTAGCAAGTGTTAAAAATATAGGAATGATTTAGATAGTTTAGTTAAGCTATTTTAAGGTGTTTGTAATCTCTACATATGTGTTAGCTTGAAACTAGTGCGAAATATTGCGATAGGTTGATTACTAGATTTCGGGGTTTTTCCGACGTGGGTTCAATTGGTCGTTGCGAGATTATATCTATTGTATTCCCCGTAATTTTTGTGTTGTGTTACGCGATCGAGACGATCGGGGTCTAGACTTAGTGTTTTGTAGTTTAGCGACCCCAATTAGGGATTTTGGCCGATGTCTTGCGCGATAGAAGCGCTAAGCGCGCAGTGTAATTTTCCAGGCGTTTTCATCGTGTTTCGTTGCCTTTTCGTCATTGTAGGATTTTTGCTTATGTGATGTGTTTGTGAAATTTTAGGTTCGCAAGCAGGGACTTCGGACGCTACGACAGGGGAAAACAGGTGGTAGGCTTCACTTAGCCAGGAGCGTTGGTGAGTAGATTTAACATCTACAGGGGAATCGCCCGCATGGCGTTATGCGTCTGGGCTAGAGATGTTATTTCTGTCGCATATTCTATGTCATATTTAGAATTGCGCATTTACCCTATTACTTAGATATTGTTGTGCTTGGACTAGTATCCTTAGGACACTGCACATATTATTGACGATTCATGTTGCACGAGCACTGATTGTATGCTACACACACCGTCAATAATTGCCATGTCAGGCACAACCCACTTATAGATATGATATTGCTTGGTTAGGAACATTGAGACTTTGAATCATAATTCTTTACGTGTTGACTTATAGCATACCTGTATACCTACATGCTGACACATATTCTCTGACATACTTACATGCTAGTTACCTGTATACCTATAGAGTATTGTACCATTAGTGATATGTACATGCACACTTTATGACATAGCTACAGGTATACCTTGCCCACCTATTTTACTTATACACAGGGGGTATACTACATCATTACTTATAGGTAGATACATATATCTTGCTATACCTTTATGTTTTCACATACATCTGGTTATAGCTACATGTTAACCTTTACCTGATATTATTTTAGAATTGGAGAAAATTAGGAACCACATGATATTTATATTAACTTGTTCCAGTTAATTAGCGGCTTTTCCTTTATATGCTTACATTTCCGTTTATGTTGCATATATTATATTCATGGATTTTCACATTGTGATATGGATTTTTCATGATGTTTTCTGGATTTGGGGACCGTGGGAGTTCATAAAATTTTGCATTATTTGAAAAACCCGGTTTCCCTGATATGATATTTGCGCATCCACCATGAGATTTATCGGTTCTGATTATATACTCCATACGAGGAGTGGCTGCCGTATGAGGGTACATGGTGGGGCCCGGTATGGTTCCCCTCAGCAAGATGATCGATGGACTTTGCCGATTGAGCCTGGAAGGTGGGCAAGTACCTACCGGTGACATTACCAATGACTCGGCGGTTATCATGTGGATACCGATGGGAGTCATGTACATATAGATACGTCGAGAGGCGAGGGTCTGAGCTAGGCACTCGAGCTTTCGGGATAGCGTATGATACGTACCTATCAGGGTGCCAGTCGTGGTGACAGCACCTGATAGACCTGCATTTCTGTGTCGATGCTTGATACATTTGTTTCATGATATTTCTTTTTTACTCCTTTGTATATATAACAGGGGTTTAGGCTGCTGTTATATATGCCCTTACACCAATATTAGTGGAATGGGACACTAATATATGTGTATTGACATTAAATTATATACATCATCATATTTATTCATGCAAATATATTTAGGATGTTAGATTTTTACTTGATAATTTGATTTGGGATATAGGTGATTCATTTGATATTGGATACAGGATATTTATGAGATTGCTGATTTGTACATTCAGAATATATGAGATTTATTAGATATTGTACATTCAGGATTTGTGAGACTTATATGATATGAGAGCCAATTTGGGGGCTGATTTGAGGAATTGGGATTTGGATTTGTCTTGATGGATTGTGATCCTACCACGATGTCAGGATTCCGTGGAAATGACATATTTCATTCCATACTTTACATTTATTGTTTATGCACTGCTTCATGTATTAGTAGTACCTGTTAGAGTACCTTTCATGATTGTTGCATTACATACCTTTATTTATATGCATTGCTTTATGTATTAGTTGTACCTGCTAGTGTACCTTTCATGATTATTGCATTCATATGACTTTTTATTGCTATTAATTGCACATGTTAGATTCGCGCTGTACGTGCATACTCGTGATTACCTGCATATGTTATTAACTATTCACGAGTTGGCAACTCACCCCCGTTGTGCCGCAGTGTTTGTAGGTGTTCCTTAGGATAATCAGAGGCAGACTATTATCACACATCTTATCATCTTTTGCTACGTATACCGCATCAGCTCACAGTGTGCAGGTTGCTTAGGTGGGTTTTGTGGTTATTCGTTGTATTGTATATTCATTGTATCCCTGTACTCTCCATCTACTATTTTCATATTGACTTAGAGACTTGGTGAGGACGATGTTGTATATTATTTGTGACTTATTGTCTTTTATACAGTTTCCTTTGTACCGTCTTTTATTTCTTCGCTACGGCGTCGTATATTTGTTATGGTGGTTGTTTTCCGCCTTTGGGCGTGTATTTGCTCCCGTTTGGGGATGCTTTACTTTTTATTTATGTTGTACCCGTTTTTGGGGCTAGCTTTTACAAAGGAGGTGCTGCCAAAATTTTAAAGGAAATAAAGTTGGACTTTTAAAGAATTTGGGTTGTGATTTCAAAGACTTTTAAGCAATGTTTCTTATCTTTTCTTGTCTTTTAACTGGTTTAGATTTCTGGGTTTTGCCTTTCTTTTACTGCGTTACGCCTGTAGACGTTGCGTAGTATTAGGGTCGTTACGTGCCAATTTCGGATCGTGACAGTCTCCCACTGTTTTAGTCAAATCTTCCTTCAAAACCTAAAAGGAAAGACTAGCCGGGATTAATTACACGCTACAAGTTCGCCAATCTTTCAGCGAGGCCTGTGCCGGTACTTTGAGGGAGGTTCCCCGTGCTTTCGCACGGACCTAATTAAAGTAAACCTCGTTTTCCCAGGGGCGTAACCCCGTTGACACCTTTCTAGACACCTACTTGATTGGCTAATTGTAATGTGTAAAACTCTCCCAGGAGTAACTCTTACTCGCAGCGGGTATCGGGATCCAACTATCTTATAGAAGGTATGTAATCTCATTGCCAATTTCAACACTTGAAATTCCCAATAATATTTTACCCCTAGCGTCTTATGACCTTGACGAATGCCAACAAACTATAGGCTACTAGTCATGTTCAACCCGTCATTTCCCGATTGAATTAAACCCACCCACACGACCCTTGATGAAAGCTAACAAAGCCGTACGACTACCCTAACTCAATCGCATCATATACTTATGCAGATAAGCATAAATAGCTACCGCACACTATGCCTTGACGAAAGCCAACAAACGCAGCACGAATACTATGAAGTACTTATCTGAAATGACGGAGGGCTACGACAGGTTTTTAAGAAAACCCTTTGCGTAATGAACTTGATATCGTTATAGAATCGAGTGATTTTAAATGGAACGTTTTTGAGGTTTTTCTAGTTTTGCTAAAGGGGTCACTCCCGGTGAAGGGATCGTCGGCCCTTTCCTCATCGAATAAGGTGCAGGAATTTCACAAATATCACTATGCAAAGCAAGAACTATAGAAGCAATCAAAAGACATAACGAGTTTGTAGCATCTGCTAGTTTCACTAAAGAGGTCACTCCCGGTGAAGGGATCTCGGCTCTTTCCTTATCGAATAAGGTGCTGGATGTTCTATAAGGAACACCGCTATGCAAAGCAAAAACTAGAGCTACCAGTTTTTAAATAAGCTTCTACAACATCTTTAGGTTTCTTTTAATTCATTAATCTCATTAATGAAGTCCCATTTTATTATGCTTCACAAGCGTCAGATATGAAACGAAATTAACAATATATAATATATATCTCATATATATAATATAAACATTCGTTTCAGGCAGTAATATGATCTCATCACAGAACATTGCAGCAGAAGAACATATATGAAATATTAGATATCCTAGGACGTCCGTGTTTTAATACGAGCCTGTATAAAACACGGATTCCACGGTCGCGATGAATAACCAAACCCACATCCCTAGACCCCTACGAGAGTGACAAGCAACACTGCCAATTCTAGGGTTAGGAGACCCGGTCTCGACTCCTCGAGATTGTCTCCCACTGGACCCTAGAACCCGGTTACTTGTGCTCCCCGCCTTGGGTCTACCTAATGCGGAAAAGTAAATAATATACAATGGTGACATCATCCTTAGCGCGGAAGTGCCCCAATAAAAGAATATTACATAAAATGAATTTTACATGAATGAAAAGGAAAAAACTCTCATCTCACATAAAACCCCCGGCTATTCAAAACGCGACGATCCAATATAACATATCACAGCAACACATAGTATCTCATATCATCAACAAAAGCAAGTATGCGTATCCCGATTGTCGTTGATGTATAGCAACGAAGCCGGTGATACACCACGTACTACGCTTACGGTCAAAGAAAAGAAAGTGTAAAACAACAACAGTTGGAATCCGCAACCTCCTTAGACATCGCATGCCTAACCAAATGAATTCCTTAGACATCGCATGCCTAACAATTATAAACCCCGCATTTTAGTCTCATTATCGAAAACTCTTTTCAATATCAAGTCGGGCAATTCAACAAGATTCCCGACATCCTGATCGAATGCTCGTCGCAAACTTTAGTAGACGGCCGCACCCCCGATGCCGTCGACGAAGTGCACTAAGGCGGAACACCGCTGCCGCAAGCACCTGAACGGATGCTTTTGGCGACGGGGTTCTCCTACAGTCACTTGGTCGGGGGTATAGGGCGTGGCTGTCTGTTAAGTTTACCAGGTGAGTATCCGCGTATGCTACGTGATTGCGACGAACTTTTGATCACATCAAAATTCCGTGGCAACCGATCAACTGAGACTGAACTGCTAGATTTATAACATTCAAATTAGTTATCTCATAATTACTTATGGATTCCAAATATTGTATCACATTCCAGATAAATAGACAATATTAAACTTTCCGATCGAATAATCAAACACCCAAGTTTTCCCAAATAGCTCAACACTTGAGCGGAGTTCAAAAAATATCCATCACATGCCACACTACCGATGGTCCAGCCGTAGAAGGGTCAAGCCAACGCCTCACATGTGGCAACGCCGTACTGCCCCAAACCCTAAGGTTCAGAGGCAGTTCAAGACGGTCACATAATCGAGTTAAGGTTTGTGTTCTTCTAGAGGGTCCACCACGTTACTTGCACGACTTAGAAAGTTTTAAACTCGAGAAAAAAAATTCAACTTTTGAAAAATTTTCCGACAGGGGAAAAAGTGAGTTATTCATATCCGTTCGAACTTTTTAACAGTTTCTAAAATTATCCGGAAAAAACTTAAACGAAATCATATTATCTGATCGAATCCACAAGTCTCCAATACAACCTAGAAAACTCAACACTTGTGTATAATTAAAAATTCCTAGAAGAATCAGGAAGTTGGTACTGAAGTTACTGTACAAAATCCTAACCCTAATTCTATTATTCCGCCGTGGAACCGCCGCGCAAGCAAGGTATTGCCGCGGTTCCGTGCCCCTTTTGTGGAATTAAGATGTCGTATTTCACAGTAATTCCTAAAATACCCTGCTGATTTTTTTGAGTATTTTTAATATGAAAAAATGTCAACTTTTGAAAAATTTCCAGAGAAGGGTCAAAACTAGGGTTTCGGGGTTCGATCGGACTTTAAACTTCGTTTAGACTTCGCCTAAAGCTCTAGCTTGGCTCTGATACCACTGTAGGGTTGCTAGGCACACGCACAATGGTCTACGAGGCATCAACCATGCCCTATTTAAAATTTAGCAGTGCCGAACAACCCAAAGCCGGATCTTTAAACTAGAGATTAGGCGAAAACAAGCATGTTAAACATTTTAACACTAAGTGAGAGGGATTACAACCTTTGTAGATCCGGTTCTTCACTTCTAAAGTTCCATGTTGAGGTCCCTTCGCTGCGATCATCGTGTTCCGGACTCTCGAGAGGCCCCATGAAGAGAAAGATGCAAGCTTGCTTCCGATCTTCGATAACATAGATGATCTATCTTGAAGTTTCATTAACACAAGCCCTCACTCACTAAATGAAGTGAACACCCTCATCTAAAAGGCAAGAGTAGATGAGGATGATGAAGTAGGATTTTTTCTCTCATTTATAATCTTTTTCTCACACATAAACATCACTTAGAAAAAGCTAGAAAGCTTTTTCCATGAAGAAGTCAAGGAAGAAGAAGATGAATTATATTAGAATCCTTTTGTGATGAATAATGAAAATTATGATAAGGTTAGAAATGCAACCATGGTTCAAGTAACCATTGTAGAGATTTTACTAGGGTTAAGGGTTTGGGTTGAGTTAAAGAAATATCTTGCAAAATATCTTTTCCGAAACAAAAAATGAAAGCTTCTAGAAACTTCTAGAAATGATTAACCCAAATCAAACCCTAACCATATTTAATCTCCACTAAACATGTTGCATTAATAATCATATCATGTTACAATATTATATATCACATATATAATATTTATTGTAACAAAATAAAATAATGCAATTAACATATATCACATATATATCAATGTATTACCCGAGTGAGAAAAAGAATCTTTTAGTGAGCTAATATTAGTTAATGTAATTTAATATATCACATTTATTATTATACATTAAATTATCGAATCAACACTTGATCCGACAATCCGGCTATATCGCATACAACCGACTAATATCTCATTTTACCGATTCATCGAATCAACACTTGATCCGATGACCTGGCTGATATAAAATATCGCGAGAATAGAATACGGTATCACATATCGCATTATCCTCCGTCCTGCACATATCACATATGTACCCCTACTCCGTTTTGCCTGAGTCAAGAAACCTCTGTGTAGGACTCTAAAGAATCGTCAATACGCCGGCAGTAGGTGATGATCATATCAAACATCCACAAGCTGCAAGTGGTCAGCTAAACGTAACAGCCACCCAGGTATTGAGCGCTCAGAAGATCAACAAGTAAGCCTGTCCATTCTCCTGTGAATCCAATCAGTAACACTCCCGTACAGTCCGGTCTCGTCGTCTGATATGTCGCATATCTCGCCTAGGGGTGGTATACATCAGACCCCAGTAGCTTGATAAATCGTGTCGATATGAGGTCTATAACAGTTCGAAAAACTACTGATAACACTTACCAGTAAATCTCAGCAACCCTGGCCAGGGATTTACAGTTATAGCCAATCGAACACAGCACAACATCAACTCCCTATTCCGGGAGAAACGAATCCCCTCCTATCGCTCATTGCCTCCATATGATTCGGGACTGTACCCAAAAGACACCTTTTTGCACGCCCACTTGGACATGGTATGATGGAAATAAAAGCACAGTGGGAATCACACAAGACTCTATAACGATCTCGGGTCAACAGACTAGTCTGTACCAGTGTCACCGGAGAACTGCCATCTTATGTGAGGTATAATACCATCTGGGAGTTCTCGGCGAGTCCGTCCAGTGTACCCAGTCTCTACTGAGCACCCGTACACCATCCTTGATGTCAAACACCGATGGATATAGGATCATCCATCGCCCATCATATGGGTCAAGATGCGTATATGCTAGTCTACTCTGGTGTATCGATGCCCTGTCTCGATACACTATCGACTAGGAACAGTTATAGGATGTACTCGTCGACTATCGTGGCCCCACTAGTATGATCTCATCATAGTCCTAGTAGTCGAGTACATATACTAAGGGCTTTATCAACATGTAACATAGAGACAATCAGAGTACATGTTAAGATAAAGTACAACCAGATAGCATACTATCATGTCGAGCAAGAAAGTCCTCCTTATATATGTCCAAGCATCCATTACAATTTACATCGTATGTACAGTAATGGCCTCTAGGGCATACATATAAATAACACTTACAAGGGTCTATAAGGTATCAACCATGCCTGATTTAAAATTTAGGCGTGCCGAACAACCCAAAGCGAGGATCTTTGCTAGATAATTAGGGTTACACATGCAAGTAAACATCTTTACAACTAAGAGAGAGGGATTACAACCTTTGTAGTCCGCTCCTTCGCTTCATAAGCTCCGAGTAGAAGTCCCTTCGCCGCGATCCATGATCTCCCGGACTCAAGAGAGACTCCACAACCCGAATGATCCATGCTGGCTTGTAGTCTTCCTTCTCGAAGATGATCTACCTCGAAGTTTCTTTAACTCAAGCTCTCACTTACTAATGAGGTGAACACCCTAATCTAATTGGCTAGATTAGATGAGGATGATGAAGTAGGATTTATGCTCTCTTTTATTATCAAATTCTTGTTAGTTATATGTATGCCCTAGAGGCCATTGCTGTACATATGATGTATATTGTAATGGATGCTTGGACATATATAGGGAGGACTTTCTTGCTCGACATGATAGTATGCTATCTGGTTGCATTTTATCTTAACATGTACTCTGATTGTCTCTATGTTACATGCTGATAAAGCCCTTAGGATATGTACTCGACTACTGGGACTATGATGAGATCATACTAGTGGGGCCACGGTAGTCAACGAATACATCCTTTAACTGTTCCTAGTCGAGGGTGTATCGAGACAGGGCGTCGATACACCAGAGTAGACTAGCGTATACACATCTTGACCCATATGATGGGCGATGGATGATCCCATATCCATCGGTGTTTGACATCAAGGATGGTGTACGGGTGCTCAGTAGAGACTGGGTACACTGGACGGACTCGCCGAGAACTCCCAGATGGTATTATACTTCACGTCAGATGGCAGTTCTCTGGTGACACCGGTACAGGTTAGTCTGTAGACCCGAGATCGTCATAGAGTCTTGTGTGATTCCAAATGTGCTTTGATTTCCATCATACCACGTCCAAGAAGGCGTGCAAAAAGGTGGCTTTTGGGTACAGTCCCGAATCACATGGAGGCAATGAGCGATAGGAGGGGATTCGTCTCTCCCGGTATAGAGAGTTGATGTTGCGCTGTGTTCGATTGGCTATAACTGGAAATCCCTGGACAGGGTTTCTGAGATTTATTGGTAAGTGTTATCAGTAGTTTCTCGAACTGTTATAGATCTCATATCGACACGACTTATCAAGCTACTAGGGTCTGACGTTTACCACCCCTAGGCGAGATATGCGACATATCAGACAAAGAGACCGGACTGTACGGGAGTGTTACTGATTGGATTCGCAGGAGAATGTACATGCTTGCTTGTTGATCTTCTGATCGCTCAATACCTGGGTGGCTGTTACGTTTAGCTGACCGCTTGCAGCTTGTGGTTGTTTGATATGATCATCACCTACTGCCGGCGTATTGACGATTCTTTAGAGTCCTACACTGAGGTTTCTTGGCTCAGGCAAAACGGAGTAGAAGCACATATATGATATGTGCGGGACCGAGAACAATACGTGTATGTGATACCGTATTAGATTCTCACGATATGAGATATCAGCCGGGTATATGTGATATAGCCGGGTCATCGGATCAAATGTTGATTCGATGAAATGATACAGATTATATTAGTCGGTTATTTGTGAGATAGCCGGATTATCGGATCAAGTGTTGATTCGATAATTTAATATATAATTATATATTTGATATATTAAATTACATTAACTAATATAAGCTCACTAAAAGATTCTTTTTCTCACTCGGGTAATACATTGATATATATGCGATATATGTTAATTGTATTATTTTATTTTGTTACAATAAATATTGTATATGCGATATATAATATTGTAACATGTTAGGGTTATTAATGCTAATGTTTAGTGGAGATTAAACATGGTTAGGGTTTGATTTGGGTTAAGATTTTCTAGAAGTTTCTAGAAATTTTGCTTTTTGTTTTTGCTAAGATATTTTGTAAAGATATTTAGTTAAGATATTTATTAACCCAACTCAACCCTTGACCATGGTTGGTTCTCTACATGGGTTAAGTTATCATACTTAACCCTTGGTTGCATTTTCTAACCTCACAACAATTCATTATTCATCACAAAGAGAATGGTTCTTCTTCTTCTTCCTTCTTCTTTCATGAAAAGCTTTCTAGCTTTTTACGAAGTGATGAAAATGAGTGAGTTAAAGAAAACAAATGAGAGGTAAAATCCTACTTCATCATCCTAATCTATCCTAGCCATTTAGATTAGGGTGTTCACTTCATTTGTGAGTGAGAGCTTGTGTTAAAGAAACTTCAAGGTAGATCATCTTAGTTATCGAAGATCGGAAGCAAGTTTGCATCATTCTCTTCGTGGTGCCTCTCTAGAGTCCGGGTACATGATGATCGCAGCGAAGGGACCTCAACACGGTGCTTATGAAGTGAAGGACCGGACTACAATGGTTGTAATCCTAAACTCTTAGATGTTAAAGTGTTTAACATGCTTTGTTTCGCCTAATCTCTAATTTAAAAATCTTGGTTAAGGTTGTTCGACACGTCTAAATTTTAAATCGGGCATGGTTGATACCTTGTAGACCCTTGTGAGAGTGCCTAGTAACCCTACAGTGGTATCAGAGCCAAGCTAGAACTTTAGACGAAGTCTAGACGAAGTTTAAAGTCCGATCGAACTCCGAATACCCGTAAAACCCTAGTTTCTGGAAATTTTTCAAAAAGTTGACATTTTTCATATTAAAAATGCTCAGAAAATTCAGCAGGTAATTGTATGGGTTACTTTAAAAACGACCCCAAAATACCTTTATTGCGCCGCGGAACTGCGCCCATACCCTTGCTTGCGCGGTGGTTCCGCGGCGGAACAGTGAAATTGATGTTTGTGTTTTACACAGTAATATCCGTACAGATTTCCTGATTGTTTTTAGAATTTTTAATTCTACTCAAGTGTTGAGTTTTCTGGGATGTATTGCGAACTCGTTGATTCGATCTGAAAGTTTAACTTCGTTTAGTTTTTCCGGATAATTTAGAACGTGTTAAAAAGTTCGACCGGATATCAATAACTCACTTTTTCCCCTTCCGGAAAATTTCCAAGTGTTGGATTTTTCCGTAGTTTAAGAACATTCTAAGTCGTGCAAGTAACGCGGTGGACCCTCTAGAAGAACACAAACCCTAACTCGATTATGTGACCGTCTGAACCGCCTCTAAACCTTAGGGTTTGTGGCAGTACGGCGTTGCCACATATGAGGCGTTGGCTTGACCCTTCTACGGCTGGACTATTGGTACTGTGGTATGTGATGGATGTTTTTAAACTAATTTCAAGTGTTGAGAACTATTAGGGAAAACTTGGGTGTTTGATCATTCGATCAGAAAGTTTAACATTGTCTATTTATCTGGAATGTGATACAATATTTGGAATCCACAAGTAGTTATGAGATAACTAATTTGAATGTTATAAATCTAGAAGTTCAGTCTCAGATGATCGGTTGCCACGGAATTTTGATGTGATCAAAAGTCCGTCGCAATCACGTAGCGTACGCGGATACTCGCCGGGTAAACTTAATAGACAGCCACGCTCCATAACCCCGACCAAGTGACTATAGGAGAACCCCGTCGCCAAAAGTATCCGTTCGGGTGCTCGCGGCAGCGGTGTTCCACCTTAGTGCACTTCGTCGACGGCATCCGGGGGTGCGGCCGTCTACTAAAGTTTGCGACGAGCATTCGATCAGGATGTCGGGAATCTTGTTGAATTGCCCGACTTGATATTGAAAAGAGTTTTCGATAATGAGACTAAAATGCGGGGTTTATAATTGTTAGGCATGCGATGTCTAAGGAATTCATTTGGTTAGGCATGCGATGTCTAAGGAAGTTGCGGATTCCAACTGTTGTAGTTTTACACTTTCTTTTCTGCGACCGTAAGTGTAGTATGTAGTTGTATCGCCGGTTTTCGTTGCTATACATCAATGACAATCGGTGTATGCATACTTACTTACGTTGATGATATGAGATATTATGTGTTGCTGTGATATGTTATATTGGATCGTCGTGTTCTGAATAGCCGGGGGGTTTTATGTGAGATGAGAGTTTTCATTTTCATTCATGTAAAATTCATTTGTATGTTATATTCTTTTATTGGGGCACTTCCGGGCTGAGGATGATGTCACCATTGTATATTATTTACTTTTCCGCATTAGGTAGACCCAAGGCGAGGAGCACAAGTAACCGGGTTCTAGGGTCCAGTGGGAAACCATCTCGAGGAGTCGAGACCGGGTCTCCTAACCCTAGAATTGGCAGTATTGCTTTCCGCTCTCGTAGGGGTCTAGGGATGTGGGTTTGGCTATTCATCGCGACCGTGGAATCCGTGTTTTATACAGGCTCGTATTAAAACACGGACGACCTAGTATATCCAATATTTCATATATGTTCTTCTACTGCAATGTTCTGTGATGAGATCATATTACTGCCTGGGACGAATGTTTATATTATATATATGAGATATATATTATATATTGTTGATTTCGTTTCATATCTGATGCTTGAGAAGCATAATAAAATGGGACTTCATTAATGAGATTAATGATATAAAAGAAACCTAAAGATGTTGTAGAAACTTGTTTAAAAACTGGTAGCTCTAGTTCTTGCTTTGCATAGCGGTGTTCCTTATAGAACATCCAGCACCTTATTCGATAAGGAAAGAGCCGAGATCCCTTCACCGGGAGTGATCTCTTTAGTGAAAGTAGAAGATGCTAAACTTGGTTTGTCTTTTGATTGCTTCTATAGTTCTTGCTTTGCATAGTGATATTTGTGAAATATCCTGCACCTTATTCGATGAGGAAAGAGCCGACGATCCCTTCACTGGGAGTGACCTCTTTAGCAATACTAGAAAAGCCTAAAAAACACTCCATTTAAAATCACTCGATTCTACAACGATATCAGGTTCATTACGCAAAGGGTTTTCTTAAAAACCTGTCGTAGCCCTCCGTCATTTCAGATAAGTACTTCATAGTATTCGTGCTACGTTTGTTGGCCTGCGTCAAGGCGTAGTGTTCGGTAGCTATTTATGCTTATCTGCAAAAGCATATGATGCGATTGAGTTAGGGTAGTCGTGCGACTTTGTTGGCCGGCGTCAAGGCTCATGCGGGTAGGTTTAATTCAATCGGGAAATAACGGGTTGAACTTGACTAGTGGACTATGGTTTTTTGGCCTGCCTCAAGGTCATAGGACGCTAGGGGTAAAATATTATTGGGAATTTCAAGTGTTGAAATTTGCAATGAGATTGCATACCTTCTATGAGATAGTTGGATCCCGATACCCGCTGCGAGTAAGAGTTACACCTGGGAGATTTTTACACATTACAATTAGCCGATCAAGTAGGTGTCTAGAAAGGTGTCAACGGGGTTACGCCCCATGAAAAACGAGGTTTATTTTAATTAGGTCCGTTCGAAAGCACGAGGAACCTCCCTCAAAGTACCGGCACTGGCCTGGCTGAAAGATTGGCGAACTTGCAGGGTGTAATTAATCCCGGTTAGTCTTTCCTTTTAGGGTTTGAAGGAAGATTTGACTAAAACAGTGGGAGACATCCTGATTAGATATATTAGATAACCAATCTAATCTTGCAAGAACATACGCTGAGTGTTTTCTTCTCTCTCTCTCCAGGTAGCGACCATATCACGCCTTAATCAAGATAATACTACAGATGTATTGACCGAACCCGCTTGTTATACTGAGCTGGGAAACATTGGTCCCACTCTAACTTATAATTGTTATAAGACAGAGCAGGAAATAGGGGATTACCATAATTCCTGTGTCGCCCAAACGAAGAAAGTACAAATTGATGCATCTTCTTCGGGTGTATTCATTACCAAGAACTGTTTCTCAGTATGCTTTACGTCCTGGGTATGAGATATCGGATCAGGATCCTAGAAATGTAATTTGTTACATGGGCTTCAGATAGGTAGAGAACTGAGAACGGGTGATAAATTTCATGAGATAGAAACGGTGCAAGTGTTGCAGCCAAGTCTGTTGGTAGTTATCACCCTGTATTACCAGAATACATTGATTCTGAACAATTGTTATTAGATACCGAACCTGATATACAACATCATATCAGTCTCTTTATTAGTAAAGAAGGATATAATTTTGTATTGTTGGATAATGTTTTGAACATTTCCTATATCAAGAGTTGATCGGTTTAGGTACGTTATCTAAAAGCATATACGTTCTAAATCAAAACTACAGTTCTTAGTATACAGAACAGACAAAAGAGGAAGAGTTCAGAAATGAACGAATCCTTCTTGAGATATTGTAGACTTGGTCATATCAATATGACCTGACTAGCTGAAGTTACATTTAGATGCATATTTAAATTAGTTTGAATTTACATCTTGAGAAACTTGCCGGTCATATCACAAAGATAAGATGATCATAGCTCTGTTTATTGGAAACAGAGAAAGAGTTAATGAACTCTTGGGATTGATACATGCTGATGTATGAAGATCCCCTGTCTATACATGCTAAGACCGGTTCTTTGTACTTCATTACATTCTCTGATGATCTCTCAAGATTCAGACATATGTTCCTGTTGAAACCCAAGTTCGAACCTTTTGAGATATTCACAGAATATAAGTTAGAAGTAGAGAACCAAAAACGGGTATAAGTATTATGTCCTTTGATGAGATCAGGGAGGAGAATACTTAAGCACGGAGTTCCTGGACTATTTTAAAGGAGAATGAGATTCTCTCTCAGTATTACTCCTCCGTATACACCATAGCACGATGGTATATCAGGGCGGAGCAATAGCACCCTATATGATATGGTGTGCTCTATGATGAGTACCACTGAGTTTCCTATTTCCTTTTGGGAGTTATGCACTTGAGAAGCTGCATACCTATTGAATAGGGTTCAAATCAAATCAGTTGCCTACCACTTCATATGTGATATGGAAAGGGAAGAGCCCATATCTTAAGTTTGTTAAGATTTGGGTTGTCTGGCCTATGCCTAAAAAGTAAAATCCGGACAAGCTCGAGGCAAAGTCAGATCTGTGGAAGTTTGTTGGATATCCCAAGCATACGCAAAGGAATATCTTTTACCAAACCGAGGAACAAAAGATGTTTTGTTTCTCAGCATGGCACCTTTGCGAAAGGTAATTTCTTGTGAAGAAATCAGTGGTCATGAGGTAGAACTGGAAGTAGTTCCAGCTATACAAACTACAGCAGATGATTTGGTAGAATCAAAGGATTCAATAGTAACCAACGAACCTCACCCTCTCCGCCGATCTAGTAGGGTTCCTCACCCACCTGAGCGATACTTCGGTTTCTCTGTGACAGTGGGAGTAAGGATTGCATCATGAGATGATGACCCAACTTGTTTCGAGCAGGCCATCAGGAGTAGGACTCTGTAAGAATGGCTGGATGCTTAGTAATCTGAGATGGAATCCTTATACACCAACAAAGTATGGACTTTGGTTGCTTTATCTGAAGGGTTAAATCCCCATCAGGAGCAAGTATATCTTGAGAAGATTACTTGGTGTACATGGAAAAGTTGAGCCTTTCAAAGCTATGCTTAAATCCATCCAGATCCTACTTGCCATTGCTACATACCATGACTACGATATCTGGTGGTTGGGTGTCATGACTGCTTTTCTAAATGATGTTTTGGAAGAGAGCGTCTATAAGTACACAGCCAGAGGGCTTCGTAGATAGTAGGAGCAGCGAAAACGTGTGCAAGATATTTTATGTGATAAAGCAGGCATCGCGGAGTTGGAACATCTGCTTTGATGTGGTAGTCAAAGAGTTTGACTTCATCAAAATGGTAGATGAACGTTGTATATACAAAAAGGTAGTAGGGAGTATGGTGGTGATCCTCATAAAGTACGAGGATGACATACTCTTGATAGGGAAGGAGTTTCCTATGCTACGCTCAGTCAATCTCCGCTTATCACAAGGATTCTCCATATAGGATCATAGTGATACCACCTAAATCCTAGGTTTTATATCTATGAGATAGATCTAATTGGATGTTAGGATTCTCACTAGTTGTAGTGAGATGGTATCAATCGATCCTGGGGAGAATCACTGGAAAGGTTCCAGGGTGATAAGAACGACTGAATTTCAGTCGCAGGCATTGTCTTTACCCTCAGTAGAGGGACGGTATGTTGGAAGAGTTCCAAGCTAGATACCGTGATTTACTAGACGATTAAAGGCAAGATACATCGTTACCAAGGATGCTACCAAAGAGGCAGTCTGGATATATATAAGTTCATGAGATGAACTTCGTTCCTACCACTGTGTGACAATGGAGTTGTGGATTTTGCCAAGGAACCCCCCCATCCCATCAGAAATCCAGATATAATTCTTAGGCAGTATCACCTGATCATGGAGATGGTTGATCTCTAGGGAGATCGAGGTTAGGAGAGTAGACACAGAGGACAACAGCGCGGTTCCACTCACAAAGGCCTTTTTCCCAGAAGAGACTTTTATGGGATGGTTGAGTATGAGATACTTCAACCACACCTAATTGTTGGGTATGTGATACCACAACAGATGGCCCTAGTGCAAGTAGGAGATTGTTAGTTATATGTATGCCCTAGAGGCCATTACTGTACATATGATGTATATTGTAATGGATGCTTGGACATATATAGTGAGGACTTTCTTGCTCGACATGATAGTATGCTATCTGGTTCCATTTTATCTTAACATGTACTCTGATTGTCTCTATTTTACATGTTGATAAAGCCCTTAGGATATGTACTCGACGGCTGGGACTATGATGAGATCATACTAGTGGGGCCATGGTAGTCGACGAGTACATCCTATGACTGTTCCTAGTCGAGGGTGTATCGAGACAGGGCGTCGATACACCAGAGTAGACTAGCGTATACGCATCTTGACCCATATGATGGGCGATGGATGATCCCATATCCATCTGTGTTTGACATCAAGGATGGTGTACGGGTGCTCACTAGAGACTGGGTACACTAGACGGACTCGCTGAGAACTCCCAGATGGTATTATACCTCACGTTAGATGGCAGTTCTGTGGTGACACTAGTACAGATTAGTCTGTAGACCCGAGATTGTCATAGAGTCTTGTGTGATTCTCACAGTGCTTTGATTTCCATCATACCACGTCCAAGAGGGCGTGCAAAAAGGTGGCTTTTGGGTACAGTCCCGAATCACATGGAGGCAATGAGCGATAGGAGGGGATTCGTCTCTCCCGGTATAGGGAGCTGATGTTGCGCTGTGTTCGATTGGCTATAACTGGAAATACCTGGCTAGGGTTGCTGAGATTTACTGGTATGTGTTATCAGTAGTTTCTCGAACTATTATAGACCTCATATCGACACGACTTATCAAGCTACTGGGGTCTGACGTTTACCACCTCTAGGCGAGATATGCGACATATCAGACGAAGAGACATAGGAGAATGTTACTGATTGGATTCATAGGAGAGTGTTACTGATTGGATTCATAGGAGAATGTACAGGCTTGCTTGTTGATATTCTGATCGCTCAATACCTGGGTGGCTGTTACGTTTAGCTGACCGCTTGCAGATTGTGGGTGTTTGATATGATCATCACCTACTGCCGGCGTATTGACGATTCTTTAGAGTCCTACACAGAGGTTTCTTGGCTCAGGCAAAATGGAGTAGGAGCACATATATGATATGTGCGGAACCAAGAACAATACATGTATGTGATACCATATTAGATTCTTACGATATGAGATATCGGCCGGGTATATGTGATATAGCCGGGTCATCGGATCAAGTGTTGATTCGATGAACTGATACAGATTATATTAGTCGGTTATTTGTGAAATAGACGGATTATCGGATCAAGTGTTGATTCGATAATTTAATGTATAATTATATATTTGATATATTTAATTACATTAACTAATATAAGCTCACTAAAAGATTCTTTTTCTCACTCGGGTAATACATTGATATATATGCGATATATGTTAATTGTATTTTATTTTGTTACAATAAATATTGTATATGTGATATATAATATTGTAACATGTTAGGGTTATTAACGAAACATGTTTAGTGGAGATTAAACATGGTTAGGGTTTGATTTGGGTTAAGCTTTTCTAGAAGTTTGTAGAAGCTTTGCTTTTTGTTTTTGCTAAGATATTTTGTAAAGATATTTAGTTATGATATTTATTAACCCAACTCAACCCTTGACCATGGTTGATTCTATACATGGGTTAAGTTATCATACTTAACCCATGGTTGCATTTCTAACCTCACCACAATTCATTATTCATCACAAAGAGAATGGTTCTTCTTCTTCTTCCTTCTTCTTTCATGAAAAGCTTTCTAGCTTTTTATGATGTGATGAAAATAAGTGAGTTAAAGAAAACAAATGAAAGCTAAAATCCTACTTCATCATCCTAATCTATCCTAGCCATTTAGATTAGGGTGTTCACTTCATTTGTGAGTGAGAGCTTGTGTTAAAGAAACTTCAAGGTAGATCATCTTAGTTATCGAAGACCGGAAGCAAGTTTGCATCATTCTCTTCGTGGAGCCTCTCTAGAGTCCGGGTACATGATGATCGCAGCGAAAGGAACTCAACATGGAGCTTATGAAGTGAAGGACCGGACTACAAAGGTTGTTATCCCAAACTCTCAGATTTTAAAGTGTTAAACATGCTTTGTTTCGCCTAATCTCTAGTTTAAAGATCTTGGTTAGGTTTGTTCGGCACGTCTAAATTTTAAATCGGGCATGGTTGATGCCTTGTAGACCCTTGTGAAAGTGCCTAGTAACCTTACAATTCTCACACTCATTCATCACAAAATAAAAACCTAGAAAGGTTTTTAGAGCTCAAGGAAGAAGATGAAGAATGAATATTCTTTTGTGATGAATAATGAATAATCACTTATGGTTACAAATACAACCCTTGAGTTAAGCATGAGTGGCTTAACTCATGTAGAGATTTAACCTAGGGTGAAGGGTTTGGGTTGGGTTAGAAATATCTAGCAAAATATCGACCATAATATCTTTGCTAGAAATAAAGTAAAACCTTCTAGAAGCATCATGAAAGAGCTAACCAAAATCAAACCCTAACCATGTTTAATCTCCGCCAATCATGTTGCATTAGTAATCATAACATGTTACAATATTATATATCACATATATAATATATATTTGTAACAAAAGAAAATAATACAATTAACATATATCACATATATATCAATGTATTATCCGGTGAGAAAATGAATCAATAAAGAGAGCCAATATTAGAAAATATAATGTAATATACCACATATATAATTATACATTAAATTATCGAATGAACACTTGATCCGACTATCCGGCTATATCGCATATAACTGACTAATATAGCATGTACCGATTCATCGAATCAACACTTAATCCGATGACCCGGCTCATATCAAAATATCGCGAGAATAGAATGCGGTATCTCATATCGTATTATTCTCGGTCATTCATATATCACATATGTGCTCCTACTCCGTTTTTCCTGAGTCAAGAAACCTCTGTGTAGGACTCTAAAGAATCGTCAATACGCCGGCAGTAGGTGATGATCATATCAAACACCCACAAGCTGCAAGCGGTCAGCTAAACGTAACAGCCACCTAGGTATTGAGCGATCAGAAGATCAACAAGCAAGCCTGTACATTCTCCTGTCAATCTAATCGGTAACACTCCCGTACAGTCCGGTCTCTTCGTCTGATATGTTGCATATCTAGTCTAGGGGTAGTATACGTCAGACCCCAGTAACCGATAAGTCGTGTCGAGGTGAGGCTCATAACAGGTCGAGAAACTACTGATAACACTTACCAGTAGTACTCTCTATCAGCCCTGGCCAGGGACTTCCGGTTATAGCCAATCGAACACAGCACAACATCAACTCCATATACCGGGAGAGTCGAATCCCCTCCTATCGCTCATTGCCTCCATGTGATTCGGGATTGTACCCAAAAGCCACCGTTTTGCACGTCCTATTGGACGTGGTAAGGTGGAAGTCAAAGCACAGTGGGATCACACAAGACTCTTTGACGATCTCGAGTCTACAGACTACCCTGTACTAGTGTCACCAGAAAACTGCCATCTTATGTGAGGTATAATACCATCTGGGAGTTCTCGGCGAGTCTGTCCAGTGTACCCAGTCTCCACTGAGCACCCGTACACCATCCTTGATTTCAAACACCGATGGATATGGGATCATCCATCGCCCATCATATGGGTCAAGATGCGTATACTCTATTCTACTTTGGTGTATCGATGCCCTGTCTCGATACACCCTCGACTAGGAACAGTTATAGGATGTACTCATCGACTACCCTGGCCCCACCAGTATGATCTCATCACAGTCCAAGCAGTCGAGTACATATCCTAAGGGCTTTATCAACATGTGAGAGTACGGCAGTAAACTAATATAAGTCAACATGTTAAGATAAAGTGAAACCAAATAGCATACTATCATGACGAGCAAGAAAGTCCTCTCTATATATATCCAAGCATCCATTATAATATACATCATATGTACAAGAATGGACTCTAGGGTATAAACATAACTAACAATCTCCCACTTGCAATAAGGCCAGCTGTTGTAGTATCTCATACCTAGCATCCCGAATAATCTCTCAAACTGTATCTAGGGAATGTCCTTCGTGAGTAGATCTGCAATGTTGTCCTTCGTATCAACTCTCCTGACCTCGATCTCCCGGCGATCAACTATCTCCCTGATCAGGTGATACCGCCTCAGAATATGTCTGGACTTCTGATGGGACCTGGGTTCCTTGGCCAAACCCACAGCTCCATTGTTATCGCAATAAAAAGGTATTGGATGCTCAATGGACGGAACCACACTAAGTTCAGTAATGAACTTCTTTATCAAGACAGCCTCTTTTGCAGCATCGTTGGCAGCGATGTATTCAGCCTCCATCGTCGAGTCTGCAACGGTATCATGTTTGGAACTCTTCCAACATACCGCCCCTCCATTGAGAGTAAAGACAAATCCCGAGTGCGACTTAGAGTCGTTCTTATCACTCTAGAAGCTGGAATCGGTAAAGGACTCCACCTGGAGTTCTCTGTTACCATATACCAAGAACATCTCTTTAGTCCTTCGCAAGTACTTGAGAATGTTCTTCACAGCTGTCCAGTGACTCTCTCCAGGATCTGCTTGATACCGACTCACTACACTTAGTGAGTATGCTACATCGGGTTTGGTACATAGCATCGCATACATGATAGAGCCTACTGCCGAAGCATAAGGTATCCCTTGCATGCGAGCTCTCTCTAAATCAGTCTTGGGAGACATCTCTTTGGAGAGAGTGAGTCCAGAGATCGTGGGTTGTTTCCCACGCTTGAATTCTTCCATACTAAACCTCTTTAGTATGGTGTCAATGTACCTGGATTGAGACAATCCCAGTATCCGTTGAGATCTATCTCTATAGATCATAATCCCCAATATGCAGGAAGCATCGCCTAGATCTTTCATTGAGAATCTTTGTGATAAGAAGAGCTTGACTGATTGCAGCATAGGAACATCATTTCCTATCAAGAGTATGTCATCGACGTACAATACGAGGAAGACAACCTTACTCTCTGCAACTTTCTTATAAATACAAGGTTCATCTACGTTTTTTATGAAGTCAAACTCTTTGACTACAACATCAAAGCAGATGTTCCAACTCCGCGATGCTTGCTTTAACCCATAGATGGATTTAACCCATAGATGGATTTAAGCAGTTTTCACACTTTTCCGCTGCTCCTACTATCTACGAAGCCCTCTGGCTGAGTCATGTACACGCACTCTTCTAAATCACCGTTTAGAAAGGCGGTCTTAACATCCATTTGCCAAATTTCGTAGTCATGGTATGCAGCAATGGCAAGTAAGATCCGGATGGACTTAAGCATAGCCACTGGAGAAAAGGTTTCATCATAATCCATACCTGGTCGTTGACGAAAACCCTTTGCAACGTGTCTAGCTTTAAAAGTCTCAACTTTTCCATCTACACCAATTTTCTTTTTAAAAATCCATTTGCTCCCAATGGGTTTTACCCCTTAAGGAGCAACTTCCAAGGTCCATACTTTGTTGGTGTACATGGATTCTATCTCAGATCGCATTGTATCCAGCCATTTCACAGAGTTACCACCCGTGATGGCCTGCTCGAAACTAGTCAGGTCATCATCTTCCATGATGCAATCCTCGCTCCCACCATCAATGAGAAAACCGTAGTATCTCTTAGGTGGATGAGAAACCCTACTATATTGGCGGAGAGGCTGGGGTTCGTCGGGTACTACTGAATCCTCTGGTTCCAATAAATCATCAGTTATAGTTTGTGGTGCTGGAACCTCTTCCAGCTCTGCCTCTTTACCACTAATTTCTTTTGCAAGAAATTCCTTTTCTAAAAAGGTAGCATATTGGGAAACAAACACTTTTTATTCTTCAGCGCGGTAGAAAAAGTATCCTTGGGAATTCTTAGGATATCCCACAAACTTGCAAAGAACTGATCGTGCCTCGAGTTTGTCCGGGTTTTGCCTTTTGACATAGGCCGGACAACCCCATATCTTAACTCGTTTAAGATACGGTCTCTTCCCACTCCATATCTCATATGGTGTGGTAGGTACAGATTTAGACGGAACTTGATTCAATAGGTATGTTGCTGTCTTAAGCGCATAACCCCATAAGGAAATAGGTAACTCAGTAGTGCTCATCATAGAGCGCACCATATCTAATAGGGTGCGATTCTTCCGCTCCGATACACCATTGTGCTGTGGTGTATAAGGAGGAGTAAGCTGAGAGAGAATCCCATTCTCTTTTAGATAATCTAGGAACTCATTGCTTAAGTATTCTCCTCCTCGATCAGATCGAAGGATCTTAATACTTTTGCCCGTTTGGTTCTCTACTTCGTGCTTATATTCTCTGAATTTCTCAAAAGCTTCAGACTTTTGTTTCATCAGGATCACATGTCCGAATCATAAGAGATCGTCAGTGAATGTAATGAAGTAGGAAGAGCCGTTCCTGGCATGCGTAGACATGGGACCGAATACATCACTATGTACCAGCCCTAAGAGTTCGGTAACTCTTTCTCCGTGTCCACTAAACGGAGTTTTGGTCATTTTGCATTTGAGACATGAATGGAAAGTTTCATAAGATGATAATTCGAACGAATTCAAATATCCATCCTTATGTAACTTAGCTAGTCGTGTCGCATTGATATGACCAAGTCTATAATGCCATAAGAAGGATTCGTTCATTTCTGAACTTTTCCTCTTGTGTGTTTTTGTATATTAAGGACTGTATTTTGATTGAGAATGAATATGCCATTATGTAACGAGCCTGATGCAATAAACTTTTGATTTAGGAAGATGTTCATAACATTATCCTGTATTACAAAATTATATCCTTCTTTACTTAATAAAGAAACTGATATAATGTTGCACATCATGTTCGGTATATAATAGCACTCATTTAGAATCAGTGTATTACTACTTGGTAATACAAGGTGATATTCGCCAACTGTTTTGGCTGCAATACTTGCACCATTCCCTACTTGTACGGAATGATCACCTTTTCCCAGTTCTCTACCTTTACATAACCCACGAAACAATTTACATATGTGGGATCCCGATCCGGTATCTAATACCCAGGATGTAGGGTGAACTGAGAAACAGTTCTCAATAACTAACACACCCGAAGAAGATGCATCAGCATGCTTTTTCTTCGTTTGGGTGGCATGAGAATCCAGATATTCTCCTGTTTCCTGCTCAATCTTATAACTCTTATAAGAAAGAACGGGACCAACGTTCCCCTGCTCAGTATAATAAGCGGGTTCTGTCAATACATCCATATTATTATCTTGATTATGGCCTGACATGGTCGCTACCTGGAGAGAGAGAGAAGAAAACACTTTAGCGTATGCACTTGCAAGATTAGATTGAATATTATCTTATCTAATCAGGATGTCTCCCACTGTTTTTATCAAATCTTCTTTCAAACCCTAAAAGGTAAGATTAGCCGGGATTAATTACACCCTACAATTCCGTCAATCTTTCAGCCAGATCAGTGTCGGTACTTGAGGGAGGTTCCCCGTGCTTTCGCACGGACCTAATTAAAATAATCCTCGGTTTCCCAGAGGCATAACCCCGTTACCACCTTTCTAGACACCTACTTGATCGGCTAATTGTCCTGTGTAAAATTCTCCCAGGAGTAACTCTTACTCGCAGTGGGTATCGGGATCCAACTATCTCATAGGAGGTATGCAATCTCATTGCAAATTTCAATACTTGAAATTACCGATAATGCTTTTGCCCCTAGCAACTTATGAACTTACCATAGTCAACAAATCATAATTGCTAGCCAAGTTCAACCCGTCATTTCCCGATTGAATTAAACCCACCTGTACGACCCTTAACATAGTCAACAAAGTCGTACAACTACCCTAATCCAATCACATCTCATGTTTTGGCAGATAAGTACTAATTAGCTACCGCACACTACGCCTTAACATAGTCAACAAACGTAGCACGAATACTAACTAGTCTCTATCTGAAATGACGGAGGGCTACGCAGGTTTCTCAGAAAACCATGAGCGTAATGAACTTGATATCGTTGTAGAAACAAGTGATTTTGAAAAGGAGTGTTTTTTAGGTATTTCTAGTTTCGCTAAAGAGGTCACTCCCGGTGAAGGGATCTCGGCTCTTTCCCCATCGAATAAGGTGCAGGGTATATCATATATACCGCCGTGCAAAGCAAGAACTATATAAGCTGTCAAAAACTAAACCCCGAGTTTGTAGCATCTGCCAGTTTAGCTAAAGAGGTTACTCCCGGTGAAGGGATTTCGGCTCTTTCCTCATCGAATAAGGTGCCGGGTATATCATATATACCGCTGTCCAAAGCAAAACTGTAGCTACCCTTTTTATAATGTTTTGATTCTACAACATCTTTTATGTTTCTTTTCTTTTTATTAATCTCATTAATAAATCCCATCAGCTTATGCTTCTTAAGCATCACAGTAGAAACGAAAGCAGTAATATTTATATATCAACATATATATATATAGTATAAGCATTCGTCTCAGGCAGTAATATGATCTCATCACAGAATATTGCAGCAGAAGAACATATATGAAATTTTGGATATACTAGGATGTCTGTGTTTTAATACGAGCCTGTATAAAACACGGATTCTACGGTCGTGATGAATAGCCAAACCCACATCCCTAGACCTCTACGAGAGCGGCAAGCAACACTGCCAATTCTAGGGTTAGGAGACCCGGTCTCGACTCCTCGAGATGGCCTCCCACTGTACCCTAGAACCCGGTTACTTGTGTTCCCCTCCTTGGCTCTACCTAATGCGGAAAAGTAAATAATATACACTGGTGATATCAACCTCATCCCGGAAGTGCCCCAATAAAAGAATGTTACATACAAATGAATTTTACATGAATGAAAATAAAAGCCCTTATCTCACATAAAAACCCCGGCTATTCAGAACACGACGATCCAATATAACATATCACAGCAACACATAATATCTCATATCATCAACGTAAGTAAGTATGCATACACCGATTGTCGTTGATGTATAGCAACGAAAACCGACGATACAACTACATACTACACTTACGGTCACAGAAAAGAAAGTGTAAAACTACAACATTTGGAATCCACAATCACTTTAGACATCATAAAACCGAAATATCACATACTTCGCATTTCATGCCTAACTATATGAATTCCACATATTGTATCACATTGCAGATAAATAGACAAAGTTAAACTTTCTGATCGAATAATCAAATACGCAAGATTTCCCAAATAGCTCAACACTTGAGCGGAGTTCAAAAAATCCCAGAACATGTCATAGCCCCAATGAACCGGCCGTAGAAGGGTCAAACCAATGCCTCACATGTTTGCACGCTAAACCACCACAAACCCTAAGGTTCAGTGACAGTTTTGACGGTCATATAATCAAGTTAAGGTTACGTTCTTCTAGAGGGTCCACAGATATGCTTGCATGATTTTTTGAAAGATTTAAACTCAAGAAAAATCAACACTTGAAAGTTTTTCGTGTCGGGAAAAAATGAGTTATTGATATCCGTTCAAACATTTTAACAGTTTCTAAAATATCCGGAAAACCAAACGAAATTAAACTTTCCGATCGAATCAACGAATACAAAGGATCTCCAGAAAACTCAACACTTGAGTAATATTAAAAATTCCCAGAAGTATATACCAATACCTAAGGATTTTACTATGCCAAAAAGCTAACCCTAATTCTACTGTGCTACTGCGGAACCGCCGCGCAAGGCATGGTATTGCCACGGTTCCGCGGCACTTTAGTGAAATTATGGTGTCGTTTTTCACAGTAACTCTTAGAATTCCATGCTGAATTTTTTGAGTATTTTTAATGCAGAAAAAATCACATTTTTACAAAATTTCCAGAGAGGGGGTCAAAACCGACGTATCGGGGTTCGATCGGACTTTTAACTTCGTATACATGTCGCCTAATGCTCTAGCTAGGCTCTGATACCACTGTAGGGTTACTAGGCACTCTTAAAAGGGTCTATAAGGCATCAACCATGCCCGATTTAAAATTTAGACGTGCCGAACAACCCAAAACGAGGATCTTTGCTAGATAATTAGGGTTACACATGCAAGTAAACATCTTGACAACTAAGAGAGAGGGATTACAACCTTTGTAGTCCGCTCCTTTGCTTCATAAGCTCCGAGTAGAAGTCTCTTCGCCGCGGTCCATGATCTCCCGGACTCAAGAGAGGCTCCACAGCCCGAATGATCCATGCTTGCTTGTAGTCTTCCTTCACGAAGATGATCTACCTCGAAGTTTCTTTAACTCAAGCTCTAACTCACTAATGAGGTGAACACCCTAATCTAATTGGCTAGATTAGATGAGGATGATAAAGTAGGATTTATGCTCTCTTTTACTATCAAATTCTCATACTCATTCATCACAAAATAAAAACCTAGAAAGCTTTTTAGAGCTCAAGGAAGAAGAAGAAGAATGAATATTCTTTTGTGATGAATAATGAATAATCACTTATGGTTACAAATACAACCCTTGAGTTAAGCATGAGTGGCTTAACTCATGTAGAGATTTAACCTAGGGGGAAGGGTTTGGGTTGGGTTAGAAATACCTAGCAAACTATCAACCATAATATCTTTGCTAAAAACAAAGTAAAACATTCTAGAAGCATCATGAAAAAGCTAACCCAAATCAAACCCTAACCATGTTTAATCTCCACTAATCATGTTGCATTAGTAATCATAACATGTTACAATATTATATATCACATATAAAATATATATTTGTAACAAAAGAAAATAATACAATTAACACATATCGCATATATATCAATGTATTATCCGATGAGAAAATGAATCAATAAAGCGAGCAAATATTAGATAATATAATGTAATATATCACATATATAATTATACATTAAATTATCGAATCAACACTTGATCCGACAATCCGGCTATATCGCATATAACCGACTAATATATCATGTACCGATTCATCGAATCAACACTTGATCCGATGACCCGGCTCATACCAAAATATCGTGAGAATAGAATACGGTTTCTCATATCGTATTATTCTCGGTCATGCATATATCACATATGTGCTCCTACTCCGTTTTTCCTGAGTCAAGAAACCTCTGTGTAAGACTCTAAAGAATCGTCAATACGCCGGCAGTAGGTGATGGTCATATCAAACACCCACAAGCTGCAAGCGGTCAGCTAAATGTAACAGCCACCCAGGTATTGAGCGATCAGAAGATCAAAAAGCAAGCCTTTACATTCTCCTGTGAATCCAATCAGTTACACTCCCGTACAGTCCGGTCTCTTCGTCTGATATGTTGCAGATCTAGTCTAGGGGTGGTATACGTCAGAACCCTGTAACCGATAAGTCGTGTCGATATGAGGCACATAACAGGTCGAGAAAGTACTGATAACACTTACCAGTAGTACTCTCTATCAGCCCTGGCCAGGGACTTCCAGTTATAGCCAATCGAACACAGCACAACATCAACTCCTTATACCGGGAGAGACGAATCCCCTCCTATCGGTCATTGCCTCCATGTGATTCGGGACTGTACCTAAAAGCCACCGTTTTGCACGCCCTCTTGGACATGGTAAGGTGGAAGTCAAAGCACAGTGGGAATCACACAAGACTCTATGACGATCTCGGGTCTACAGACTACCCTGTACTAGTGTCACCAGAGAACTGCCATCTAACGTGAGGTATAATACCATCTGGGAGTTCTCGGCGAGTCCGTCCAGTGTACCCAGTCTCCACTGAGCACCCGTATACTATCCTTGATGTCAAACAGCGATGGATATGGGATCATCTATCGCTCATCATATGGGTCAAGATGCGTATACGCTAGTTTACTCTGGTGTATCGATGCCGTGTCTCGATACACTCTCGACTAGGAACAGTTATAGGATATACTCATCGACTACCCTGGCCCCACTAGTATGATCTCATCATAGTCCAAGCAGTCGAATACATATCCTAAGGGCTTATCAACATGTGAGAGTAAGACAGTAAACTAATATAAGTCAACATGTTAAGATAAAGTGAAACCAAATAGCATACTATCATGACGAGTAAGAAAGTCCTCTCTATATATATCCAATCATCCATTATAATATATATCATATGTACAACAATGGCCTCTAGGGTATATACATAACTAACATACCATGACTACGATATCTGGCGGTTGGGTGTCATGACTGCTTTTCTAAATAGTGATTTAGAAGAGAGCGTCTATAAGTACATAGACAGAGGGCTTCGTAGACAGTGGGAGTAGCGGAAACGTGTGCAAGTTGTTTTATGGGATAAATCAGGCATCGCGGAGTTGGAACGTCTGTTTTAATGTGGTAGTCAAAGAGTTTGACTTCATCAAATTGGTAGATGAACCTGGTATATACAAAAAGGTAGTAGGTGTAAGTCTATGGTAGCGCCCCGGCTATCAATCCGAGGCCAAATGCGGAAACAAAAACTTTTTAGGAAACCGGCGTTATCATAGTCTTTCACCTGGATCGAACCATTAACGCTAAACTAGCTAACTACAAAGAAGTGAGAGTGGCTATACCGATCGATCCGTGTCCTTCGGACTTTGGCCACCATCCCAAGCTCCTCGAGGCATCTCCGATCTCCGGTCTCCTTGTCGGAAGGGCACCATATCAATGAGTCTTGCTCCCGCTTCATCCGAAGCAACTCGAACATGAAGTTTGCTACCCGACATGTCCAAGGTGAAGTACAGAATGTATGTGATAACTTTGTCTCAAGCATCCATTGATTCTCAACACATGAGAGTGTATGGATGGAGGTTGAAGATAATGCCATTGGTGGAAGTTATGAGCTAGAGGAAGAAGAAGAAGAAGAGCTTTTCTTTTCTTGTGTGAGATGAAAAATGAGAGAGGCTAAAAAAATGATAATCACAAGAGCTAACCCATGTACATGGCTGCCCTCTCTCTCTCCATCTTTCATTTGACACCCTTAATCAATCAAAATGGTTACATTTGCACAAATAAAAAGACCATGAGTCATCACCCATGGACATGTCACAATTAATGCACCTCATCATGAATTAAGCTCATAATTTCCACCAAAATAAACATTAACCCAAATGTTTAATCCAACAAAAAGATACGGCATCAACTAAAATAAACTTGTGATGGATCACAAGAATACCCCTCACCTGTATATACATACCTGCATCCTATTCCGACTGAATGCGAATGCAATGAGACTAATGTAATCCAACAAATCTAATACTATGATCTGGCGTAAACCAAAGCCCACTAGTATGATTCGTCCGATCATGATCCGTGCACAAGTGCACGTATATGATCGAACCCTGCCATAATACCATACGGCCTCTACAACGTTTCGCCCGAAACTTGGGAAACTATCTGTGGGGGACTCTAAAGACTCGTCAATACACCGACAGTGGGTTTAACCACAAGCACGTCAGTGGTACTAGTGTAGGGTTCCTAGGCACACTAATGAAGTCTCACAAGTGATCAAACATGCCCAATTGAAAAATTTCATGTGCCTACAAACCCTAATACGGATCGTTAACTAGATAATGAGGCGATGCAAGCAAGTAAACGGAAATATAGCTAAAGGGAAGGGGCTACAACCTTTGTAGATCCGGTCCTCCACCTCCTAGGCTCCGCGATGAAGTCCCCTAGCTGTCCAAATCGGATCTTGGGCTCTAGCGTCGGCTTCATCGGAGAAAAAGCGGGCTAGGTCATCGACGACGATGCCGAAGATGATCTACGTCGAGGCATCGCTAGATCAAGCTCCAACTTCACCAAGTCAAGAAAACTTGTGAAGGAAACACCCTATACTACTTGGCAAGAGGTAGAGGATGAAGAAATAGGAAGTGGGTAGACTTTAGATTTGGATTTCTCACACTTTTTCATCAATCACCATTGATGTAGCAAGCTTTCTTCTCATGAAAGAAGAAGATGAAGAAGAAGAAGAAGATATGATAAGTTATTTCTAAAAATAGAAAAATGATATGATAAGTATCATATTGTAACCATGGTTATGTGTAGAGAGTTAACCCAAGTTAGTTGAATGGTTGGGTTTGGAGATGAAGACAAAATGGTTGCTTAATCAAAGTTTCAAGAATCTTCAACTACAAACAAATCAAGCCACCATTTCAATTTCTTTATCATTTCCTTTTTCCAAAATAAACAAAAAGAATAAATAAAAAAGTAAATAAAATGAAACCCTAACCATTCATATAACCATGGTCAATTCTTTACACAAACCCAAGCTTGCATGTATCATCAAACATGATACAATCTTGTGCATAAAAGTATATCACATATACAACTTGCACAATCCAAGTGAGAAAATCCATTTAAAGTGAACCAATACCAGTTAATGCAAAGTAATATATCAAATATATAATTATACATTAAATCATTAAATCAACACTTGATTCAATGATCCGGTCATGTCGCATATAACCGGCTAGTATCCAATGTATCGGCTTATCGAATCAATCCTTGATTCGATAACTAGGTTATATCGCATACAACCATTCGACACATTCATCACGAGAATGAAATACGGTATCACATACACACATTATTCTCGGTCCCGCACATATCTCATATGCGCTCCTATTTCGTTTCGCTTGAGCCAGGAAACCTCTGTGTAAGATTCTAAAGACTCGTCAATACGCCGGTAGCGGATGATGATCATATCAAGCACCCACAAGCGGCAAGCGGTCTGCTAAACGTAACGGCCACCCGGGTATTGAGCGACCAGAAGATCGACGAGCAAGCCCGCTCACACTCCTGTGAATCCAACCAGTAACACTTACCGCACAGTCCGGTCTGTTCGTCTGATATGTCGCATATTCGCCTAGGGGTGGTAAACGTCAGACCCCAATAGCTCGATAAGTCATGCCGGCGTAGGGTCCATAACTATCGTGAAACTACTGATAACTCTTACCAGTATATCACTGCAACCCTGGCCAGGGATTTCCTGTTATGGCCAGTCGTGCATTGCGCAACATCAACCCCCAATACCGGGAGAGACGAATCCCCTCCTATCGCTCATTGCCTCCATGTGAATCGGGACTGTACCCAAAAACCACCTGTTTGCACGACTCAATAGAGCCGTGGTAGGGTGGAAATCAAAGCACAGTGGGAGACACATAAGACTCTATGACGATCTCGGGTCAACAGACTAAGCTGTACCAGTGTCACCAGAGAACTGCCATCTGACGTGAGGTATAATACCATCTGGGAGTTCTCGGCGAGTCCGTTCAGTGTACCCAGTCTCTACTGAGCACCCGCATACCATCTTCGATGTCAAACACAAATGGATATGGGATCATCCATCGCCCATCACATGGGTCGAGAAGATATACGCTAGTCTACTCTGGAATATCGATGCCCCGTCTCGATATTCCCACGACTAGGAACAATGAAGGATGTACTCATTGACTACCCAGGCCCCACTAGTATGATCTGCATCATAGTCCTGGAAGTCGAGTACACATCCTAAGGGCTTTATCAACATGTAATCAGAGAGACAGAAGGTATACATGTTAAGATTAAGAGCAACCAGATAGCGTACTATCATGTCGAGCAAGAAAGTCCTACCTATATATGTCCCAGCATCCACTACAATATTCATCCAATGTACAGTAATGGCCTCTATGGCATACATATAACTAACAATCTCCCACTTGCACTAGGGCCATCTGTAGCAGTGGTTGTAGTATCTAATACTCAACCATCCCCTAAACGTCTCTCTTTGGGAAAAAGGCCTTCGTGAGTGGATCCGCCGTGTTGTCCTCTGAGTCTACTCTCCTAACCTCGATCACCCTGGAGATCAACTATCTCCATGATCAGGTGATGCTGCCTCAGAATATGTCTGGGTCACTGATGGGACCAGGGTTCCAGGGCCAAAGCCACAGTTCCATTGTCACACAATGGTAGGAACCTAGTTCATCCTATGAACCAATACACACCCAAACTGCCTCTTTGGCAGTATCTTTAATAGCGATGTTACCAGCCTTTATCGTCTAGTTTGCCACGGTATCTAGCTTGGAACTCTTCCAACATACCGTCCCTTTACTAAGGGTAAAGACAATGCCTGTGACTGACATTCAGTCGTCTTTATCACTCTGGAACCCTTCCAGTGATTCTCCCCAGGATCGATTGATACCATTTCACTACAACTAGTGAGTATCCTAACATCCAATTAGATCTATCTCATAGATCCAAAGCTTAGGATTTAGTAGGTATCATTTTGATCCTATATGGAAAATCATTGTGATAAGCGGAGATTGATCGAGCGTAGCATAGGAAACTACTTCCCTAACAAGAGTATGTCATCCACGTACTCTACGAGGATCGTCACCATACTCCCTACTACCTTTTTGTTTATACAAGGTTCATCTACCATTTTGATGATGTTAACTTCTTTGACTAATCCATCAAAACAGATGTTCCAACTCCGCGATGCCTGCTTTATCCTATAAAGCATCTTGCATACGTTTCCGCTGCTCCCACTGTCTACGAGGCCCTCTGGCTGTGTACTTATAGACGCTCTCTTCTAAATCAATATTTAGAAAAATAGTCATGGCACCCAACCACCAGATATCGTATTCATGGTATGTAGCCGTGGCAAGTAGGATCTGGATGGACTCAAGCATAGTCCCTAGAAAATGTTTCATCATTATCCACACCTGGTTGATGACTAAAACCTTTAACAAGTCTAGCTTTAAAAGTCTCAACTTTTCCATGTACACCAAGTAATCTTCTCAAGATATACTTGCTCCTGATGGGGATTTAACCCTTCAGATATAGCAACCAAAGTCCATACTTTGTTGGTGTATAAGGATTCCATCTCAGATCACTAAGCATCCAGCCATTCTTACAGAGTCCCTACTCTCGATGGCCTGCTCGAAACTGATTGGGCCATCATCTCATGACGCAATCCTCGCTCCCACTGTCATCGAGAAACCGAGGTATCTCTCAGGCAGGCGAGGAACCCTACCAGATCGGCGGAGAGGCTGAGGTTCGTCGGGGACTATAGAATCCTTTGGTTCTGTCAAATCTTCAGCTGTAGTTTCGTATAGCTGGAACCTTTCCAGTTCTACAGAACTGACCTTGCCTTGATCTTGTCCGGATTTTTCTTTTGACATAGGCCGGACAATCCCAAATCTTAACTTACTTAAGAGATAGGATCTTCCCACACCATATCTTATATGGAGTGGTAGGCACTGATTTGATTCGAACCTAATTCAATAGGTATGCAGCTTCTCAAGCGCATAACTCCCAAAAAGGAAATAGGTAACTCAGTAGTACTCATCATAGAGCACACGATATCTAATATTATGTGATTGCTCCGCCCCGATACACCGTTGTGCTGTGGTGTATTCAGAGGAGTAATACTGAGAGAGAATCTCATTTTCCTTTAGAATAGTCCAAGGATTCCATGCACAAGTATTCTCCTCCCTGATCTCATCATAGGACATAATTCTTATACCCGTATTTTGGTTCTCTACTTCCTAGTTATATTCTGTGAATACCTCAAAAGGTTCGGACTTATATTTCAACAGGAATATATGACTGAATCTTGAGAGATTATCAGAGAATATAATGAAGTATAAAGAACCAGTCTTGGCATGTGTAGACAGGAGACCTTACATACATCACTATGTATCAGTCCCAAGAGTTTACTAACTCTTTCTCTGTTTCCAGTAAACAGAGCTGGTGTCATTATATCTTTGTGACATGACTGGCAAGTTTCACAAGATGTAAATTCAAACTGATTTAAATATGCATCTAAATGTAACTTCAGCTAGTCGGGTCGCATTGATATGACCTAGTCTACAATACCTCAAGAAGAATTCGTTCATTTCTGAACTCTTCCTCTTGTGTGTGTTCTGTATACGAGGAACTGTAGTTTGATTTAGAACGTCAATGCTTTTAGATAACGTGCCTGAACCGATCAACTTTTGATATAGGAAATGTTCAAAACATTATCCATCAATACAAAATTATATCCTTTCTTTACTAATAAAGAGACTGATATGATTTTGTATATCAGGTTCGGTATCTAATAGCATTTGTTCAGAATCAATGTATTCGTAATACAGGGTGACAGTGACCAACAGACTTGGCTGCAACACTTGCCCCGTTTTCTGCCTCATGAAACTTATCACCCGTTCTCAGTTTTTCTACCTTTTTGTAGCCCTATGTAACAGATTACATATCTGGGATCCTGATCCGGTATCATATACCCAGGATGCAGAGGATACTGAGAAACAGTTCTTTGTAATGAACACACCCGAAGGAGATGCATCATATGCACTTTCTTCGTTTGGGCGGCACAGGAATTCTGGTATTCCCCAATTTCCTGCTCTGTCTTATAACAATTATAAGTTGGAGCGGGACCAACGTTCCCCAGCTCAGTATAACAAGCGGGTTCAGTTAATACATCCATTTTATTATCTTGATTAAGGCGTGATATGGTCGCTACCTGGAGAGAGAGAGAAGAAAACACTCTGCGTGCGCTCTTGCAAGATCAGATTGGTTATATATTTTATCTAATCAGGATGGCTCCCACTGTTTTTATCAAATCTTCCTTCAAACCCTAAAAGGAAAGACTAGCCGGGATTAATTGCACTCTACAAGTTCGCCAATCTTTCAGCCAGGCCAGTGTCGGTACTTTGAGGGAGGTTCCCCGTGCTTTCGCACGGACCTAATTACAGTAAACCTCGTTTTCCCAGAGGCGTAACCCCGTTGACACCTTTCTAGACACCTACTTGATCGGCTAATTACAAAGTGCAAAACTCTCCCAGGAGTAACAATTACTCGCAGTGGGTATCGGGATCCAACTATCATATAGAAGGTATGCAATCTCATTGCAAGTTTCAACACTTGAAACTCCCGATAATGGTTTTTACCCCTAGCACTTATGACCTTAACTAAGGTCAACAAATCATAAGTACTAGTCAAGTTCTACCCGTCATTTCGTGATTAATTAGACACACCCACATGACCCTTAACTAAGGTCAACAAAGTCACGCGACTGTCCTAACTAATCGCATCATATGCGGTGTAGGAAGACATCACTTAGCTACCGTACACTGTGCCTTGACTATGGTCAACAAACACAGCACGAATACTAAGTACTATACTTCCTAAAATGATGGAGGGTTGCGAATGGTTTTTATGAAAACCTTTAACGCTTTGAACTTGATCTCGTTGCGGAATCAAATGGTTTTCAAATGGAATGTTTTTGAGGCTTTTCTAGTTTTGCTAAAGGGGTCACTCCAGGTGAAGGGATCGTCGGCCCTTTCCTCGTCGAATGAGATGCGGGATATATCATATATATCACTGTGCAAAGCGGAAACTATAGAAGCGATCAAAGACAAACCGAGGGTTGTAGCATCTGCCAGTTATTGCTAAAGGAGTCACTCCCGGTGAAGGGATCTCGGTCCTTTCCTCATCGAATAAGGTGCAGGATGTTCTATAATGAACACCACGATGCAAAGCAAGAACTGTAGCTACCTGTTTTTATTTTGAAATTCGATTCCAAAACATCAATTAGGTTTATTTTCTTTCATTAATCTCATTAATGAATATCCCATCATTTAAGTCCACCTAAACATCACAGATAAGTATAATGTACGCTTATGCCATCCGCATTCGCCTCGATGTCCCGTCTGCACCGTTAGGTTAGGTAACTAACGGCAGAGCGGGGCAGGGCTAGCGCGGGTGTAAAACATAAGCAACGTTTATATAATATATCATATATACTATATATAATATCTGTCACAGAACATTACATGATCACATCACAGATAAATCACAGCAGAAGAAACATATGAAATATTGGATATACTAGGACGTCCGTGTTTTCAATACGAGCCAGTATAAAACACGGATTCCACGGTCATGATGAATAGCCTGTCCCACACCCCAAGACCCCTACGAAAGCGGCAAGCAACCCTACCAATTCTAGGGTTAGGAGACCCGGACTCGACTCCTCAAGATGGTCTCCCACTGGACCCTAGAACCCGGTTACTTGTGCTCCCCTCCTTGGGTCTATCCTAGTGCAGAAAAGTAAATAATATACATCAACGGTGACATCTTCCTCTACCTGGAAGTGCCCCAATAAAAGAATATTACATACAAGTTTTTTACATGAATGAAAATGAAAAACACTCATCTCACATAAAAAAACCCCGGCTATTCAAACACGACGATCCAATATAACATATCCAGCAACACATAACATCACATGTCATCAACGTAAGTAAATATGCGCATCCCAATTGTCGTTGACATATAGCAACGAAACCGGCGACATCACATATTACACTTACGGTCACAGAAAAGAAAGTGTAAAACTACAACAGTTGGAATCTGCAACCACCTCAGACATCGCATGCCTGATCAAATGAATTACTTAGACATCGCATGCCTAACAATTATAAACCCCGCATTTTAGTCTCATTATCGAAAACTCTTTTCAATATCAAGTCGGGCAATTCAACAGGATTCCCGACATCCTGATCGAATGCTCGTCGCAAACTTCAGTAGACGGCAGCACCCCCGATACCGGCGACGAAGTGCACCAAGGCGGAACACCGCTACCGCGAGCACCCGAACGGATGCTTTCGGCGACGGGGTTCTCCTACAGTCACTTGGTTGGGGCTATGGAGTGAGGCTGTCTATTAAGTTTACCCGGCGAGTATCCGCGTACGCTACGTGATTGCGACGGACTTTTGATCACATCAAAACTCCGTGGCAACCGATCAAGTGAGACTAAACTGCTATGTTTATAATATTCATTCCGTTATCTCATAACTATTTGTGAATTCCAATTATTGTATCACATTCCGGATAAATAGAAAACGCTAAACTTTTCGATCGAACAATCGAACACCCAAGGTTTCCCGATACAGCTCAACACATGAAATAAGTCTAACAGCATTCAGTTCGTGTCTCAGTACCAACGGTCCAGCCGTAGAAGGGTCAAGCCAACGCCTCACATGTGGCACGCCGTACTGCCCCAAACCCGAAGGTTCAAAGGGCAGTTCAAGACGGTCACATAATCGAGTTAAGGTTTGTTGTCTTCTAGAGGGACCATCGCGTTACTTGCACTACTTAGAATGTCGTTAAACTACGGAAAAGTCCAACAATTGGAAAATTCCCAACAGTGGAAAACTTGGGTATTTATATCCAGTCGAACTTTTTAACATATTCTAAAATTATCCGGAAAAGCATACAGACAGAATTTGACAATCCGATCGATACACCGAATCCCCAATACAACCAAGAAAATTCAACTCTTGAATAAATATTAAAAATTCCCAGAAGACTCAGCATGATATGATAGGATTACTGTGCAAAACGTTTTGGACAATTTAATAATACGGCCACGGAACCGCCGCATAAGCCATGCTTATGCCGCGGTTCCGCCGCACACTTGACGAATTGGCCCACCGAATTTCACAGTAATTCTAATAGGACCCTGCTGAATTTTTTAGGAATTTTTAATCTAAAAAAATCCCAGTTTTTCAAAAATGTCCAGAGAGCCGTTTAAAATCGGGGTTTCGGGTCGATCGGACTTCTAACTCCGTCTACGCATCGCCTAAGGCTCTAGCTAGGCTCTGATACCACTGTAGGGTTCCTAGGCACACTAATGAAGTCTCACAAGTGATCAAACATGCCCAATTGAAAAATTTCATGTGCCTACAAACCCTAATACGGATCGTTAACTAGATAATGAGGCGATGCAAGCAAGTAAACGGAAATATAGCTAAAGGGAAGGGGCTACAACCTTTGTAGATCCGGTCCTCCACCTCCTAGGCTCCGCGATGAAGTCCCCTCGCTGTCCAAATCGGATCTTGGGCTCTAGCGTCGGCTTCATCGGAGAAAAAGCGGGCTAGGTCATCGACGACGATGCCGAAGATGATCTACGTCGAGGCATCGCTAGATCAAGCTCCAACTTCACCAAGTCAAGAAAACTTGTGAAGGAAACACCCTATACTACTTGGCAAGAGGTAGAGGATGAAGAAATAGGAAGTGGGTAGACTTTAGATTTGGATTTCTCACACTTTTTCATCAATCACCATTGATGTAGCAAGCTTTCTTCTCATGAAAGAAGAAGATGAAGAAGAAGAAGAAGATATGATAAGTTATTTCTAAAAATAGAAAAATGATATGATAAGTATCATATTGTAACCATGGTTATGTGTAGAGAGTTAACCCAAGTTAGTTGAATGGTTGGGTTTGGAGATGAAGACAAAATGGTTGCTTAATCAATGTTTCAAGAATCTTCAACTACAAACAAATCAAGCCACCATTTCAATTTCTTTATCATTTCCTTTTTCCAAAATAAACAAAAAGAATAAATAAAAAATTAAATAAAATGAAACCCTAACCATTCATATAACCATGGTCAATTCTTTACACAAACCCAAGCTTGCATGTATCATCAAACATGATACAATCTTGTGCATAAAAGTATATCACATATACAACTTGCACAATCCAAGTGAGAAAATCCATTTAAAGTGAACCAATACCAGTTAATGCAAAGTAATATATCAAATATATAATTATACATTAAATCATTAAATCAACACTTGATTCAATGATCCGGTCATGTCGCATATAACCGGCTAGTATCCAATGTATCGGCTTATCGAATCAATCCTTGATTCGATAACTAGGTTATATCGCATACAACCATTCGACACATTCATCGCGAGAATGAAATACGGTATCACATACACGCATTATTCTCGGTCCAGCACATATCTCATATGCGCTCCTATTTCGTTTCGCTTGAACCAGGAAACCTCTGTGTAGGACTCTAAAGACTCGTCAATACGCCGGTAGCGGATGATGATCATATCAAGCACCCACAAGCCGCAAGCGGTCTACTAAACGTAACGGCCACCCGGGTATTGAGCGATCAGAAGATCGACGAGCAAGCCCGCTCACACTCATGTGAATCCAACCAGTAACACTTACCGCACAGTCCGGTCTGTTCGTCTGATATGTCGCATATCTCGCCTAGGGGTGGTAAACGTCAGACCCCAATAGCTCGATAAGTCATGCCGACGTAGGGTCCATAACTATCGTGAAACTACTGATAACTCTTACCAGTATATCACTGCAACCCTGGCCAGGGATTTCCTGTTATGGCCAGTCGTGCATTGCGCAACATCAACCCCCAATACCGGGAGAGACGAATCCCCTCCTATCGCTCATTGCCTCCATGTGAATCGGGACTGTACCCAAAAACCACCTGTTTGCAAGACTCAGTAGAGCCGTGGTAGGGTGGAAATCAAAGCACAGTGGGAGACACACAAGACTCTATGACGATCTCGGGTCAACAGACTAAGCTGTACCAGTGTCACCAGAGAACTGCCATCTGACGTGAGGTATAATATCATCTGGGAGTTCTCGGAGAGTCCGTTCAGTGTACCCAGTCTCTACTGAGCACCCGCATACCATCTTCGATGTCAAACACCAATGGATATGGGATCATCCATCGCCCATCACATGGGTCGAGAAGATATACGCTAGTCTACTTTGGAATATCGATGCCCCGTCTCGATATTCCCACGACTAGGAACAATGAAGGATGTACTCATTGACTACCTAGGCCCCACTAGTATGATCTGCATCATAGTCCTGGAAGTCGAGTACACATCCTAAGGGCTTTATCAACATGTAATCAGAGAGACAGAAGGTATACATGTTAAGATAAAGAGCAACCAGATAGCGTACTATCATGTCGAGCAAGAAAGTCCTACCTATATATGTCCCAGCATCCACTACAATATACATCCAATGTACAGTAATGGCCTCTAGGGCATACATATAACTAACAACTAGCTGTACGTAACGGCTACCCATGTATCGACCAAAAGGGAGGCTGATGAGCGAACTCATCCTGACACTCTACTGAGCTTGTCAGTGACAATATCCGTGCAGTTCGGTCCGTTCGTCTATGAGTATCGCATATCGGGCATAGGGGCCTGGTTAACGTCAGACCCCCAAAAGTGGTATAAGTCGTGTTGGAGTGTAGCCAGAACACCGTGAGATACTACTATAATACCTACCAGTAAATCTCCTGCCTAGGCCAAGGACTTCGTGTAATGGCTCTCCTAGACACAACACGATCTCACCCCCAATACCGGAAGAGACGAAACCTCTGCCGATCCGCTCACTACCTCCATGTGGCTCGGGACTGTACCCAACTAAAACCTGTTTGCACGACTCCTTTGAGCCGTGGTAGGGTAGTAATCAAAGCACAGTGGGAACTCACACGAGACAAATAACGATCTCAGGTCGATAGACTAACCTGTACACATGTCACCAGGGAACTGCTATCTGACGCTGGGTATAAAACCAACTAGCATGTTCCCGGCGAGTCCTGTCCGTGTTGGAGATAGTGCCCTCAGAGTCAATTATTAGGTCACAGGTACGTGATTGCAATGATTGATGGAGGACCTATCCCGGTAGGACAGTCTTACTCGAGATGATAGTATGCTATCTGGTTTACCTTTATCATCGTGTACTGTTTTAGGTGACCTGACAAGTTGCTATTACACGTTGATAGAGCCCTTAGGATTCTTGCTTGACCACCAGCAGTATGAGGGCGATCATATAAGTGGGAGCTGGGGTCTATAAGCATATTCTTAAATGGTCCCTAGTCGTGTGAGTTTCGAGACAGGGCATCGATACTCCAGAGTAGACTAGTGTATACAGTCGAGACCCCGACGAGGGGCGATGGCCGGTCTCACAAGCCACTGGTGTCAGTTGGATCACCTAAGATGTATACAGGTGCTCATTGGGTTATGAGTACACCGGACAGGACTCGCCGGGAACATGCTAGTTGGTCATATACCAGACGTCAGATGGCAGTTCCCTGGTGACATGTGTACAGGTTAGTTCATCGACCTGGGGATCGTCATTTGTCTCGTATGAGTTCCCACTGTACTTTGATTACTACCCTACCATGGCTCAAAGGAGTCGTGCAAACAGGTTTTAGTTGGGTACAGTCCCGAGCCACATGGAGGCAGTGAGCGTATCTTCAGGGGTTCGTCTCTCCCGGTATTGGGGGTGAGGTCGTGCTGTGTCTAGGAGAGCCATTACACGAAGCCCTCGGCCGAGGCAAGGAGATTTACTGGTAGGTATTCCAGTAGTATCTCAGGGTGTTCTGGGCTACACTCCGACACGACTTGTACCGCTTTTGGGGGTCTGACTTTTACCAACCCCCTAGGCCCGCCATGCGATACTCATAGACGAACGGACCGGACTGTACGGATATTGTCACTGACAGGCTCAGTAAGGAGTCAGGCTGAGTTCGCTCACAGACGTCCCTTTTGGTCAATACCTGGTAGCCCGTTATGTATTGGCTTATACCTCTAACGTGCTAGTGGTTAAATCCACAACCAAGGTGTTGATGAGTCTTTAGAGTCCCCCACATTCAGTTACTCAGCTTTCGGGCGAAAGGTTGTAGAGGCCGTATGGAGATATGGCAAGGTCCGATCAGATACGTGCGGTATTGCACGGATCAGGATCGGACAGTTTGTACTACAGGCCGTATGATTATATGGCAGGGTTCGATCAGATACGTGCGGCATTGCACGGATCAGGATCGAACAGATATTACTAGCCGGTTTTGGTATAAGCCGGATTCTAGTATAGTACAGTGGAGATTTTGTCTCATTGCATTTGTATTTCGGTCGGAATACAGATGCGGGTGTGTATGCACAGTATCGGGGTTTTCCTGTAATTTATTACGGGACCAGTTTTCTGGAGTTGCCAGTTTGCTTTCTGTTTCGGCCAATTTCCTTTGTATCGTTCATTGGTCGAAGTTTGGTGGAGGAGGGCTTATTTGCATTGTTGCAAATAAGTGTTTGTGGAGGGGGTCTTTGCATATTTCCTTGGATCATGATGGTGCACCATTCTTTTGACCTTGACTTCTTCTATCATGATGGCATGACTTTTGGAAGTGATCATTAGCTTGTTGGAGTGATTGGTTTTGGTGCAATCATGGTTGTTGGTTGAGTGTTGAGTGAGGACTTTTCTTTGTGATCATTTTATTCCATATGATAACCATTCCTCTCTCTCTCTCTTGCATGATTCATATGGTCACCTCCCCCCTTGATTTTTTTCCTCTCTCCCATTTTCCATAGATGGCCGGCCATGCCTAGGGGGCTGTCCCATTTTTGGTGTGTGGGTTTTTGGCTCATTTGATGTTGCAAAAATCCCACAAGTTCCATCTCAAAACTCCATAGTTCATCCCTCCTCCAAAAGGCAATTCCTACAACCCCAAAATGAGACTTGTACACTACATTCTACAGCAATTCTTGGGCACGTCGACTAGCCAGCTTCATGCCCGAGTTGCCTCGGCATTGAGGTGGGAGCCCGTAAAAGAAGTAGGCGATGTGGTGCACTTCCGGCGACGAGGAGGAGACGGGACATTCCGCAAGAGATCGGGACGACGACGAGAAGACCGGAGGACTTGGATCAGTCGGTATATCTCTCTTCCCCATCTTGTAGTTTGCTAGGACTAATTAATGGTTCGATCCGGGTATTAGTGCGCGGCGGTTTGCCAGTTCAGTAAAAATTAAAGTTTATCACCGCTTCCGCATTTGGCCGTCGGATTGACGGCCGGGGCGCCGCCGTGCACTTACAGTGGTATCAGAGCCTCGCCATTAACTTAGTCTAACTTTGTGTAATGTGTTTGCATTTCCGATCGATCAAAAGTTCCGAAACCGAGTTTTTTCAAAGCGACAGTTTTCTGTTGAAATTTTTTGGTCTCCAAAAATTTTTCAGGTTGTATAAAATTGATGTACTGGAGATTATAAGAGCTCTGTAAAAATTCGATGAAGTGATTCCACTGTGGGAGCGCGGAACCGCCGCAAACACCCCCTTCTCGCCGCGGTTCCGCCGCGCACTGTGGAGATCCCTGCACCAAATTTCTACAGTGTCTTTGTGGGCTTAAAATATGGGTTTTGGAATATTAATTTTGGGCCCAGAATTTCTTGATGTGCTACAGTAGTACTTGGGGGCCCACTTGTTAAAGTTTGATCGATCGGATATTTTAAACACATTATTTCACAGTATTTACATTATATCTGCGACCGTGAATGTCACTTGATCGGTAAATCCAGTCTAACTGCTATAGCCCGGTTAGACGGATTTGCGAACGTGACTTTCACGTTGATGTTCTGTTTTTGCTGTGATGTTGCGGATCGGTCGTGGGGGATAGCCTGGATGCAATGCTAGTACAGTTGTGGTTGTATTATGTACATTTGATATTGCGGGGCGAGCGTCCGACATGTGGACTGCCGTCACTGCCTGATTGTATTATTATTTTGGGGCACGACCTGGTTGCGGTCGATGTACCCGGTGTATGTATATTTTACTTTCTGTACTAGGATTGCCCCGCGGAGGGGTGCACGGATAGCCGGGTTCTAGAGGGCAACAAGCCCGCATCTCATGGCATTGAGAGGGAGGGGGCTTCACTCTAGGATTGGCGGGCTATTCGCCGCACTCGTAGGGGGTACAGGTTGACCCAGGAGGGGTGCCCAAGTTACCGGATTCCGTGAAGTGCTGGGTGGTCCATTCACGGTGCTGAAGGGGGCTGCCTCGCTTCAGGTTTTGGCGGGTGACTTGCCGCGCCCGTAGGGGTCTAGGTTCTCATTGCACAGGCTATCCACACGACCAGGGGAACGTCGGGTTTCAGCGGCTCTGTGAAACCCGGGGATCCCAGATATCTGTATTGTTCTGTGATGCTGTACATTTCTGTGATGTTGCTTTTTATCACACCTTGAGCGAATATAATATATTGGTATATATATTAGTAGATGTTGTATATGTTTTGCATCCGCGCTAGTCCAGTCCTCGCTCTGTCGTTAGTTAGCTAACCTAACGGGTAATGACGGGACCCAGTGGCGAATGCGGATGGCATATACGTACATCAGTATATTTTCGTTCTTTGTGGTGTGATCAATTGATGGGACTGCGTTGATTCGGATCAATGCAAGTTAAAAACAAACCTAATCTGATGTTGTTGGAACACTTTTTCAAAAAGCTGTTATTGCAAGGACGTTCACTTTTGTTTTTGCATCGTGGTATTCAGATGGAATATCCTGCTCCTCAGTCGACGAGGCAAGGGCCGAGATCCCTTCACCGGGAGTGACCCCTTGGACAAAAGTTTGCGTCAGGGCATTAACTTCACTATAGCCGATTACTTTTGCTTTGCATCGCGGTATTCATTTGGAATATCCAGCACCCCATTCTACGGGGAAAGAGCCGAGATCCCTTCACCGGGAGTGACCTCTTTAGCAAAGGTTTTCGTCACTATATTTTTTAAAAAGCTATCCGTTCCTTCAACGATATCAAGTTCATTACGTTAAAGGTTTTCGCCAGAAACCATTCGTAGCCCTCCGTCGTTTCAGACGGGTAGCACGTAGTATTCATGCTATGTTTGTTGACCTTCGTCAAGGCATAGTGTATGGTAGCTGCTTGTTACCTTTCTGCTGCATAGATAGATGCGTTGGTTTGGGACAGTCGTATAGCCTTGTTGGCCTTCGTCAAGGGCTTGTGCGGGTGGATTCAAATCAACCTGGATAATGACGGGTAGAACTTGACATGTGACTTATGATTTGTTGACCTTCGCCAAGGTCATAAGAGCATGGGGCAGAAATCACATCGGGAGTTTCAAAAGAACTGAAACTTGCCAGATATGCGCATACCTTCTGGAGTGTGATACCGTGAGCGGATTCCGTCACGTTGTCATGCGATGAGAGTTGGATCCCGATTCCCACTTATGAGTTAGTTTACTCCTCGGGTGACCCCGACTAATTCTTCTTTTAGGTTTGGAGGAGAATTTGACGGTACAGTGGGAGGTTTCCAGATTAGATAAATTGGTAACCATTCTGATCTAGGTTAGAGTGCACGCTGAGTGTTTCTTTTCTCTCTCTCTTTGGCAGCGACCATTGACCCGACCCTAAGACTATGACTCAGTGACCAAGTTGACCGAACCTTCTTAACACTGGCTTTTGGATTGTCAGAGTTGCAGACCTCATTGCCACTCCTACTTTTACCCTTTTCTTCAGGACACCCCGTTTTACTACGAACGTCCACTTCCATTGGACAAAACCATCGTATGGTTAGATACGAACTCGAAGGAATTTATTCGAGGATGGTTTCAGGTTCTGGAGAAAACGGATAGGATTATTCAGTTGTCTTTTCCTTTTACCTTCTCTCAAGTTGTGAGTACTCCTTGGTTTAGGAGATAGTACACCTATTACGCAAATTGGATAGTCTTCTTCTAAACCATAGGCAGGTGCCGACCGGTAGGGAATGAAGAAAACCAATTAGCATAACGATGGTGTGCAGAAGGTATTAAGTTCAGACAAAGTAAGGGATTAGTAAGAGGGCAAAGTAAATTGCGACTGCTATTCACGACCAAACCAAGTATTCCTTCGCCAATCCTAAATCACCTTTGTATTTCTCCAGGACACTCCGTATCACTACGAAGATCCACGGTTTATTTGGATACTCCATCGTATGGTTATATACGAACTCGAAAGGAACTTGTTCCAGTTCGTGGATGGATTCTGGTTCAGGAGAAATAGGAATAAGTTTTATTCAGGTGTCTTTTATCTTCACCTTCTCTCGCATTGCGAGTGTTCCTAGGATTGGGACAGTACACCCATTATGCTTATTGGATAGTCTTCTTCCAAACCATAGGCTGGTGCCGAACGGTAGGGAAGGAAGAAAACCAATTGGCCTAAAGGGGCGTGCAGAAGGTAATGACTAAAGACATATAAAGGGATTTGGAGAGGTGGCAAAGAATTATACGGTTACAGTCGTGAATCTGGAAGAGGCATTACTAAGAATACCGGGATACCCCATCGAAACATTTCAATGTTTCAGTCTCACTGTGTACTGTTAAAGGAAAACTGATTTCCCGATTAGATACTTACTCCAGGGTATGTATTTACAAGGTACGATTCTCACATCTGTATGGTTTACAGATGATGAGTGGGAGTAAGTTATTGGGAATTAGGTGATCATCCTCATTATATCGGGATTCGTTGTAATCGGTGATATTTGAAGAAATCACCTGGACTGTTTGCCGATCGGCAAATATTTGGTTTTGAATATCCGCTGTCATGCACCAATTTCAAATTGATATATCTGTACGTCTATTTTCATAGAGTGAGATATACCTTTTTGGAATTATGTCTACGACATTTACCTATATCAGTGGATGGTTAGGTAAGGAGCATTAAACAGCGGTGTAATTCTTCTTAACCATAAGTACAGTTTTCAACCTACGATACACAGTGAATGAGTTTTCAGACTCAAGGGACTTATACAGAGTATTGTATGTTGTCCAGGGTCCGTCAGGACAGAGGGGTTGGTCCTCGTACTATATTCGGTTTACTTATGACTTCTCTAGTTTTTAGACAAGTGTTTCGTAGAAACACAGAGTCCGAATTTTGAGAAGTTATTGGTATTTGAATAAAGTAGAGAACCAGGTATTGCAAGTATCGGGATTCTTCAAAGTGATCGAAGATGTAGATACTTGTGTATGGTATTCAGAAAATAGTAGTGATTAAGAGAACTTGCTTCTCTTTCAGGTTACTCATAATTGGAAGCATTCCTAAGTTGATTAACGCTGATCGGCCTCCTTTCATTTTAGTTGACATGCACTGGAGACAGCTGCATGATTTGAATCTGGTTCAATTAAATCAGTGCCTCTGGTTCTATATTGGATATAGAACAGTTCATATCTTAACGATGTTAAGGTACGGGGAGTTGTCCGGTTTATGATTAAAACCAGACACTGGACAACTCAAGGCACGTTTCTGTAATGGCTGTTTGTGGGTTGACCCAGGCTATGACGAGGGTTGACTTTCTACCATCTGGGTGAACAATAGCGATATTGTTCTAGACTCGCCACAGTTTTATTAAAAATGGATTTTTTCAGAAAACAGTAGTGGGAGTATGGTAGAACTGGAAGTGATTCCAGAACCACAAACGATTACTGAAGATTTGACAGGAACCTAAAGATTCAATCTGGATTGACATTCCATTGGACACTCCGCAGATACGGTGGGTAACCTCAGGCACCCGAGAGGTACTCCGGTAGCCTCAAGGACGGTGGCAGGGAGGTTCTAGTTTACCCACACTTGCCATTGCTGTTGTTCCAGGTTGCGAGACCCGGCAGGAGGATGAGTATAGCGTCGTTCTAAACTAGTTTTAGAAGTGTACGTGTATATGACTCTGCCAGAGGGTTGTCGTAGTCAGTGGGAGCAGCGGAAGCATTGGTGGACAGGTGGCTTATGTCTATTTATAGACTAAAGCAGATATAGCGGAGATAGATCATCTATTTCTGACATGACAGTCATGGGTTTGACTTCATCAGAATAGGGGATGGATCTGTTGAGAAGGTAGTAGGGTGTGATATCCTGGTATTTGGATGACATACACGAGTAGGAAAAGAAACTCCTATACTACGATCGGTTATACTTTGGTCGTCACACAGTGGTTTCTCCACAAAGGAAATGGATTTTGTATCAGACATACTGGTTACTAGATCTATGGTTTTAGATCTAGATTTGGGTGGTTTCCCAATCTGGGTACTTAGACAGCATTCTAAGAGTATTTAGAATGGACGACTCCTGGCACGGTAGTGTACCTCCAGGTAATTGAGTCACCCTCTCTAAAGGTATCTTATAGACTAAAGCGGAGAGGGATGCACATGATTAACAGATCACTTGCTCAGGAAATTGAGTCAATCGTGAGATGTCAAGTACCACACCAGATGTTGTTCTTGCACTAGATGCAATAAGTTGATATTGATCCTATCCTGGAGAAACAGTCAGACGCAGTTTTAGAACATAAGTGGATGTTCTAGGGATATGATAACGACAGCCTCATTCGGGAGACAGTTATCATTCCAGGCTTCCAAGGTGACATGGACGACAAGGAGGTTGTCAGAGTTATAGTTTTCCTTCTGACAAGGGGCAGTATTTTGGACAGGTGGTCCAAGGCAATACTGAGGGAGGCATGGCGCAGGATACTGATTGAGTTCAGTTGACGATACAGTCTAAGAAGTTTGGATTTGGAGTTCATTTATGAGCTATGTCCCATCAGACATCCAGACACATTCTAAGACAGGTATTGCTCATTTCGGGAGATGGGTTTCTCCGCGAACTTGAGATGTAGAGAGACATAGAAAGGAACAACAAAGCGGATCCACTCACTAAGGCTATTCCTCGAACGCAATAGTTTCGCAAACGAGCTTTGTGAGACTGACTAGTAGAGGAGTTGGGTGTTCGGTATCACACGGGCTGTGAGTATGCGACATCGCAATAATTAGCCTTGAGTGCAAGTGGGAGATTGTTGGAGATAGTGCCCTCAGAGTCAATTATTAGGTCACAGGTACGTGATTGCAATGATTGATGGAGGACCTATCCCGGTAGGACAGTCTTACTCGAGATGATAGTATGCTATCTGGTTTACCTTTATCATCGTGTACTGTTTTAGGTGACCTGACAAGTTGCTATTACACGTTGATAGAGCCCTTAGGATTCTTGCTTGACCACCAGCAGTATGAGGGCGATCATATAAGTGGGAGCTGGGGTCTATAAGCATATCCTTAAATGGTCCCTAGTCGTGTGAGTTTCGAGACAGGGCATCGATACTCCAGAGTAGACTAGTGTATACAGTCGAGACCCCGACGAGGGGCGATAGCCGGTCTCACAAGCCACTGGTGTCAGTTGGATCACCTAAGATGTATACAGGTGCTCATTGGGTTATGAGTACACCGGACAGGACTCGCCGGGAACATGCTAGTTGGTCATATACCAGATGTCAGATGGCAGTTCCCTGGTGACATGTGTACAGGTTAGTTCATCGACCTGGAGATCGTCATTTGTCTCGTATGAGTTCCCACTGTACTTTGATTACTACCCTACCACGGCTCAAAGGAGTCGTGCAAACAGGTTTTAGTTGGGTACAGTCCCGAGCCACATGGAGGCAGTGAGCGTATCTTCAGGGGTTCGTCTCTCCCGGTATTGGGGGTGAGGTCGTGCTGTGTCTAGGAGAGCCATTACACGAAGCCCTCGGCCGAGGCAAGGAGATTTACTGGTAGGTATTCCAGTAGTATCTCAGGGTGTTCTGGGCTACACTCCGACACGACTTGTACCGCTTTTGGGGGTCTGACTTTTACCAACCCCCTAGGCCCGCCATGCGATACTCATAGACGAACGGACCGGACTGTACGGATATTGTCACTGACAGGCTCAGTAGGGAGTCAGGCTGAGTTCGCTCACAGACGTCCCTTTTGGTCAATACCTGGTAGCCCGTTATGTATTGGCTTATACCTCTAACGTGCTAGTGGTTAAATCTACAACCAAGGTGTTGATGAGTCTTTAGAGTCCCCCACATTCAGTTACTCAGCTTTCGGGCGAAAGGTTGTAGAGGCCGTATGGAGATATGGCAAGGTCCGATCAGATACGTGCGGTATTGCACGGATCAGGATCGGACAGTTTGTACTACAGGCCGTATAATTATATGGCAGGGTTCGATCAGATACGTGCGGCATTGCACGGATCAGGATCGAACAGATATTACTAGCCGGTTTTGGTATAAGCCGGATTCTAGTATAGTACAGTGGAGATTTTGTCTCATTGCATTTGTATTTTGGTCGGAATACAGATGCGGGTGTGTATGCACAGTATCGGGGTTTTCCTGTAATTTATTACGGGACCAGTTTTCTGGAGTTGCCAGTTTGCTTTCTGTTTCGGCCAATTTCCTTTGTATCGTTCATTGGTCGAAGTTTGGTGGAGGAGGGCTTATTTGCATTGTTGCAAATAAGTGTTTGTGGAGGGGGTCTTTGCATATTTCCTTGGATCATGATGGTGCACCATTCTTTTGACCTTGACTTCTTCTATCATGATGGCATGACTTTTGGAAGTGATCATTAGCTTGTTGGAGTGATTGGTTTTGGTGCAATCATGGTTGTTGGTTGAGTGTTGAGTGAGGACTTTTCTTTGTGATCATTTTATTCCATATGATAACCATTCCTCTCTCTCTCTCTCTTGCATGATTCATATGGTCACCTCCCCCCTTGATTTTTTTCCTCTCTCCCATTTTCCATAGATGGCCGGCCATGCCTTGGGGGCTGTCCCATTTTTGGTGTGTGGGTTTTTGGCTCATTTGATGTTGCAAAAATCCCACAAGTTCCATCTCAAAACTCCACAGTTCATCCCTCCTCCAAAAGGCAATTCCTACAACCCCAAAATGAGACTTTTACACTACATTCTATAGCAATTCTTGGGCACGTCGACTAGCCAGCTTCATGCCCGAGTTGCCTCGGCATTGAGGTAGGAGCCCGTAAAAGAAGTAGGCGATGTGGTGCACTTCCGGCGACGAGGAGGAGACGGGACATTCCGCAGGAGATCGGGACGACGACGAGAAGACCGGAGGACTTGGATCAGTCGGTATATCTCTCTTCCCCATCTTGTAGTTAGCTAGGACTAATTAATGGTTCGATCCGGGTATTAGTGCGCGGCGGTTTGCCAGTTCAGTAAAAATTAAAGTTTATCACCGCTTCCGCATTTGGCCGTCGGATTGACGGCCGGGGCGCCGCCGTGCACTTACAGTCCGGTGTACTCATAACCCAATGAGCACCTGTATACGTCTTAGGTGAACCAACTGACACCAATGGCTTGTGAGACCAGCCACTGCCCCTCGTCGGGGTCTCGATCGTATACACTAGTCTACTCATGGAGTATCGATGCCCAGCCTCGAAACTCCCACGACTAGGGACACTTTAAGGATATGCTTATAAACTCCAGCTCCCACGTATATGATCGCCATCATACTGCTGGCAGTCAAGCAAGAATCCTAAGGGCTCTATCAATGTATAATAGTGATCTGTAATATCACATAAAGCATGTACACGATGATAAAGACAAACCATATAGCGTTCTATCATCTCGAATAAGACTGTCCAACCGGTATAGGTTCTCCCTCAAGTATTAAGTTCGAGAAATAGCCTCAGTGAGTGGATCCGCCCTGATGTTTCTTTCTATGTCTCTCTTAATCTCCAGTTCGTGGAGAAAGCCATCTCCCGAAATGAGCAATACCTGTCTTAAAATATGTCTGGATATCTGATGGGACCTAGTTCATAAATGAACTCCAAATCCAAACTTCCTAGACTGTATCGTCAACTGAATTTAATAAGTATCCTGCACCCTGCCTCCCTCAGTATCCGCTTGGACCACCTGTCCAAACTACTGCCCCTCGTCAGAGGAAAAACTATAACTCTGACAGTCATTCTGTTATCCAGGTCACCTTGGAAGCCTGGAATGATAACCGTCTCCCGAAGGAGGCTGTGAATATCATATTCCCAGAACATCTTCTTATATTCTAAAACTGCTTCCGAACGTTTCTCCAGGATTGGATTAATATCAACTTATTGCAACAAGTGCAAAAACAACATCTAGTGTGGTACTTGACATCTCATGATTGACCCAATTGCCTAAGCGAGTGAAATGTCAATCATGCACATCCCTCTCCCTTTTAGTCTGTAAGACACCTTTAGAGGGGGTGACTCCATCACCTGCAGGTAATCTACCGTGCCAGGAGTCGTCCATTCTAAAGCACCATTAGAATACTGTCTAAGTACCCAGATTGGGACATTTCCCAAATCTAGATCTAAAACTATAGATCTAGTAACCAGAATGCCTGATGTTATATCCATATCCTATGTGGAGAAACCACTGTGTGATAACCACAGTATAACCGATTATAATATAGGAAAATCACTTCCTACTATGTGTATGTCATCCAAATATCGGTACATCACACACCCTACTACCTTCTTAACTGATCCATCCCTATTCTGATGAAGTCAAAACCTATGACTATTATATAAAAATTAGATGATCTATCTCCGCTATATCTGCCTTAGTCTATAAATAGACACAAGCTTCTTGTCCACTATGCTTCCGCTGCTCCCACTGACTACAACAACCCTCTGGCAGAGTCATATACACGTGCAGTTCTAAAGCTAGTTTAGAACGACGCTATACTCATCCTCCTGCTAGGTCTCATAGTCTGGAACAGCAGTAATGGCAAGTCTGGGTAAGCAAGAACCTCCCTGTCACCGTCCTTGAGGCTACCGAAGTACCTCTCGGGCGCCTGAGGTTACCCACCATATCTGCGCAGTGGCTAATAGAATGTCTAACCTGATTTAATCTTTATGTTCCTATTAAACTTTCAGTAATCGTTTGCGGTTCTGGAATCATTTCCAGTTCTATCATACTCCCACTACTGTTTTCTGAAAAAGTGCATTTTATTTAAAACTGTGGCGAGTCAAGAACAATATCACTATTGTTCTTCCAGATGGTAGAAAATCAACCCTCGTCATAGCCCGGGTCAACCTACAAACTGCCATTATAGAAACGTGCCTTGAGTTATCCAGAGTCTGGTTTTAAGCATAAGCCGGACAACTCCCCGTACCTTAACGTTAAGATATGAACTATTCTATATCCAATATAGAAATAGAGGCACTGATTTAATTAGAACCGGATTCAAATCATGCAGCTATCTCCAGTGCATGTCAACAAAATGGAGAGAGGCCGATCGGCATTACTCAACTTAGTGTTACTGTATATGCCCTAGGGGCCATTATTATATCATACTAGCTTGTGTATTACTTAATGGAAGCTTGGGATATTCACAGTTATATAACAGTCTTGCTAAACATGGTAGTATGCTACTTGGTTTTATCTATTTTAATATGTGTATACGTATTGGTAGAGCCCTTAGGATCTTGCTTGACTACCAGCGTTGTGATGGCAGTCACACTAGTGGGGGCTGGGTAGTCTACAAGCACATCCTTTTCAGGTCCCTAGTCGCAGGATTATCGAGACAGGGCATCGATACTCCGGAGTAGACTAGTGTGTACGCTTCTCATCCCAGTTAGGAAGATGGTCTGTCCTACAGTCGTCAGTACGTCGTACTGGAGATAGTATACAGGTGCTCGTTGGGTTACGGGTACACCGGACAGGACTCACGGGGAACTGTTGGTTGGTATTATACCCGTCGTCAGTTAACAGTTCGCAGGTGACATGAGTACAGCACAGTCCGCAGACTTGACACTGCTGCTTCGCCTCGAGTGTGTTCCTACTGTTATTAGATTGCTACCCTACCACGGCTCAAAGGAGTCGTGCAAACAGGTAGCAGTTGGGTGCAGTCCCAAAGCACTTGGAGGCAGTGGCAGTTAGACAGGATTCGTCTCTCCCGGTATTGGGAGTTGATATCGCGCTGTGTCTGAGAGCCATTACGCAAAGTCTCTAGCCAGGGCAAGCGAGATTTACTGGTAGGTTCCAGTAGTTTCACAAGGTGTAATGGGCTACGCACCGACACGACTTATACCGCTATTAGGGGACAGACGCTTGCCACCCACTAGGCCCAATATGCGATAGTCTTAGACGAACAGACCGGACTGTACGGAGATTGTCACATCAGACTCAGTAGGAGTTCGGATGGGTTTCCTCATCGGCCTTCTTATCGACATCTACCTGGGGACCGTTACGTTCAGCTAGTGCCGCTTACGGTCTGTGGTTAAACCCACTGCCAGCGTAGTAGTCGAGTCTTTAGAGTCCCACACAGAGAGTTTCCCTACTCCAGGCGAAATGATATAGAGGTCGTATGGTTTTACGAAAAGGGTTCGGACGCATACGTGTGTTTACGCACGTACGGCATTCGGACAGTTTTTACTAGCCGGTTTTGGTTTAAGCCAGATTCTAGTATCGGATTATTGGATTTATACAGTCTAAAGTTTTTCCGTGTTTTCACGGATAGGAGGGGCGTTCTCGTAATTTCGCGAGAAGCTTCTAGAAGGATAGTGACTTGGGGGTTTAGGTGCCATTTGCATTTATTGTTTTAATGACTCATTTGTGTGATTCATCCATGGAGTTAATGCTTCATTAATTGATCTAATGACTCATGAGATGAATCACTCATATGAACAAATGAAGCATGGTTGTTAAATTATTTATTTTATTTATTTGATAAAAGATAATGCTTCATATATTCAAATGAGTTCATTATTTCTTCTCATTCTCATGCTCACCTTCTCTCTCCTCATGCTCACTCTCTCTTCAAACCTTAATCCTACCACTCATGTGTTGAGATCAAGGATTAGATAGACTAATTAATCCATAACCCTTCTCTATATCACCTAGGTACCTTTGATTAGCAACTAAAGAAACTTAGTTACCTCAAGTTTAGAGGTGAAGCTTAGAGTAAAGCTCTCGGGTGGATCATCTACTACATAGAGAAGGCCGGAGAGGAGGTGGAGAACGAAAAGACGAAGGACACGGTTCATTAGGTATAATCACTTCTCATAGTAGTTAACAACTTCTATGTTTATGTTAGTTATCGTTTAGCAATGATTCTTGCGGTTAGTCGATGTTAGTACATAGAACAAGATCGTTTTTCATATTTCCACCTCCCCGCACATAGTGGGGTGTAGTACATTGACTTACAGTGGTATCAGAGCCTCGCTAAACAATAATTAACTTATTAGCAAAGTTGTATGAATTTCGAACGCAAAACGAACCGGAAAAAACATCGATATCACTAAGTTTCTGTCGAATTTAAAACGAGGCCTAAAAATTTTTCAGGGACCTCTAAAATAACAAGCAGGGAATTATAAGGATTATGGAGAAAATTAGGTGCATGAATCGGTCAAACAGCCGCGGAACCGCGGCCGATCCCACCGATCCGCCGCGGATCCGCGGCCGAGTTGAAGTCGATTCAGCCTAATTTTGCCCAGTAATTCTTCTGTGATGTTTTTGTCTTTTCTGGAATGTTTATTTTCTGCTCAAGTCTCAGGTGCACAGAGAAGTTTTGGAGTAAAATCTAAAGTGTTTGATCGATCAAAAGTATACGATGTTTGCTAATTAGATTATATCTGTAAACTGTATAATGTGTTCGTAAACCTCCCCTAACTGCTAGTATGTCGGTTGGCAGGGGGTTGCACATTTCTATAATGGATTTTACTGTTTGTGGTTATGAACTGTATTGGATTGTTGTGATGATTAGACGGGTTTGTGATGGGTTGTTATATTCATTCATTCAATGTAATTGTAATATGTTGTAATATTATTTTGCGGGGCACATCCAAGTTGCGGTTGTAGCCACCTTTGTATTATTTCATTTCACTGTTTTTGCTCCTAGAAAAGACCCAAGGTGGGGTGCACAAACTACCGGGTACTTTGAAGTGTTTAGTGGCCTACTCACGTTGTTGAGGGAGACCGCTTCACTTCGGGTACTTGGCGGGTAGTTTGCTGTACCCGTACGGGTCTAGGGTGGGGTAATGGCTATTCATCACAAATGTGTAATCCGTCTTTCGTTGCAGGCTCAAAAGAAACGCGGATTGCTTGCATATCCAATAATGTTCATCTGTGATCTGGAATGCCTATTATTGCGTCTGACGAATATACAATATCTATATATGATAGCTATTTAGACGTCACTTATGTTTTACACCCGCACTAGCCCAGCCCCCGCTCTGCCGTTAGTTAAGTAACCTAACGGGTGATGACGGGACCCAGTGGCGAATGCGGATGGCATAAGAGGACGTTGTATTTTCGTTGTTTTCTGCAATGATAGGTTAATGATGGGACGCATTATTATTAATGCAAAGAAAATAAACCAAAGTTTAATCGTTGGAACAATTTAAAAGAAACCACTCGGTTATTTTTAAAACGGAAGATATTTTTAATTGCGGAGCTTTAACCACTCCTTTTAAAAGCTATCAGGTTCCTTCGGTTTTATCAAGTTCACTGCGTTCACGGTTTCGTCAAAACCATTCGTAGCCCTCCGTCATTTCATTTGAGTATTCAGTAGTATTCAAGCTATGTATTTTGACCTAACGCCAAGGCATAGTGTTTGGTAGCTGCTGGGTATTCATTTGTTGCATAGATAGATGAGTTAGTTTGGGATAGTTGTATTATCATTTTGGCCGAACGTCAAGGATATATACGGATGGGTTCAAATTAACAAGATAATGATGGGTAGAACTTGACATGTGACTTATGACATTTTGACCTAATGCCAAGGTCATAAGAGCATGGGGAAAAAATTTATATCGGGAATTTCTAAAGAAACTGAAATTTGCAAAGAAATGCATACCATTTGGAGTTTGATGAATGTTGGTAGGATTCCTTCAACATTATCATACGATGATATTTGGATCCCGATCCTACTGTGAGTATATGCTACTCATCAGGAGATTCGTCACTTAACGATCAATGCTATAAACCAAGTAGGTGTCGAGAAAGGTGTCAGCGGGGCTATGCCCCCAGAGAAAAGAGGTTATTTAATTAAGGAACTTCGCGAAAGCGTTGGAAAACCTCCCTCGAAGTATCGACACTGGCCTGGCTGAACGGTTAAGCAAGTATTGTATGGTGAGAATAGTCCTGGCTAGTTCTTCCTTTTTGGTTTGAGGAGGGATTCGAAAAACAGTGGGAGCCATCCAGTTTAGATAAATTAAAAACCACTCTAAACTTGCAAGAGCATCATGCTAAAGTGTTTCTTCTCTCTCTCTCTTACTTGCAGCGACCCTGAAAATGACTGGACTTAAGTTACTTTTAGAAAAAAAATATACTAACAGGGCCAAACTATAAAGATTGGCTGCGGAATGTCAAAATGGCTTTGATCTACGACAGATTGGGGTATGTCCTAACCACTAAGGCACCTACAGTCCCAGGTCCCAAATCCAGTAATGCGGATAAAGAAATCCGCAAAACCTGGGAGTTAGATTGCGCGAAGGCCAAGTGCATCATGCTTGCCTCGATGAACAATGAACATCAGAGGAGGCACGAGGATATGGATCTAGATGCCATTTTCTCCATACAAAGGAACTTTATGGAGAGCAATCTCGTATAGCAAGATACGAGACCTCAAAGAACTTGTTTCGAGCGAGGTTGGTCGTCGGATCATCGGTATGAGAACATGTCCTAAAGATGATAGGCTATATTGAAGAGCTCGCAGACCTTGGGACGACTTTGGATAATGAGCTCTATACAAACCTTATTCTCCAGTCCCTCCCTTCCACCTATGCCCAATTTATTCTGAACTTCAACATTCAAAGAAAAGAAGTTGAACTTTTAGAACTCCTTAACATGTTGAGGAGTGCAGAGGGCACCTTGCAGAAGGCAAGGGAAACACCCGCTATGTTTGTTAGCGGTGCTTTTTCTTCCGGGTCCAAGGATAGGGCCAAAGGAAAGAAGGAGAAGGCCGCCACCAAACCTAGAGGAGGTGTTAGAAAGGTGGGAGCGAAGGGAAAGAAAAAGATTGCGGTGCCAGTAGTGGCCGAGGATGAGTGCTTCCATTGTCATAGGAAAGGGCACTGGAAGAAAGACTGCAAGGCGTGGAACGCCAAGAACCAGGAACCGAAGCAAGCTGTGGCTTCGACTTCAGGTGTGTTTGTAATTGAGAATTGTCTGTCAATCAACTCTACTTCCTGGGTATTGGATACCGGATCAGGATCTCATATATGCAATTCATTGCAGGCACTGAGAAACCGTAGGGTGCTGAAGGAAGGTGATATGACCCTAAAGGTTGCTAACGGAGCTAGCATGGGAGTTGTGTCCGTCGGGGATTATCACCTGGGATTGACAAGTGGACACATTTTGGTTTTACATAACTGCTTTTGTGTACCTAGCTTAACGTGTAATATCATATCAATTTCCTTGTTATCAAATAAAGGTTATGATTTCACGTTTATAAGTGATGTTGTTAACATCCACCTTAATCATAGTTTGATTGGGTCCGGTACACTGGATAACGGTATATATGTCTTAAACCAACTACAGATTTTCAATGTCCAGAACACACTAAAAAGAAAGTCTCCAGATTTAAATAAGGCTTTCTTATGGCATTGTAGACTGGGTCACATCAATGAGACAAGGTTAACTAAGTTACATAGAGAAGGATATTTGGAACCGTTCGAATATCAATCTTATGACACTTGTCAATCATGTCTTGAAGGAAAAATGATAAAGTCTCCATTCACTGGACATGGAGTAAGAGCGAGCGAGCTCTAAGGACTCATACACAGCGATGTATATGGTCAAATATCTGCACGTGCAAGAGGTGGTTTTTCCTATTTCATTACTTTTACGGATGATTACTCTAGGTACGGATTCATTTATCTGATGAAACATAAATCAGAGGCTTTTGAGAAATTCCAGGAGTATAAGAATGAAGTAGAAAACCAAACCGGCAAAAGTATCAAGACACTAAGATCTGATCGAGGTGGTGAATACTTAAGTGCCGAGTTCCTAGGTTACCTAAAAGAGAAAGGAATTCTCTCTCAGCTTACTCCTTCATACACTCCACAGCATAACGGTGTATCGGAGAGACGGAATCGAACCCTATTGGATATGGTACGTTCCATGATGAGTAATGCTGAGTTACCGCGATCTTTCTGGGGTTATGCGCTAGAATCAGCGGCATATATTTTGAACATGGTTCCTACCAAGACTGTGCCTACCACTCCATATCAGATGTGGAGTGGGAAGAAACCCCATCTTCAGTACATGAAGATATGGGGATGTCCGGCTTTTGTTAAAAAGCAGCATATGGACAAGCTCGAGACACGATCAGTACTATGTAAGTTTGTGGGATATCCAAAGAACTCCAGGGGGTATCTATTCTATTACGCAGAGGAACAAAAGGTTTTTGTTTCTCGTAATGCCCATTTTTTAGAACATCAGTTTTTAGAAAAAGAAACAAGTGGGAGCAAAATAGAACTAGAAGAAATTGCTCCAGATGGCAGGAGTAGTAGGCCGTCTCATCCGCCTGAGAGATACTACGGTTTTCTTATAGATGGGGATAGAGAGGATTGCGTCATTGATGATGAACCTACTAGCTTCCAGCAGGCCATCCAGAGCGGCGACTCGGTACGATGGCTAGATGCAATGCGGACCGAAATGGAGTCCATATACACCAACAAAGTATGGACTTTGGACTTTGCTCCAGATGGGGTAAAACCCATAGGATGCAAATGGATCTTCAAGAAAAAGATTGGTGTAGATGGACAGGTGGAAACATATAAGGCTAGACTTGTTGCAAAGGGTTTTCTTCAAAGACCTGGTTTGGACTATGACGAAACTTTTTCTCTAGTGGCTATGCTCAAATCCATTCGGGTCCTTCTTGCTATTGCTGCCTTCCATGATTATGAAATCTGGCAGATGGACGTAAAGACGACTTTTCTGAATGGTAATTTAGAATAGTGCGTCTATATGGATCAGCCAGAAGGTTTCAATTAAAGTGGGAGCAGCGGGAAAGTGTGCAAGTTGCTTAAGTCCATTTATGGACTAAAGCAGGCATCGCGGAGTTGGAACATCTGTTTTGATGAAACAGTCAAAGAATATGACTTTATCAAAAATCCAGATGAACCATGTATATATAGTAAAGTTGTAGCACAAAGTGTCGTGTTCCTCGTCTTGTACGTGGATGACATTTTATTGATAGGAAATGACATTCCTATGCTACAATCTGTCAACGGATTCTTATCACACAGCTTCTCCATGAAAGACCTGGGTGATGCCTCTTGCATTCTGGGGATCCGGATCTATCGTGATAGATCCAAAAGGATGTTGGGACTTTCGCAGTCCAGGTATATCAACACTATACTGAAAAGATTCAGTATGGAAGATTCTAAGCGCGGTAATCTACCGGCTTGTCACGGAATCACCCTATCCAAAAAGATGTCTCCCAAGACTGATTTGGAAAGGGATCGCATGTCCATTATACCCTACGCTTCTACGGTAGGCTCTATAATGTATGCGATGTTGTGCACTAGACCAGATGTAGCTTACGCACTCAGCGTGGTAAGCCGGTATCAGTCAGACCCAGGGGAGAATCACTGGATAGCAGTAAAGAACATTCTCAAGTACCTAAGAATGACTTAGAAGATGTTATTGGTTTACGGCGGAAAAGACCTCAAGATCGAGACCTTTGCTGATTCCGGCTTCCAGAGTGATAAGGACGATTCCAAGTCCATGTCTGGTTATGTCTTTACTGTAAGTGCACGGCGGCGGCCCGGCCGTCAATCCGACGCCGGAATGCAGAAACGAAAAACTTTTCAAACTAGAAAACCGGCACCACCGCGCACTATAAAACCCGGATCGGGCCATTAGCCTAATCCTAGAAAACTAGAGAAGGGGTAGAATGCTATACCGAGCGATCCGTGTCCTTCGGTCCTCGGCCTCCACTCCGATCTCCTCACGGAATCTCCGGTCTTCATATCCTCGTTGGAACGGGCACCACATCGCCGGGTTCTTTTACGGGCTCCCACCTCTGGACCGAGGCAACTCGGGCATGAAGTTGGCGAGCCGACATGTCCAAGAAATGCTGTAGGCTAAGTGTAGTAGCTTTGTCTCATGGGGTATGAAGTTGCCATGTTTAGATGTGGAGGAGAAAAAGAACTTTTTGAGAGAGGTGAGGAATTTTTGAAGCAAGCCTAAATGAGATGAAGAAATTCCCCCACACTAAAAAGGAATCCTCTCTCCTCTAGTAGTGGCCGGCCCCCTTGCTTAATTGAGGAGGGAAAAAGGGAATAATGCAAGTAGGGATAATGTGTGATCACAAAAAAAATAAGTCACTCCAAAGCCATATCAAATCCCATCTCATTCCCATCACAATAAATGCAAAAGAAATGACCCAAAAAGAATCTAATAATGCTACACCCATCATAATGCCTCAAATTGCAAGAAAGCCCTTCCACAATGCTAATTTGCACAATTGCAAATTAGCCCCTCCAAACATAAAAGTCCGGCCGTGAAGGAACAAAGGAAAACTGGCCGAAACGGAATGCAAACTGGCAACTTCAGAAAACTGATCCCGTAATAAATAACAGGAAAACCCCGCGACTGCATATACATGCCCGCATTTGTATTCCCACTGAATACAAATGCAATGAGACAAAATCTACACTGTACAATACTAGGATCCGGCTTAAACTAAAGCCCGCTAGTATTATCTGTCCGATCATGATCCGTGCAATACCGTACGGATAAGATCGAACCCTGCCATATCTCCATACGGCCTCTACAGCGTTTCGCCCGAAACTTGAGCAAACGGTCTGTGGGGGACTCTAAAGACTCGTCAACACTTTGGCTGCGGATTTAAACACTAGCACGTCAGAGGTATTAGCCATACGTGACGGGCTACCAGGTATTGACCAAAAGGGACGTCGATGAGCGAACTCATCCTGACACCCTACTGAGCCTGTCAGTGACAATATCTGTACAGTCCGGTCCGTTCGTCTATGAGCATCGCATGGCGGGCCTAGGGGGATGGTAAAAGTCAGACCCCCAATAGCAGTACAAGTCGTGTCGGAGTGTAGCCCAGAACACCCTGAGATATTACTGGAATACCTACCAGTAAATCTCCTGCCTTGGCCAAGAACTTTCATGTACTGGCTCTCCTAGACACAGCGCGACCTCACCCCCAATACCGGGAGAGACGGAACTCTGCAGATCCGCTCACTGCCTCCATATAGCTCAGGACTGTACCCAACTAAAACCTATTTGCACAACTCCTTTGAGCGTGGTAGGGTAGTAATCAAATCACAGTGGGAACTCACACGAGACAAATGACAATCTCAGGTCGATGAACTAACATGTACACATGTCACCTGCGAACTGCTATCTGACGTCAGGTATAATACCAACTAGCAGGTTCCCAGTGAGTCCTGTCCGGTGTACTCATAACCAAATGAGCACCTGTATACATCTTAGGTGAACAAACTGACACCAGTGGCTTGTGAGACCGGCCACTGCCCCTCGTCGGGGTCTCGACTGTATACACTAGTCTACTCTAGAGTATCGATGCCCTGTCTCGAAACTCCCACGACTAGGGACCTTTTAAGGATGTGCTTGTAGACCCCCGCTCCCACGTATATGATCGCCCTTATACTGCTGGCAGTCAAGCAAGAATCATAGGGGCTCTATCAACGTGCAATAGTGATCAGTAATGTCACCTAAAGCAGTACACGATGATAAAGATAAACCAGATAGCATACTATCATCTTGAGTAAGACTGTCCTACCGGCATAGGTCCTCCCTCAATCATTGCAATCACGTGCCTATGATCTAATAATTGACTATGAGGACACTATATCCAACAATCTCCCACTTGCACTCAAGGCTAATTATTGCGATGCCGCATACTCACAGCCCGTGTGATATCGAACACCCAACTCCTCTACTAATCAGTCTCACAAAGCTCGTTTGCGAAACTATTGCGTTCGAGGAATAGCCTCAGTGAGTGGATTCGCCCTGATGTTTCTTTCTATGTCTCTCTTTATCTCAAGTTCGTGGAGAAGCCCATCTCCCGAAATGAGTAATACCTGTCTTAGAATATGTCTGGATGTCTGATGGGACCTAGTTCATAAATGAACTTCAAATCCAACCTTCTTAGACTGTATCGTCAACTGAACTTAATCAATATCTTGCGCCATGCCTCCCTCGGTATCTGCCTGGACCACCTGTCCAAAATACTGCCCCTCGTCAGAGGGAAAACTATAACTTTGACAGTCACTCTGTCATCCAGGTCACCTTGGAAGCCTGGAATGATAACTGTCCCCCGAAGGAGGCTGCCGTTATCATATCCCTAGAACATCCACTTATGTTCTAAAACTGCTTCCTTTCGTTTCTCCAGGATTGGATTAATATCAACTTACTGCATCTCGTGCAAAAATAAAATCTGGTGTGTTACTTGACATCTCATGATTGACTCAATTGCTTAAGCAAGTGATCTGCCAATCATGCACATCCCTCTCCCTTTTAGTCTGTAAGACACCTTTAAAGAGGGCGACTCCATCACCTGCAGGTACACTACCATGCCATGAGTCGTCCATTCTAAATACTCTTAGAATGCTGCCTAAGTACCCAGATTGGAACACTTACCAAATCTAGATCAAAAACCATAGATCTAGTAACCAGAATATCTGATATAATATCCAATTCCTATGTGGAGAAACCACTGTGTGACAACCAAAGTATAACCGATCGTAGTATAGGAATATCATTTCCTACTCTGTGTATGTCATCCAAATGCCAGGACATCATACCCTGCTACCTTCTTAACAGATCCATCTCCTACTCTGATGAAGTCAAACCTATGACTGTCACATAAGAAATAGATGATCTATCTCCGCTGTATCTGCTTTAGTCTATAAATAGACATAAGCCACTTGTCCACTATGCTTCCGCTACTCCCACTGACTACGACAACCCTCTGGTAGAGTCATATAGACGTACACTTCTAAAGCTAGTTCAGAACGACGCTATACTCATCCTCCTACCAGGTCTCACAGCCTGGAGCAACAGCAATGGCAAGTCTGGGTAAACAAGAACCTCCCGTCACCGTGCTTGAGGCTACCGGAGTACCTCTCGGGTGCCTGAGGTTACCCACCATATCTGCGGAGTGGCCAATGGAATATCAAACCAAATTGAATCTTTAGGTTCTTATCAAATTTTCAGTAATCGTCTGCGGTTCTGTAATTACTTCCAGTTCTACCATACTCCCACTACTGTTTTCTGAAAAAATCCATTTTTATTAAAACTGTGGCGAGTCAAGAACAATATCACTATTGATCTTCCAGATGGTAGAAAATCAACCCTCGTCATAGCCCGGGTCAACCCACAAACAGCCATTACAGAAACGTGCCTTGAGTTGTTCAGTGTCTGGTTTTAAGCATAAGCTGGACAACTCCCCGTACCTTAACAATGTCAAGATATGAACTTTTCTATATCCAATACAGAAACAAAGGCAATGATTTAATTGGAACCAGATTCAAATCATGCAGCTGTCTCCAGTGCATGTTAACTAAATGGAAAGAGGTCGATCAGCATTACTCAACTTAGGAGTACTTCCAATTATGAGTAACCTGAAAGAGAAGCAAGTTCTCTTAATCATTACTATCAACTAAATACCATACACAAATATCTACATCTTCGATCACTTTGAAGAATCCCGATACTTGCAACACCAGGTTCTCTACTTTATCCATATACCTATAACTTCTCAAAACTTGGACCCTGTGTTTCTACGAAACACCTGTCTAAAAACTAGAGAAGTCATAAGTAAACCGAATATATTACGAGAACCAACCCCTCTATCCTCATGGACGCTGGAAAACATACAATACTCTGTATAAGTCCTTTGAGTCTAATAACTCATTCCCTGTGTGTCGTGGGTTGAAAACTGTACTTTTGGTTAAGAAGAATTACACCGCTGTTTAATGCTCCTTACCTAACCATCCACTGATATAGGTAAATGTCTTGGACATAATTTTAAAAAGGTATATCTCACTCTATAAAAATAGACATATAGATATATTAATTTGAAATTGATGCATAACAACGGATATTCAAAACGAAATATTTGCCATCCGGCAAACAACCCAGGTGACTTCCTCAAATATCACCAATTACAACGAATTCCAATATAATGAGTATAATCACCTAATTCCCAATAACTTACTCCCACTCATCATCTGTAAAACCATACAGATGTGAGAATCATACCTGGTAAATACATACCCTGGAGCAAGTGTCTAATTAGGAAATCAGTTTTCTTTTAACAGTACACAGTGAAACTGAAACATTGAAATGTTTCGATGGGGTATCCGGGTATTTCTAGTAATGCCTCTTCCATTATCCAGATTCACAGCTGTAACCATATACTTCTTTGTCGTCTCTCCAAATCCCTTCATATGTCTTTAGTCATTACCTTCTGCACACCCCTTTAGGCCAAATGGTTTTCTTCCTTCCCTACCGTTCGGCACCAGCCTATGGTTTGGAAGAAGACTATCCAATAAGCATAATGGGTGTACTGTCCTAATCCTAGGAGCACTCGCAATGCGAGAGAATGTGAAGATAAAAGACAACCGAATAAACCTTATTCCTATTTCTCCTGAACCAGAATCCATCCCCGAACTGGAACGAGTTCCTTTCGGGTTCGTATATAGCCATACGATGGAGTATCCAATAAACTGTGGATCTTCGTAGTGATACGGAGTGTTCTGGAGAAATTCAAAGGTGATGTAGGATTGGCGAAGAAATACTTGGTTAGGTCATGAATAGCAGTCGCAGTTTACTTTGCCCTCTTACTAATCCCTTTATTTGTCTTAACTTAATATCTTCTGCACACCATCGTTATGCTAATTGGTTTTCTTCATTCCCTACCGGTCGGCACCAGCCTAAGGTTTGGAAGAAGACTATCCAATTTGCGTAATAGGTGTACCGTCCTAATCCAAGGAGCACTCGCAACCTGAGAGAAGGTAAAAGGAAAAGACAACTGAATAGTCCTATTCGTTTTCTCCAGAACCGGAAACCATCCTCGAATAAATTCCTTCGAGTTCGTATATAACCATACGATGGTTTTATCCAATGGAAGTGGACGTTCAAAGTAATACGGGGTGTTCTGGAGAAAAAGGGTAAAAGTAGGAGTGGCAATGAGGTATGCAACTCTGACAATCCAAAAGCCAGTGTTTAAGAAGGTTCGGTTAATTTTGGTCACTGAGTCATAGTCAAGGGTCGGGTCATGGTCGCTGCCAAAGAGAGAGTGAAAAGAAACACTCAGCGTGCACTCTAACCTAGATCAGAATGGTTATCAATTTATCTAATCAGGAAACCTCCCACTGTACCGTCAAATTCTCCTCCAAACCTGAAAGAAGAATTAGTCAGGATCACCCGAGGAGTAAACCAACTCATCAGTGGGAATCGGGATCCAACTATCATCGCATGATAACGTGACGGAATCCGCTCACGTTATCACACTCCAGAAGGTATGCGCATGTCTGGCAAGTTTCAGTTTCTTTAGAAACTCCTGATATGATTTTTGCCCCATGCTCTTATGACCTTGACTAAAGCCAACAAATCATAAGTCACATGTCAAGTTCTACCCGTCATTGTCCAGGTTAATTTGAACCCACCCGTACAAGCCCTTGACTAGGGCCAACAAGGCTATACGACTGTCCCAAACCAACGCATCTATCTATGCAGCAGAAAGGTAACAAGCAGCTACCATACACTATGCCTTGACTAAGGCCAACAAACATAGCATGAATACTACGTGCTACCCGTCTGAAATGACGGAGGGATATGAATGGTTTTTGGTGAAAAACCTTTAACGTAATGAACTTGATATCGTTGAAAGAACCGGATAGCTTTTTATAAAAATATAGTGACGAAAACCTTTGCTAAAGAGGTCACTCCCGGTGAAGGGATCTCGGCTCTTTCCCCGTAGAATGAGGTGCAGGATATTCCAACTGAATACCACGATGCAAAGAAAAAGTGATCGACTATAGTGAAGTTATTGCCCTGACGCAAACTTCTGTCCAAGGGGTCACTCCCGGTGAAGGGATCTCGGCCCTTGCCTCGTCGACTGAGGTGCTGGATATTCATAACCGAATACCACTGTGCAAAACAAAAGAGAACGCCCTTGCAATAACAGCTTTTTGAAAAATGTTCCAACAACATCAGAATAGGTTTGTTTAGCTTGCATTGATCCGAATCAACGCAATCCTATCAATTGATCACACCACAAAAGAACGAAAATAATGATGTACGTATATGCCATCCGCATTCGCCACTGGGTCCCGTCATCACTCGTTAGGTTACTTAACTAACGACAGAGCGGGGACTGGACTAGCGCGGATGCAAAACATAAACAACATCTACTAGTATATATATCAATATATAATATTCGCTCAAGGCGTGATAAAATACAACATCACAGAAATGTAATAAGCATCACAGAACAATACAGATATCTGGGATCCCCGGGTTTCACAGAGCCGCTACTGAAACCCGACGTTCCCCTAGTCGTGTGGATAGCCTGTGCAATGAAATCCTAGACCCCTATGGGCGCGGCAAGTTACCCGCCAAAACCTGAAGCGAGGCAGCCCCCTTCAGCAACGTGAATGGACCACCCAGCACTTCACAGAATCCGGTAACTTGGGCACCCCTCCTGGGTCAATCTGTACCCCCTACGAGTGCGGCGAATAGCCTGCCAATTCTAGAGTAAAGCCCCCTCCGTCTCAAAGCCATGAGATGCGGGCCCGTTGCCCTCTAGAACCCGGCTATCCGTGCACCCCTCCGCGGGGTAATCCTAGTACAGAAAGTAAAATATACATACAACGGGTACATCGAGCTCAGCCCGGTCGTGCCCCAAAAGAATAATATACAAACAGGCAGTGACGGCAGTCCACATGTCGGACGCTCGCCCCGCAATATCAAATGTACATATAAAACCAAACTGTACTAATATTGCATCCAGGCTATCCACCACGACAGATCCGCAACATCACAGCACAACATAGAACATCAACGTGAATGTCACGTTCGCAAATCCGTCTAAAAGGGCTATAGCAGTTAGACAAGATTTGCCGATCAAATGACATTCACGGTCGCAGATATAATGTAAATACTGTGAACTAACATGTTTAAAATTTTCGATCGATCAAATTTGCCGAAGTAAGCCCCAAGCACTACTGTAGCACTCAAAGAAAATCTGGGCCCAAAAAGAATATACCAAAAACACTATTTTCAAGTCATAAAGCGACTGGAAAATTTTGGTACGGCGTTGACTTATTTCCACTGCGGAACCGTGGCCAAAACAGGGGTTTGGCCGCGTTTCCGCGGTCATACTGTAGCATCACCTAACCAAAATTTTGTAGAATGCTTAAAAAACCCTGCTCGTATTTTTTCAATGTACTAAATAATTTTTAGAGCACTAGAAAAATTCGACAGAAACTAGACCAGAAAATGCGGGTTTTCGGAATTTTTGTTCGATCGAAGTTCTAAACACGTTAGAGCAAGCTAGACAAGGTTAATGGCGTGTCTCTGATACCAATGTAAGTGCACGGCGGTGCCCCGACCGTCAATCCGACGCCGGAATGCGGAAACGAAAAACTTTTCAAACTAGAAAACCGGCACCACCGCGCACTATAAAACCCGGATCAGGCCATTAACCTAATCCTAGCTAACTAGAGAAAGGGTAGAATGCTATACCGAGCGATCCGTGTCCTTCGGTCTTCAGCCTCCACTCCGATCTCCTCGCGGAATCTCCGGTCTTCATCTCCTCGTCGGAACGGGCACCACATCGCCGGGTTCTTTTATGGGCTCCCACCTCTAGACCAAGGCAACTCGGGCATGAAGTTGGCGAGCCGACGTGTCCAAGAAATACTGTAGGCTAAGTGTAGTAGCTTTGTCTCATGGGGTATGAAGTTGCCATGTTTAGATGTGGAGGAGAAAAAGAACTTTTTGAGAGAGGAGAGGAATTTTTGAAGCAAGCCTAAATGAGATGAAGAAATTCCCCCACACTAAAAAGGAATCCTCTCTCCTCTAGTAGTGGCCGGCCCCCTTGCTTAATTGAGGAGGGAAAAAGGGAATAATGCAAGTGGGGATAATGTGTGATCACAACAAAAATAAGTCACTCCAAAGCCATATCAAATCCCATCTCATTCCCATCACAATAAATGCAAAAGAAATGACCCAAAAAGAATCTAATAATGCTACACCCATCATAATGCCTCAAATTGCAAGAAAGCCCTTCCACAATGCTAATTTGCACAATTGCAAATTAGCCCCTCCCAACACAAATGTCTGGCCGTGAAGGAACAAAGGAAAACTGGCCGAAACGGAATGCAAACTGGCAACTTCAGAATACTGATCCCGTAATAAATAACAGGAAAACCCCGCGACTGCATATACATGCCCGCATTTGTATTCCCACTGAATACAAATGTAATGAGACAAAATCTACACTGTACAATACTAGGATCCGGCTTAAACCAAAGCCCGCTAGTATTATCTGTCCGATCATGATCCGTGCAATACCACACGGATAAGATCGAACCCTACCATATCTTCATATGGCCTCTACAGCGTTTCGCCCGAAACTTGAGCAAACGGTCTGTGGAGGATTCTAAAGACTCGTCAACACTTTGGCTGTGGATTTAACCACTAGCACGTCAGAGGTATTAGCCATACGTGACGGGCTACCAGGTATTGACCAAAAGGGACGTCAATGAGCGAACTCATCCTGACACCCTACTGAGCCTGTTAGTGACAATATCCGTACAGTCCGGTCCGTTCGTCTATGAGCATCGCATGGCGGGCCTAGGGGGTTGGTAAAAGTCAGACCCTCAATAGCGGTACAAGTCGTGTCAGAGTGTAGCCCAGAACACCCTGAGATATTACTGGAATACCTAGCAGTAAATCTCCTGCCTTGGCCAAGGACTTTCATGTACTGGCTCTCCTACACACAGCGCGACCTCACCCCCAATATCGGGAGAGACGAACCCCTGCAGATCCGCTCACTGCCTCCATGTGGCTCGGGACTTTACCCAACTAAAACCTGTTTGCACGACTCCTTTTAGCATGGTAGGGTAGTAATCAAAGCACAGTGGGAACTCACACAAGAAAAATGACGATCTCAGGTCGATGAACTAACCTGTACATATGTCACCAGGGAACTGCTATCTGACGTCAGGTATAATACCAACTAGCAGGTTCCCGGCGAGTCCTGTCCGGTATACTCATAACCCAATGAGCACCTGTATACATCTTAGGTGAACCAACTGACACCAGTGGCTTGTGAGACCGGCCACCGCCCCTCGTCGGGGTCTTGACTGCATACACTAGTCTACTCTGGAGTATCGATGCCCTGTCTCGAAACTCCCACGACTAGGGACCTTTTAAGGATGTGCTTATAGACCCCAGCTCCCACGTATCTGATCGCCCTTATACTGCTGGCAGTCAAGCAAGAATCCTAGGGGCTCTATCAACGTGCAATAGTGATCAGTAATGTCACCTAAAGAAGTACACGATGATAAAGATAAACCAGATAGCATACTATCATCTTGAGTAAGACTGTCCTACCGGCATAGGTCCTCCCTCAATCATTGCAATCACGTGCCGGTGATCCAATAATTGACTCTGAGGGCACTATATCCAACATTTACCCTCAATGGAGGGGCGGTGTGCTGGAAGAGTTCCAAGCAGGACACCGTTGCTGACTCGACTATGGAAGCAGAGTATATTGCTGCTTACGATGCCGCAAAAGAAGCGGTCTGGATGAAGAAGTTCCTAACAGAACTTCAGGTGGTTCCTACCATAGTTGATCCAATACCTCTGTATTGCGACAACAACGGAGCTATAGCTTTAGCGAAGGAACTAAGGTCCCATCAGAAGTCCAGACACATCTTAAGGCGGTATCACCTGATCAGGAAGATCATAGATCGCCGGGAGATCGAGGTCCGGAGAGTTTCTACTGAAGAGAACATTGCTGATCCATTCACCAAGGCCTTACCTCAGATTCAGTTCGAGAGGCTACTCGAGATCATCGGTCTTCGATATGCCAATACATGGCCCTAGTGCAAGTGGGAGATTGTTAGTGTATATGCCCTAGGGGCCATTATTGTATCATACTAGCTTGTATATTACTTAATGGAAGCTTTGGATATTCACAGTTATATAACAGTCTTGCTAAACATGGTAGTATGCTACTTTGTTTTATCTATTTTAATATGTGAGTATACGTATTGATAGAGCCCTTAGGATCTTGCTTGACTACCAGCGTTGTGATGGCAGTCACACTAGTAGGGGCTGGGTAGTCTACAAGCACATCCTTTTCAGGTCCCTAGTCGTAGGATTATCGAGACAGGGTATCGATACTCCGGTATAGACTAGTGTGTACGCTTCTCATCCCAGTTGGGGAGATAGTCTGTCCCACAGCCGTCAGTACGTCGTCCTGGAGATAGTATACAGGTGCTCGTTGGGTTACGGGTACACCGGACAGGACTCATGGGGAACTGTTGGTTGGTATTATACTCGTCGTCAGTTAACAGTTCCTAGGTGACATGAGTACAGCATAGTCCGCAGACTTGACACTGCTGCTTCGCCTCGAGTGTGTTCCCACTGTTCTTAGATTGCTACCCTACCACGGCTCAAAAGAGTCGTGCAAACAGGTAGCAGTTGGGTGCAGTCCCGAAGCACTAGGAGGCAGTGGCAGTTAGACAGGATTCGTCTCTCCCGGTATTGGGAGTTGATATTGCGCTGTGTCTGAGAGCCATTACGCAAAGTCCCTGGCCAAGGCAAGCGATATTTACTGGTAGGTTCCAGTAGTTTCTCAAGGTGTAATGGGCTACGTCCGACACGACTTATACCGCTATTGGGGGACTGATGCTTGCCTCCCCCCTAGGCCTAATATGCGATAGTCTTAGACGAACGGACCGGACTGTATGGAGATTGTCACATCAGACTCAGTAGGAGTTCGGATGGGTTTCCTCATCGGCCTTCTTATCGACATCTACCTGGGGACCGTTACGTACAGCTAGTGCCGCTTGCGGTCTGTGGTTAAACCCACTGCCAGCGTAGTAGTCGAGTCTTTAGAGTCCCACACAGAGAGTTTCCCTGCTCCAGGCGAAACGATATAGAGGTCGTATGGTTTTACGACAAGGGTTCGGACGCATACGTGTGTTTACGCACGTACGACATTCGGACAGTTTTTACTAGCCGGCTTTGGTTTAAGCCAGATTCTAGTATCGGATTATTGGATTTATACAGTCTAAAGTTTTTCCTTGTTTTCACGGATAGGAGGGGCGTTCTCATAATTTCGCGAGAAGCTTCTGGAAGGATGGTGACTTGGGGGTTTAGGTGCCATTTGCATTTATTGTTTTAATGATTCATTTGTGTGATTCATCCATGGAGTCAATGCTTCATTAATTGATCTAATGACTCATGAGATGAATCACTCATATGAATAAATGAAGCATTGTTGTTAAATTATTTATTTTATAAAAGATAATGCTTCATATATTCAAATGAGTTCATTATTTCTTCTCATTCTCATGCTCACCTTCTCTCTCCTCAAGCTCACTCTCTCTTCAAACCCTAATTCTACCACTCATGTGTTGAGATCAAGGATTAGATAGACTAATTAATCCATAACCCTTCTCTATATCACCTAGGTACCTTTGATTAGCAACTAAAGAAACCTAATTACCTCAAGTTTAGAGGTGAAGCTTGGAGTAAAGCTCTCGGGTGGATCATCTACTACATAGAGAAGGCCGGAGAGAAGGTGGAGAACGAAAAGACGAAGGACACGGTTCATTAGGTATAATCACTTCTCATAGTAGTTAACAACTTCTATGTTTATGTTAGTTATCGTTTAGCAATGATTCTTGCGGTTAGTCGATGTTAGTACATAGAACAAGATCGTTTTTCATATTTCCGCCTCCCCGCACATAGTGGGGTGTAGTACATCGACTTACACTTAGGAGTGCATCCAATTATGAGTAACCTGAAAGAGAAGCTAGTTCTCAAAACCATTACTATCAACTGAATACCCAACACAAGTATCTACATCTTCGATCACCTTGAAGAATCCTGATACTTGCAACACATGGTTCTCTACTTTATTCTTGTACCTATAACTTCTCAAAACCTAGACCTTGTATTTCTACAAAACACATGTCTAAAACTTGAGAAGTCACAAGTAAACAGAATATAGTACGAGGACCAACCCCTCTGTCCTAATGGACACTGGACAACATACAATACTTTGTATTAGTCCCTTGAGTTGAATAACTCAAACCCTGTGCGTCGTAGGTTGAAAACTGTACTATGGTTATGAAGAATTACACCACTGTTGAATGCTCCTTACCTAACCATCAACTGATATAAGTAAATGTCATGGGCATAATTTCAAAAAGTTATATCTCACTTTATGAAAATAAACGTATAGATATATCAATTTGAAATTGGTGCATAACAACGGATATTCAAAACCAAATATTTGCCGTCCGGCAAAAACCCAGGCGATTTCCTCAAATATCACCAATTACAACAAATCCCGATATAATGAGGAAGATCACCTAATTCCCAATAACTTACTCCCACTCATCATCTGTAAAACCATACAGATGTGAGAAGCATACCTGGTAAATACATACCCTGGAGCAAAGAATAATTAAGAAATCAGTTTTCTATTAACAATGCACAGTGAAACTGAAACATGAAAAATGTTTCGAAGGGGTATCCGGGTATTCCTAGTAATGCCTCTTCCATTATCAGATTTATGAATGAACCGTATATCTTTTTGCCATCTCTCCAAATCCCTTTATATGTCTTTAGTCATTACCTTCTGCACACCCCCTTAGGCTAAATGGTTTTCATCCTTCCCTACCGTTCGGCACCAGCCTATGGTTTGGAAGAAGACTATCTAATAAGCGTAACAGGTGTACTCTCCTAATCCTAGGAGTACTCGCAACCTGAGAGAAGGTGAAGATTAAAGACAACTGAATAAATCTTATTCCTATTTCTCCTGAACCAGAATCCATCCCTGAACTGGAACAAGTTCCTTCGAGTTCGTAAATAACCATACGATGGATTATCCAATAAACTGTGGATCTTCGTAGTGATACGGGGTGTTATGGAGAAATACAAAGGTGAAATAGGTGCGGCGATGAAATACATGGTTCGGTCGTGATTGATCGCAGTTGCAATTTACTTTGCCTTCATTCTAATCCCTTTATTTGTCTTTACTTATTACCTTCTGTACACCCCACTTAGGCTACTTGGTTTTCTTCATTCCCTACCTTTCGGCACCTGCCTATGGTTTGGAAGAAGAAAATCCAATGAGCGTAATAGGTATACCCTCTCCTAATCCTAGGATCCCTCATAACCTGAGAGAAGGTAAAAAGAAAAAGACAACTGAATAGTCATATTCAATCTCTCCAGAACCAGAATCCATCCCCGAATCTAGAACAAGTTCCTTCGAGTTCGTATATAACCATACGATGGATTTATCCAATGGAAGTGGATGTTCGTAGTGATACGAGATGTTCTGCAGAAATGCAAAGGGTAAAAGAAGGAGTGGCAATGATGTATACAACTAAGACAATCCAAAAGCCAGTGTTTTAAGGAAGTTCAATCAACTTGGTCACTGAGTCATAGTATAGGGTCGGGTCATGATCGCTGTCAAAGAGAGAGAGAAAAGAAACACTCTGCGTGCACTCTATCCTGGATCAGAATGGTTATTAATTTATCTAATCAGGAAAGCTCCCACTGTAACCTCAAATTCTCCTCCAAACCTGAAAGAAGAATTAGTCGGGATCACCCGAGGAGTAAACTAACTCATCAGTGGGAATCGGGATCCAACTATCATCGCATGATAACATGATGGAATCCACTCACGTTATCACACTCCAGATGGTATGCGCATGCTTGGCAAGTTTTAGTTTCTTTAGAAACTCCCGATGTGATTTTTACCCCAAGCGGTTTATGACCTTGACTTTGGCCAACAAATCATAACCCGCAAGTCAAGTTCTACCTGTCATTGTCCTGATTGATTTAGACCCACCTGCACACACCCTTGACTTTGGCCAACAATGTGGTACGACTGTCCTAAACCAATGAATCTATCTATGCAACGGACAAGCAACACACAGCTACCGCACACGATGCCTTGACTTTGGCCAACAAACACCGCAGGAATACTATGTGCTACTTATCCGAAATAACGGAGGGCTACGGCTGGTTTTTAGCGAAAAAACCTTTAACATAATGAACTTGATATCGTTGAAGGAACCAGATAGCTTTTTACAAATATATAGTGGCGAAAACCTTTGCTAAAGAGGTCACTCCTGGTGAAGGGATCTCGGCTCTTTCCCCGTAGAATGAGGTGTAGGATATTGCAAACTGAATACCACGATGCAAAGCAAAAAGTAATCGACTATAGTGAAGTTATTACCCTGACGCAAACTTCTGCCCAAGGGGTCACTCCCGGTGAAGGGATCTCGGCCCTTGCCTTGTCGACTGATATGCTGGATATTCATAACCGAATACCACTGTGTAAAACAAAAGAGAACGTCCTTGTAATAACAGCTTTTTGAAAAATATTCCAACAACATCGAATAGGTTTGTTTTCCTTGCATTGATCAGACTCAATGCAGTCCCATCAATTAATCACACCAGAAAAGAACGAAAATAAAATGTACATATATACCATCCGCATTCGCCACTGGGTCCTGTCATCACCCGTTAGGTTACTTAACTAACGACAGAGCGGGGACTGGACTGGCGCGGGTGTAAAACATATACAACATCTACTAGTATATATATCAATATATAATAATCTCTCCAGGCGTGATAAAATGCAACATCACAGAAATATAATAACTATCACAGAACAATACAGATAATCTGGAAGCCCCGGGTTTCACAGAGCTGCAACTGAAACCCAACGTCCCCTGGTCGTGTGGATAGCATGTGCAATGAAAACCTAGACCCCTACGGGTGCGGCAAGTTACCAGCCAAAACTAGAAGAGAGGCAGCCCCCTTCAGGAAAGTGAATGGGCCACCCAGCACTTCACTGAATTCGGTAAGTTGAGCACCCCTCCTGGGTCAATCTATACCCCCTACGAGTGCGGAGAATAGCGCGCCAATTCTAGAGTAAAGCCCCCTCCGTCTCAAAGCCATGAGATGCGGGCCCATTGCCTTCTAGAATCTGGCTATCCGTGCACTCCACCGGGGGGTAATTCTAGTACAGAAAATAAAATATGTACAACGGGTACATCGACCTCAACCCGGTTGTGCCCCAAAAGAATAATATACAAACAGGCAGTGACGGCAGTCCACATGTCGGACGCTCGCCCCGCGATATCAAATGTACACATAAAACTAAACTGTATTAACATTGCACCAAGTTATCCACCACGAAAAATCCGCAACATCACAGCACAACACAGAATATCAACACGAATGTCACGTTCACAAAAACCCGTCTAAAAGAGCTATAGCAATTAGACGAGAATTACCGCTCGAGTGACATTCACGGTCGCAGATATAAAGTAAGCAATGTGAACTAACGTATTTAAAATTCCGATCGACAAAACTTCCCGAAGTGGGTCCCAAGTTCAAATCCAGCACTCAAATGAATTTGGAACAAAACTATATATTACAAAAATCATATTTCCATGAACGAAAGCCCCAGAAAAAATTTGGGCCACTGTAGCCCAAAAAGGGCCGCGGAAGAGCCGCCAAATGCGACATTTCGTGGCGGTTCCGCTGTGGAATTTTAGAGTTAGGTCTCCAAACTTTTTCTGTAGATTTAGTTATGCTTGCATGTATTTTTAAGATGCCTAAAATAATTTTTTGAAAAACTTTGAAATTCGACAGCAAGCATACTGAAATGAAAATACCATTCGGAAATTTTGATCGATCGATATTTTAAACACGTTAGAACAAGCTAGTAAAGGTTAATGGCATGGCTCTGATACCATGTAAGTCTACGGTAGCGCCCCGGCCGTAAATCCGAGGCCAAATGCGGAAACAAAAACTTTTTAGGAAACCGGCGCTATCGTAGTCTTTCACCCGGATCGAACCATTAACGCTAAACTAGCTAACTACTAAGAAGTGAAAGTGGCTATACCGATCGATCCGTGTCCTTCGGCCTTTGGCCACCATCCCAAGCTCCTCGCGGCATCTCCGATCTCCGGTCTCCTCGTCGGAAGGGCACCACATCAATGAGTCTTTTTACGGGCTCCCGCTTCATCCGAAGCAACTCAAACATGAAGTTTGCTACCCGACATGTCCAAGGTGAAGTAGAGAATGTATGTGATAATTTTGTCTCAAGCATCCATTGATTCTCAACACATGAGAATGTATGGATGGAGGTTGAAGATGATACCATTAGTGGAAGTTATGAACTAGAGGAAGAAGAAGAAGAGCTTTTCTTTTCTTGTGTGAGATGAAAAATGAGAGAGGCTAATAAAATGATAATCACAAGAGCTAACCCATGTACATGGCTGCCCTCTCTCTCTCTCCATCTTTCATTTCACACTCTTAATCAATCAAAATGGTGACATTTGCACAAATAAAAAGACCATGAGTCATCACCCATGCACATGTCACAATTAATGCACCTCATCATGAATTAAGCTCATAATTTCCACCAAAATAAACATTAACCCAAATTTTTAATCCAACAAAATGATACGACATCAACTAAAATAAACTTGTGATGGATCACAAGAATACCCCTCACCTGTATATACATACCTGCATTCGCATTCCAACTGAATGCGAATGTAATGAGACTAAAGTAATCCAACAAATCTAATACTAGGATCCGGCTTAAATCAAAGCCTACTAGTATGATTCGTCCGATCATGATCCGTGCACAAGTGCACGTATATGATCGAACCCTGCCATAATACCATACGGCCTCTACAACGTTTCGCCTGAAACTTGGGAAACTATCTGTGGGGGACTCTAAAGACTCATCAATAAGCCGGCAGTGGGTTTAACCACAAGCACGTCAGTGGTATTAGCTGTACGTAACGGCTACCCTTGTATCGACCAAAAGAGAGGCTGATGAGCGAACTTATCCTGACACCCTACTGAGCCTGTCAGTGACAATATCCGTATAGTCCGGTCCATTCATCTACGAGTATCGCATATCGGGCCTAGGGGGCTGGTTAACGTCAGACCCCCAAAAGCGGTATAAGTCGTGTCGGAGTGTAGCCCAGAACACCCTGAGATATTACTGGAATAATTACCAGTAAATCTCTTGCCTTGGCCAAGAACTTTGTGTAATGGCTCTCCTAGACACAGCGCGATCTCACCCCCAATACTGGGAGAGACGAAACCCCTGCCAATCCGCTCACTACCTCTATGTGGCTCGTGACTGTACCCAACTTAAACCTATTTGCACAACTCCTTTGAGCCGTGGTAGGGTAGTAATCAAAGCACAGTGGGAACTCACAAGAGACAAATGACGATCTCAGGTCGATAGACTAACCTGTACACATGTCACCTGGGAACTGCTATCTGACGCTTGGTATAAAACCAACTAGCATGTTCCCGGCGAGTCCTGTCCGGTGTACTCATAACCCAATGAGCACCTGTATACGTCTTAGGTGAACCAACTGACACCAATGGCTTGTGAGACCATCCACTGCCCCTCGTCGGGGTCTCGATCGTATACACTAGTCTACTCATGGAGTATCGATGCCCAGCCTCGAAACTCCCACGACTAGGGACACTTTAAGGATGTGCTTATAGACTCCAACTCCCACGTATACGATCGCTATCAAACTGCTGCCAGTCAAGAAAGAATCCTAAGGGCTCTATCAATGTGTAATAGTGATCTGTAATATCACCGAAAGCATGTACACGATGATAAAGACAAACCAGATAGCATAATATCATCTCGAGTAAGACTGTCCTACCGGTATAGGTCCTCCCTCAATCATTGCAATCACGTGCCTGCGAACCAATAATTGACTTTGAGGGCACTATATCTAATAGTAGGGAGTATGGTGGTGATCCTCGTATAGTACGTGGATGACATACTCTTGATAGGGAAGGAGTTTCCTATGCTACGCTCGGTCAATCTCCTCTTATCACAAGGATTCTCCATCTAGGATCAAGGTGATACCTCCTAAATCCTAAGTTTTGGATCTATGAGATAGATCTAAATGGATGTTAGGATTCTCACAAGGTGTAGTGAGATAGTATCAATCGATCCTGGGGAGAATCACTAGAATGATTCCAGGGTGGTAAGGTTGACTGAATGTCAGTCACAGGCATTGTCTTTACCCTCAGTGGAGGGACAGTATGTTGGAAGAGTTCCAAGCTAGATACCGTGGCATACTAGACGATTAAAGGCTAAATACATCGTTACCAAGGATGCTCCCAAAGAGGCAGTCTGGATATATATAAGTTCATGAGATGAACTTCGTTCCTACTATTATGTGACAATGGAGTTGTGGCTTATGCCTAGGAACCCCCGTCCTATCATAGATCCAGACATATTCTTAGGCAGTATCACCTGATCATGGAGATGGTTGATCTCCAGGGAGATCGAGGATAGGAGAGTAGATACAGAGGACAACAGCGCGGATCCACTCACAAAGGCCTATTTCCCAGTAGAGACTTTTATGGGATGGTTGAGTATGAGATAGTTCAACCACAGCTGATTGTTGGGTATGAGATACTACAACAGATGGCCCTAGTGAAAGTGGGAGATTGTTAGTGATATGTATGCCCTTGAGGCCATTACTGTACATACGATGTATATTGTAGTGGATGCTTGGACATATATATGGAGGACTTTCTTGCTCGACATGATAGTATGCTATCTGGTTGCTCTTTATCTTAACATGTACTCTGATTGTGTCAATGTTACATGTTCATAAAGCCCTTAGGATAAGTACTTGACTACAAGGAGTATGATGTAGATCATACTAGTGGGGACAGTGTAGTCGCTAAGTAAATCCTTCAAATGTTCCTAGTCGTAGGTGTATCGAGACTGGGCATCGATATATCAGAGTAGACTAGCGTATAGCTTCTCGACCCATGTAGATGGGCGATGGATGATCCCATATCCATTGGTGTTTGACATCAGAGAAAGTATACGGGTGCTCAGTGGAGACTGAGTTCACTGGACGGACTCGCCAAGAACTCCCAGATGGTATTATACCTCATGTCAGATGGCAGTTCTCTGGTGACACTTGTACAGGTTAGTCTGTAGACCCCAGATCGTCATAGAGTCTTGTGTGATTCCCACTGTGCTTTTATTTCCACCTTACCACGTTCAAGAGAATGTCCAAAACGGTGGCTTTTGGGTACAGTCCCGAGTCACATGGAGGCAATGAGTGATAGGAGGGGTTTCGTCTCTCTCGGTATTGGGAGTTGATGTTGCGCCGTGTTTGATTGGCTATAACTGGAAATCCCTGGCCAGGGTTGCTGAGATTTATTGGTAAGTGTTATCAGTAATTTCTCGAACTGCTATGGACCTCATATCGACATGACTTATTAGTTACTAGGGTCTGACGTTTACCACCCCTAGACTAGATATGCGACATATCAAGCGAAGAGACCGGACTGTACGGGAGTGTTACTGGTTGGATTCGCAGGAGAATGTACAGGCTTTCTTGTTGTTCATTTGATCGCTCATTACCTGGGTAGCTGTTACGTTTAGCTGACCGCTTGCAGCTTGTGGGTGTTTGATATGATCATCACCTACTGCCGGCGTATTGACGATTCTTTAGAGTCCTACACAGAGGTTTCCTGGCTCAGGCAAAACGGAGTAGGAGCACATATGTGATATGTGCGGGACCGAGAATAATACGTGTATGTGATACCATACTAGATTCTCGCGATATGTGATATCCTCCGGGTATATGTGATATAGCCGGGTCATCTGATCAAGTGTTGATTCGATGAATTGGTACATGTTATATTAGTTGGTTATAGGTAATATAGCCGGATTATCGGATCAAGTGTTGATTTGATAATTTAATGTATAATTATATATTTGATATATTACATTACATTAACTAATATAAGCTCACTTAAAGATTCTTTTTCTCACTCGGATAATACGTTGATGTATATGCGATATATGTTAATTGTAATATTTTATTTTGTTACATTATATATTATATATGTGATATATAATATTGTAACATGTTAGGGTTACAAATGCAACTAGGGTTTTGAGACTTAACCATATTAGGGTTTGGATTAGGGTTATTGTTTTGGATGAGCTTTGTGGAAGCTACTTGAAGCTTTGACTTTGTCCATTTTTCTTTGATATTTTTGCTAGATATTTGTTAACCCAACCCAAACCTTAACTCATGGTAAAGTCACTACAAGGGTTAAGCATGTCATGCTTAACCCTAGGTTGCATTTCTAACCTCAACAATGATTCATTATTCATCACGAAAGCTTTCTTCTTCTTCCTCTCTTGGAAAAGCTTCACTAGCTTTTGGGTTTGTGATGATTTTAAGTGAGATAAAGAAAACAAAAGAGAGCAAAATTCCTACTTCATCATCCTCATCTATTCTAGCCACTTAGATTAGGGTGTTTGCTTTACTAATACTTGATTAGTGAAGCAAGAGCTTGGTTTTGAGATTCTTCAAGGTAGATCATCTTGGATTAGTGAAGTCTTCAAGCAAGGATGCATCATTCTCTTCATGGAGCCTCTCTAGAGTCCGGGTACTTGATGATCGCAGCGAAGGGACCTCAACACGGAGCTTATGAAGCGAAGGAACGGACTACAAAGGTTGTAATCCCTAACTCTTAGATGTTAATGTGTTAACATGCTAGTTTTGTTTGATTCTCTAGTTAATGATCTAAGTTTAGGGTTATCTATAATGGAAAATTTTGAAATTGGCTTGTGAGATGCCACCCGAAACCTTGCTACCGTTGTAGGTATCCCAACAGAGACTGGGTACACTGAACGAACTCGCCGAGAACTCCTAGTTGGTATTAAACCTATCGTCAGATAGCAGTTCTCTGGTGACACTGGTACAGGTTAGTTTGTAGACCCGAGATCGTCATAGAGTCTTGTGTGATTCCCACTGTGCTTTATTTCCACCTTACCACGTTCAAGAGAACGTGCAAAACGGTGGATTTTGGGTACAGTCCCGAATCACATGGAGGCAATGAGCGATAGGAGGAGCTTTGTCTCTCCCGGTATTGTGGGTTGATGTTCCGCTGTGTTCGATTGGCTATAACAGGAAGTCCCTGGCCAGGGATGATATAGAGATCTACTGGTAAGTGTTATCAGTAGTTTCTTGACCCGTTATGAGCCTCACATCGGCACGACTTATCAGTTACTGGGGTCTGATGATCACCACCCCTAAACTGGATATGCGACATATCAGACGAAGAGACCGGACTGTACGGTAGTGTTACTGACAGGCTTTACAGGAGTATGAGCAGGCTTGCTTGTTGATCTTCTGATCGCTCAATACCCGGGTAGCCGTTACGTCCAGCTAGTATTGCTAACGACTTGTGGGAGCTTGATGTGATCATCACCTATTGCCGATGTATTGATGAGTCATTAGAGTCCTACACAGAGGTTTACTGGCTCAGACAAAACGAAGTAGGAGCACATATGTGATATGTGTGGGACCGAGATTAATACGAGTATATGATACCGTATTCTATTCTCGCGATATGTGATATCGGTAGGTTATATGTGATATAGCCGAGTTATCGAATCAAGTGTTGATTCGATAGGATGATACATATTATATTAGTCGGTTATATGTGATATAACCGGATTATGAAATCAAGTGTTGATTTGATAATTTAATGTATAATTGTATATTTGATATGCTAATTTACATTAACTAATATTTGCTCACTTATACTTTTCTATTCTCACATGTGCACACTTAATATATATGTGATATATATTATTTGTGTTTTCTTTTTGTGTCATGCTTGATACACACTACATGGGTGTATGAGACTTATACCATGCCATTAGATTATTAGGGTTTTTATTTATTTAGCGCAAAAATAAATTGGTGGGAATTAAGCATGGTTGCAAGCTTTAGAAGCTTGTAGAAACCCTTGACTTAGTCCACTCTATTTGTTTTGCACTAGATATTTATTGACCCAACCTTAATCTTTAACCATGATTTATTCTCTACAAGGGTTATATGAGATATTTCTCACCCATGGTTGCCATTCACTCTCTCATTTTTCATTTGCTTCATCATCTTCAAGCTCAAGAGAGAGCTCTCTAGCTTTTGAGCAAGTGAGGAAAAATAGTGAGAAAGAGAAATCTAAAGTGAGCAAAATTCGTGCTTCATCATCCTCTACTAGATTAGCCATTTAGTTTAGAATGTTAGCTTCACTAATCCCTAATTAGTGAAGAGGTAGCTTGAGTTAGTCTCTCCTCACAGTAGATCATCTTTGGCTTTGAAGACTTCAAGCAAGTTTGCATCTTTCACCTTGTGGAGCCTCTCAAGAGTTCGGGAGATCATTACTTGCAGCGAAGGGACTTCTACATGGAGCATTTGAAGTGAAGGACCGGTCTACAAAGGTTGTATTCCACATTCACTTAGTTGTAAAGTTGTTTATATATCGTTTCGTCTAAATCTTTAGTTAAGATTCTAAGGTTAGGGTTATGTAGCATGGAAAAAATTTGAAAATAGTATGGACGATGCCTCCCGAAACCTTGCTGTCGTGCTAAATAACCCTACAGTGGTATTAGAGCTAAGCTAGAGAATTAGACGGATTTTGTAGGATTACGAAACTGAAACAACTCCGAAACACCTGAATCAAAGACCTGGTTTCTGTCGATTTTTAAACGGGCTATAAAAAATTTTTAAGCAACTGCAGAATGTTGTATGAGATACAATACGAATATAGTAGAAAATTGAAGCTCCCTCGTTGGATTTTGGCCGTCCATTTCACTAAAAATTCTGAGCTCCTCGGCCAGATTAGGGCTTTTTGGCTTCAAATTTCCACTGTGTTCCTGTCTCTGGGTTTTGGTATATCAGGTGTTACTTGTTTTTGCTAAATTTGCATGTGATGTTATCTTTACACAAAGCCAATTCGGAGTGTTTCGTATTCATAATTCTAGAATTATTTCGGGTTGTTTTAGACAGCGTTAAAAAGTTCGAACGGATATCAAATACCCACTTTAACGCTTGCTGGAAATTTTCCAAGAGTTGGATTTTTTTTCAAGTTAAAGAACATTCAAAAATCATGCAAGTAATGTGGTGGACCCTCTAGAAGAATGAAACCCTAACTCAATTCTGTAACCGTAAGAACCGCCGCCAAACCACAGGGTTTGCGGTAGTTCCGCGGTGCCATAGGCGAGGCAAGGGTTGACCCTTCTACGGTTGGTCTATAGGTACTGTGGCATGTTCTGAGTATTTTTAAACTATGCTCAAGTGTTGAACTTTTTGGGAAATTTTGGGTGTTTGTTGATTCGATCGGAATGTTTAACATCGTCTAGCTTTTTCTGGAATGTGATACAATATTTGAAATTCATATTGTTAGGCATGAAATCCAAAGTATGTGATATTTCGAATTTATGATGTCTAAGGTGATTGTGGATTCCAAATGTTGTAGTTTGACATTTTCTTTTCTGCGACCGTAAGTGTAATATGTGGTGTATTGCCGGTTTCGTTACTATATATCAACGACAATTGGGATATGCATATTTACTTACGTTGATGACATGTGATGTTATGTGTTGCTGTGATATGTTATATTGGATCGTCGTGTTTTGAATAGCCGGGGGTTTTATGTGAGATGAGAGTTTTTATTTTCATTTATGTAAAATTCATTAATGTAATATTCTTTTATTGGGGCACTTCCGAGTGGAGGATGATGTCACCATTGTTGTATATTATTTAATTTTCCGCATTAGGATAGACCCAAGGTGGGGAGCACAAGTAACCGGGTTCTAGAGTCCAGTGGGAGACCATCTCGAGTAGTCGAGTCCGGGTCTCCTAACTCTAGAATTGGTAGGGTTGCTTGCCACTTTCGTAGGGGTCTAGGGATGTGGGTTTGGCTTTTCATCGCAACCGTGGAATCCGTGTTTTATACAGGCTTAAAATAAAACACGAACCTCCTAGTATATCCAATATTTCATATGTTATATTATGCTGCTGATATTCTGTGATGTAATCACTTTATATGTTTGAGACGAATGCTTTATTATTATATTTATGATATATAATAAATGTTGCTTATGTTTTGCACCCGCGCTAGTCCCGCCCCGCTATGTCGTTAGTTAAGTAACCTAACGGTGCATAACGGAACACTGTGGCAAATGCGGATGGCATAAGTGTACGTTGTATTTTCGTTTCTTCTGTGATGCATAGGAAGCATAAATGATGGGACTTCATTAATGAGATTAATGAAAGAAAAGAAATCTAAAAGTTGTTGTAGAATCAAATTTTCAAAAAGGGTAGCTCTAGTTTTTGCTTTGCATAGCGGTAATCCTTGCAGAATATCCAGCACCTTATTCGATAAGGAAAGAGCCGGGATCCTTTCACCGGGAGTGACCTCTTTAGATAAACTAGCAGATACTACAACTCACTCGGTTTTGTTTTTGATTGATTCTATAGTTCTTGCTTTTCATAGCGGTATTTGTGAAATATCCTGCACCTTATTCGATAAGGAAAGAGACGAGATCCCTTCATCGGGAGTGACCTTTTTAGCGAAACTAGTAAAAGCCTAAAAAACACTTCTTTTCAAAATCACTTTTTTCTACAACGATATCAAGTTCATTACGCGAAAGGTTTTTCTTAAAAGCCTCTCGTAGCCCTCCATCATTTCAGATAAGTCCTACTTAGTATTCGTGCTACGTTTGTTGACCTCCGTCAAGGCGTAGTGTATGGTAGCTGACTAGTATTTATCTGGTGCATATGATGCGATTGTTTTAGGGTAGTCGTACGACCTTGTTGACTTCCGTCAAGGGTCTTGCGGGTAGGTTTAATTCAATCGGGAAATGACGGGTTGAACTTGACTAGCAGCCTATGGTCTGTTGACCTCCGTCAAGGTCATAGGGCGCTAGGGGCAAAATATTGTCGGGAATTTCACGTGTTGAAATTTGCAATGAGATTGTATACCTTCTATGAGATAGTCGGATCCCGATACCCACAGCGAGTAAGAGTTACTCCTGGGAGAGTTTTACACATCATAATTAGCCAATCAAGTAGGTGTCTAGAAAGATGTTAATGGGGTTATGCCTCTGGAAAAATGAGGTTTATTATAATTAGGTCCATGCGAAAGCACGGGGAACCTCCCTCAAAATACCAACACTGGCCTGGCTGAAAGATTGGCGAACTTGTAAGGTGTAATTAATCCCGGCTAGTCTTACCTTTTTGGGTTTGAAGGAAGATTTGATAAAAAACAGTGGGAGCCATCCTGATTAGATAAGATAATAACCAATCTAATCTTGCAAGAGCATACGCTAAAGTGTTTTCTTCTCTCACTCTCCAGGTAGCGACCATGTCAAGCCTTATTCAAGATAATAATATAGATGTATTGACTGAACCCACTTGTTATACTGAGCAGGGGAACGTTGGTTCCGTTCTTTCTTATAATTGTTATAAGACTGAGCAGGGAATAGGGACATATCCGGATTCCCATACCGTCCAAACGAAGAATAAGCATGTTGATGCATCTTCTTCGGGTGTGTTATTTATCGAGAACTGTTTTTCGGTTCACTCTACGTCCTGGGTATTAGATACCGGATCGGGATCCCACATATGTAATATGTTACATGGGTTAAGGAAAGGTAGGGAACTGGGAATGGGTGATCATTCCGTAAGAGTAGGGAATGGTGCAAATGTTGTAGCCAAAGCAGTTGGCGAATATCACCTTGTATTACCAAATGGTAATACATTGATTCTGAACAAATGTAATACATTCCGACCCTGATATGCAATCTTATATCAGTTTCTTTATTAAGTAAAGAAGGATATAATTTTGTGGTACAGGATAATGTTATGAACATCTTCCTGAATCAAAAGTTGATTGGATTAGGCTCTTTAAATAATGGCATATACGTTCTAAATCAAACTACAGTTCTTAATGTACAGAATACACACAAGAGGAAGAGTTCAGAAATGAACGAATTCTTCTTGTGGCATTGTAGACTAGGTCATATTAATGCGACACGACTAGCTAAGTTACATAAGGATGGATATTTGAATCCGTTTAAATTATCATCTTATGAAACTTGCCATTCATGTCTCAAAAGCAAGATGACCAAAACTCCATTTACAGGACACGGAGAAAGAGTTACGGAACTCTTGGGACTAATACATAGTGATGTATGCGGTCCCATGTCTACACATGCCAAGAATGGTTCCTCGTACTTCATTACATTCACTGACGATCTCTCAAGATACGAACATGTGTTCCTGTTGAAACACAAGTCTGAAGATTTTGAGAAATTCAAAGAATATAAGCATGAAGTCGAGAAACATACGGGTAAAAGTATTAAAATCCTTCGATCAGATCGAGAAGGAGAATACTTAAGCAATGAGTTCCTGGACTATCTAAAAGAGAATGGGATTCTCTCTCAGCTTACTCCTCCATATACACCACAGCACAACGGTGTATCGAAGCGGAGGAATCGCACCCTATTAGATATGGTGCGCTCTATGATGAGCACTACTGAGTTGCCTATTTCCTTTTGGGGGTATGCGCTTGAGACATCCATATACCTATTGAATAGAGTTCCAATCAAATCAGTGCCTACCACTCCATATGAGATATGGGAGGGGAAGAGACCGTGTCTTAATTTTATTAAGATATGGGGTTTCCCGGCCAATGTTAAAAAGCAAAATCCAGACAAGCTCGTGGCAAGGTCAGTTCTATGCAAGTTTTTAGGATATCCCAAGCATTCGCGAGGACATATCTTATACCATCCTGAGGAACAAAAGGTGTTTGTTGCTCAGCATGCCACCTTTTTAGAAAAGGAATTTCTTACAAAGGAAATTAGTGGCGAGGAGGTAGAACTGGAAGAAGTTCCAGCAATACAAACTAAGACAGAAGATTTGGTAGAACCAGAGGATTCGAAAGTTGCCAACGAACCTCAGCCTCGCCGCCGATCTTCTAGGGTTTCTCATCCACCTGAGAGATACTACGGTTTTCTTATTGATGGTGGGAGAGAGGATTGCATCATGGAAGATGATGACCCAACTAGCTTCGAGCAGGCCATCACGAGTGGAGACTCTGCGAAGTGGCTAGATGCAATGCAATCTGAGATGGAATCCATGTACACCAACAAAGTATGGACTTTGGAAGTTGCTCCTGAAGGGGTAAAACCCATCGGGAGCAAATGGATCTTTAAGAAGAAACTTGGTGTAGATGGAAAAGTTAAGACTTTCAAATAAAGACTTGTTGCAAATGATTTTCATCAATGACCAGGTGTGGATTATGATGAAACCTTTTCTCCGGTGGCTATGATTAAGTCCATCCGGATCCTACTTGCCATCGTTGTATACCATGACTATGAAATCTGGCAAATGGATGTTAAGACCGCCTTTCTAAATGGTGATTTAGAAGAGTGCGTGTACCTGACTCAGCCAGAGGGCTTCGTAGATAGTGGGAGCAGCGGAAAGGTGTGCAAGCTACTTAAATCCATCTACGGGTTAAAGAAGGCGTCGCGGAGTTGGAACATCTGTTTTGATGTTGTAGTCAAAGAGTTTGACTTCATCAAGAACGTAGATGAACCTTGTATATACAAGAAGGTGGCAGAGAGTAAGGTTGTCTTCCTCGTATTGTACGTGGATGACATACTCTTGATAGGAAATGATGTTCCTATGCTGCACTCGGTCAAGCTCCTCTTATCACATAGATTCTTAATGAAAGATCTATGTGATGCCTCCTGCATATTGGGGATTAAGATCTATAGAGATAGATCTAAACGGATACTGGGTGTTGGCTATAGTGCCCTCAAGTCAATTATTGGATCACAGGCACGTGATTGCAATGATTGAGGGTTGACCTATACTGGAAGAACAGTCTTACTCGAGATGATAGTAAGCTGATCAGTCGAAAATATTGCATTTTTAACACATCAATTTCCCTATTCTTTGCAATCATCTAAAGGTGTTTGGTATAAATATAGCACATATTAGCAATTCGTCTGCAATATATCAAATAACAAGTGTTATACATTATAACCGGCATTTTGAGGGAAATTGAGTGTTTATTACTATACACATGATTTTGTATATCTCAACACTGTTTAACAAGATTGTGTGCAGAAAATCTTTCAGGTCAAAGAGCCGAAATCACAAAAGTGTCGATAAAATGCAGCAAGTCCAAGACTTGAGATCTGGAAGCAACCAAGAAAGAAATGTTAGATTCCAGGTATCAGAAGAAGATCCCAACATTGTCAGAAGAAGAGCACAGAAATTTCATGCAGTGAGCCCAATAGATGGCCGCGGATCCGCGACCAAGTTGGGCGATCCGCCGCGGTTCCGCGGCTTGGTTAGCTCCTTGGCGCTCCAAAATCCTCTAGAATATTCCCTGTAACAACCCTACCTTCCTGAAGACTCTCAATTACCACGTGGCTTCTTCTAGAAGGCTCTGCATAACAAACTTCTTCTAGAATATTCCTTGTAACAACCTCATTTTAGAATATTCCCTCTAACAACCTTATTCTAGAAGGCTCACTCCAACAACCTTATTCTAGAAGGTTCTCTCTAACAACCTAGCTTTTGGAGGAAAATTTGAATTTGAATTTATAAAAGGAGATCTAGATCTAGGGTTGAGGTGGTTAATGAGTTCATTTTGGGGGGAAAAATTGAGAGCCACAATTCAAAATTCAAGTTGAGTGACACAACTTGATCCTAAAATCCTAACCCAAATCCATTTCAAAAGCCAAATCAAGATCATTTTGAGAAGCAAATCAAGCAAGCAACCATTGATCCTTTATCCACGAAGCCAATCTTCATCCGAGCAAGAGATCCACAACGATCCGCGACTCACGGAGATCGAGTGGAGCGAACTTCGACGGATCTAGTTCCCTCTTCAAAAGGAGCGATCGAGTGCAACATATTGTAACTTCAAATTGAGGAAATGTGTAATTAGTCGTCGATTTAATAAAGGTGATAATTGAAAATCTTGCTTCTTTACATTCTTCCGTTATGAAACTTTTTGATCTTTGATTCATTAATTTTCATGATATTTGAGTGAAATCTCCGCTTGTGGAGGATTCGAGAGAATTGATAGATCTAATGATGATCAAATCTTAATACTAGTCTTAAGTCTTATGAGATTTGTGAACCTTAACAAAGGGAATCGCTGACAATCTAATTTGGAGCGAAATGACTTCTTGATTATTTCATTGCAAATTTGGGATCAAACGATTGATGATTTTCTTTTCTAGAGGCTAGATCCGAATGATCATGATTGAAAAGACAAGGGATAGTGAAGGAGAAACCCTAGTTTCTTCAATTGATCCCTAATCTTCAATCATCATCATCAATCTGGCTACAAATTATCAATAGATAAGATTAGGAATTATTAGATTCATCATTAATTATTAACTCAATCGAATCCTACAATCTATTCTTCATTATCTTGATAAATCAAAGTGACTGGGACATTTCTTAATTTTTGATTCTAGATCTTTATTTTTCTTTATGTTTCTTGAAATCAAATCTTACAAATCTTGAATCAATTTTCTTGCAAATTTCTTTTATCTTTTCATTTTGACTCATCTAAAACAAGATCGATCAAAACACACATCTCAGTGGACGATCCATATTCATTAACGCGCTACATCGACACTGTTAATTGATTGCGGTATAAATTTCTTTGGTTTTCATTAAAACATTTCCAAATACACACGAAGATGATCAATCAAATGGCGCCGTTGCCAGGGATGTGTGCTATTTTGTTCGTTTTTGTTATTTGAGTTGAAAAATTATTATTCCATCAAATTTTCATCCAAGATTCGCTTCAAGTGCTTAACGATTAGTGTTTCAATTTTTGCGAGGGAATCTGGAATCATTTCAGCAGTGAGATCAAAATTCAGAGAACATCTGAAGAATCCAGAGAAGCACAGGGACCTGCACAAAAATTTTCAATCCCTAATTCCCCCATTAAGCCGCGGAACCGCGGCCAGAAAGGCGTTTTTGCGGCGGAACCGCCGCCGTTTAGGGTTTGCACTATGCCAAATTTCTCTGGTCTGCTCTCTGTTTTCTCCTCTTCTTTCTGATCTTGTCCAATATCAATTTTGTGCAGGATTCTTTGCAAAATTCAGCGCCGCTAAAAAAATAAATTTTTTTGCGATTCTTGAAATTAGTTGTTTTGTGCATATTTTAATACGGAAATTGAGGGGCAAAGACCAAATTCAGATTTGGTGGGGAGTTCATTACCCTTCCTAAGCCCCGCAAATCACAAAATGAGTATCCGCATTACCCTTCATTAACTAAAAAATATCTAGACAAAACTCTAAGAACCGTCGCGCTCAATTTGGACAGAAGGAGGTTGTGGGTAATCTATTGCTTATCCGCGTTTCTTTTGTTGTGTCTAAGGCAAGTGTGTCTAAGGCAAGTGGTTACTTAATTAGGCCCGCTACTTACGTAGCGGATAACCTCCCATTTACCTGGCACTTACCTAACCACAGAAGAGGCAAAGAGGCAGTAGAGGATTTAACCTGCGATTTGTCTTCTGGAAGTCTAGGAGCGGTCTAGAGACTTGACCTAGGTGACCATTAGATATAGGGTTTCTTGTGCATGTTTGTGTCAATTTTCTTAAATCCGTCATTTTCAAAACAAACCAATTATTTTCTCCCCTTTTTACCCTTTTCCCCCTCTTCACTTCTTATAATGGGTGACCCAAACAGAAGAACTCTTGCCGAGCTTTGCTGTCCACAACCAGATATTTCTTGTTTTCGTAATCGCTTCGGTATACCGTCCGACTCTCCCATATCCTTAAGAGATCGGATAGAACAAGCGGGTAGAAATAGTTGGTCACCTCAGTCTAGATCATATCAACCATATCCTAATTCTACATCTGTTTCTGTTGATACTCCGAGTGAGGATGCCCCTAGACGCATGTCCATTGCTGAGCATATAGCTAGGGCTAAAGGCCAAAGTTTCAATCCGGACCAATATCAACCATATCCTAATTCTACATCTGTTTCTGTTGATACTCCAGGTGAGGATGCCCCTAGACGCATGTCCATTGCTGAGCATATAGCTAGGGCTAAAGGCCAAAGTTTCAACCCGGACCAATATCAACCATCACCTCCACTTTCTAAAGAAGAATTTCATAATCGGTTTGTGGCATGTATAATGTCCAATAGCCAACCGACCAACCAATATCAATATTCTTCTTATCACAATCCTGATCCGACTCCTACCTAATTTTTGCAACCATTCTATTCCTATCAATCCAATCCGACTTTTCCACCTTCTCTAGACAGTCATTCGAATCAGTCATTTGGGAGTTTTAATTGTCCACAAGAATTTCAATCTTATACGGAAACCCCTTATCGACCCAAGTCTAGTCTGGAGCAGACATTAGAAAAATTTTTGGAATTGTCGAACCAATTTAGGAAGGAAATGATAGAGTGGGGGCAAACAAATAATTTCAAACCAGCCCAAAATTTTTCAGTATACAATTCGGGCATAGGACAAAATGAGAATTTAGGTAGTGAGACAGAATTATACACCCTTCCTAATCAAACCTTCCTTTCCATGCGGAAATCTACAACTCTAGTTTTACAGATTCATCGAGTACACCAAAAGATTCACCAATTGACGATAAAATGTATGAGAAGTTGTGTAATAATGCATTGTTTGATTTACCCGATTGTGAAGGGTCCATTTCAAGTGAAACCATACCAAACCCTTATGATCTCTACACTTCCACTCTTGAACCAAAATCAACTGAAAAACCATAATTTGAATGAGGTGTTTGAGAATTTTAACCTTCACTTAAATGAGGTGATTGACTGTCACGACCCGAAAGTACGGAACATGACCGGCACTTAAACTACGAACGTCTCGAGGCGTACGTAATCTAAGTAAACCGAAAACCCAGAAATCCAAACCAAGAAAAGTAGTAGAGTGCAGGAAAAACCAACTTAAAGCAAGTAGTTTCAATAGCATAAGCCGAATTATGCGGTTTTTTTAAAAACATCAAAAATTTACTGAAAATTTCGGCAGAGTCTCCTTTGTAAATACTGGCTCCCAAACGGGATACAACATGAATAGTATACGAAATCAATAAAAAGGCATCCCCAAGCGGGAGCTATCTCTTCGTCAATCGACGGTCACAACCACACAAGCAATATAATATACAACGCCAACGGCGAGGATCAAAAACTCAAAACCACAAGAAAACCACAGAAATAAAACGCGCGACTCTAAGGTCGAAAGGAAAACATCACTGGTCTCTAACTCAAAATAAATACATGTTTGGTTGATGGAATTTACTAGATACAACGGAATAATATTATACAAGGTAATATGATGGGTACGATACAAGAAAAACCCATCTACTAGCAAGTCACCCGAATGAAACTGAGCCCGCAAAGCCGTAATTAAACCTGTACGGCAAAACCTGCAAGAAACTGGGGCACAACGGGGGTGAGTTGCCAACTCGTGAATAGAAAAACATCTACGAATAGAAATCGCATGTATGACGCAATCCTAGGTCATACGATCAACATACATCCTCAAATATAAATAACCAGCAGCCTATAACAAGGCTAGGGTAAATATCTAACCCGAGTGTAATCTCATGTACCCGTGTCAGTGCCCAAGGGTAGCAATATATCATATGAATGAGGTATGAATGCATGAAAACAGAATACATGTAAATGAAGAACTGTTTCCATAATTTAGTGAGATTTCCTTCGTATTTTTAAAATGAGGTATCATAATGAAATCAGCATAAAACAGTGCCTAGCATCGGCACAAAACGTAATCCCAATATCTCGATATCTCTGTATCACAGTCTCTGTACCTCAATATCTCGAAATCTCAATGTCTCAATCACAATATCTAGGGCGCCGTCAGTCCAGACCGGCCCCTACCATCCATCTCAAGACCACGACGGTATCCTCCGGATATCCGACGCGTCGGGTAAAATCACCGGTAGGTAGTGCTCCCCTGCCAGGCTCACATCGTCATCATCACGCGCTTCTTGCCCCGGGGTACCTTACCGGGTCCACCATGTACCCGAAACGGTTCATCCGCCTCCTCGAATCGGGTCTCGAAATCCATCAGCAAACTCATGGTGGACGACTCATACAGCATGGGAAAACCGCACTTTTTATTTTAAAGAGAGAAAGAAGCTTATATAAGTTTTGCAGTTTTCCCCCAAAACCAGAAAATCTCATAGAAATCCGAATCCAATCCTCAATAGCATGTAAACAGTGCATATCGGCATAAAAATCCATGAATGCGGCATAACAATGAATATTAACATGCATGAAGTAACAAGTAATATCTACAATGTCTAATCTAGCATATAAGGCGAGTACACTAATATCATGTCTAAATTATTAGCTAACAACCTATGTCAATGCAATGGTATTTCTAAAGTGTACGTGGCATGACAATTACCGATGAAGATGTGTGTGAGCCGGCAAGTAAGTGTACGTGGTACATACGCATCATCGGTAATGGTGCTGGTGTCCTAATAGCATGATATCAATAATGTAGTACGAAACATAATATAAGCATGCGGTGCGAAGCGAACCACAATAATGAGCGGAAGCTGAAAACTAGACGCAACTATAACTAATCTGCATTAATCTAATATAAGTCCTACAAATGGTGCCTTTTGAAATAACACGAATCATGGGGTTTTGAAAATAGGGGCTACGGTGTTTTTATGAAAAGATACGTCTTTTGAAATCTCCGTAGGATCCCTTGGGCTGTCTTTTAAAATACCCACGATTCGTTAGTTTTTGAAATAGGTAAGAATCGAATCTAATCTAACAACTAAACTAAACTAAAGGGCTAAGCTAACCAGCTGGACTACAGGTAAGGAAACCGCCTAACATCTGAGTCGATGTATATACATACCTGTATATATATTAGTCGGTGATCCCGCCTCAATAATATCATATCCGATACCATATCTATAATCAGACATCCCAAGTCAAGAGTGCGGATCAATCATCAATATATAGCTCGTACGTAAATCCGTCGTACGGCATCCCCAAATCTGGGTACGGGTCAAAGTCACATCAATCACACTATTCATTTGGTATCTTCTTTTTCAAATATCATGATCCGGAATAATGTCCTACGTCTAGTACAATATTGATGCCATCTATGTATGCATGCGGGTGTAAGAATTTCTACGTCAGAAGACCCGCTAAAACATCATGTCGTATCTCAATACGAACCAAATCACATCACCGATCTCCTGGCCTCAAGCCCAATCTCATCGACTCATCTCAAATTCCAAATGCTATCCTCAAATCCAGTATATGAACACATAGTCCCATACCCATGTGAACACATAAATATATATTCCCATACACGCACATATGAAATAAGGAATATATGCAAGTATGTATATGTGTGTATGTGTAAGTGTAGTGCACCCACTACCTAAGGTTTCGTAACCATGCACCAATCCAACACCAATATCCATCTAAAATCATCAATAATAAATCCTAACAACATATCATAAATTGTTGGTGTGTATACGATCCGTATACATCACCACGGACTGCGGGGGTGCTATACGCCATCCACCCGACTTCTCCCCGTAGATATAAATCTACTCAGCTGATCCTCGCTAGCCGGTGCCGATGTCGCCACGCGCTTGCTTGTCATCTCAAAGTCCACATGGGGGTACCTATATATCATAACGTACCATATCGCATTAAAACTAAATTCGAAATCGAAACGGCATACGAAAATCAAATCGGCACGCGTATCACGCATAGGTCCAAACCCATCGCCTACGCATGCAAGAATAGTCAAACCAACCCTTGATGTCGATGTACAAACGTCAAACCACCGAGAAAAATCCAATCACACTCATTTGCACATTCACGAACACTAATTTTAATTTGAACTAGGTTAAAACTCACAAAAACCCCAATTTCACTTAAAAAGTCATTTTTCGAAAATCTAGCAAGCACAATTCGCCGTTTTTGTACAAAACATGATGTTTAAATGAATGTAGCGGCCAATATACTTATTAAATATCTTAAATAAGTCATAGAAATAATTTCCGGAATTTAATCTCATTAAATTCCAAAAACCCTAATATTCTAGTTTACAAAATACCCTTTTTAACAATTTCATAGCAAAAATGCACAAACTACAATTTAGGTTGGATTTCCATGAACTAAAGTGTTAAACTACACTTAATAAAGTTAATGAAGCCATGAAAAATCTAATTAGATTTTTAGTCTAACATTTGCAATAATTTCCAACAACCAAGTTTAGGAAAAAAAAAAGCTTAAGTTGGACATTTTACATCTAGCAATCTACATATCATCAAAATATTAAGTTTTCACATCCTTAAGATGATAGCCTATACTTGGCAACCATGATTTCATGATAAGAACCCTAATTAGATTCAAACACCATCACACAATTTAAATTTTCAAATTGGAAATCACAAAATTAGCTAATTAAACTAATTTAAAGTAGCTTATCAAAATCTAAACACTTGGGTTAGGATTATACCTTCAAACCATGAGATCAAACTTAAAATCTAGCCTCCCAAAATGCTCTCTTTTCATAAGGATCCATGCTTGAAATGCTAAGGAATAATGGGTAAGTGTTGGAGTTGGATTTAGAGTTGAATTTGTATGGATTTGAAGTGATTTTTGTGGAATTTTTTTGATGCAAAAATGGAGTGAGAACTTAGGGAGGGGGCTGCTGCTGTAGGGATGAATTTCGGCCAGAATTAGTGGGGGGGGTGGGTGAGTGAGGAGAGAGAGTGAGGTGGGGAAGTTGCATTAAGTCAAAGTCCACTCATTTCTTATCATTTTCTACACTTTTCTTTTCTTTTCTTTCTTTTGCAAACCAAGTGGGGACAAGAGAGGGGGCTGCTGAATTCAGCCAAGGGGAGAAGTGAATGGGGGGGGGTGTACGGGTGTGGGGTGATGAAAAATGATAAATACAATACCCCAAACATCCATTTACGCTAAAAAAACCCTTTTTTCTTCAATAATTTCTAAACCGTTTTGGCAAATGATTTCGTTCCAAAAACCATATGATAAAATTTTATTTAATGTTTTATGATGCACAAAATTTGTTTCAACTCATTCCAATTTGTAATTTTCCCTAATTAAATGCATTAGTGACGGCTTAAAATAATAATAAAATAATATTTTTTTCAGAAAATTTGAAATTTCACCAGCGGCTCAATAAACACCAAATAATAGCAATTACATAGCTAGAATATGTATATTTAATTTTTATAATAAGATATTTGTATTTTGACTTTTTACAGAAAACCCCATTATTTTACCGATTTTTCGAAATTTCACCGAAACGATTTTCAAAACGTTACAATCTTCCCCCCTTAAAGAAATTCGGTCCCCGAATTTAAATTCAAACTCCCCCAAATACTAAAACATCTAAGAAAAACCATCAAGTCGTCGGGGCTCCGAAATTGTAACTACATAAAACAAATCGTAGCGCAGCGCATGCGCTTGAAAAATGAGCATATAACTCAAATCAAAACTCCGTCAAGCATCCCGCAATCATCGGAGTCATGGAGAAGACATCAATGCCAAATCCAAATCAAAACCAATATGACATAACTCGAAACTATACATGTAAATATCGAATCTATATCTGTAAGTATCTGAAAGAAATGCATGCCAAATCTCTTTAAGTCGCTGTGCAACGCGTATAACACTGCACAGTGGCGGACGTCTATCATAAGAAAATAACTATATACATATATACCTTTGTTTGAAATGTACGTTCCGCCGTTTTGGAAACAATTTAGAAGGGTCTCCTTGTTTTAAACATTTCGTGTCATATCAGACACGTAGGTAAATACTGAGGCTATAGCTCGCTTTTTGGAAATCCCTTCAATAACTATCAATGCATGCAAAAATATATTCAGGTACTGTCCTCTGACTAGTCCTGCTCAGTACGAAAACACATAGCAATATCATAAAAACGTACTGCTCTATAAGAAAAAAATCAATCGCAAAATACGCGTATGAATACTACGTGCGTCTGGTGCGCACGGAAATCAAAATCCATATACGTGCCATACAACTGCACAGAAACAAGATCTAAGTGCATCGGGTGTGCACAAAGCATCTGTCGTAAGCAACGTGTGTGCCTGACAGCAAAATCAGGTGCATCTGACATGCACGAAAATCTCGAATTAGTGCATCTGGTGTGCACCAAATCGCATCTCGTAACAGGCGCCCAACAGGCGCTAAAAATCCAATCCGGTGCATAAAATGCACAAAACAAATGTCGAGCATCACCCTCGAAATCGAAATCCAGTGTATCCAAGTGCACAAAATACATGTCACTGCACTGCCAGCATATATAAACTATACAGAGTGCAGGAACCAAATCGCGTGCGTGCATACGCACAAAATCAACTCAACTGTTTAAAACCGTAAAATTACAAACATGTGAAACCAAAGCACGAAAACGATATCAAGTGCAACGACTGTGCGAAAATCGTAAATCCTCAATCATCAAAATCAAATCATGCGAATAAATCACCCAAAACATCAAAATTAATAATGGCGGAATAGTACCGCTCAAGCACATACTCCAAGAATCTCTGGCCAACTGTCGTGGTCACTCATAGCATGTCTCATCGACGAACCTGAATTCCGGCCTGCTGGTGTGCGTAACATGACAACTCCTGGGTCCAAGTCTCCTCGTAAATCATTCCAGAAAGGTCCTGTCGAAATCTCTCCCAAATCTCGTCTCTGCCGAACTGTCCGGAAGTCATCGTCCCTTACTAGATCTGTTCTCGTTCCGGAACGGCTACATACTCATCGCAACACCTTCTGGAGGGTAAGTCCAAGTACCTGTCACGACCCGAAAGTACGGAACGTGACTGGCACTTATATTACGAGACGTCTAAAGACGTACCGTAACCTAAGTCAGCCAAAGCCCAAAAGAATCTAAACCAAAATCAAAAGAGAATGAAGGAAAACCTTTAATGAAAATGGTTTTTAAAATCATTTAGGTTGCATAGAATCCCTTTTTAAAAACATCATAAATTTCTGAAAATTTCGGCAGAGTCTCCCCTGTATTTTCTATCCCCCAAAATGGGTACAACAAGATAATAAACCTGTAATCATAAAATGGCATCCCCAAGAGGGAGCTAGCTCTTCGCCCAAGGCGGATCACAGCCACATGCAATATAATAGTAATATCAAAAAAAAGAGCATAAAAGAAATGCAAAATACCAGAAAACACACGTCGGCTCAAGTGAGCTCGACCCAAAAGAAACCACAAATATACAAATCACTCTGTCTCATCACTAGGTCGCATATACAATATAAAGTGGTAGATGGAGTATACTAGATACAATGATAAAGCAAAAAGAAATAAAGTGTGCTCGCAACCCACCTACAGGCGATGTCGCGAGTCTGAGCAAAAGGAACTGATGATAAGATAGCCCGCCGCTACAAGACTGACGGGTCCGACCTGCAAGACACTGTGGCACAACGGGGGTGAGTTGCCAGCTCGTGAGTAAATATAACATCTAATAAGGCAATCGTAAGAATGCACGCAATGCACCACAATATGCATGTCCATATGTGATATAATAGCTCTAGTATGCATGCACAGGTATGCAATGTCATTTCTAACTCTTTAAGTGTTTTAAATGCTAAGGGTACTGCGTTCTTAACTTTAAAAAAAGAATATCTGTATAATAGCTAAGTACCATCAAGAAATCATCTGAAAACCCATGTCAAGCATCGACACTAAATATGAAATCATATCTGTCTCAATATCTCACTGTATCAATGTCTCAAATATCGGGCTCCGTCAGTCCGGATCGGCCCATATCATCCAATCTCACGACAACGGTCGGTATCCTCCGGATATCTGCCGCGCCAGACATCACCGGTAGGTAGTCTTCCCCTGCCAGGCTCATCGTCTACAACTCGATCTTCTTGCCCCGGGGTACCATACCGGGCCCACCATGTACCCGAGACGGTTCATCCACTCCTCGAATCGGATCTCGAAATCCAACAGAAAACATGAAAACTCATGGTGGACGACACATACATCACGAGAAAACCGCAAACTTTGTTTTTAAAATGATAATTACAAGCTTTTGTTAAATTCTTGCGGTTTTCCCCAAAAATCCAGAAATCACAGAAAAACATGAAATCCTCAAGAAAATCATAGTGTCCACATGTTAAATATGATAAATGTCTATGATATCAATGTATATGATGTGAATTTTGGATAGAATCTATGTAATTGTGATGATAATGCGAGGTACATGCATGCTACGCAATTTCATATATCATGTATGAATGCAAATGGCGATATTAAGTTAAACCGGTCCTATAGTGCACGTGGCATGGCAATTACCAAAGGCGTGTGTGTCACATGAATAGTGCGCGTGCAACAGATGCCAATGGTAATGGTGTTCGTGTCCTACGAAGTGATATCGCATAAGTATAGATGAATGTCCATGCAATCTAATATACTGTTCGCTATAAGAGTATGCAGTGTATATGAATGGATAAGCTAGCTAACAATATAAATCTTGCAAAAAGTATGGTAATCCTAACTAGGGGGGGTGCCTCGCGCCATTCGGACGATTCCCCCATAGATGAATACATCTACTCACCTGAAATCCCCGCTAATCCGATCCGACCACCGCCTTGCCTTTACGCGCCGTGTCCGATGTTTTCCCCGACCGATCCTATATTTGCACAGCACCAAGCATAAGATTACAAAACCTAAAACGATGCAAGTCACAATATACAATTATCGACGCTCTCGAATTAAACATAGCATGCACTCGGTGCGCAGGAAAACGCACGAAAATCGCTAATCTTTAACTAGAATCGACATTTCGGGGAAATCGACAAAACTACAACCCGACTAGACGAAAGCCCGTGTTCGCACACTCTAATAGTCCTATATGAAGCTAATTATATCGTTAACATAAGGCGATTTGATCGCATTCTAATTTTTTATAAAAATCTAGTAAGCAATTTGCTTACCGATTCGATACAAACATCGCAATTTTGTCGATTTAGCGAGCATAACACTACACAATTAACCACTCCAATCAATTAGATAACCAAACCCTAACTTAAATCCAACCACCATGCTACAAACCCTAATCTATAACATCATCCCTTTCTTGAAATTTCAAAACTAACCATTACAATGAAATTAATCACTTTAAAATACTAAACTAGCTTTATTAAACTACAAATTAACAACTAGTTTAGGAATTATACCTCCCAAGTGAACCCCAACTTGCACTAAGCCTCCAAAGTGGCCTCCTTTCTCCACTTCTCTAACTAATTAGGGTTAGGGAATGGAGGGATTAAGGTTTTGGTTTGAATCTATGAAGAAAATGGTGCAATTTTGTGGATTTTTCTTGATTTTATCATGATTTTAGAAGCAAGAATGAAGTGAGAAGATGAGGGATTTCAGCAAGGAGGCTCGGCCAGCAGTAGGAGGAGGTGATGGGGGGAAATTTGGAGAAGTTTCTAGGTCCAAAAACACCCCATGTGCTCATTTAATGCTTTCATATCAACATTTTACAAAAAAAACCTTATTTTACTTCATTTTTCCATTAAATTTCCCACCCTAAAACCAAAATTTTGCAAGTCATGATACAATTTTATTAACACCGTATTTTAGCTTATAAAGACTCCTAATTATGAAATTTACCTAATTAAATTTGTATTTATCACTAATTTAATGTATTTAAAAAGGCTTAAAATAATAAAAAAAAATAATCAATTACGAATTTTTTTTATTTAACTAGAATTATAAGTGACATTTTAGTGACAAAATTATAGTAATATCTTATCTAAATTTTGTATAATTAGTTCTACAATGAAAAATACCTATTTTGACTTTTTACGGAAAAAGCCGAAAATTTAGCCGATTACCGAAAAACTGCCTAAACGATTTTCGAAGGGTTACAATCTTCCCCCCTTAAAGAAATTCGGTCCCCTAATTTAGAATTTAACTACGCGTACCTTCAAAAAGATGGGGATATCTCTTCCTTATCTCGACCTCGGTCTCCCAGGTGACCTCCTCGCTGTTCGGGCCACGTCAAAGGACCTTGACGGACGGTATAACCTTCGATCTCAATTTCTTCACCTGCCGATCCAAAATGACAACCGGCTGCTCGGTGAAAAAAAGATCACGCTCTAACTGGATCGTTTGGTGCTGAATCACCTGGGAAGGATCATGAAGGTACTTGCGGAGCATCGAGACATGGAATACGGGGTGAACATCGGGGAAGCTGGGCGGAAGAGCTAACCTATAAGCGACTGGACCAACACGCTCTAGGATCTCGAAAGGACCAACATATCTAGGACTCAGCTTCCCTTTCCGCCCAAATCTCATCACACCTTTCATCGGGGAGACCTTCAGGAAAACATGATCGCCAACAGCGAACTCAAGTCGGCGACGGCGCCTGTCAGCATATGATTTCTGCGTGCTCTGTGCCGCTCTCATCCTGTCCCGAATCAGCTGTATCTTCTCGGTCATCTTCTGTACGATCTGCGGCCCCAAAATACTGCTCTCCCTGAGCTCTGTCCAACATACAGGCGATCGACATCTCCTCCCATATAAAGCCTCGAAAGGTGCCATCTGAATCGTCTCCTGAAAGCTATTATTGTAGGAAAACTCGATCAAAGGCAAATGACGATCCCAGCTACCACCGAAATCTAAAACACAAGATCTGAGCATGTCCTCAAGAGTCTGAATAGTACGCTCCGACTGACCGTCAGTCTGCGGATGAAAAGCTGTGCTAAAACTCAATCGGGTGCCCAAAGCTTCCTGGAGTTTCTGCCACAATCGGCTGGTAAACTGGGTGCCACGGTCGGACACGATGCAAGTCGGAACGCCATGCAGTCGCACTATCTCATCAATATAAACCTTGGCGTACTGAGAAAATCCAAAAGTGGTCTTCACTGGTAGAAAGTGAGCCGCTTTCGTCAGTCGATCCACAATCACCCAAATAGAGTCGTACCCTCGACTGGTCCTGGATAGACCCACAATGAAATCCATGGAGACCTGTTCCCACTTCCACTCAGGGATGGGCAAAGGCTGTAACTCGCCGGCTGGCCTCTGGTGCTCGGCCTTGACTTGCTGACAAGTCAGGCATCTCGACACAAAGTCTATAATATCCTTCTTCATCCCGTCCCACCAGTAAACCTCTCTCAAATCACGGTACATCTTGGTGGAACCTGGGTGAATACTGTATACTGATCTATGTGCCTCCTCGAGAATATCATGCCTCAGTCCCTCTGAATCTGGCACACACAGTCGAGTCCCAAATCGAAGTATCCCCTGATCATCAATCACGAACTCAGAAACTCTGCCCTGCCGAATATGCTCAATAATCTCTAAGATACGGGCATCGCCGGACTGTGCCTCGCGGATACGGTCAAGTAACTGTGGGCGTGCTCTGAAATGGGCCAGCTGTCCCCCTGTAGGAGTAAACTTGAACTGCACTCTGCTATCACATAAAACCTGCCAATCCGCCGTCGACTGCATCTGTACTGCGCTCAAACAAGATAAGCTGCCTCCGGGCCTCCTACTCAAAGCATCTGCCACCACATTCGCCTTGCCCGGATGGTATAAAATCTCGCAGTCATAATCTTTCACCTACTCCATCCAACGGCGCTGTCTCAGATTCAGATCTCGCTGCTGGAAAATATACTTCAAACTCTTGTGGTCAGTGAATATCTGGCACGACTCACCGTATAGGTAATGTCTCCAGATCTTAAGTGCAAATACCATGCAGCCATCTCTAAATCATGGGTGGGGTAGTTCTGCTCGTGTTTCCTCAGCTGCCGAGAAGCATACGCGATAACTCTGTCGTGCTGCATCAACACACATCCCAGCCCCACTCTAGAAGCATCACAATATACCACGAACCCGCCTGATCCTGAAGGCAATGCTAACACTGGTGCAGTAGTCAGACGAGTCTTCAACTGCCGGAAGCTATCCTCACATGCCTGGGTCCAATCAAAAGGAACCCCCTTCCGGGTCAACCCGGTCAATGGTGCAGCAATGCGGGAGAAATCCTGGACAAAACGTCGATAATAGCCGGCCAGACCTAGAAAGCTGCGAACCTCTGTAACTGATACTGGTCTAGGCCAACGCTGAACTGCCTCGATCTTCTTCGGGTCCATACAAATACCATCTCTCGTCACCACATGACCCAAGAAGTCGACACTGTCTAGCCAGAATTCACACTTGGAGAATTTGGCGAACAGCTGATGCTCCCTCAAAGTCTGCAATGTGATACGTAAGTGCTGCTCATGCTCCTCCCGGCTCCGAGAATAAACCAAGATGTCGTCAATGAACACAATAATGAACTGATCGAGATACGGCCTGAATACACGGTTCATCAAATCCATAAATGCTGCTGGGGCATTGGTGAGGCCGAACGACATCACCAAGAACTCATAATGACCATAACGAGTACGGAAAGCGGTCTTCGGAATATCCTCCTTCCGAACCCGCAACTGGTGATAACCTGACCGTAAATCAACCTTCGAGAAAAACCCTGCACCCTGGAGCTGATCGAATAAGTCATCAATGCGGGGTAGGGGATACCTGTTCCGCACAGTAACCCGGTTCAGCTGACGATAATCAATGCATAAACGCATACTTCCGTCCTTCTTCTTAACAAACAGGACGGGAGCACTCCAAGGTGACACACTCGATCTGATAAGCCCTTTGTCCAGCAAGTCCTGTAACTGATCCTTTAGCTCTCTCAGCTCCGCCGGGGCCATCCGATAAGGCGGTATAGAGATAGGCCCCGTGCCGGGGATCAAGTCAATACAGAACTCAATCTCGCGCTCTGGTGGCAGACCAGGCAGCTCGTCAGGGAATACATCAGGGAACTCTCTCACAATAGGGACCTGGTCCAACGGAACCTCTATGGAGCTAGTATCACAAATATAGGCTAAGAATCCCTGACACCCTTTTCTTAAGAGCTGACCAGCGCGAAGAGATGAAATCAAGCTGGGAAGGGTAGCGCTACGATCTCCCTGAATAACAAGAACCGGCTCACCAGGAAAACTGAATCTGACTGCTTTCTCACGGCAGTCCACGGATGCATAACAGGTGGCTAGCCAGTCCATACCAAGAAGAACGTCAAAGTCTAGCATATCGAGGAGAATCAAATCAACTGAAGAATCTCTCTCCCCGATACGAACGGAACACGATCGGTACACAAAACGGGCAACAAAAGACTCGCCTACCGGGGTAATAACGACAAGCGGCTGATCTAACGGAGAAGACTCTCGGCCCAACCTCGGTGCAAAATACGTGGATACATAGGAATGTGTGGAGCCTGGATCAAATAATACCCGTGGATCAAAAGAACATACTGGTAGAGTACCTGTCACGACGGCATTGGATGCCTGTGCATCCTGAGGAATCAACGCAAACACTCGGGCCTGTCCACCACTAATAGCTGGCTGTCCTCTGCCTCTACCTCGGCCTCTGCCTCTGCCTCTGTCGCCTCGTCCTCTCGGAACTGGACCGCCACGCCCACGGCCTCTAGAAGCATCTGGCTAGCGTGAAGCATCATCAGGAGTAGGAAGTAAAGCTCTCTGAGAAGGTGGTGAGGGTGGTAAAGTTACATGCGGGACTGTCGCCGTGCCCTGGCTCCCATGGTACAGTCTCTGACACGGTGGTACTGACTCCCACACCGAAAACATCCTGGAGACGACTGCTGGGTCTGTGGATATGAACCAAATAACTGACCTCGTCTCAATCCTCTGCCTCCACCATCTCCCGGAAATAATCTATCGCGGTGTCTACCCATCTGCCGCTGAGCTGGCGTATCAGTACGGATCCTCTTCGGCCCAGAAACGACCGGAGTCTCAGAAATACGCTCCTCCAAAAGTAAGGCTGCATCCATCGCGGCAGCGTATGTATCAAAGTGCTGGGTGCCGATGGCAAGGAATAGCTGTGTATCAAGCCCTCGCACAAACCTCTTTATTCTCTTCTCTTCTGTGTCTACTAGGTACGGAGCATATCGAGACAACTGGGTAAACTGTATATCATACTCCGACACCGTCATCCCAGGAGTCTTGCGCAAAGACTCAAAACTACGGGCTCGACATCTCGGACACTCTCCGGAAGAAAACGGGCAAGAAACGCAGCTGTAAACTCATCCCAGGTCATAGAAGGCAGACCTGCAGCTCGGCCTCTCTCTACTGAATCGTACCATGTCTGGGCAAGACCCTCCAGACGAAAACTCACAAATTCCACCAATCTATCATCGGAACACCTCAACGAACGGCAAATCCGAGCCATCTTATCAAGAAATGCCTGTGGGTCCTTTGTCGCATTTGTACCGGTAAAAGCTGGAGGTCTCAATCTCATGAACTCCTGTAGTAAAACAGGGATAGTCTCCGTAGTAGCAGCAGGAGTGACCATCTGTGCAGCAGGTACGATCGTGGTCTGTGCGGTGGAAAGAATGTCCTCGGATCTCTGTGCCCGGCTGGACTCAACTAAAGATCCCATCATCTGTCGCAACTCTAGCATGACGGCCTCTAATCTGGCAATACGGTCTGGATAAGGCGGATCAGCATGACCCTGAGGGGTAGGTGTATCATCCCGCTCGATCCTCGCCTCAGACAGGCCCGCCCGAATCTCATCCCTAGCGGCAGCCCGCTGAGCTCTCGTAGTCTTTGGCGGCATCGAAGCTGGAATAAGAAACAGGACTGATAAGGACATTGCAATGGAATCAAGGAATGCAAGGAATCAAGAAAGGAAATACAAGCAATTATGTCCTAAGGTCACTTAGGCGGAGTACCGTATCGTAAGTATGCCGCGGATCGTACCCACGCTACGTCACTCTGCTTAAATCACCTACTCCATCTACCAAGGTCGTCCTACACTCAGAAAGGTAAAACCTACGCTCTGATACCAACTTTGTCACGACCCGAAAGTACGGAACGCGACTGGCACTTAGATTACGAGACGTCTAAAGGCGTACCGTAACCAAAGTCAGCCAAAGCCTAAAAGAATCTAAACCAAAATCAAAAGAGAATGAAGGAAAACCTTTAATGAAAATGGTTTTTAAAATCATTTAGGTTGCATAGAATCCCTTTTTAAAAACATCATAAATTTCTGAAAATTTCGGCAGAGTCTTCCTTGTATTTTCCATCCCCCAAAATGGGTACAACAAGATAATAAACCTGTAATCATAAAATGGCATCCCCAAGCGGGAGCTAGCTCTTCGCCCAAGGCGGATCACAACCACATGCAATATAATAGTAATATCAAGAAAAAGAGCATAAAAGAAATGCAAAATACCAGAAAACACACGTCGGCTCAAGTGAGCTCGACCCAAAAGAAACCACAAATATACAAATCTCTCAGTCTCATCACTAGGTCGCATATACAATATAAAGTGGTAGATGGAGTATACTAGATACAATGATAAAGCAAAAAGAAATAAAGTGTGCTCGCAACCCACCTACAGGCGATGTCGCGAGTCTGAGCAAAAGGAACTAATGATAAGATAGCCCGCCGCTACAAGACTGACGGGTCCGACCTGCAAGACACTGTGGCACAACGGGGGTGAGTTGCCAGCTCGTGAGTAAATATAACATCTAATAAGGCAATCGTAAGAATGCACGCAATGCACCACAACATGCATGTCCATATATGATATAATAGCTCTAGTATGCATGCACAGGTATGCAATGTCATTTCTAACTCTTTAAGTGTTTTAAATGCTAAGGGTACTGAGTTCTTAACTTTAAAAAAAGAATATCTGTATAATAGCTAAGTACCATCAAGAAATCATCTGAAAACCCGTGTCAAGCATCGACACTAAATATGAAATCATATCGTCTCAATATCTCACTGTATCAATGTCTCAAATATCGGGCTCCGTCAGTCCGGATCGGCCCATATCATCCAATCTCACGACAACGGTCGGTATCCTCTGGATATCCGCCACGCCAGACATCACCGGTAGGTAGTCTTCCCCTGCCAGGCTCATCGTCTACAACTCGATCTTCTTGCCCCGGGGTACTATACCGGGCCCACCATGTACCCGAGACGGTTCATCCACTCCTCGAATCGGGTCTCGAAATCCAACAGAAAACATGAAAACTCATGGTGGACGACACATACATCACGAGAAAACCGCAAACTTTGTTTTAAAAATGATAATTACAAGCTTTTGTTAAATTCTTGCGGTTTTCCCCAAAAATCCAGAAATCACAGAAAAACATGAAATCCTCAAGAAAATCATAGTGTCCACATGTTAAATATGATAAATGTCTATGATATCAATGTATATGATGTGAATTTTGGATAGAATCTATGTAATTGTGATGATAATGCGAGGTACATGCATGCTACGCAATTTCATATATCATGTATGAATGCAAATGGCGATATTAAGTTAAATCGGTCCTATAGTGTACGTGGCATGGCAATTACCAAAGGCGTGTGTGTCACATGAATAGTGCGCGTGCAACAGATGCCAATGGTAATGGTGTTCGTGTCCTACGGAGTGATATCGCATAAGTATAGATGAATGTCCATGCAATCTAATATACTGTTCGCTATAAGGGTATGCAGTGTACATGAATGGATAAGCTAGCTAACAATATAAATCTTGCAAAAAGTAGGGTAATCCTAACTAGGGGGGTGCCTCACGCCATTCAGACGATTCCCCCATAGATGAATACATCTACTCACCTGAAATCCCCGCTAATCCGATCCGACCACCGCCTTGCCTTTACGCGCCGTGTCCGATGTTTTCCCCGACCGATCCTATATTTTCACAACACCAAGCATAAGATTACAAAACCTAAAACGATGCAAGTCACAATATACAATTATCGACGCTCTCGAATTAAACATAGCATGCACTCGGTGCGCAGGAAAACGCACGAAAATCGCTAATCTTTAACTAGAATCGACATTTCGGGGAAATCGACAAAACTACAACCCGACTAGACGAAACCCCGCGTTCGCGCACTCTAATAGTCCTATACGAAGCTAATTATATCGTTAACATAACGCAATTTGATCGCATTCTAATTTTTTATAAAAATCTAGTAAGCAATTTGCTTACCGATTCGATACAAACATCGCAATTTTGTCGATTTAGCGAGCATAACACTACACAATTAACCACTCCAATCAATTAGATAACCAAACCCTAACTTAAATCCAACCACCATGCTACAAACCCTAATCTAGAACATCATCCCTTTCTTGAAATTTCAAAACTAACCATTACAATGAAATTAATCACTTTAAAATACTAAACTAGCTTTATTAAACTACAAATTAACAACTAGTTTAGGAATTATACCTCCCAAGTGAACCCCAACTTGCACTAAGCCTCCAAAGTGGCCTCCTTTCTCCACTTCTCTAACTAATTAGGGTTAGGGAATGGAGGGATTAAGGTTTTGGTTTGAATCTATGAAGAAAATGGTGCAATTTTGTGGATTTTTCTTGATTTTATCATGATTTTAGAAGCAAGAATGAAGTGAGAAGATGAGGGATTTCAGCAAGGAGGCTCGTCCAGCAGTAGGAGGAGGTGATGGGGGGAAATTTGGAGAAGTTTCTAGGTCCAAAAACACCCCATGTGCTCATTTAATGCTTTCATATCAACATTTTACAAAAAAAACCTTATTTTACATCATTTTTCCATTAAATTTCCCACCCTAAAACCAAAATTTTGCAAGTCATGATACAATTTTATCAACACCATATTTTAGCTTATAAAGACTCCTAATTATGAAATTTACCTAATTAAATTTGTATTTATCACTAATTTAATGTATTTAAAAAGGCTTAAAATAATAAAAAAAAATAATCAATTACGAATTTTTTTTTATTTAACTAGAATTATAAGTAACATTTTAGTGACAAAATTATAGTAATATCTTATCTAAATTTTGTATAATTAGTTCTACAATGAAAAATACCTATTTTGACTTTTTACGGAAAAAGCCGAAAATTTAGCCGATTACCGAAAAACTGCCTAAACGATTTTCGAAGGGTTACTGTACCATGCCTCGGCATGCGCATCGCATCTCTGATGTCGGCGGAGTGGAATGTCATCTCATCTAGATCTGGTACGAACCTCCTACTTCACTGTTCTCTAATGTCGTTGCTTTGGACTCGTCTCGTCGTGGCTGCATGGACTGAGTTCCAACGACTATCCTCGTATCTGGAGTCTCCCAAGAATGCATCTCACCACCTAGCATCCGAATTAAGTCAAGCCATCCGATCGAGTCGTCAAAACCTCATAATCCCCCAAGAGCTCAACCTCTTGGGCACAGTTTAATAGTATCGAGTACATACCACAGCATCGGTGGTCCAGCCGTAGAAGGGCAAACCCAAGCCTCACTAATGGCGCCGCAGAACTGCCGCAAACCCTAAGGTTCAAAGGATTTCACACGGTCATTAAGTCGAGTTAGGGTTTCATTCTTCTAGAGGGACCATAGAATTGCCTGCATGTCTTTCCGACTACCTTAAACTTGGAATAATAGGTTTCTGACATTCGATCGTCTCTGTCGACTCCCAACGTCTCCGCGTGAAGTCGTCTCTAGCTGGAATCAATCTATCTGATGACCTCGCATCGGGGTAGGCCAACGATCCACATGTCCTAGTCATTCATCCTCGATGACTAGCGACCTTCTATCATCTCTTAGTACAACTTATACTGCAATAGCTCCAACATCTGGGGCGATATCTCGTCGTTCGCAGCAATAACTGGTTCACTCGTCTGCATGCTGAACCGTGCCTCAATCATCAGGAGTAAGCAACACACCAACGGTCATCAAAATCTGGCTGGCCTCCATCATTGGCTCAATTCTCTAGTGTCGATCAGCACCTCCGAGTAACCTCATAAAGGCGATCCGCCAAACGCTCGTGGCGCGGAAACACAGTAAGAAGACACATCTCTGCAATCGTGTGTCGCCGGAATTTCACCCTGGTCAGTCCTCGTTCGTGACGAGCGTGTGCTGACCGTAACTCTAGCCGTAGCTCTCTCTGCCCGTAACCGTAGCAGCAAAACCAAACTGGTACCGATGAGGCTAGATCAGGAAGGATTATAATACTGAACAAGGAAATGTACATCCTAAGGCTTCATAAGTGGAGTGGCGTGTCGTAAATATGCAGCGGAACATACCAACGGTACGTCACTCTACTTTAGTCACCTATTCCATCAACCAAGGGAAATCCTACGCTTCGAAGGTTAAAACCTAACGCTCTGATACCAACTTTGTCACGACCCGAAAGTACGGAACATGACCGGCACTTAAACTACGAACGTCTCGAGGCGTACGTAATCTAAGTAAACCGAAAACCCAGAAATCCAAACCAAGAAAAGTAGTAGAGTGCAGGAAAAACCAACTTAAAGCAAGTAGTTTCAATAGCATAAGCCGAATTATGCGGTTTTTTTAAAAACATCAAAAATTTACTGAAAATTTCGGCAGAGTCTCCTTTGTAAATACTGGCTCCCAAACGGGATACAACATGAATAGTATACGAAATCAATAAAAAGGCATCCCCAAGCGGGAGCTAGCTCTTCGTCAATCGACGGTCACAACCACACAAGCAATATAATATACAACGCCAACGGCGAGGATCAAAAACTCAAAACCACAAGAAAACCACAGAAATAAAATGCGCGACTCTAAGGCCGAAAGGAAAACATCACTGGTCTCTAACTCAAAATAAATACATGTTTGGTTGATGGAATTTACTAGATACAACGGAATAATATTATACAAGGTAATATGATGGATACGATACAAGAAAAACCCATCTACTAGCAAGTCACCCGAATGAAACTGAGCCCGCAAAGCCGTAATTAAACCTGTACGGCAAAACCTGCAAGAAACTGGGGCACAACGGGGGTGAGTTGCCAACTCGTGAATAGAAAAACATCTACGAATAGAAATCGCATGTATGACGCAATCCTAGGTCATACGATCAACATACATCCTCAAATACAAATAACCAGCAGCCTATAACAAGGGTAGGGTAAATATCTAACCCGAGTGTAATCTCATGTACCCGTGTCAGTGCCCAAGGGTAGCAATATATCATATGAATGAGGTAAGAATGCATGAAAACAGAATACATGTAAATGAAGAACTGTTTCCATAATTTAGTGAGATTTCTTTTGTATTTTTAAAATGAGGTATCATAATGAAATCAGCAAAAAACAGTGCCTAGCATCGGCACAAAACGTAATCCCAATATCTCGATATCTCTGTATCACAGTCTCTGTACCTCAATATCTCGAAATCTCAATGTCTCAATCACAATATCTAGGGCGCCGTCAGTCCAGACCGGCCTCTACCATCCATCTCAAGACCACGATGGTATCCTCCGGATATCCGACGCGTCGGGTAAAATCACCGGTAGGTAGTGCTCCCCTGCCAGGCTCACATCGTCATCATCACGCGCTTCTTGCCCCGGGGTACCTTACCGGGTCCACCATGTACCCGAAACGGTTCATCCGCCTCCTCGAATCGGGTCTCAAAATCCATCAGCAAACTCATGGTGGACGACTCATACAGCATGGGAAAACCGCACTTTTTATTTTAAAGAGAGAAAGAAGCTTATATAAGTTTTGCAGTTTTCCCCCAAAACCAGAAAATCTCATAGAAATCCGAATCCAATCCTCAATAGCATGTAAACAGTGCATATCGGCATAAAAATCCATGAATGCGGCATAACAATGAATATTAACATGCATGAAGTAACAAGTAATATCTACAATGTCTAATCTAGCATATAAGGCGAGTACACTAATATCATGTCTAAATTATTAGCTAACAACCTATGTCAATGCAATATTATTTCTAAAGTGTACGTGGCATGACAATTACCGATGAAGATGTGTGTGAGCCGGCAAGTAAGTGTACGTGGTACATACGCATCATCGGTAATGGTGCTGGTGTCCTAACAGCATGATATCAATAATGTAGTACGAAACATAATATAAGCATGCGGTGCGAAGCGAACCACAATAATGAGCGGAAGCTGAAAACTAGACGCAACTATAACTAATCTGCATTAATCTAATATAAGTCCTACAAATGGTGCCTTTTGAAATAACACGAATCATGGGGTTTTGAAAATAGGGGCTACGGTGTTTTTATGAAAAGATACGTCTTTTGAAATCTCCGTAGGATACCTTGGGCTGTCTTTTAAAATACCCACGATTCGTTAGTTTTTGAAATAGGTAAGAATCGAATCTAATCTAACAACTAAACTAAACTAAAGGGCTAAGCTAACCAGCTGGACTACAGGTAAGGAAACCGCCTAACATCTGAGTCGATGTATATACATACCTGTATATATATTAGTCGGTGATCCCGCCTCAATAATATCATATCCGATACCATATCTATAATCAGACATCCCAAGTCAAGAGTGCGGATCAATCATCAATATATAGCTCGTACGTAAATCCGTCGTACGGCATCCCCAAATCTGGGTACGGGTCAAAGTCACATCAATCACACTATTCATTTGGTATCTTCTTTATCAAATATCATGATCCGGAATAATGTCCTACGTCTAGTACAATATTGATGCCATCTATGTATGCATGCGGGTGTAAGAATTTCTACGTCAGAAGACCCGCTAAAATATCATGTCGTATCTCAATACGAACCAAATCACATCACCGATCTCCTGGCCTCAAGCCCAATCTCATCGACTCATCTCAAATTCCAAATGCTATCCTCAAATCCAGTATATGAACACATAGTCCCATACCCATGTGAACACATAAATATATATTCCCATACACGCATATATGAAATAAGGAATGTATGCAAGTATGTATATGTGTGTATGTGTAAGTGTAGTGCACCCACTACCTAAGGTTTCGTAACCATGCACCAATCCAACACCAATATCCATCTAAAATCATCAATAATAAATCCTAACAACATATCATAAATTGTTGGTGTGTATACGCATCCGTATACATCACCACGGACTGCGGGGGTGCTATACGCCATCCACCCGACTTCTCCCCGTAGATATAAATCTACTCACCTGATCCTCGCTAGCCGGTGCCGATGTCGCCACGCGCTTGCTTGTCGTCTCGAAGTCCACATGGGGGTACCTACATATCATAACGTACCATATCGCATTAAAACTAAATTCGAAATTATAACGGCATACGAAAATCAAATCGGCACGCGTATCACGCATAGGTCCAAACCCATCGCCTACGCATGCAAGAATAGTCAAACCAACCCTCGATGTCGATGTACAAACGTCAAACCACCGAGAAAAATCCAATCACACTCATTTGCACATTCACGAACACTAATTTTAATTTGAACTAGGTTAAAACTCACAAAAACCCCAATTTCACTTAAAAAGTCATTTTTCCGAAAATCTAGCAAGCACAATTCGCCGTTTTTGTACAAAACATGATGTTTAAATGAATGTAGCGGCCAATATACTTATTAAATATCTTAAATAAGTCATAGAAACAATTTCCGGAATTTAATCTCATTAAATTCCAAAAACCCTAATATTCTAGTTTACAAAATACCCTTTTTAACAATTTCATAGCAAAAATGCACAAACTACAATTTAGGTTAGATTTCCATGAACTAAAGTGTTAAACTACACTTAATAAAGTTAATGAAGCCATGAAAAATCTAATTAGATTTTTAGTATAACATTTGCAATAATTTCCAACAACCTAGTTTAGGAAAAAAAAAGCTTAAGTTGGACATTTTACATCTAGCAATCTACATATCATCAAAAGATTAAGTTTTCACTTTCTTAAGATGATAGCCTATACTTGGCAACCATGATTACATGATAAGAACCCTAATTAGATTCAAACACCATCACACAATTTAAATATTGAAATTGGAAATCACAAAATTAGCTAATTAAACTAATTTAAAGTAGCTTATCAAAATCTAAACACTTGGGTTAGGATTATACCTTCAAACCATGAGATCAAACTTAAAATCTAGCCTCCCAAAATGCTCTCTTTTCACAAGGATCCATGCTTGAAATGCTAAGGAATAATGGGTAAGTGTTGGATTTGGATTTAGAGTTGAATTTGTATGGATTTGAAGTGATTTTTGTGGAATTTTTTTGATGCAAAATTGGAGTGAGAACTTGGGGAGGGGGCTGCTGCTGTAGGGATGAATTTCGGCAAGAATTAGTGGGGGGGTGGGTGAGTGAGGAGAGAGAGTGAGGTGGGGAAGTTGCATTAAGTCAAAGTCCACTCATTTCTTATCATTTTCTACACTTTTCTTTTCTTTTCTTTCTTTTGCAAACCAAGTGGGGACAAGAGAGGGGGCTGCTGAATTCAGCCAAGGGGAGAAGTGACTGGGGGTGTGTGGGTGTGGGTACGGGTGTGGGGTGATGAAAAATGATAAATACAATACCCCAAACATCCATTTACGCTAAAAAAAAGCCTTTTTTCTTCAATAATTTCTAAACCGTTTTGGCAAATGATTTCGTTCCAAAAACCACATGATAAAATTTTATTTAATGTTTTATGATGCACAAAATTTGTTTCAACTCATTCCAATTTGTAATTTTCCCTAATTAAATGTATTAGTGACGGCTTAAAATAATAATAAAATAATATTTTTTTCAGAAATTTTGAAATTTCACCAGCGGCTCAATAAACACCAAATAATAGCAATTACATAGCTAGAATATGTATATTTAATTTTTATAATAAGATATTTGTATTTTGACTTTTTACAGAAAACCCCCTTATTTTACCGATTTTTCGAAATTTCACCGAAACGATTTTCAAAACGTTACATTGACGTTGGGGATATATTGATTGATGAACCCGAAGTTTTGGATGAATTTGTCCCACCAATTCATCAGATCCTTTCACTTCCTTGTGGTCATCATCTTGAGCCTTTAATTCTTCCCGAACCCCAAATACGTCTTGAAGTTGATGATAATCGTATACCCGAACAGCCGAACGAAATTCAGGCTCCATCTTCCACATCTGGTTTAGCGTTCCTCGACACACCAATTTGTTTACCCATTTCACCTTCTACTTTCTCCGGTTCTTCTTCTATTCTTCCTATAGTTTCAGTGAGTTTTGATGAATCACAATCCGATAGTTCAAGTTCGACAATCTCAGAAAGCCAACTTGATTTGGATATTTTTGAAAATGAGGTAGATGAGTTTTTCGAGTCTTCTACGTCTATAAATTTTGACAAATCAAGTATGGTAAATTACAGCAAAATGTTCGATCACACCATTAATGAAAGTTTTGAAGAACTTTTTGCTGACGAACTTGCATTTCTAAACAATACGGATTTTGTGATTAATCAACCTCCACCTATAGAAGTTGAACTGTCACCACTCCTTCTTCTTAATCATTCACATTCATCCTCATTCTTTCATTTCTATAATTTAAAACTCAAACCTTTTCCAGACCACCACTTATCTCTTCCTCACTTTTTCCTGACGCGATACAACATGATCTTCCACCGACTTATACGCTATACTGATAAAATCTTTGAATGGTTGGTATTAATTTTTGGTCTTTGTAAAGTCTTATTTTGACCAAATGACGTACTCCCTCTTAAAATGCTTAATATTGTTTAACTCATGTTTGAGGGGGGGGAGGTATATTTTTGGCACTTGAAAATAAATGTTGTTCTCAAAATTGTGAGCCAAAAATAAGTTTGGGGGAGGATTTTCACTTTCACTCATTCTTGCCCCCATTAATAATGTCCTCCCAAGCTTACAGGTTTTTGAGCTTTAGCAGAAAACAACAGTGAGGACACTGTTGAAAACAAGTTTGGGGGAGCTTTGTGCTTATTTGCGCATCATTTTGCATCATACTTTTTATAAGCACAAAACAAAATAAAAAAAATAAAAGAATTTTTTTTTGTACATAAATAAGATAATAAAAGATTAGATAGTGAAAAATTACATCCAAAAGATTAGAAAAATTTAAGAAAACCAAGAAAATTAGAAGTTTTATTAAACGAAACTAGTAATAAGTAGTTATGAGCCGTTGTCCCAAGGGTTAGTAAGATGAAGGAAGTCATTAATCTGATGATAAAAATAAGTCTAAAAAAATAGTTCCTATTCTGAAAGCCAAACATTTGAATGTTGATACCCTACTATACGCACTTACACAGGTCTTGAAACTCGGGATAGTAGAGGATACCTTGACATGCTCTTGTCTAAAAGCCAAAGTATGAAGGAACTAATAAATGGAAAATAAAAGATAAAATAGTGAAAAGAAAAATGAAAACTGGTTTTGTTATCACGAAGGCAGCAATAAAAAAATATAGCGAGGGTGCTTCATCACCTAGTGCCTTAGACCAACTGGTTTGGGAGTCACTGCTAAGCCTTAGGTGGTGCAAGACGAGGAAAATACTAAATACACCTAATCAGCAAGCACATGAGTAATCGGTCGGTTAGTACCTCAAGAAGTATTAACGGTCGCATGAAAAATGTGTGAGCAAATTCCATCGAAATATCGATTAAAAAGTATCGAGGTAGATGGACAAGAGTATGATAGCTTGAATTGATTTCTCCGAGTGTAGGGATGTCTTTTACACACACGTAGGGGTATATGATCAATGATTGGAAGAAAGGTAGGAATGAAGAATAAAGACGATGTTTTATTGAGGGATGACGTGATTTCCAACATCTTTTCATGACTATTAAGATAGGGCTCATAGCAACTGAAAGCTAGTATTAGTTGGAAACTCTAATTTTCAAAGTCTTTCTTTTACAAGTTCTTATCTTTATATGTAACTTTCATCGTCTTTCTTTTATTATGGGATTTTGTGGGTGCAATCCGTTGAAAATCCTCAGGAGACAACACTCCTCCTACTAGGGACACCTAGAGGTTTAAAGGCTTGTTGCACGTGCTCAGTGCAATCGTGTTGCCTACGAAAGTGTGCTAGTTAGTTTTTCTCTTTCTTTTTATTTTCTCCTTCTCTTGAATAAAAAACAAGTTTGCTCGAGACGACCAAAATTAAGTTTGGGGGAATTTGATCAGTCGAAAATATTGCATTTTTAACACATCAATTTCCCTATTCTTTGCAATCATCTAAAGGTGTTTGGTATAAATATAGCACATATTAGCAGTTCGTCTGCAAAATATCAAATAACATGTGTTATACATTATAACCGGCATTATGAGGGAAATTGAGTGTTTATTACTACATGCATGATTTTGTATATCTCAATACTGTTTATCAAGATTGTGTGCAGAATATCCTTCAGGTCAAAGAGCCGGAATCACAAAAGTGTCGATAAAATGCAGCAAGTCCAAGACTTGAGATCTGGCAGCAATCGAGAAAGAAATGTTAGATTCCAGGTATCAGAAGAAGATCCCAACATTGTCAGAAGAAGACCACAGAAATTTCATGCAGTGAGCCCAATAGATGGCCGCGGATCCGCGACCGAGTTGGGCGATCCGCCGCGGTTCCGCGGCTTGGTTAGCTCCTTGGCGCTCCAAAATCCTCTAGAATATTCCCTGTAACAACCCTAGCTTCCAGAAGACTCTCAATTACCACGTGGCTTCTTCTAGAAGGCTCTGCATAACAAACTTCTTCTAGAATATTCCTTGTAACAACTTCATTTTAGAATATTCCCTCTAACAACCTTATTCTAGAAGGCTCACTCCAACAACCTTATTCTAGAAGGTTCTCTCTAACAACCTAGCTTTTGGAGGGAAATTTGAATTTGAATTTATAAAAGGAGATCTAGATCTAGGGTTGAGGTGGTTAATGAGTTCATTTTGGGGGGAAAAATTGAGATCCACAATTCAAAATTCAAGTTGAGTGACATAACTTGATCCTAAAATCCTAACACAAATCCATTTCAAAAGCCAAATCAAGATCATTTTGAGAAGCAAATCAAGCAAGCAACCATTAATACTTTATCTGCGAAGCCAATCTTCATCCGAACAAGAGATCCTCGACGATCCGCGACTCACGGAGATCGAGTGGAGCGAACTTCGATGGATCTAGTTCCCTCTTCAAAAGGAGCGATCGAAAGCAACATCTTGTAACCTCGAATTGAGGAAATGTGTAATTAGTCGTCGATTTAATAAAGGAGATAATTGAAATTCTTGCTTTCTTTATATTCTTGCGTTATGAAACTTTTTGATCTTCGGTTCATTAATTTTCATGATGTTTGAGTGAAATCTTCGCTTATGGAGGGTTTGAGAGAATTGATAGATCTAATGATGATCAAATCTTAATACTAGTCTTAAGTCTTATGAGATTTGTGAACTTTAGCAAAGGGAATCGTTGACAACCTAATTTGGAGCGAAATGACTTTTTGATTATTTCATTGCAAATTAGGGATCAAACGATTGATGATTTTCTTTTCTAGAGGCTAGATCCGAATGATCATGATTGAAAAGACAAGGGATGGTGAAGGAGAAACCCTAGTCTCTTCAATTGATCCCTAATCTTCAATCATCATCATCAATCTAGCTATAAATTATCAATCGATAAGATTAGGAATTATTAGATTCATCATTAACTATTAACTCAATCGAATCCAACAAGCTATTCTTCATTATCTTGATAAATCAAAGTGATTGGGACATTTCTTGATTTTTGATTCTAGATCTTTATTTTTCTTTATGTTTCTTGAAATCAAATCTTACAAATCTTGAATCAATTTTCTTGCAAATTTCTTTTATCTTTTCATTTCGACTCATCTAAAACAAGATCGATCGAAACACACATCTCAGTAGACGATCCATATTCATTAACGCGCTACATCGACGCCGTTAATTGATTGCGGTATAAATTTCTTTGGTTGTGATTAAAACTTTTCCAAATACACACGAAGATGATGAATCATATGCTATCTGGTTTGTCTTTATCATCGTGTAAATCTTTTAGGTGACATTACAGATCACTATTACATGTTGATAGAACCCATAGGATTCTTGCTTGACTACAAGCTGTATGATGGCGATCATATACATGAGAGTTGGGTGGTCTATAAGCATATCGTTAAAGTGTCCCTAGTCGTGGGAGTTTTTAGACTGGGAATCGATACTCCGAGAGTAGACTAGTGTATACGGATCGAGACCCCGACGAGGGGCGATGGACGATCTCACAAGCCATTAGTGTCAGTTGGTTCACCTAAGATAGTATACAGGTGCTCATTGGGTTATGAGTACACCGGAGGGACTCACCGGGAACATACTAGTTGGTATTATACCTATTGTCAGAAGGCAGTTCCCTGGTGACATGTGTACAGGTTAGTCTATCGATCTGAGATCATCATTTGTCTCATGTGAGTTCCCACTGTGCTTTGATTACTACCCTACCACGGCTCAAAGGAGTCGTGCAAACAGGTTTTAGTTGGATACAGTCCCAAGCCACATGGAGGCAGTAAGCGGATCGTCAGGGGATTCGTCTCTCTCGGTATTGGGGGTTGATGTCGCGGTGTGCACGGGCGGCCATCACCAGAAATCCTCGGCCAAGGTAGTCAAGAATTACTGATTCGGATCAGTAGTTTCTCAGGTGGTGATGGGCTTCATACCGACACCAAATATCGTGTTATTAGGGGTTTGACATTATCCACCCCGTAGACCCGATATGCGATACTCATAGACGAACGGACCGGACTGTACGGATATTGTTACTGTCAGGCTCAGTAGGGTTTCAGGATGAGTTCGCTCGTCGACCTCCCTTTCGCTCAATACCTGGGCAGCCGTTACGTACAGCTAGTGCTACTGACGTGCTTGTGGTTAAACACACTGCCAGCGTATTGACGAGTCTTTAGAGTCCTACATGGAAGGTTTCCCTGGTTCGGGCGAGATGTTGTAGAGGCCGTATGGTTTTATGGCAAGGTCCGATCATATACGTGCGCTTGTATACGGATCATGATCGGACGGATAATACTAGTGGGCTTGGGTTTAAGCCGGATCCTAGTATTATATTGTTGGATTATTTTCATATCGTTGTATTCGTATTTAGTCGGAATACGGATACAGGTATGTATATACGGATGAGGGGTATTCTTGTAATTCGTTACGAGTTTACTTTAGAAGATGCCATTCCTTTTTTGTTTAAACATTTGGTTTAATGTTTTATTGTGATGGAAATTGTGAGCATAAGTTTTGGCCTTGGGCATTTATTGTGGCATATACTCACTTGGTGACTCATGGTCTTGGGTTTGGTGTGAGATATTTTATGCTAGGATTTTTCTTTAGCTCATCACAATATCTCACAAAACACACACAAAATTTTGGACAGCCATCTCATTTCTTTTTCTTGGCTTGCTCACTTTCATTTTCTTCGAGCTTTACATTTTCCATCCATGGGCATCTTCTTCTATCTCCACCCATCCCTCTCATGAGTTGAGAATCCATGGGTGTTATGAGACAAAGTATTCACACACTATCTCTACTTCATCTTGGGCATCTATGCTAGCAAACTTGATGTCCGGGTTGCTTCGGTTTAGAAGCGGGAGCCCGTATAAAGAATCTTCGACGTGGATCCTCTTCGACGAGAGAGACCGGAGAGAGAAATAGTTCGGGGCAGCCGTGAGGAGCTTGGGCAGAGGTTGAAGACCGAAGGACACGGATCGATCGGTATAACCTCTCTAAACTCCTCTTTGCATGTTTGCTAGTATAGGGTTTTTGGTTCGATCTTGTGCGGGTTTTGTTTGCGCCAAAGTTTTAAAAGTTTTTTGTTCCACATCTGGCCACGGTTTGATGGCCGCTGCGCCGGCAAAACCTAACATTGTGAAGCTCAAAGAAAATGCAAGTGAGCAAGCCAAGAAAAAGAAATGAGATGGTTTTCCAAAATTTTTTGTATGTGTTTTGTGAGATATTGTGATAAGCTAAAGAAAAATCCTAGCACAAAATATCTCACAACAGACCCAAGACCATGAGTCACCAAGTAAGCACATGCCACAATAAATGCCCTAGGCCAAAACTTATGCTCACAATTTCCATCACAATAAAACATTAAACCAAATGTTTAAATAAAAAAGAAATGGCATCTTCTAAAGTAAACTCGTAACGAATTACAAGAATACCCCTCATCCGTATATACATACCTGCATCCGTATTCCGACTGAATACGAATACAACGAGACGAAAATAATCCAACAATATAATACTAGGATCCGGCTTAAACTAAAGCCCACTAGTATTATCCGTCCGATCATGATCCGTGCACAAGTGCACGTATATGATCGAACCCTGCCATAAAACCATACGGCCTTTACAGCATTTCGTCCAAACCAGGGAAACTCTCTGTGTGGGACTCTAAAGACCCGTCAATACGCTGGCAGTGGGTTTAACCACAACCACGTCAGTAGCACTAGCTGTACATAACGGCTACCCGGTATTAAGAGAAAGGGAGGCCGACGAGCGAACTCATCCTGAAACCCTACTGAGCCTGACAGTGACAATATCCCTACAGTCCAGTCCGTTCGTCTATGAGTATCGCATATCGGGTCTAGTGGGGTTGATAAAGTAAGACCCCTAATAACGTGATATTTGGTGTCGGTATGAAGCCCATCACCACCTGAGAAACTACTGATCCGAATCAGTAATTCTCGACTACCTTGGCCAAGAAATTCTGGTGATGGCCACCCGTGCACACTGCGACCTCTACCCCCAATACCGGGAGAGACGAATCCCTTGACGATCTGCTCACTACCTCCATGTGGCTCGGGACTGTACCCAACTAAAACCTGTTTGCACAGCTCCTTTGAGCCGTGGTAGGGTAGTAATCAAAGCACAGTGGGAACTCACACGAGATAAATGACGATCTCAGGTCGATAGATTAACCTGTACACATATCACTAAGGAACTGCTATCTGACAATAGGTATAATACCAACTAGCATGTTCCCGGCGAGTCTGTCCGGTGTACTCATAACCCAGTGAGCACCTGTATACTTCTTAGGTGAAACAACTGACACCAATGGTTTGTGAGACCGGCCACCGCCCCTCGTTGGGGTCTCGATCTGTATACACTAGTCTACTCTCAGAGTATCGATGCCCGGTCTCGAAACTTCCACGACTAGAGACACTTTAAGGATGTGCTTATAGACCATCCAACTCTCACGTATATGATCGCCATCATACTACTGGTAGTCAAGCAAGAATCCAATAGGCTATATCAACATGTAATAGTGATCTGTAATGTCACCTGAAGCATGTACACGATGACAAAGACAAACCAGATAGCATACTATCATCTTGAGTATACCGGTATAGGTCCTCCCTCAATCATTACAATCACGTGCCTGCGATCCAATAATTGACTTGAGGGCACTATAGCCAACACAATTGACCAAGTCCACTCATTTTGTTTTACTTGAAGATATTTATTAACCCAACCATTATTTTTTACCCATGGTTTAGTCTCTACATGAGTTAGTATATGATACTAACTCATCCATGGTTTCTATTCTCATAACTTGATTCATTCTTCACTTGCTTCATTCCATGGTTGCTTTCTTCATCTCCTTCCTCAAGCATTCTAGCTTCATGAGAGGTGAAGAAAAATAGTGAGAAAATAATTTCTAAAGTGAGAAAAATTCCTACTTCATCAACCTCTTCTCTACTAGCCATTTAGATTGGGTTGTTTCTTCACTAGTTCATCACTTAGTGAAGAGATAGCTTGTGTTAGTGCCTCCTCAACGTAGATCATTTTCGGCCTCGAAGACTTCAATCAAGCTTGTTCATTTCACCTTGTGGAGCCTCACTGGAGTCCGGAAGATCATTACTTGGAGCGAAGGGACTATTACACAGAGCTATTGAAGTGAAGGACCGGTCTACAAAGGTTGTATTCCTCGTTCACTTAGATGTAAAGATGTTTACATGCTTGTTCGTCTAATTCTCTAGTTTAGATTCTAGCGTTAGGGTTCTTTAGCGCGCCAATTTTTTGAAAATGGCATGGACGATGCCTCCCGAAACCCAGCTGCCGCCCTAAGGAACCCAGCAGTTGCGGAATCGTCGTGGTGGATAGCTTGGGTGCAATGTTAGTACAGTTTAGTTTTATTTGTACATTTGATATCGCGGGGCGAGCGTCCGACATGTGGACTGCTGTCACTGTCTGTTTGTATATTATTTATTTGGGGCATGACCGGGTTGATGTTGATGTCACCGTCGTACATATTTTCTTTTCTGTACTAGGATTACCCCGCGGTGGAGTGCACGGATAGCCGGGTTCTGGAGGGCAACGGATCCGTATCTCGTGGCATTGAGACGGAGGGGGCCTCACTCTAGAATTAGCGGGCTGTACGCCGCACTCGTAGGGGGTACAGGTTGACCCAAGAAGGGGTGCTCAAGTTACCGGATTCCGTGAAGTGCCGAGTGGCCCATTCACTTTAATGAAGGGGGCTGCCTCACTTCTGGTTTTGCCGGGTAACTTGCCGTGCTCGTAGGGGTCTACGTTTTTATTGTACAGGCTATCCACACTGCCGGGTTCCCTAGGCGGCCACTGGGTTTCGGGAGGCATCGTCCATGCCATTTTCTAAAAAATTGGCGCGCTAAAGAACCCTAACGCTAGAATCTAAACTAGAGAATTAGACGAACAAGAATGTAAACATCTTTACAACTAAGTGAATGTAACATTTTGAAAATCGTTTAGGCGAAATTTCGGTTAATCGGTAAAATAACGGGTGTTTTCCGTAAAAATCAGGATATAATTATCTTTTAATATAAAATCAAATATACATATTCTAGCTATGTAATTGCTAGTATTTGGTGTTTATTGAGCCACTTGTAAAATTTCTAGTTTACTGAATTTTTTTTCGAAATTAATTATTTTAAAATAATTTTAAGCTGTCGCTAATACATTTAATTAGGGATAATTACAAATTGAAATGGGTTAATACAAGTTTAGTGCATCATGTCAATTAGATAGCTAGTTGTAACACATTCTCTTTGTTTTTATTTTGTTCTCCATGGTTCTAGAATTTTAGTAAAACAAATTTTTTGATTAAAGGAAAATGAGGAGATAAGGTGGTATGGTTCTAAGTTGACTTGGGGTATAGTTGTTGGATATATATGCCCTAGAGGCCTTCACTGTATAGGATGCTAGGGATATGTATATACATGACAATCTTGCTTGATATGATAATACGCTATTTGGTTTGTCTTTATCTCAACGTGTGATATATTTTACTTTGTAATTATATACATGTTGATAAAGCCCATAGGATGTTTGCCTGACTACCGGCGTTGTGATGGCAGTCATACTTGTGGGAGCTAGATAGTCAATAGGCACATCCTTAAATGTACCTAGTCGCAGGAGTATCGAGACTGGGCATCGATGCTCCAGAGTAGACTAGTGTATACATATCTAGACCCTGACGAGGGGCGATGGATTGGTCCCGCAGCCATTGGTGATGTTAACCTAAGATTGTATACAGATGCTCACTGAGTATGAGTACACCGGACAGGACTCGCCGAGAACTGACTGGATGGTATTATACCTAACGTCAGATAGCAGTTCTCAGGTGACATGTGTGCAGATAGTCTGTTGACTTAAGGTCGTCATTTGTCTCGTGTGAGTTCCCACCGTGCCTTGATTACTACCCTACCACGGCTCAAAGGATTCGTGCAAATAGGTTTTAGTTGGGTACAGTCCCAAGCCACATGGAGGCAGTGAGCGACTGCTAGGGATTCGTCTCTCCCGGTATACGGAGTCGATATCGCACTGTGATCGGTTGGTCATTACCATAAGTCCCTGGCCAGGGCTGATTGAGAATTACTGGTGGACTGATCAGTAGATTCTCAGATGGTCTTGAGCCACACTGGCACGACTTGTACGGTTGTTAGGGGTCTGACGTTCACCACCTCCCTAGACCATACATGTGTTACTCTCAGACGAACAGACCGGGCTGCGCGGATATTGTCATGGACAGGCTCAGTAGGTGTTACAGACGAGTTCGCTCGTCGGCCTCCTATTCGACACGTACCTGGGTTGCCGTTACGTACAGCTAGTGCCACTGACGGACTTGTGCTTAAACCCACTGCCGGCGTACTGTCGAGTCTTTAGAGTCCTACACAAAAGGTTTCCCTGGATCAGGCGAGACGATATAGATGTCGTATGGTCTTACGGCAGGGTTTTGATTGCATTCGTGTACTGGCTACTCGAATGACGATCGGACGAATAATACTTGTAGGCTTTGGTTTAAGCCGGATACTAGTATTGTAGTATTGGATTATACTGATCTCACGGTATCCGTATTTTTCGGAATACGGATACGAGTATGAAAATACGGAAAAGGGCATTCTTGTAAATTCACAAGATTGACCTTCTAGAAGGAGACACCTCATTATTATTTTATTCATTTTCATTAAAGAATTAATGAGGTGAAAATTAGGAGGCATGGGTTGAAGAATGGTTATGTATTTGTTTATTTCATTTGGAGCCACTATTCAAGTATGGTTGTAGATTATATGATTTTATAATACCATGGTTGAATTATTGGCTCAAGACTTAACCATTCTCTCTTCTCATTTTTCATTCATTCTCACAAAAGCTTTCTCTCTCCTAGGTTTTCTTCTCTCCTTTTTCATGAAACTCATACACTTGCATGTGTTGCAAATCAATGAGTTTTGAGATCAACTAGTTCAATACACACTCTCTCTATATCCCCTTAGTTATCTCTCCTGGCAAGTGAGATCACTAAGGTATCTCATGGAGATTGAAACTTGATCGTAGGCCCCTCGGGTGGATCCATCTTTGACGCAAAGGAGACCGGCAACCGAACTCTTCCAAAACCTAGAAGAAGCCAAAGAAAGGAGATCAAGAACAAGGAGCTTGAACCAAGGAGCAAGGAGCAACTTGAAGACCCGAAGGACTAGGAACGAGGGTATAACTCCTTTACATAGTAGTTAACTCTCTCTCTTAGTTTAGTTTTGTTAGATGAGGCTTAATAAAGATCCTAAAGTGGGAAAAAGTTCATGATGCTAAGCAATAACTAGTTTCTTTTGATATGTGAAAACCGTTTTTAAAGTATTCCGCCTCCCCGCGACCCGTGGGGTTTGCATCATGGACTTACACTGGTATCAGAGCCATATTAAACCTTATCTAACTTGTTAGCAAACTGTTAGAAATTCGATCGCCGGAAAAATCCCAAAAACGCGCCCGAAAAACCAACTTTCTGTCGATTTTGAAATCTGGTCCTAATAATTTTTCAAAAGGCTTAAAAATACAGGCAGGGTTTTTTAGGAAAACTGAAGAAATTTTGGCCCCTGAGTCGGTCAACTCACCGCGGAACCGCGGCAGAACCCAGCGTTCTGTCGCGGATCCGCGGCCGAGTTGGCTCCGACTCGGCCCAAATTTCCTCTGTTTTTCTTATTTTCTGTTTTTGTGATTTTTGGGATATTTTGATTCTGCCCAGATATTTTCTGTAATCTGTGAAACTGAGGGTAGATTCAAAATTGTTTATTTGATCGAAATTCTAATTGCTTTACCTAATCAGTTCTTCTGTAATGCTTTATGTGCTTTTGAAACGTCTGCTAATCGCTATACGACGATTAGTGGGGGTTGCACATATCTGTAATGGTTGGTTTGTGTATATGAATGTTATTGGACTGTCGATGATGAATAGCCGGGGGATGTGAGACGAGTGTTTTCTTTTCTTTCATTCAATGTAATTTGTGAAATTGATGTAATATTATTTTTGCGGGGCACATCCGGGATGAGGTTGTAGCCACCGTTGTATTATTTCTTTTTACTGTTTTTGCTCCTAGGATAGACCCAAGGAGGGGTGCACAAACTACCGGGTATTTTGAAGTGCTTAGTGGCCTACTCACGTTATTGAGGGAGACTGCTTCACTTTTGGTACTTGGCGGGTAGTTTGCCGCACCCGTAGGGGTCTAGGGTGGGGTTTTGGCTATTCATCACGACCATGGAATCCGTCTTTCGTTATGGGCTTAAACGAAGTGCGGTATACCTAGTATATCCAATATCATCATCTGTGATCTGGAATGCTTATTATTACGTGTGACAAATGGATATGTCTATATATGATATTTATTAGGCGTTGCTTATGTTTTACACCCGCGCTAGTCCAGCCCCCGCTCTGTCATTAGTTAAGTAACCTAACGGGTGATGACGGGGCCCAGTGGCGAATGCGGGTGGCATAAGCGTACATTGTATTTTCGTTGTTTTCTGCAATGGTAGGATTAAATGATGGGACAACATTAATTCATTAATGCAAACAAAATAAACCTAAACTAAATAGTTGGAAAAATTTCAAAACCACTCGGTTTTCTTCAAAAAGCAAATTTTAAATGTGGAGCTTAAACCACTCCTTTTAAAAAGCTATCTTGGTTCCTTCGATCATATCAAGTTCACTACGTTAACGGTTTTTGCCAAAAACCAGCCGTAACCCTCCGTCGTTTCAAATAAACAGCACATCGTATTCATGCTATGTTTGTTGGCCTACGTCAAGGCATAGTGTATGGTAGCAATGTGTTGCTTATTTGTTGCATAGATAGATTCATTAGTTTAGGACAGTCGTACAACCTTGTTGTCCTACGTCAAGGGCGAGTATGGATGGATCTAAATTAATCAGGACAACGACGGGTAGAACTTGACTTGCATCTTATGATTTGTTGGCCTACGTCAAAGTCATAAGAGTTTGGGGTAAAAATTACATCGGGAGTTTCAAATATAAAGGAAACATGCAGATTTAGCATACCTTCTGGAGTGTGGTGACTAGAGTGGCTTCCATCTAGGGTATCATGCAATGATAGTTGGGTCCCGATCCCACTGATGAGTAGGATTACTCTCGGGAAATTTTCTCACATAACAATCAATACTATAAACCAAGTAGGTGTCTAGAAAGGTGTTAGTGGGGCTACGCCTCCAGGGAAAAGAGGTTATTTAATTAAGGAACTTCGCGAAAGCGTTGGAAAACCTCCCTCGAAGTACCAACACTGGCCTGGCTGAAAGGTTAAGCAAGTTTTGTGACGTGTGATTAAATCCTGACTAATTCTTCTTTTAGGGTTTGAAGAAGGATTTGAGGAAACAGTGGGAGCCATCCTGTTTAGATAAACTAATAAACCAATCTAAACTTGCAAGAGCATATGCTGAGTGTTTCTTTTCTCTCTCTATGGCTGCTACCATGACTGGACTAAAACTATTACTTGAAAAAAATACACTGACCGGGCCAAACTATAAAGATTGGCTAAGGCACGTAAATATTGCACTGACTTATGAAAAAGTTGCATATGTTACCACCGCTGTTCCTCCCCCTATCCCAGGACCAGATTCCTCAGTTGCGGACAAGGAGATTCGCAAAACCTGGGATCTAGACTGTGAGAGAGCTAAGTGTATCGTGCTGGCGTCCATGAACAATGAACTCCAGAAACAGCACGAGGGTATGGATATTATATCCATCATTCTACATTGCAAGGAATTGTATGGAGAGCACTCCCGTATCGCGAGGTACGAGACCTAAAGGAAACTGTTCCAGATGAGGTTAGCTCCAGGATCACCTGTAGGAGAGCACGTCCTGAAAATGATCAGCCTCATTGAGGAACTCGCAAACCTGGGATGCGTGCTAGAGAATGAGTTGTATATCGACTTGATTTTGCAGTCCCTTCCCCACACCTTCTCTCAGTTCGTGCTGAACTTCAACATGCACGAAATGGAAGCTGATCTTCCAAAGCTCCTCAACATGTTGAGGGTAGCAGAGACCTCCTTGAAAAAGGAGAAGACCCCCGTTTTGTATGTTGGCCAATCATCCTCTTCTAAATCTAAAGCGAAAACTAAAGGGAAGAAGAAGATGAAAGCCACCAAACCGAAAGGCGGGGTCAAGAAGGTGCAGGGAACGAACAAGGCAGGAAGGGTGAAGGCAGATAAGAACGAATGCTACTATTGTCACAAGCAAGGGCACTGGAAGAAGGATTGCATGCCTTTCAAAGCCAAGGACACGAAGCAAGCTGCTGCTTCTGCTTCAGGTGTGTTTGTAATCGAAAATTGTCTTTCAGTAAACTCTACATCATGGGTACTTGATACCGGTTCTGGTTCTCACATCTGTAATTCTTTGCAGACTCTGAGAAACTTAGAGCACTGAAGACAGGTGATATGACTCTCCGGATGGGCAATGGAATGCACGTAGATGCTGTTGCAATAGGGGAATATCACCTGGGGTTGACTAGTGGGCACATTTTGGTGTTGTACAGCTGTTTTTGTATTCCCAGTATGTTGTGTAATATTATATTAGTATCTTTGTTATCTAATGAAGGATATAATTTTGCGCTTGAAAGAAATGTCATGAACATTCTCCTAAATCAAGAAATGATTGGGTTTGGCACACTGGAAAATGACATATACATACTTAATCAACCTCAAGTTTTCAATATTCAAAACACGCTTAAAAGAAAGGCTCCAGATTCAAACCAAGCCTTCCTATGGCATTGTAGACTTGGTCATATAAACGAAACAAGGTTGACTAAGTTACATAAAGATGGATATTTAGATCCGTTTGAATATTCATAATATGCAACTTGTCAATCATGTATCAAAGGAAAAATGACCAAATCTCCGTTCACCGGACACGGAGAAAGAGCCACGGTACACTTGGGACTTGTACACAGTGATGTATGTAGTCCAATGTCTACACATGCATGAAGCGGTCACTCCTACTTCATCACTTTTACTGATGACTTCTCTAGGTATGGACATGTGTTCTTAATGAAGCATAAATCCGAGGCCTTTGAGAAGTTTAAGGAGTATAAAAATGAAGTGGAGAAACAGACTGGTAAAAGCATTAAGACACTTCGATCTGATCGAGGTGGAGAATACTTAAGTACCAGTTTCCTTGAATGCTTAAAAGAGAATGGAATTCTCTCTCGGTTTACTCCGCCTTATACACCTCAGCATAATGGTGTATCAGAAAGGAGGAATCGCACGCTACTGGACATGGTGCGTTCAATGATGAGTAGTACTGAGTTGCCACTTTCCTTCTGGGGTTTTGCCCTAGAATCAGCAGCATACCTATTGAATAGAGTTCTGACTAAGTCTGTGCCTACAACTCCATATGAAATGTAGAGCGGGAAGAGACCATGTCTCAAGTATATCAAGATATGGGGGTGTCCGGCATATGTTAAAAAGCATAATCTGGATAAGCTCGAGGCACGATCGGTTTTGTGCAAGTTTGTAGGATACCCCAAGCATTCAAGGGGATATCTGGTCTACCACACTGAAGAAAAAAAGGTGTTTATCGCTCGCCACATTGTCTTCTTAGAGAGCGAATTTCTTGCAAAAGAAATTAGTGGGAGCACGGTAGAGCTGGAAGAAATTCCAGAACCTTAAACTACTGCCGATGATTTAGTAGAATCTCAGGTTTCAATGAAGCCCGACGAACCAACGCCACTCCGCAGATCTAGTAGGCTTTCTCGTCCTCCTGAAAGATACTATGGGTTTCTTGTAGATGGGGATCGAGAGGATTGCATCATCGATGATGATGAGCCTACTAATTTTCAGCAGGCTATCACGAGTAAAGACTCGGTGAAGTGGCTGGATGCTATAAGATCCGAAATGGAATCCATGTACACCAATAAAGTATGGACTTTAGAAGTTGCTCCTCCTGGGGTGAAACCAGTTAGATTCAAATGGATCTTCAAAAAGAAGATTGGTGCATTTGGACAAGTGGAAACCTATAAAGCTAGACTCGTTGCAAAAGGTTTTCGTCAAAGACCAGGATTGGACTATGATGAAACCTTTTTACCAGTAGCTATGCTTAAATCCATTCGGATCCTGCTTGCCATTGCTGCCTTCCATGACTATGAAATCTGGCAGATGGACGTAAAAACAGCTTTTCTAAATGGACATTTAGAAGAGAGTGTTTACATGGATCAACCAGAAGGTTTATTAGACAGTGGGAGCAGCGGAAAAGTGTGCAAGTTGCTTAAATCCATTTATGGATTAAAGCAAGCATCGCGGAGTTGGAACATCTGCTTTGATGAGATGGTCAAAGAATTTGACTTTATCAAAAATGTAGATGAACCATGCATTTATAGGAAGATTGTAGAAGGAGCAGTAGTCTTCCTCGTTTTGTACGTCGACGACATAGTACTGATAGGGAATGATGTCCCTATGCTACAATCAGTAAAGCTCTTCTTGTCATAGAAATTCTCCATGAAAGACTTGGGAGATGCATCCTACATTCTGGGCATTAAGATCTATCGTGGTAGATCCAAAAGGATGTTGGGACTTTCACAGTCCGGGTATATTGACACTATACTAAAGAGATTTAGTATGGAAGATTCCAAGCGCGGTAATTTACCCGCTTGTTACGGGATCACCATCTCCAAAGAGATGTCTCCAAAGACAGATGAAGAGAGGGCTCGCATGGGCATTATACCCTACGCTTCGGCAGTAGAATCCATAATGTATGCGATGTTATATACCAGACCAGATGTAGCTTATGCACTTAGTGTGGTAAGTAGGTATCAGTCTGACCCAGGTGAGATGCATTGGATAGCGGTAAAGAACATTCTCAAGTACCTGAGAAGGACTAAGGAGATGTTCTTGGTTTACGGTAATGGGGACCTCCAGGTCGAGGCTTTTACCGACTCTATCTTCCAAAGTGACAAAGATGACTCTAAATCCATTTCGGGTTCTGTGTTTACCCTCAATGGAGGGGTGGTATGTTGGAGGAGTTCCAAACAGGATACCATCGCAGACTCAACTATGAAGGCTGAGTATATAGCTGCTAACGATGCCGCGAAAGAAGCAGTCTGGATGAAGAAGTTCATCTCTGAACTTCAGGTGGTTTTGTCCATTGCCAATCCAATACCTTTGTATTGTGATAACAATGGGGCTGTAGCATTAGCGAAGGAACCAAGGTCCAATCAGAAATCTAGGCATATCTTGAGGCGGTATCACCTGATCAGGGAGATCGTGGATCGTCGGGAGATCGAGGTGCGGAGAGTGGACACAAAAGACAACACGGCAGATCCATTCACCAAGGCCATCCCTCAAGTCCAGTTCGAGAGCCTTTTTGAGATGTTGGGCATGCGGTACGCCAGCAACTAGATCTAGTGCAGACAGTGGGTACTCATTGCGCCAATTATAGGCCTTAGTGCAAGTGGGAAATTGTTGGATATATATGCCCTAGAAGCCTTCATTGTATAGGATGCTAGGGATATGTATGTACATGGAAATCTTGCTTGATATGATAGTACGCTATTTGGTTTGTCTTTATCTTAACGTGTGATATATTTTACTTTGTATTTATATACATGTTGATAAAGCCCATAGGGTGTTTACCTGACTACCGGCGTTGTGATGGCAGTCATACTTGTGGGAGCTGGATAGTCAATAGGCACATCCTTAAATGTCCCTGGTCGCAGGAGTATCGAGACTGGGCATCGATGCTTCAGATTAGACTAGTGTATACATATCTAGCCACTAACGGACTTGTGGTTAAACCCACTGCCAGCGTAATGTCGAGTCTTTAGAGTCCCACACAGAGCGTTTCCCTGGATCAGGCGAGACGATGTAGATGTCATATGGTCTTACGGCAGGGTTTCGATTGCATTCGTGTACTGGCTACTCGAATGACGATCGAATGGATAATACTGGTAGGCTTTGGTTTAAGCCGGATAGTAGTAATATAGTATTGGATTATACTGATCTCACGGTATCCGTATTTTTTGGAATACAGATACGGGTATGAAAATACCGAAACGGGCATTCTTGTAAATTCACAAGATTGACCTTCTAGAAGGAGAAACTTCATTATTGTTTTATTCTTTTCATTAAAGAATTAATGAGGTGGAAATTAGGAGGCATGGGTTGAAGAATGGTTATGTATTTGTTTATTTCATTTGGAGCCACTATTCAAGCATGGTTGTAGATTATATGATTTTATAATACCATGGTTGAATTATTGGCTCAAGACTTAACCATTCTCTCTTCTCATTTTTCATTCATTCTCACAAAAGCTTTCTCTCTCCTAGGTTTTCTTCTCTCCTTCTTCATGAAACTCATACACTTGCATGTGTTGCAAATCAATGAGTTTTGAGATCAACTAGTTCAATACACACTCTCTCTACATCCCCTTAGTTATCTCTCCTGGAAAGTGAGATCACTAAGGTATCTCATGGTGGTTGGAGCTTGATCGAAGGCCCCTCGGGTGGATCCATCTTTGAAGCAAAGGAGACCGGCAACCGAACTCTTCCAAAACCTAGAAGAAGCCAAAGAAAGGAGATCAAGAACAAGGAGCTTGAACCAAGGAGCAACGAGCAACTTGAAGACCCGAAGGACTAGGAACGAGGGTATAACTCCTTTACATAGTAGTTAATTCTCTTTCTTAGTTTAGTTTTGTTAGATGATGCTTAATAAAGATCCTAAAGTGGGAAAAAGTTCATGATGCTAAGCAAAAACTAGTTTCTTTTGATATGAGAAAACCGTTTTTAAAGTATTCCGCCTCCTCGCGACCCGTGGGGTGTGCATCATGGACTTACAATAGTTTTATCATTTTTCCTCACCCACACAAACCCACACCCATCCCCATGTCATGCTGGCTGAGCCAAATGGGCAGCCCCCTCCCTTTGCACCAAAGAAAAATTTAAAGAGGCAATATCAAACATGATAGCATGGGCTTTAATTAATGAAGTATGGGTATTTCTATTTAACTTAGCATTAACATTTCAACACCTCACTCCCGCTCTCCTAATCTAAAAAAATTGCCAGCCTTACTGCAGTGCAGCCCCCACCCCATTCTCCAATTCATAGAAAAAGAAAGTTAATAAAAAAAGGAAATATTTAATTAATACTTGATGCATGGTGTTTTGTTTTGAGGAATGGTATGTGCTTTGACTTCTACCCATTTCCTTTGACTTCAACCCATTCCCTTCACTCCCCCCTTCCTTGCTCTCGGCCAGCAGCTCCCCCTCACTTCCCCATCACTTTTCCACATCAAAACACCTCCATTTCTCATCAAAATTCATATAAAACCTCACGTGTTTAAGCTAATTCTTCATCCATTTTTTCCTTGGACAAATCAAACTTGGATCTTATGCAAGAAACCTTTTTGGGAGGCCTAGAATTTGCAAGTTTGATCTCAAACATATGAGGTATAATCTCAAGCTTTTGTTAAATTTGTTGTTTAGTTGCTTTAATCAAACTTATTTAGTAAGTATTATGATTCCAATTTCATGTTTAGAAATTCAAGAGAAGGATTTGGATCATGTTAGGGTTGTGATAATTTGATGATGGTTGAGATTTGAATTTTAGCATCTTATGATATGGAAATCTAGTCTGGTAGTTGATTTGTATATTGTTACTTTAAAATTGTCCAAATTGCATAATATTGCAAACTAGTTTTTTTTTAAATAATATAAATAGGAGAGATAAAAATTCTAATGAGGGTTTTATGAATTCAAGATTTAGGTTTGATCACTTGGTGCAAGATTTGGGTTTGATCACTTGGTGCTAGTTTTGATGTCTAGTTTAACATCTTAAATTATGCAAAACCTAGTTTAGTTGTTAAATAGTGTATTGTTACTTTAAAATGGTTAAAAATCGGATAAATTCGCAAACTAAATTTTAACGATTAATACAAATTGGTGTGATAAAAATCTAGTAAATGTTTATGTGGCCTAATTAAGATAATTAGTGAATATTGTGACCACCAGTTTTGCAAAAATATCAAGATTTGTATTAAAATGATTATTGACCGCTTACTAGGCTTTTAGGAAATAAATCGATTTGGGCAAATTTTAAGGTTTTATGAATTGCACCGTATTTTCATATAATTTTTAGCGTGTTATGAACGCGTGATTGGTACGTTTGGGTTTTCTCGATCACTCGGCATTTGTACGCCGATGTCGAGGGTTTTTGGGTTGATTTGAGAGAGCAAACCATAGGTCTTGACCTATGTAAGATTCGTGTGTCGTTTTGGTCATGAGTCGGATTTTAATACGATGCGATGTGTTATGATACGTAGGTACCCTCACAAGGACTTCGAAACGACAAGCAAGTGAGTGGCGACATGGATTTTGGCAAGCGAGGACCAGGTGAGTAGATTATATCTACGGAGGAAGTCGGGTGGATGGCGTATAGCACCCCCGCAGTCCGTAGTATAGTTTATATATATATATATATGTTTATATAGGTGTTTTATGATTCGAGGATGATTATCAAAATATGATTTTGTGTTTATGGTTTAGTTTAGGATAGTTAGAAGTAGCTAGGTTTAGCTTCTTAGTCGCGAACCCTAGAACAGGTTTTTACCCACACGTACCCACACATGCATACATTTATTTTTACTTGTGCATATATATATGTATGTATGTATGTATGTATATACATGGATTTTAAGGATAAGTACTTAGGATTGGAGATGAGTCGATGAGATTGGGCTTGGGGCCATAAGATCCGTGATATGATATGGTTCGTATTTGAGATACGACATGATATTTTAGCGGGTTCTTTAGGCGTGGTGTTTTCATACTCACGCATGCATTTCATAGATGGTATCAGTATTGTACTAGACGTAGATCAGTACCCCAATCATGATATTTGATAAAGAGGATACTAGATGATTAATGTGATAGATGTGACATTTGACCCGTACCCAGATTTGGGATGCCGTACGACGGATTACCGTACGAGCTATATATGGATGATAGATCCGCACTCTTGACTCGAGAATGTCATATTATAGATATTGTATCGTATGGGATGCATTTGAGGCGGGATCACCAACTATTATATATATATATGTATGTATGTATGTATCGACTCAGATGTTAGGCGGTTTCCTTACCTTTCGATCAGCCTGTTTAGTTTAGTCCGGTAGTTTACTTGTAAATGATATATTAGACTCGAGTCATACCTATTTCAAAACTAACGAATCGTGAGTATTTTAAAGATAGGCCAAGGGATTCTACGGATATTTCAAAGGACGTATCTTTCCTTAAAAAAAACACCGTAGCCCTTATTTTCAAAACACCACGATTCGTGTTATTTCAAATGGCAGAACTGTATGACTCATATTTATATAAATGCAGATTAGTTATCATTGTGTTTATTACCCATCTCCCGCATATTATTACTGTTCGCATCGCATTTTCATGTTTATATTGTATTTCCATATGCCATTATTGAGATCATGCTGTCAGGACACCAGCACCATTACCGATGATGCGTATGTTCCACATACACTTACTTGCCGGCTCACACACATCATCATCGGTAATTTCCATGTCACGTACACTTTGTAAATTACCTTTCCATTGGCATAGCTTGATAGCTGATAGTCGCAATATGTTATAGCTTCCATATGTTAGTTTAAATATTGCATTCAATGCATGATATTAGGTGCATTCATATATTCATTGGTTATGCGGTATTATTGAGATTTATGTCGGTATTCACTGTTTATTGGTATCATGATTTTGATGATTTCGGATTTACATGAGATTTCTGGATTTGGGGGAAAACCGCAAGAATTTAATGAAAGCTTAGTATCATCAATTTAAAATACAAATTGCGGTTTTCTCATGATGTATGAGTCGTCCACCATGAGTTTTCATGATAGCTGTTGGATTTCGAGACCCGATTCGAGGGGGAGTTGTAACCGTTTCGGGTACATGGTGGACCCGGTATGGTACCCCGGGGCGAGATTGATTTTAATGGTGGATGATGAGCCTGGCAGGGGCAGACTGCCTACCGGTGATTTTACCTGGCGCGGCGGATATCTGGAGGATACCGTACGCGGTCGTGTGATTGATGATATGGGCCAATCCGGACTGACGGAGCCCGAGGTATTGAGATATGAGATATTAAGATCGAGATATTGAGATTTGAGATACAGAGATATTGAGATTTGATATTGAGATACTGAGATTTATGTTTTGTGTCGATACTTGACACTGATTTCTCTGTTGCTTTCATTGATGATACTTGATTGACATACATATAGAAATCTCATTGATTAAAGAAAACAGTTGTTTCACTCATGATATATTTTGTTTCCATTCGTAATGCATTCATACATCATATATCTGATATGTTGCTATCTGAGGCACTGACACGAGCATGTAGTATTACACTTATACATAGCCGGACCAGGATTTTTTATTTGAGGATATTACCTGATGTGACCTTGGAAAGCGTTATGCATGCGATTTCTACTCGTAGATGTTTTCTACTCACGAGTTGGCAACTCACCCCCATTGTGCCACAGTTCCTTGCAGGTTTTGCCGTACAAGTTTCGTTGCGGCCTTGCTGGCACACTGTTCCTTCCGGGTGATTGCTTTGGTAGGTGGGTTCTTTTGCATCAGGACCACCATTGCTTATTTATCATTTCAGTTGTATCTCGAAACACCATCAACCAGATTGTATATTTGATAGAGATAGAAGACCAGACTTGTTATTATTTCGACCTTAGAGTCGCGCGTTGTATTATTATGGTTTTCATGCTGATTTTGGGTTTCTTTTGAGTTTAGATCCTCGCCCTTCGGCATTGTATATTATATTGCTTGCGTGGTTGTGACCGTCGATTGACGAAGAGCTAGCTCCCGCTTGGGGATGCCTTATTTCATTATATATATGTTTTATCAGGTTTGTACCCATTTGGGGTCAGTTTTTATAAAGGAGACTCTGCCGAAATTTTCAGAAAAGATTTGAGATTTTAAATGCATATTTCGGCTTATGTTGCTAAACTACTTGATTGAAATTGGTTTTTTCTTCACTATACTGATTTACTTGGTTTTGATTTCTGGGTTTTGGCTTACTTAGATTACGTACGCCTCGAGACGTTTCGTAATTTAAGTGTCGTTCATATTCCGTACTTTTCGGGTCGTGATAGTGAACAAGGAATACAACCTTTGTAGACCGGTCCTTCATTTCAATAGCTTCGTGTAGTAGTCCCTTCGATCAAAGTAGGGATCTCCTGGACTCTAGTGATGCTTCACAAGGTGAAATGAACAAGCTTTCTTGAAGTCTTCGAGGCCGAAAATGATCTACGTCGAGGAGACACTAACTTAAGATACCTTTTCACTAAGTGATGAACTTGGTAAAGAAACAACCCAATCTAAATGGCTAGTAGAGAAGAGGTTGATGAAGTAGGAATTTTGTTCACTTTAGAAATAATTTTCTCACTATATTTCTTCATCTCTCATGAAGTTAGAAACCTTTTTGGAGATGAGGAAGAAGATGAAGTGTGAATAGGATAATTGAGTGAGAATAGCAACCATGGGTGAGTTAGTATCATATACTAACTCATGTAGAGACTAAACCATGGCTAACAGTAATGGTCAGGTTAATAAATATCTAGACTGAGACAAAGTTAGTGGACTAAGTCAATGGGTTCTACAAGCTTCCAATAAGCATCAACCATGTGACAAATTTCCAACTAATTTTGATTTACTTTAAATAAATAAAACCCTTCATTATTATTTTCATGGTGTGAGTCTCATACACCCATGTCACATGTGGCATCAAGCATGACACAAAAGATGTACATTAATATATATCACATATATACTGAGTGTACACTGGTGAGAAAAAGAAATCTTAAGTGAGCTAATATTAGTTAATGTATGTTAATATATCAAATATATAATTATACATTAAATTTTTAAATCAACACTTGATTTAATAATCCAACTATATTACATACAACCGACTAATATCAAATTTATCAACTTATCGAATCAACACTTGATTCGACAGCCCGGCTATATCACATATAACCGACTGATATCACATATCGCGAGAATAGAATACGGTATCACATACACGTATTAATCTCGGTCCCGCACATATCACATATGTGCTCCTACTTCATTTCACTTGAGCCAGGAAACCTCTGTGTAAGACTCTAAAGACTCGTCAATACACCGGCAGCAGGTGGTGATCATATCAGTCACCCACAAGCCGCAAGCGATCTGCTAAACGTAACGGCCACCCGAGTATTGAGCGATTAGAAGATCAACAAGCAAGCCTGCTCATACTCCTGCAAATCCAATCAGTAACACTACCGTACAGTCCGGTCTTTTCGTCAGATATGTCGCATATCACAGCCTGGGGGTGGTATAACGTCAGGCCCCAATAGCCTGATAATTCATGCCGATGTGAGGCCCATAACGGTTCGAGAAACTACTGATAACACTTACTAGTAGATCTCAGCAACCCTGGACAGGGATTTCCTGTTATGGACAATCGAGCATAGCGCAACATCAACCCCAAATACCAGGAGAGACGTAATCCCCTCCTATCGCTCATTGCCTTGATGTGATTCGGGACTGTACCCAAAAACCACATGTTTGCACAACTCAGTAGAGCCGTGGTAGGGTGGAAATCAAAGCACAGTAGGAGACACACAAGACTCTATGACGATCTCGGGTCTACAGACTAACCTGTACCAGTGTTACCAGAGAACTGCTATCTGACGATAGGTATAATACCATCTAGGAGTTCTCGGTGAGTCCGTTCAGTGTACCCAGTCTCCACTGAGCACCCGTATACCTTCTCTGAAGTCAAATACCGATGGATGTGGGATCATCCATCGCCCATCATATGGGTCAAGAAGTGCATGCGCTAGTCTACTCTGGAATATCGATGCCCCGTCTCAATACTCCCGCGACTAGAAACATTTAAAGGATATACTTACCGACTACCCTTTCCCTACTTGTATGATCTACGTCATAATCCTGGTAGTCATGTACTCATCCTAAGGGCTTTATCAACATGTAATAGAGAGACAATAAGTGTACATGTTAAGATAAAGTGCAACCAGATAGCGTACTATCATGTCGACCTAGAAAGTCCTCCCTATATATGTCCAAGCATCCACTATAATATACATCGCATGCACAATAATGGCCTCTAGGACATACATATAACTAACACACACGACCAGGGGAACGTCGGCTTTCAGTTGCAGCTCAAAGGAAACCCGGGGCTCCTAGATTATCAGTATTGTTCTGTGATGCTTATCGCTTATCTGTGATGTTACATTTATGATGCCTGGAGCGATTATTATTGTCACGACCCGAAATTTAGCTCGTGACCAGCACTTAAATCACGCAACGTCTGCAGGCGTAACGTAACTTAATTAAGCCGAAGCCCAGAAATCTAAACCCTTCAAAAGAAGTAAGTAATGAAAACATTGATAGAACATTTGGAAACCTTAAGTAAAAATCCTTAAACTTATTTTTCTTTTCTTAAAAATTCGGCAGCACCTGCTTTGTAAAAACTAGCCCCGAAACGGGTACCACATAGAATATAAAGAAAGCATCCCAAATGGGAGCAAATTACGCCCAACGGCGGAAACAACCACCATAAGCATATATATGTATACGACGCCCAACGGCGAAGATCAACACAAAGGAAAATGAAAAGCAAGACATCGAACCCACCAAGCGAACATATAACCCATCGCTCTAAATCTCGGAACAACAAGTCTTGCTAAGTCTTACTACATATACAAACACTAGTTTCTGATTGATGGAGTTGACTAGATACAATAGGAATAACAATACAAGAGTGGCACGAGCCGATGTGTACCACCTACCAAAAGCAAATCACCCGAATGTAGCTGTGTGCCGGCGATCCCGCTACTAATCCATGTGGTCAACCTGCAAGAACTGTGGCACAATGGGGGTGAGTTGCCAACTCGTGAGTAGAAAACATCAGCAGGTAGAAATCGAATAAAACAACGATTTCCTAGGTCAACTATATCATAAAAGTAATACTATGATATCTAGGGTGACCGTGTCTGCATATATGCCAATAATAATCAATGCCCTTATGCATGTGGATCTCGTCCAACAATATAATCAATGCATGTATGCAGGTGGATCTCGTCCCACAATATAATCAATACATGTATGCAGATGGATCTCGTCCAACAATATAATCAATGCATGTATGCAGGTGGATCTCGTCCAACAATACAGTCAATGCATGTATGCAGGTAGATCTCGTCCAACAATAAACATCATGAAAGCATGCATATAAATATATGAGGATATCAAAGAACGTGTGTCCATCAATGACACATCAAATCATGGAACCTGAGTGTCCAACACCGACACTCGAACATCAGGCGCCGCATACTCGGATCGGCCCTCAGGCGCCGCCTACTCTGGTCGGCCCTCATATCCATCTCATTACTCCGGTCGGTATCATCTGGGTAACCGCCGAGTCCAAATACTATCACCGGTAGGTAATACTCCCTCTGCCAGGCTCATCGTCTTCACCACAAAAATCATCTCTTGCCCCGGGGAGCCATACCGGGTCCACCATGTACCCGCAGACAGTGCCTCCCGCTCCTCGAATCGGGTCTCACAAGCCACTCTCAAAACCGAGAAAACATATGGTGGACGTCTCAAAATATCATATCAAGAGAAACCGGGTTTTTAAAACAATACATAATTTCCTTTGAAATTTGACCACGGTTCTCAAATCCAGAATCTCATGAAAACAACATCTCAATGTGTAATTTCATATGATGTATGCAACATATCACTGAAATGTGAGCATATAAGGTATATCATGCAACTAAGTATAGTGATGTGAGCATAGCAAGTATATCATGCAACCAAGTATAGTGATGTGAGCATAGAAAATATATCATGCAACCAAGTACAGTGATGTGACAATACTGAACGATCCAGAGTAGTAGCATGATGTTGCAATTCTACTATGTAAGTGACATAGCAATTATCGATGATAAAGTGTGTGAGCCGGCTGATTAGTCGAAAATATTGTATATTTTTACCGGCAATTTCCTCATCATTTGCATTCATATAGAAGTGTTCGGCATTCATATTCTACATATTAGCAAAACTGTCACAAAATATCAGATTACATGTATTAGACTCTAAAACCAACACTATAAAGGAAATTGACTGCATTGCATGGCATCGCAATATTTCTATATATCGCAACCCGTGTTTCGAAGTCTGTGCAGGAAACTAGAAGCGTGCTCGAATCAACGCTGCTCAAAAGATACGCCAACTCACTAACTTCAGATCTGGTATCAATCCAAAGGAGCAATCAAAAATCAACACATCAGAGAAAAGCCCAAACTCCTGTACAAAGCTTCACCAGAAGACCCAAAGCTTCACCAGAAGCTCTTCAAAGTGCCGCGGATCCGCGGCAATGGCTTGCTTGTGCCGAGGATCCACGGTGGGACAAGGGATTCAGACACTAAATTTTGGTCTACAATGCTTCATTAAGGGCCCACTGCTCAGAATTGTATCTCAAGTTCCAGAAGACTCCAGGGGTTTCTGCCAGATCAGCAAACTAGGGTTTCCAAGCTTAATTAATCCTTGCTTAAAACCTAAGCTAGCTCCTAACAAACTCTTTCTAGAAACTCCTCAACAAACTTTTGGAGTGAATTGTAATTTCAAACCTAGACCTAGGGTTTGGGAAGTCTATAAATAGAAGCCTAAACCTAGGGTAAAAGAGGATCCCAATCTAGTATCAAACTAGAGCCATTCTATCTCTTTCTTCATCTTCTTCCACAAGTCTAGTGACAAGGCTTGTGTGAAACCCTAACCCTAAATTCCAATCAAAAAGCCAAGAACCCGAGTACCCATCAAGCAAGAATCCTTGCAATCTTTTATGAGCCGAGCCGATCTTCAACGAAGGAAGTGGTCAAAGCCGATCCGCGACTCACGGAGCCGAGCGACGCCAATTCAACAATTTAGATTCTTCCTCTTGTAGTTCTTAAGCGATTGTAATCAAAGTGTTGATATAAATAAAATGTGATATTCTTTTATCTTGTTTTGTTTAAATTCTTGCATCATGAATCAATCTAAAATTCTAGTTATAATTCTTGTTGTGATGTTTGAGTAATACTCCGCTCGTCGAGGAGTCGAGACGATCAATAGAATGATGTTGTAATATATCTGAAAACGATTCTTGATTCCTACGAGTTTTGTAAACCATAGCAAGTTCAAGAATCGACGACCCATTTTGTTGCGATGCTTTCTTGATTGATATCGCTCGAAATTGGGAAGTTACGATCGTTTCTTGAAAATTGCTAGAGGCTAGAGTGTGAATGATATCGACGAAAGAACAAGGGTTAAAAGATGAAACCCTAATTTCATCAAGAAAGCCCTAACTCTCGTCGATCATCATCGATCTAGTATCAATCCTTCGAAGGACAAGAACACGTTATCTTTAGATTACATCACGTCTGTCGATCCTATCGATTCCTACGAGCCTCTTTTAGATTCTTGACTGTTGATTGGAAATATCATCGATCCACCGATTCTTGATTGTTTAACATTTTCTTGATTCTTGAATAGAATAGTGACACTTGAAAATCAAAATTCTTGAATCATGTTTTCGTTTATCTTAGCTTAACTTTTCAATTCAAGCATATCATAATACAAACGAATCGTGCAATCCCTGTGGACGATCCGCACTCATTCATGAACTACAATTGACACCGTAGTTTGATTGCGGTCAAATAATTTTTGGTTGTGATTTCTTTACAATTTTCTACATTACACAATCCGGAAAATCGTTTCAATCAAATGGCGCCGTTGCCGGGGACTATTTGATTTGATACACACAATCGAAAATCATTCAAATCAAATGGCGCCGTTGCCGGGGATCGCGCGCTAATTCGTTTCATATTATAGTTTGAATTGAAAGAATTATTCCATTGTTATTTTGAGATCAAAATTCGTGCAAACCCTAAACAATTTGCTGTGTTTCATTGCAAGGAGATCTGGAGCTTGCTGGAAATTGGAAAAAAAATTTGGAAAATACCAGAGAGCTGAGAAAGTCTACAGAGACTCTCTGAAGAATTTTGGTAGGCTGATCTCATCAAGAGACCGCGTTTCCGCGGTGGGAGGGCCTAATTGCGGCGGTTCCGCGGCGAGATTAGGGAATCTCTATGCCAAATTGCTTCAGGTGAATTCTTACCTTCTCCTCTCTCCTCTTTTTAGCTCCAACTAATACTTTGCTGCAGGATTCTTTGCAAATAATCGCAGCGCCGCAAAAGCAAAATTAAATTTGTGCGTGATTTTGATTTCTTGGTTGTTTGCATTCTAATACGGATATTAAGGGGCACGGCCAAATCCAAATTAGGTGGGGATTTCTGTCACGACCCGAAAGTACGGAATATGACCGGCACTTAAACTACGAACGTCTCGAGGCGTACGTAATCTAAGTAAACCGAAAACCCAGAAATCCAAACCAAGAAAATAGTAGAGTGCAGGAAAAACCAACTTAAAGCAAGTAGTTTCAATAGCATAAGCCGAATTATGCGGTTTTTTAAAAACATAAAAATTTTACTGAAAATTTCGGCAGAGTCTCCTTTGTAAATACTGTCCCCCAAACGGGATACAACATGAATAGTATACGAAATCAACAAAAAGGCATCCCCAAGCGGGAGCTAGCTCTTCGTCAAACGACGGTCACAACCACACAAGCAATATAATATACAACGCCAACGGCGAGGATCAAAACTCAAAAGGAAACTCAAAACCACCAGAAATCCACAGAAATAAAACGCGCGACTCTAAGGTCGAAAGAATAACATCACGGGTCTCTATCTCAAAAATAAATACATGTTTGGTTGATGGAACTTCTAGATACAACTGAATAATAATATACAAGATATAAGGATGGGTAAGATACAAATAACCCACCTACTAGCAAGCCACCCGGAATGGAAATAGTGCCAGCAAAGCCGTAATGAAACCTGTATGGCAAACCTGCAAGAAACTGGGGCACAACGGGGGTGAGTTGCCAACTCGTGAATAGAAAAACATCTACGCACAGAAATCGCATAAATAACGCAATCCTAGGTCAATGATCATAATATATCCTCAAATATATGAATAACACGTAGCCTATAACAAGGCTAGGGTAAATATTTAACCCGAGTGTAATCTCATGTGCCCGTGTCAGTGCCTCAGGTAGCAATATATCATATGGATGATGTATGAATGCATAAAACAGAATGCATGTACTGAATAAAACTGGTTTCATAAATCAGTGAGATTTCTGTATTTTAAAAGAAATGAGGTACCATATATGAAATCAGCATAAAACAGTGCCCAGCATCGACACAAAACAAGTGTCCAAATACCTCGATATCTCTGTGTCACAATTTATGTACCTCAAGTCTCAATCTCAATGTCTCAATCACAATATCTAGGGCGCCGTCAGTCCAGACCGGCCCCTACCATCCATCTCAAGACCACGACGGTATCCTCCGGATATCCGACGCGTCGGGTAATATCACCGGTAGGTAGTGCTCCCCTGCCAGGCTCACATCGTCATCATCACGCGCTTCTTTCCCCGGGGTACCTTACCGGGTCCACCATGTACCCGAAACGGTTCATCCGTCTCCTCGAATCGGGTCTCGAAATCCATCAGCAAACTCATGGTGGACGACTCATACATCATGGGAAAACCGCACTTTTTATTTTAAAAAGAGAGAAATCAGTTCATATAAGTTTTTGCGGTTTTCCTCCAAATCCAGAAAATCTCATGGAAATCCGAATCCAAAACCTCAATAACACGTAAAATAGTTAATATATGCATGAGAATCCAGGAATGCGGCATAACAATGAATAACAGTATGCATGAAGTAGCTGGTAATAACTACAATGTCTAAACTAACATAGAAGGCAAGTACACTAATATCATGTCTAACTATCAGCTAACAGGCTACGTCAAGCAATAATATTTTCTAAGGTGTACGTGACATGGCAATTACCGATGAAGATGTGTGTGAGCCGGAAATTAAGTGTACGTGGTACATACGCATCATCGGTAATGGTGCTGGTGTCCTAACAGCATGATATCAATAATGGAGTATGAAACATAAAATAAGCATACGATGCGAAGCGGACCACAAAAATGAGCGGGAGCTGAGAACTAGACGCAACTATAACTAATCTGCATTAATCTAATATCAGTCCTACAAATGGTGCCTTTTGAAATAACACGAATCATGGGGTTTTGAAAATAGGGGCTACGGTGTTTTTGTGAAAAGATACGTCTTTTGAAATATCCGTAGGATCCCTTGGGCTGTCTTTAAAAATGCCCACGACTCGTTAGTTTTTGAAATAGGTAAGAAGTCTAATCTAATCTAACAACTACACTAAACTATACGGCTGAACTAACAAGCTGAACTACAGGTAAGGAAACTGCCTAACATCTGAGTCGATACATATACATACCTGTATATATATATTAGTCGGTGATCCCGCCTCAATAATATCATATCCGATACCATATCTATAATCAGGCATCCCAAGTCAAGAGTGTGGATCAATCATCAATATAGCCCGTACGTAAATCCGTCGTACGGCATCCCAATCTGGGTACGGGTCAAAGTCACATCAATCACACTATTCATTTGGTATCTTCTTTATCAAATATCATGATCCGGAATAATGTCCTACGTCTAGTACAATATTGATGCCATCTATGTATGCATGCGGGTGTAAGAATTACTACGTCAGAAGACCCGCTAAAATATCATGTCGTATCTCAATACGAACCAAATCACGTCACCGATCTCCTGGCCTCAAGCCCAATCTCATCAACTCATCTCAAATTCCAAATACTATCCTCAAATCCAGTATATGAACACATAGACCCATACCCATGTGAACACATAAATATATATTCCCATACACGCACATATGAAATAAGGAATGTATGCAAGTATGTATGTGTGTATGTGTAGTGCAACACTACCCTAGGGTTCGCAACACTAAAGTAATCCAACACACCAATATCCATCCTAAGCATCGTTATTAATCCCAAATAACATATAATAAATGTTGGTGTGTATACGCATCCGTATACACCACCACGGACTGCGGGGGTGCTATACGCCATCCACCCGACTTCTCCCCGTAGATATAAATCTACTCACCTGGTCCTCGCTAGCCGGTGCCGACGTCGCCACGGGCTTGCTTGTCGTCTCGAAGTCCACATGGGTGTACCTACATATCATAACGCACCATATCGCATTAAAACTAAATTCGAAATCGAAACGGCATACGAAAATCAAATCGGCATGCGTATCACGCATAGGTCCAAACCTATCGCCTACGCATGCAAGAATAGTCAAACCAACCCTCGATGTCGATGTACAAACGTCAAACCATCGAGAAAAATCCAATCACACTCATTTGCACATTCACGAACACTAATTTTAAAATAAACTAGGTTAAAACTCACAAAAAACCCAATTTCACTTAAAAAGTCATTTTTCCGCAAATCTAGCAAGCACAATTCACCGTTTTTGTACAAAACATGATGTTTAAATGAATGTAGCGGCCAATATACTTATTAAATATCTTAAATAAGTCATAGAAAAAATTTCCGGAATTTAATCTCATTAAATTCCAAAAACCCTAATATTCTAGTTTACAAAATACCATTTTTTAACAATTTCATAATAAAAATGCACAAACTACAATTTAGGTTGGATTTCCATGAACTAAAGTGTTAAACTACACTTAATAAAGTTAATAATATGATAAAAACCCTAACCATATTTTTAATCTCATATTTCGAATTAAATCAAAAAAACTAGTTTGCAACAAAAAGCTTAATTTGGACATTTTTCAAGTAACAACTTGTAATTAACAACTAGATTAGTTTTCTACAAAACTAAATATGTTAATCCACCTCACTAAACCATACACAATCAAAAACAACTCATTTCCACAACAAACCCTAACTTAGTAATCAAAACCCTTTCTTTAAATTTCAAAACTTGAAATTTAAAACCCTAATTTAACACCTAATAGCTAGATTCAAGTAATTTAACAACAAATTAAGCATAAGGTTATGATTATACCTCACAAGCTTGAGATCAAACTTGCAAAAATCTTAGCCTCCAACAATGATTTCATGCTCCAAGATCCATGCTTGAATAGCTAAAGAATAATGGGTAAGGCTTGGATTTAGAATTAGCTTTGAATTTTTGAGAAAAAGGGTGGATTTTTGATAGAAATTTTGGGGATTTTGATGGAAAAATGAGATGAAGTATTTGGGGCTGTTTTGGTTCAGGTTTGGGCCAGAAATCTTGGGGGATTGGGTGAGGGAGGAGAGAGAGTGAGGTGGGGAAAGTTAGTTCAAGTCAAAGTCAACTGAAATTATACCATTTTCTACTCTTTTTTCTTTTCTTTTCTTTAAAATCCAAGTGGGGACAAAAGAGGGGGCTACTGAATTCTTCAAGGGGATAAGTGAATGGGGGTGTGTGGGTGTGGGTACGGGTGTGGGGTGATGAAAAATGATAAATACAATACCCCAAATATCCATTTACACTAAAAAAAAGCCTTTTTTCTTCAATAATTTCTAAACCGTTTTGGCAAATGATTTCGTTCCAAAAACCACATGATAAAATTTTATTTAATGTTTTATGATGCACAAAATTTGTTTCAACTCATTCCAATTTGTAATTTTCCCTAATTAAATGTATTAGTGACGGCTTAAAATAATAATAAAATAATATTTTTTTCAGAAAATTTGAAATTTCACCAGCGGCTCAATAAACACCAAATAATAGCAATTACATAGCTAGAATGTGTATATTTAATTTTTATAATAAGATATTTGTATTTTGACTTTTTACAGAAAACCCCCTTATTTTACCGATTTTTTTCGAAATTTCACCGAAACGATTTTCAAAACGTTACAATCTTCCCCCCTTAAAGAAATTCGGTCCCCGAATTTAAATTCAAACTCCCCCAAATACTAAAACATCTAAGAAAAACCATCAAGTCGTCGGGGCTCCGAAATTGTAACTACATAAAACAAATTGTAGCGCAGCGCATGCGCTTGAAAAATGAGCATATAACTCAAATCAAAACTCCGTCAAGCATCCCGCAATCATCGGAGTCATGGAGAAGACATCAATGCCAAATCCAAATCAAAACCAATATGACATAACTCGAAACTATACATGTAAATATCGAATCTATATATGTAAGTATCTGAAGGAAATGCATGCCAAATCTCTTTAAGTCGCTGTGCACGCGTATAACACTGCACAGTGGCGGACGTCTATCATAAGGAAATAACTATATACATATATACCTTTATTTGAAATGTACGTTCCGCCGTTTTGGAAACAATTTAGAAGGGCCTCCTTGTTTTAAACATTTCGTGTCATATCAGACACGTAAGTAAATACTGAGGCTATAGCTCGCTTTTTGGAAATCCCTTCAATAACTATCAATGCATGCAAAATATATTCAGGTACTGTCCTCTGACTAGTCCTGCTCAGTACGAAAACACATAGCAATATCATAAAAACGTACTGCTCTATACGAAATAAATCCCAAAATATGCATATGAATGCTACGTGCGTCTGGTGCGCACGGAAATCAAAATCCATGAATGTGCCATACATGCGCACAGAAACATCTAAGTGTATCGGGTGTGCACGAAACATCTGTCGTAGGCAACATGTGTACCTGACAGCAAAATCAGGTGCATCTATCGTGCACGAAATCATGAAATCCAATATCAAGCGCCGAACGTGCGCAAAATCAATCAGGTGCACAAGGTGCACAAAACAAGTATCGGGTATCACAATCGAAATCGAAATCTAGTGCATCTAAGTGCACAAAAGGCGTATCACTGCACTGCAAGCATATATAAACTATACCGAGTGCAGGAACGAAATCGTGTGCATGCATACGCACAAAACCAACTCAACTGTTTAAAATCGTAAAATCACAAACATGTGAAACTGAAGCACGAAAACGATATCAAGTGCAACACTGTGCAAAGATCGTAAATCCTCAATCATCAAAATCAAATCATACGAATAAATCACCCAAAACATCGTAATCAATAATGGCGGAATAGTACTGCTCAAGCGCATCCTCTAAGAATCTCGGCCAACTGTCGCGGTCACTAGTGGGACGTCTCGTCGATGATCATGAACTCTGTCCTGCTGGCGTGCGTAACCATGACCACTCCTGGGTCAAGGTCTTCACTGTGAATTACCAATCTTTCGGTCCATCGGCTCATCGGCCCTGTTAGGTGTGCTAACGGGGACGATTCCGTTCTGGCATTTCTCTGGTCATCTCTTGGTCAATCATCGCGACCACTCGTAAGACAGCATATTACTGGCGTCGGCCTCTGGCTCTCTGAATGTACGTGACACATCTGATCCTGGGTGCAAGTATCATTGCAGCAGTGTCCTGGAAGGAATCCTGCTCACGGTCTCTTCCATGTCTCGTCTCTGCCAACTGTCCGGAAGTCATTGTCCTTTCCTATATCTGCATCTTGCTCTGGAACGACTGCATACTCATCGCGACTCCTTCTGGAAGGTAAGTCCAAGTACCATGCCTCGGCATGCGCATCGCATCTCTGATGTCGGCGGAGTGGAACGTCATCTCATCTAGATCTGGTACGAACCTCTTACTCCACTTTTCTCTAATGTCGTCTGCTTTGGACTCGTCTCGTCGCAGCCACATGGACTGAGCTCCAACGACTATCCTCGTATCTGGAGTCTCCCAAGAATGCATCTCACCACCTAGCATCCGAATTAAGTCGAGCCATCCAATCGATTCGTCAAAACCTCATAATCCCCCAAGAGCTCAACATCTTGGGTACAGTTTAATAGTATCGAGTACATACCACAGCATCGGTGGTCCAGCCGTAGAAGGGCAAACCCAAGCCTCACTAATGGCGCCGCAGAACTGCCGCAAACCCTAAGGTTCAAAGGCTTTCACACGGTCATTAAGTCGAGTTAGGGTTTCATTCTTCTAGAGGGACCATAAATTGCCTGCATGTCTTTCCGACTATCTTAAACTTGGAATAATAGGTTTCTGACATTCGATCGTCTCTGTCGACTCCCAACGTCTCCGCGTGAAGTCGTCTCTAGCTGGAATCAATCTATCTGATGACCTCGCATCGGGGTAGACGAACGATCCACATGTCCTAGTCATTCATCCTCGATGACTAGCGACCTTCTATCATCTCTTAGTACAACTTATACTGCAATAGCTCCAACATCTGGGGCGATATCTCGTCGTTCACAGCAATAACTGGCTCACTCGTCTGCATGCTGAACCGTGCCTCAATCATCAGGAGTAAGCAACACACCAACGGCCATCAAAATCTGGCTGGCCTCCATCATTGGCTCAATTCTCTAGTGTCGATCAGCACCTCCGAGTAACCTCATGAAGGCGATCTGCCAAACGCTCGTGGCGCGGAAACACAGTAAAAAGACACATTTCTGCAATCGTGTGTCGCCGGAATTTCGCCCTGGTCAGTCCTCGTTCGTGACGAGCTTGTGCTGACCGCAACTCTAGCCGTAGCTCTCCCTACCCGTAACCGTAGCAGCAAAACCAAACTGGTACCGATGAGGCTAGATCAGGAAGGAATATAATACTGAACAAGGAAATGTACATCCTAAGGCTTCTTAAGTGGAGTGGCGTGTCGTAAATATGCCGCGGAACATACCAACGGTACGTCACTCTACTTTAGTCACCTATTCCATCAACCAAGGGTCGTCCTACGCTCCGAAGGTTAAAACCTAACGCTTTGATACCAACTTTGTCACGACCCGAAAGTACGGAACATGACCGGCACTTAAACTACGAACGTCTCGAGGCGTACGTAATCTAAGTAAACCGAAAACCCAGAAATCCAAACCAAGAAAATAGTAGAGTGCAGGAAAAACCAACTTAAAGCAAGTAGTTTCAATAGCATAAGCCAAATTATGCGGTTTTTTAAAAACATCAAAATTTTACTGAAAATTTCGGCAGAGTCTCCTTTGTAAATACTGGCCCTCAAACGGGATACAACATGAATAGTATACGAAATCAACAAAAAGGCATCCCCAAGCGGGAGCTAGCTCTTCGTCAAACGACGGTCACAACCACACAAGCAATATAATATACAACGCCAACGGCGAGGATCAAAACTCAAAAGGAAACTCAAAACCACCAGAAATCCACAGAAATAAAACGCGCGACTCTAAGGTCGAAAGAATAACATCACGGGTCTCTATCTCAAAAATAAATACATGTTTGGTTGATGGAACTTCTAGATACAACTGAATAATAATATACAAGATATAAGGATGGGTAAGATACAAATAACCCACCTACTAGCAAGCCACCCGGAATGGAAATAGTGCCAGCAAAGCCGTAATGAAACCTGTATGGCAAACCTGCAAGAAACTGGGGCACAACGGGGGTGAGTTGCCAACTCGTGAATAGAAAAACATCTACGCACAGAAATCGCATAAATAACGCAATCCTAGGTCAATGATCATAATATATCCTCAAATATATGAATAACACGTAGCCTATAACAAGGCTAGGGTAAATATCTAACCCGAGTGTAATCTCATGTGCCCGTGTCAGTGCCTCAGGTAGCAATATATCATATGGATGATGTATGAATGCATAAAACAGAATGCATGTACTGAATAAAACTGGTTTCATAAATCAGTGAGATTTCTGTATTTTAAAAGAAATGAGGTACCATATATGAAATCAGCATAAAACAGTGCCCAGCATCGACACAAAACAAGTGTCCAAATACCTCGATATCTTTGTGTCACAATTTATGTACCTCAAGTCTCAATCTCAATGTCTCAATCACAATATCTAAGGCGCCGTCAGTCCAGACCGGCCCCTACCATCCATCTCAAGACCACGACGGTATCCTCCGGATATCCGACGCGTCGGGTAATATCACCGGTAGGTAGTGCTCCCCTGCCAGGCTCACATCGTCATCATCACGCACTTCTTGCCCTGGGGTACCTTACCGGGTCCACCATGTACCCGAAACGGTTCATCCGTCTCCTCGAATCGGGTCTCGAAATCCATCAGCAAACTCATGGTGGACGACTCATACATCATGGGAAAACCGCACTTTTTATTTTAAAAAGAGAGAAATCAGTTCATATAAGTTTTTGCGGTTTTCCTCCAAATCCAGAAAATCTCATGGAAATCCGAATCCAAAACCTCAATAACACGTAAAATAGTGAATATATGCATGAGAATCCAGGAATGCGGCATAACAATGAATAACAGTATGCATGAAGTAGCTGGTAATAACTACAATGTCTAAACTAACATAGAAGGCAAGTACACTAATATCATGTCTAACTATCAGCTAACAGGCTACGTCAAGCAATAATATTTTCTAAGGTGTACGTGACATGGCAATTACCGATGAAGATGTGTGTGAGCCGGCAATTAAGTGTACGTGGTACATACGCATCATCGGTAATGGTGCTGGTGTCCTAACAGCATGATATCAATAATGGAGTATGAAACATAAAATAAGCATACGATGCGAAGCGGACCACAAAAATGAGCGGGAGCTGAGAACTAGACGCAACTATAACTAATCTGCATTAATCTAATAACAGTCCTACAAATGGTGCCTTTTGAAATAACACGAATCATGGGGTTTTGAAAATAGGGGCTACGGTGTTTTTGTGAAAAGATACGTCTTTTGAAATATCCGTAGGATCCCTTGGGCTGTCTTTAAAAATGCCCACGACTCGTTAGTTTTTGAAATAGGTAAGAAGTCTAATCTAATCTAACAACTACACTAAACTATACGGCTGAACTAACAAGCTGAACTACAGGTAAGGAAACCGCCTAACATCTGAGTCGATACATATACATACCTGTATATATATATTAGTCGGTGATCCCGCCTCAATAATATCATATACGATACCATATCTATAATCAGGCATCCCAAGTCAAGAGTGCGGATCAATCATCAATATAGCCCGTACGTAAATCCGTCGTACGGCATCCCAATCTGGGTACGGGTCAAAGTCACATCAATCACACTATTCATTTGGTATCTTCTTTATCAAATATCATGATCCGGAATAATGTCCTACGTCTAGTACAATGTTGATGCCATCTATGTATGCATGCGGGTGTAAGAATTACAACGTCAGAAGACCCGCTAAAACATCATGTCGTATCTCAATACGAACCAAATCACGTCACCGATCTCCTGGCCTCAAGCCCAATCTCATCGACTCATCTCAAATTCCAAATACTATCCTCAAATCCAGTATATGAACACATAGTCCCATACCCATGTGAACACATAAATATATATTCCCATACACGCACATATGAAATAAGGAATGTATGCAAGTATGTATGTGTGTATGTGTAGTGCAACACTACCCTAGGGTTCGCAACACTAAAGTAATCCAACACACCAATATCCATCCTAAGCATCGTTATTAATCCCAAATAACATATAATAAATGTTAGTGTGTATACGCATCCGTATACACCACCACGGACTGCGGGGGTGCTATACGCCATCCACCCGACTTCTTCCCGTAGATATAAATCTACTCACCTGGTCCTCGCTAGCCGGTGCCGACGTCGCCACGCGCTTGCTTGTCGTCTCGAAATCCACATGGGGGTACCTACATATCATAACGCACCATATCGCATTAAAACTAAATTCGAAATCGAAACGGCATACGAAAATCAAATCGGCACGCGTATCACGCATAGGTCCAAACCTATCGCCTACGCATGCAAGAATAGTCAAACCAACCCTCGATGTCGATGTACAAACGTCAAACCATCGAGAAAAATCCAATCACACTCATTTGCACATTCACGAACACTAATTTAATATAAACTAGGTTAAAACTCACAAAAACCCCAATTTCACTTAAAAAGTTATTTTTCCGCAAATCTAGCAAGCACAATTCGCCGTTTTTGTACGAAACATGATGTTTAAATGAATGTAGCGGCCAATATACTTATTAAATATCTTAAATAAGTCATAGAAAAAATTTCCGGAATTTAATCTCATTAAATTCCAAAAACCCTAATATTCTAGTTTACAAAATACCATTTTTTAACAATTTCATAGCAAAAATGCACAAACTACAATTTAGGTTGGATTTCCATGAACTAAAGTGTTAAACTACACTTAATAAAGTTAATAATATGATAAAAACCCTAACCATATTTTTAATCTCATATTTCGAATTAAATCAAAAAAACTAGTTTGCAACAAAAAGCTTAATTTGGACATTTTTCAAGTAACAACTTGTAATTAACAACTAGATTAGTTTTCTACAAAACTAAATATGTTAATCCACCTCACTAAACCATACACAATCAAACACAACTCATTTCCACAACAAACCCTAACTTAGTAATCAAAACCCTTTCTTTAAATTTCAAAACTTGAAATTTAAAAAACTAATTTAACACCTAATAGCTAGATTCAAGTAATTTAACAACAAATTAAGCATAAGGTTATGATTATACCTCACAAGCTTGAGATCAAACTTGCAAAAATCTAGCCTCCAACAATGATTTCATGCTCCAAGATCCATGCTTGAATAGCTAAAGAATAATGGGTAAGGCTTGGATTTAGAATTAGCTTTGAATTTTTTAGAAAAAGGGTGGATTTTTGATAGAAATTTTGGGGATTTTGATGGAAAAATGAGATGAAGTATTTGGGGCTGTTTTGGTTCAGGTTTGGGCCAGAAATCTTGGGGGATTGGGTGAGGGAGGAGAGAGAGTGAGGTGGGGAAAGTTAGTTCAAGTCAAAGTCAACTCAAATTATACCATTTTCTACTCTTTTTTCTTTTCTTTTCTTTTCTTTCATTTCTTTTCTTTAAAATCCAAGTGGGGACAAAAGAGGGGGCTGCTGAATTCTTCAAGGGGATAAGTGAATGGGGGTGTGTGGGTGTGGGTACGGGTGTGGAGTGATGAAAAATGATAAATACAATACCCCAAACATACATTTACGCTAAAAAAAAGCCTTTTTTCTTCAATAATTTCTAAACCGTTTTGGCAAATGATTTCGTTCCAAAAACCACATGATAAAATTTTATTTAATGTTTTATGATGCACAAAATTTGTTTCAACTCATTCCAATTTGTAATTTTCCCTAATTAAATGTATTAGTGACGGCTTAAAATAATAATAAAATAATATTTTTTTCAGAAAATTTGAAATTTCACCAGCGGCTCAATAAACACCAAATAATAGCAATTACATAGCTAGAATGTGTATATTTAATTTTTATAATAAGATATTTGTATTTTGACTTTTTACAGAAAACCCCCTTATTTTACCGATTTTTTTCGAAATTTCACCGAAACGATTTCCAAAACGTTACAATTTCATTACCCTTCCTAGGCCCCAAAAATCGCAAAACATGCATCCGCATTGACCCACATTAACTAAAAGAAATCTAGAGAAGACTCTAAGGACTGTCGCGCTCAATTAGGACAAGAGAAGGCCATGGGTAATTCATTGCTTATCCGCATTTTCTTGTGGTGCCTAAGGCGAGTGTGTCTAAGGCTAGTGGTTTTTAATTAGGCCCACTACTTACGTAGTGGAGTACCTTCCCACTTACCTGGCACTTATCCGGCCACAGTGGGACAAAGAGGCAGTGGAGGATTCTATCCTGCGACTTGTCTTTTGGCAGTTAGGAGCGGTCTAGAGCCGGACCTAGGTGACCACTAGATTCTAGTGTTGTGTGCTGCATTTGTTTTGTCGCATAATTTTTTCAAAAATCCGTCCCTTTTTCAAAAGCAAACACCGCATTCATTACCCCTAATTATAAGTCAACGCTGCCACTTGTACTAACCCATTTTAGTGCAAGATAGGCTGGACACGGGATTCTAGTGCCCGTTTAGTCCGCGTACCCTTTATCGACTCCGAAGTCGATATTTCTCCATTTACCTTTTCTTTACCCACTACCACACCCACTCCGATGGATCCAAATCCATCAAACTTCTTTAACCCTAATCTGCCGCCGTCCGTTGGTGCGCAGAATCCACCCCGCATCTCTCTCCAGGAGAGCTGCTATCCACTCCGAGCTCCTCTTTCGACCTGCTTATCCACACCACCAGCCAATGGGGACAACTTTGAGATTAAGCCCCAGTATATCAATCTTTTACCCAAATTCCACGGACTCGAGACTGAGGACGCTTATGTTTTCATTACCAAATTTGAAAACGTATGCGAAATGATGGGTACGTCACAACTTTCAGTGGATGCTATGCGTCTACGACTTCTTCCATTTACTTTGTGTGATATAGCCGAGAAGTGGCTATATAACACTACCGCACACTCTATTACGAATTGGGAAGAATTCGTCGCTGCATTCCTTAAGAAATTTTACCCAATACAAAAGACAGCTCGAATCCGTAGCGAACTGAATCAATTTGCCCAGCTCCCTGCCGAACCATTTTCAAAATGCTTTGAACGTTTCAAGGATCTATTGGTTCAGTGTCCTCATCACGGCATCCCGAGATAGGAATTGTGCCGAATCATTTATGAGGGCATTAACCCAAGCACCAAACAGAGCCTTGAAAACATGTGTCAAGGTACTTTTATGACCAAAGATGATGGGGAAGCTTGGAAGTACTTAGAAGAGTTCGCTGAAAAATCACTACAGTGGGAGAGTGGAACCCAACCATTGAATAGGGATGGCGTACACCAAATAGATGTGTCCATAGGTGTTCGAGCTGAAATGGCAGCAATGCAAAAGAAGCTCGACGCTATGGAACACAAATTTGCAGCAGCCTCCCTAAACCCAGTATCACTCCCCAAAACTGTTTGTGGGTGCTGTTCTGATCCGTCTCATTTAACGGAAGAATGTCCATTAAACTCTGCGTTTCAAGGTCACGAGCATTCTAATGCCGCATTTCAAAGACCTTGAAATGATCCATATTCTTCCACGTACAATCAGGGTTGGAGGAATCACCCGAATTTTGCTTGGAACCAAAACCAATCTCAAAACACGGTTCCAAACACGAATCAATTTCAAAGGGTTCTTCCTCCACCACAACAGCAACCCCTTCAACTCACTCAGCACCCCTATCAGTCACAAAATTTCCAAAACCAGGACAACACTCCTACACAGTCTAATCCTATGCAGTCCTGTTCTGACGAGTTCTCTCAATTCACTCAAACCATGAAATCACTTTTGTCAAATTTCATAGAGGTTTCGACTGAGGTTAGATCTTCCGTCAGTGAGATAAAGAAAAACTCAGCGTTCCAAGCTGAGAGTATCAAATCGATGGAAGCTGAAATCGCACGCCTAAAAGCCGAAATGAGTGCGAGAGAAAAAGGGAAACTTCCCTCTCAACCCCTACAGAATCCTGGGCATTACAATGTAAATGCCGTCACAACGTTGAGATCGGGAAGAGTGCTGAACAATCATGTCGGGGAAGGTATTGATGATACTGAAAATCATATCAACACCCCGGCTGAGACCTTTCCACACACACACACTTCTCCTTCTGATCCTTCTTCTTCTACCACACCACTTTCTCGCGAGCCTATTCTCCATTTCCCATTAGGCTCGACACCTTCTCCCAAACCTTATAGTTCTCCACAGACGGTCCCCACACCTCTTTTGGGACCACGTCTACCCCCTCTTCCTTCTCCTGTGATGGACCCTGCGCTTATTGCGAAAGCTCCTTACCCGAACCGGTTAAGGGCAAATAGAACGAGTCCTCATATGGAGAAAATATTAGAAATGTTCAAACAGGTTAACATCGATATCCCTCTCCTAGATGCTATTCAGCAAGTCCCCGCTTATGCGAAAATTCTTAAGGACTTGTGCACTAGGAAGAGGAAGACTCAAGTGCCAAAGAAGGTCTTTATGTCTAATAATATTAGCACTGCTTTTATTCCCCAGCTTCCAAAGAAAAGAAAGGACCCAGGATGTCCTACAATATCGATTTCGATTGGAGGTCAAAACATAAATCGTGCTCTGTTAGACCTTGGCGCAAGTGTTAACCTGCTCCCTTATTCTGTCTATGAGCAATTAGGGATTGGAGAGCTGAAACCTGCTCACTGCACTCTCCAGATGGCAGACCGATCTATCACCAAACCAAGGGGTGAATTAGAGGATGTATTGATAAAGGCCGGGGAATTTGTTTTCCCTGTAGACTTCATTGTGCTCGACACACATCCTGTAGCAAACCCCCGGGGCCAAATTCCGGTGATTCTAGGTCGTCCTTTCCTTGCCACTTCCAACGCTGTTATAAACTATAGAAACGGTTCAATGAACTTATCATTTGGAAATATGACCATTGAACTAAATATCTACAAAGTTGGAAGTCAGCCATCAGAACCCTCTGCTCATATTTTAGATGTGTGCTCTATCCATGAGATCGCTCCCGATAGTTATGGAGTTGAGGATCTTTGCTTTACTGATCTCGATGACATTACCACATCTCTGTTTGATTTCACACATGATCTTAGTGAGGACACTTTCTCTACACTTGAGTCCTGCACTTCTGACTTTTCTCCACCCGAGTCTGTATCTTTCACAGGCTCTGAGCTTCTTTGTAAATCCAAAAATCACTCAATGATCCCTCCTTCTATCATTTCTCCGCCCGAATTAGATCTCAAAATTTTACCTTCTCACCTGAAATATGCATATCTAGGTGAGAATGAGTCTTTACCGGTTATCATATCCGCTTCTCTTGCATCAGAGCAAGAGAATGCACTTTTATCGGTATTGAGATCTAACAAAGAGGCGTTTGGTTGGAGTATGGCGGACATCAAAGGGATTAGTCCCTTGATAGTTGAACATCATATACATGTGATGTATGATGCCAGACCGACCCGAGAACCACAGAGACGGTTGAATCCCGTCATGAAGGAAGCGGTCATGAAAGAGATCATCAAATGCTTAGATAATGGTATTATATACCCCATCTCCGATAGCCAGTGGGTGAGTCCTATACATGTCGTTCCTAAGAAATCCGGCATCACAGTTATAACCAATGAGGCGAATGAGTTGATTCAGACACGCGCCCAAACTGGGTGGCGTGTATGTATTGATTATAGAAAACTCAATGCTGCCACGAGGAAAGACCACTTTCCTCTACCATTCATTGATCAGATGCTGGAACGCTTAGCGGGACGAGAGTATTATTGTTTTATGGACGGATACTCAGGCTACAATCAGGTCCCCATCGCCAAAAAGGATCAAGATAAAACCACTTTTACTTGTCCTTTTGGTACCTTTGCTTACAGTCGCATGCCCTTTGGGTTATGCAATGCTCCCGCTACCTTTCAGCGGTGTATGATGGGGATATTCTCTGATATGGTAGAGAATTTTTTGGAGATCTTTATGGACGACTTCTCGATTTTTGGAGACTCTTTTTCTGATTGCCTAGCGAATCTTGACGCTGTTCTTACTCGTTGCAAAGAGAAGAACTTGACTTTGAACTGGGAAAAATGCCATTTTATGGTCCAAGAAGGAATAGTACTTGGACATGTCATTTCACAGAAAGGCATTGAGGTTGACAGAGCTAAGATAGATGTCATTCATAACCTACCTCATCCTAAAAGCGTCAAAGATATTCGCTCCTTCCTTGGCCATGCGGGCTTTTATAGGAGATTCATTAAGGACTTTAGCAAAATTGCTAGACCTTTAACTCTTCTCCTGGCCAAGGATACGACCTTCCATTTTGACTCGGATTGCGAGACAGCTTTCGACTCACTTAAACACTCACTCACTTCAGCCCCCGTTTTATCATCACCAAATTGGGACTACCCCTTTGAGCTGATGTGTGACGCATCTGATTTTGCAGTAGGTGCAGTCTTAGGACAGCACATTGAAAAGATGCCACACGTGATATACTATGCAAGTAAGACCCTGAATGATGCGCAAATCAATTATACAACCACAGAAAAGGAACTTTTAGCGGTTGTATTTGCATTAGAAAAATTCAGGCCTTACTTAATTGGCTCACCTATAGTTGTGTATACTGACCATTCCGCTTTAAAACATCTTCTGGCGAAGAAAGATGCAAAAGGTCGACTAATACGTTGGATCCTACTGTTACAAGAATTTGATCTTGTTATCAAAGATAAGAAAGGATGTGAAAACGTAGTAGCTGACCATCTTTCACGCATCATTTCTTCCCCTGTGACCCTGCTGATTAATGACTCGTTCCCTGACGAACAACTCTTGAGTATATCCGCTGAACCATGGTTCAGGGATATTGTGAACTATCATGCCACGGGACTAATACCGAGCGATTGGTCAAAACAGGACAAATATCGTTTTCTTTCCCAAGTAAAACACTTTTACTGGGACGAGCCCTATTTGTTTAAATATTGTCCTGATCAAATCATTCGCCGGTGTGTCCCGAATGAAGAGTTCAAGAGTGTTCTTTCTTTTTGTCATGATCAGGCCTGTGGGGGTCACTTTGGTCCTAGAAAGACAGCGGAGAAGGTTTTGCAATGTGGATTTTATTGGCCGACCTTATTCAAGGACGCATTTGAGTATTGCAAAACCTGTACACAATGTCAGTATACGGGTAGAATATCCCAGAGGAATGAAATGCCTCAGCAACCCATCTTGGTTGTTGAAATATTCGATGTCTGGGGCATTGATTTTATGGATCCTTTTCCCAACTCCTTTGGGAATTTGTACATTTTGCTGGCGGTTGATTATGTCTCAAAGTGGGTAGAGGCCATTCCATGTCGTACTAATGACAAGAAAGTTGTCATTAAGTTCTTGAAAGAGAATATCTTCTCGCGATTTGGACACCCACGCGCTATCATTAGCGATAATGGGACACATTTCTGCAACAGATCTTTTGAGACTCTGATGCGAAAATACTCAATCAACCACCGACTTTCTACACCCTATCATCCCCAAACAAGCGGGCAGGCTGAAATCTCAAACAGACAAATCAAACTTATCCTGGAGAAGACTGTTGCTAAAAATAGAAAAGACTGGTCGACCAAATTGACGGATGCTCTTTGGGCATTCAGAACTGCATATAAAACCGACCTAGGAATGTCTCCATATAGGATAGTGTTCGGGAAATCATGTCATTTACCTGTCGAGATAGAGCATAAAGTATTGTGGGCTATAAAAGAAATAAATTTTGATCTAAACCTTGCTTGCAACTTTCGGAAGCTGCAAATAAATGAGCTAAGCGAACTCCGCGATGAAGCTTATGAAAACGCTGTAATCACAAAGAATAGGACTAAGGTTTTTCACGATAAAAACATTTTGAGGAAAACATTTTCACCTGGTCAACAAGTCCTTCTTTATGATTCACGATTACACCTTCACGCGGGTAAGCTCCGATCTCGATGGAAGGGACCTTTTGTTGTGCGGTCTGTATACCCGCACGGGGCAGTAGAAGTAGAAAATGTTAAAAACGGCACCTTTTTCAAAGTAAATAGACATAGACTTAAGCCGTATTTTTCCACTGACCCCACGGAGGAGCTCTTGTTCTTACAAGAGCCAGTTTATTTGGATTAAAATTCCTCCGTCTCACCTTCATGTCCAGTATATCATTGCATCATTTTTTGAATGAAGGTGAGTGAAAAGAGTAAGTTTGGGGGAAGTTCTTCACTTATATATTTTGCCCCCACTAATAATTCCCCCCAGGTTTACAGTTTTGTAGGTATAGCATTTGGCAACAGTGAGGACACTGTTGAAAACAAGTTTGGGGGAGGTTTGTGCTTATTTTCGCATCATTTGCATATCATCTGCATAAGCACAAAACATTTCTTTTAAAAAAATCTATAAAAATTTTAAAAAAATTTCAAAACCCATAAAAATTTAAAAAAATTTCAAGTATAAAAATAATTTTAATATTTACACTTTTTGTATATAAATAAGATAATGAAAGTTTAGATAGTGAAAAGTTACATCCATGAGATTAGAAAAATTTAAGAAAACTAAGAAAATTAGAAGCTTTCTTATACGAACTAGTAATAAGTAGTTATGAGCTGTTGTCCCAAGGGTTAGTAAGATGAAGGACGTCACTAATCTGAGGATAAAAATAAGTCTGAAAAATAGTTTCTATTATGGAAGCCAAACATTTTGAACGTTGATACCCTGCTATTCGCACTTACACACGTCTTAAAGCCTGGGATAGTAGAGGATACCTTGAAATGCTCTTGTCTTAAAGCCGATGTATGAAGGAAATAAAAAGAAAAAAATGATGAATAAAGAAAATATAAGTGGTGAGAAAAATGAACACTGGTTTTTTTATCACCAAGGGCAATAAAAAAATATATAGCGAGGGTGCTTCTTCACCTAGTGCCCTAAGGCCAACTGGTCTGGGAGTCACTGCTATGCCTGAGGTGGAGCAAGACGAGAAAAATACACCAAATAAGCAAGCACATGAGTAATCGGTCGGTTAGTACCTCAAGAAGTATTAACGGTCGCATGAAAGTGTGTGAGCAATCTCATCTAAATATTCATTAATTAAAAAGTACTGAGGCTGATGGGCAAGAGTATGATAGCTTGAATTGAATTCTCCGGGTGTAGGGATGTCTTTACACACACGCAGGGTGATATGATTAATGTTTGGAAGAAAGATAGGAATGAAGAATAAGACGATGTTTTATTGAGGGAGGACGTCATTTCTAACATCTTTTCATGACCATTAAGATAGGGCTCATGACAACCGAAAAGCTAACTTAGTTGGAAACCCTAATTTTCAAGGCTTTTCTTTTACAATTCTTGTCTTTAAATGTAATATTCATGATCTTCCTTTTATTATTGGATTTTGTGGATACAATCCGCTGAAAACCCTCAGGAGACAACACTCCTCCTACTAGGGACACCTAGAGGTTTAAAGGCTTGTTGCACATGCTCAGTGCAATCGTGTTGCCTACGAAAGTGTGCTAGTTAGTTTTTCTCTTTCTTTATTTTCTCCTTCTCTTTTTAATAAAACAGTTCGCTCGAGACGATCGAAATTAAGTTTGGGGGAATTTGATTAGTCGAAAATATTGTATATTTTTACCGGCAATTTCCTCATCATTTGCATTCATATAGAAGTGTTCGGCATTCATATTCTACATATTAGCAAAACTGTCACAAAATATCAGATTACATGTATTAGACTCTAAAATCGACACTATAAAGGAAATTGACTGCATTGCATGGCATCGCAATATTTCTATATATCGCAACCCGTGTTTCGAAGTCTGTGCAGGAAACTAGAAGCGTGCTCGAATCAACGCTGGTCAAAAGATACGCCAACTCACTAACATCAGATCTGGTATCAATCCAAAGGAGCAATCAAAAATTAGCACATCAGAGAAAAGCCCAAACTCCAGTACAAAGCTTCACCAGAAGACCCAAAGCCCAAGCTCTTCAAAGTGCCGCGGATCCGCGGCAATGGCTTGCTTGTGCCGAGGATCCACGGTGGGACAAGGGATTCAGACACTAAATTTTGGTCTACAATGCTTCATTAAGGGCCCACTGCTCAGAATTGTATCTCAATTTCCAGAAGACTCCAGGGGTTTCTGCCAGATCAGCAAACTAGGGTTTCCAAGCTTAATTAATCCTAGCTTAAAACCTAAGCTAGCTCCTAACAAACTCTTTCTAGAAACTCCTCAACAAACTTTTGGAGGGAATTGTAATTTCAAACCTAGATCTAGGGTTTGGGAAGTCTATAAATAGAAGCCTAAACCTAGGATAAAAGAGGATCCCAATCTAGTATCAAACTAGAGCCATTCTATCTCTTTCTTCATCTTCTTCCACAAGTCTAGTGACAAGGCTTGTGTGAAACCCTAACCCTAAATTCCAATCAAAAAGCCAAGATCCCGAGTACCCATCAAGCAAGAAGCCTTGCAACCTTTTATGAGCCGAGCCGATCTTCAACGGAGCAAGTGGTCAAAGCCGATCCGCGACTCACGGAGCCGAGCGACGCCAATTCAACAATTTAGATTCTTCCTCTTGTAGTTCTTGAGCGATTGTAATCAAAGTGTTGATATAAATAAAAGGTGATATTCTTTTATCTTGTTTTCTTTAAATTCTTGCATCATGAATCAATCTAAAATTCTAGTTATAATTCTTGTTGTGATGTTTGAGTAATACTCCGCTCGTCGAGGAGTCGAGACGATCAATAGAATGATGTTGTAATATATCTGAAAACGATTCTTGATTTCTACGAGTTTTGTAAACCCTAGCAAGTTCAAGAATCGACGACCCATTTTGTTGCGATGCTTTCTTGATTGATATCGCTCGAAATTGGGAAGTTACGATCGTTTCTTGAAAATTGCTAGAGGTTAGAGTGTGAATGATATCGACGAAAGAACAAGGGTTAAAAGATAAAACCCTAATTTCATCAAGAAAGCCCTAACTCTCGTCGATCATCATCGATCTAGTATCAATCCTTCGAAGGACAAGAACACGTTATCTTTAGATTACATCACGTCTGTCGATCCTATCGATTCCTACGAGCCTCTTTTAGATTCTTGACTGTTGATTGGAAATATCATCGATCCACCGATTCTTGATTGTTTAACATTTTCTTGATTCTTGAATAGAATAGTGACACTTGAAAATCAAAATTCTTGAATCATGTTTTCATTTATCTTAGCTTAACTTTTCAATTCAAGCATATCATAATACAAACGAATCGTGCAATCCCTGTAGACGATCCGCACTCATTCATGAACTACAATTGACACCGTAGTTTGATTGCGGTCAAATAATTTTTGGTTGTGATTTCTTTACAATTTTCTACATTACACAATCCGGAAAATCGTTTCAATCACCGGCCAATCTGTGTAAGTGTAACATACGCATTATCGATAATGGTGTAGGTGTACTAGCACATGTATATGTAATGCAATGAGAATGACATGAACGTAGCATAAGGTACATCGTATGTGAAATACTAAAAGGTATACGTATCTATAATATATCCGAGTCAGTGAATCTATCAATCGGCATCTAGCCTCACAACATCGCGTACGGTACAATCCATCGTACGACAGCATTCACCAATTAGGGATTCCATCAACCTATACAACAATGAGGGTATGGATCTAACGTCTCGTACGGCATATCACTCATGATTCACAACATTAAATATATTTATATACCTATCTCCCAGGTCACATCCGTATCAATCTCATATCAGGGGACCGACAAAGGTATCCATTATCTCATATCGACTCGCATCTGTATAACGACATATCAACCAAGTCATCATATCTCATCGTATACTCTTTTCATCGCATCAATCTATCACATCAAGTCATTTTGCATGTACATTCTATCTTATGAATCTCATGTCATGTTACTCTAATTCTCATTCTTAATCTCGTGCAACTATATATCTGTATATTGTGATTCACATTCACTTTTCATATCCTTATATATCAATTCAAGACATCATTTTTATCATATCATGTCAAGGAGTCATGTCCCTATAGCTTTCACCTTATATCTCGATATATATATTCAATCATTCATATCACCTCTAACTATCTTTTTAACCATATCTATAGTTTTCTAATATAGGTTTCTCCGACTATATTCTATATCTCGGTTTCCATTCATAATTTGCGGGGGTGGTATACGCCATCCACCCGACTTCCCCCGTAGATATAAATCTACTCACCTATGGAACTCCTCGTCCAGGCATAGTCGATGTGCTTCGTCGTCTCAGAATCTACGCGAGGGTACCTACAAATCAACACATATCGCAATGTTATGAAAACCAAGTCAGAAAACCAATACGGCACACGGTGCGCTCATAGGTTAGAACCTATAGCCTACGCATATAAAAACAACCAAACAACCCTCGTCGTTAACATACAAACGTCCAACGACCAAATAGACTATCAAGTCTCAAAACCAAGAATCCCAATACCGGAAAACATAGCCAACCCCCTAACTAGGGTCGCTATTCGTGGAAACCGCCAAGCCTAAAACCCAATCGTACCAATCGCTCATTCATAATACAATAAATATCGTACAAGATAATATACAACTTCACAACGTCAATTGAAGCCCATGCCTAATTTTTTACCGAAAACCTAGTAAACATCTTTTAACCATTTTAGCTCAAATCTAGAAGTTAAACAATTCTAGTGGCCACAATCATCACATAATAGCTTAAATAAGCCATACAAACCCTTACTACAATTTTAATCTCACCTATATAAGATTTAGTAAAAGTTAGTTTGCAATCAAGCTTAATTAGACAATTAGGAAAATAACAATTTACAATCTCACAACTAGGTAAGGTTTTCCATGTCTAAACAACTCGATTAACCATTACAAACAATCAAAACCCTAACTTGATTTTCATAACCCTTTCTTGAATTACAAAACATGCTAATTAAAGCCATAATTAAATATCTAATAACTAGATTAAAGCATTTAAACAACAACTTAAGCTTAGGGTTAGGATTTTATACCTCACAACTTGATTCTTAAACTTGCGAATAGACATCCAAAATAGCCTCCAAAATGCTAACTTTCTTCATGAACCAAGCTAGATTTAGGCTAAAGAATAATGGGTAAGGATTTGTTTTAAAGTTTGTGGGATTTTTCTTCGATTTTTGATGAATTTTTGGAGCTTTTAGAAGTGGAAATGGAGTGGGGAAAAATGATAGGGCGGCCAAGGAGGGGGGTCGGCCAAAGCAAAGAAGAGGAGAAAGTTGTGGATTAGTGTGGAAATTTCTAGTCTAAGTTCACCATTAAAGCTCAATTAAACCACCTCACATAATGCCACCTCTTAATTCATTTCATTTCTAATTTCTTTAAACCTTAGAAACTCTTAGAACTCTAGATATTTTGAGTAGAAGACAACAAAGTTTAAACTTGTAATTAAGTTAGCATGTTTCACTTTTGTATAATTAACCAAAACCAATTTGTAATTACCACTAATTAAGTGTATAATTAAAAGCTTATAATAATATTTTAATTAAGGAAAAATATTTAAGTGAACTCAAAATTATAAGCAACTAACCAAATACCACATAATAGCAATTTCCTAGTTAAACTAGGTGCATTTAAGTCGATGTTGAAAAATGATCACATCTTGGTTTTTACGGAAAACACAAATTATTTACCGATTAACTGAAAATTCGCCTAAACGATTTCTGAAAAGTTACAATCTTCCCCCCATAAAGAAATTCGGTCCCCGAATTTAAATTTAAACCCCCAAATGCTAAAACATTTCAATAATCAGCTCAAATCAACGGGGCTCCGAAATCACCGAAGATACAGAAATACTACAGAGTCTCGTGTGCGCCGGAAAACGAGTACGAAACTCAAAATCGAACTCCATCAAACGTAACGCATGTTAGTGTATATGCCCTAGAGGCCATTATTGTATCATACTGGATTGTATATTACTTAATGGAAGCTTGGGATATTCACAGTAGTATTGACAGTCTTGCTCAAAATGGTAGTATGCTACTTGGTTTGTTTCTACTTCAATATGTGCATGTGTTTCTTTTAACATATCGCTTATACATATTAGTAGAGCCCTTAGGATCTTTGCTTGATTACCAGCGTTGTGATGGCAGTCACACTAGTGGGGGCTAGGCAATCTACAAGCACATCCTTATACAGGTCCCTAGTCGTAGGATTATCGAGACGGGGCATCGATACTCCGGAGTAGACTAGTGTATACGCTTCTCATCCCAGGAGGGGAAATGGTCTGTCCCACAGCCATTAGTACGTCGTACTGGAGATAGTATGCAGGTGCTCGTTAGGTTATGAGTACACCAGACATGACTCATCGGAAACTGCTGGTTGGTACTATACCTATCGTCAGATAGCAGTTCCTAGGTGACATGAGTACAGGTTAGTCCGTTGACTTGACACTGCCACTTCGCCTCGAGTGTGTTCCCACTGTACTTTGATTACAATCCTACCACAGCTCTATTGAGTCATGCAAACAAGTAGTAGTTAGGTGCAGTCCCGAAGCACTTGGAGGCAGTGATGGTTAGAGAGGATTCGTCTCTCCCGGTATTGGGGGTTGATATTGCGCTTTGTTTGGAGAGCCATTATGCAAAGTCCTTGGCCAGGGCAAGCGAGATTTACTGGTTGGTACTCCAGTAGTTTCTCAGGGTGTAATGGGATACACTCCAACACGACTTATACCGCTATTAGGGGTCTGACGTTTACCGCCCCCTCGGCCCGATATGCGATACTCTTAGACGAACAGACTGGAGTGTAATGAGATTATCACTTTCAGGCTCAGTAGGAGTTCGGATGGGTTTCCTTATCGGCCTTCTTATCGACATCTACCTGGGGACCGTTACGTACAGCTAGTACCGCTTGCGGCCTGCGGTTAAACCCACTGCCAACATAGTGTCAAGTCTTTAGAGTCCCACACAGAGAGTTTCCCAGCTTCGGGCGAAACGAGTAGAGGTCGTATGGTTTTACGACAGGGTTCGATCACATACGTGTACTTGTGCGCGTGTGGTGTTCGAGCGGACAATACTGGTGGGCTTTGGTTTAAACCGGATCCTAGTATTTGATTATTGGATTAGCTTCGTCTCATTGTATTCGTGTTTCTCGGAACACGAATACGGGTATGTATATACGGATGAGAGGGGGTGAAGAAGGAGACATCTCATTAGGGTTTTGACCATTGACTTGGTCAAAGCAAATATGAGAAAAGGAAAAGTATTTGTTATTTTGATAAATGATATTCTTTTTTGTCATGGCTACTTGGTTGACCATTTGACTTGGCTTGACTTGTTGACTATAGATATTTTGATGAGATATTTTTGGACCTAGATATTTTTCATGAGATATTTTCTTGCCATGACAAATGGTCATATATAAGCTAGCCATTACATTTTTTATTATAATTATCAAAAACACATTCTCTCTCCTAAGCTCGCTCACTTCTTCTTCCTCTCTAACCCTAGTGTCTCATGAGTTGAGAATCAAGAGTTTAGTGAGATAAGCTACTCATAATTGTAAGTCGACGTTACACACCCCACTTGAAGCGGGGAGGCGGAATAAGTAAAAAACAATCATTTTAAACAAGGTAACATCGACTAAGCATACGGATCTTTGCTAAACCATATCTAACACAACTAACTAGAGGTATTATCTACTCGGTAAGAAGATTATACATAAAGATTCAAGTCCTTCTTGTTCTCTTGCTGTCCTCCTTCACCACTTGAGCTCCTTTGGAGTGGAACGGATGGCACCTCCTCGTCGGCTCCTCGATGTGATAGAGTCCACCCGAGAGTTCCTTCTTCAAGCTTTAACCTCTAACTTGAGGTAACTAAGTGGCTAGGATTTCTAATCCAAGTGACCTAGAGGATATAGAGATGGATTAAGGATCTATTAGTCTTGCTAACCCTATAGTTCTCAACTCATGAGAGGATTAGGGTTAGGATGAAGAAGATGAGAGCTTGAGGAGAGAGAATGTGTTTGTTATTATGAAATGAAATATTACTTATTTGTGTATATTATAAAGCATGATAATTATCCATCATAATTACAACCATGCTTCATTTAATACAAAAGGATGAATCATCTCATGAGTCATGGTTTCATTTAATGCAAACAACACATCATCTCCTCCACCTCATTAAGCTTAATCCATAAATGAATTAAAACATAATGGGTCACATTTCTTCTAGAAGTTTCTCGAGTAATTACGAGAACGCCCCTCCCATCCGTATTTACAAAAAACACGGATATACTGAGACTGCATAATTCCAATAATCCAATACTAGAATCTGGCTTAAACCAAAGCCTGCTAGTATAATCTATCCGAACATTATATGTGCACAAATACACGTATATGTCCGAACCCTGTCGTAAAAACATACGACCTCTATATCGTTTCGCCTGAAGCAGGGAAACCCTCTGTGTGGGACTCTAAAGACTCGACACTACGCTGGCAGTGGGTTTAACCATAGGCCGCAAACGGTACTAGCTGTACGTAACGGTCCCCCGGTAGATGTCGATAAGAAGGCCGATGAGGAAACCCATCCGAACTCCTACTGAGCCTGATGTGACAATCTCCGTACAGTTCGGTCTCTTCGTCTAAGACTATCGCATAGCGGGCCTAGGGGGCGGCAAGCGTCAGTCCCCTAATAGCGGTATATGTTATGTCGGAGTGAAGCCCATTACACCTTGAGAAACTACTAGAACACCTACCAGTAAATCTCGCTTGCCCTGGCCAGGAACCTTGCGTAATGGCTCTCCAAACACAGCGTGATATCAACTCCCAATACCGGGAGAAACGAATCCTATCTAACCGCCATTGCCTCCAAGTGCTTCGGGACTGCACCCAACTGCTACCTGTTTGCACGACTCAGTCAAGCCGTGGTAGGGTAGCAATCTAAGAATAGTGGGAACACACTCGAGGCGAAGCAGCAGTGTCAAGTCAACGGACTATGCTGTACTCATGTCACCTGGGAACTGCTAACCGACAACGGTATAATACCAACCAACAGTTCCCTACGAGTCCTGTCCGGTGTACCCGTAACCCAACGAGCACCTGCATACTATCTCCAGTATAACGTACTAATGGCTGTGGCTCAGACCATTTCCCCTGCTGGGACGAGAAGCGTATACACTAGTCTACTTCGGAGTATCGATGCCCTGTCTCGATAATACTATGACTAAGGACCTGAAAAAGGATGCGCTTATAGACTACCCAACCCCCACTAGTGTGACTGCCATCACAACGCTGGTAGTCAACCAAGATCCTAAGGGCTCTATCAATATGTATTCGCGATATGCTAAAAGAAACATATACATATTAAGATAGATATAAACCAAGTAGCATACTACTATGATGAGCAAGACTGTCAATACAACTGTGAATATTCCAAGCTTCCATTAAGTAATATACAAGCTAGTATGATACAATAATGGCCCCTAGGGCATATACACTAACAATCTCCCACTTGCACTAGGGCCATGTACTGGCGTATCGTAGACCTATCATCTCGAATTGCCTCTCGAACTGCGTCTGAGGTAAGGCCTTTGTGAATGGATCTGCAGTGTTCTCCACTGTAGCAACTCTCCGAACCTCGATCTCCCGGCGATCTATGATCTCCCTGATCAGGTGATACCGCCTCAAGATGTGTCTGGACTTTTGATGGGACCTGGGTTCCTTCGCTAAAGCTATAGCCCCGTTGTTGTCACAATACAGAGGTATTGGATCAACAATGGATGGAACCACCTAAAGTTCTGTTAAGAACTTCTTTACCCGGACTGCTTCTTTTGCAGCATCAGAAGCTGCGATATACTCCGCTTCCATCGTCAAGTCAGCAATGGTGTCCTGCATGGAACTCTTCCAGCACACCGCCCCTCCATTGAGGGTAAAGACATAACCTGACATGGACTTGGAGTCATCCTTGTCACTCTGGAAGCTGGAGTCAGCAAAAGCCTCGATCTGGAGGTCTTTTCCGCCATAAACCAAGAACATATCCTTAGTCCGTCTCAAGTACTTAAGAATGTTCTTTACTGCTATCCAGTGCTTCTCCACTTGGTCAGACCGATACCGGCTTACCACGCTTAGTGCGTAACCTACATCTGGTCTGGTGCACAACATCGCATACATTATAGAGCCTACCGCAGAAGCGTAGGGTATAAATGACATGTGATCCCTTTCCAAATCAGTCTTGAGAGACATTTCTTTGGAGAGGGTGATTCCGTGACAAGCCGGTAAATTACCGCGCTTTGAATCTTCCATACTGAATCTTTTCAGTACAGTGTTGATGTACCTGGACTGTAAAAGTCCCAACATCCTTTTAGATCTATCACGATAGATCTGGATCCCCAGAATGTAAGAGGCATCACCCAGGTCTTTCATGGAGAACCTGTGTAACAAGAATCCTTTGACAGATTGTAGCATAGGAATATCATTTCCTATCAAGAGAATGTCATCCACGTACAAGATAAGAAATACGATAGTTTGTGCTACAATCTTACTATATATGCATGGTTCATCTGGATTTTTGATAAAGTCATATTCTTTGACCGTTTCATCAAAACAGTTGTTCCAACTCCGCGATGCCTGCTTTAGTCCATAAATGGACTTAAGAAACTTGCACACTTTCCCGCTGCTCCTACTCTGATTGAAACCTTGTGGCTGATCCATATAAACGCACTCGTCCAAATTTCCATTTAGAAAAGCCGTCTTTACGTCCATCTGCCAGATCTTATAATCATGGAAGGAAGCAATGGTAAGAAGGATCCGAATGGATTTGAGCATAGCCACTGGAGAAAAGGTTTCGTCATAGTCCAAATCAGGCCTTTGACGAAAACCCTTTGCAACAAGTCTAGCCTTATAGGTTTCCACCTATCCATCTACACCAATCTTCTTTCTGAAGATCCACTTGCATCCTATGGGTTTTACCCTATCTGGAGCAAATTCCAAAGTCTAAACTTTGTTGGTGTATATGGACTCCATCTCGGTCCACATTGCATCCAGCCATCTTACTGTAAGTCGACGTTAGACACCCCACATGATGCGGGGAGGCGAAATAGGTAAAACAATCATTTTGTTTAAACTAACATCGACTAACTTTACGGATCTTTGCCAAATCCTAACTAACAACAACATAGGAGGGATTAGCTACTATGAAAGATGATTATACCTAATGAACCAAGTCCTTCTTGTTCTCTTTGATCACCTCCTCGTCGGCCTCCTCGCTGTGATAGAAGATCCACCCGAGAGCTACTTCTCCAAGCTTAACCTCTCACTTGAGGTAACTAGGTTGCTATGAGTGCTAATCAAAGTAACCTAGAGGATATAGAATAGGATTAGGGATCTATGAGTCTTGCTAACCCTAGGATCTCAACACATGAGAGGATTAGGGTTAGGGTTGAAGAGAGAGAGCTTGAGGAGAGAGAAGGTGAGAGTGAGAATGATCTTGAATAATATCTCATTTATGAATATATGAAGCATAAGATATTTATTAAATGAATAACAAATAATAATATCATCATGCTTCATTAACTCACCTTGTGTGATTCATCCCATAAGTCATTAAGCCATAAATGCATCATTAACTCCTTTGGATGAATCACACCATGAGTCATTAGTCCAATTAATGCAAATTCCACCTAAGCCTCCAACTCATCAATCTTTTAGAAGCTTCTCGACAATTTATGAGAATGCCCCTCCTATCGGTGAAAATACGGAAATACTGAGACTGTATAAATCCAATAATCCAATAATAGAATCTGGCTTAAACCAAAGCCCGCTAGTAAAAACTGTCCGAACATCGTACGTGTGTAAAAACACGTATGTGTCCGAACCCTGTCGTAAAACCATACAACATCTATATCGTTTCGCCCGAAGCAGGGAAACTCTCTATGTGGGACTCTAAAGACTCGACTACTACGCTGGCAGTGGGTTTAACCACAGGCCACAAGCGGTACTAGCTGTACGTAATGGTCCCCGGGTAGATGTCGATAAGAAGGACGATGAGGAAACCCATCCGAACTCCTACTGAGCCTGATGTGACAATCTCCATACAGTCCGGTCTGTTCGTCTATGACTATCGCATATCGGGCCTAGGGGGCGGCAAGCGTCAGTTCCCTATAAACGGTATAAGTCATGTTGGAGCGAATCCCATTACACCTTGAGAAGCTACTGGAAAACCTACTAGTAAATCTCGCTTGCCCTGGCCAGGGACTTTGCGTAATGGCTCTCCAGACACAGCGCGATATCAACTCCTAATACCGGGAGAGACGGATCCTATCTAACCGCCACTGCCTCCAAGTGCTTCGGGACTGCACCCAACTGCTACCTGTTTGCATGACTCTTTTGAGCCGTGGTAGGGTAGCAATCTAAGAACAGTGGGAACACACTCGAGGCGAACCAGCAGTGTCAAGTCTACGGACTATGCTGTACTTATGTCACCTGGGAACTGTTAACTGACAACGGGTATAATACCAACCAACAGTTCCCTGCGAGTCCTGTCCGTTGTACCCGTAACCTAACGAGCACCTGTATACTATCTCCAGTACGACGTACTGATGGCTGTGGGACAGACCATCTCCCCAACTAGGATGAGAAGCCTACACACTAGTCTACTTCGGAGTATCGATGCCCTGTCTCAATAATCCTACGACTAGGGACCTGAAAAAGGATGTACTTGTCGACTACCCAGCCCCCACTAGTGTGACTGCCATCACAACGCTGGTAGTCAAGCAAGATCCTAAGTGCTCTATCAATATGTATTCTCGATATGCTAACATATACACATATTTAAGATAGAAACAAACCAAATAGCGTACTACCATGTTTAGAAAGACAGTTAATATAACTGTGAATATCCCAAGCTTCCATTAAGTAATATACAAACTAGTATGATACAATAATGGCCCCTAGGGCATATACACTAACAATTTCCAACTTGCACTAGGGCCATGTACTGGCGTATCGAAGACCTATCATCTCTGATAGTCTCTCAAACTGCGTCTGAGGTAAGGCCTTTGTGAATAGATCTGCAGTGTTCTCCTCTGTAGCAATTCTCCGGACCTCGATCTCCCGGCGATTTATGATCATCCTGATCAGGTGATACCGCCTTAAGATGTGTCTGGACTTCTGATGGGACCTAGGTTCCTTTGCTAAAGCTATAGCCCCGTTGTTGTCACAATATAGAGGTATTGGATCAACAATGGATGGAACCACCTGAAGTTCTATGAGGAACTTCTTCATCCAGACCGCTTCTTTGCGGCATCGCAAGCAGCGATATACTCCGCTTCCATCGTCAAGTCAGCAACGGTGTCCTGCTTGGAACTCTTCCAGCACACCGCCCTTCCATTGAGGGTAAATACATAACCTAACATGGACTTGGAGTCATCCTTGTCACTCTGGAAGCTGGAATCAGCAAAGGCCTTGATATTGAGGTCTTTTGCGCCGTAAACCAAGAACATCTCCTTAGTCCTTCTCAGGTACTTGAGAATGTTCTTTACTGCTATCCAGTGCTTCTCCCCTGGGTCTGACTGATACCTGCTTACCACGCTCTGTGCGTAAGCTACATCTGGTCTGGTGCACAACATCGCATACATTATAGAGCCTACCACAGAAGCGTAGGGTATAATAAACATGCGATCCCTTTCCAAATCAGTCTTGGGAGAAATCTCTTTGGAGAGGGTGATTCCGTGACAAGCCGGTAAACTACCGCGCTTAGAATCTTCCATACTAAATCTTTTCAGTATAGTGTTGATATACCTGGACTGCGAAAGTCCCAACATCCTCTTGGATCTATCACGATAGATCCGGATCCCCAGAATGTAAGAGGCATCACCCAGGTCTTTCATGGAGAACCTGTGTGACAAGAATCCTTTGACAGATTGTATCATAGGAATGTCATTTCCTATTAAGAGAATGTCATCCATGTACAAGACGAGGAATACGACAGTTCATGCTACAATTTTACTATATATACATGGTTCATCTGGATTCTTGATAAAGTCATATTCTTTATCCGTTTCATCAAAACAGATGTTCCAACTCTGTATAGAGCTCGTTCTCCAAAGTCGTCCCGAGGTCCGCGAGCTCTTCTATATAGCCAATCATCTTTAGGACATGTTGATTGTATGTAAAAAATATTTCTTAACCGCAATCAAGAACGACGTCGCTTGGTAGCTAGCCGGTGAGTACGGGTCGGTCCACAGGGATTTTGTGTTTTCCTAGTCGCTCTAACGAGTTAATTCCGATGGGTGTCGGATTGATTATCTCTAAAACCTAAATTGATTTATACTAAGATTATCTAGATCTAAGTCTTGCTAGGGTTAGGTCTAGGGTAAGTTGGGAGATTGAAGGTTTCCTCACCGCTTTCAATGCCCTATTTTAGATCTATTAGGTGTTATGGTAATTATCAATAAAAGGGATTAGTACCATCGGGAAGAAACGGTGTTTCTTCCTCTAGGTTCTTGTCCTTCCTTTATCGATCCTTAACCTAACCTCCATGGAAAACATACACAACCAGTCCTTTATACTACGGTATCACCAGTACCTCGAGGGGTAAGGTGCCGCAGGGAGCGATGTGTGCGTGTATGCATAGAGTTCTAATTATTATGTGTTATGGGGCAAGAAAGGGATGAGAGAGTTCATCTCTCAAACCTTTCCCTAAAGCTAACCCTAACAAGCGAGGAGACTACTCGCTCATTAGGGAATTGAAGAACATGCTATCTATCTATCTAGGGCAAGGAATTAAAGATCTATACTAAGGTAATTAAATAAAACTACTTACTTTACAGATGGCTCTCTCCAAACATTTACACAAGACTTGTCAGATCTGAATAGATGAAATGAAAAGAGGCATCGATGCTCTCCAAAAGAAATCTGAATTTTATTATTGAAAAGAGGCATACCTCAAAAGAGGTATGAGGGCTTCTATTTATAGGACATAGAAAACCCTAGGGTTACAATCGACGCACATCTGCTATTACAAAAATACCCCCTAAGAAAAAGACCTATTCAACGCGTCGACTCCCTGTAACAATTTTCCACCGACACGGGTCTCCTATGGCCGCTGTTCCGCGGCCAAGAGCAGGGTTTGGCCGCGGTTCCGCGGCCGTATGGAGAGACTGTGTGCTCAGTTTTTCTGGGAATGTTCTGGTGCATGTTTCCTTCAAGATTCTTCAGTCTTTTTCTCATATTGGCCTCTAGATTTCTTCCAGATCTCCACAGGAACAATTGTAGTGAACTTTTACCATTGCTTCGTGACGAAGTTTTGAACCTTGTGCTGCCTTGTACTTTGTGAACTGATCTTCGTGTAGGCTTGATCAAGATTCCACCATTTATTGGTCTTAGTCTCAGTTTTATATCGTCTTTTGTCTTTTTCACTGTTTTTGTCCCGAGAATCTGTAACCTGCAACTAAATAGCATACATGGGTCAAAAGCACCCGTTTATTTGTAAAATAACTAGGACTGGGGAATATAATAATGCAATATTATGATATGAACAAATACCCCCAAACTTATCTTTTGCTCGTCCTCGAGCAAACCTAGTTTTATTCTCAACAAAAACCTAACCTCACTTTCGCAGGGAATCGCGATTGCACTGAGCTCGTGCAACAAGCTGTTAAACCTCTAGGTGTCCCTAGTAGGAGGAGTGTTGTCTCCTGAGGGTTTTCAGCGGATACTACCCACAAAATTCTATCAATTTAGGCCCATTGACTTTTATTCTCCCATTAGGTTTTCTAACAAGGAAGTCTATTATCTTCGACTAAGAAATTATTCACCCATATTCTTCACGCTTCCTTATCATTTAACTTAAGATTATATATATTCTATAGACTTACTTAGCTTTCGGCATCTCTTAAGTTTTCCTTCTAGGGTTCTATCTCAACTTAGGAATTTTTATCATCTCTACTAAAGATACAAGTCCTATTCTTCATTCCTATCTCTTATCTAAACTCCAATCACATACCCCTACGTGTGTGTAAAAATCACCCCTACACTTGGAAATTCAAATCAAGCAATCATACTCTTGTCTGTTGACCAAAGCACTTCTTAATTGGTGAATTTTTAGATGAATTTCGCTCACACATCCTTCATGCGATCATTAATACTTCTTGAGGTACCAACAACCGATTACAAGATGTGTTTGCACATTTAAGCGTAATTCCTAGTCTTGCAACACCTAAGGCTTTAGCAGTGACTCCCAAACCAGTTGGTCTAAGGCACTAGGTGATGAAGCACCCTCGCTAAATACTTTTTTCTGTTTTTGCAGCCTTAAGTAATCACAAAAACCAGTGTTCATTTTTTTTATTATCTCTTTATTCACACTTGTATATTTTTTTTATTTTCTTCGTACTGAGGACTTCAAACAAGAGCAAGGTCTCCTCTACTATTCCAAATTTCAAGATTCGTGTTTGTGCAATTTTGTAGGGTATATATTTTCAGAATTTAGACTTAAGGTAGGAATTATTTTTCAAACTTATGCTCTAATAAAAATATCAATACTTTTCCTTTATCTTGACTTAGCCTAAGAAATGAACTCAAAATTTGCCTATTTCTAAATAAACTACAAAGACATATAATTTCTACCATTAAACTTTAAGAAAGGTTATTTTTAGGGTTTTTAATTTACTAAGTCTAAGATCTAGTTTTTTCTAGCTAGTCAACCTTTTTGTCAAACTCAAGTCAATTATGGCCAAAATTGAATACTTTAATTTTTATAATTTTTAAAATTTTCAATTTTCATGGGTTTTACAATAAGTATGCAAATACAAAAATATACACAAGAATGCGAAGGAAGAAGGCTTACCGAGCATACCCCCAAACTTAAACTTGACAGTGTCCTCACTGTCATGCTACACCAAGAGGGTTGAGAATGTCGGTACTCCCCTGTTTATTTATTTGCAATTTTTTTTTATTGTTTTTGATTTTTTTATTGTTAATAGAAAAAGAAAACAAAATATATATATGCATATATACAACAAGGTCCTCCCCAAACTAAATAAGGCCTTACACAAGCCAAAGGTTAGCACCAACCATTCAAAAATCTTATCGTGGTAATGGAAGAGTTGGTGAAAGAATGGAGTGGAAAGAAAAGAAATGAGAAGCACACGAGACCGTGTGGGAAGAAAGGTAGAATATGGTCTCGGTGGGGGAGAAAAATGGCGAAAGAGAGAAAGAAGTGTAGCACGAACTTGAAGGTGTAAATTGAGTGAATAAATTAGCACAATTTGTGATGACCGATGTGTTAAAAGCGATTGTGCTAATCTATTAACCCGTCGAGAAATAAGATCAAATCCCTCAAGATTCGTGAGAAAACATGGGTACTTCGAACTTGGTAAACCATCCATTGGAAATGGAAACGCGACGGAGTCTTGCGTGGTCAAAGCGATAAAAAGGACGAAAGGGAGTGAATTAGGGATAGTCTTATTCTCACCGTAGTAAACTGTCTCGAACTTGAACAATTCCATCAATGGTTCGAAATGATTGTAAGCAACCGAGTCTGATGGTTCATCTGAGAATTCAAAGGATTCAAACTCGGGCGGTGAGTCTTCAAAATCGTCCGAAAAAGTGAAACACTCATAATCGTTATCATCTATGAGAACTGTGTCAGATTCAAAGAGAAATTTTTCAAGCTCACAGTCTTCAAGCGTGATCTTTTGCATGGTCGGAACGATGGATAGAATGGAGGGTGATTTAGGAAGTATAACAGTTAAAGGTTCACAAGGATTAATTGGAGAATCCGACACATCAAACAAAAATGGTTCAACCTCAATATTATCCTCAATACTATCCTCATAATTCTCCTCAAAATTTAGCTTATCCATGCCATTATCATAAAAATCAAGACGGATATGAAGTTCGGGAGAAACATTTAATGACTCGGGATGAAGAATTGGGGATAAAATTTTAGTCAAATCTACGGGTTCATCATCCAAAATATTCCCGGCGTCAATATTCTCAATCAAGTGAAAATCAATTTTCTTAGACACCTCATCAAAAGCATGGATATTTATCAATTCAGGTTCTAGAGTGGAGGTGTAAAGTTTAAAAGGATTCAGTGTGGTTTCACTCGAAAGGGATTCCTCACAATCTGACAAATCAAGCACTACAAAGTCGCACAACTCATTTTTATCCTTAACTGATGAATCATTTGGGACACTTGTTTGAAAACCGGAGTTGTGGAATTCAATTGGGTATGGGTAGGTTTGATTTGGAAGGGCGTTTAACTCACTTTCTCCGCTCAAATTATCAATCTGTCCAACCGCCCCATCATACATTGGAATTTTTAGAGCTAGTTGGAAACTAGCTACCGGTTCATTAGGTCGTATGTGGGCGGCTATGGACGCATCCACATTCCTAATCATTTTGTTTGTTGCTAAAATATAAGCTTCAAACGACTGTTTCAAACTAGACATGGGTTGTGAAGGGGTTTCGGTAAAAGATTCAAAATTGTTTGGATACGTGAAACTCCCAAATGGCTGTATAGAAGCAATGTCTAGTGAAGGTGGGAAAGTCGGGTAGGACTGGTAGGAATTGGATGGTTGGACAGGAGTAGGATCAACATTTGGAAAAAAAAAGGAGAATGGACTTGTTGATCCCTAGAACTGAATGTGTGGAGAGGAGTGAAAGATCGGCTACGAGATTGTTCAATATGCTCAGCAATAGACATGGGTTTAGGAGTTACAGCAGGACTCGAAAAAGTGGTATCAACGTACGAAGGTGGTGAAGGTTGACACGGTTGATACAAAGTGGATTGCAAAGTTGAACTGTTTCTCCTAGACGCTTCTATTTGATCTTTCAAAGAAATTTTGGGCATGGAGGGGTCGTCCTTAAATCGACTGAAACAATTCGCGTTAGAGGCAAAGTTTGGTTCAGGGTACCAAAGTTCGGCAAGAGATTTATGAGGTGGGGTACCCATGATCTAAGAAGGAGAAGAGGAAGAAGGTAGGTGGTGCAAGGAGTTCTTAGCGACAAAAGTTGCAAGTCTTTTTTTCTAAAAAAAAATTTTCCTTTTTTCTTTTTCTTTTTATTTGGAACTTTTTGCAAAAAGATTTTCGATAAAAGGCTTAGACACACTTTCGATCAACCACAAATGCACAATCAGGCCTAGATCTAGGGTCACCTAGGTCAGCTAGACAGCTCCTAACTGTTCCAAAGGGCTAGAAATAGGACCTCAAACCGCCTCTTCGCCGCCAATTACGGCCAGGTAAGTGCCAGGTGAGTGGGAGGCTCTCCACTACAAGTAGTGGTCCTAATTAAGTAACCACTCGCCTTAGACACACTTGCCTAGACACCGCAAAGTCAGGTTAGGATCAACGGCTGATGCCTACAACTAGTCCTCTGTCCTATTGAGCACGACGTTCTTAGGGCTGAGTCTAGTATTTTTTTAATTAAATAATGGTCAATGCATATGCCTTATGTGATTTCTGGGGTCCTGGGAAGGGTGATGAAATCCTCACCTAATCTGGATTGGTTTCAAGCCCCTTAAAGTCCGATTAAAAATATGCAAAACAGTAACAACCACTCGCAATCAAATTTTTATTTTTTTAAGCGCGGCGCAAAGAATCCTGCACAAGATTTGTTATTGAGAAGGGGAAAGATTTAAAGAATCCTGCAGGAGATTTTTCAGAGGAGATGTCGAGATTTGCAGAGGAGAGAGAAAGGAAGATTACAGTGCAATTTTAGCTTGCTGACGTCAGCACTCAGCCGCGGTTCCGCCGCATTAAGGGGTTTCTGGCCGCGTTTACGCGGTGGTTTGGACGGCTCGGTTCCCCAGAAATTTTTTCAGACGAGGATATCACCAGAGCACCGCGCTTCCGCGGTCGGAAGGGGTCTATGGCGGCAATTCCGCGGTCAGGTGGCTGGTTCAGTTCTCCAAATCTTTTCAGTTGCTCTGTTGTTGAAATCTCCTTCTGTTTGGATCTCCCGTTTTCTGTTTCGCACTCTGGATTTTTCCAGATCCGTCGATCCTGCAAAGATTCACACAAAAATACCCTTCACAAAATAACAAAATGATAAATTTTTATATTTTTATAATTTTTCATTTTTTTATGATTTTTATGATTTTTCAATTTTAGATTAACCCGAAATTGCAAAAAGGAAATAACATGCCATCCCCGGCAACGGCGCCATTTGATTGTATGTCAAAAATATTTCTAAACCGTAATCAAGAACGGCGTCGCTTGGTAGCTAGCCGGTGAGTACGGGTCGGTCCACAGGGATTTTATGTTTTCCTAGTCGCTCTAACGAGTTAATTCCGATGGGTGTCGGATTGATTATCTCTAAAACCTAAATTGATTTATACTAAGATTATCTAGAAAAAAGTCTTGCAAGGGTTAGGTCTAGGGTAAGTTGGGAGATTGAAGGTTTCCTCACCACTTTCAATGCCCTATTTTAGATCTATTAGGCGTTATGGTAATTATCAATAAAAGGGATTAGTACCATCGGGAAGAAACGGTGTTTCTTCCTCTAGGTTCTTGTCCTTCCTTTATCGATCCAACCCTAACCTCCATGGAAAACATACACAACCGGTCCTTTATACTACGGTATCACCGTTACCTCGAGGGGTAAGGTGCCGCAGGGAGTGGTGTGTGCGTGTATGCATGGAGTTCTAATTATTATGTGTTATGGGTCAAGAAAGGGGTGAGAGAGTTCATCTCTCAAACCTTTCCCTAAAGCTAACCCTAACAAGCGAGGAGACTACTCGCTCATTAGGGAATTGAAGAACATGCTATCTATCTATCTAGGGCAAGGAATTAAAGATCTATACTAAGGCAATTAAATAAAACTACTTACTTTACAGATGGCTCTCTCCAAACATTTATACAAGACTTGTCAGATCTGAATAGATGAAATAAAAAGGGGCATCGATGCTCTCCAAAAGAAATCTGAATTTTATTAATGAAAGGCGGCATACCTCAAAAGAGGTATGAGGGCTTCTATTTATAGGACATAGAAAACCCTAGGGTTACAATCGACGCACATTTGCTATTACAAAAATACCCCCTAAGAAAAAGACCTATTCAACGCACCGACTCCCTGTAACAATTTTCCACCGACACGGGTCTCCTATGGCCGCAGTTCTGCGGCCAAGAGCAGGGTTTGGCCGCGGTTCCGCGGCCGTATGAAGAGACTGTGTGATCAGTTTTTCTGGGAATGTTCTGGTGCATGTTTCCTTCAAGATTCTTCAGTCTTTTTCTCATATTGGCCTCTAGGTTTCTTCCAGATCTCTAAGTGAACAATTGTAGTGAACTTTTACCGTTGCTTCGTGACGAAGTTTTGAACCTTGCACTGCCTTGTACTTTGTGAGCTGATCTTCGTGTAGGCTTGATCAAGATTCCACCATTTATTGGTTTTAGTCTCACTTTTATATCGTCTTTTGTCTTTTTCACTATTTTTGTCCCGAGAATCTGTAACCTGCAAATAAGTAGCAGACATGGGTCAAAAGCACCTGTTTATTTGTAAAATAACTAGGACTGGGGAATATAATAATGCAATACTATGATATGAACACATGTTCTCCTACAGATGATCCGACTGCCAGCCTAGACTGAAACAAGGTCTTCGAGGTCTCGTATCTAGCTATACGAGATTGCTCTCCATACAGATCCTTTGTGTGGAGAAATATGGATTCAAGATCCATATCCTCGTGCCTCCTCTGATGTTCATTATTCATAGAGGCAAGCACGATGCATTTAGCCTTCGCGCAATCTAACTCCCAGGTCTTGTGGATTTCCTTATCCGCAATACTGGATTCTGGACCAGGGATAGCAGGTGCCTTAGCAGTAAGGACATACCACAATTTGTCATAAGTCAAAGCCATCTTGACATTCCGGAACCAATCTTTATAGTTTGGCCCTGTCAGAATATTTTTTTCTAATAGTAACTTAAGGCCTGTCATGTTCTGGGTCGCTGCAATTGAGAGAGAGAGGGAACGCTTTAGCATGATGCTCTTGCAAATTTAGAGTGGTTTTTAGTTTATCCAAACTGGATGGCTCCCACTGTTTCTCGAATCCCTCCTCAAACCAAAAAGGAAGAATTAGTCAGGACTATTCTCACCGTACAAGACTTGCTTAACCGTTCAGCCAAGCCGGTGTCGGTACTTCGAGGGAGGTTTTCCGACGCTTTCGCGAAGTTCCTTAATTAAATAACCTCTTTTCTCTGGGGGCGTAGCCCCGCTGACACCTTTCTCGGCACCTACTTGGTTTATAGCATTGATCAAAAAGTGACGAATCTCCTGATGAGTAGCGGATACTCACATTAGGATCGGGATCCAAATATCATCGTGTGATAAAGCTGAAGGAATCCTACCAAAATTATCACAATCCAAATGGTATGCATCTCTTTGCAAATTTCAGTTTCTTTAGAAATTCCCGATATAAATTTCTGCCCCATGCTCTTATGACCTTGGCATTGGTCAAAATGTCATAAGTCACATGTCAAGTTCTACCCATCATTATCTTGTTATTTTGAACCCATCCGTACATACCCCAGACGTTGGCCAAATGATAATACGACTGCCCCAAACTAACTCATCTATCTATGCAACAAATGAATACCCAGCAGCTACCAAACACTATGCCTTGGCGTTGGTCAAAATACATAGCTTGAATACTACTGAATACCCAAATGAAATGACGGAGGGCTACGAATGGTTTTGGCGAAACGTAGTGAACTTGATATGACCGAAGGAACCTGATAGATTTTAAAAGGAGTGGTTAAGCTCCGCAATTAAAAATATCTTCTGTTTTAAAAATAACCGAGCGGTTTCTTTTAAACTGTTCCAACGATTCAACGTTGGTTTATTTTCTTTGCATTAATATAATGCGTCCCATCATTAACCTATCATTGCAAAAAACAACGAAAATACAACGTCCTCTTATGCCATCCGCATTCGCCACTAGGCCCCGTCATTCACCCGTTAGGTTACTTAACTAACGACAGAGCGGGGGCTGGGCTAGCGCGGGTGTAAAACATAAGTGACGTCTAATAGCTATCATATATAGATATTGTACATTCGTCAGACGCAATAATAGGAATTCCAGATCACAGATGAACATATTGGATTTTCTACGAATCCGCATTCCTTTTGAGCCTGCAAAGAAAGACGGATTACACAGTCGTGATGAATAGCCAAAACCCCACCCTAGACCCTTACGGGTACGGCAAACTACCTGCCAACTACCCGAAGTGAAGCGGTCTCCCTCAACAACGTGAGTAGGCCACTAAACACTTTAAAGTACCCAGTAGTTTTTGCACCCCACCTTGGGTCTATCCTAGGAGCAAAAATCAGTAAATGAAATAATACAGCGGTGGCTACAACCTCGACCCGGAAGTGCCCCTCAAAAGAATATTACAACAATTTACAAATTACATTTGAATGAAAGAAACGCTCGTCTCACATCCCCGGCTATCCATTCACGACAATCCAACAAGTCCACAAACACAAACAGTAAAAACCATTACAGAAATATGCAACCCCTGCTAACCGACATACTAGCAGTTAGGGAAGGTTTACGAACACATTAAACAAATCACAGATATAATCAAGTTAACCAAACATCTTAGAATTTCGATCAAGAAAAGACAAATGATTCTACTCCAAATACTTCTCTGTGCACCTGAAACTTGAGAAGAAACAAAACATCCCAGAAAATACAAAATCAACACAGAAGAGTTACTGGGCAAATTTGGGCTGACTCGGCTTCAACTTGGCCGCGGATCCGCGGCGGATCGCTTGGATGGCCGCGGTTCCGCGGCGGTTTCGCCGAGTCACAATCCCAAATTTCTCCAGTAATCTTATAATTCCCTGCATGTATTTTTAAGAGTCCCTAAAAAATTTTTAGACCCCGTTTTAAAAACGGCAGAAACTAGGTTAAAACGTCGTATTTTCGGGTTTGTTTTGCGATTGAATTTCTAACGACTTTGCTAACAAGTTAGTTATGGTTTAGCGAGGATCTGATACCACTGTAAGTTGACGTTAGACACCCCATATGATGCGGGGAGGCGGAATAGGTAAAACAATCATTTTGTTTAAACTAACATCAACTAACTTTATGGATCTTTGCCAAATCCTAACTAACAACAACATAGGAGGGATTAGCTACTATGAAAGATGATTATACCTAATGAACCAAGTCCTTCTTGTTCTCTTTGATCACCTCCTCGTCGGCCTCCTCGTTGTGATAGAAGATCCACCCGAGAGCTACTTCTCCAAGCTTAACCTCTCACTTGAGGTAACTAGGTTTCTATGAGTGCTAATCAAAGTAACCTAGAGGATATAGAATAGGATTAGGGATCTATGAGTCTTGCTAACCCTAGGATCTCAACACATGAGAGGATTAGGGTTAGGGTTGAAGAGAGAGCTTGAGGAGAGAGAAGGTGAGAGTGAGAATGATCTTGAATAATATCTCATTTGTGAATATATGAAGCATAAGATATTTATTAAATGAATAACAAATAATAATATCATCATGCTTCATTAACTCACCTTGTGTGATTCATCCCATGAGTCATTAAGCCATAAATGCATCATTAATTCCTTTGGATGAATCACACCATGAGTCATTAATCCAATTAATGCAAATTCCACCTAAGCCTCCAACTCATCAATCTTCTAAAAGCTTCTCGACAATTTACGAGAATGCCCCTCCCATCCGTGAAAACACGGAAATACTGAGACTGTATAAATCCAATAATCCAATACTAGAATCTGGCTTAAACCAAAGCCTGCTAGTAAAAACTGTCCGAACATCATACGTGCGTAAAAACACGTATGTGTCCGAACCCGGTCGTAAAACCATACGACATCTATATCGTTTCGCCCGAAGCAGGGAAACTCTCTGTGTGGGACTCTAAAGACTCGACTACTACGCTAGCAGTGGGTTTAACCACCGGCCGCAAGCGGTACTAGCTGTACGTAACGGTCCCCAGGTAGATGTCGATAAGAAGGCCGATGAGGAAACCCATCCGAACTCCTACTGAGCCTGATGTAACAATCTCCGTACAGTCCGGTCTGTTCGTCTATGACTATCGCATATCGGGCCTAGGGGGGCGGCAAGCGTCAGTCCCCTATAAGCGGTATAAGTTGTGTCGGAGCGAAGCCCATTACACCTTGAGAAGCTACTGGAAAACCTACCAGTAAATCTCGCTTGCCCTGACCAGGGACTTTGCGTAATGGCTCTCCAGACACAGCGCGATATCAACTCCCAATATCGGGAGAGACGAATCCTATCTAACCGCCACTACCTCCAAGTGCTTCGGGACTGCACCCAACAGCTACCTGTTTGCATGACTCCTTTGAGCCGTGGTAGGGTAGCAATCTAAGAACAGTGGGAACACACTCGAGGCGAACCAGCAGTGTCAACTATGTGGACTATGCTGTACGCATGTCACCTGGGAACTGTTAACTGACGACGGGTATAATACCAACCAACAGTTCCTTGCGAGTCCTGTCCGGTGTACCCGTAACCCAACGAGCACCTATATACTATCTCCAGTACAACGTACTGATGGCTGTGGGACAGACCATCTCCCCAACTGGGATGAGAAGCATACACACTAGTCTACTCTGGAGTATCGATGCCCTATCTCGGTAATCCTACGACTAGGGACCTGAAAAAGGATGTGCTTGTAGACTACCTAGCCCCCACTAATGTGACTGCCATCACAACGCTAGTAGTCAAGCAAAATCCTAAGGGCTCTATCAATATGTATTCTCGATATGCTAACATATACACTTATTTAAGATAGAAACAAACCAAGTAGCATACTACCATGTTTAGCAAGACTGTTAATATAACTGTGAATATCCCAAGCTTCTATTAAGTAATATACAAACTAGTATGATACAATAATGGCCCCTAGGGCAAATACACTAACACTTACTGAGTCGCCACTCTGAATGGCCTGCTAGAAGTTAGTAGGTTCATCATTATCAGTGACGCAATCCTCTCTATCCCCGTCTATGAGAAAACCATAGTATCTCTCAGGCGGATGAGATGGCTTACTACTCCTGCGGAGGGGTGCGGGAATGTCCTGTTCTTCTGGAAATTCTGGTTCTACCAAACTTTCAGTTGTAGTTTGTGGTTCTAGAATTTCTTCCAGTTCTATTGCACTCCCACTTCTTTCCTTTTCTAAAAACTGATGTTCAAGAAAATGGGCATTACGAGAAACAAAAACCTTTTGTTCCTCTGTATAATAGAAAATATACCCTCTGGAGTTCTTTGGATATCCCACAAACTTACACAATACTGATCGGGCCTCGAGTTTGTCCGCATGCTTCTTTTTAACAAAAGCCGGACATCCCCATATCTTGAGATACTGAAGATAGGGTTTCTTCCCACTCTATATCTGATATGGTGTAGTAGGCACAGTCTTGGTAGGAACCTTGTTCAAAAGATATGCTGCTGATTCTAGCGCATAGCCCCAGAAAGATCGTGGTAACTCAGCATTACTCATCATGGAACACACCATATCCAATAGGGTTCGGTTCTTTCTCTCCGATACACCGTTGTGTTGTGGAGTGTATGGAGGAGTAAGCTGAGAGAGAATTCCATTCTCTTTTAGGTAACCCAGGAACTCGGCACTTAAGTATTCACCACTTCGATCAGATCTCAGTGTCTTGATACTTTTGCCGGTTTGGTTTTCTACTTCATTCTTATATTCTCAGAATTTCTCAGAGGCCTCGGACGTATGTTTCATCATGAAAATATGTCCATACCTAGAGAAATCATCCGTAAAAGTAATGAAATATAAAATACCGCTTCTTGCATGTGTAGACATTAGACCACATACATCGCTGTGTATGAGTCCTGAGAGCTCGCTCGTTCTTACTCCATGTCCAGTGAATGGAGTCTTTGTCATCTTTCCTTTAAGACATGATTGACAAGTGGCATAAGATTGATATTCAAACGGATCCAAGTATCCTTCTTTATGTAACTTAGTTAACCTTGTCTCATTGATGTGACATAGTCTAGAATGCCATAAGAAAGCCTGATTTATATCTGGAGACTTTCTTTTAAGTGTGTTCTTGACATTGAAAATCTGCAATTGGTTTAACACGTATATACCGTTATCTAGTGTACCGGACCCAATCAAACCATGATTAAGGTGGATGTTAACAACATCGCTTACAAACGTAAAATCATAACCTTCTTTTGATAACAGCGATACTGATATGATATTACACGTTAAACTAGGTACACAAAAATAGTTGCGCAAAACCAAAATATGTCCACTCGTCAATCCAAGGTGATAATCCCCTACGGACATAGCATCCACGCTCGCTCCGTTAGCAACCTGGAGGGTCATATCACCAGCCTTCAGTACTCTACGGCTTCTCAGTGCCTGCAATGAATTGCATATATGAGATCCTGATCCGGTATCCAATACACAGGAAGTAGAGTTGATTGACAGACAATTTTCAATTACAAACACACCTGAAGCCGAAGCCACAACTTGCCTCGGGTCCTGGTTCTTGGCATTCCAAGCTTAGCAATCCTTCTTCCAATGGCCCTTTCTACGACAGTGGAAGCACTCGTCCTTTGCTACTACCGGTACTGCAACCTTTTTCTTTCCCCTAGCAACCTCCTTACCAACACCATCTCTCGGTTTGGTAGCGGCCTTCTTCTTCTTTCCTTTGGCTCTCGCCTTGGACCTAGAATAGGAAGCACCACTAACAAACAGAGTGGATGTATCCCTTGCTTTCTGCAAGGTGCCCTCTGCACTCCTCAACATGTTAAGGAGTTCTGGAAGTTCAACTTCTTTACCCTGAATATTGAAATTCAAGATAAACTGGGCGTAGGTGGAAGGAAGGGACTGGAGAACCAAGTCTGTATACAATTCATTCTCTAATGTTGTCCCGAGGTCCGCGAGCTCCTCAATATAGCCAATCATCTTAAGGACATGTTCCCCTACAGATGATCCGACGGCCAGCCTCGACTGAAAAAAGTTTTTCGAGGTCTCGTATCTAGCTATACGAGATTGCTCTCCATACAGTTCCTTGATGTGGAGAAATATGGATTCAAGATCCATATCCTCGTTCCTCCTCTGATGTTCATTATCCATAGAGGCAAGCACGATACATTTGGCCTTCACGCAGTCTATCTCTCAGGTCTTGCGGATTTCCTTATCCGCGACACTGGATTCTGGACTTAGGACGGTAGGGGCTTTAGTAGTAAGGATATACCCCAATTTATCATATGTGATAGCCATCTTGACATTCCTGAACCAAACTTTATAGTTTGGCCCTGTCAAAATATTTTTATCTAATAATAACTTAAGGCCCATCAAGTTCTTGGTCGCTGCAATTAGGAGAGAGAGAAGAAAACACTTTAGCATAATGCTCTTGCAAGTTTAGAGTGGTTTTTAGTTTATCTAAACAGGATGGCTCCCACTGTTTCTCGAATCCTTCCTCAAACCATAAAAGAAGAACTAGTCAGAACTATTCTCACCGTACAATACTTGCTTAACCTTTCAGCCAGGCCAGTGTCGGTACTTCGAGGGAGATTTTACGACGCTTTCGCAAAATTCCTTAATTAAATAACCTCTTTTCCCTGGGGTCGTAGACCCGCTAACACCTTTCTCGACAACTACTTGGTTTATACCATTGATCGTTTAAGTGAAAGAATCTTCCGATGAGCAGCATATGCTTACAGTAGGATCGGGATCCAAATATCATTGTGTGATAAAGTCAAAGGAATTCTACAAAAATTATCACACTCCAAATGGTATGCAACACTAGCAAGTTTCAGTTTCTTTAGAAACTCCCGATGTGGATTTTTGCCCCATGCTCTTATGACCTTGACGAAGGCCAAAATATCATAAGTCACATGTCAAGTTCTACCCATCATTATCCTGTTAATTTGAACCCACCCGTACATACCCTTGACGAAGGCCAAAATAGTAGTACGACTATCCCAAACCAACGAATCTATCTATGCTACAGATAAATATTCAGCAGCTACCAAACACTATGCCTTGGCGAAGGTCAAAATACATAGCTTGAATACTACTGAATATCTAACTGAAATGACGGAGGGCTACGACTGGTTTTGGCGAAACCGTGAACGTAGTGAACTTGATATAATCGAAGGAACCTGATAGCTTTTAAAAGGAGTGGTTTAAACTCCGCAATTAAAAAATCTGCTGTTTTAAAATAACCGAGTGGTTTCTTTTAAATTGTTCCAACGATTCAACTTTGGTTTATTTTCTTTGCATTAATATAATGCGTCCCATCAATTAACCTATCATTGTAGAAAACAACGAAAATACAACGTCCGCTTATGCCATCCGCATTCGCCACTGGGCCCCGTCATTCACCCGTTAGGTTACTTATCTAACGACATAGCGGGGGCTGGGCTAGCGCGGGTGCAAAATATAAGCAACACCTACTAGATATCATATATAGATATTGTACATTCGTCAGACGCAATAATAGGCATTCCAGATCACAGATGAACATATTGGATTTTCTAGGAATCCGCATTTTCTTTGAGCCTGCAATGAAAGACGGATTACATAGTCGTGATGAACAGCCAACCCCACCGTAGACCCCTACGGGTACGGCAAACTACCCGCCAAATACCCAAAGTGAAGCGGTCTCCCTCAACGACGTGAGTAGGCCACTAAGCACTTTAAAGTACCCGGTAGTTTGTGCACCCCACCTTGGGTCTATCCTAGGAGTAGAAAACAGTAAATGAAATAATACAACGGTGGCTACAATCTCAACCTGGATGTGCCCCGCAAAAGAATATTACATCATATTACAATTTATATCGAATGAAAGAATATAAAAACTTATTTCACACCCCGGCTAATCATCACGACAATCCAACAAGTTCATATTCATAAACCAGTAAAAACCATTACAGAAATGTGCAACCCCCTGCTAACCGACATATAGCGATTATGGGAGGTTTACGAACACATTAAAACTGAACTTGAAACATTAAACAACTTCAAACTATGACTTTGAAACACCCGATATTTGCCACAATAAAGAATTTCCTGTAAAATCAAAATTGGCAAAAATAAACAACTCCTGAAACCCAAGATCTAAGTGACAAAGACACACAAAAAAAATCAAAGCAATTCCCCTACTGGAGGCCGAGCTCGCCGGAATACCTAGGTGTGTTGCCGACCAACTTGGGGTGGAACTGCCTCGTTTTTTTTGTGTGTTCTTTTAACTGTTCAAATATCACTCTGTAGTTGTTTAAATAATTTTCAGAGCAAATTTGAAAATCGATAGAAACTTGTATCTTGGGTTCGATGTTTACGTGTCGTTTCGGTTTCATAGTTTAACTTGTTGTTTAAACTGTTAGCTATAGTTTAGTAGGCTCTGATACCACTGTAAGTCGACGTTACACACCCCACTTGAAGCGGGGAAGCGGAATAAGTAAAAAACAATCATTTTAAACAAGGTAACATCGACTAAGCATACGGATCTTTGCTAAACCATATCTAACACAACTAACTAGAGGTATTATCTACTTGGTAAGAAGATTATACCTAAAGATTCAAGTCCTTCTTGTTCTCTTGCTGTCCTCCTTCACCACTTGATCTCCTTTGGAGTGGAACAGATGTCACCTCCTCGTCGGCTCCTCGATGTGATAGAAGATCCACCCGAGAGTTCCTTCTTCAAGCTTTAACCTCTAACTTGAGGTAACTAAGTGGCTAGGATTGCTAATCCAAGTGACCTAGAGGATATAGAGAAGGATTAAGGATTTATTAGTCTTGCTAACCCTATGGTTCTCAACTCAAGAGAGTATTAGGGTTAGGAAGAAGAAGATGAGAGCTTGAGGAGAGAGAATGTGCTTGTTATTATGAAATGAAATATAACTCATTTGTGTATATTATGAAGCATGATAATTATCCATCATAATTACAACCATGCTTTATTTAATACAAAAGGAATCATCTCATTAGTCATGGTTTCATTTAATGCAAATAACACATCATCTCCTCCACTTCATTAAGCTTAATTCATAAATGAATTAAAACATAATGAGTTACCTTTCTTCTAGAAGCTTCTCGAGTAATTACGAGAACGCCCCTCCCATCCGTATTTACGAAAAACACAGATATACTGAGACCGCATAAATCAAATAATCCAATACTAGAATCTAGTTTAAACCAAAGCCCGCTAGTATAATCTGTCCGAACATTATACGTGCACAAATACACGTATATGTCCGAACCCTGTCGTAAAAACATACGACCTCTATATCGTTTCGCCTGAAGCAGGGAAACCCTCTGTGTGGGACTCTAAAGACTCGACACTACGCTAGCAGTGTGTTTAACCACAGGACGCAAGTGGTACTAGCTGTACGTAACGGTCCCCAGGTAGATGTAGATAAGAAGGCCGATGAGGAAACCCATCCGAACTCCTACTGAGCCTGATGTGACAATCTCCGTACAGTCCGGTCTGTTCATCTAAGACTATCGCATAGCGGGTCTAGAAGGGTGGCAAGCGTCAATCCCCTAATAGCCGTATAAGTCGTATCGGAGTGAAGCCCATTACACCTTGAGAAACTACTGGAACACCTACCAGTAAATCTCGCTTGCCCTGGCCAGGGACCTTGCGTAATGACTCTCCAAACACAGCGCGATATCAACTCCCAATACCGGGAGTGATGAATCCTATCTAACCGCCACTGCCTCCAAGTACTTCGGGTAGGGTAGCAATCTAAGAACAGTGGGAACACACTCGAGGCAAAGCAGCAGTGTCAAGTCAACGGACTATACTGTACTCATGTCACCTGGGAACTGCTAACCGACGACGGGTATAATACCAACCAACAGTTCCCTGCGAGTCATGTCCGGTGTACCCGTAACCCAACGAGCACCTGCATACTATCTCCAGTACAACGTACTAATGGCTGTGGGTCGGACCATTTCCCCTGCTGGGATGAGAAGCGTATACACTAGTCTACTTCGGAGTATCGATGCCCTGTCTCAATAATCCTATGACTAGGGACGTGAAAAAGGATGTGCTTATAGACTATCCAGCCCCCACTAGTGTGGCTGCCATCACAACGCTGGTAGTCAAGAAAGATCCTAAGGGCTCTATCAATATGTATTCGCGATATGCTAAAAGAAACACATACATATTAAGATAGATATAAACCAAGTAGCATACTACTATGTTGTGCAAGACTGTCAATACAACTGTGAATATCCCAAGCTTCCATTAAGTAATAAACAAGCTAGTATGATACAATAATGGCCCCTGGGGCATACACACTAACAATAATCACACTCTACTCATTCTAGGTCACTTAGTCTAGCACCCCAAGTGATCTAGTTGCCTCATCTTGGAGGTTTAGCTCAAGGTTGGAACTTTCGGGTGGATCTTCTTCGACTTCGAGAAGCCGACGAGGAGGCGCATCCATCATCACTCCAAGGAGCTCACATCAAAGAGGAGAAGAAGGACTTGTAGCTTGAGGTATAATCATCTTACCTAGTAGATACAACTCCTAGTTAGATTGTTAGTTAGGGTTTAGCAAAGATCCTCGATGTTACCTTGTTTGCAAAAATCGTTTTTTACCTATTCCGCCTCCCCGCAAACCCGTGGGGTGAGTAACATCGACTTATAGTGGTATCAGAGCCTAGCTAAACCATAACTAACATGTTAGCAAAGTCTTTAGAACTTCGATCATGGAAAAATCCCGAAAACACGAATTTTTTATACACTTTCTGTCGAATTTAAATGCTGGTCTAAAAATATTTTCAGAGACCTGAAAAATACGTGTAGGGTTTTTGGAGATCACTGAAGAAATTTGGGCGCCTAAATCGGTGAGATGGCCGTGGATCCACGGCCGAACCAAGAGTTCTACCGCCGATCCGCGGCCGAGTCGACTCCGTTGGTCCAAATTTCCTCTGGTGGTCCACTGTGTTGTTTTGTGTTTTCTGGGATATTTTGTTTCTGCTCAGGATATTTTGTGTACAGTATTGTACTGGGAGTAGATTCAAATATGGTTATTGATCGAAATTCTATGAACTTTGGCTAATCGGATTATATCTGTGATGTGTTATATGTGCTGAACGTCTGCTAATCGCTATACGTCAATTAGTGGGGGTTGCACATATCTGTGATCTGTGATATTGGTTTCTGTATATGAACTTGTTTGATTGTCGTGGATGAATAGCCGGGGTGTGAGATGAGGGTTTTCATTCTTTCATTCAATGTAAAATTTGTAAAGTGATGTAATATTATTTTTGCGGGGCACATCTGGGTTGAGGTTGTAGCCACCGTTGTATAATTTCTTTTACTGATTTTGCACCTATGATAGACCCAAGGTGGGGTGCACAAACTACCGGGTACTTTGAAGTGCCGAGTGGCCTACTCACTTTGTTGAGGGAGGTTGCTTCACTTCGGGTATTTGGCGGGTAGTTTGCCACACCCGTAGGGGTCTAGGGTGGAGTTTGGCTACTCATCACGACCGTGTAATCCGTCTTTTGTTGTAGGTTCAAACGAAACACGGATTCCTAGTATATCCAATGTGTTCATCTGTGATCTGGAATGCCTATCATTGCATCTGACGAATGTATATATCTATATATGATATCTAGTAGAAGTTGCTTATGTTTTGCATCCGCGTTTGTCCAGCCCCCGCTCTGTCGTTATTTAAGTAACCTAAAGGGTGATGACGGGGCTCCGTGGTGAATGCGGATGGCATAAGCGTACGTTATATTCTTGTTGTTTTCTGCAATGGTAGGATTAATTGATGGGACGTATTATATTAATGCAAAGAAAACAAACCAAAGCTGAATCGTCAGAACAATTTCAAAACCACTCGGTTTTTTCAAAACAGCAAAACTTTTAAAATGCGGAGCTTAAACCACTCCTTTTAAAAGCTATCAGGTTCCTTTGATTATATCAAGTTCATTATGTTCACGGTTTTGCCAAAACCATTCGTAGCCCTCCGTCATTTCATATGAATATTCAATAGTATACAAGATATGTTTGTTGACCTTCGTCAAGGCATAGTGATTGGTAGCTGCTGGGTGTTCATATGTAGCATAGATAGATGCGCTAGTTTGGGACAGTCGTGTTACTTTGTTGACCTTCGTTAAGGGTATATACGGGTGGGTTCAAATTAACTTGGACAATGATGGGCAGAACTTGACATGTGACTTATGATTTGTTGACCTTCGTCAAGGTCATAAGAGCATGGGGCAAAAATCCACATCAGGAGTTTCTAAAGAAACTGAAACTTGCTAGTGTTGCATACTATTTGGAGTTTGATAATGTTGGTAGGATTCTTTCAGCATTATTACACAATGATATTTGGATCCCGATCCTACTGTGAGTATCCGCTACTCCTCAGGAGATTTTTTCACTTAACGATCAATACTATAAACCAAGTAGGTGTCTGGAACAGTGTTAGCGGGGCTACGCCTCCAGGGAAAAGAGGTTATTTAATTAAGGAACTTCGCGAAAGCATCGTAAAACCTCCCTCGAAGTACCGACACTAGCCTGGCCGAACGGTTAAGAAAGAATTGTATGGTGAGATCAATCCTGACTATTTCTTCTTTTATGGTTTGAGGAACGATTCGAGAAACAGTGGGAGACATTCTGTTTAGATAAGTTAAAAATCATTCTAAACTTGCAAGAGTATCATGCTAAGTGTTTTCTTCTCTCTCTCTTAATTGCAGCGACCCAGTGACCAGACATAGGTTACATCTAAATAATAAAATGATTGAATCTGACTATAATGACTGGCAAAGGTCTGTCCAGATGTCCATTGCTAATGATAAGCTGGGACACCTCATTACTACTCAAGCCCTGCAGTCCCAGGTCCAGTTTCCACCGTCACAGATATTGATATCCGTAAGATATCGTAAAAAGACAATACGTATGCCAAGTGCCTCGTGTTGGCCTCAGTAGATGGTGTAAACTGGAGGCAACACGAGAAGATGGACTTAGCTTCCATCTTCCTCCATAACAAAGATTTATATGGAGAGCATTCTCGTATCGCAAGATATGAGACCTCGAAGGAATTGCTTCAAGCGAAGTTGGCTGTCAGGTCATCTGTAGGGGACAACGTCCTTACGATGACTAGCTATAAGCTCACGGACCTGGAGACCACGTTAGGAAACGGGTCATATGCTGACTTATTTCTACAGTCCTTACCCTCTACTTACACCCTGAAGGAAACCGTGGAGACACCCGCTCTGCTTATTGGGGAATCTTCCTCTTATGCATCCAAGGCGAAAGCAAAGAGTGAGAAGAAGAAGACCTCCATAAAGCCAATATGCGTTGTCAGGAAGGTAGAAGGAAAGGGAAAGGCAAGAGTTTCGGGACTGAAAGTAGGGAAGGTGGGATGTTCCTATTGTTACGAGAAAGGACATTGGCAGAGGGATTGCAGGGCTTTGAAAGCCAGTTGCCAGAATTCGAAGCATGTTGTAGCTTCAGCCACGAGTGTGTTTGTAATGGAAAACTGTATGTTAATTAACTCTACTTCCTGGGTACTAGATACCGGATCAGGATCTCATATCTGTAATTCATTACAGGCTTTGAGAAACCGTAAAGTTATCAGGATAAGTGATATGACTCTCAGAGTTGCGAACGGAATAAGCATGGATGCTGAATCCGTAGGGGAATATCACCTAGGATTGACAAGTGGGCAGATATTGATTCTACGTAACTGTTTATATGTACCTAGTCTAGCTTGTAATATCATATCTGTATCCTTACTTTCTAAGGAAGGATATGATTTTACATTTGTAAGCGATATGGTCCACATCCACCTAAATCAAGTTCTGATTGGGTCAAGTACATTAGAAAACGGAATATACGTATTAAATCAAGCTCAGGTTTTCAGTGTCCAGAACACACTTAAAAGAAAGTCACCAGAAACAAATCAGCCTTTCTTATGGCATTGTAGACTGGGTCACATCAATGAAACACGGTTGACAAAATTACATAGAGAGGGATATTTGAATCCGTTCGAATATCAGTCTTATGCTACTTGTGAATCTTGTCTCATGGGAAAGATGACAAAGACTCCGTTTACTGGACACGGAGTAAGAGTGAGAGAGTTCTTGGGACTCATACACAGCGATGTGTGTGGTCCAATGTCTACACATGCGCGAGGTGGTTATTCCTATTTTATTACTTTATGGATGATTTCTCTAGGTATGGACATATCTTCTTGATGAAGAATAAATCCGAGGCCTTTGAGAAATTCCGGGAATATAAGAATGAAGTGGAAAAACAGACAGGCAAAAGTATCAAGACACTGAGATCTGATCGAGGTGGTGAATACTTAAGTGCCGAGTTCCTGGGATACTTAAAAGAGAATGGAATTCTCTCTCAGCTTCCTCCTCCATACACACCATAACACAACGGTGTATCGGAAAGGCCGAATTGAACTCTATTGGATATGGTTCGTTCCATGATGAGTAAGGCTGAGTTACCGCGATCCTTCTGGGGTTATGCACTAGAATCAGCTGCATATCTTTTGAACAAGGTTCCAACCAAGACTGTGCCTACCACACCATATCAGATGTGGAGTGGGAAGAAACCCTGTCTTAAGTACCTTAAGACATGGGGATGTCCAGCTTTTGTAAAAAAGCAGCATGCGGAAAAGCTCGAGGCACGCTCAGTGCTGTGTAAGTTTGTGGGATGCCCAAAGAACTCCAGGGGGTATCTATTCTATTACGTAGAGGAACAAAAGGTTTTTGTTTCTCAACATCCCCACTTCTTGGAAGCTGAATTTTTAGAAAATCAGAAAAGTGGGAGCGCAATAGAACTGGAAGAAATTCTAGAACCACAAGCTATTACTGAAAGCTTTATAGAACCAGTGGTTTAAGAAGAACAGGACATCCAAGCACCACTCCGCAGAAGTAGTAGGCAGTCTCATCCGCCTGAGAGATACTACGGTTTTCTCATAGACGAGGATCGAGAGGATTGCATCATTGACAATGATGACCCTACTAGCTTCCAGCAAGCCATTCAGAGTGGCGACTCGGTAAAATGGCTGGATGCAATGCGGACCGAAATAGAGTCCATGTACACCAACAAAGTTTGGACTTTAGACATTGCTCTAGAAGGGGTAAAACCCGTAGGCTGCAAATGGATCTTCAGAAAGAAGATTGGTGTAGATGGACAGGTTGAAACCTATAAGGCTGGACTTGTTACAAAGGGTTTTCGTCAAAGACCTGGTTTGGACTATGACGAAACATTTTCTCCAGTGGCTATGCTCAAATCCATTCGGATCCTTCTTGCCATTGCTGCCTTCTACAATTATGAGATCTGGCAGATGGACGTAAAGGCGGCTTTTCTAAATGGTAATTTAGTAGAGTGCGTCTATATAGATCAGCCAGAGGGTTTCATTCAGAGTGGGAGCAGCGGTAAAGTGTGCAAGTTGCTTAAGTCCATTTATGGACTAAAGCAGGCATCGCGGAGTTGGAACATCTGTTTTGATGAGACGGTCAAAGAATTTGACTTTATCAAAAATCCAGATGAACCATGCATTTACAGCAAGATTGTAGGGAGAATTGTGGTATTCCTCGTCTTGTACGTGGATGACATTCTCTTAATAGGAAATGATATTCCTATGCTACAGTCAGTCAAAGGATTCTTGTCACAGAGGTTCTCCATGAAGGATCTGGGTGATGCCTCCTACATTCTAGGGATCCAGATCTATCGTGATAGATCTAAACGGATGTTGGGACTTTCACAGTCAAGATACATTGACACCATACTGAAAAGATTTAGTATGGAAGATTCAAAGCGCGGTAATCTACCGGCTTGTCACGGAATCACCCTCTCCAAAAAGATGTCTCCAAAGACTGATTTAGAAAGGGCTCGCATGTCATCTATACCCTATGCATCTGCGGTAGGCTCTATAATGTATGCGATGTTGTGTACCAGACCAGATGTACCATACGCATTGAGCGTTGTAAGCCGGTATCAGTCGAACCCAGGGGAGAAGCACTGGATAGCAGTAAAGAACATTCTCAAGTACCTGAGAAGGACTAAGGAGATGTTCTTGGTGTATGGCGGAAAAGACCTCCAGATCGAGGCCTTTGCTGACTCCAGCTTCTAGAGTAACAAGGATGACTCCAAGTCTATGTCGGGTTATGTCTTTACCCTCAATGGAGGGGCGGTCTATTGGAAGAGCTCCAAGAAGGGCACCGTTGCTGACTTGACAATGGAAGCGGAGTACATAGTTGCTTGCGATGCCGCAAAAGAAGCTGTGTGGAGGAAGAAGTTCCTTACAGAACTTCAGGTGGTTCCAACCATTGTTGATCCAATACCTCTGTATTGTGACAACAACGGCGCTATAGCTTTAGCGAAGGAACCCAGGTCCCATCAGAAGTCCTGACACATTTTGAGGCGGTACCACTTGATCAGGGAGATCGTAGATCGCCGGAAGATCGAGGTGAAGAGAGTAGATACAAAGAATAACACTGCAGATCCATTCACAAAGGCCATCCCTCAGACGCAGTTCGAGAGGCTATTCGAGATGATAGGTCTGCGATATGCCAGCACATGGCCCTAGTGCAAGCGGGAGATTGTGAGTGTATATGCCCTAGAGGCAATTATTGTATCATACTGGATTGTATATTACTTAATGGAAGCTTAGGATATTCACAGTAGTATTGACAATCTTGCTCAAAATGGTAGTATGCTACTTGGTTTGTTTCTACTTCAATATGTGCATGTGTTTCTTTTAACATATCGCTTATACATATTAGTGGAGCCCGTAGGATCTTTGCTTGATTACCAGCGTTGTGATGGCAGTCACACTAGTAGGGGCTGGGTAATCTACAAGCACATCCTTATACAGGTCCCTAGTCGTAGGATTATTAAGACGGGGCATCGATACTCCGAAGTAGACTAGTGTATACGCTTCTCATCCCAGCAGGGGAGATGATCTGTCCCACAGCCTTTAGTATGTCGTACTGGAGATAGTATACAGGTGCTCGTTAGGTTACGAGTACACCAGACAGGACTCGTCGAGAACTGCTGGTTGGTACTATACCTATCGTCAGATAGCAGTTCCCAGGTGACATAAGTACAGCTTAGTTCGTTGACTTGACACTACCACTTCGCCTCGAGTGTGTTCGTACTGTACTTTGATTACTACCCTACCATGGCTCTATTGAGTCGCGTAAACAGGTAGTAGTTGGGTGCAGTCCCGAAGCACTTGGATGCAGTAACGGTTAGATAGGATTCGTCTCTCCCGGTATTGGGGGTTGATATAGCGCTGTGCTTGGAGAGCCATTACGCAAAGTCCCTGGCCAGGGCAAGCGAGATTTACTGGTTGGTACTCTAGTAGTTTCTCAGGGTGTAATGGGCTATACTCCGACACAACTTATACCACTATTAGGGTCTGACGTTTACCGCCCCCTAGGCCCGATATGCGATACTCTTAGACAAACAGAACGGACTGTACGGAGATTGTCACATTCAGGCTCAGTAGGTGTTCGGATGGGTTTCCTCATCGGCCTTCTTATCGACATCTACCTGGGGACCGTTACGTTCAGCTAGTACCGCTTGCGGCCTGTGGTTAAACCCACTTCCGGCGTAGTGTCGAGTCTTTAGAGTCCCACACAGAGAGTTTCCCATCTTCGGGCGAAACGAGTAGAGGTCGTATAGTTTTACGACAGGGTTCGATCACATACGTGTACTTGTACGCATGTGGTGTTCGAGCGGATAATACTAGTGGGCTTTGGTTTAAGCCGGATCCTAATATTTGATTATTGGATTAGCTTTGTCTCATTGTATTCGTGTTTCTCGGAACACGAATGCGGGTATGTATATACGGATGAGAGGGGGTGAAGAAGGAGACATCTCATTAGGGTTTTGACCATTGACTTGGTCAAAGCAAATATGAGAAAAGGAAAAGTATTTGTTATTTTGATAAATGATAATCTTTTTTGTCATGGCTACTTGGTTGACCATTTGACTTGGCTTGACTTGTTGACTATAGATATTTTAATGAGATATTTTTGGACCTGGATATTTTTCATGAGATATTTTCTTGCCATGACAAATGGTCATATATAAGCTAGCCATTACATTTTTTATTATCATTATCAAAAACACATTCTCTCTCTTAAGCTTGCTCTCTTCTTCTTCCTCTCTAACCCTAGTGTCTCATGAGTTGAGAATCAAGGGTTTAGTGAGATAAGCTACTCATAATCACACTCTACTCATTCTAGGTCACTTAGTCTAGCATCCCAAGTGATCTAGTTGCCTCATCTTGGAGATTTAGCTCAAGGTTGGAACTTTCGGGTGGATCTTCTTCGACTTCGAGAAGCCGATGAGGAGGCGCATCCATCATCACTCCAAGGAGCTCACATCAAAGAGGAGAAGAAGGACTTGTAGCTTGAGGTATAATCATCTTACCTAGTAGATACAACTCCTAGTTAGATTGTTAGTTAGTGTTTAGCAAAGATCCTTATGCACAGTCGATGATACCGTGTTTGCAAAAATCGTTTTTTACCTATTCCGCCTCCTTGCAAACCCGTGGGGTGAGTAACGTCGACTTATAATGCAATCACTGGAGTTATAATGGAGATACAAATCTCGAAATCCACTACTGAAATCCAATATGCACTAGTCAAATACTATAATACATATATAGTACCCATCATGAAAACAAAGTGCTCAAGAGCAAAATCAACCTCAAAAGGTGTATCCAACAATCACGAGCGTCTGGTGCGCACGGAAATCAAACCCAAATACAAGTGCTATGAATGTACACAAAACCAAACTAAGTGCAACGGTTGTGCACGATAACATCTGTCCAGTGCAACGGATATGCACGACAATAATATCAAGTGCATCTATAGTGCAAAAAAATTCTTAACCCAGTGCAACTAACATGCACGAATGAAAATCCCAATCGAGTGCACCCGGTGTGCACAAAATCACGTCTCATGTCATGCGCCCAACATGCGCGAAAAACCAAATCAAGTGCATCCGTCATGCACAAATGAAATCTAAATCAAGTGCATCCGATATGCACGAATAAAATCTAGGTCAAGTGCATCCAACAAGCACGAATAAAACCTAACTCAAGTGCATCGATGCGCACAAAACCCAATACCAAGCCCCTAACATGCGCAAAAATCCAACCCGAGCGCATCAAGTCTGTAATAAGCATTTAGTGTAGTAGCCTGCACGAAAACGAACGTCAAGTGCAAACGCGCACAAAAACAAAAATCTGGTAAAACGAATGCTCAAAGACATAAATCGGGTGCAACTAAGGTACGGAGTTTAAATCTAGTGCAACCAATGCACGGAATATCAATCTGGTGCAACAAATGCACGAAACACAAATCCGGTGCATCCAGTGCACGAAATACAAATTCGGTGCAACAAATGCACGGCGTAAAAATCTAGTGCAACAAATGCAAAAAATACAAATCGGGTGCAACAAGTGCACGGAAACGCATCAATAACTCAAATGCGAATAAAGAAAAACAACATCTAGTGTACCAAGGTGTATAAAATCAAAAACGTGTGCAACTTGTTGGGGTAAAAATTTACACCCCGGTTGACCAAGTCAAAATCAAAGTCAACTCTAAGCCAAGTGGGCCCATGCCCGGGTCGAGCCCGAACATGAAGCGGCCGGCCTCCCCCCATGCCAAGATAAAAATTTTGTAATAAATAATTTTGCTGCATTTCTTTTGTTTTATTTTATGGATAAATGTAAGAAAAATAGGCATAAAGAAAAATTTTTGTAAAGCCCATGGCTTATGTGCAAAAAGAAATGGCACATGAGCCATGTGATAGGCAAAATGCCATTTTGTGAAGCCCAAGGGGATATGTGTAAAGTGTATAGCCTATAAAGACAAGGATAATGAAAATATCTCAGAACTTTTTTTCTCTCTCACTAAAAATTTTTCAGATCTGAGATCTTTTCTCCTTCTTCAAGGTTCCAAAACCTTCTTTTTTCTCTTGAATTAAATCAAGAGTTTTACTCTTCTTTTTATAAAACAAATTAGTTTTTTACCACAAAACCCATAAAGGGGAACTAGGATCTTCTATTAGATCTCAAAAAGAAGAAATTTTTAGAAATCCCATATCTCTTGATCTTCAAGATCCAGCTAACAGAAGAGGAAGAAGAAGAACATCGTTCACTAAACCAAAAAAAAAAACACTCAGGAGTCCAACTCCTCTCTGATTTCTCTTCCGAGAAATTTTTTTTAGGCTAAAAGCCTCCTTTTCTCGCCGGTGCTCAAGCGCAGAGTGCCCGCGTGTCGACACGTGGCGTGCTTACGCTCGAGCGCAAGTCGCCCCGGTGCCGACACGTGGCGCTCTTGCGCTCCAGCGTAAGCGCTCGAGCGCAAGTCGCCCCGGTGCCGACACGTGGCGCTCTTGCGCTCCAGCGCAAGCGCTCGAGCGCAAGTCGCCCCCGTGCCGACACGTGGCGCGCTTGCGCTCCAGCACCCAGAGCTCAAGCGCAGAGCGCCCACGTGCCGACACATGGCACTCTAGCGCCTGAGCACACAGCACCTAGGCACACAGCGCCCAAGGTGCTGCCCCACGCATCCTTTGGATGTCTTTTCCCCTTTTTATATATATACATGTATATCTATACATATGTATACATATGTACATACACACATATTCCACGACACTGTCCCTGTTAGAAAAAAAAAATTTCTAACGGGGCGCTGCCCCGCACCCCTCAAGGGGGCTGCTAGCCCCCTTGACCCCCAGCCCGTTATCCGGGTAGCGGGACCCCCGTAAAAACTCTGCGTGGCTCCCGATATATTTAAAACCCCCCTCCAAAACAAAACACGCGTACACTGCACATTGAGTTCGCATGACCAGTTTAACCCGTTAATCGGAGGTTCTCTCGCCCCAAAGGCGGAGGGTAATTATCGGCAGCTTAGTCCGCGGCTGCCGGAGATTCGGATCCCCATAATCATTAAACCCCGGCCTACCCTAGGCAGGGGGAATCTGTAGTATGCCTGACAAGCGTGCGCGTATTCCCATCTCAATGGGGTGACGAAAAACACCCTACAGATTTTGGCACGCCCGGTGGGACCCTTCTCTCCTCCCATATTTCAGGTTAAACGTTCATGCGAACTCAATCAATATACATATCGATTGCCTATTCTGAAATGATGTTTTCTTTTCGTGCAGCAATCAACTTTCAACGACAATGTCTCCCAAGACGAATTCAACTTCCAACGCGACCCCGATTCTGTACGTGGTCAAGATCAACGTTCGTGTAGTTCTCCCCGCAAGCCTCAGTCAACAGTGGGAGGAGCCGCCCCGCCAGTTTGGCTCCGTCATCATCTACCCTGCCGGAAGCGCTCATCTGGCGGAGATCCCGGCGGAATAGGTGGCCAAGCCGGTCTCAAGGGGCAAGAGACCGAATGTCGTGATCGCCAAGGCACCACAACCGAAACTTAAGACGGTGTCTGAACGATTCTCTGGTGCTCCAGCGGGGGGCAAGAACTTCGGTACAAAGGGCAACATCAAATGTTGCGGACGAGATCAGGCGATGACTCCAACAAATGCACAATCGAGCGTATCTCCAAGGCCCTCCATCGACCGGTCTGCGGCGTCTTCCCAAAGAGCCGAAGTCTGCCAGGTGCTTAGAACAGAAAAGTTAAGGCAGAAGCGGCTCAGGTATCGAGCCAACAAGAGGGCCAAGGCTTCGGCCAAATGGAATCGTGTGAATTTCCAAGTGCAGGGTTGCCCCGCGACGACGGCTGAGTCGGACGTAAGAATCAACATTCCTTCGAGCCTCTGAAGTGGGTTCAGAAAAACGCCATGACCGCCAGAATCAAGAAGACAACGGTCCGAACAGTGCCACAAAGAGACGTGTCCTGGCCCCAACAGAAAAAGTATGACACTATCTCTTCAAGAGTCTATCAAGCACTCTGTGCCACACGAAAGCAGCGGGGAAAACCCAGAAAAGAAGCGCCAGCACCATTTAAGAAGCTGGTTAGGCCAGCTGCCTTCAATCGACTACCAGCTACCGAAACAAGGGGGTCAAGACAGCAATCCGTGAAATCAGCTGCCAATGATAGAAAGACGGCCGGATATATCATCCATACGGTCTATATAGCGGGCGGGCGTCCCAGCGACAACCTTCGCAGCAAAAGCAAGGATGGGGCCACCACATCCCAAGTCCAATCTGGCTTGAATGTGGTTGCCGCTTCCCAAGAACAGCCGCCTCCGCTGGATGATGAAAACCCTCTTGATGAGGACGATAGGCAGAAGGACCTTCGGTCCAGGCAGAGTCAAGCTCAGAGAGCGAGGAAGAGCCGACCTTCCGCCCCAGGACTGCGGAGCAAGAGCTGCTTCAAGAGCTTCGAAAACAGCTCAGGAGCAAAGATAAAGAGATGGCCAAGCTCTATTCGAAGATTGACGACTTAACGAACGTGGTGATGCAGCTTACGGCTCAAATTGCTCGAGCGCCTCCCAATCAAGCACAAGCCGCTACTATTCAGCCGGGTGATGACAATCCGAGGCAGCCAATGCCTGTTCCTTCGGGTCCAAGACTGGTCGAGCCACATGAAAGCCGGCCACACTCCGCTTCTGGGGACGCCTTGGCCCCAGATAGCACTATCCGGCTAACACAGGATCGGATAATGGATTTGGTCACCCGCAAGGTTAAAACATTGGTGGCCGAAGCTGAAGCTCAGAAAGAAATCGGCAGTAGTGGGCGGCTATATCCTGCGCAGTACTATTTGATTGAGTTCCCAAGCGGCTACGTCATTCCTAAGTTCGGAAGATTTGATGGAACAGGGAATGCAAATCAGCACGTCGCCCACTTCAAAGCATCGTGCGGAAATACAGGGGACAATGACGTGCTCCTTCTTCGTCAGTTTGTCAACAGCCTGACCGGCGTCGCCTTCGACTGGTATGCGAGTATACCGGATGGGTCCGTCATTACCTTTGCCCAAATGGAGTCCCTGTTTCGGCAAAAGTTCATGAGTGTCAGTGATAAAATCTCCATTGCCGACCTTGTGAGGACCAAGCCGGGGAAGAATGAAAGCAACACCGACTTTATCGCTCGATGGCGTAATCTCACAGTTAAGTGCGAACCGCCGCTGGAGCAGGACCAGTCCGTCAGCCTTTTCATTGGGAACCTCAGCAATTGGATGGTCCCATTCTTGTTTACAGCAGGCCTCAAGACGTTTCAAGAGCTAACCAAGAAAGTCCAAATGCTGGAACGCTCGAAGCAAGAGTTCCCGCCGGACTCTCAGAGAGACAAAACTTGGAAAAGCAAGCGGGACGACAGCCGTAGAAGCGGGAGTTCCAGCAGTACCAATGTCTTCAATGCGTCTGACAATGAAGAAAAGCGAAGGGCGGGCGAATCCAAAACCAACCAATCTCGAAAGCCATTACTGGGAGGAGATGGGCCTTCCCTAGAGGAGAAGAAGAACAAGGTTTACTCTTTCAGAAGGGACAAGGTCCGTAAGATATTTAAAGATGCCTTGAACAACGGCCTACAATTGCCGGAGTCGAAAAGACCCCAAGAAGCAAAAATGACCGACAATCCCCTGTATTGCTCGTACCACCGAGTAGTGAGCCATGCGATCGAGGATTGCTATATCTTCAAGGACTGGGTTGAGAAGCAGTACAAGGATGGAGAGATCGAGCTGTCCAAAAGCGTGTTGGTGAACAATCAAGTTGCTACCGCCAACTTTATACAGACAGAAGTTGAAGCCTTCTCGGAGCAGACAGCTGAACCCGCTGTCCTGACAAACGAAACTGACTCATCGCGGCCTCCATGGAGTACGCACATATCTAATAAGACGAAGAAGATGCTAAAGCTGCTTCAGAAAGAGCCCAGGATGGAATGGGAAGGACAGAAGAAGCCTACCAGTCCGGCTGCCAATGCGGCTCCATCAGGCTCAAAATCCAAGAAACTCAAGAAGAAGAAAAGTGCAGCTCGGCGCGAAAAAGAGTCTGCAGGGAGATCGACCATTCAAAAATATATCGATTCCCTCGAAGAATATGAACAAAAGGAAAGAACATTGATTCAATTGAAGGAGTTCTTCCCTGTACAAGCGGCTGAAATTCTGGAGGAGTTAGAAGAAGACTCCAATGAAGAGATCCCAGTAGTGACCTGCTACGCAATCCATCTTGGCAGTGAATCCGAGGATGAGCTCTGTTTTCCCGAAGAGGATGAGGAGCTCGCCACAACGGCCAATCAAATCCAGCTCAGAAGCGGCAGGGCTCTACCGCCAAATCAGGGCAACGCCCCAAAAGGGAAGGAAAAACAAGTCGCTAATGAAGAAGATGGCAGAGAACTGGCTGATGAAAACATAAGTCCTTTCTCGGTGGACTATAATGTCTTGGCACATCTCCGGAAGCTTCCGTCTCTCCTGAGCATCTACGACGCCTTGGTCCTATCTAAGGAGCTTAGAGATGTTCTCATTCACGCTCTACAAAACCCCGAGCGGTATCAGGCTCATTTGCGGAAATTAATATGAAAGAAGCCCAGCACGCTTTGCATGCCGCCGCAGTCACATTTAAGGATGAAGACTTGCTACTGGGAACGACTGAGCATAATCGGCCGCTTTACGTGACCGGGTACAGCGATGGAGATCGGATTAATCGCATATTGATTGATCCGGGGTATTCAGTGAACATCATGAACTTGCGGACGCTGAAGAGTTTGTCAATGGACTTCCGACACCTGTCAAGGGAAAGGATTGTCATTCAAGGCTTCAACCAAAATTGCCAGCAAGTTCTGGGGTCCATAGCTCTGCCAATCAAATTCGGGGATCTGCAGACCGAAGCTAAGATATACGTGATCGATGCGGACACGTCTTATAAGATTCTCTTGGGGAGGCCGTGGCGCCACGATTACGGCATCATTCCGTCAACTCTCCATCAATGCATGAAGTATACTAAAAATGGCGAAGAAAGAAGCATTGACGGAGACATCCAGCCGTTCGGTGTGCATGAAGTCCGATATGAAGATTCTCGGTACTTTATGAACCACCAAAATGCTAAGCCACAACTGACTGAGGATAGACCGGCCCCAAGACTCAAAAGCAAATCTGCGCCGGCTATCACTTTCAAAAGCAAAAATGCCTAAGTGCGCCCGCGTTTCGGTAGCGACACTGATGAGTCCGACGCTGGAAGCCCGTCCTTCCGTAAAACTCGCCCTCATTTCGGTAGCGATACGGACGAATCTGTCACTGAAGCCCCATCTAGCAGTAAAGTCCGCCCTCATCTTGGCAGCGACACTGAAGAGTCAGAGGAAGAGGACCTGTCATGCAACAGCGGTGCAGATTGGACCCCTATGCAACAAGCAAACTACGAGAGACCTTCGAAATTGCAGAAGGGTCCCTAACTGTCACAAGGGTACCGGAGCAGATGTGCAAAGAGCTCGATGTGTTGTCAGTCTCCACCGTGGACCAGCTGAAAACTTTCTACGTCCCCGGAAGGAAAAGTGGGCAGAAAGGCATCCTGTTTTATGGGTCAAACCCCGTTGTGCACCCGGACGATTTGTCTATCGCGTGCCTTCCATACGAGAGAGGAATAAGAGCCGTCCTCAATCCCAGATACTATGCGCCCGAGATGCGGGAATACTTTAAAAAGTGCGGATGCCGGTTATATCAAACGGAGTCCGAAGCAAAGTTTTACGAAGGACTATGGTATCCGCCCCAGGTCTGAGCACTCATCGATGGACGAAATCCAGATAAACGGGGCATAGGCTACGTTCAACCTGATTCCAAAGCGTGCTACATGATCCATGTCGGTAAGGCCAGCGAAAGATTAAATGATGACGACGAAATAGCCGAGCCAGAAGAAGCTCCTCAAGAGCTCAAAGATGGCGGACAAGCAACCTTTGACGAGCTAACCGAGATTGACTAAGGAACGCCCAATAATCCAAGGCCGACCTATATCAGCTCACTCTTGTCGGAGGAAATGAAAGAGCCGATAATTGCCCTGCTGCATGAGTTCGTCGACAGCTTCGCGTGGACGTACAAAGAAATGCCTGGCCTTTCCCCTGAAGTAGCCGTGCATAAGCTGGCTATATCTCCTGATGCTAAGCGAGTCAAACAAGCTCCTCGAAGAACGAGAAGGGAGTTGGAAGAAAAGGTCATCACGGAAACCAAGAAACTCATCGATGCCGGCTTCATCAGGGAAGAGAAATATGCGGACTGGATCGCATGCATAGTCCCAGTGAAGAAGAAAAATGGGCAGATCCGAGTTTGTGTCAATTTCAGGGACCTCAACAAGGCATGTCCTAAAGACGACTTCCCGCTACGGGTCATGGAAATGATGGTCGATGACACCTCAAATTACGAACTGTTCACCTTTATGGATGGCTCGTCTGGATATAATCAGATCAAGATGTCGCCTGAGGATGAGAAACACACAGCATTTCGAACCCCGATCGGAATATATTACTACAAGGTAATGCCGTTCGGACTGAAGAACGCAGGTGCTACATATCAAAGGGCAATGACCAATATCTTTGACGACCTAATCCATAAAGTCGTCGAATATTATGTTGATGATCTGGTCGTCAAGACTAAAACCAAGGCCGATCATATCCAAGATCTTAGGACCGTTCTCACCAGACTGAGGGAATACGACCTGAAGATGAATCCTCTGAAATGCACTTTTGGCTTGTCATCGGGAAAATTCCTGGGCTTCATAGTCAGGCATCGAGGGATCGAAGTTGACTGTTCATATCAGATTTTTTCATTTTTATACCGCCCAATTTTTATCATATTGTTTATCGGTAGGTACTCTTCAGCCGTGTTTGCTAGTCAATTGCAGGATACAGGTTCTCGGCTCCAAACGGTGAAATTCATGGAAAAACACGACAAAACCCGGGTTCCTGCCAACCACAGATAAAACACGGATCTTCACTCTTTATCCGTCTGTTGCCACACACCAGTTTAGGAGACAAAATGGCAAATCGATTGTCACTTTCATGCACAAGGCTCCATGGCAACACAAGATCCAAGAAATCTACGCGGAGCTCGAGAAAATCATGACAAAAGATCCACCTTTTGATCAACAGAAATTCTGGGAAAATCGTGAAGACAATTTGAGAAAATGCATATACCAGAATTAAGTACAAAGAAAACCAGGGAAGCACAAAAAGTTGGAGGGCCCAACTCCACCATAGGGCCGCGGATCCGCGGCCAATAGGGGGTATAGGCCACGGATCCGCGGCCGTACTGGCGGCGCAGCTAGTCAATTTTCAAGGGTTGTTTGGTCTTTTCACATGGGTGCAGAATTTTGCCCTAGATTTCCAGTTCCCTGCCTATAAATAGCCCAGAACCTTGTGAAGCCAAGGGTGCATAATCTTGTATTTTATTTTCTAGGTTTAGTTGTGTTTCTTCTTCCTCTTCTCATCTCTTCTCCATTAAAACTTGTAGTGAGATTTGTGAGTGAAGAATGATGAATAAAGAAGACTCTTTTGCTATTATATCTTGTCTTGTTCTTTTATAATTGCTTGTAATTTTAATTTGTTAACTTAGTTGTTGTTATTTCTTGTTGTTTCTTTCTTTTCTCTTTTTCTTTATCCTTAAAACAACCATGATGCTTACGCTTGATCCTTGCCAAGGTGAGGTCGCAAATAGCTAGTTGTTATCTTCGAATCTCTTTCTTTCTATCTTCCTCTTTTGTTTTGTTTTCTTTTCATTATGATGTGTGAGTAGTTTCATACTTGTTAGGGTAGGATAAGGGAAGTTTGAGAGAAGGAAATCTCTCTCACTCTTTCCTTGCCCAACAGCTTAATTCGACTCCCGTTAATTGAACCACAATCCGCTCCTTACGGCACCCTATCCTACATGATAGCGGTGATTCCGTAGTGAGACCGGTTGTGGTTGAATTAACCGGAGGTTATGGCTAAGAGCCAAGAACGGACGGACAAGCACCAAAAGGAAGAACTTATGCGTTGGAAAGCCTAGCTTATACTCGCAAGTTCCTTCCTAGTCGTGCTAATCCCCGTTGTTGCCGACTACCGTAACACCGATATTAAGAGGGGCAACGAAAGATGTGGGAGACTCCTAACTCAAACTAACCTAATCCTAACCCTAACAAGCTCTCTTTACATATCATTTTAACACTTAGATAATCACAAACAAATCTGGACTCTCGGACTTAACTCGTTAAAACACATAGAAAAAGACTCCCATCTCCCTGCGGACGACCCGTACTCAACCGGCTAGCTACAAGCGAAACCGTCTTGATTGCGGTAATTAACTAAAACTTGAACACGCAGAATCACTAACAATCAAATGGCGCCGTTGCCGGGAAGACGGTAGTTTATTTCTTTGTGTAATTTCGGGTTAATTTGTAAGTATAAATATAACCAAAAAAAAATATACATTGTAAAAAAAAAACCATCTTGTTATTTTTTTTTTATTAGTTTTTATGCAAGTGTGAAGGAAAATACGAAGATCGAGTTCAGTGGCCAAGACGTGGAATATACGGAGTTCGAGTTCAGTGCCAAAGACGTGGGAAGATAGACCCACATTTCGCGGCTACACCGCGACGGATTAAAACGAAGCAAACGATCTACTGTAAGATTCTGGAGCAGTTACAGTGAGAAAATCCAGATTCAGGGTCTTTGAAACAGCTGAGGACACCCAAAGAAGCCCACACCAGAAAACTGGAGCCCCAATTCCTTAACATAGCCGCGGAACCGCGGCATTAGGGCCTTATTGCCGCGGAACCGCGGCCACTTTGTGTGGTCAGTGTGCAAAATTTTCTGTAAGTGTCTCTATCCTTCTCCCCACTCCTCTGGACTCCAATAAATTGTGTTTTCTGCAGCATTCTTTGCGCAAATTCTCTTCCCCCCTTCCAATAAACTGTTCTTGTGCAGGATTCTTTGCGCCGCGCTAAAAATAAAAATTGTTTGCAGTTGATTTGTTACCGCTTTGCATTCTTTAATACGGACTTAAGGGGCTTGAAACCAATTCAGATTGGGTGGGGATTTCATCACCCTTCCCAGGACCCCAAAAATCACAAAAGCATATGCATTGTCCATTGTAATTAAAAAAATACTAGACTGCAGCCCTAAGGACTTCGCGCTCATTAGGAGAAGTTAAACCGTGTTTAGAACCTCGCTTAACGGTATATTGTTTACGGGGTGTCTAGGAAAGTGTTAACGGCGCAACCGCCAAAAGAGAAAGGGTTACTTAATTAAGGAACTTCACGAAAGTGTTGGAAAACCTCCCCTTATCTCTGCACTTACCTGGCCTCGTGATCAGTGTATCTTAAGCCCGTTTTTCGACACAGTTTTACTTCGACAATCAAGTTCTGGAGCAGGTCTAGCAGACCTAGGTGACCCTAGATCTAGGTGTGATTGTGCATATCTTGTTTATGATTGCTTAAAGCCGTAAGTCCGTACATATTTCTGTAAAGCTCTTTCTAAAAAAAAAAAAAGAAAAAATCAAAAACTTTTATAAAAACTTGCCCTTTGTCGCCAAAATCCATTTTTCACCCACCACCCATCGCCTTTCTCCATTGACGTTTTCTTACCCTCTCCTTCTCCGCTTTGACTATACTAAACTCGTATAGTGTATGTCCGCTTGGACTCGGGACACTAGCGCCCGTCTAGTCCGCGTTACGTTAGTCGCTATCGACTACGCGATCGACTCAGACGTCGATACTCCGTCCACTCCTCTTTCACCCCTTCCTTTGCCGGCCAACTCCGACGTTGACCGGAATTCTGTTCATACAACTTCACCTTCACCTTCACCAACCTCTTCTTCCGCGATGTCAGGATTTAATCCGAACATCTCTTTGACTACCCCTGGATTGGCTCCACCTCCTACAGAGACCAATAACCGACCACCACCGCCTGTTGTAGCGCCGCAGCGAATCGCGCTCCAGGATCGTTTCTATCCCACCCGTTCTGCACTTCCCACCTGCCTTTCTCTTCCACCGGCCAATGGGGATAATTTTGAAATTAAGCCCCACTTCATCAACATGCTTCCACGATTTCATGGGCTTGAATCTAAAGATGCCTATATCTTCATCAACAAATTTCAAAACGTCTGTGCCATGATGAAAACTACCCAACTGTCGGATGATGCTATACGCCTACGGGTCATTCCGTTCACTTTATGCGATCTTGCTGAAAAATGGCTGTATAGCACCGCTTCCCATTCCATAACCAGTTGGGACGAGTTTGTAAAAGCGTTTCTCAAAAAGTTCTATCCGAATCATAAAACCGCAAGGATTCGAAATGAAATCAACTAATTCTCTCAGCTTCCTTCTGAACCCTTCTGGAAGTGCTTTGACCGGTACAAAGTCCTTCTTGTTCAGTGTGCTCACCACGGTATAGAGAAATGGCAACTTTGCCAAACCTTATACGAGGGCCTGAACCCAGCAACGAAGTAGTTGTTGGAAACCATCTGTCAGGGCCACTTCCTATCCAAATCTGACGAGGAAGCGTGGCAATTCTTTGACGACCTTGCGGAGCAAACGCTACAATGGGAGAGCACCAGACCGACTTCTTCTTCTTCTTCTACCTCCACTTCTACCGGTCAGTCTAGGGTAGGAATTCACTAACTTGACGTCTCTATTGCGATAAAAGCTGAAATGGCTGCAATAACGAGAAAGCTTAAAGCGATAGAGAGCAAATTCTCTTCTCCTGCTCCTACCCCTGTTCTTCCCCTTCGTACCATCTGCGCCTGTTGTTCCGATCCTTCTCACTTGACCGAAGAGTGTCCTTACAATCCACCATCGTAAGGACAGGATCAGGTTAATGCTGCATTTCAGCAAAGACCGAGGAATGATCCATACTCTTCCACCTACAATCCCGGTTGGAGGAACCACCCCAATTTCGCCTGGAATCAGAATCAGAATCAATTCCAAGGAAACAATTTCCAAAGGGCCCCTCCGCCGCAAGAACAAGCGCAACAACAAACTCAGTTTCAGCAGCCCTTCTAACCCCAACCTTTCCAAAATCAGACGAACAACTTTGCACCCAACAATTCTTTTCCACCAAACAACTTTGTTCCGTCAAACAACGATAAGGTTTCCTCGCTCAAACGAAGTCTGGAGGCGTTCGTCAAACAATCGACTCAGTCCACCGCAAACATCCAGTCTTCCATTCAGTCCTTAGTGCAACACACTGCCGCTCACGGGCAAAGCATCAAAACCATCGAGGCCCAGATTGCACAACTGAATGCGGCCTTAAGCGAGCGAGAGAAGGGGAAGCTCCCGTCCCAGCCACTCCCAAATCCCGGTCACCCACAGAATGTACATGTTGCTCTTGAACAACAGAATCATAATGTGAGTGCCGTGACCACATTGAGATCGGGAAGGATGCTGCAAAACAACATCGGCACACGGATCAATGATGACACCCCGGCCGCTTCGTCTTCTACATCTTCTTCTTCATCTCCTGCTTCTTCGTCTTCTGAGCCTATTCTCCGTTCTTCACAAGGCTCTCCTTCCTCTTCTTCTGCTTTGAATGGACCCACTTCTCACTCCACGAAAACACCTGTTCTGGGATCCGTTCCTACTCCACAATCTCCTCCACAAGCATTAGACTCAACCAATTTTAAAAACGTCCCATTTCCAAACCGGTTGAGGTCTAATAAACAAAATCCTCAAATGGAGAAGATTCTGGAGTTATTTAAGCAGGTTAACATTAACATTCCTCTTTTAGATGCTGTCCAACAAGTCCCGTCCTACGCGAAAATCTTAAAGGACTTGTGCACGAAAAAGAGGAAGTCTCAGGTACCCAAGAAAGTTTTCTTGGCTAGTGCTGTGAGTGATGCCCTTACCCAATCTTTACCACAAAAACGGAAGGACCATGGCTGTCCTACGATTTCTATTACCATTGGGGATAAGAACATTATTCAACCGCGCACTATTAGATCTTGGTGCCAGTGTTAACCTGCTTCCGTATTCAGTATACGAGCAATTAGGCGTAGGAGAGCTGAAACCCACGCACTGCACTCTCCAAATGGCCGACCGATCGATCACCCATCCTAGGGGTGAGCTAGTGGATGTGTTAATAAAAGGCGGGGACTTCATATTCCCCGTTGACTTCATTGTATTAGACACACAGCCTGTAGCTAACCCCCGGAATCAAATTCCGGTGATACTCGGTCGCCCATTCCTTGCAACCTCAAATGCTGTGATCAATTGTCACAATGGTTCGATGAACCTCTCTTTTGGAAACATGACGATTAAACTCAACATTTTTAGGTTGGGGAATCAGCCCGCCGAACCTAATGCTCATATACTGGACGTCTGCTCGATCCAGGAGATCACCCCAGAAGAGTGTGAATTCGAGGAGTTTCTGTTCGAACACGATAATCTTGACGCCACTAGTGCGTTCCTCCTCGAACCTGCTGCTGTTTCTGCGCCCGACAACTACTACGAGTGTTTTACGTTCTCGAACGATCTTAACCGCACACAACCCGAGTTTGAATCTTTCGAATTTCCGGATGAGTTACCTGAACCATCCAACTTGGTCGCTTACACTCGTTTTGAACCTTTGCTGGAGTCCTTTGAGTTCGAGACCTCTGCACCAATCTTACCTTCAATCGTTTCACCTCCCTCGCTCGAACTCAAGCCTTTGCCGTCTCACCTTAAGTACGCTTACTTAGGTGACAACGAGACCCTCCCTGTCATCATTTCGGCTTCTCTAGCTCCAGAGCAAGAGAAAGCCCTTCTCGCGGTCTTGCACAGCAACAGGCAAGCTTTTGGCTGGTCCATGGCGGACATCAAGGGGATTAGTCCCCTGATCGTTGAGCATCACATTCATCTGATGGATGATGCCAAACCAGCCCGGGATCCACAAAAACGTCTCACTCCAGTCATGAAAGAGGCTGTGAAGATGGAGATCGTAAAATGTCTAGATAGTGGTATCATTTACCCTATCTCTGATAGCCAGTGGGTTAGCCCCATCCACGTTGTCCCCAACAAGTCGGGCATCACGGTCATAACCAACGAGGCAAACGAGTTAATCCCTACTCGCACCCAAACTGGGTGGCGAGTATGCATCGATTACAGAAAACTCAACGCCGCAACGCGGAAAGACCACTTTCCGCTACCTTTCATTGACCAGATGCTTGAACGATTGGCCGGACACGAGTACTACTGCTTTCTTGATGACTACTCCGGCTATAATCAAATTCCCATCGCCGAAAAAGACCAGGACAAGTCCACTTTCACTTGTCCTTTCGGCACGTTTGCATATCGTCGCATGCCCTTTGGGTCATGCAATGCGCCCGCTACCTTCCAGCGGTGTATGATGGGAATTTTCTCAGACACGGTGGAATAATTTCTGGAGATTTTCATGGATGATTTCTCCATCTTCGGCGATTCCTTCAACGAGTGTTTGCTGCATCTTGACGCTGTCCTTACCCGATGTAAGGACAAGAATCTCACTTTGAATTGGGAGAAATGCCACTTCATGGTGTGTGAAGGTATTGTCTTAGGACATATCATCTCGCAAAATGGCATAGAGGTTGACAAAGCAAAGATTGAGGTCATTTCCAATCTACCTCCTCCCCGATGCGTCAGAGATATCCGAGCCTTCCTTGGCCATGCCGGTTTCTATAGACGGTTCATCAAGGACTTTAGCAAGATTGCTAGGCCCTTGACTCTTTTGCTGGCCAAGGATACGCCATTCGACTTCAACTCGAGCTGTGTGACTGCATTCGAGTCATTGAAAAGCTCACTCACTTCTGCTCCCGTTCTTTCTTCACCTGACTGGATGCACCCATTTGAGATTATGTGCGATGCATCCGACTTTGCCATTGGTGCTGTCCTTGGACAACACATCAACAAGATGCCGCACGTAATCTATTATGCGATCCGAACCCTGAACGACGCCCAACTCAATTATACAACAACTGAGAAGGAATTCTTAGCTGTTGTATTTTCTTTAGAAAAGTTCAGGCCCTACCTCATCGGCTCTCCAGTTATTGTCTACACCGACCATTCTGCTCTGCGCCATCTTTTTGCGAAGAAAGATGCAAAATCTCGGTTAATCCGTTGGATCCTCTTACTTCAAGAGTTTGACCTTGTCATTAAGGACAAACGAGGATGTGAAAACGTGGTTGCCGACCATCTCTCACGACTTCCTTCTTCGCCTTCGCTTCCAATTCCGATCAACGACGTTTTCCCGGATGAACAGCTCTTGACAGTATCTTGCGAACCCTGGTTCGCAGATATTGTGAACTATTTGGCCACAGGATTACTACCAACTGAATGGTCAAGTCAGGACAGACTTCGCTTCTTATCCCAAGTAAAACACTTTTACTGGGACGAACCCTATTTGTTCAAGTACTGTCCTGACCAGATTATTCGTCGGTGTGTCCCTGACGAGGAATTCAAGAGTGTGCTGTCATTTTGCCACGATCAAGCGTGCGGCGGGCATTTTGGGCCCAGAAAGACAGCCGAGAAGATCTTGAAATGTGGTTTCTACTGGCCACGACTCTTCAAAGACGCTCATGACTATTGCAAGACTTGCTCCCGGTGCCAACACATGGGCCGGATATCCCGGAGGAACGAGATGCCGCTCCAACTGATCTTGGTTGTGGAGATTTTCGATGTTTGGGGGATAGATTTCATGGGGCCGTTTCCCAGCTCTTTCGGGAACTTGTACATCCTTCTCGCTGTTGATTACGTCTCTAAATGGGTCGAGGCTATGCCCAGCCGGACTAACGACAACAAGGTTGTCGTTAGGTTCCTTAAAGAAAACATTTTCTCCCGGTTTGGGTACCCCCGAGTGATCATTAGCGACAATGGAAGTCATTTCTGCAACAAGACTTTCGAGGCCTTGATGCGGAAATACTCTATTAATCATAAGCTCTCTACGCCCTACCACCCCCAAACCTGCGGGCAGGCCGAAGTTTCAAATCGGCAAATCAAGCAGATACTGGAGAAGACGGTTTCCAAGAACCGTAAGGATTGGTCGCTGAAACTCACTGATGCCCTTTGGGCATTTCGAACCGCTTATAAGACCGACCTTGGCATGTCTCCCTATCGGCTTGTGTACGGAAAAGCCTGCCACCTACCTGTCGAAATAGAGTATCGCGCATTTTAGGCGATAAAGGAGCTGAATCTGTCTCTCGAAGATGCGGGCAGCCATCGGAAGCTGCAACTGAACGAACTGAGCGAGCTTAGGGATGAGGCTTACGATAACGCGGCTGTCGTTAAGAATCGAACGAAGGTGTTTCACGATAAACACCTTTTGCGCAAAACCTTCGTACCTGGTCAGCAGGTACTGCTTTATGACACCAGACTTCACTTCCATCCTGGAAAGCTCAGATCTCGCTGGAAAGGGCCGTATTTTGTGCGGAATGTGTATCCGCATGGCGCTGTGGATTTGGAAAATCCAAAGGACGGTTCATTTTTCAAAGTGAACGGACACCGACTTAAACCGTACCTTAGCGCCGAACCAACAGAGGAGCTCCTGTTCTTACAGGAGCCGGTTTACCTTGCAGGATCTTCCTCTGCCTACCACCAAACTTCGGTTATCCAGCCAAGAACAGTGGACACTGTTCCAAATAAGTTTGGGGGTATGTACAAACCATTTTGTATATATTTGTGTATATTCTTTTTCTTTTCTTTAAAAACAAAAACAAATAAAAATTTGTGTATCGCTAACCGACAATTTTGACCCTTCAAATGATCTCTTCATGCAATGACAGTGAGGACACTGTCCAGTTTAAGTTTGGGGGTACGCTCGGTACGCATTTCTTACCTTCGCATTCATATGTATATTTTGCATCTGCATATTAAAACCCATAAAATCCATTAAAATCTGAAAATTTTCTAAAAACATAAAAACTTTTCTGTCAAGTTAGCTAGTGGGAGGACTCTGATTCAACATTTCGACGGTTTTGTTTGAAAAAATAGGAATAACTAAATCTTATGTTTAGATTTTGAAAACCTGAAAGATAACTCTCCTTTGAAGTTAACTATAGCTGATATTGTAAGTGCACGGCGGCGCCCCGGCCTCCATCCCGAGGCCAAAATGCGGAAGCGGTGATAAAGTTTAAATTTTCTTGAACTGGCACCACCGCGCACTAAAACCCGGATCGAACCATTAACTAGTCCTAGCTATCTACAAGATGGGGAAGAGAGATATACCGACTGATCCAAGTCCTCCGGTCTTCTCGTCGTCGTCCCGATCTCCTGCGGAAACTCCGGTCGTCGCCTTCTTGCCGGAAGGGCACCACATCGTCTGCATCTTTTACAGGCTCCCACCTCAATACCGAGGCAACTCGGGCACGAAGCTGGCTAGTCGACGTGCCCAAGATTTGCTGTAGAATGTGTAGTGCTCAAGTCTCATTTTGGGGTTGTAGGAATTGCCTTTTGGTGGAGGGATGATACTTGGAGTTTTGGAGATTGATCTTATGGGATTTTGCAACATCAAATGAGCCAAAAACCCACACCAAAAATTTGGGACAGCCCCCTATGAGCTTGGCCGGCCACAAGAGATGGGGGAGGGAGTGAATGAGAGTGAATCAAGAGAGTGATCCAATAATCCAAGGGAGAGAGAGAGAAGGCTATCATGCAAAAAGAAAATGATCACAAGTAATGAACACAACCATATCCACACTCAACCACAACCATGATGACTCCAAATGGTCAAGCCATCATGAACAAATCAAGAAGTCAAGGTCAATGGATGGTGCACCATCATGATGCAACAAAAAGCAAAGACCACCCTCCACAAATGCTTATTTGCACAAATGAAAATAAGCCCTCCTCCACCAATCTTCGGCCAATGAACGATACAAAGGAAATTGGCCGAAACGGAAAGCAAACTGGCAACTCCAGAAAACTGGTCCCGTAATAAATTACAGGAAAACCCCAATACTGTGTATACACACCCGCATCTGCATTCCGACCGAAATACAAATGCAATGAGACAACATCTACACTGTACTATACTAGGATCCGGCTTAAACCAAAGCCGGCCAGTAATATCCGTTCGATCCTGATCCGTGCAATACCGTACGTATCTGATCGAACCCTGCCATATATCCATACGGCCTATAGTACAAACTGTCCGATCCTGATCCGTGCAATACAGCACGTATCTGATCGGACCTTGCCATATCTCTGTACGGCCTCTACAGCTTTTCGCCCGTTGAGTAACTGAATGTGGGGGACTCTAAAGACTCGTCAACACCTTGGTTGTGGATTTAACCACTAGCACGTCAGAGGTATAAGCCAATACGTAATGGGCTACCAGGTATTGACTAAAAGGGACGTCTGTGAGCGAACTCAGCCTGACAACCCTACTGAGCCTGTCAGTGACAATATCCGTACAGTCCGGTCCGTTCGTCTATGAGCATCGCATGGCGGGCCTAGGGGGTTGGTAAAAGTCAGACCCCCAAAAGCGGTACAAGTCGTGTCGGAGTGTAGCCCAGAACACCCTGAGATACTACTGGAATACCTACCAGTAAATCTCCTTGCCTCGGCCGAGGGCTTCGTGTAATGGCTCTCCTAGACACAGCGCGACCTCACCCCCAATACCGGGAGAGACGAACCCCTGAAGATGCGCTCACTGCCTCCATGTGGCTCGGGACTGTACCCAACTAAAACCTGTTTGCACGACTCCTTTGAGCCGTGGTAGGGTAGTAATCAAAGTACAGTGGGAACTCACACAAGACAAATGACGATCCCCAGGTCGATGAACTAACCTGTACACATGTCACCAGGGAACTGCCATCTGACGTCTGGTATATGACCAACTAGCATGTTCCCGGTGAGTCCTGTCCGGTGTACTCATAACCCAATGAGCACCTGTATACATCTTAGGTGATCCAACTGACACCAATGGCTTGTGAGACCGGCCACCGCCCCTCGTCGGGGTCTCGACTGTATACACTAGTCTACTCTGGAGTATCGATGCCCTGTCTCGAAACTCCCACGACTAGGGACCATTTAAGGATATGCTTATAGACTGCCAGCTCCCACGTATATGATCGCCCTCATACTGCTGGTGGTCAAGCAAGAATCCTAGGGGCTCTACCAACGTGTAATAGCGACTTGTAAGGTCACCTAAAGCAGTACACGATGATAAAGGTAAACCAGATAGCATACTATCATCTCGAGTAAGATTGTCCTACCGGGATAGGTCCTCCCTCAATCATTGCAATCACGTACCTGTGATCCAATAATTGACTCTAAGGGCACGATCTCCAACAATCTCCCACTTGCACTCAAGGCTAATTATTGCGATGTCGCATACTCACAGCCCGTGTGATACCGAACACCCTCTACTAGTCAGTCTCACAAAGCCTGTTTGAGAAACTATTGCGTTCGAGGAATAGCCTCAGTGAGTGGATCCGCCTTGATGTTTCTTTCTATGTCTCTCTATATCTCATGTTCGCGAAGAAACCCATCTCCCGAAATGAGCAACACCTGTCTTAGAATGTGTCTGGATGTCTGATGGGGCATAGCTCATAAATGAACTCCAAATCCAAACTTCTTAGACTGTATCGTCAACTGAACTTAATCAGTATCCTGCGCCATGCCTCCCTCAGTATTGCCTTGGACCACCTGTCCAAAATACTGCCCCTCGTCAGAAGGAAAAACTATAACTCTGACAACCTCCTTGTCGTCCAGGTCACCTTGGAAGCCTGGAATGATAACTGTCTCCCGAATCAGGCTGTCGTTATCATATCCCTAGAACATCCACTTATGTTCTAAAACTGCTTCCGACTGTTTCTCCAGGATTGGATCAATGTCAACTTATTGCATGTAGTGCAAGAACAACATCTGGTGTGGAACTTTGACATCACATGATTGACTCAATTGCCTAAGCAAGTGATCTGCCAATCATGCACATCCCTCTCCCCTTTAGTCTGTAAGACAACTTTAGAGAGGGTGACTCCATCACCTGCAGGTACACTACCGTGCCAGGAGTCGTCCATTCTAAATACTCTTAGAATGCTGTCTAAGTACCCAGATTGGAAAACCACCCAAATCTAGATCTAAAACCATAGATCTAGTAACCAGTATGTCTGACATAATGTCCAAATCCCATGTGGAGAAACCACTGTGTGACGACCAAAGTATAACCGATTGTAGTATAGGAGTTTCCTTTCCTACTCTGTGTATGTCATCCAAATACCATGACAACACACCCTACTACCTTCTCAACAGATCCATCCCCTATTCTGATGAAGTCAAACCCATGACTGTCACGTCAGAAATAGATGATCTATCTCCGCAATATCTGCTTTAGTCTATAAATAGACATAAGCCACCTGTCCACCAATGCTTCCGCTGCTCCCACTGACTACGACAACCCTCTGGCAGAGTCATATACACGTACACTTCTGAAGCGAGTTCAAAACGACGCTATACTCATCCTCCTGCCGGGTCTCACAGTCTGGAACAACAGCAATGGCAAGTGTGGGTAAACAAGAACTTCCCTGTCACCGTCCTTGAGGCTACCGGAGTACCTCTCGAGTGCCTGAAGTTACCCACCGTATCTGCGGAGTGGCCAATGGAATGTCAATCCATATTGAATCTTTAGGTTCCTATCAAATCTTCAGTAATCGTTTGTGGTTCTGGAATCACTTCCAGTTCTACCATACTCCCACTACTGTTTTCTGAAAAAATCCATTTTTGTTAAAACTGTGGCGAGTCTAGAACAATATTGCTATTGTTCATCCAGATGGTAGAAAGTCAACCCTCGTTATAGCCTGGGTCAACCCACAAACAGCCATTACAGAAACGTGCCTTGAGTTGTCCAGTGTCTGGTTTTAATCATAAGCCGGACAACTCCCCGTACCTTAACATCGTTAAGATATGAACTGTTCTATATCCAATATAGAACCAGAGGCACTGATTTAATTGAACCAGATTCAAATCATGCAGCTGTCTCCAGTGCATGTCAACTAAATAGAAGGAGGTCGATCAGCGTTACTCAACTTAGGAATGCTTCCAATTATGAGTAACCTGAAAGAGAAGCAATTTCTCTTAAATCATTACTATCAACTGAATACCATAGACAAGTATCTACATCTTCGATCACTCTGAAGAATCCCGATACTTGTAGTACCTGGTTCTCTACTTTATCCATATACCTATAACTTCTCAAAATTCGGACCCTGTGTTTCCACGAAACACTTGTCTAAAAACTAGAAAAGTCATAAGTAAACCGAATATAGTACGAGGACCAACCCCTCTGTCCTGATGGACCCTGGACAACATACAATACTCTGTATAAGTCCCTTGAGTTTGATAACTCAATCACTGTGTGTCGTAGGTTAAAAACTATACTTATGGTTAAGAAGAATTACACCGCTGTTTAATGCTCCTTACCTAACCATCCACTGATATAGGTAAATATCGTAGACATAATTTCAAAAAGTATATCTCACTCTATGAAAATAGACGTACAGATATATCAATTTGAAATTGGTGCATAACAGAGGATATTCAAAACCAAATATTTGCCGTCCGGCAAACAACCCAGGTGACTTCCTCAAATATCACCGATTACAACGAATCCCGATATAATGAGGATGATCACCCAATTCCCAATAACCTACTCCCACTCATCATCTGTAAAACCATACAGATGTGAGAATCGTACCTGGTAAATACATACCCTGGAGTAAGTATCTAATCGGGAAATCAGTTTTCCTTTAACAGTACACAGTGAGACTGAAACATTGAAATGTTTCGATAGGGTATCCCGGTATTCCTAGTAATGCCTCTTCCAGATTCACGACTGTAACCGTATAATTCTTTTCGCCACCTCCCCAAATCCCTTCATATGTCTTTAGTCATTACCTTCTGCACACCCCTTAGGCCAAATGGTTTTCTTCCTTCCCTACCGTTCGGCACCAGCCTATGGTTTGGAAGAAGACTATCCAATAAGCATAATGGGTGTACTGTCCTAATCCTAGGAACACTCGCAATGCAAGAGAATGTGAGGATAAAAGACAACCGAATAAACCTTATTCCTATTTCTCCTGAACCAGAATCCATCCCCGAACTGGAACAAGTTCCTTTCGAGTTCGTGTATAACCATACGATGGAGTATCCAATAAACTGTGGATCTTCGTAGTGATACGGAGTGTCCTGGAGAAATACAAAGATGATTTAGGATTGGCGAAGAAATACTTGGTTTGGTCGTGAATATCAGTTGCAATTTACTTTGCCCTCTTACTAATCCTTTGTTTTGTCTTAACTTAACACCTTTTGCACACCATCGTTATGCTAATTGGTTTTCTTCATTCCCTACCGGTCGGCACCTTCCTATGGTTTGGAAGAAGACTATCCAATTTGCGTAATAGGTATACTATCTCCTAAACCAAGGAGTACTCGTAACCTGAGAGAAGGTAAAAGGAAAAGACAACTGAATAGTCCTATTCGTTTTCTCCAGAACCGGAAACCATCCTCGAATAAATTCCTTCGAGTTCGTATATAACCATACGATGGTTTTGTCCAATGGAGGTGGACGTTCGTAGTAATACGGGGTGTCCTGGAGTAAAGGGTAAAAGTAGGAGTGGCAATGAGGTTTGCAACTCTGACAATCCAAAAGCCTGTGTTAAGAAGGTTCGGTCAACTTGGTCACTGAGTCAAAGTCTAGGGTCGGGTCAATGGTCGCAGCCAAAGAGAGAGAGAAAAGAAACACTCAGCGTGCACTCTACCCTAGATCAGAATGGTTACCAATTTATCTAATCAGGAAACCTCCCACTGTACCGTCAAATTCTCCTCCAAACCTGAAAGAAGAATTAGTGGGGTCACCCAAGGAGTAAACTAACTCATCAGTGGGAATCGGGATCTAACTCTCATCGCATGATAACGTGACGGAATCCGCTCACGTCATCACACTCCAGAAGGTATGCGCATATCTGGCAAGTTTCAGTTCTTTTGAAACTCCCGATGTGATATTTTGCCCCATGCTCTTATGACCTTGACTTTGGCCAACATATCATAAGTCACATGTCAAGTTCTACCCGTCATTCTCCAGGTTAATTTGAATCCACCCGTACCTACCCTTGACTTTGGCCAAAATGGCAGTACGACTGTCCCAAATCAACGCATCTATCTATGCTGCATATGAATACCCCAATAGCTACCAATCACTGTGCCTTGACTTTGGCCAACATACACAGCCTGAATACTATTGACCATCCATATGAAACGACGGAGGGCTACGAATGGTTTCTGGCGAAAACCTTTAACGTAATGAACTTGATATCGTTGAAGGAACGGATAGCTTTTATAAAATTATAGTGACGAAAACCATTGCTAAAGAGGTCACTCCCGGTGAAGGGATCTCGGCTCTTTCCCCGTAGAATGAGGTGCAGGATATTCCAACTGAATACCACGATGCAAAGCAAAAGTAATCGGCTATAGTGAAGTTAATGCCCTGACGCAAACTTTTTGTCCAAGGGGTCACTCCCGGTGAAGGGATCTCGGCCTTTGCCCCGTCGACTGAGGAGCAGGATATTCCAACTGAATACCACGATGCAAAACAAAAGTGAACGTCCTTGCAATAACAGCTTTTTGAAAAGTGTTCCAACAACATCAGATTAGGTTTGTTTTAACTTGCATTGATCCGAATCAACGCAGTCCCATAAATTGATCACACCACAAAGAACGAAAATATACTGATGTACATATATGCCATCCGCATTCGCCACTGGGTCCCGTCATTACCCGTTAGGTTAGCTAACTAACGACAGAGCGGGGACTGGACTAGCGCGGATGCAAAACATATACAACATCTACTAATATATATACCAATATATTATATTCGCTCAAGGCGTGATAAAAATGCAACATCACAGAAATGTACAGCATCACAGAATAAAACAGATATCTGGGATCCCCGGGTTTCACAGAGCCGCTGAAACCCGACGTTCCCCTGGTCGTGTGGATAGCCTGTGCAATGAAATCCTAGACCCCTACGGGCGCGGCAAGTTACCCGCCAAAACCTGAAGCGAGGCAGCCCCCTTCAGCGACGTGAATGGACCACCCAGCACTTCACGGAATCCGGTAACTTGGGCACCCCTCCTGGGTCAACCTGTACCCCCTACGAGTGCGGCGAATAGCCCGCCAATCCTAGAGTGAAGCCCGCTCTGTCTCAATACCATGAGATGTAGGCTTGTTGCCCTCTAGAACCCGGTTGTCCGTGCACCCCTCCGCGGGGCAATCCTAGTACAGAAAGTAAAATATACATACAACGGGTACATCGACCGCAACCTGGTCGTGCCCCAAAATAATAATACAAACAGGCAGTGACGGCAGTCCACATGTCGGACGCTCGCCCCGCAATATCAAATGTACATAATACAACAAAACTGTACTAGCATTGCATCCAGGCTATCCCCACGACCGATCCGCAACATCACAGCAATACATAGAACATCAACGTGAAAGTCACGTTCGCAAATCCGTCTAACCGGGCTATAGCAGCTAGACAGGATTTACCGATCAAGTGACATTCACGGTCACAGATATAATGTAAATACTGTGAAATAATGTGTTTAAAATATCCGATCGATCAAATTTTAACAAGTGGGCCCCCAAGTACTACTGTAGCACATCAAGAAATTCTGGGCCCAAAATTAATATTATAAAAACCCTTATTTTCAACCCAGAAAACAACTGTAGAAATTTGATACGGCAACGACATCATAGTGCGGTGGAACCGCGGCCCAAAGGGGGGTTTGGCCGCGGTTCCGCGCTCCAATTGTCGATTCACTGTGTCGAATTTCTACAGCACGCTTATAACTTCCAGTACATCACTTTTCTACAACCTGAAAAAATTTTCGACTCCAGAAAATTTCAACAGAAAACTGATGCATGTGAAAACGCGGGTTTTTGGAATTTTGTTCGATCAGAAGTGTAAAACACATTAGACAAAGCTAGACTAGGTTAATGGCGAGGCTCTGATACCACTGTAAGTGCACGGCGGCTCCCCGGCCTCCATCCCGAGGCCAAAATGCGGAAGCGGTGATAAACTTTAAATCACCGCGCACTAAAACCCGGATCAAACCATTAACTAGTCCTAGCTATCTACAAGATGGGGAAGAGAGATATACCGACTGATCCAAGTCCTCCGGTCTTCTCGTCGTCGTCCCGATCTCCTGCGGAAACTCCGGTCGTCGCCTCCTTGCCGGAAGGGCACCACATCGTCTGCATCTTTTACGGGCTCCCACCTCAATACCGAGGCAACTCGGGCACGAAGCTGGCTAGTCGACGTGCCCAAGATTTGCTGTAGAATGTATAGTGCTCAAGTCTCATTTTAGGGTTGTAGGAATTGCCTTTTGGTGGAAGGATGATACTTGGAGTTTTGGAGATTGATCTTGTGGGATTTTGCAACATCTAATGAGCCAAAAACCCACACAAAAAATTTGGGACAGCCCCCTATGAGCTTGGCCGGCCACAAGAGATGGGGGAAGGAGTGAATGAGAGTGAATCAAGAGAGTGATCCAATAATCCAAGGGAGAGAGAGAGAAGGCTATCATGCAAAAAGAAAATGATCACAAGTAATGAACACAACCATATCCACACTCAACCACAACCATGATGACTCCAAATGGTCAAGCCATCATGAACAAATCAAGAAGTCAAGGTCAATGGATGGTGCACCATCATGATGCAACAAAAAGCAAAGACCACCCTCCACAAATGCTTATTTGCACAAATGCAAATAAGCCCTCCTCCACGAATCTTCGGCCAATGAACGATACAAAGGAAATTGGCCGAAACGGAAAGCAAACTGGCAACTCCAGAAAACTGGTCCCGTAATAAATTACAGGGAAACCCCAATACTGTGTATACACACCCGCATCTACATTCCGACCGAAATACAAATGCAATGAGACAACATCTACACTGTACTATACTAGGATCCGGCTTAAACCAAAGCCGGCCAGTAATATCCGTTCGATCCTGATCCGTGCAATACCGCACGTATCTGATCGAACCCTGCCATATATCCATACGGCCTATAGTACAAACTGTCCGATCCTGATCCGTGCAATACCGCACGTATTTGATCGGACCTTGCCATATCTCTATACGGCCTCTACAGCTTTTCGCCCGAAAGCTGAGTAACTGAATGTGGGGGACTCTAAAGACTCGTCAACACCTTGGTTGTGGATTTAACCACTAGCACGTCAGAGGTATAAGCCAATACGTAATGGGCTACCAGGTATTGACTAAAAGGGACGTCTGTGAGCGAACTCAGCCTGACAACCCTACTGAGCCTGTCAGTGACAATATCCATACAGTCCGGTCCGTTCGTCTATGAGCATCGCATGGCGGGCCTAGGGGTTGGTAAAAGTCAGACCCCCAAAAGCGGTACAAGTCGTGTCGGAGTGTAGCCTAGAACACCCTGAGATACTACTGGAATACCTACCAGTAAATCTCCTTGCCTCGGCCGAGGGCTTCGTGTAATGGCTCTCCTAGACACAGCGCGGCCTCACCCCCAATACCGGGAGAGACGAACCCCTGAAGATGCGCTCACTACCTCCATGTGGCTCGGGACTGTAACCAACTAAAATCTGTTTGCACGACTCCTTTGAGCCGTGGTAGGGTAGTAATCAAAGTACAGTGGGAACTCACACAAGACAAATGACGATCCCCAGGTCGATGAACTAACCTGTACACATGTCACCAGGGAACTGCCATCTGACGTCTGGTATATGACCAACTAGCATGTTCCCGGCGAGTCCTGTCCGGTGTACTCATAACCCAATGAGCACCTGTATACATCTTAGGTGATCCAACTGACACCAATGGCTTGTGAGACCGGCCACCGCCCCTCGTTGGGGTCTCGACTGTATACACTAGTCTACTCTGGAGTATCGATGCCCTGTCTCGAAACTCCCACGACTAGGGACCATTTAAGGATATGCTTATAGACTGCCAGCTCCCACGTATATGATCGCCCTCATACTGCTGGTGGTCAAGCAAGAATCCTAGGGGCTCTACCAATGTGTAATAGCGACTTGTAAGGTCACCTAAAGCAGTACACGATGATAAAGGTAAACCAGATAGCATAGTATCATCTCGAGTAAGATTGTCCTACCGGGATAGGTCCTCCCTCAATCATTGCAATCACGTACCTGTGATCCAATAATTGACTCTGAGGGCACTATCTCCAACAGATATACGTCTTTACATCACACTACACGTGTCGTGAGTTTTTGGAAATTAGATGACAAGTCTTTTATGTTTAAAAACTTTTAACAGATAAATGATTTTATAATGATCAAATAGGTTTGTTCTGAAATAAGTAATGTCAAGAATAGTTTATGAAGTAAAGCGAATATGAAGGAATGTTATTGATGCCGTAATTGGAACTAAGTCTAAAAAATAACCCATCTGGAACTTGATTGGAATGATTACACACCAAAACCCACTAAACACGACTTTTATCCAAAAAATAATTGAACTGCCGGCTATATCTCCGTTCGTATTAAATCATCATGATTTTCACGCCTAACTGTCTTTTGTTTATGAACCTAGGTAACTTGAGTAATTAAGTCCGCTGGGGTGTTTCTACACCTAATGCCCTAAAGCCAACTGGTTTGGGTGCATTGGCCCAAAGCTCGCTAAGAAGCTTAGAAAGTCCAGTTTGAAACAAAATCAAGCAAGTGTTCTCTCCGAGTTAAAATTCCTAACGGTTCTTTGTGTGAGAATAATCTTGATAAAAGACAGGCTTTTATAAAAAAAAATTTAGCGGAGATATGAAGGTTTTATTCTATGATAAAGACTATTGCACGTTCACAGAGGTGTGTATGAAATGAAAACAAGAAAAAGGTGGAGTGAAAAATAAGACCTAGTTTCCTGTTAGGGAAGATAGAAATTCTGAAGTTGAAACCTTACTGGAAAACGAAACTTGAAAAATACTTAACTCTTTATAAAACTTATGTGATCCTTTCAAAATTCTTATCAGGGCTTTATTATGAGGACTTTATTCAACCTTTCTGGAACTTAACGACACTATTTGCACTGCACGTGAAGACATATAAAAGCTGTAGTTAAATAAGAAGCGAGGTGTGAAAAATAAGGGTTTGATAGTCTAGACTTGGGACCATAGAATTGTTATTTTCTGAAACAAAACTTTAGGGTTTGAATCTTAGTTATTTTGCAAAACCAACTTGACCGGATTTTGTGGGTAGTATCCGCTGAAAACCCTCAGGAGACAACACTCCTCCTACTAGGGACACCTAGAGGTTTAACGGCTTGTTGCACATGCTTAGTGCAATCGCGTTCCCTGCGAAAGTGAGGTTAGGAAATTTTTTATGAATAAATTGGCTTTGCTCGGGACGAGCAAATGATAAGTTTGGGGGTATTTGTTCATATCAGATTTTTGCATTTTTATACCGCCCAATTTTTATCATATTGTTTATCGGTAGGTACTCTTGAGCCGTGTTTGCTAGTCAATTGCAGGATACAGGTTCTCAGCTCCAAACGGTGAAATTCATGGAAAAACACGACAAAACCCGGGATCCTGCCAACCACAGATAAAACACGGATCTTCGCTCTTTATCCGTCTGTTGCCACACACCAGTTTAGGAGACAAAATGGCAAATCGATTGTCACTTTCATGCACAAGGCTCCATGGCAACACAAGATCCAAGAAATCTACGCGGAGCTCGAGAAAATCATGACAAAAGATCCACCTTTTGATCAACAGAAATTCTGGGAAAATCGTGAAGACAATTTGAGAAAATGCATATACCAGAATTAAGTACAAAGAAAACCAGGGAAGCACAAAAAGTTGGAGGGCCTAACTCCACCATAGGGCCGCCGATCCGCGGCCAATAGGGGGTATAGGCCGCGGATCCGTGGCCGTACTGGCGCTGCAGCTAGTCAATTTTCAAGGGTTGTTTGGTCTTTTCAAATGGGTGCAGAATTTTGCCCTAGATTTCCAGTTCCCTGCCTATAAATAGCCCAGAACCTTGTGAAGCCAAGGGTGCATAATCTTGTATTTTATTTTCTAGGTTTAGTTGTGTTTCTTCTTCCTCTTCTCATCTCTTCTCCATTAAAACTTGTAGTGAGCTTTGTGAGTGAAGAATGATGAATAAAGAAGACTCTTTTGCTATTATATCTTGTCTTGTTCTTTTATAATTGCTTGTAATTTTAATTTGTTAACTTAGTTGTTGTTATTTCTTGTTGTTTCTTTCTTTTCTCTTTTTCTTTATCCTTAAAACAACCATGATGCTTACGCTTGATCCTTGCCAAGGTGAGGTCGCAAATAGCTAGTTGTTATCTTCGAATCTCTTTCTTTCTATCTTCCTCTTTTGTTTTGTTTTCTTTTCATTATGATGTGTGAGTAGTTTCATACTTGTTAGGGTAGGATAAGGGAAGTTTGAGAGAAGGAAATCTCTCTCACTCTTTCCTTGCCCAACAGCTTAATTCGACTCCCGTTAATTGAACCACAATCCGCTCCTTACGGCACCCTATCCTACATGATAGCGGTGATTCCGTAGTGAGACCGGTTGTGGTTGAATTAACCGGAGGTTATGGCTAAGAGCCAAGAACGGACGGACAAGCACCAAAAGGAAGAACTTATGCGTTGGAAAGCCTAGGTTATACTCGCAAGTTCCTTCCTAGTCGTGCTAATCCCCGTTGTTGCCGATTACCGTAACACCGATATTAAAAGGGGCAACGAAAGATGTGGGAGACTCCTAACTCAAACTAACCTAATCCTAACCCTAACAAGCTCTCTTTACATATCATTTTAACACTTAGATAATCACAAACAAATCTAGACTCTCGGACTTAACTCATTAAACACATAGAAAAAGACTCCCATCTCCCTGCGGACGACCCGTACTCAACCGGCTAGCTACAAGAGAAACCGTCTTGATTGCGGTAATTAACTAAAACTTGAACACGCAGAATCACTAACAATCATTGACCCATCAAAGATAAAGGCCATCATGGAGATGCCCCCACCAAAGGGTCTGACGCAGCTAAGATCTTTTCAAGGCAAGCTTGCTTATATACGGAGGTTTATCTCAAATTTATCGTGGAGATGTAGGCCCTTCTCAAAGCTCATGAAGAAAGGAGCTCCTTTTATCTGGGATGCCGAATGTCAAGCAGCGTTCGAAAGTATCAAACAATACTTGTTGCACCCTCCAGTTCTGACCGCTCCCATTCCAAATAAACCGCTGATTCTCTAGACTGCCGCGCTAGATGAGTCATTCGGTGTGCTCCTTGCCCAGAATAATGAGGAGGGAAAAGAAAATGCCCTCTACTACCTCAGTCGAACTCTAGTCGGGGCGGAACACAACTATTCCCCAATCGAAAAGCAATGCCTGGCTCTGATATTTGCTGTGAAGAAGCTGAGGCACTATCTGCTTGCTCATCGGGTTATGCTGATCTTCAAGGTCGATCCGCTCAAACACTTGATGACTAGAGCGAGCCTAGCCGGCAGAATGGCAAGATGGGCTGTTATGCTACTTGAGTTTGACATAGTTTATACTCCTCAGAAAGCAGTAAAAGGGCAAGCTCTTGCAGACTTTCTCGCTGCTCATCCCATACCAGAAGGGTCGCCGCTAAATTGTGAGTTACCCGACGAACAAGTGCTGCACCTCGAGGAAGACGAGCCATGTTGGGAGCTCTACTTTGATGGGGCCTCATCAATAAGGAGCTCCGGCAGATCAAGCGTCCCGGAGGTAAAAGCGAGGATAGGATTGGTGTTCATCACGCCATCAATGGGAACCCTACGGCATTCTTTTGCTCTCAACGAGCCTCGGACAAACAATGAAGCTGAGTATGAAGCTCTGATAGCTGGTTAGAACTCGCCATAGAAATGGAAATCCTTCGGCTACGGCTTTACGGTGACTCCCAGCTTGTCGTCAACCAAGTAAGCGGCGATTATAAGATATACAAACCCGAATTAGCTCGGTACAGAGGCCGAGTGGTGGAACTCATGAAACGGTTCACTTATATTGAACTAACGAGGGTCCCTAGAGCGTTGAACAGAAAGGCTGACGTACTCGCTCGCTTAGCCAAGGAGCTGGCTGATCCTGATACGGACGAAATTCTGATCACAGTCAGGAGCCGGCAAATTCTACACCCAGTCTCTCTACGAGAAGAGGAAAGCGTGGAACAGAAGAGCAGTCCTGCCGAAGAAGCTTCGATCATCCAAGACGAGCCCGATTGGAGAGAACCCTTCATAGAGTACCTCCGATACGACAAGCTACCCGAAGAAAAATCTGTGTGGATTCAGCTGAAGAAAAGAGCTCTCCGATACGTGTTTGTAAATGACACGTTATACCGCAGGTCATATGACCAACTCTGGCTCAGGTGTCTGTCATTGGCCGAAGCCCAAAAGGTCATGAAAGATGTTCACTCGGGCGTTTGTGGTGCTCACCAATCTGGCCCTAAGATGCGACTTCAAATCAAACGACTTGGGTATTACTGGCCCACCATGATACGGAATTGCGGAGAACATGCAAAGAAATGTCAGATCTGCCAAATCCATGGTGATTTCATTCACAAGCATCCCAATCCGTTGCATCCTACGGTGGCGTCGTGGCCCTTCGAAATCTGGGGCACCGACATTGTTGGCCCAATTGATCCTCCATCATCTAAAGGCCACCGGTTCATACTGGCCGCGACAGACTACTTCTCCAGATGGGCTGAAGCTGTCCCGCTAAAAGAAGTCAAGACAAAAGATATTCTAACATTCTTCCATCACAATATTCTATACCGCTTCGGTATACCAAGAAGAATCATTTCTGACAATGGGCCCTCTTTCAAGAGCTTCAATGTCTCAAGGTTCGCTACTCAGCATAAGATAGACTGGAGATATTCCTCCATCTATAATCCAAGAGCCAATGGGCTAGCCGAAGCCTTCAATAAGACTCTATGCAAGCTCCTGAGGAAAAATGCTTCAGCCAACAAGAGAGACTGGAATCTCAAACTTCACGAGGCGTTGTGGGCATATCGTACCACGCACCGTACTCCAACTCAGTCCACTCCATACTCATTGCTCTTCGGAGTGGAGGCGATCCTCCCCCTCGAAATCGAGGTTCCAAGTTTAAGAATGGCCATCCAACACGAGTTGACGGAAGAGGAAAACGTGCTCCTTCGTCTTGAAGAGCTCGACGCGCTCGAAGAAAAGAGGCTCGCGGTGCAGCAAAACCTGGAGCTATACCGAGCCCAAATGTCACGGGCCTATGACAAGATAACCCATCTCCGCGCTTTCAAGAAAGGTGAATTGGTGTTGGTCCTCAAAAGACCGATTATCCCCAATCGACATGCCAAGGGAAAATTCGAGCCAAACTGGGAAGGACCATACGTCATCGAGAAAGTGTTCGATGGAGAATCTTACCAACTAATAAGTGCCGAGGGAGAAAGGCCCATGCCACCCATCAATGGCCGATATCTCAAGAAATACTACACGTGAATGCTCTAAGTCACAGGCGAATTGAGCACATCAGCCCTACGGTCTGGATCATACATCCTGCAAAACCGTATACAATCCATGGGCGTAAATGACCCCTATCTCTCCCAAATCCTGCTGGTGAGACTACTTTTAAAGTCCCACCAGCGGCAAAAAAAAGAGAAAAAGAAATAAAGAAAGAAAAGAAATAAAAAATAAACGGTATGTCCACAAGCAAAACGGTCACGGATGAAAACCCGAAAGGGCTCCGTTAGTAAAAACAGCAGGACTACCGGCGAGTCTGTGAAAACCCGAAAGGGCGCAAACTCGTGAAATGAGATGAAATACACTCGCAAAGTCCTCTCGACCTTGTGAGGAGAAAACCCCTGCGTGAGATCCTTACGACTCACAAATGAGCAACACACTTAGGAATCCTCACGATTCCTAAGGAGAAAATACACCTGCGTGAGATCCTTACGACTCACAAAGGAGCAACACACTTAGGAATCCTCACGATTCCTAAGGAGAAAATACACCTGCGGGATCCTTACGACACGTAGGGAGAAAATGTTTTTATGGGACCCTCACAGCCCATAAAATTGAAAAGCCTTAGGTGATAGGGACCCAAACCTGTCTCCTAAGCCATCGTTCCCCAACGGGCAACGGAAAATGATGAGTCGCTCCTGGCATTTCTCTTCAGTGTTAGCGGTGCTGATGCCGGCCAAAAACCCAAATCCCAAGTCCTCCCAAGGCAAATGATGAGTTGCTCCTGGCATCATTCTAGTGCAGCAATGCTGATGCCAAACAAGATCCAAATTCCAAGTCCCCAAACGGCGAATGATGAGTCGCTCCTGGTACCATATTCCAGTGTAGCGATGCAGACGCCAACAAAAATCCAATTTCTTAAAATTCTCCAGCCCTACGGCCAGTCCCCAAATTGACTGTCGTATACAATCCACGGGCTCAAATAATTCTCGTCATACCCATGCCCCACCACAATCACCAGTTACGCGGCTGGTCTCCGCCTTTGGAATTATGCTCCATTGAGAAGACCCACTCATGTGTCCTCACGATAGATGAGGAGAAAAAACCTTTGTTGGATCCTTACGACTCATAAAGGAAAAACACACTTAGGAGTCCTTATGACTCCTAAGGAGAAAATACACCTGCGGGATCCTTACGACTCGTAGGGAGAAAATGCTTTTATGGGACCCTCACGGCCCATAAAATTGAAAAGCCTTAGGTGATAGGGACCTAAACCTGTCTCCTAAGCCATCGCTCCCCCAACTGGAATAGGCAAATGATGAATTGCTCCTGGCACGTGTGCTTCAGTATTAGCAACGCTGATGCTTACCCTAACCCCAAAATCCCAAACTCCAATCCAATAGACCCCTAAGTCTTTAAACTAGGAACAGATAACCCCTAAGTCGTTAAACTGGGAACAGATGACCCCTAAGTCGTTAAACTGGGAATGAGGGAAATCTCCTCATGGCAGATGATGATTCGCTCCTGGTACCATATTCCAGTGCAGCGATGCTGATGCCAAACCAAAACCAAAATCCCCAAATCCTGTCATGACAAATGATGATTCGCTCCTGGTACCATATTCCGGCGTAGCGATGCTGATGTTAACCAAAATAACATCAAGTCAGCAAAACAACCAATGACCTCCCTGGCAGAATCAAATTCCACCTCGGAAACAAGTCAACTTCATCCCTGACACCGCAAGAAGCGGAGCAAGTCAAATCCAGCACCGACCGTCAAAGTCGCAAAAAGGGCAGAACCGACCGTCCACGTCGCTAAAAGGGAAGCACCGACCGTCCAAGTCGCAAAAAGGGCAGTACCGACTGTCCATGTCGCAAAAAGGGCAGCACCGACCGTCCACGTCGCAAAAAATGCAGAACCGACCGTCCAAGTCACAAAAAGGGCAGCACCGACCGTCCACGTCGCAAAAAATGCAGAACCGACCGTCCAAGTCGCAAAAAGGGCAGCACCGACCGTCCAAGTCGCAAAAAGGGCAGAACCGACCGTCCACGTCGCTAAAAGGGCAGCACCGACCGTCCACGTCGCAAAAAGGGCAGCACCGACCGTCCACATCGCAAAAAGGGCAGAACCGACCGTCCAAGTCACAAAAAGGGCAGCACCGACCGTCCACGTCGCAAAAAGGACAGAACCGACCGTCCACGTCGCAAAAAGGGCAGAACCGACCGTCCACGTCGCAAAAAGGGCAGCACCGACCGTCCAAGTCGGAAAAAGGGCAGAACCGACCGTCCACGTCGCAAAAAGGGCAGAACCGACCGTCCACGTCGCTAAAAGGGCAGCACCGACGGTCCAAGTCGCAAAAAGGGCAAAACCGACCGTCCACGTCGCTAAAAGAGCAGCACCGATCGTCCAAATCGCAAAAAGGGCAGGACCGACCATCCACGTCGTAAAAAGGGCAGTACCGACCGTCCACGTCGCAAAAAGGGCAGAACCGACCGTCCAAGTTGCAAAAAGGGCAGTACCGACCGTCCACGTCGCAAAAAGGGCAGAACCGACCGTCCAAGTCGCAAAAAGGGCAGAACCGACCATCCACGTCGCAAAAAGGGCAGCATCGACAGTCCAAGTCGCAAAAAGGGCAGAACCGACCGTCCACGTCGCTAAAAGTGCAGCACCGACCGTCCAAGTAGCAAAAAGGGCAGAACCGACCGTCCAAGTCGCAAAAAGGGCCGCATCGACCGTCCATTTCATAAAAAGGGCAGTGCCAGCTTCCCAAAAGGTGGGAACCGAATCAAGTCGCCTCCACGTGAAAGAAGATCCATCAATTTCATGCGCACGACCTACATATGTGGTGTGCATTTATTGATGGGGGGCAATTTGTTGGGATAAAAATTTACACCCCGGTTGACCAAGTCAAAATCAAAGTCAACCCCAAGCCAAGTGGGCCCAAGCCCAGATCCAGTGGGCCCATGCCCGGGTCGAGCCCGAACATGAAGCGGCCGGCCTCCCCCCATGCCAAGATAAAAATTTTGTAATAAATAATTTTGCTGCATTTCTTTTATTTTATTTTATGTATAAATGTAAGAAAAATAGGCATAAAGCCAAATTTTTGTAAAGCCCATGGCTTATGTGCAAAAAGAAATGGCACATGAGCCATGGGATAGGTAAAATGCCATTTTGTGAAGCCCAAGGGGCTATGTGTAAAGTGTATAGCCTATAAAGGCAAGGATAATGAAAATATCTCAGAACTTTTTTTTTCTCTCTCTCTCTCAAAATTTTTCAGATCTGAGATCTTTTCTCCTTCTTCAAGGTTCCAAAACCTTCTTTTTTCTCTTGAATTAAATCAAGAGTTTTACTCTTCTTTTTATAAAACAAATTAGTTTTTCACCACAAAACCCATAAAGGGGAACTCAGATCTTCCATTAGATCTCAAAAAGAAGAGGTTTTTAGAAATCCCATATCTCTTGATCTTCAAGATCCAGCTAACAGAGGAGGAAGAAGAAGAATATCGTTCACTAAACCAAAAAAAAAACACACTCAGGAGTCCAACTCCTCTCTGATTTCTCTTCCGAGAAATTTTTTTTAGGCTAAAAGCCTCCTTTTCTCGCCGGCGCTCAAGCGCAGAGCGCCCGCGTGTCGACACGTGGCGCGCTTATGCTCAAGCGCAAGCGCTCGAGCGCAAGTCACCCCGGTGCCGACACGTGGCGCGCTTGCGCTCGAGCGCAAGTCGCCCCGGTGCCGACACGTGGCGCTCTTGCGCTCCAGCGCTTGCGCTCGAGCGCAAGTCGCCCCGGTGCCGACACGTGGCGCTCTTGCGCTCCAGCGCAAGCGCTCGAGGGCAAGTCGCCCCCGTGCCAACACGTGGCGCGCTTGCGCTCCAGCGCAAGCGCTCCAGCGCAAGCGCTCGAGCGCAAGTCGCCCCCGTGCCAACAAGTGGCGCCCTTACGCTCAAGCGCCCAGCGCTCAAGCGCAGAGCGCCCACGTGCCGACACGTGGCACTCTAGCGCCTGAGCGCACAGCCGCTAGGCGCACAGCGCCCACGGTGCTGCCCCACGCATCCTTTGAATGTCTTTTCCCCTTTTTATATATATACATGTATATCTATACATATGTATACATATGTACATACACAAATACTCCACGACACTGTCCCTGTTAGAAAAAAAAATTTCTAACGGGGCGCTGCCCCGCACCCCGCAAGGGGGCTGCTTGCCCCCTTGACCCCCAGCCCGCTATCCGGGTAGCGGGACCTCCGTAAAAACTCTGCGTGGCTCCCGATATATTTAAAACCCCCGTCCAAAACAAAACACACGTACACTGCACATTGAGTTCGCATGACCAGTTTAACCCGTTAATCGGAGGTTCTCTCGCCCCAAAGGCGGGGGGTAATTAACGGCAGCTTAGTCCGCGGCTGCCGGAGATTCGGATCCCCATAATCATTAAACCCCGGCCTACCCTAGGCAGGGGGAATCTGTAGTACGCCTGACAAGCGCGCGCGTATTCCCATCTCAATAGGGTGACGAATAACACCCTACACAACTATATGCACAAATCCGTATCAATGCACTGCAAGCACATATGAGCTATACCGAGTGCAAAATTCAAATCGAGTGCGTCCCACATGCATAAATCAAATCAACCGTATGAAATCCACGAAATCATAAATGCGTGCAGCCAAGGCACAAAATCAACATCAAGTGCAATAGATATGCGCAAATCGCAACCCAACATAGCGGTGTATAAAATGTATATCTAGTGCAATAACTATGCATAAAATGTAAATACCCAGTAGGTCCAGCCATGGTGCACGAAAACAATATCATGAAACTCATTCATCAAAACTCAAATCCAAGCGATATAAGCGTGATACTCAGATCACAACGCAAATCGCAACAAATGACATTGAGGTATGCCTCCTATAATGTCGAAAAATGTTGGTGCGCCCAAAACTGACAGAGCAAGAACATCCGCTTGCCTCCTGCTCACTGTCTGGCGTCCTCTATGTCTAGATCCCCATTTCTTTGTGGATTACTAATCTCGAAATCCATCAGCTCGTCGGATCGGTCAGGTGTGCTGACGGAAACGATTCCGCTCTGGCACTCCTCTGGTCATCTCTCGGCCAATTTGCATGACCACTCGTAAAGCAGCACGTCACTGGCGTCGGCCTCTGGCCCTCTGAATACATGTGACACAACTGATCTTCGGTGAAAATCTGAAGGGTTACCCTAGTGCCCCGGCCAACTTCCGTGGCCAAATGCGGAACAAAAATTTTCTTACGAACAAAAACTTGGCACTAGAATAAAACTTAACCGGATCTTTTCCATAAAACTAACTAGCTTAAGAAGAAGGGCTATCTACTATGATAGAAACCTCACCAAACGAACCAAGTCCTTCGGTCTTCTTTCTTCATCCTTAGCTCCTAGCAAGCGCCTTGAACATGCTTGAACTTCTTTCCTTGCTCCGTCGGTCCTCCGGGATCGAGCTTGTTCTCCGGCCTTCCTTGGTCCTTGATGATCCACCCGGGGAGTATGATCGATGGCTCTAGCTCTTTGCAATATATCAAAAGAGCATCAAGAGAACTTGGGATGCTAGTCCAAGTAATCTAGGATGTAGTGGAGGGTGTCTAAGTGTTTGCTATCTCTTTTCTAACCTCTTCACTTGTTTATCAACACATGAGAATGTTCGTGAAGAGGAAGAAGATGAAGATGGGAGAAAGCAAGAGGAGGGAGGAACTCAAGAAAGATGAAAGTTCAAAGTGAAATGATGGATGAAGTGAGAGAAAATCACACACCTGTTAGTTATGTATATGCCCTAGAGGCCATTGTTGTACATATGATGTATATTATAATGGATGCTTGGATATATACAGAGATGACTTTCTTGCTCGTCATGATAGTATGCTATTTGGTTTCACTTTATCTTAACATGTTGACTTGTATTGGTTTACTGTTTTTCTCTCACATGTTGATAAAGCCCTTAGGATCTGTACTCGACTACTGGGACTATAATGAGATCATACTAGTAGGGCCATAGTAGTCGATGAGTACATCCTATAACTGTTCCTAGTCAAGGGTATATCGAGACAGGGCATCGATACACCAGAGTAGACTAGCGTATACGCATCTTGACCCATATGATGGGCGATAGATGATCCCATATCCGTCGGTGTTGGGCATCAAGGATGGTGTGCGGGTGCTCAGTGGAGACTGGGTATACTGGACGGACTCGCCGAAAACTCCCAGATGGTGATATACCACACGTCAAATGGCAGTTCTCCGGTGACACTGGTACAGGGTAGTTTGTAGACTCGAGATCGTCATAGAGTCTTATGTGATTCCCACTGTGCTTTGATTTCCACCTTACCACGTCCAAGAGGGCATGCAAAATGGTGGCTTTTGGGTGCAGTTCCGAATCACATGGAGGCAATGAGCGATAGGAGGGGATTCGTCTCTCCCGGTATAGGGAGTTGATGTTGTGCTGCGTTCGATTGGCTATAACTGGAAGTCCCTGGCCCAGGCTGATATAGAAATTCACTGGTAAGTGCTACCAGTAGTTTCTCGACCCGTTATGAGCCTCACATCGACACGACTTATCGGTTACTAGGGTCTGACGTATACCACCCATAGACTTGATATGCGACATATCAGAAGAACATACCGGACTGTACAGGAATGTTACTGATTGGATTCACAGGAGAATGGACAGGCTAGCTTGTTGATCTTCTAATCGCTCATTACCTGGGTGGCTGTTACGTTTAGCTGACCGCTTGCAGCTTGTGGGTGTTTGATATGATCATCACCTGCTACCGGCGTATTGACGATTCTTTAGAGTCCTACACAGAGGTTTCTTGGCTTAGGCAAAACGAAGTAGGGGCACATATGTGATATGTGAACGACCGAGGATAATGCGATATGTGATACCGTATTATATTCTCGCGATATTTAGATATGAACCGGGTCATTGGATCAAGTGTTGATTCGATGAATCGGTACATGATATATTAGTTGGTTATATTCGATATAGCCAGATCGTCGGATCAAGTGTTGATTTGATAATTTAATGTATAATAATATATATGATATATTGTATTACATTATCTAATATTGGCTCGCTTTATTATTTCATTTTCTCACCGGGTAATACATTGATATATATGCGATATATGTTAATTGTATTATTTTCTTTTGTTACAAATATATAATATATATGTTATATATATTATTGTGACATGATATGATTAATAATGGAACATGTTTAGTAGAGATTAAACAAGGTTAGGGTTTGGTTAGGGTTAGTTGCTTCATGCACCTTCTAGAAGCTTTCCTTTTGTCATGAGTTAGATATTATGGTTGATATTTATTCATGACTCATTCTTTAACCCAACCAAACCCTAGCCCTAGTTAATTCTCTACAAGGGTTATCATTGTCATCCTAAACCATGGTTGCATTATTAATTCATATATTCATTTCATTATTCATCACAAAAGGAATTAACTCATTTTTCATCATCTTCTTCTCTCTTGAGCTTTGAGAAAGCTTACTAGTTTTTCCTTTTGTGATGTTTTCATGTGAGAATTTGATATAAAAAGATAGCATAAATACTACTCCATCTTCCTCATCTAATCTAGCCCATTAGATTAGGGTGTTCACCTCATTAAAGTGAGAGAGCTTGAGTTATAGCAACTTCGACGTAGATCATCAGAGAAAAGGAACACTGCAAGCTAGCATGGATCGTTCGAGTCGTGGAGCCTCTCTTGAGTCCAGGAGATCGTGGATCGCGGCGAAGGGACTTCTACTCGGAGCTTATGAAGCGAAGGAGCGGACTACAAAGGTTGTAATCCCTCACACTTAGTTGTAAAGATGTTTAGTTGCATGTTAAACCCTAATAATCTAGCAAAGATCCCGGCTTTGGGTTGTTCGGCACGTCTAAAATTTTATTCGGGCATGGTTGATGCCTTATGAACCCTCACAAGAGTGCCTAGGAACCCTTCAGTGGTATCAGAGCCTAGCTAGAGCATTAGGCGACGTGTATACGAAGTTAAAACTCCGAACGAACCCCGAAACGTCAAAACGAACCCCTCTCTGGACATTTTTTTAAAACTGTGATTTTTCTGAATTAAAAATGCTTTAAAATACCAGCAGGAAATTATAAGAATAACTGTGCAAAACGACATGCTAATCCGTACGGACCGCCGCGGAACCGCGGCCAATCCTTGCTTGGGCCGCGGATCCGTGGCCGTACAGTTAAAGTTAGCTTATGTTTTTGCACAGTAATATCTAGTTCTGTTAATGTATTTTTCTGGGTATTTTTAAACTGACTCAAGTGTTGAGTATTCTGGGGTTTATTTTGTAATCGTTGATTCGATCGGAAAATTTAATTTCGTTATGTTTTCCGGATATTTAGAAACTGTTAAAATGTTCGAGCGGATATCATTAACTCATTTCTTCCCGGCACGAAAAACTTTCAAGTGTTGAATTTTTTCTTGGGTTTAAATGTTTCAGAAAAACGTGCAAGTAACGCGGCGATCCCTCTAGAAGAACACAAACCTTAACTCGATTATGTGACCGTCTGAACCGTCTCTAAACCTTAGGGTTTGGGGCAGTACGGCATGCCACATGTGAGGCGTTGGCTTGACCCTTCTATGGCTGGACCATCGGTACTGTGACATATTCTGGGATTATTTGAACTCCGCTCAAGTGTTGAGCTATTTAGGAAATCTTGGGTATTTGATTATCCGGTCGGAAAGTTTAATACTGTCTATTTATCTGGAATGTGATACAATATGTGGAATTCATATAGTTAGGCATGAAATGTGAAGTATGTGATATTTCGGATTTACGATGTCTAAAGTGATTGTGGATTCCAAATATTATAGTTTTACAATTTCTTTTCTGTGACCATAAGTGTAGTATGTAGTGGTATTGCCGGTTTTCGTTGCTATATTTCAACGACGATCGGTGTATGCATACTTACATACGTTGATGATATGTGATATTATGTGTTGCTGTGATATGTTATATTGGATCGTCGTGTTCTGAATAGCCGGGGGTTTTATGTGAGATGAAGGTTTTTTATTTTCATTAATGTAAAATTCATTTGTATGTAATATTCTTTTATTGGGGCACTTCCGGGATGAGGTTGATGTCACCAGTGTATATTATTTACTTTTCCGCATTAGGTAGACCCAAGGAGGGGAGCACAAGTAACCGGGTTCTAGGGTCCAGTAGGAGGACATCTCGAGGAGTCGAGACCGGGTCTCCTAACCCTAGAATTGGCAGCGTTACTTGCCGCTTTCGTAGGGGTCTAGGGATGTGGGTTTGGCTATTCATCGTGACCGTGGAATCCGTGTTTTATACCGGCTCGTATTAAAAACACGGACATTATAGTATATCCAATATTTCATATATGTTCTTCTGCTGCAATGTTCTGTGATGAGATCATATTACTGCCTGAGACGAATGCTTATACTATATATATGCTGATATATAAATATTACAGCTTTCGTTTCTTCTGTGATGCTTAGGAAGCATAATCTGATGGGATTTATTAATGAGATTAATAAAAAGAAAAGAAACCTTAACGATGTTGTAGAATCAAAACTTTATAAAAAAGGGTAGCTACAGTTTTGCTTTGCATAGCGGTATATATGATATACCCTGCACCTTATTCGATGAGGAAAGAGCCGAGATTCCTTCACCGGGAGTGACCTCTTTAGCGAAACTGGCAGATACTACAAACTCGCGGTTTAGTTTTTGACAGCTTATAAAGTTCTTACTTTGCACAGCGGTATATATGATATATCCTGCACCTTATTCGATGGGGAAAGAGCCGAGATCCCTTCACCGGGAGTGACCTCTTTAGCGAAACTAGAAAAGCCTCAAAAACAGTCCTTTTCAAAATAGACTTGATTCTACGACGATATCAAGTTCATTACGCTCAAGGTTTTCTGAAAAACCTGCGTAACTGTAACGTTTTAAAAATAATTAAAAAAAATTAGATAAATAAAACCCTTTAAGTGAATTTTCTGATTTTCGGTAAAATAAAACGTATTTTTCATAAAATTTAACCATAATTATTTTTCATTACAAATTTAAAAAGGCCTATTTTAATCATGTAATTACTAGTAAATGTTGTTTATTTAGTCACTTATAAATTTTTAGTTTAATGAAATATTTTTCCTAAATTAATTATTTTAAATATTAACATAAGCTTTTAAATATACATTAAATTAGTGTAAATTACAATTTGCAATGGGTTTATATTTCAAAAGTGAACCATGACATATTAGAATTAGGTTTTTAGCATGCTAATCTCTTCTTGAACTGTCTTTAAAATTCTAGAGTTTTCTATGATGAATTGAATTAAGAAAATTAATAAAATAAAGAAATTATGAAAAGACATAAAATTTGTATTTCTTTGGAGAATGTTCTACACTATTCTTAATTCCTTCTTCCTCTCTTTTCCACACCTCATGGCCGGCCTCACCTCCATGGGCAGCCGTTAAATTTTTTCCCCCATCATTTTTGCATTAAAATTCATCAAAATTCATCAAAAATTCCAAAAATAAACCTCAAAAATCAACATTCAACCTCTAACATTTTTCTTTGACCTATTTAGCATGGAATTTGGAGTTGGAAACCATTATTTTGGAAGAATATTTTCATGTTTGGATCTCATGCTTTGAAGGTATAATTTTTATTCTTATGATTAATTGTTGTTAAATGCTTTTATTTAGCATGTTTAGATTTTCTTAATTAATTCTATTTGCAAGTTTAAAATTCAAGATAGGGTTTCTAAAATCAAGTTAGGGTTTTTATTAATTAAGTGGGGTTATAATAAGTAGCTTAACATTTTTAGAAGGGAAAAATGTAGCATGGTTGATGTATTATAATTTGTGCATTCAAAATTGTTTAAATTAAGCAATTTTGCTAACTAGATTTTTATAAATTATATATATTGGTGTGTTAAAATTCTAATTAAGGTTTTTATCATTATATTGTGGTTTTAATGAGAATATTAACATGTTAAATGAATGAAAGACCTAATCTAATTATTAGTTTCAAATTGTTAGTTAATATAATGTGATAAATATGCTATTTCGGTAAACTAGGTTTTAGAAATTAATTTAAAATGTAGTATTAAAAACTAATTAGGGCTTTAGCTCATTCTTAAGGTTTCATGGAGTGGTTTAACACTTTAATATATGCAAAATCATGTTTAGTAGTGGAATTGTGAATTTTTGCTTAACAAGTGTTAATTTTGGCTAATTTGCAAACTAGAAATTTTAAATTAAGAAAAAATGGTGTGAGAAAAATATGGTAATGGTTTCTATAATCTAGTTATGTTATTTAATGAATATTATGACCATTAGTTTCTTTTAAACATAAAGTTTTGAAGTAAAACGGTAAATTGACATTTTCAAGGTTTTGCGGAATTGGACGATTTGATCGATTTTAGGGTTTCGATGAATTAAATCGTGTTTTATATTATAAGTAATGAGTTTTAAAACTACGAGTTGTTTGTTGGTGTTTTATCTCAATCAATCGGCGTTTGTACGCCGATATCGAGCGGTATTTGGTTATTTTGCATGAGCGGGTCATAAGTTTTAGCCTATGCGCGTTACGTGCGTCGTTTTGGTTTTGTCCGTGATTCAGTTTACTATATTATATATGTTTGCGTATAGGTACCCTCGCGTGGACTTCGGACGAGGAAGAAGAGGAGGGCGACAACATCTTCGGCAGACAAGGACCAGGTGAGTAAATGTATATCTATGGGGGAAATCGGGTGGATGGCGTCTAGCACCCCCGCAAACGTAGAATAGGAATTTTACTTATTGTCATTAGGAAGCCAGACGTGACCTTAGATTCTTGGTGAGTAGGACCCTAGTAATGACCCTAGGTTGGACTAGGCTGATTTAGAAAGACCTTACTAGAGGATGAATATCTTGGAGGAGATTCGTAGGTTTGAGGTAGACACACACACGCACATACAGAGACTTGACTTGGTGTATATGTGTATGTGTATATATATGTATAGGACTATGTGTAGGTATATATATACACAACATGTATATGTGATCCAAGGATGTGATATGATACATGGGGATGAAACAATATAACTGGGCTTGATGCCGTGATTTCTTGGCTATACAGTCGTGTTATGATGTTAGCGGATCATTAGAAAATAAGATAATGGATATGTATACATAAACGATAATACGTGATGATGACATTGAGATATACGAGACTCTAAAATAGAACCCGGACTGTAACCTGTGACTTGATTACGATATGAGATATGTGTAACTTGATTACGATATGATATATATATGTGACTTAATCACGACTTGATATATGTGACTTGATCAAGATATGATATATGTGACATGATATTTCTGAGGACCAATTGACCATGCATATTTACGCAGACATGATATATGATTGATGATATTGGGATGTATGTGATTACAGTACAGTACCTTTGATCATGACATTATTTGACGATGATATTAAACGAATGATGATGTGCTGTTCATATCAGATTTTTGCATTTTCATACCGCCCAATTTTTGTCACATTGCATATCGGTAGATACTCTTGAGCCGTGTTTGCTAGTCAATTGCAGGATACAGGTTCTCGGTTCTAAAACGGTGAAATTCATGGAAAACACGACAAAATCCGGGTTCCTGCCAATCACAGATAAAACACGGTCTCTGCTCGTCATCCGTATGTTGCCAGATACCAGTTTAGGAAGAGAAAATGTCAAATCAATGTCACCTTCATGCACAAGGCTCAATGGCAACAACAACTTCCAAGAAATCTACGCGGAGCTCGAGGCAATCATGACAAAATCTTGACAAAAAGTCCACCTTTCCCTCAACAGAAATTCTGGAAAATTTGTAAAGAAATTATGAAAAAATACATATACCAGAATAATGTACACATCAAACCAGGGAACCACAGCAAATTGGGGGGCCCAACTCAACTAAACGGCCGCGGATCCGCGGCCAAAGTGGGGTCCAGGCCGCGGATCCGCGGCCATATAGTGGCGGCAGGAAAATCTTTTCCAGGGGTATTTTTGTATTTTCATGTGGGTTCTGGTGGTTGCCCTAGGGTTTCATTCTCTGGCCTATAAATAGCCCAGAATTTGTGAAGGAATGGTCAATTTTTGTATTCTCATTTTGCCTAGTTTTAGTGTTGTTCTTCTTCCTCTTCTCACCTCTTCTCCATTAAACTTGTAGTGAGCTTTTGAGTGAAGAGTGATGAATAAAGAAGACCATTTTTATTATCATGCTTGTCTCTTTCTTTACTTGTTGTAATGTGTTGTAATTTTAATTGTTAAGTAGTTGTTGTTACTTGCTTGATTGTTTCTTTCTTCTCTCTTTTTCTTTATCCTTACATACGACAATGATACTTACGCTCGATCCTCGCCAAGGTGAGGTCGCAAACAGTTAGTCGTATTCTTCTAATCTCCTTCTTTCTATCTTCCTCTTTTGTTTTGTTTTGTTTTTCCTATCATGAAGTGTGAGTAGTTTTTTACTTGTTAGGGTAGGATAAAGGAAGTTTGAGAGAAGGAAATCTCTCTCACTCTTTCCTTGCCCAACAACTTAAATCGACTCCCGTTAATTGAACCACAATCCGCTCCTTACGGCACCCTATCCTACATGATAGCGGTGATTCCGTAGTGAGACCGGTTGTGGTTGAATTAACCGGAGGTTATGGATAAGAGCCAAGAACGGACGGACAAGCACCAAAAGGAAGACTTATGCGTTGGAAAGCCTAGCTTATACTCGCAAAGTCCTTCCTAGTCGTGCTAATCCCCGTTGTTGCCGATTACCGTAACACCGATATTAAGTGGGGCAACGAAAGATGTGGAGACTCCTAACTCAAACTAACCTAATCCTAACCCTAACAAGCTCTCTTTAAATATCAACTTAACACTTAGATAACCACAACAAAATCTGAACACAGGACTTAACTCGTCGAAAAACACATAGAAAAAGATTCCCATCTCCCTGCGGACGACCCGTACTCAACCGGCTAGCTACAAGCGAAACCGTCTTGATTGCGGTATTTAAACTAGAACTTGAACACGCACGTATCCTATCAATCAAATGGCGCCGTTGCCGGGGAGACGGTAGTTTATTTCCTTGTGTAATTTCGGGTTAATTTGTAAGTATAAAAAAAAAATATATATATATATATATACTTTGTAAAAATCATCTTGTTATTTTTGATTAGCTTTTGTGCGAGTGTGCAGGAAAATACAAGGTTCGAGTTCAGTGGCCAAGACGTTGAAAATACGGAGTTCAAGTACAGTGCCAAAGACGTGGGAAGATAGACCCACATTTCGCGGCTACACCGCGACGGACAAAACAAAGCATACGGTCTACTGTCAAGATCTGGAGCAGGTACAGTGAGCAAGTAAAAATTTAGAAGATCTAGACAAGCAGAGGACTCCAAGACCAGCAACCAGAAAAAAAATTGGGATCCCAATCTCTCTTTATAGCCGCGGAACCGCGGCTATTCCTGGTGTTTGGCCGCGGAAACGCGGCTAGTTGGTGCCTTCGGTTTGCCAAAAAATTTTGGTGAGTCTCTCTTGCTTCTCCCACTCCTCTGGACTCCACTGAATTGTGTTTTCTGCAGGCTTCTTTGCGCAAATTCTTCTCCCCCTTCCAATAAACTGTTCTTGTGCAGGATTCTTTGCGCCGCAAATAAAAATTGTTTGCAGTTGATTTGTTACTGTTTTGCATTCTTTAATACGGACTTAAGGGGCTTGAAACCAATCCAGATTGGGTGGGGATTTCATCACCCTTCCCAGGACCCCAAAAATCACTAGAGCATATGCATTGTCCATTGTAAATTAAAAAATACTAGACTTCAGCCCTAAGGACTTCACGCTCATTAGGAAAAGATAAACCGTGTTTAGAACCTCGCTTAACCGTATATTGATTACGGGGTGTCTAGGAAAGTGTTAAAGGCGCAACCGCCGAAAGAGAAAGGGTTATTTAATTAAGGAACTTCGCGAAAGCGTTGGACAACCTCCCCTTATCTCTGCACTTACCTGGCCCCGTGATCGGTGTATTTTTAAGCCTGTTTCTCGACACTGTTTAACTTCGAAAATCAAGTTCAGGAGCAGGTCTAGTAGACCTAGGCGACCGTAGATCTAGGTGTGATTGTGCATATCTTGTTTGTGATTGCTTAAGCCGTATTTCCGTACATATTTCTGTAAATCTCTTTCTAAAAAAAAAAAAAAAAAAAAGAAAAAACCAAAAACTTTTATAAAAACTTGCCCTTTTGTCGCCAAATCCATTTTCACCCACCACCCTTCGCCTTTCTCCATTGACGTTTTCTTACCCTCACCTTCTCCGCTTTTACTATACTAAACTCGTTTAGTGTATGTCCGCTTGGACTCGGGACACTAGCGCCCGTCTAGTCCGCGTTACGTTAGTCGCGACCGACTACGCGATCGACTCCGAAGTCGATACTCCGTCCACTCCTCTTTCACCCCTTCCTTTGCCGGCCAACTCCGACGTTGACCGGAATTCTGTTCATACATCTTCACCTTCACCTTCACCTTCACCAACCTCTTCTTCCGCGATGTCGGGATTTAATCCGAACATCTCTTTGACCACCCCTGGATTGGCTCCACCTCCTACGGAGACCAATCTTCCACCACCTCCGCCTGTTGTAGCGCCGCAGCGAATTGCGCTCCAGGATCGTTTCTACCCCACCCGTTCTGCACTTCCCACCTGCCTTTCTCTTCCTCCGGCCAATGGGGACAACTTTGAAATTAAGCCCCATTTCATCAACATACTTCCACGTTTTCATGGGCTTGAATCTGAAGATGCCTATATCTTCATTAACAAATTTCAAAATGTCTGTGCCATGATGAAAACCACCGAGCTGTCGGACGATGCTATACGTCTACGGGTCATTCCGTTCACTTTATGCGACCTCGCTGAAAATGGCTGTATAGCACCGCTTCCCACTCAATCACCAGCTGGGACGAGTTTGTTAAAGCGTTTCTGAAAAAATTCTATCCAAATCATAAGACCGCAAGAATTCGAAATGAAATCAATCAATTCTCCCAGCTTCCTTCTGAACCCTTCTGGAAGTGCTTTGACCGGTACAAAGACCTTCTTGTTCAGTGTCCTCACCACGGTATAGAGAAATGGCAGCTCTGCCAAACCTTATACGAGGGACTGAACCCAGCAACGAAGCAGTTGCTGGAAACCATCTGTCAGGGCCACTTCCTATCGAAATCTGACGAAGAAGCGTGGCAGTTCTTTGACGATCTTGCGGAGCAAACGCTACAGTGGGAGAGCACCATACCGACTTCTTCTTCTTCTACCTCCATTTCTACCGGTCAGTCTAGGGTAGGAATCCACCAACTCGATGTCTCTATTGCGATGAAAGCTGAAATGGCTGCAATAACACGAAAGCTTGAAGCGATAGAGAGCAAATTTTCTGCCCCTGTTCTCCCACTTCGTACCATCTGCGCTTGTTGTTCCGATCCTTCCCACTTGACTGAAGAGTGTCCTTACAATCCACCCTCGCAAGGACAGGATCAGGTTAATGCTGCCTTCCAGCAAAGACCGAGGAATGATCCATACTCTTCCACCTACAATCCCGGTTGGAGGAACCACCCCAATTTCGCCTGGAATCAGAATCAGAATCAATTCTAGGGCAACAATTTCCAAAGGGCCCCTCCACCGCAACAACAAGCGCCACAACAAACTCAGCATCAATATCAGCAGCCCTTCCAACCCCAACCTTTCCAAAACCAGACGAACAACTTTGCACCAAACAATTCTTTTCCACCAAACAACTTTGTTCCGTCAAACAACGATAAGGTTTCCTCGCTCGAGCGAAGTCTGGAGGCGTTTGTCAAACAATCGACTCAATCCACCGCCAACATCCAGTCTTCGATTCAATCTTTAGTGCAACACACTGCCGCACACGGGCAAAGCATCAAGACCATTGAGGCCCAGATTGCACAGCTGAACGCGGCCTTGAGCGAGCGAGAGAAGGGGAAGCTCCCGTCCCAGCCACTTCCAAATCCCGGTCACCCACATAATGCACATGTTGCTCTTGAACAACAAAACCATAATGTGAGTGCCGTAACTACACTGAGATCGGGAAGGATGCTGCAAAACAACATTGGCAAGCGAATCAACGATGACACCCCGGCCGCTTCTTCTTCTTCTTCTTCTTCTTCGTCTTCTGAGCCTATTCTCCATTCTTCAACAGGCTCTCCTTCCTCTTCTTCTGCTCTGAACGGATCCACTTCTCACTCCACGAAAACACCTATTCTGGGATCCATTCCAACTCCAAAATCTCCTCCTCCAGCATTAGACTCAACCAATTTTCAAAATGTTCCATTTCCAAACCGGTTGAGGTCTAACAAACAAAATCCACAAATGGAGAAGATTTTGGAGTTATTCAAGCAAGTTAACATTAACATTCCTCTTTTAGATGCTGTCCAACAAGTCCCATCTTACGCAAAAATCTTAAAGGACTTATGCACGAAAAAGAGGAAGTCTCAGGTACCCAAGAAAGTTTTCTTGGCTAGTGCTGTGAGTGATGCCCTTACCCAATCTTTACCACAAAAACGGAAGGACCCTGGCTGTCCTACGATTTCAATTACTATTGGGGATAAGAACATCAACCGCGCACTATTAGATCTTGGTGCCAGTGTTAACTTGCTTCCGTATTCAGTATACGAGCAATTAGGCGTCGGAGAGCTGAAACCCACACACTGCACTCTCCAGATGGCCGACCGATCGATCACCCATCCTAGGGGTGAGCTAGAGGATGTGTTAATAAGAGTCGGGGACTTCATATTCCCCGTCGACTTCATTGTCTTAGATACACAGCCTGTAGCTAACCCCCGGAATCAAATTCCGGTGATACTCGGTCGCCCATTTCTCGCAACCTCAAATGCTGTGATCAATTGTCGCAATGGTTCAATGAACCTCTCTTTTGGAAATATGACGATTGAACTCAACATTTTTAGGTTGGGGAATCAGCCCGCCGAACCTAATGCTCATATACTGGACGTCTGCTCGATCCAGGAGATCACCCCCGAAGAGTGTGAATTCGAGGAGTTTCTGTTTGAACACGATAATCTTGACGCCACTAGTGCGTTTCTCTTCGAACCTGCTGCTGCTTCTGCGCCCGACAACGAATACGAGTGTTTCACGTTCACGAACGATCTTAGCCGCGCACAACCCGAGTTTGAATCCTTCGACTTTCCGGATGAGTTACTTGAACCATCCGACTCGGTTGCCTACACTCGTTTTGAACCTTTGCTGGAGTCCTTTGAGTTCGGGACCTTTGCACCAGTCTTGCCTTCCATCGTTTCACCTCTAACGCTCGAATTCAAGCCGTTGCCGTCTCACCTTAAGTACGCTTACTTAGGTGAGAACGAGACCCTCCCTGTCATCATTTCGGCTTCTCTAGCTCCCGAGCAAGAGAAAGCCCTTCTCGCGGTCTTGCACAGCAACAGGCAAGCTTTTGGCTGGTCCATGGCGGACATCAAGGGGATTAGTCCCCTCATCGTTGAGCATCACATTCATCTGATGGATGATGCCAAACCAGCCCGGGATCCACAAAGACGTCTTAATCCAGTCATGAAGGAGGCTGTGAAGAAGGAGATCGTCAAATGTCTAGATAGTGGTATCATTTACCCTATCTCTGATAGCCAGTGGGTTAGCCCCATTCACGTTGTCCCCAAGAAGTCGGGCATCACGGTCATCACTAACGAGGCGAACGAGTTAATCCCTACTCGCACCCAAACTGGGTGGCGAGTTTGCATTGATTACAGAAAACTCAACGCCGCAACGCGGAAAGACCACTTTCCGCTACCTTTCATTGACCAGATGCTTGAACGATTGGCCGGACATGAGTACTATTGTTTTCTTGATGGCTACTCTGGCTATAATCAAATTCCCATCGCCGAAAAAGACCAGGACAAGACCACTTTCACTTGTCCTTTCGGCACGTTTGCATATCGACGCATGCCCTTTGGGTTATGCAATGCGCCCGCAACCTTCCAGCGGTGTATGATGGGAATTTTCTCGGACATGGTGGAAAAATTTCTGGAGATTTTCATGGATGACTTCTCCATCTTCGGCGACTCCTTTGACGAGTGTTTGTTGCATCTTGACGCTGTCCTTACCCGATGTAAGGACAAGAATCTCACTTTGAACTGGGAGAAATGCCACTTCATGGTGCGCGAAGGTATTGTCTTAGGACATATCATCTCGCAAAATGGCATAGAGGTTGACAAAGCAAAGATTGAGGTCATTTCCAATCTGCCTCCTCCCCGATGCGTCAGAGATATCCGAGCCTTCCTTGGCCATGCCGGTTTCTATAGACGGTTTATCAAGGACTTTAGCAAGATTGCTAGGCCCTTGACTCTTTTGCTGGCCAAGGACACACCATTCGACTTCGACTCTAGCTGTGTCACTGCATTCGAATCATTGAAACGCTCCCTCACTTCTGCTCCCGTTCTTTCTTCACCTGACTGGACGCACCCATTCGAGATTATGTGCGATGCATCCGACTTTGCCATCGGTGCTGTCCTCGGACAACACATCAACAAGATGCCGCACGTAATCTATTACGCTAGCCGAACCCTGAACGACGCCCAACTCAACTATACAACAACTGAGAAGGAATTCTTAGCTGTTGTATTTGCTTTAGAAAAGTTCAGGCCCTACCTCATCGGCTCTCCAGTCATTGTCTATACGGACCATTCAGCTCTGTGCCATCTTTTTGCGAAGAAAGATGCAAAATCTCGGTTAATACGTTGGATCCTCTTGCTCCAAGAGTTTGACCTTGTCATTAAGGACAAACGAGGATGTGAAAACGTAGTTGCCGACCATCTCTCACGACTTCCTTCTTCGCCTTCGCTTCCAATTCCAATTAACGACGTTTTTCCGGATGAACAACTCTTGACAGTATCTTGCGAATCCTGGTTCGCAGATATTGTGAACTATTTGGCCACGGGATTACTACCAACCGAATGGTCGAGTCAGGACAGACTTCGCTTCTTATCCCAAGTAAAACACTTTTACTGGGATGAACCCTACTTGTTCAAGTACTGTCCCGACCAGATTATTCGTCGGTGTGTCCCTGATGAGGAATTCAAGAGTGTGCTGTCATTTTGCCACGATCAAGCATGTGGCGGGCATTTTGGGCCCAGGAAGACAGCTGAGAAGATCTTGCAATGTGGTTTCTACTGGCCACAACTTTTCAAAGACGCTCACGATTATTGCAAGACCTGCTCCCGGTGCCAACACATGGGCCGGATATCCCGGCGAAACGAGATGCCGCTCCAACCGATCTTGGTTGTGGAGATTTTCGATGTTTGGGGGATAGACTTCATGGGGCCGTTTCCCAGCTCTTTTGGGAACTTGTACATTCTTCTAGCTGTTGATTACGTCTCTAAATGGGTCGAGGCTGTGCCCAGCCGGACTAACGACAACAAGGTTGTCGTTAGGTTCCTTAAAGAAAACATTTTCTCCCGGTTTGGGCACCCCCGAGCGATCATTAGCGACAATGGAAGTCATTTCTGCAATAAAACTTTCGAAGCCTTAATGCGGAAATACTCCATTAATCATAAGCTTTCTACGCCCTACCACCCCTAAACCTGCTGGCAGGCCGAAGTTTCAAATCGGCAAATCAAGCAGATACTGGAGAAGACGGTTTCCAAGAACCGTAAGGATTGGTCTCTGAAACTCACTGATGCCCTTTGGGCATTTAGAACCGCCTATAAGACCGACCTTGGCATGTCTCCCTATCGGCTTGTGTACGGAAAAGCCTGCCACCTTCCTGTCGAAATAGAGCATCGCGCATTTTGGGCGATAAAGGAGCTGAATCTGTCTCTTGAAGACGCGGGCAGCCATCGGAAGCTGCAGCTGAACGAACTATGCGAGCTTAGGGATGAGGCTTACGACAACGCGGTTGTCGTTAAGAATCGAACGAAGGTGTTTCATGATAAACACCTTTTGCGCAAAACCTTCGTACCTGGTCAGCAGGTACTGCTTTACGACACCCGACTTCACTTCCATCCTGGAAAGCTCAGATCTCGCTGGAAAGGGCCGTATTTTGTGCGGAATGTGTATCCGCAGGGCGCTGTGGATTTGGAAAATCCAAAGGACGGTTCACTCTTCAAGGTAAATGGACACCGATGCAAACCGTACCTTAGCGCCGAACCAACAGAGGAGCTCCTGTTCTTACAGGAGCCGGTTTACCCTGAATGATCTTCCTCTGCCTACCTCCAAACTTCGGTTATCCAGCCAAGAACAGTGGACACTGTTCCAAATAAGTTTGGGGGTAGGAACAAACCATTTTGTATATATTTGTGTATATTCTTTTTCTTTTCTTTAAAAACAAAAACAAATAATTTTTTTTTTTGTATCGCTAACCGACATTTTTGAACCTTCCAACTACTCTCTTCATGCAACGACAGTGAGGACACTGTCCAGTTTAAGTTTGGGGGTACGCTCGGTACGCATTTCTTACCTTCGCATTCATATGTATATTTTGCATCTGCATATTTAAATCTATAAAATCCATAAAAATTTGAAAATTTTCTTAAAAATATAAAAACTTTTTTGTCAAGTTAGAACTCTGATTCAACATTCGACGGTTTTTGTTTGAAAAAATAGGAATAACTAGATCTTATGTTTGGATTTTGGAAACCTGAAAGATAACTCTCCTTTGAAGTTAACTATAGCTGATATACGTCTTTACATCACACTACACGTGTCGTAAGATTTTGGGAATTAGATGACAAGTCTTTCATGTTTAAACTTTTAAACAGATAAATGATTTTCTAAGGATCAAATAGGTTTGTTCTGAAATAAGTAATGTCAAGAATAGTTTATGAAGTAAAGCGAATATGAAGGAATGTTATTGATGCCGTAATTGGAGCTAAGTCTGAAAAATAACCCATCGGAAACTTGATTGGAATGATTACACACCAAACCCACTAAACACGTCTTTTATCCAAAAAAATATTTGAACTGCCGGTTATATCTCCGTTCGTATTAAATCATCTGATTTTCACAACAAACTGTCTTTTGTTTTTGGACCTAGGTAACTTGAGTAATTAAGTCCGCTGGGGTGTTTCTACACCTAATGCCCTAAAACCAACTGGTTTGGGTGCATTGGCCCAAAGCTCGCTAAGAAGCCTAGAAAGTCCAGTTTAAAACAAAGTCAAGCAAGTGTTCTCTCCGAGTTAAAATTCCTAACGGTTCTTTGTGTGAGAATAATCTTGATAAAAGACAGGCTTTTAAAAAAAATTTTAACGGAGATATGAAGGTTTTATTCTATGATAAAGACTATTGCACGTTCACAGTGGTGTGTATGAAATGAAAACAAGAAAAAGGTGGAGTGAAAAATACGACTTAGTTTCCTGTTAAGGAAGATAGAAATTCTGAAGTTGAAACCTTACTGGAAAACGAAACTTGAAAAATGCTTAACTCGTTATAAAACTTATGTGATCCTTTTAAAATTGTTATCTGGGCTTTATTGTGCGACATGATGACTTTAATCGATCCTTCTGGAACTTAACGACTCTATTTGCACTGCACGTAAAGACATATAAAATCTGTAGTTAAATAAGAAGCGAGGTGTGAAAAATAAAGGTTCGATAGTCTGGACTTAGGATTATAGAATTGTTATTTTCTAAAAACAAAACTTTAGGGTTTGAAACTTAGTCATTTTTACAAACCAACTTGACCGGATTTTGTGGGTAGTATCCGCTGAAAACCCTCAGGAGACAACACTCCTCCTACTAGGGACACCTAGAGGTTTAACGGCTTGTTGCACATGCTCAGTGCAATCGCGTTCCTTGCGAAAGTGAGGTTAGGAAATTTTTTGTGAATAAATGGACTTTGCTCGGGACGAGCAAATGATAAGTTTGGGGGTGTTTGTTCATATCAGATTTTTTCATTTTCATACCGCCCAATTTTTGTCATATTGCATATCGGTAGATACTCTTGAGCCGTATTTGCTAGTCAATTGCAGGATACAGGTTCTCGGTTCTAAAACGGTGAAATTCATGGAAAACACGACAAAATCCGGGTTCCTGCCAATCACAGATAAAACACGGTCTCTGCTCGTCATCCGTATGTTGCCAGATACCAGTTTAGGAAGACAAAATGTCAAATCAATGTCACCTTCATGCACAAGGCTCAATGGCAACAACAACTTCCAAGAAATCTACGCGGAGCTCGAGGCAATCATGACAAAATCTTGACAAAAAGTCCACCTTTCCCTCAACAGAAATTCTGGAAAATTCGTGAAGAAATTATGAAAAAATACATATACCAGAATAATGTACACATCAAACCAGGGAACCACAGCAAATTGGGGGGCCCAACTCAACTAAACGGCCGCGGATCCGCGGCCAAAGTGGGGTCCAGGCCGCGGATCCGCGGCCATATAGTGGCGGCAGGAAAATCTTTTCCAGGGGTATTTTTGTATTTTCATGTGGGTTCTGGTGGTTGCCCTAGGGTTTCATTCTCTGGCCTATAAATAGCCCAGAATTTTGTGAAGGAATGGTCAATTTTTGTATTCTCATTTTGCCTAGTTTTAGTGTTGTTCTTCTTCCTCTTCTCACCTCTTCTCCATTAAACTTGTAGTGAGCTTTTGAGTGAAGAGTGATGAATAAAGAAGACCATTTTTATTATCATGCTTGTCTCTTTCTTTACTTGTTGTAATGTGTTGTAATTTTAATTGTTAAGTAGTTGTTGTTACTTGCTTGATTGTTTCTTTCTTCTCTCTTTTTCTTTATCCTTACATACGACAATGATACTTACGCTCGATCCTCGCCAAGGTGAGGTCGCAAACAGTTAGTCGTATTCTTCTAATCTCCTTCTTTCTATCTTCCTCTTTTGTTTTGTTTTGTTTTTCCTATCATGAAGTGTGAGTAGTTTTTTACTTGTTAGGGTAGGATAAGGGAAGTTTGAGAGAAGGAAATCTCTCTCACTCTTTCCTTGCCCAACAACTTAAATCGACTCCCGTTAATTGAACCACAATCCGCTCCTTACGGCACCCTATCCTACATGATAGCGGTGATTCCGTAGTGAGACCGGTTGTGGTTGAATTAACCGGAGGTTATGGATAAGAGCCAAGAACGGACGGACAAGCACCAAAAGGAAGACTTATGCGTTGGAAAGCCTAGCTTATACTCGCAAAGTCCTTCCTAGTCGTGCTAATCCCCGTTGTTGCCGATTACCGTAACACCGATATTAAGTGGGGCAACGAAAGATGTGGAGACTCCTAACTCAAACTAACCTAATCCTAACCCTAACAAGCTCTCTTTAAATATCAACTTAACACTTAGATAACCACAACAAAATCTGAACACAGGACTTAACTCGTCAAAAAACACATAGAAAAAGATTCCCATCTCCCTGCGGACGACCCGTACTCAACCGGCTAGCTACAAGCGAAACCGTCTTGATTGCGGTATTTAAACTAGAACTTGAACACGCACGTATCCTATCAATCATGTACGTAGGTGATACTTGACCCGTACCCCGATATTAGGATACCGTACGATGGATTTTACCGTACGAGGCATAGATGTGATGATTGATCCGCACTCTTGATTCGAGGAAGTCGTACTATGTACGTGACGCTATTGAGGCTGGATCGCCGACTATTAGAGATATGGACTCAGACCTTAGGTAGATTCTTATTTCTTATCGACTAGTTTCTTAGTTTAGTTCTTAGGGGGTTAAATAGATACCAGTTCATGCTCGAGTCATATAGATGTAGTTAGATATGTATATTCCAAATGAGTGGTTAGTACACATTTGACCTTTATTTTCAGATTGTAATCATCACAATGCATGTTCATACATATGTTTCCTTATTCAGTATAAAACTCTGCATGTTAGGACACCAGCACCATTACCGATGATGCGCATGTCCCACGTACACTTATTTGCCAGCTCACACACACATCATCGGTAATTGCTATGTCACGTACACTTTAGAACATATTATCTTTTATGATAGAATCAGCTAAAGGCTAGATCAATATAGTATTGTGATTACTCTCAGGTGTTAGTCTATACATTGCATTTATTACTTAGAGATTTCATGCATTCACATTTTCATGTTATCATGCAGTATTATCGGGCTTATGCCGACACTTACCATTTACTTACTCATGATTTTGGGATTTTGTATTTGTATGAGATTTCTGGATTTTGGGGAAAACCGCAAGAATATATATAAAAACTTCTCTCTCTTTCTCCCTCTCTTTTTAAAATATAAGTTGCGGTTTTCTCGTGATGTATGTGCCGTCCACCATGAGATTTCATGTTTTCTGTTGGATTTCGAGACCCGATTCGAGGAGTGGATGAACCGTCTCGGGTACATGGTGGGCCCGGTATGGTACCCCGGGGCAAGAAGATTGAGTTGTAGACGATGAGCCTGGCATGGGAAGACTACTTACCGGTGATGTTTGGCGCGACGGATATCCGGAGGATACCGACCGTTGTCATGAGATTTGATGATATGGGCCGATCCGAACTGACGGCGCTCGAGATATTGAGACTATGAGGTATTGAGACTTGAGATTTACATGTTTTGTATCGATGCCTGACACAGATTTCCATGGATTTCATCAATGATGTTTCAGACTTCTATACAAATTTTACTATGGTGAAAGTTAACGACTTTTTATACAGATATATCCAGATTTCAGGGTTGATTGTTTTACATTCATGGTGCATGCATACTCATTCACACGATATATTACTATTTGAGGCACTGACATGAGCACGGAGCATTTGCACTTACGCGTAGTTTATTACCTTGCACTACTAGATGACTAGTGATATATTAGTATATTATTATGACCTAGGACAGCGTCGTGCATTCGATTTTTTTTCGCAGATGTCTTCTACTCACGAGTTGGCAACTCACCCCCGTTGTGCCAAATTTTATTACAGGTTCGATTTACAGGTTTCCTTGGCAGCTTGTTGGCACATCATTTCATTCAGGGTGATTTGCAAGGTAGGTTAGTTCGCTTGTATCAGGACCGTCGTTGTACTTTTATTATTTCATTGGTATCTAGTAAGCTCCATCAACCAAACTTGTATTACTTGATAAGTTTAAAGGACCAGTTATTTATTTCGACCTTAGAGTCGCGCATGTATTATTATGGTATTTGGTGGATTTGTTTTCTTTTGAGTTTTGAGCCTCGCCCTTTGGCGTTGTATATTATTGTGCTTGGTGTGGTTGTTTCTGCCTGTTGGCGTAGAGCTAGCTCCCGCTTGGGGATGCCATTTTATCATTTATATGTATTATACTTGTTTGTACCCGTTTGGGGCCAGTTTTTACAAAGGAGACTCTGCCGAAATTTTTGAGAAAATTTGATCTTGTTTTTTTTTTAAACTTGTTTTCCTATATATTTTCCTTTACTTCTTCTTTTATATGGTTTAGATTTCTGGGCTTTGGCTTACTTAGATTACGTTGCGCCTCTAGATGCTTCGTAATTTAAGTGCCGGTCACGTTCCATACTTTCGGGTCGTGACAAAGTTGGTATCAGAGCGCTAGGTTTAACCTTTGTATAAGTCTAGGGTGACCCTTGGTTGATGGAGTAGGTGACTTAGGTAGAGTGACGTACCGTGGGTATGATCCGCGGCATACTTACGATACTCTAATTTGCTTAAGAAGCCTTAGGATTTACATTTCTTTGCACCGTATTTCATCCATTCCTTTGATCTATCTTCGTCGATATCGGATGATGTTTCTGTTACCACGGTCGAACGGGCAGAGGGAGCTGCGGCTCGAATGCGATAACCATTAGGGTATCATTTATTCTTGAGGATTGAAGCATCGTTGAGCGTGCGGAAGAAGGGTATTCACATGCCGTCAAGACGAAGTTAAAGGGTTTGAACGATTGTCAGAGACCCATTTTCCCAAGTTTATTGTATTCGGAAGAACATGCAGGTATTTCTATGGACCCTCTAGAAGAATGAAACCCTAACTTGACATAATGACCATGAGAACGCTTTTGAACTTTAGGGTTTACGGCAGTTCCGCGGTGCCATTAGTGAGGCTTGGGTTTGCCCTTCTACCGCTGGTCCGCAGATGCTGGGGCATGTACTGGATATTTTTAAACTGTACTTGAGTGTTGAGCTCTCGGGGAATTATGGGATTTTGATGAATTGATCGAAAAGTTTAACGTAGTCCGGATATCAGGTGAAGGGATAGATTACGCGGGAGGCTCTCGATATGAGCATAGCCGTTTGCAGCGCAGTCAACATCGCGATGAGGAGACGAGTCCGAATCAGTTGACATTAGAAAGGCGCACATTGATGATAGTGTTTACAATTATGATTTGGTGATTTGAATTTCATATTTCCGTTGTTTGGATTTTGGTATTTGGAGGATTTTGTGCTACGATTGGTATTTCCTATGTGTACTTTTATTACACTTTATTCGTGTTTCATATATCAGTTGTATTGATGTTGTTTGGTACATACGCAGTGCACTCGATTTGGTTTTACACATTTTGAGATATTGATTTGATTTCGTGCATATGGGTTACACATGATTTTGACATATGCTTCGACCTAGTTTTCATGCATTTTCATACTGTGATTTTGATTTTGATATTCGGTGTATGTTTTCGTACACCATGTGCACCTGATTGAGATTCTTGCGCACATTTGGTGTACCTGATGCGATTTGTGCACACCAGATGCACTAAATCGGGGTTTTGTGCAGATTAGATGCACTTGATATTAGTGTCGTGCACGCCCGTTGCACTTGACAGATTTTTTGGTGCACACCCGTTGCACTCAGTTTTGTTTCTGTGCGTATTCATGGTATCTGTATTTGGTTTCGATTTCAGTGCGCACCGGACGCACATGATATTTTTATGATGTGATTGGGATTTATTTTAGTTGGAGCAGTATGTTTTTATAATCATTACTATTTGATTTAGTAACCAGGCAGGACGTGTATGTAAATAAGAGGTATATATATGTATAGCTATTTTTTTAAATAAACGTCCGCTACTTATGTCGTGACACGTGCATCGCACGGCGATTTTAAAAAGAGCTTTTTGCGTGTTTCTTTATTAAAATGTTTAGCCGATTTTACTACGACGCGCAATATATAAGTTATAGATTTGATGTATATTATGTTGGTTTTCGTATTGGGCTTGGATATTCTATTTTCACCATAACTCTGATGATTGCGTTATGCTTGACGGAGTTGATTTTTGTTATGTATTGATGATTTCGGAGCCCCGACGATTTGAGTGTTTTGGCTGAATATTTTAGTAATTAGGGGGAGTTTTAATTTAAATTCGGGGACCGAATTTCTTAAAGGGGGAAGATTGTAACGTTTTAAAAATAATTAAAAAAAATTAGATAAATAAAACCCTTTAAGTGAATTTTCTGATTTTCGGTAAAATAAAACGTATTTTTCGTAAAATTTAACGATAATTTTTTTTCATTACAAATTTAAAAAGACCTATTTTAATCATGTAATTACTAGTAAATGGTGTTTATTTAGTCACTTATAAATTTTTAGTTTAATGAAATATTTTTCCTAAATTAATTATTTTAAATATTAACATAAGCTTTTAAATATACATTAAATTAGTGTAAATTACAATTTGCAATGGGTTTATTTTTCAAAAGTGAACCATGACATATTAGAATTAGGTTTTTAGCATGCTAATCTCTTCTTGAATTGTCTTTAAAATTCTAGAGTTTTCTATGATGAATTGAATTAAGAAAATTAATAAAATAAAGAAATTATGAAAAGACATAAAAGGTGTATTTCTTTGGAGAACGTTCTACACTATTCTTCATTCCTTCTTCCTCTCTTTTCCTCACTTCATGGCGGACCTCACCTCCATGGGCAGCCCCAAAATTTTCCCCCCATCATTTTTGCATTAATAATCATCAAAATTCATCAAAAATTCCAAAAATAAACCTCAAAAATCAACATTCAACCTCTACCATTTTCCTTTGACCTATTTAGCATGGAATTTGGAGTTAGAAACCATTATTTTGGAAGCATATTTTCATGTTTGGATCTCATGCTTTGAAGGTATAATTTTTATTCTTATGATTAATTGTTGTTAAATGCTTTTATTTAGCATATTTAGATTTTCTTAATTAATCCTATTTGCAAGTTTAAAATTCAAGATAGGGTTTCTAAAATCAAGTTAGGATTTTTATTAATTAAGTGGGGTTATAATAAGTAGCTTAACATTTTTAGAAGGGAAAAATCTAGCATGGTTGATGTATTATAATTTGTGCATTCAAAATTGTTTAAATTAAGCAATTTTGCTAACTAGATTTTTATAAATTATATATATTGGTGTGTTAAAATTCTAATTAAGGTTTTTATCATTATATTGTGGTTTTAATGAGAATATTAACATGTTAAATAAATGAAAGACCTAATCTAATTATTAGTTTCAAATTGTTAGTTAATATAATGTGATAAATATGCTATTTCGGTAAACTAGGTTTTAGAAATTAATTTAAAATGTAGTATTAAAAATCTAATTAGGGCTTTAGCTCATTCTTAAGGTTTCATGAAGTGGTTTAACACTTTAATATATGCAAAATCAAGTTTAGTAGTGGAATTGTGAATTTTTTCTTAACAAGTGTTAATTTTGGCTAATTTGCAAACTAGAAATTTTAAATTAAGACAAAATGGTGTGAGGAAAATATGGTAATGGTTTCTATAATCTAGTTATGTTATTCAATGAATATTATGACCATTAGTTTCTTTTAAATATCAAGTTTTGAAGTAAAACGGTAAATTGACATTTTCAAGGTTTTGCGGAATTAGACGATTTGATCGATTTTAGTGTTTCGATCAATTAAATCGTGTTTTATATTATAAGTAATGAGTTTTAAAACTATGTGTTGTTTGTTGGTGTTTTATCTCGATCAATCGGCGTTTGTACGCCGATATCGAGCGATATTTGGTTCTTTTGCATGAGCGGGTTATAGGTTTTAACCTATGCGCGTTTCTTGCGTCGTTTTGGTTTTGTCCGTGATTCAGTTTATGATATTATTTATATTTCTGTATAGGTACCCCTTGTGTGGACTTCGGATGAGGAAGAAGAGGAGGGCGGCATCGTCTTCGGCAGATAAGGACCAGGTGAGTAGATGTATATCTACGGGGGAAATCGGGTGGATGGCGTCTAGCACCCCCGCAAACGTAGAATAAAAATATTACTTATTTTCATTAGGAAGCCAGACGTGACCTTAGATTCTTGGTGAGTAGGACCCTAGTAATGACCCTAGGTTGGACTAAGCTGATTTAGAAAGACCTTACTAGAGGATGAATATCTTGGAGGAGATTCGTAGGTTTCAGGTAGACACACACACACACACAGAGACTTGACTTGGTGTATATGTGTATGTGTATATATATGTATAGGACTATGTGTAGGTATATATATACACAACATGTATATGTGATCCAAGGATGTGATATGATACATGGGGATGAAACAATATAACTGGGCTTGATGCCATGATTTCTTGGCTATACAGTCGTGTTATGATGTTAGCGGATCATTAAAAAATGAGATAATGGATATGTATACATAAACGATAATAGGTGATGATGACATTGAGATATACGAGACTCTAAAATAGAACCCGGACTGTAACCTGTGACTTGATTACGATATGAGATATGTGTAACTTGATTACGATATGATATATATATGTGACTTAATCACGACTTGATATATGTGACTTGATCAAGATATGATATATGTGACATGATATTTCTGAGGACCAATTGACCATGCATATTTACGCAGACATGATATATGATTGATGATATTAGGATGTATGCGATTACAGTACAGTACCTTTGATCATGACATTATTTGACGATGATATTAAACGAATGATGATGTACGTAGGTGATACTTGACCCGTACCCCGATATTAGGATGTCGTACGATGGATTTTACCGTACGAGGCATAGATGTGATGATTGATCCGCACTCTTGATTCGAGAAAGTCGTACTATGTACGTAACGCTATTGAGGCTAGATCGCCGACTATTAAAGATATGGACTCAGACCTTAGGTAGATTCTTATTTCTTATCGACTAGTTTCTTAGTTTAGTTCTTAGGGGGTTAAATAGATACCAGTTCAGGCTCGAGTCATATAGATGTAGTTAGATATGTATATTCCAAATGAGTGGTTAGTACATATTTGACCTTTATTTTCAGAATGTAATCATCACATTGCATGTTCATACATATGTTTCCTTATTCAGTATAAAACTCTGCATGTTAGGACACCAGCACCATTACCGATGATGCGCATGTCCCACGTACACTTATTTACCGGCTCACACACACATCATCGGTAATTGCCATGTCACGTACACTTTAGAACATATTATCTTTTATGATAGAATCAGCTAAAGGCTAGATCAATATAGTATTGTGATTACTCTCATGTGTTAGTCTAGACATTGCATTTATTATTTAGACATTTCATGCATTCACATTTTCATGTTATCATGCAGTATTATAGGGCTTATGCCGACACTTACCATTTACTTACTCATGATTTTGGGATTTTGGATTTGTATGTGATTTCTGGATTTTGGAGAAAACAACAAGAATATATATAAAAACTTTTCTCTCTTTCTCCCTCTCTTTTTAAAATATAAGTTGCGGTTTTCTCGTGATGTATGTGTCGTCCACCATGAGATTTCATGTTTTCTGTTGGATTTCGAGACCCGATTCAAGGAGTGGATGAACCGTCTCGGGTACATGGTGGGCCTGGTATGGTACCCCGGGGCAAGAAGATCGAGTTGTAGACGATGAGCCTGGCAGGGGAAGACTACTTACCGGTAATATCTGGCGCGGCGGATATCCGGAGGATACCGACCGTTGTCGTGAGATTTGATGATATGGGCCGATCCGGACTGACGGAGCCCGAGATATTGAGACTATGAGGTATTGAGACTTGAGATTTACATGTTTTGTGTCGATACTTGACACGGATTTCCATGGATTTCATCGACGATGTTTCAGACTACTATAGTGAAAGTTAAATACTTTTTATACAGATATATCCAGATTTCAGGGTTGATTGTTTTACATTCATGGTGCATGCATACTCATTCACACGACATATTACTATTTGAGGCACTGACATGAGCACGGAGCATTTGCACTTACGCATACTTTATTACCCTGCACTACTAGATGACTAGTGATATATTAGTATATTATTATGACCTAGGACAGCGTCGTGCATTCGATTTCTTTTCGCAGATGTCTTCTACTCACGAGTTGGCAACTCACCCCCGTTGTGCCAAATTTTATTACAGGTTCGATGTACAGGTTTCCTTGGTAGCTTGCTGGCACATCATTTCATTCAGGGTGATTTGCAAGGTAGGTTGGTTCGTTTGTATCGGGACCGCCGTTGTACTTTTATTATTTCATTGGTATCTAGTAAGCTCCATCAACCAAACTTGTATTACTTGATAAGTTTAAAAGACCGGTTATTTATTTCGACCATAGAGTCGCGCATGTATTATTATGGTATTTGGTGGATTTGTTTTCTTTTGAGTTTTGAGCCTCGCTCTTTGGCGTTGTATATTATTGTGCTTGGTGTGGTTATTTCCGCCTGTTGGCGTAGAGCTAGCTCCCGCTTGGGGATGCCATTTTATCATTTGTATATATTATACTTGTTTGTACCCGTTTGGGGCCAGTTTTTACAAAGGAGACTCTGCCGAAATTTTTGAGAAAATTTGATCTTGTTTTTTTTTAAACTTGTTTTCCTATATGTTTTCCTGTACTTCTTCTTTTATATGGTTTAGATTTCTGGGATTGGGCATATTTAGATTACGTTGTGCCTCTAGACGCTTCGTAATTTAAGTGCCGGTCACGTTCCGTACTTTCGGGTCGTGACAGTAGCCCTCCGTCATTTCAGATAGATATTATTTAGTATTCGTGCTATGTTTGTTGACTTAGTCAAGGCGTAGTGTACGGTAGCTAAATAGTGTTTATCTTCTAAAGCATGAGATGTGATTGGAATAGGGTAGTCGTACGGCCTTGTTGACTCAATCAAGGGTCGTACGGGTGGGTTTAATTCAATCGGGAAATGTACGGGTTGAACTTGACTTACGATTTATAGTTTGTTGACTTAGTCATGGTCATAGATCGCTAGGGGCAAAAGCATTATCTGGAATTTCAAGTGTTGAAATTTGCAATGAGAATGCATACCTCCTATGAGATAGTTGGATCCCGATACCTACGGCGAGTAAGAGTTACTCCTGGGAGAGTTTTACACAGGACAATTAGCCGATCAAGTAGGTGTCTAGAAAAGTGTTAACGGGGTTACGCCTATAGGAAAACGAGGTTTACTTTAATTAGGTCCGTGCGAAAGCACGGGGAACCTCCCTCAAGTACCAACACTGATCTGGCTGAAAGATTGACGAAATTATAGGGTGTAATTAATCCCGGCTAATCTTACCTTTTAGGGTTTGAAGGAAGATTTGATAAAAACAGTGGAAGACATCTTGATTAGATAAGATAATAACCAATCTAATCTTGCAAGAGCATACGCTAAAGTGTTTTCTTCTCTCTCTCTCCAGGTAGCGACCATGTCAGGCCATAATCAAGATAATAATATGGATGTATTGACTGAACCTGCTTATTATACTGAGCAGAGGATCGTTGGTCCCGTTCTTTCTTATAAGAGTTATAGGACTGAATAGGAAACAGGAGAATATCTGGATTCTCACGCCGCCCAAACGAAGAACATGCATGTTGATGCACCTTCTTCGGGTGTGTTAGTTATTGAGAACTATTTCTCAGTTCACCCTACGTCCTGGGTATTAGATACCGGATCGGGATCCCACATATGTAAATTGTTATATGGGCTACGGAAAGGTAGAGAACTGGGAAAAGGTGATCATTCCGTTCAAGTAGGGAATGGTGCAAGTATTGCAGCCAAAGCAGTTGGCGAATATCACCTAGTATTACCAAGTCGTAATACACTGATTCTGAATAAGTGCTATTATATACCGAACATGATGTGCAACATTATATCAGTTTCTTTATTAAGTAAAGAAGGATATAATTTTGTAGTACAGGATAATGTTATGAACATCTTCCTAAATCAAAAGTTGATTGCATCAGGCTCGTTATCTAATGGCATATTCATTCTCAATCAAAATACAGTCCTCAATATACAAAACACACACAAGAGGAAGAGTTCAGAAATAAACGAATCCTTCTTGTGGCATTGTAAACTTGGTCATATCGATGCGACACGGCTAGCTAAGTTACATAAGAATGGATATTTGAATTTGTTCGAATTATCATCTTATGATACTTGCCATTCATGTCTCAAAGGAAAAATGACCAAAACTCCGTTTAGTGGACACAGAGAAAGAGTTACGGAACTCTTAGGACTGGTACATAGTGATGTATGCGGTCCTATGTCTACACACGCCAGGAACGGTTCTTCCTGCTTCATTACATTCACTGACGATCTCTCTAGATACGGGCATATGTTCCTATTGAAACACAAGTCTGAAGCTTTTGAGAAATTCAGAGAATATAAGCACGAAGTAAAGAACCAAACAGGCAAAAGTATTAAGATTCTTCGATCTGATCGAGGAGGTGAATACTTAAGCAAAGAGTTCCTAGATTATCTAAAAGAGAATGGGATTCTCTCTCAGCTTACTCCTCCTTATACACCACAGCACAACGGTGTATCAGAGCGGAGGAATCGCACCCTATTAGATATGGTGCGCTTTATGATGAACGATGCTGAGTTACCTATTTCCTTCTGGGGGTATGCACTTGAGACAGCTATATACCTATTGAATCTAGTTCCGTCTAAATCTGTACCTACCACACCATATGAGATATGGAGTGGGAAGAGACCATATTTTAAACGAGTTAAGATATAGGGTTGTCCGGCCTATGTCAAAAGGCAAAATCCGGACAAACTCGAGGCACGATCATTTCTTTGCAAGTTTATGGGATATCCAAAGAATTCTCAAGGATATTTTTTCTACCACGCTGAGGAACAAAAAGTGTTTGTTGCTCAACATGCCACCTTTTTGGAAAAGGAATTTCTTGCAAAAGAAATTAGTGGCAAACAGGTAGAGCTGGAAGAGGTTCCAGCACCACAAACTACAACTGATGATTTGTTTGATCCAGAGGATTCAGTAGTACCCGACGAACCCCAGCCTCTCCGCCGATCTAGTAGGGTTTCTCATCCACCTGAGAGATACTACGGTTTTCTCATTGATGGTGGAAGCGAGGATTGCATCATGGAAGATGAAGACCCGACTAGTTTCGAGCAGGCCATCACGAGTGGTGACACTGTGAAATGGCTGGATGCAATGCGATCTGAGATGGAATCCATGTACACCAACAAAGTATGGACTTTGGAAATTACTCCTGAAGGGGTAAAACCAATTGGGAGCAAGTGGATCTTTAAAATGAAATTTGGTGTAGATGGAAAAGTTGAGACTTTCAAAGCTAGACTTGTTGCAAAGGGTTTTCGTCAGCGACCAGGTGTGGATTATGACGAAAACTTTTCTCCAGTGGCTATGCTTAAGTCTATCCGGATCTTACTTGCCATTGCTGCATACCGTGACTACGAAATCTGGCAAATGGATGTTAAGACCGCCTTTCTAAACGGTGATTTAGAAGAGTGCGTGTACATGACTCAGCCAGAGGGCTTCGTAGATAGTGGGAGCAGTGGAAAAGTGTGCAAGCTTCTTAAATCCATTTATGGGTTAAAGCAAGCATCGCGGAGTTGGAACATCTGTTTTGATGTTGTAGTCAAAGAGTTTGACTTCATCAAAAATATAGATGAACCTTGTATCTATAAGAAGGTAGCAGAGAGTAAGGTTGTCTTCCTCGTATTGTACGTAGATGACATACTCTTGATGGGAAATGATATTCCTATACTGCAATCAGGCAAGCTCTTCTTATCACAAAGATTTTCAATGAAAGATCTAGGTGATGCTTCCTGCATATTGGGAATCATGATCTATAGAGATAGATCTAAACGGATACTGGGATTGTCCCAATCCAGGTACATTGACACCATACTAAAAAGGTTTAGTATGGAAGAATCCAAGCGTGGGAACCTACCCACGATCTCTGGACTCACTCTCTCCAAAGAAATGTCTCCCAAGACTGATTTAGAGAGAGCTCGCATGCAAGGGATACCCTATGCTTCGGTAGTAGGCTCTATCATGTATGCGATGCTATGTACCAGACCCGATGTAGCATACTCACTGAGTGTAGTGAGTCGGTATCAAGCAGATCCTGGAGAGAGTCACTGGACAGCTGTGAAGAACATTCTCAAGTACTTACGAAGGACTAGAGAGATGTTCTTTGTGTATGGTAACGGAGAACTCCGGGCGGAGTCCTTTACCGATTCAAGCTTCTAAAGTGATAAGGACGACTTTAAGTCGCACTCGGGATTTGTCTTTACCCTCAATAGAGGGGCGGTAAGTTGGAAGAGTTCCAAACAGGATACCGTTGCAGACTCGACGATGGAGGCTGAATACATTGCTGCCAACGATGCTGCCAAAGAGGTTGTCTGGATAAAGAAGTTCATTAGTGAACTTGGTGTGGTTCTATCCATTGAGCATCCAATACCTTTGTATTGTGATAACAATGGAGCTGTAGCTTTGGCCAAGGAACCCAGGTCCCATCAAAAGTCCAGACATATTTTGAGGCGGTATCACCTGATCAGGGAGATAGTTGATCACCGGGAGATCGAGGTCAGGAGAGTAGATACGAAGGACAACACTGCGGATCCACTCACGAAGGCCATTCCCCAGATACAGTTTGAGAGATTATTCGGGATGCTAGGTATGAGATACTACAGCAGCTGGTCTTAGTGCAAGTGGAAGATTGTTAGTTATGTATATGACCTAGAAGCCATTGTTGTACATATGCTGTATATTATAATGGATGCTCGGATATATACAGAGAGGACTTTCTTGCTCGTCATGATAGTATGCTATTTGGTTTCACTTTATCTTAACATGTTGACTTTTATTGGTTTACTGTTTTTCTCTCACATGTTGATAAAGCCCTTAGGATCTGTACTCGACTACTGGGGCTATGATGAGATCATACTAGTGGGGCCATGGTAGTCGATGAGTACATCCTATAACTGTTCCTAGTCGAGGGTATATCGAGACAGGGCATCGATACACCAGAGTAGACTAGCGTATATGCATTTTGACCCATATGATGGGCGATGGATGATCCCATATCCATCGGTGTTAGACATCAAGGATGGTGTGCGGGTGCTCAGTAGAGACTGGGTACACTGGACAGACTCGCCGAGAACTCCCAGATGGTGATATACCACACGTCAGATGGCAGTTCTCCGGTGACACTGGTACAGGGTAGTCTGTAGACCCGAGATCGTCATAGAGTCTTGTGTGATTCCCACTGTTCTTTGATTTCCACCTTACCACGTCCAAGAGGGCTTGCAAAACGGTGGCTTTTGGGTGCAGTCCCGAATCACATGGAGGCAATGAGCGATAGGAGGGGATTCGTCTCTCCCGGTATAGGGAGTTGATGTTGTGCTGTGTTCGATTGGCTATAACTGGAAGTCCCTGGCCAGGGCTGATATAGAGATTTACTGGTAAGTGTTACCAGTAGTTTCTCGACCTGTTATGAGCCTTACATCGACCCGACTTATCGGTTACTGGGGTCTGACGTATACCACCCATAGACTTGATATGCGACATATCAGACGAACAGACCGGACTGTAAGGGAGTGTTACTGATTGGATTCACAGGAGAATGGGCAGGCTAGCTTGTTGGTCTTCTGATCGCTTAATACCTGGGTGGCTGTTACGTTTAGCTGACCGCTTGCAGCTTGTGGGTGTTTGATATGATCATCACCTGCTACCGGCGTATTGACGATTCTTTAGAGTCCTACACAGAAGTTTCTTGGCTCAGGCAAAATGGAGTAGGGGCAGATATGTTATGTGCACGACCGAGGATAATGCGATATGTGATACCGTATTATATTCTCGCGATATTTAGATATGAACCGGGTCATCGGATCAAGTGTTGATTCGATGAATCGGTACATGATATATTAGTCGGTTATATTCGATATAGCCGGATCATCGGATCAAGTGTTGTTTTGATGATTTAATGTATAATAATATATATGATATATTATATTACATTATCTAATATTGGCTCGCTCTATTATTTCATTTTCTCACCGGGTAATACATTGATATATATGCGATATATGTTAATTGTATTATTTTCTTTTGTTAAAAATATATAATATATATGTGATATATATTATTGTGACATGATATGATTAATAATGGAACATGTTTAGTGGAGATTAAACAAGGTTAGGGTTTGATTAGGGTTAGTTGCTTCATTCACCATCTAGAAGCTTTCCTTTTGTCATGAGTTAGATATTATGGTTGATATTTATCCATGACTCATTCTTTAACCCAACCAAACCCTAGCCCTAGTTAATTCTCTACAAGGGTTATCCTTGTCATCCTAAACCATGGTTGCATTATTAATTCATATATTCATTTCATTATTCATCACAAAGGAATTAACTCATTTTTCATCATCTTCTTCTCTCTTGATCTTTGAGAAAGCTTACTAGTTTTTTCTTTCGTGATGTTTTCATGTGAGAATTTGATATAAAAAGATAGCATAAATACTACTCCATCATCCTCATCTAATCTAGCCCATTAGATTAGGGTGTTCACCTCATTAGAGTGAGAGAGCTTGAGTTATAGCAACTTCGACGTAGATCATCGGAGAAAAGGAACACTACAAGCTAGCATGGATCGTTCGAGTCGTGGAGCCTCTCCTGAGTCCGAAAGATCGTGGATCGCGGCGAAGGGACTTCTACTCAAAGCTTATGAAGCGAAGGAGCGGACTACAAAGGTTGTAATCCCTCACACTTAGTTGTAAAGATGTTTACTTACATGTTAAACCCTAATAATCTAGCAAAGATCCCGGCTTTGGGTTGTTTGGCATGTCTAAAATTTTATTCGGGCATGGTTGATGCCATATGAACCCTTACAAGAGTGCCTAGGAACCTTTCAACACCTTAGTTTTGTGTGTGAATTCTTTTATTAAACAATTAACAACCATGCTTCAATAGTAACTCCAAATGAATTATAAATTCATTTGTGAATTATTAAAGTATGGTCATCACCATTCCTCCCATACCTTTTACTTTACACCTCATTTCCAATTATCAAATAAAAGGAAAATCCAAAATGAGGTGGCCACCTTCTAGAAGGAAAACTGTAATAAATACAGATTTCCAATTACTATACAAATATACCGGTAATCAGATAAATATCCGAATGCCTAAAAGAGATAGAATAACACGAAGAACGTAATACTAGAATATATATATCGAAATACATATATGTAAATTATTAAATCAATACCTGATTTAATAATCCAGCTCAAACCCGAGCCGGCTAGTATTACAAACTGTCCGATCAAAAATCCGAGTACCAAGTACATCAATCGATCGAACCCTGCACGTATCCAATACGGCTACTACATCGTTTTGCCTGGATCAGGGAAACTCTCTGTGTGGAACTCTAAAGACTCGACAGTACTCTGGCAGTGGGTTTAACCACAAGCACATCAGCGGCACTAGCTGTACGTAACGGCTGCCCAGGTACCTGTCGAAAAGGAAGGCCGACGAGCAAACTCATCCGGATCTCCTACTGAGCCTATCCGTGACAATATTCGTATAGTCCGGTCTCTTCGTCAAAGAGTATCACATACCGGGTCTAGGGGATGGTGAACGTCAGACCCTAACAACCTGATAAGTCATGCCGATGTGGCTCAAGACCAATCCGGAAAACTACTGATCAACCTATCAGTAAATCCCAAGTGCCTTGGCCAAGGTCTTATGGTCCTGACCAATCGAATCACAGTGCGATATCGACTCCCTATACCGGGAGAGACGAATCCCCGACAATCGCTCACTGCCTCCATGTGGCTCGGGACTGAACCCAACCAAGACCTGTTTGCACGACTCAGTAGAGCCGTGGTAGGGTAATGATCAAAGTTCAGTAGGAACTCACACGAGACAAATGCCGATCTCGGGTCCAAAGACTAACCTGTACACATGTCACCTGAGAACTTCCATCTGACGATAGGTATAGTACCATATAGAAGTTCTCGGCGAGTCCGTCCAGTGTACTCATACCCAGTGAGCACCTGTATACGATCTTAGGTGCATCTGACCAATGGCTGCGGGACCAACCATCCCCCGATGGGGCTAGAAACGTACACACCAGTCTACTCTGGAGTATCAGTGCCCAGTCTCGATACTCACGTGACTAGGGACCATTTAAGGATGTGCTTATGGACTACTCTGCTCCCACAAGTATGATCGCCATCACAACGCAGGTAGTCAAGCAAGATCCTAGGGGCTTTATCAACAAGTAACCGCAATATGTAATAACGAGTATGACATATGCCATGTTATGATAAAGATAAACCACAATAGTATACTACCATATCGAGTCTTTATCAATATGTACAAACCAGATATATCAACAATACAAATAATTACACATATCCTGATAAAGACAAGTCGAATAATATCCTATAAAACTGAGCAAGATTGTTTTGTACATAGATATCCCTAGTATCCATATGTATACATATACAATACTGGACTCTAGGGCATATACATTCAACAATCTCCCACTTGCACTAAAGTCCAGTGATTGGCGTACCGAATACCCAACGTCTGCACTATGGCCAGCTGCTGGCGTACCGCATACCCAACATCCCAAAAAGTCGCTGGAACTGTGCTTGAGGGAGGGCCTTTGTAAATAGATCCGCCGTGTTGTCTTTCGTATCCACTCTCCGGACCACGATCTCCTAGCGATCTACGATCTCCCTGATCAGGTGATACCGCCTTAAGATGTGCTTGGATTTCTGATGGGACTGTGGTTTCTTCGCTAAAGCTATAGCCCCATTGTTGTCACAATACACTAGTATTGGATCAATAATGGACGGAACCACCTGAAGTTCGGCTATGAAATTCTTTATCCAGACCGCCTCTTTTGCGGCATCGCTTGCAGCAATGTATTCAGCCTCCATCATTGAGTCTGCGACGGTATCCTATATGGAACTTGTCACGTCCCGAAAGTACGGAATAAGACCGGCACTTAAACTACGAACGTCTCAAGGCGTACATATTCTAAGTATGCCGAAAACCCAGAAATCCAAACCAAGGAAAGTAGTAGAGTGAAGGAAAACCAATTTAAATCAAGTAGTTTTAATAGCATAGGCCGAATTATGCGTTTTTAAAAACATCAAATATTCCCTGAAAATTTCGGCAGAGTCTCCTTTGTAAATACTGGCTCCCAAACGGGATACAACATGAATAGTATACGAAATCAATAAAAGGCATCCCCAAGCGGGAGCTAGCCCTTCGTCAATCGACAGTCACAACCACACAAGCAATATAATATACAACGCCAAGGGCCAGGATCAAAACTCAAAAAGAAACTCAAAACAACAAGAAATCCACAGAAATATAACGCGCGACTCTAAGGTCGAAAGAATAACATCACTGGTCTCTATCTTAAAAATAAATACATGTTTGGTTGATGGAACTTCTAGATACAACTGAATAATAATATACAATGTATAATGATGGGTACGATACAAATAAACCCACCTACTAGCAAGTCACCCGAAAGAAGCAGTGCCAGCAAAGCCGTAATGAAACCTGTACGACAAAACCTGCAAGAAACTGCGGCGCAATGGGGGTGAGTTGCCAACTCATGAGTAGAAAAGCATCTACGAACAGGAATCACATGTATGACGCAATCCTAGGTCATACGATCATAATATATCCTCAAATAAAATAACCAGCAGCCTATAATAATGGCTAGGGTAAATATCTAACCCGAGTGTAATCCCATGTGCCCGTGTTAGTGCCTCACGTAGCAATGTATTATATGGATGATGTATGAATGCATGAAACAGAATGCATGTATTGAAGAAAACTGCTTTCATAAATTATTGAGATTTCTGTATTTTTAAAATGAGGTATCAAAAATGAAATCAGCATAAACAGGGCCTAGCATCGACACAAAACAAGTATCCAAATATCTTGTTATCTCTGTGTCGCAATCTCTGTACCTCAATATCTCAAAATCTCAATGTCTCAATCACAATATCTAGGGCGCCGTCAGTCCAGACCAGCCCCTACCATCCATCTCAAGACCACGACGGTATCCTCCGGATATCCGACGTGTCGGGTAAAATCACCGGTCGGTAGTGCTCCCCTGCCAGGCTCAACGCCATCATCTGCGATCCTCTTGCCCCGGGGTACCGCACCGGGTCCACCATGTACCCGAAACAGTTCCTCCAACTCCACGAATCGGGTCTCGAAATCCATCAAGAAACTCATGGTGGACGACTCATACATCATGGGAAAACCACACTTTTTATTTAAAAAGAGAGAAAAGAAGTTTATATAAGTTTTGCGGTTTTCCCCCAAATCCAGAAAATCTCATGGAAATCCGAATCCAAATCATCAATAGCATGTAAAACCATGAATATAGGCATGAGAATCCATGAATGCGGCATAACAATGAATAACAGTATGCATGAAGTAGCAAGTAATAACTACAATGTCTAAACTAGCATATAAGGCAAGTATACTAATATCATGTCTAAACTATTAGCTAACAACCTATGTCAAATGAAATAGTATTTTCTAAAGTGTTCGTGACATGGCAATTACCGATGAAGATGTGTGTGAGCCGGCAAGTAAGTATACGTGGTACATACGCGTCATCGGTAATGGTGCTGGTGTCCTAACAGCATGATATCAACAATAGAATATGAAACATAATATAAGCATGCGATGCGGAGCGAACAACAATAATGAGCGGGAGCTAAATACTAGACACAAAGATAACAATCTATATTTAATATAAATATAGTCTAACAACTACACTAAACTAAAGGGCTAAGCTAATTGGCTACTGAAGGTAAGGAAACCGCTTAACACCTGAGTCGATACATACATACATATATATATATATATATCTATCTATCTATATATATATATTTATATATATTAGTCGGTGATCCTGCCTCGATAATATCACATCCGATACCATATCTATAATCAAATATTCCCAAGTCAAGAGCGCGGATCAAACATCCATATATAGCTCGTATGTAAATTCGTCGTACGGCATCCCAAATCTGGGTACGGGTCAATATCACATTATTCATCTGGTATCCTCTTTATCAAAGATCATAATCCGGGTACTGACCTACGTCTAGTACGATACTAATATCATCAATATAGTCATGATCTGACTGCTGATCTACAGCCTCATACAAACCGATATCATCATCATATATCGTCATAAAGAGGTATACATCGCCTAATGCGACCTATTATGAATATCTTAATATATCTTATCTCATATCACGATCACATGTCAACCATTCAATATATAACACTATTCACATGTAACGTCGTCCTAAGATCCGCTATAATATCAGGACGTATCTCAAGTACGAATCCTGCCATATCACCGTTCTCGCGGTCTCAATCAAATCTTATCGACTCATCTCAAATCCCAAAGACTATCCTCAAATCCAGTATGTTAACACATAGTCCCATACCCATGTGAACACATAACAATATAACCCCATATAAGCACATATGAAAGAAGAATGTATGCAAGTATGGGTGTGTGTGTGTAAATGTGGTGCAACCTCTACTCTAGGGTCTCGCAACACTAAACCGATCCAATCACACCTAAAATCTATCTTTATCATCAATAAACTCAACAATATAATCAATATATATGTGTGTATACGTATTCGTATACATCACCACGAACTGCGGGGGTGCTATACGCCATCCACCCGACTTCTCCCCGTAGATATAAATCTACTCACCTGGTCCTCGCTCGCCGGTGCCGACGTCGCCACGCTCTTGCTTGTCGTCTCGAAGTCCACATGGGCTACCTACATATCATAATGCACCGTATCGCATTAAAACCAAATTCGAAATCGAAACGGCATACGAAAATCAAATCGGCACGCGTATCACGCATAGGTCAAAACCTATCGCCTACGCATGCAAGAATAGCCAAACCAACCCTCGATGTCAATGTACAAACGTCAAATCATCAAGAAAACCCAAACACACTCATTTGCGCATCCACGAACACTAATTATAATATAAAATTGGTTAAAATTTACAAAAACCCCAAACTCACTTTAAAAGCCATTTTTCCGAAAATTTAGCAAGCAAAAATTACCCGTTTTAGTACAAAACTCGACGTTTAAACAAATCTAGCGGCCATAATACTTATTAAACATCTTAAATAAGTCATACAACCCATTCAAAAATTTAATCTCATCAATTCTTATAAAACTAAAATTCTCGTTTTGCAATTTATCTAATTTTAACAATTTCAACTAAAAATGCACAAAACAACAACTACACTTGGTTTTGCATGGTCCAAAGGTATTAACCCACTCATTATAATATTAATAATGACATGAAACCATAATTATATTTTAATCTAAAGCATTTAATAATTTTCCAAAAACCCTAGTTAGCAAAATAACTTAATTAGGACATTTTATAAGTAATGGTTTGTAATTAACAACTAGATTAGCTTTCTACAAGACTTAAGATGTTAATCCACATCACAAAACCATGCAAAATTGATCACAACCCAATTCCACAACAAAACTCTAACTAGAATTCCTTAATCATGCAATTAAACTCATCTAAAACCTAATTAATCACTTAATTGACTTAGATTAATGCAACTAGACAACAAATTTAACAAAAGCATGAGATTATACCTCCCATGTTTGAGATCAAACTCAAGATCTAGACCTCCAATTTGAAATCCTTGCACCAAGATCCATGCTAAAAGAGATGAGGGAAAATGGGTTGGGCTTTGATTTGAATTTTTGTTTGGATTTTAGATGGAAATGGGTGAATTTTTTTGAGGGAAAATGAGGGGAGAAGAGAGAAGAGGGGCTGCTGTTTGGGGCTGTAAATTTTCAGCCTGGTTGGGTGTGGGGGGGTGAGGGAGGAGAGAGAGTGAGGTGGAGAAAATGGGGGAAAAAGATAAATGTATTACCCCAATTCCCACTAACACAACATTCACTAATTAAGCCCTTTTTCTTTGATATTTTCTAAACCATTTTGGCAAACCATTTCCTTTCAGAAACAATATTTTACATGTCAGTTTAGTGTGTCATGAATTCTAAAATTTGTATCAACCCATTCCAATTTATAATTTTCCCTAATTAAATGTATTAGTGACGGCTTAAAATAATATTAAAATAATTAATTTCGGAAAATTTTCCAGAAAATTTGAAATTTCACCAGTGGCTCAATAAACATCAAATACTAGCAATTACATAGCTAGAATATGTATATTTAATTTTATAATAAAAATATTTGTATTTTGACTTTTTACAGAAAAACCCCCTTATTTTACCGATTTTCCGAAATTTCACCGAAACGATTTTCAAAACGTTACAATCTTCCCCCCTTAAAGAAATTCGGTCCCCGAATTTAAATTAAAACTCGCCCCTAAATACTAAAACATCTAAGCAAAACCATCAAGTCGTCGGGGCTCCGAAATCGTAAATACATAAAACAAATCGTAGCGCAGCGCATGCGCATGAAAAAGGAGCATATAACTCAAAATCAAAACTCCGTCAAGCATCTCGCAATCATCAGAGTCATGGTAAAGACACAAATGTTAAATCTAATACAAAACCAATATGATATAACTCGAAACTATACACGTAAATATCAAATCTATATATGTAAATATCTGAAGAAAATGCATGCCAAATCTCTTAAAGTCGCTGTGCAATGCGCATAACACTGCACAGTGGCGGACGTCTATCATAAGAAAATAACCATATATATATATACCTTTTGTTTGAAATGTACGTTCCGCCGTTTTGGGAAACAATTTAGAAGGGTTTCCTTGTTTTAAACGTTTCGTGTCATATCAGACACGTAGGTAAATACTGAGACTATAGCTCGCTTTTTGGAATTCCCTTCGATAGCTATCAATGCATGCAAAATACATTCAGGTACTGTCCTCCGACTAATCCTGCTCTGTATGAAAACACATAGCAAATATCATAAAAACGTACGGCTCTATAAGAAATCAATCCCAAAATACGCATACGAATACTACGTGTGTCTGGTGCGCACGGAAATCAAAATCCATATACGTGCCAAACAAGTGCACAGAAACAAGATCTAAGTGCATCGGGTGTGCACGAAGCATCTGTCATAGGCAACGTGTGCGCCTGACAGCAAAATCAGGTGTATCTGACATGCACGAAAAATCTCGATTTAGTGCATCTGGCGTGCACCAAATCGCATCTCAGAACATGAGCGAAAATCCAAGGCAGGTGCATCTATCATGCACGAAATCACGAAATCCAATATCAAGAGCCGAACATGCGCAAAATCCAATCAGGTGCACAAGGTGCACAAAACCAATATCGAGCATCACAATCGAAATCGAAGTCCAGTGCATCTAAGTGCACAAAATGCGTATCACTGCACTGCAAGCATATGTGAACTATATCGAGTGCAAAAACAAAATCGTATGCGTATATACGCACAAATCAACTCAACTGTATGAAATCCATATAATCACAAACATGAGAAACCAAGGCACGAAAACTATCTCAAGTGCAACAACTGTGCAAAAATTGTAAATACTCAGTAGATGCAACCATGGCGCATGAAAACGATATCATGAAACTCAATCATCAAAACCAAATCATGCGAATAGATCGCTCAAAATACCAAAATCAAGTATGGCGGAATAGTCCCGCTCAAGCACATCCTCCAAGAATCTCTGGCCAACTGTCGTGGTCACTCATAGCATGTCTCGTCGACGATCCTGAACTCTGGCCTGCCGGTGTGCGTAACATGACCACTCCTGGGTCCAAATCTTCTCGTAATTCATTCCAGAAAGGTCCTATCGAGGTCTCTCCTAAATCTCGTCTCTGCCGAACTGTCCGGAAGTCATCGTCCTTTACTATATCAGTTTCTTATTCCGGAACGGCTGCATACTCATCGCGACTCCTTCTGGAAGGTATAGCCAAGCACAATGCATCGGCATGCGTATCGCATCTCTGATGTCAGCGGAGTGGAACGTCGTCTCATTAAGACCTCGTACGAACCTCCTACTCCACTTTTCTCTAATGTCGACTGCTTCGGACTCGTCTCGTCGTAGCTGCATGGACTGAGCTCCAACGGCTATCCTCGTATCTGGAGTCTCCCAAGAAATGCATCTCACCACCTAGCATCCGAATGAAGTCGAACCATCCGATCGATTCATCAAAACCTCATAATCCCCCAAGAGCTCAACATCTTGGGTACAGTTTAACAGTATCGAGTACGTACCACAGCATCGATGGTCCAACCGTAGAAGTGCAAACCCAAGACTCACTAATGGCGCCGCGGAACTGCCGCAAACCCTAAGGTTCAAAGGCTTTCACACGGTCATTAAGTCGAGTTAGGGTTTCATTCTTCTAGAGGGTCCATAGAATTGCCTGCATGTCTTTCCGAATACTTTAAACTTGGAATAATAGGTTTCTGACATTCGATCGTCTCTGTCGACTCTCAACGTCTCCGCGTGAAGTCGTCTCTAGCTAGAATCAATCTATCTGATGGCCTCGCATCGGGGTAGCAAACGAACCACATGTCCTAGTCATTCATCCTCGGTGACTAGCGACCTTCTATCATCTCTTAGTACAACTCGTCCTACAATAGCTCCAACATCTGGGGCGATATCTCGTCGTTCGCAGCAATGAATGGATCACTCGTCCGCACGCTGAACAGTGCCTCAATCATCATGAATAAGCAATACACCAATGGTCATCAAAATCTGGTTAGCCTCTATCATTGGCTCGATCCTCTGGTACTGATTGGCACGTTCGAGAAATCTCGTAAAGGCGATCCGCCAAACGCTCTTGGCGCGAAAACACAGTAAAAAGACACCTCCGCAATCGTGTGTCGCCGGAATTATGCCCTGGTCAGTCCTCGTTCGTGACGAGCTCGTGCTGACCGCAACTCTAGCCGTAGCTCTCCCTGCCCGTAATCATGGCAGCAAACCGTAACTGGTACCGATGAGGCTAGATCAGGAATGAATATGATACTGAGCAAAGAAATGTATATCCTAAGGCTCCTTAAGTGGAGTAGCGTATCGTACGTATGCCGCAGAACATACCACGGTACGTCACTCTACTTTAGTCACCTATTCCATTAACCAAGGGTCATCTTATGCTCCGAAGGTAAAACCTAACGCTTTGATACCAACTTTGTCACGTCCCGAAAGTACGAAATATGACCGGCACTTAAACTACGAACGTCTCAAGGCGTACGTATTCTAAGTAAGCCGAAAACCCAGAAATCCAAACCAAGGAAAGTAGTAGAGTGAAGGAAAACCAATTTAAATCAAGTAGTTTTAATAGCATAAGCCGAATTATGCGTTTTTAAAAACATCAAATATTCCCTGAAAAATTTCGGCAGAGTCTCCTTTGTAAATACTGGCTCCCAAACGGGATACAACATGAATAGTATACGAAATCAATAAAAGGCATCCCCAAGCGGGAGCTAGCTCTACGTCAATCGACGGTCACAACCACACAAGCAATATAATATACAACGCCAAGGGCGAGGATCAAAACTCAAAAGGAAACTCAAAACAACAAGAAATCCACAGAAATATAACGTGCGACTCTAAGGTCGAAAGAATAACATCACGGGTCTCTATCTCAAAAATAAATACATGTTTGGTTGATGGAACTTCTAGATACAACTGAATAACAATATACAATGTATAATGATGGGTACGATACAAATAAACCCACCTACTAGCAAGTCATCCGAAAGAAGCAGTGCCAGCAAAGCCGTAATGAAACCTGTACGGCAAAACCTGCAAGAAACTGTGGCACAACGGGGGTGAGTTGCCAACTCATGAGTAGAAAAACATCTACGAACAGGAATCGCATGTATGACGCAATCCTAGGTCATACGATCATAATATATCCTCAAATAAATAACCAGCAGCCTATAACAATGGCTAGGGTAAATATCTAACCCGAGTGTAATCCCATGTGCCCGTGTCAGTGCCTCAGGTAGCAATGTATTATATGGATGATGTATGAATGCATGAAACAGAATGCATGTACTGAAGAAAACTGCTTTCATAAATTAGTGAGATTTCTGTAATTTTAAAATGAGGTATCATAAATGAAATCAGCATAAACAGTTCCTAGCATCGACACAAAACAAGTATCCAAATATCTCGATATCTCTGTGTCGCAATCTCTGTACCTCAATATCTCAAAATCTCAATGTCTCAATCACAATATCTAGGACGCCGTCAGTCCAAACCGGCCCCTACCGTCCATCTTAAGACCACGACAGTATCCTCCGGATATCCGACGCGTCGGGTAAAATCACCGGTCGGTAGTGCTCCCCTGCCAAGCTCAACGCCATCATCTGCGATCCTCTTGCCCCGGGGTACCGCACCGGGTCCACCATGTACCCGAAACGGTTCCTCCATCTCCTCGAATCGGGTCTCGAAATCCATCAGCAAACTCATGGTGGACGACTCATACATCATGGGAAAACCGCACTTTTTATTTAAAAAGAGAGAAAAGAAGTTTATATAAGTTTTGCGGTTTTCCCCCAAATCCAGAAAATCTCATGGAAATCCGAATCCAAATCATCAATAGCATGTAAAACCATGAATATAGGCATGAGAATCCATGAATGCGGCATAACAATGAATAACAGTATGCATGAAGTAGCAAGTAATAACTACAATATCTAAACTAGCATATAAGGCAAGTATACTAATATCATGTCTAAACTATTAGCTAACAACCTATGTCAAATGAAATAGTATTTTCTAAAGTGTTCATGACATGGCAATTACCGATGAAGATGTGTGTGAGCCGGCAAGTAAGTGTACGTGGTACATACGCGTCATCGGTAATGGTGCTGGTGTCCTAACAGCATGATATCAACAATAGAATATGAAACATAATATAATCATGCGATGCGGAGCGAACAACAATAATGAGCGGGAGCTAAATACTAGACACAAAGATAACAATCTATATTTAATATAAATCTAGTCTAACAACTACACTAATCTAAAGGGCTAAGCTAACTGGCTACTGAAGGTAAGGAAACCGCCTAACACCTGAGTCGATACATATATATATATATATATATATATATATATATATATATATATATATATATATATATATATATATATTAGTCGGTGATCCCGCCTCGATAATATCACATCCGATACCATATCTATAATCAAATATTCCCAAGTCAAGGGCGCGGATCAAACATCAATATATAGCTCGTACGTAAATCCGTCGTACGACATCCCAAATCTGGGTACGGGTCAATATCACATTATTCATCTAGTATCCTTTTTATCAAAGATCATAATCCGGGTACTGACCTACGTCTAGTACGATACTAATATCATCAATATAGTCATGATCTGACTGCTGATCTACAGCCTCATACAAACCGATATCATCATCATATATCGTCATAAAGAGGTATACATCGCCTAATGCGACCTATTATGAATATCTTAATATATCTTATCTCATATCACGATGACATGTCAACCATTCAATGTATAACACTATTCACATGTAACGTCGTCCCAAGATCCGCTATAATATCAGGTCGTATCTCAAGTACGAATCCTGCCATATCACCGTTCTCGCGGTCTCAATCAAATCTTATCGACTCATCTCAAATCCCAAATACTATCCTCAAATCCAGTATGTGAAAACATAGTCCCATACCCATGTGAACACATAACAATATAACCCCATATAAGCACATATGAAAGAAGAATGTATCTAAGTATGGATGTGTGTGTGTGTAAATGTGGTGCAACCTCTACTCTAGGGTCTCGCAACACTAAACCGATCCAATCACACCTAAAATCTATCTTTATCATCAATAAACTCAACAATATAGTCAATATATATGTGTGTATACGTTTCGTATACATCTCCACGAACTGTGGGGGTGCTATACGCCATCCACCCGACTTCTCCCCGTTTATATAAATCTACTCACCTGGTCCTCGCCCGCCGGTGCCGTCGTCGCCACGCGCTTGCTTGTCGTCTCGAAGTCCACATGGGGTAGCTACATATCATAACGCACCGTATCGCATTAAAACCAAATTCGAAATCGAAACGGCATACGACAATCAAATCGGCACGCGTATCACGCATAGGTCAAAACCTATCGCCTACGCATGCAAGAATAGCCAAACCAACACTCGATATCGATGTACAAACGTCAAACCATAGAGAAAACCCAAACACACTCATTTGCGCATCCACGAACACTAATTATAATATAAAATAGGTTAAAATTTACAAAAACCCCAAACTCACTTTAAAAGCCATTTTTCCGAAAATCTAGCAAGCAAAAATTACCCGTTTTAGTACAAAACTCGACGTTTAAACAAATCTAGCGGCCATAATACTCATTAAACTTCTTAAATAAGTCATACAACCCATTCAAAAATTCAATCTCATCAATTCTTATAAAACTAAAATTCTAGTATTGCAATTTATCTAATTTTAACAATTTCAACTAAAAATGCACAAAACAACAACTACACTTGGTTTTGCATGGTCCAAAGGTATTAACCCACTCATTATAATATTAATAATGACATGAAACCATAATTATATTTTAATCTAAAGCATTTAATAATTTTCCAAAAACCCTAGTTAGCAAAATAACTTAATTAGGACATTTATAAGTAATGGTTTGTAATTAACAACTAGATTAGCTTTCTACAAGACTTAAAATGTTAATCCACATCACAAAACTATGCACAATTGATCACAACCCAATTCCACAACAAAACCCTAACTAGAATTCCTTAATGCAATTAAACTCATCTAAAACCTAATTAATCACTTAATTAACTTAGATTAAAGCAACTAGACAACAAATTTAACAAAAGCATGAGATTATACCTGTAAGTGCATGGCAGCGCCCCGGCCGTCATTCCGAGGCCAAAATGCGGAAACGAAACTTTTACTAAACTTGTTAACTAGCGCTACCGCGTACTAAAAACCCGGATCGGGCCATTAACCTAATGCTAGCTATCTAGAGAAGGGATAGAATGCTATACCGAGCGATCCGTGTCCTTCGGTCTTCGGCCTCCACTCCGATCTCCTCGCGGAATCTCCGGTCTTCATCTCCTCATCGGAACGGGCGCCACATCGCCGGATTCTTTTACGGGCTTCCACCTCTGGACCGAGGAAACTCGGGCACGAAGTTGGCGAGTCGACGTGTCCAAGAATACTGTATGCTAGTGTAGAATAGTTTGTCTCTAGCGGGTATGAAGTTGCCATGTGATGGAGGTGAAGAAAGAAATGAACTTTGAAATGGGACTCTCTTTGTAGCATGAATGAAAAATGAGATGCCAAATATTTCTCACACCAAAAAAAAAATTTCTACCTCTAAAGTGGCCAGCCCTCTATGATAGAGTGAGGAGGAGAAAGAGAAAAAGGCATATATAAATGTGTGATAACAAGAAAGAAATGTCACCCTCTTTCATATCCAAATCCCATCTCAATCCTCTCAACATTTAATGCAAACAATGTGAAGAAAAAGGAAAGATGCTATCATAATCTTTCCATTTACAAATAAACCCCCTCCACATAACTAATTTGCACACTTGCAAATAACTCCCTCCATCGGAAAAATCCGGCCATGAAGGAATAAAGGGAAACTGGCCGAAACGGAATGCACACTGGCAACTTCAAAAACTGATCCCGTAATAAATTACAGGAAAACCCCGAGACCGTATATACATACCCGCATTTGTATTCCGACCGAATACAAATGCAATGAGACAAAATTTACACTGTACAATACTAGGATCCGGCTTAAACCAAAACCCTCTAGTATTATCCGTCCGATCATGATCCGTGTAATACCGCACGTATATGATCGAACCCTGCCATATATCCATACGGCCTCTACAGCGTTTCGCCCGAAACTTGAGAAACTGTTTGTAGGGGATTCTAAAGACTCGTCAATACTTTGGCTGTGGATTTAACCACTAGCACGTCAGAGGTATTAGCCATACGTGACAGGCTACCAGCTATTGACCAAAAGGGACGTCTGTGAGCGAACTCATCCTGACACCCTACTGAGCCTGTCAGTGACAATATCCGTATAGTCCTTTCCGTTCGTCTATGAGCATCGCATGGCGGGCCTAGGCGGTTGGTAAACGTCAGACCCCCAAAAGCAATACAAGTCGTGTCGGAGTGCAGCCCAGAACACCCTGAGATACTACGGGAATACCTACCAGTAAATCTCCTGCCTTGGCCAAGGACTTCGTGTAATGGCTCTCCTAGACACAGCGCGGCCTCACCACCAATACCCGGAGAGACGAACCCCTGCAGATCCGCTCACTGCCTCCATGTGGCTCGGGACTGTACCCAACTAAAACCTGTTTGCACGACTCCTTTGAGTCGTGGTAGGGTAGTAATAAAAGTACAGTGGGAAATCACACGAGACAAATGACGATCTCAGGTCGATGAACTAACCTGTACACATGTCACCATGGAACTGCTATCTGACGTCAGGTATAAGACCAACTAGCATGTTCCCGGCGAGTCTTGTCCGGTGTACTCATAACCCAATGAGCACCTGTATACATCTTAGGTGAACAAACTGACACCAGTGGCTTGTGAGACCGGCCACCGCCCCTCATCGGGGTCTCGACTGTATACACTAGTCTACTCTGGAGTATCGATGCCCTGTCTCGAAACTCCCACGACTAGGGACCTTTTAAGGATATGCTTATAGACCCCAGCTCCCACGTATATGATCGCCATCATACTGCTGGCAGTCAAGCAAGAATCCTAGGGGCTCTATCAACGTGTAATAGTGATCAGTAATGTCACCTAAAGAAGTACACGATGATAAAGATAAACCAGATAGCATACTATCATCTTGAGTAAGACTGTCCTACCGGCATAGATCCTCCCTCAATCATTGCAATCACTTGCCTGTGATCCAATAATTGACTCTGAGGGCACTATATCCAACAATCTCCCATTTGCACTCAAGGCTAATTATTGCGATGTCGCATACTCACAGCCCGTGTGATACCGAACACCGAACTCCTCTACTAATCAGTCTCACAAAGCCTGTTTGCGAAACTATTGCGTTCGAGGAATAGCCTCAGTGAGTGGATCCACTCTGATGTTTCTTTCTATGTCTCTCTTTATCTCAAGTTCGTGGAGAAAACCATCTCCCGAAATGAGCAATACCTGTCTTAGAATATGTGTGGATGTCTGATGGGACTTAGTTCATAAATGAACTCCAAATCCAAACTTCTTAGACTGTATCGTCAACTGAACTTAATCAGTATCCTGCGCCATGCCTCCCTCAGTATCCGCCTGGACCACCTGTCTAAAATACTGCCCCTCGTCAGAGGGAAGACTATAACTCTGACAGTCACTCTGTCATCCAGGTCACCTTGGAAGCCTGGAATGATAACCGTCTCTCAAAAGAGGCTCCCGTTATCATATCCCTAGAACATCAACTTATGTTCCAAAACTGCTTCCGAATGTTTCTCCAGAATTGGACTAATATCAACTTATTGAATCTGGTGGAAAAACAATATCTGATGTGGTACTTGATATCTCATGATTGACTCAATTTCCTAAGCAAGTGATCTGCCAATCATGCACATCCCTCTCCCCTTTAGTCTGTAAGACACCTTTAGAGAGGATGACTCCATTACCTGCAGGTATACTACCGTGCCAAGAGTCGTGCATTCTGAAACACCTTTAGAATGCAGTCTAAGTACCCTGATTGGGATACTTCCCAAATCTAGATCTAAAACCATAGATCTAGTAACCAGAATGTATGATATAATATCCAATTCCTATGTGGAGAAACTACTGTGTGACAACCAAAGTATAACCGACCGTAGTATAGGAATTTCACTTCCTACTCTGTGTATGTCATCCAAATACCATGACATCACACCCTACTACCTTCTTAACAGATCCATCCCCTATTCTGATGAAGTCAAACCTATGACTGTCACATCAGAAATAGATGATCTATCTCCACTATATCTGCTTTAGTCTAAAAATAGACATAAGCCACTTGTCCACTATGCTTCCGCTGCTCCCACTAACTACGACAACCCTCTGGCAGAGTCATATAGACGTACACTTCTAAAGCTAGTTCAGAACGATGCTATACTCATCCTCCTACCGGGTCTCACAGCCTGGAACAACAGCAATGGCAAGTCTGGGTAAACAAGAACCTCCCTGTCACCGTCCTTAAGGCTACCAGAGTACCTTTCGGGTTCCTGAAGTTACCCATCATATCTGTAGAGTGGCCAATGGAATGTCAAATCAGATTGAATCTTTAGGTTCTTATCAAATTTTCAGTAATCGTTTACGGTTCTGGAATCACTTCCAGTTCTACCATACTCCCACTACTGTTTTCTGAAAAAATTCATTTTTATTAAAACTGTGGCGAGTCAAGAACAATATCACTATTGATCTTCCAAATGGTAGAAAATCAACCCTCGTCATAGTCTGGGTCAACCCACAAACAGCCATTACAGAAACGTGCCTTGAGTTGTCCAGTGTCTGGTTTTAAGCATAAGCTGGACAACTCCCCGTACCTTAACAATGTCAAGATATGAACTGTTCTATATCCAATACAGAAACAGAGGCACTGATTTAATTGGAACCAGATTCAAATCTTGCAGCTGTCTCCAGTGCATGTCAACTAAATGGAAAGAGGCCGATCAGTATTACTCAACTTAGGAATGCTTCCAATTATGAGTAACCTGAAAGAGAAGCAAGTTCTCTTAATCATTACTATCAACTGAATACCATGCACAAGTATCTATATCTTCGATCACCTTGAAGAATCCCGATACTTGCAACATCTGGTTCTCTACTTTACTCTTATACCTATAACTTCTCCAAACTTGGACCCTGTGTTTCTATGAAACACCTGTCTAAAAGCTAGAGAAGTCATAAGTAAACCGAATATAGTACGAGAACCAACCCCTCTGTCCTCATGGACACTGGAAAAAATACAATACTCTGTATAAGTCCCCTTGAGTCAAACAACTCATTCCCTGTGTGTCGTAGGTTGAAAACCGTACTATGGTTATGAAGAATTACACCGCTGTTTAAAGCTCCTTACCTAACCATCAACTGATATAGGTAAATGTCATCGACATAATTTTAAAAAGTTATATCTCACTTTATTAAAATAAACGTACAGATATATCAATTTGGAATTGGTGGATTACAACGGATATTCAAAACCAAATATTTGCCGTCCGGCAAACAACCCAGGCGATTTCCTCAAATATCACCAATTACAACGAATTCCGATATAATGAGGATGATCACCTAATTCCCAATAACTTACTCCCACTCATCACTTGTAAAACCATACAGATGTGAGAATCATACCTGGTAAATACATACCCTGGAGCAAGTGTCTAATTGGGAAATCAGTTTTCTTTTAACAGTACACAGTGAAACTGAAACATGTAAATGTATCGAAGGGGTATCCGGGTATTCCTAGTAATGCCTCTTCCATTATCCAGATTCACAACTGTAACCGTATATTTCTTTGCCATCTCTCCAAATCTCTTCATATGTCTTTAGTCATTACCTTCTGTGCACCCTCTTAGGCTAAATGGTTTTCTTCCTTCCCTACCTTTCGGCACCAGCTTATGGTTTGGAAGAAGACTATCCAATAAGCATAATGGGTGTACTGTCCCAATCCTAGGAGCACTCGCAACCCGAGAGAAGGTAAAGATAAAAGACACCTGAATAAACCTTGTTCCTATTTCTCCTGAACCAGAATCCATCCCCGAACTGGAACAAGTCCTTTCCGAGTTCGTATATAACCATACGATGGAGTATCCAATAAACTGTGGATCTTCGTAGTGATACAGAGTGTTCTGGAGAAATACAAAGGTGAAGTGGGAGTGGTAATGAAATACTTGGTTTGGTCGTGAATAGCAGTCGCAATTTACTTTGCCCTCTTACTAATCCCTTTATTTGTCTTTACTTAATACCTTCTGTACACCATCGTTGGGCTAATTGGTTTTCTTCATTCCCTACCGTTCGGCACCATCCTATGGTTTGGAAGAAGACTATCCAATAACCATAATGGGTGTGCTGTCCAAATCCTAGGAGCACTCGCAACATGAGAGAAGGTAAAAGGAAAAGACAACTGAATAGTCCTATTCGTTTTCTCCAGAACCGGAAACCATCCTCGAATAAAATCCTTCGAGTGCGTATATAACCATACGATGGTTTTATCCAATGGAAGTGGACGTTCGTAGTAATACGGGGTGTTCTGGAGAAAAGGGTAAAAGAAGGAGTGGCAATAAGGTATGCAACTCTGAAAATCCAAAAGCCAGTGTTATAAGAAGGTTCGGTCAACTTGGTTACTGAGTCATAGTCAAGGGTCGGGTCATGGTCGCTGCCAAAGAGAGAGAAAACAAACACTCAGCGTGCACTCTAATCTAGATCAGAATGGTTATCACTTTATCTAATCAGGAAACCTCCCACTGTATCGTCAAATTCTCCTCCAAACCTGAAAGAAGAATTAGTCAGGATCACCCGAGGAGTAAACCAACTCATCAGTGGGAATCGGGATCCAACTATCATCGCATGATAACGTGATGGAATCCACTCACGTTATCACACTCCAGAAGGTATGCGCATATCTGGTAAGTTTCAGTTTCTTTAGAAACTCCCGATGTGATTTTTGCCCCATGCTCTTATGACCTTGACGTAGGCCAAAATATCATAAGTCACATGTCAAGTTCTACCCGTCATTATCCAGGTTAATTTGAACCCACCCGTACATACCCTTGACATAGGCCAAAATAGTTGTACGACTGTCCCAAACTAACGCATCTATCTATGCTGCAGAAAAGTAACAAATAGCTACCATACACTATGCCTTGACTTTAGCCAACAAACATAGCATGAATACTACGTGCTACCCGTCTGAAATGACGGAGGGCTACGAATGGTTTTTGGCGAAAAACCTTTAACGTAATAAACTTGAAATTGTTGAAGGAACCGGATAGCTTTTATAAAAATATAGTGACGAAAACCTTTGCTAAAGAGGTCACTCCCGGTGAAGGGATCTCGGCTCTTTCCCCGTAGAATGAGGTGCAGGATATTCCAACTGAATACCACGATGCAAAGCAAAAGTAATCGGCTATAGTGATGTTATTGCCCTGACGCAAACTTCGGTCTAAGGGGTCACTCCCGGTGAAGGGATCTCGGCCCTTGCCTTGTCGACTGAGGTGCTGGATATTCATAACCGAATACCACTGTGCAAAACAAAAGAGAACGCCCTTGCAATAACAGCTTTTTGAAAAATGTTCCAACAACATCAGAATAGGTTTGTTTAACTTGCATTGATCCGAATCAACGTAGTCCCGTCAATTGATCACACCACAAAAGAACGAAAATAATGATGTACGTATATGCCATTCGCATTCGCCACTGGGTCCCGTCATCACCCGTTAGGTTACTTAACTAACGACAGAGCGAGAACTGGACTGGCGTTGATGTAAAACATATACAACATCTACTAGTATATATATCAATATATAATATTCGCTCAAGGCGTGATAAAATGCAACATCACAGAAATGTAATAAGCATCACAGAACAATACAGATATCTGGGATCCCCAGGTTTCATAGATCCGCTACTGAAACTGTAGGGTTGCTAGGCACTCGCACAAGGGTCTACGAGGCATCAACCATGCCCGATTAAAAATTTAGCCGTGCCGAACAACCCGAATACGGAACTTTAAACTAGAGATTAGGCGAAAACTAACATGCTAAACATTTTAACACTAAGTGAGAGGGATTACAACCTTTGTAGATCCGGTCCTTCACTTCATATGCTCCGTGTTGTGGTCCCTTCGCTGCGATCATCGGGATCCGGACTCTCGAGAGGTTCCACAAAGAGAAAGACGCAACCTTTGCTTCCGATCTTCGATACTAAGATGATCTACCTTGAAGTTTCTTTAACACAAGCTAACACTCATGAAATGATGTGAACACCCTCATCTAAATGGTAAGGGAAGATGAGGATGATGAAGTAGGATTTTTGCTCTCTTTATTTATCTTTTTCTCATATTTATTCATCACCTTTTGAAAAACTAGTAAGCTTTTCATGAAAGAATGAAGGAGGAAGAAGATGAATAATGTTATGAATCCTTTTGTGATGAATAGGATAAGGAGATAATGATCAATTATGCAACCATGGTTCACTTAACCATTGTAGAGAATTAACCAAGGGTTAGGGTTTGGGTTGAGTTAAGAATGAGTCACACATAAATATCTTTATCATGACAAAAAGAAAAGCTTCTAGAATCAACTAGAAGGTTTAACCCTAATCCAAACCCTAATCATGTTTAAACTCCACAAAACAAGTTGCATTAGTTATCATATCATGTTACAATATTATATATCACATATATAATATTTATCGTAACAAAATAAAATAATACATTTAACATATATCGCATATATATCAATGTATTACCCGAGTGAGAAAAAGAATCTTTTAGTGAGCAAATATTAGTTAATGCAATTTAATATATCATATATATTATTATACATTAAATTATCGAATTAACACTTGATCCGACAATCCGGCTATATCGCATATAACCGACTAATATTTATCCGTACCGATTCATCGAATCAACACTTGATCCGATGACCCGGCTGATATCAAATATCGCGAGAATATAATACGATATCACATATCGCATTATCCTCGGTCCCGCACATATCACATATGTGCTCCTACTCCGTTTTGCCTGAGTCAAGAAACCTCTGTGTAGGACTCTAAAGAATCGTCAATACGCCGGCAGTAGGTGATGATCATATCAAACACCCACAAGCTGCAAGCGGTCAGCTAAACGTAACAGCTACCCAGGTATTGAGCGCTCAGAAGATCAACAAGCAAGCCTGTACATTCTCCTGCGAATCCAAACAGTAACACTCCCGTACAGTCCGGTCTCGTCGTCTGATATGTTGCATATCTCGCCTAGGGGTGGTAAACGTCAGACCCCAGTAGCTTGATAAGTCGTGTCGTTATGAGGTTTATAACAGTTCGAGGAACTATTGATAACACTTACCAGTAAATCTCAGCAACCCTGGCCAGGGATTTCCGGTTATAGCCAATCGAACACAGCACAACATCAACTCCCTATACCGGGAGAGACGAATCCCCTCCTATCGCTCATTGCCTCCATGTGATTCGGGACTGTACCCAAAAGCCACCTTTTTGCACGCCCTCTTAGACGTGGTATGATGGAAATCAAAGCACAGTGGGAACCACACAAGACTCTATGACGATCTCGGGTCAACAGACTACTCTGTACCAGTGTCACCGGAGAACTGCTATCTGACGTATGGTATAATACCATCTGGGAGTTCTCGGCGAGTCCGTCCAGTGTACCCAGTCTCTACTAAGCATCCGTACACCATCCTTGATGTCAAACACCGATGGATATGGGATCATCCATCACCCATCATATGGGTCAAGATGCGTATACGCTAGTCTACTCTGGTGCATCGATGCCCTGTCTCGATACACCCTCGACTAGGAACAGTTATAGGATGTACTCGTCGACTACCGTGGCCCCACTAGTATGATCTCATCATAGTCCCAGTAGTCGAGTACATATCCTAAGGGCTTTATCAACATGTAACATACAGACAATCAGAGTACATGTTAAGATAAAGTACAACCAGATAGCATACTATCATGTCGAGCAAGAAAGTCCTCCCTATATATGTCCTAGCATCCACTACAATATACATCGTATGTACAGTAATGGCCTCTAGGGCATACATATAACTAACAATCTCCCACTTGCACTAGGGCCATCTATTATGGTATCGCATACCCAACAATTAGCTGCGGTTGAAGTATCTCATACTCAACCATCCCGTAAAAGTCTCTACTAGGAAAAAGGCCTTTGTGAGTGGATCCGCGCTGTTGTCCTCTGTGTCTACTCTCCTAACCTCGATCTCTCTGGAGATCAACCATCTCCATGATCAGGTGATACTGCCTAAGAATTATATCTGGATTTCTGATGGGACGGTAGTTCCTTGGCATAAGCCACAACTCCATTGTCACACAATGGTAGGAACGAAGTTCATCTTATGAACTTATATATATATCCAGACTGTCTCTTTGGTAGCATCCTTGGTAACGATGTATCTTGCCTTTAATCGTCTAGTATGTCACGGTATCTAGCTTGGAACTCTTCCAACATACCGTCCCTCCACTGAGGGTAAAGAAAATGCCCGCGACTGACATTCAGTCGTCCTTATCACCCTGGAACCTTTCCAGTGATTCTCCCTAGGATCGATTGATACCATCTCACTACAACTAGTGAGTATCCTAACATCCAATTAGATCTATCTCATAGATCCAAAACCCAGGATTTAGGAGGTATCACTTTTATCCTATATGGAGAATCCTTGTGATAAGCGGAGATTGACCGAGCGTAGCATAGGAAACTCCTTCCCTATCAAGAGTATGTCATCCACGTACTCTACGAGGATCACCACCATACTCTCTACTACCTTTTCGTATATACAAGGTTCATCTACCATTTTGATGAAGTCAAACTCTTTGACTACCATATCAAAACAGATGTTCCAACTCCGCGATGCCTGTTTTATCATATAAAACATCTTGCACACGATTCCGCTGCTCCCACTGTCTACGAAGCCCTCTGGCTGTGTACTTATAGACGCTCTTTTCTAAAACATCATTTAGAAAAGCAGTCATGACACCCAACCACCAGATATCGTAGTCATGGTATGTAGCCGTGGCAAGTAGGATCTGGATGGACTTAAGGATAGCTTTGAAAGTCTCAACTTTTCCATGTACACCTAGTAATCTTCTCAAGATATACTTGCTCCTGATGGGGATTTAACCCTTCAGATAGAGCAACCAAAGTCCATACTTTGTTGGTGTATAAGGATTCCATCTCAGATAGATAAGCATCCAGCCATTCTTATAGAGTCTTACTCCTGATGGCCAGCTCGAAACTAGTTAGGTCATCATCTCATGATGCAATCCTCGCTCCCACTGTCATAGAGAAACAGAAGTATCTCTCAGGTGGGTGAGGAACCCTACTAGATCGGCGGAGAGGCTGAGGTTCGTTGGAATCTACTGAATCCTTTGGTTCTATCAAATCATCAGCTGCAGTCTGTATAGCTGGAACATTTCCAGTTCTACATAACAGACCTTGCCTCGAGCTTGTCCGGATTTTGCTTTTAGACATAGGCCGGACAACCCCAAATCTTAACAAACTTAAGATATGGGCTCTTCCCTTTCCATATCACATATGAAGTGGTAGGCAACTGATTTGATTTGAACCCTATTCAATAGGTATGCAGCTTCTCAAGTGCATAACCCCCTAAAGGAAATAGGAAACTCAGTAGTACTCATCATAGAGTACACCATATCACATAGGGTGCTATGGCTCCATCCCGATACACCGACGTTCTGTGGTGTATACGGAGGAGTAATGCTGAGAGAGAATCTCATTCTCCTTTAGAATAGTCCAGGAATTCTGTGCTCAAGTATTCTCCTCCTTGATCTCATCAAAGGACATAATACTTATACCCGTATTTTGGTTCTCTACTTCTAATTTATATTTTGTGAATATCTCAAAAGGTTCGGACTTGTGTTTCAACAGGAACATATGTCTGAATCTTGAGAGATTATCAGAGAATATAATGAAGTACAAAGAACCGGTCTTGGCGTGTGTAGACAGGGGACCTTCATACATCAGCATGTATCAATCCCAAGAGTTCACTAACTCTTTCTCTGTTTCCAATAAACAGAGCTTTGGTCATCTTATCTTTGTGACATGACTGGCAAGTTTCATAAGATGTAAATTCAAACTAATTTAAATATGCATCTAAATGTAACTTCAGCCAGTCGGGTCGCATTGATATGACCTAGTCTACAATGCCTCAAGAAGGATTTGTTCATATCTGAACTCTTCCTCTTGTGTGTGTCCCTTATACTAAGAACTGTAGTTTGATTTAGAACGTCAATGCTTTTAGATAACGTGCCTGAACCGATCAACTCTTGGTATAGGAAATGTTCAAAACATTATCCAACAATACAAAATGATATCATTCCTTTACTAATAAAGAGACTGATATGATTTTGTATATCAGGTTCGGTATCTAATAACATTTGTTCAGAATCAATGTATTCCGGTAATACAGGGTGACAGTGACCAACAGACTTGGCTGCAACACTTGCACCGTTTTCTGTCTCATGAAACTTATCACCCGTTCTCAGTTCTTTACCTATCTGTAGCCCATGTAACAGATTACATATACGGGATCCTGATCCGGTATCACATACCCAGGACATAAAGGATACTGAGAAACAGTTCTGTGTAATGAACACACCCGAAGATGATGCATCAACATGCACTTTCTTCGTTTGGGCGGCACGGGAATTCTGGCAATCCCCAATTTCCTGCTCTGTCCTATAACAATTATAAGTTGGAGCGGGACCAACGTTCCCCAGCTCAGTATAACAAGCGGGTTCGGTCAAATATATCCGTATTATTATCTTGATTAAGGCGTGATATGGTCGCTATTTGGAGAGAGAGAGAAGAAAACACTCAGCGTATGCTCTTGCAAGATTAGATTGGTTATCTAATATATCTAATCAGGATGTCTCCCACTGTTTTAATCAAATCTTCCTTCAAACCCTAAAAGGAAAGACTAGCCGGGATTAATTGCACACTACAAGTTCGCCAATCTTTCAGCCAGGCCAGTGTCGGTAGTTTGAGGGAGGTCCCCCGTGCTCTCGCATGAACCTAATTAAAGTAAACCTCGTTTTCCCAGGGGCGTAACCCCGTTAACACCTTTCTAGACACCTACTTGATCGGCTAATTGTAATGTGTAAAACTCTCCCAGGAGTAACTCTTACTCGCAGCGGGTATCGGTATCCAACTATCTCATAGAAGGTATGCAATCTTATTGCAAATTTCAACACTTGAAATTCCCAATAATATTTTACCCCTAGCGTGCTATGACCTTGACGAAAGCCAACAAACCATAGCCCGCTAGTCAAGTTCAACCCGTACATTTCTTGATTGAATTAAACCCACCCGCACGACCCTTGACGAAAGCCAACAAAGCCATATGACTACCCTAATCCAATCGCATCGTATGCTAGCAGATAAGCAGCATATAGCTACCGCACACTGCACCTTGACGAAAGCCAACAAATGCAGCACGAATACTATATACAACTTATCTGAAATGACGGAGGGCTACGACAGGTTTTTCTGAAAACATATTGCGTAATGAACTTGATATCATTGTAGGGTCGAATGAATTTTGAAATGGAGTGTCTTTGAGGCTTTTCTAGTTTTGCTAAAGGAGTCACTCCCGGTGAAGGGATCGTCGGTCCTTTCCTCGTCGAATGAGGTGTGGGATATATCATATATATCACTGTGCAAAGCAAAAACTATTAAAAGCAATCAAAAGACAAACCGAGTGTGTAGCATCTGCCAGTTATTGCTAAAGGAGTCACTCCCGATGAAGGGATCTCGGTCCTTTCCTCATCGAATAAGGTGCTGGATATATCATATATACCGCTGTGCAAAGCAAGAACTGTAGCTACCTGTTTTATTTTGAAATTCGATTCTACAACATCTTAGGTTTCTTTTATTTCATTAATCTCATTAATGAAGTCCCATTTTATTATGCTTCATAAGCATCTCTTTTGAAACGAAATCTGCAATATAACATATATCTCATATATATAATATAAACATTCGTCTCAGGCAGTAATATGATCTCATCACAGAACATTGCAGCAGAAGAAACATATATGAAATATTGGATATACTAGGACGTCCGTGTTTTCAATACGAGCCTGTATAAAACACGGATTCCACGGTCGCGATGAATAGCCAAACCTACATCCCTAGACCCCTACGAGAGCGGCAAGTAACACTGCCAATTCTATGGTTAGGAGACCCGGTCTCGACTGCTCGAGATGGTCTCCCACTGGACCCTAGAACCCGGTTACTTGTGCTCCCCGCCTTGGGTCTACCTAATGCGGAAAAGTAAATAATATACAACGGTGACAGCTTCCGCTACCTGGAAGTACCCCAATAAAAGAATATTACATACAAATGAATTTTACATGAATGAAAAAGAAAAAACTCTCATCTCACATAAAACCCCCGGCTATTCAGAACGCGACGATCCAATATAACATATCACAGCAACACATAATATCTCATATCATCAACATAAATAAGTATGCGTATCCCGATTGTCGTTGATGTATAGCAACGAAGCCGGCGATACACCACATACTACGCTTACGGTCACAGAAAAGAAAGTGTAAAACTACAACAGTTGGAATCCGCAACCTCCTTAGACATCGCATGCTTAACCAAATGAATTCCTTAGACATCACATGCCTAACAATTATAAACCCCGCATTTTAATCTCATTATCGAAAACTCTTTTCAATATCAAGTCGGGCAATTCAACAAGATTCCCGACGTCCAGATCGAATGCTCGTCGCAAACTTTAGTAGACGGCCGCACCCCCGATACCGTCGACGAAGTGCACCAAGGCGGAACACCGCTACCGGGAGCACCCGAACGGATGCTTTCGGCGACGGGGTTCTCCTACAGTCACTTGGTCGGGGCTATGGGGCGTGGCTGTCTATTAAGTTTACCCGGCGAGTATCCGCGTACGCTACGTGATTGCGACGGACTTTTGATCACATCAAAATTCCGTGGCAACCGATCATCTGAGACTAAACTGTAAGTGCACGGCGGCGCCCCGGCCGTCAATCCGACGCCGGAATGCGGAAGCGGTGATAAACTTTAATTTTTGCGGACTTTGCAAACCGGCACCACCGCGCACTAAACTCCGGATCGTAACCATTAACAAGTCTAAGCTACTAACAAGAAAGGGAAGAGATGTACCGACTGATCCGAGTCCTCCGGTCTTCATCTCCACTCCGATCTTCTCGCGGGATCTCCGTCCGTCTCCTCCTCGTCAGAAAGGGCACCACATCGCCTGTAGCTTTTACGGGCTCCCACCTCAATACCGAGGCAACTCGGGCGCGAAGCTGGCGAATCGACGCGTCCAAGATTTTCTGTAGGAAGTGTAGTGTAGAATCATAGTCTCTTTTTGGGTGGTTGCCATTTGAAGATGATGGAGGAAAAACAAGGTAAGAAAAATGGTGCTTGCATTTTTCTAGCATCAAAAATGAGATCAAGAATGCTACTCTCTCAAAGATGAAGATGAAGCTCTCTTCTTCTCTTTTCTTCTTCTCACTTAGAAAAACCAAAATCGTGGAGGAAAAAATGGAATCAACCATCATAAAAACCAAGAAGGAGAGTGATGGTAGTAAAAGTAGAAAGGTGACCACATCCTAAAACATAATGATCACTAAATCAACATCAAACCTCAAATCCATTTCAAATCCAATCCAATCTCATAAATACATGAAAAGCAAAGATGCTTATCATATCAACCCATATGCAAATAAGTCCTCCACAAAGTGTTATTTGCAAACTTGCAAATAACACCCTCCATCGGAAAAGTCCGGCCGGGAAAGAACAAAGAAAAACCGGCCGGAACGGAATGCAAACTGGCAACTCCAGAAAACTGGTCCCGTAATAAATTACAGGAAAAACCCCGATACTGTGCATACACACCCGCATCTGTATTCCGTCCGGATACAAATGCAAAGAGACAAAATCTACACTGTACTAAACTAGGATCCGGCTTAAACAAAGCCGGCTAGTAATATCCGTCCGATCCTGATTCGTGCAATACCGCACGTATCTGATCGAACCCTGCCATATTCCTATACGGCTACTAGTACAAACTGTCCGATCCTGATCCGTGCAATACCGCACGTATCTGATCGGACCCTGCCATATCTCCATACGGCCTCTACAGCGTTTCGCCCGAAAGCTTGAGTAACTAAAAGTGTGGTGGACTCTAAAGACTCGTCAATACTATGGCTGTGGATTTAACCACCAGCACGTCAGAGGTATAAGCCAATACGTGACGGGCCACAAGCTATTGACTAAAAGGGACGTCGATGAGCGAACTCATCCTGACACCCTACTGAGCCTGTCAGTGACAATATCCATACAGTCCGGTCCGTTCGTCTATGAGCATCGCATGTCGGGCCTAGGGGGTGGGTAAAAGTCAGACCCCCAAAAGCGGTACAAGTCGTGTCGGAGTGTAGCCCAGAACACCCTGAGATACTACTGGAATACCTACCAGCAAATCTCCTGCCTTGGCCAAGGACTTCGTGTAATGGCTCTCCTAGACACAGCGCGACCTCACCCCCAATACCGGGAGAGACGAACCCCCGAAGATCCGCTCACTGCCTCCATGTGGCTCGGGACTGTACCCAACTAAAACCTGTTTGCACGACTCCTTTGAGCCGTGGTAGGGTAGTAATCAAAGCACAGTGGGAACTCACACGAGACAAATGACGATCCCCAGGTCGATGAACTAACCTGTACACATGTCACCTGGGAACTGCTATCTGACGTCAGGTATAAGACCAACTAGCATGTTCCCGGCGAGTCCTGTCCGGTGTACTCATAACCCAATGAGCACCTGTATACATCTTAGGTGAACCAACTGACACCAGTGGCCTGTGAGACCGGCCACCGCCCCTCGTCGGGGTCTCGACTGTATACACTAGTCTACTCTGGAGAATCGATGCCCTGTCTCGAAACTCCCACGACTAGGGACCTTTTAAGGATGTGCTTGTAGACTCCAGCTCTCACTTATATGATCGCCCTCATACTGCTGTCAGTCAAGCAAGAATCCTAGGGGCTCTATCAACGTGCAATAGCGACCTGTCAGGTCACCTAAAGCAGTACACGATGATAAAGGTAAACCAGATAGCAAACTATCATCTCGAGTAAGACTGTCGTACCGGGATAGGTCCTCCCTCAATCATTGCAATCACGTGCCTGTGATCCAATAATTGACTCTGAGGGCACTATCTCCAACATAAACTGCTATGTTTATAATATTCAAATCAGTTATCTCATAACTGCCTGTGGATTCCAAATATTGTATCACATTCCAGATAAATAGAAAAAGTTAAACTTTCCGATTGAATCATCAAGCACCCAAGATTTCCCCAATATATCTCAACACTTGAAATCAGTTTAAAAACATTCATTACATGCCACAGTACCAATAGTCCAGCCGTAGAAGGGTCAAGCCAACGCCTCACATGTGGCACGCCGTACTTCCCCAAACCCTAAGGTTCAAAAGGCAGTTCAAGACGGTCACATAATCGAGTTAAGGTTTGTTGTCTTCTAGAGGGTCCACCGAGTTACTTGCATGACTTAGAACATTCTTAAACACGAGAAAAAAATCCAACTTTTGAAAAATTTTCCGTCAGGGGAAAAAGTGAGTTATTGATATCCGTTCGAACTTTTTAACAGTTTCTAAAAATTATCCGGACAAAACTAAACAAAGTTAAAATATACGATCGAATCTTTAAGTCCCCAATACAACCCAGATAATTCAACAGTTGAATAAATATTAAAAATTCCCAGAAAATACAACATTAAAAATAGGAGTTACTGTGAAAAGCACGTGCCAAGAATCGACTATGTGGCCGCGGAACCGCCGCACATGCTGGGGTGAGGCCGCGGTTCCGCGGCTCTTTAGTCGAATTGCGCTCATGTGCTTCACAGTAATTCTTATAATTACCTGCTGTAATTTTTGGATATTTTTAATTCACAAAAATCCAAATTTTCAGAAAATTTCCAGAGAGTGGGTTTTATCGGGTTTTCCGGGTTCGATCGGACTTTAAACTTCGTCTAGACTTTGCCCAAAGCTCTAGCTCGGCTCTGATACCACTGTAGGGTTGCTAGGCACTCGTACAAGGGTCTACGAGGCATCAACCATGCCCGATTAAAAATTTAGCCGTGCCGAACAACCCGAATACGGAACTTTAAACTAGAGATTAGGCGAAAACTAACATGCTAAACATTTTAACACTAAGTGAGAGAGATTACAATCTTTGTAGATCCGGTCCTTCACTTCATATGCTCCGTGTTGTGGTCCCTTCGCTGCGATCATCGGGATCCGGACTCTCGAGAGGTTCCACGAAGAGAAAGACGTAACCTTTGCTTCCGATCTTCGATACTAAGATGATCTACCTTGAAGTTTCTTTAACACAAGCTAACACTCATGAAATGATGTGAACACCCTCATCTAAATGGCAAGGGAAGATGAGGATGATGAAATAGGATTTTTGCTCTCTTTATTTATCTTTTTGTCATATTTATTCATCATCTTTTGAAAAACTAGTAAGCTTTTCATGAAAGAATGAAGGAGGAAGAAGATGAATAATGTTATGAATCCTTTTGTGATGAATAGGATAAGGAGATAATGATCAATTATGCAACCATGGTTCACTTAACCATTGTAGAGAATTAACCAAGGGTTAGGGTTTGGGTTGAGTTAAGAATGAGTCACACACAAATATCTTTATCATGACAAAAAGAAAAGCTTCTAGAATCAACTAGAAGGTTTAACCCTAATCCAAACCCTAATCATGTTTAAACTCCACAAAACAAGTTGCATTAGTTATCATATCATGTTACAATATTATATATCACATATATAATATTTATCGTAACAAAATAAAATAATACATTTAACATATATCGCATATATATCAATGTATTACCCGAGTGAGAAAAAGAATCTTTTAGTGAGCAAATATTAGTTAATGCAATTTAATATATCATATATATTATTATATATTAAATTATCGAATTAACACTTGATCCGACAATCCGGCTATATAGCATATAACCGACTAATATTTATCCGTACCGATTCATCGAATCAACACTTGATCCGATGACCCGGCTGATATCAAATATCGCGAGAATATAATACGATATCACATATCGCATTATCCTCGGTCCCGCACATATCACATATGTGCTCCTACTCCGTTTTGCCTGAGTCAAGAAACCTCTGTGTAGGACTCTAAAGAATCGTCAATACGCCGGCAGTAGGTGATGATCATATCAAACACCCACAAGCTGCAAGCGGTCAGCTAAACGTAACATCTACCCAGGTATTGAGTGCTCAGAAGATCAACAAGCAAGCCTGTACATTCTCCTGCGAATCCAAAGAGTAACACTCCCGTACAGTCCGGTCTCGTCGTCTGATATGTTGCATATCTCGCCTAGGGGTGGTAAACGTCAGACCCCAGTAGCTTGATAAGTCGTGTCGATATGAGGTCTATAACAGTTCGAGAAACTACTGATAACACTTACCAGTAAATCTCAGCAACCCTGGCCAGCGATTTCCGGTTATAGCCAATCGAATACAGCACAACATCAACTCCCTATACCGGGAGAGACGAATCCCCTCCTATCGCTCATTGCCTCCATGTGATTCAGGACTGTACCCAAAAGCCACCTTTTTGCACGCCCTCTTGGACGTGGTATGATGGAAATCAAAGCACAGTGGGAACCACACAAGACTCTATGACGATCTCGGGTCAACAGACTACTCTGTACCAGTGTCACCGGAGAACTGCCATCTGACGTATGGTATAATACCATCTGGGAGTTCTCGGCGAGTCCGTCCAGTGTACCCAGTCTCTACTGAGCACCCGTACACCATCCTTGATGTCAAACACCGATGGATATGGGATCATCCATCGCCCATCATATGGGTCTAGATGCGTATACGCTAGTCTACTCTGGTGCATCGATGCCCTGTCTCGATACACCCTCGATTAGGAACAGTTATAGCATGTACTCGTTGACTACCGTGGCCCCACTAGTATGATCTCATCATAGTCCCAGTAGTCGAGTACATATCCTAAGGGCTTTATCAACATGTAACATAGAGACAATCAGAGTACATGTTAAGATAAAGTACAACCAGATAGCATACTATCATGTCGAGCAAGAAAGTCCTCCCTATATATGTCCTAGCATCCACTACAATATACATCGTATGTACAGTAATGGCCTCTAGGGCATACATATAACTAACAGAAACCCGACGTTCCCCTGGTCGTTTGGATAGCCTGTGCAATAAAAACCTAGACCCCTACGGGCGCGGCAAGTTACCCGCCAAAACCTGAAGCGAGGCAGCCGCCTTCAACAAAGTGAATGGACCACCCAACACTTCACGGAATCCGGTAACTTGGGCACCCCTCCTTTGGTCAACCTATACCCCTTACGAGTGCGGCTAATAGCCCGCCAATTCTAGAGTAAAGCCCCCTCCGTCTTTACGCCATGAGATGCGGGGCCGTTGCCCTCTAGAACCCGGCTACCCGTGCACCCCTCCGCGGGGTATTCCTAGTACAGAAAGTAAAAATATACATACAATGGGTACATCGACCTCAGCCCTGTCGTGCCCCAAAAGAATAATATACAAACAGGCAGTGACGGCAGTCCACATGTCGGACGCTCGCCCCGCAATATCAAATGTACATATACAACCAAACTGTACTACTATTGCATCCAGGCTATCCACCACGACACATCCACAACATCACAGCACAACACAGAACATCAACGTGAATTTCACGTTCGCAAATCCGTCTAAAAGGGCTATAGCAGTTAGACAGGATTTACCGTTCAAATGACATTCACGGTCGCAGATATAATGTAAATACTGTGAACTAACATGTTTAAAATTTTCAATCGACTAAATTTTCCGAAGTCCCCCAAGTACAACTGCAGCACTCAAAAAAATCTGGGCCCAAAAAGAATATACCATAAACCCCAATTTCAATTCAGAAAGCTACTGTAGAAATTTGGTACGAAGATGACATTTTCCTGCAGCGGAACCGTGGCCAGAATAGGGGTTTGGCCGCGGTTCCGCGGTCCCACTGTAGCATCACTGTACCGAATTTTTACAGAATGCTTAAAACTGCCTGCACGAATTTCTGCAACACTCAAATTAATTTTTCGAGCACAAAAAATTTCGACAGAAAACTGGACTTGAAAATAGGGTTTTTTAGAAAATCCGTTCGATCGAACTTGTAAACATGTTAGAGCAAGCTAGACTAGGTTAATGGCTTGTCTCTGATACCAATGTAAGTGCACGGCAGCGCCCCGGCCGTCATTCCGAGGCCAAAATGCGGTAACGAAACTTTTACTAAACTTGTAAACTGGCGCTACCGCGTACTAAAAACCCGGATCGGGCCATTAACCTAATGCTAGCTATCTAGAGAAGGGATAGAATGCTATACCGAGTGATCCGTGTCCTTCGGTCTTCGGCCTCCACTCCGATCTCCTCGCGGAATCTCCGGTCTTCAGCTCCTCATCGGAACGGGCGCCACATCGCCGGGTTCTTTTACGGGCTCCTACCTCTGGACCGAGGAAACTCGGGCACGAAGTCGGCGAATCGACGTGTCCAAGAATACTGTATGCTAGTGTAGAATAGTTTGTCTCTAGCGGGTATGAAGTTTCCATGTGATGGAGGTGAAGAAAGAAATGAACTTTGAAATGGGACTCTCTTTGTAGCATGAATGAAAAATGAGATGCCAAATATTTCTCACACCAAAAAAAAAAAAATTCTACCTCTAAAGTGGCCGGCCCTCTATGATAGAGTGAGGAGGAGAGAGAGAAAAAGGCATATATAAATGTGTGATAACAAGAAAGAAATGTCACCCTCTTTCATATCCAAATCCCATCTCAATCCTATCAACATTTAATGCAAACCATGTGAAGAAAAAGGAAAGATGCTATCATAATCTTTCCATTTACAAATAAACCCCCTCCACATAACTAATTTGCACACTTGCAAATAACCCCCTCCATCGGAAAAATCCGGCCATGAAGGAACAAAGGAAAACTGGCCGAAACGGAATGCAAACTGGCAACTTCAAAAACTGATCCCGTAATAAATTACAGGAAAACCCCGCGACCGTATATACATACCCGCATTTGTATTCCGACCGAATACAAATGCAATGAGACAAAATCTACACTGTACAATACTAGGATCCGGCTTAAACCAAAGCCCGCTGGTATTATCCGTCCGATCATGATCCGTGCAATACCGCACGTATATGATCGAACCCTGCCATATATCCATACGGCCTCTACAGCGTTTCGCCCGAAACTTGAGAAACTGTCTGTGGGGGACTCTAAAGACTCGTCAATACTTTGGCTGTGGATTTAACCACTAGCAGGTCAGAGGTATTAGCCATACGTGACGGGCTACCAGCTATTGACCAAAAGGGACGTCTGTGAGCGAACTCATCCTAACGCCCTACTGAGCCTGTCAGTGACAATATCCATACAGTCCGGTCCGTTCGTCTATGAGCATCGCATGGCGGGCCTAGGCGGTTGGTAAACGTCAGACCCCCAAGAGCGGTACAAGTCGTGTCGGAGTGCAGCCCAGAACACTCTGAGATACTACTGGAATACCTACCGGTAAATCTCCTGCTTTGGCTAAGGACTTCGTGTAATGGCTCTCCTAGACACAACGCGACCTCACCACCAATACCGGGAGAGACGAACCCCTGCAGATCCGCTCACTGCCTCCATGTGGCTCGGGACTGTACCCAACTAAAACCTGTTTGCACGACTCCATTGAGCCGTGGTAGGGTAGTAATTAAAGTACATTGGGAACTCACACGAGACAAATGACGATCTCAGGTCGATGAACTAACCTGTACACATGTCACCATGGCACTGCTCTCTGACGTCAGGTATAAGACCAACTAGCATGTTCCCGGCGAGTCATGTCCGGTGTACTCATAACCCAATGAGCACCTGTATACATCTTAGGTGAACCAACTGACACCAGTGGCTTATGAGACCGGCCATCGCCCCTCGTCGGGCTCTCGACTGTATACACTAGTCTACTATGGAGTATCGATGCCCTGTCTCGAAACTCCCACGACTAGGGACCTTTTAAGGATGCGCTTATAGACCCTAGCTCCCACGTATATGATCGCCATCATACTGCTGGAAGTCAAGCAAGAATCCTAGGAGCTCTATCAACGTGTAATAGTGATCAGTAATGTCACCTAAAGCAGTACATGATGATAATGATAAACCAGATATCATACTATCATCTTGAGTAAGACTGTCCTACCGGCATAGGTCTTCCCTCAATCATTGCAATCACGTGCCTGTGATCCAACAATTGACTCTGAGGGCACTATATCGAACAATACCTCCCATGTTTGAGATCAAACTCAAGATCTAGACCTCCAATTTGAAATCCTTGCACCAAGATCCATGCTAAAAGAGATGAGGGAAAATGGGTAGGGCTTTGATTTGAATTTTTGTTTGGATATTAGATGGAAATGGGTGAATTTTTTTGAGGGAAAATGAGGGGAGAAGAGAGAAGAGGGGATGCTGTTTGGGGCTGTAAATTTTCGGCCAGGTTGGGTGTGGGGGGGTGAGGGAGGAGAGAGAGTGAGGTGGAGAAAGTGGGGGAAAAGTCAAAGTCCACATTGACTTCTTTCATTTTCTTTTCTTTTCTTTTCTTTTCTTTTCAAAAAAAGAGGTGATTGGAGAGAGAGAGGGAGAGGGTTGTCAAGGTGGGGCCGGCCACATAGGGAGAGGGAGAGAGGGTGAGGTGTGGGTGTATGGGTTAGGGAAAAAGATAAATGTATTACCCCAATTCCCACTAACACAACATTCACTAATTAAGCCATTTTTCTTCGATATTTTCTAAACCGTTTTGGCAAACCATTTCGTTTCAGAAACAATATTTTACATGTCAGTTTAGTGTTTCATGAATTCTAAAATTTGTATCAACCCATTCCAATTTGTAATTTTCCCTAATTAAATGTATTAGTGACGGCTTAAAATAATTAATTTCGGAAAATTTTCCAGAAAATTTGAAATTTCACCAGTGGCTCAATAAACATTAAATACTAGCAATTACATAGTTAGAATATGTATATTTAATTTTATAATAAAGATATTTGTATTTTGACTTTTTACAGAAACCCCCTTATTTTACCGATTTTCCGAAATTTCACCGAAACGATTTTCAAAACGTTACAGAACTCTTCCAACATACCGCCCCTCCATTGAAGGTAAACACAAAAGCCGAGACAGACTTGCTGTCATCCTTGTCACTCTGGAAGCTTGAGTCGGTAAAGGACTCGACCCTGAGGTCTCCATTACCGTAAATCAGGAACATCTCCTTAGTCCTTCTCAGGTACTTGAGAATGTTCTTTACTGCTGTCCAGTGGTCCTCATCTGGGTCTGACTGATACCGGCTCACCATGCTTAGCGCGTAAGCTACATCTGGTCTTGTACATAGCATCGCATACATTATAGATCCTACCGCCGAAGCGTAGGGTATAGTGCTCATGGGAACCCTCTCCTCGTCAGTCTTGGGAGACATCTCCTTAGAGAGGGGATTCCGTGCAATGCGGGTATGTTACCACGCTTGGAATCTTCCATACTAAATCTCTTTAGTACGGCCTCTATGTACCTGGACTGCGAAAGTCCCAGTAATCTCTTGGATCTATCTCTGTAGATCTTGATCCCCAGAATGTACGAGGCATCACCTAGGTCTTTCATAGAGAACCTTTGTGATAAGAATAGCTTGACCGATTGTAGCATAGGAATGTCATTTCCTATCAAAAAAATGTCGTCCATGTACAAGACTAGGAATACGACAGTTCGTCCTACAATCTTCTTATAAATACATGGCTCATCTTCGTTCTTGATGAAGTCAAAGTCCTTGACTGTTTCATCAAAACAGATGTTCCAGCTACGCGATGTTTGCTTCAAACTATAAATGGATTTGAGCAGCTTGCACACCTTCCTACTGCTCCCTCTGTCTACAAAACCTTCTGGCTGATCCATGTAAACGCACTCATCTAAACTTCCGTTTAGAAAAGCCGTTTTTACATCCATCTGCCAGATCTCATAGACATTGAAGGCAGCAATGGCAAGCAGGATCCTAATGGATTTGAGCATAGCCACTGGAGAAAAGGTTTCATCATAGTCCACTCCTTGTCTTTGACGAAAACCTTTTGCAACGAGGCTAGCCTTATAGGTTTCCACCTGCCCATCTACCCCAAGTTTCTTCTTGTAGATCCATTTGCATCCAACGGGTTTTACCCCAGGTGGAGCAACTTTCAGGGTCCACACTTTATTGGTGTACATGGACTCCATTTCAGATTGCATAGCATCCAACCACTTATCAGAGTCCCTACTGATAATGGCCTGTCTGAAACTAGTAGGATCATCTTCTTCCAAGATGCAATCCTCTCGATCCCCATCTATGAGAAAACCGTAGTATCTCTCGGGCGGATGAGAAATCCTACTAGATCTGCGGAGTGGTTGAGGTTCGTCCGAGGCTATCGAATCCTGAGTTTCCACCAAATCTTCAGTTACAGTTTGTCCCTCTGGAATTTCTTCCAGTTCTACCGTGCTCCCACTAATTTCTTTTGCAAGAAACTCTGTTTCCAAGAAAACAGCATGTTGAGCAACAAACACCTTCTGTTCTTCGGTGTGGTAGAACTGATATCCATAGTTGTTCTTAGGATATCCCACAAACTTACACAAAACTGACCGCACCTCCAGTTTATCCGGATTGTGCTTTTTAACATAAGCCGGACAACCCCATATCTTAAATCTTTTAAGATACGGCCTTTTTCCATTCCACATCTCGAATGGTGTCTTAGGCACATATTTGGATGGAACATCATTCAACAGATATGCCGCTGTTAAAAGCGCATGTCCCCAAAATGAAAGAGGCAACTCGGCATTACTCATCATGGAGCGAACCATATCCAATAGGGTAAGATTCCTCCGCTCCGATACACCGTTGTGCTGTGGTGTATAAGGGGGAGTAAGCTGAGAGAGAATTCCATTCTCTTTTAAGTATCCTAGGAATTCCGTACTTAAGTACTCCCCTCCTCTATCAGATCGGAGGATCTTAATACTTTTGCCAATCTGGTTCTCTACTTCATTCCTGAATTCTTTAAATTTCTCAAAAGCTTTAGATTTGTGTTTCATAAGATACACATATCCGAATCTTGAGAGATCGTCAGTGAATGTGATGAAGTATGAGAATCCACCCCTTGCATGTATAGACATCGGACCACACACATCACTGTGTATGAGTCCCAAGAGCTCTTTTGCTCTTTCTCCATGTCCGGTGAACGGAGATTTGGTCATCTTTCCTTTGAGACAAGACTGACAAGTTTCATAAGATGAAAATTCGAACGTATTCAAGAGTCCATCTTTATGTAACTTACTCAGTCTTTTCTCTCCGATATGACCAAGTCTACAATGCCACAAGTAGGATTCGTTCGTATCTGAACTCTTCCTCTTGCGTATGTTTTGTATATTGAGAACTGTATTCTGATTCAGAACATAGATACCATTACACAGTGTACCTTCTGCAACCAGTACCTTATCAAGGTAAATGTTCATGATATTTCTATCAAGAACAAACTTATATCCATCTTTATTAAGTAAAGAAACTGATATTATGTTGCAAAGCATGGAAGGTACATAGTAGCAATTGTTCAAAATCATAGTATTGCCATTTGGCAACACAAGGTGATATTCACCGACGGCCGCAGCATTAACTTGTGCTCCGTTTCCTATTCTGAGGGACATATCACCATGTGCAACTATCCTACTTTTTCTCGGTCCCTGTAATAAATTACAAATATGAGATCCTGATCCGGTATCTAGTACCCAGGAGGTAGGACTGACCGAAAAATAGTTCTCAATAACAAGAACACCTGAAGAAGACGCAACAATATGTCTCTTCTTCGACAGGGTCATTAAGGAATTCAAACAATCCTCTTTCCCATGCTCATACTTATGACCGTTGTATTAAGTTAGAGCCGAACTGTCGTTCCCCAGCCCCGAATAAGAATTCGGATCGGTCAAGCGATACATTTTATTATCTTGATTAAGGCATGAAATGGTTGCTACCTGGAGAGAGAAAGGGAAAATACTCAGCGTGCGCTCTTGCAAGATTAGATTGGTTTATTAAGTTGTCTAATCAGGATGGCTCCCACTGTTTCCTCAAATTCTTCTTCAAACCATAAAAGAAGAACTAGTCAGGATTAATCGCACGCCACAATACTTGCTTAACCTTTCATCCAGGCCGATGTTTGTACTTTGAGGGAGGTTTTCCAACGCTTTCGTGAAGTTCCTTAATTAAATAACCTCTTTTCCCTAGAGGCGTAGCCCCGCTAACACCTTTCTAGACACCTACATGGTTTATAACATTGATTGTTAAGTGTGATAATCTCCCGAGAGTAATCCTACTCATCAGTGGGATCGGGATCCAACTATCATTGTGTGATGCACTAGATAGAATCCACTCTAGTCACCACACTCCAGAAGGTATGCTAAATCTGCAAGTTTCCTATATATTTGAAACTCCCGATGTGGTTTTTACCCCTAACGATTTATGATCTTGACTAGGTCAACAAACCATAAACCTCTAGTCAAGTTCTACCCGTCATTTTCTTGATTGCATTAAACCCACCCGTACGAGCCCTTGACTAGGTCAACAAGGCCGCACGACTGTCCTAACCAATCGCATTTACAATGCACAGAAAAATACTACTTAGCTACCGTACACTACGCCTTGACTAGGTCAATAAACGCAGCACGAATACTAAATATTACTATTCTGAAATGACGGAGGGCTACGACTGGGTTTTTAGCGAAAAACCCGTTAACATAAGGAACTTGATATCGTTGAAGGAACCTGAGTAGTTTTGTAAATATATAGTGGCGAAAACCTTTGCTAAAGAGGTCATTCCCTGTGAAGGGATCTCGGCTCTTTCCTCGTCGAATGAGGTGCAGGATATTCCAAACTGAATAACACGATGCAAAGCAAAAATAGTCGACTATATTAAAGTTATTACCCTGACGCAAACTTTTACTCAAGGGGTCACTCCCGGTGAAGAGATCTCGGCCCTTGCCTCGTCGAATGAGGTGCTGGATATTCCAAAATGAATACCACTGTGCAAAGCAAAAGAGAACGTCTGTAATGTCAGTTTTTAAAATCTGGTTCCAACAACATCTTTTAGGTTTTTTTATCTTGCATTAATTAAAATTAATGCGGTCCCATCAATTTGTAACCTATCACACCAGAAAAGAACGAAAATAAAATGTACGTATATGCCATCCGCATTCGCCACGGGGCCCCGTCATCACCCGTTAGGTTACATAACTAACGACAGAGTTGGGGCTGGACTAGCGCGGGTGCAAAACATATACAACATCTACTAGTATATATATAAATATATATAACATTCGTCCCAAGATAATAAACAACATCACAGATAATATTACAGAATGGTGGATAATCTTGGAGCCCCGGGTTTCATTTGAGCCGCAAATAAAACCCGACGTTCCCTGTCGTGTGGATAGCCTGTGCAATGAAAACCTGTACCCCCTATGAGTGCGGCGAATAGACCGCCAGTTCTAGAACGAAGCCCCCTCCGCCTCAGCGCCTTGAGATGCGGGCTTGTTGCCTTCTAGAATCCGGCTATCCGTGCACTCCGCCGTGGGGTAATCCTAGTACAGAATATTAAAAAGTATATACAACCGGTGACATCGACCTCAGCCCGGTCGTTCCCCAAAATAATATACAAATGGCAAAGACGGCAGTCCATATGTCGGACGCTCGCCCCGCAATAACAAATGTACAACTGAATTATAAACTGTATTCTAACATTGCACCACATGCTATCCACCACGACAATCCAACCACAATCACAGCACAAGCACACAACATCAACGCGAATGTCACGTTCGCAAAACCCGTCAAAAAGAACATAGAACAATCAGACGAGTTTTACCGATCGAGTGACATTCCCAGTCGCAGATAAAAGTGAATGTACTGATAAAAAAATACGTGTTTTAAAATTACGATCGACTAAACTTTCCAAGTGGACCTAAGTATTAAACCAACACTGTAACAAAACTGGGCCTAAAAAGAAAATATTCCAGAAACCACAATTCTAAAACTAGGAGGCCCAGAAAAAATTTGATCACGTGGGCCCCCAAAATGGTCGCGGATCCGCCGCCAATAAGGGGTTTACGCCGCGGCTCCGCGTCGGTTTAGAGGGCTCACATGCCAAATTTTCTTCTGTGGTCTTATAAAAGCCTGCATGATTTTCTCAGAGCAAAAAATTGATTTTTCGAGCACTTTAAAAATTGACAGAAACATCATGTGAGGAAATGCAGTTTTTGAAAAATGCAGTCGATCGTTATTCTAAACACGATTTAACAAGCTAGTATAGGTTTTATGGGTGGCTCTGATACCGTGAAGGGTTACCCTAGTGCCCCGGCCAACTTCCGTGGCCAAATGCGGAACAAAAATTTTCTTGCGAACAAAAACTTGGCATTAGAATAAAACTTAACCGGATCTTTTCCATAAAACTAACTAGCTTAAGAAGAAGGGCTATCTACTATGATAGAAACCTCACCAAACGAACTAAGTCCTTCGGTCTTCTTTCTTCATCCTTAGCTCCTAGCAAGCGCCTTGAACATGCTTGAACTTCTTTCCTTACTCCGTCGGTCCTCCGGGATCGAGCTTGTTCTCCGGCCTTCCTTGGTCCTTGATGATCCACCCGGGGAGTATGATCCATGGCTCTAGCTCTTTGCAATATATCAAAAGAGCAACTAGAGAACTTGGGATGCTATTCCAAGTTATCTAGGATGTAGTGGAGGGTGTCTAGGTGTTCGCTATCTCTTTTCTAATCTCTTCACTTGTTTCTCAACACATGAGAATGTTAATGAAGAGGAAGAAGATGAAGATGGAAGAAAGCATGAGGAGGGAGGAACTCAAGAAAGATGAGAGCTCAAAGTGAAATGAAGCATGAAGTGAGAGAAAATCACACACCTTAGTTTTGTGTGTGAATTCTTTCAATAAACAATTAACAACAATGCTTCAATAGTAACTCCAAATGAATTATAAATTCATTTGTGAATTATTAAAGCATGGTCATCACCATTCCTCCCATACCTTTTACTTTACACCTCATTTTCAATTATCAAATAAAAGGAAAATCCAAAATGAGGTGGCCACCTTCTAGAAGGAAAACTGTAATAAATACGGATTTCCAACTACTGTACAAATATACCGGCAATCAGATAATAATCTTAACGCCCAAAAGAGATAGAATAACACAAAGAACATAATACTAGATTATATATATCGAAATACATATATGTAAATTATTAAATCAATACCTGATTTAATAATCCGGCTCAAACCCGAGCCGGCTAGTATTACAAACTGTCTGATCGAAAATCCAAGTACCAAGTACATCAATCGATTGAACCCTGCACGTATCCAATACGGCTACTACATCGTTTTGTCTGGATCAGGGAAACCCTCTGTGTGGAACTCTAAAGACTCGACAGTGGGTATAACCACAAACACGTCAGCGGCACTAGCTGTACGTAACGGCTGCCCAGGTACTTGTCGAAAAGGAAGGCCGATGAGCAAACTCATCCGGATCTCCTACTGAGCCTATCCGTGACAATATCCGTACAGTCCGGTCTCTTCATCAAAGAGTATCGCATACCGGGTCTAGGGGATGGTGAACGTCAGACCCTAACAACCTGATAAGTCGTGCCGATGTGGCTCAGGACCAATCCGGGAAACTACTGATCTACCTATCAGTAAATCCCAAGTGTCTTGACCAAGGTCTTATGGTCCTGACCAATCGAATCACAGTGCGATATCGACTCCCTATACCGAGAGAGACGAATCCCCGACAATCGCTCACTGCCTCCATGTGGCTCGGGACTGAACCCAACCAAGACCTGTTTGCACGACTCAGTAGAGCCGTGGTAGGGTAGTGATCAAAGTTCAGTGGGAACTCACACTAGACAAATGCCGATCTCGGGTCTAAATACTAACCTGTACACATGTCACCTGAGAACTTCCATCTGACGATAGGTATAGTACCATATGGAAGTTCTCGGCGAGTCCGTCCAGTGTACTCACACCCAGTGAGCACCTGTATACGATCTTAGGTGCATCAGACCAATGGCTGGGGGACCAACCATCCCCCGACGGGGCTAGAAACGTACACATCAGTCTACTTTCGAGTATCAGTGCCCAGTCTCGATACTCACGCGACTAGGGACCATTTAAGGATGTGCTTATGGACTACCCTGCTCCCACAAGTATGATCGCCATCACAACGCAGGTAGTCAGGCAAGATCCTAGGGGCTTTATCAACATGTAACTGCAATATGTAATAATGAGTATGACATATGCCATGTTAAGATAAAGACAAACCACAATTGTATACTACCATATCGAGTATTTATCAATATGTACAAACCAGATATATCAACAATACAAATAAATACACATATCCTGACAAAGACAAGTCGAATAATATACTATAAAACTGAGCAAGATTGTTTTGTACATACATATCCCTAGTATCCATATGTATACATATACAATACTGGCCTCTAGGGCATATAAGTCCAACAAAATCTTATCGCAGCAGTGTCCTAGAAGGAACCTGCTCGGGGTCTCTTCCGATCTCGCCTATGCTGAACTGTATGGAGGCTGGTACTCTTGCATAATCTTTTCTCGTTTTCTAGACATCTGCGTTCTCAGCACACATTTCCTCGGGAACTGGTCGTATCCCAACACCTCTGTATACATATCAGATCTCTAATATAAACGAGGAGTAACAACAGCTCGTTAACATCTCGCACGAATCTCTTGTTCCACTCGTCTTTATTTTCGTCCACCTCGACGTCACGTCTCGCTATCTGCGTACTGCAATTTTTCTCTGCTGCAGTCAATCTGGAGTCTCTCACATGGACTCGAAATTGCGAACTCGGTATCTTCATCACTTTATATAAGATATCTAGCCGAACACGTTCTCGGGAACTCGTCCCAATCATAGAAGGAACACTTTATATTTATCTGTTCTCGATCAACTCACAATGCATCTGGGTAAGTTCCTCTATCCGTAACTGGTCATCTTACTGATCTCATATCGGATCATCCAACGAATGACATCATCTCTGGATCGATCTACTCTAGATCTGAGTAAGATTCTCCACACTGGAAATCTTCAACTCAACAGGTCCTGCGTCGGCGCATCAAATCTAATGAATCGCCTTCGTCTCTCAACTCCACTCAAGATAGACTAGCTATCTTCTATCGCATCTCTGCCTGGAAGCTCCAGCGATCTCAGCTCGTAAGCTCTGGAAGCGACATCCCATCCATCTCAGCAACAGCTGGGTCTTCTGTCTGCACGGTAGATGACATCACAAATTCTGAGGTAGGATGTATATCAACAGTCCTCTCACAACAGGCAGCCTCTAACAATGGCCCGATCATCCGGTGCAAAACCGAACACTCGCCTCAAACGTGAGGTCACAACACAAACACTAAATCGATACGTTCCCATGCCACCAGAAAACACGATGGTCAGTCCTCGTCCATGACGAGCTCACCCTGACCGCATCACTAGCCGCAGCTTAATCTGTGCTCAAACCATGGTGACAGGGATCTCAAGCATGTATCGATGAAGATATATCAAAGTGATGGAAAGAATCAACAGATCCCAAAATGGATACATGATCATAAGGAGGAACGGAATCAGTGAGAGTATGATACTGGAAACGAATAAATTCAAGGAACTCAAATGGATGTATAATCATGGGTACGAAGAGAATCACAGATCTCAAAATATGTACATCCTTAGGTTTCTTAAGTGGAGTATCGTATTGTAAATATGCCGCGGAACATACGTACGGTACGTTACTCTACTCAAGCTACCTACTCCATCAATCAGGGTCAACCTAAGAAACGAAAGTTCGGGTCTAATACCCCCATATTCCAGTCAAAGTTCTGTAAGGTCAAGCCTAGGTTTCAAAATAAATTACGCCCCAGACTCTATATAGTCAAATCTAAACTCGAACCAAGGTTAAACCTAGTGCTCTAATACCAATTTTGTCATGACCCGAAATTTAGCTCGTGACCGGCACTTAAATCACGTAACGTCTACAGGCGTAACGTAACTTAAGTATGCCGAAGCCCAGAAATCTAAACTCTTCAAAAGAAGTAAGTAATGAAAACATTGATAGAACATTTGGAAACCTTAAGTAAAAATCCTTAAACTTAATTTTTTTCTTTTGTTTTCTTAAAAATTTCGGCAGCACATCCTTTGTAAAAACTAGCCCCGAAACGAGTACAACATAGAATATAAAGAAAGCATCCCCAAACGGGAGCAAATCACGCCCAACGGCGGAAACAACGACCATAAACATATATATGTATACGACGCCCAACGTCGAAGATCAACACAAAGGAAAATGAAAAGCAAGACATCAAACCCACAAGCGAACATATAACCCATCGCTCTAAGTATCGCAACTACAAGTCTTGCTAAGTCTTACTACATATACAAACACTAGTTTCTGATTGATGGAGTTGACTAGAAACAATAGGAATAACAATAAAAGAGTGGCACGAGCCGATGTGTAGCACCTACCAAAAGCAAATCACCCGAATGTAGCGGTGTGCCGGCGATGCTGCTACTAATCCATGCGGTCAACCTGCAAGAACTGTGGCACAACGGGGGTGAGTTGCCAACTCATGAGTAGAAAACATCAGCAGGTATAAATCGAATAAAACAACGATTTTCTAGGTCAACTATATTATAAAGGTAATACTATGATATCTAGGGTGACCGTGTCTATATATATGCCAATAATAATTAATGCCTGTATGCATGTGGATCTCGTCCAACAATATAATCAATGCATGTATGCAGGTGGATCTCATCCCACAATATAATCAATGCATGCATGCTGGTGGATCTCGTCCAACAATATAATCAATGCATGTATGCAAGTGGATCTCGTCCAACAATATAGTCAATGTATGTATGCATGTGGATCTCGTCCAACAATAAACATCAAGAAAGCATATGCATATAAATATATGAGGATATCAAAGAACGTGTGTCCATCAATGACACATCAAATCATGGAACCTGAGTGTCCAACACCGACACTCGAACATCATGAAACACATGTCCAGCATCGACACGTAAATCCTCATATCTCAGGCGCCGCATCATCAGATCGGCCCTCAGGCGCCACCTGCTCTGGTCGGCCCTCATATCAATCTCACTACTGCGGTCGGTATCCTCCGGATAACTGCTGAGTCCAAATACTGTCACCGGTAGGTAATACTCCCTGTGCCAGGCTCATCGTCTACACTATGAAAATCATCTCTTGCCTCGGGGAACCATACCGAGTCCACCATGTACCCGCAGACGGTGTCTCCCGCTCCTCGAATCGGGTCTCACAAGCCACTCTCAGAACCGAGAAAACACATGGTGGACGTCTCAAAATATCATATCAAGATAAACCGGGTTTTTAAAACAATACATAATTTCCTTTGAAATTTGACCACGGTTCTCAAATCCAGAATCTCATGAAAACAACATTTCAATGCGTAATATCATAAAGCATGATGTATGCAACATATCACTGAAATGTGAGCATATCAGGTATATCATGCAACCAAGTATAGTGATGTGAGCATAGCAAGTATATCATGCAACCAAGTATAGTGATGTGAGCATAGAAAATATATCATGCAACCAAGTATAGTGATGCGATAATACTGAACAATCCATAGTAGTAGCATGATGTTGCAATTCTACTGTGTAAGTGACATAGCAATTATCAATGATAAAGTTTGTGAGCCGGCCAATTTGTGTAAGTGTAACATACGCATCATCGATAATGGTGTAGGTGTACTAGCACAGGTATATGTAATCCAATGAGAGTGACATGAACGTAGCATAAGGTACATCGTAAGCGAAATGCTAAAAGGTATATGTATCTATAATATATCCGAGTCGGTGAATCTATCAATTTGCATCCAGCCTCACAACATCACGTACGGTACAATCCATCGTACGGAAGCATTAACCAATTAGGGATTCTATCAACCTATACAACAATGAGGGTACGGACCTAACGTCTCATTCGACATATCACTCATGATTCACAACATTATATATATTTATATACCTATCTCTCGGGTCACATCCGTATCAATCTCGTATCAGGGGACCGACAAAGGTATCCATTATCTCATATCGACACGTATCTGTATAACGACATATCAACCAAGTCATCATATCTCATCGTATACTCTTTTCATCGCATCAATCTCTCACATCAAGTCATTTTGCATATACATTCATTCTTATGAATCTCATGTCATGCTACTCTAATTCTCATACTTAATCTCGTGCAACTATATATCTGTATATTGTGATTCACATTCACTTTTCATATCCTTATATATCAATTCGAGATATCATTTTTATCATATCATGTCAAGGAGTCATGTCCTTATAGCTTTCACCTTATATCTCGATATATATATTCAATCATTCATATCACCTCTAACTATCTTTTTAACCATATCTATAGTTTTCTAATATAGGTTTCTCCGACTATATTCTATATCTCAGTTTCCATTCATAATTTGCGAGGGTGCTATACGACATCCACCCGACTTCCCCCGTAGATATAAATCTACTCACCTGTGGAACTCCTCATCCAGGCATAGTCGATGTGCTTCGTCGTCTCGGAATCCACGCTAGGGTACCTTTAAATCAACACATATCACAATGTTATGAAAACCAAGTCTGAAAACCGATACGGCACACGGTGCGTTCATAGGTTAGAACATATAGCTACGCATGCAAAAACAACCAAACAACCCTCGTCGTTGACGTACAAACGTCCAACGACCAAATACAATATCAAGTCTCAAAACCAAGAATCCCAATACCGGAAAATATAGCCAAACCCTTAACTAGGGTCGCTATTCGTGAAAACCGCCAAGCCTAAAACCCAATCGTACCAATCGCTCATTCATAACACAATAAATATCGTACAATATAATATACAACTTCACAATGTCAATTGAAACCCACGCCTAATTTTTTACCGAAAACCTAGTAAGCATCTTTTAACCATTTTAGCTCAAATCTAGAAGTTAAACAATTCTAGTGGCCACAATCATCACATAATAGCTTAAATAAGCCACACAAACCCTTACTACAATTTTAATCTTGCCCATATAATATTTAGTAAAAGTTAGTTTGTAATCAAGCTTAATTAGACAATTAGGAAAATAAGAATTTACAATATCACAACTAGATTAGGTTTTCCATGTCTAAACAACTTAATTAACCATTACAAACAATCAAAACCCTAACTAGATCTCATAACCCTTTCTTGAATTCCAAAACATGCTAATTAAACATCTAATAACTAGATTAAAGCATTAAACAACAACTAAAGCTTAGGGTTAGGATTTTATACCTCACAACTTGATTCTTAAACTTGCGAATAGACTTCCAAAATAGCCTCCAAAATGCTAGCTTTCTTCATGAACCAAGCTAGATTTAGGCTAAAGAATAATGGGTAAGGATTTGTTTTAGAGTTTGTGGGATTTTTCTTTGATTTTTAATGAATTTTTGGAGCTTTTAGAAGTGGAAATGGAGTGGGGGAAAATGATGGGTAGCCAAGGGGGGGGCTCGGCCAAAGCAAAGAAGAGGGGAAAGCTGTGGATGAGTGTGGAAATTTCTAGTCTAAGTTCACCATTAAAGCTCAATTAAAGCACCTCCCATCATGCCACCTCTTAATTCATTTCATTTCTAATTTCTTTAAACCTTAGAAACTCTTAGAACTCTAGATATTTTGAGTAGAAGACAACAAGGTTTAAACTTGTAATTAAGTTAGCATGTTTCACTTTTGTATAATTAACCCAAACCAATTTGTAATTACTACTAATTAAGTGTACAATTAAAAGCTTATAATAATATTTTAATTAAGGAAAAATATTTAAGTGAACTCAAAATTATAAGCGACTAACCAAATACTGCATACTAGCAATTTCCTAGTTAAACTAGGTGCATTTAAGTTTTTGTTGAAAAATGATGACATCTTGGTTTTTACGGAAAACACTAATTATTTACCGATTAAAGGAAAATTCTCCTAAACGATTTCTGAAACGTTACAATTATATATTATTATATATATACTAGTAGATGTTGTATATGTTTTGCACCCGCGCTAGTCCATCCCCCACTCTGTCGTTAGTTAAGTAACCAATGGGTGATGACGGGGCCAGTGGCGAATGCGGATGGCATATACATACATCATATTTTCGTTCTTTTCTGGTGTGATTAATTGATGGGACTGCGTTGATTCTGATCAATGCAAGGAAAACAAGCCTATTCGATGTTGTTGGAACCAAGTTTTAAAAACAGACATTGCAAACGTTTGCTTTTGTTTTGCAAAGTGATATTCGGTTATGAATATCCAGCACCTCATACCATGAGGTAAGGGCTGAGATCCTTTCATCAGGAGTGACCCCTTAGGTAGAAGTTTGCGTCAAAGGAATAACTTTTCTATAGTCGATTCTTTTTCTTTGCATCGTGATATTCAGTTTGGAATATCCTGCACCTCATTCTACGAGGAAAGAGCCGAGATCCCTTCACCGGGAGTGACCTCTTTAGCAAAAGTTTTCGCGTAAAACCACTCGGTTCCTTAAATGATATCAAGTTCATTACGTTAAAGATTTTTCGCCAAAAACCAGCTGTAGCCCTTCATCATTTCAGATTAGTATTGCTTAGTATTCATGCTATGTATGTCATGCATTGCCGAGGCGTAGTGTTCGGTAGCTCTGTAATGCTTTTCTGTCGCATGAATATGTGGATTGGTTAGGATAATCATACGGATATGTTGGCATTGTCAAGGACTCGTACGGGTGGGTTTAACGCAATGAAGATAATGACGGGTTGAACTTGACTAGGACTCTTTGATATGTTGGCATTGTCAAGGTCACTTGGGTCCTAGGGGTAAAAACACACATTAGGAGTTTCTAAAGAAACTGAAACTTGCCAGGCATGAGCATACCTTCTGGAGTATGGTGACTTGAATGGATTCCATCAAGTCACCATGCGATGATAGTTGGATCCCGATTCCAACTGATGAGTAGGTTTACTCCTCGGGTGATTTTAGATGATCCCGAATAATTCTTCTTTCAGGTTTGGAGGAGAATTCGAGGAAACAGTGGGAGATATGCTGATTAGATAAAGTGATTAACCATTTTGATCTAGGTTAGAGTGCACGCTGAGTGTTTCTTTTCTCTCTCTCTTTGGCAGCGTCCATGGCCCGACCCTAAGCAAGAACTCATAAACCAAGTTAACCGAACCTTCTTAAAACACGCTGGCTTTTGGATTGTCATAGTTGCATACTTCATTGCCACTCCTACTTTTACCCTTTTCTTTTCTCCGGAACATTCCGTATCACTACGAAGATCCACATTTATATGACCATCGTATAGATACATACGAACTCGAAGAAACTTGTTTCAGATTCGAGAATGGTTTCCGGTTCTGGAGAAATTGAATGGGACTATTCAGTTGTCTTTTCCTTTTACCTTCTCTCGGGTTGTGAGGGCTCCTAAGAATAGGAGAGGGTACACCTATTGCGCTTGTTGGATAGTCTTCTTCCAAACCATAGGCAGGTGCCGAAAGGTAGGGAAGGAAGAAAACCAATTAGCCTAAGTGTGGTGTACAGATGGTAATGAGTAAAGACAAATAAAGTGATTAGCAAGAGGGCAAAGTAAATTGCGACTGCTATCATGTTGGGTTACGGCAGCGCCCCATCCATCAAACGGTGGCCAAATCCAGGAACAAAAATTTACTAAACCGGTGCTACCATTACTCGATTCCCGGATCTTCCTTAAACCCTAAACTAGCAAGCTAATAAAGAAGTTAGAATGGTTATACCGAGTTGATCCGTGTCCTTCGGTCTTCGTTCCAAGCTCAAAGTGGTTCCTTGATGAAGTTTGGTTGCCGGTCTTCCTCCATCTCTGATGATCCACTTGAGAGAAACGACGCAAGTTTTAACCTTGACAAACGAGGCAACCGATGCTCCAAATTTGCTAGCGATGGAGAGTAGAGGTGCAGGAGGGTGTCACTATATTTTTCTTTCTATCACAATGTGCTCATAAAGCATCCATAGAAGATCAAGGAGGTGAGGAAACAATGGCAAGAGAAACTAAAGAAATTTGCTAAGTGTTTTTGGTGAGCATGAGAGAGTGAGTGTGTAAGCAAGCTAGTGAAGAAATCAAAATGAACCAAGCCAAGGATGTTGGTTTCCCCCTCTCTCTCTCATCTCAATTATCCAAAACATTAAAATATCTCTTTTCCATTTGCAATAAACAAATAAGTGCCCATGCCTCTCTACATATCCAAGACCATGCTCATGCCACCTCACACCCTCCACCTCATTTGTAAAACAAATGAATTTCCAAAAAATGGAAAATCAAACAAATGAGGTGTCCACTTCTAGAAGCTATTCCGTATAAAATACGGAATACTTCCCGGTACATGTATCGAAATACATATACGCGTATTCGTACAAAAATATGAATAGCCAAGAGAGAAAATGAATAGTGAACAATAATAGTAGAATACATATATATAAATACATATATATAAATTATTAAATAAAAACTCGATTTAATAATCCGGCTTAATCCTAAGCCGCTAGTATAATCAATTGTCCGATTAAAGTCTACGCAGCATGTACACATATTTAATCGGACACCTGTATGTACCAACATACGTCATCCACACTATATCGCCTAAACCGTGAAAACCCTCTGTTTGGGACTCTAAAAACTCGTCAATACGCTGGCAGTGGGTTTAACCACAAGCACGTTAGCAGCACTAGCTGTATGTAACGGCTACCCAGGTATTGAGCGAAAGGGAGGCCGACGAGCAAACTCATCCTGAACCGCTACTGAGCCTGACAGTGACAATATCCGTACAGTCTGGTCTGTTCATCTAAGAGTATCGCATATTGAGTCTAGGGGGGTGGGTAAAGTCAGACCCCTAACAACGCGACATTTAGTGTCGGCATGAGACCCATCACCACCTGAGAAACTATCGATCCTGGATCGGTAATTCTCGTCCACCATGGCTATGGATTTCTGGTGATGGCCACCCGTGCACAACGCGACATCAACCCCCAATACAGGGAGAGACGAATCCCCGACGATCCGATCACTGCCTCCATGTGGCTCGGGACTGTACCCAAAACCTGTTTGCATGACTCCTTTGAGCCGTGGTAGGGTAGTAATCAAAGCATAGTGTGAACTCACATGAGACAAATGACGATCTCAGGTCGACAGACTAACCTGTACACATGTCACCTGGGAACTGCTATCTGACAATAGGTATAACACCAACTAGCACGTTCCCGGCAAGTCCGTCCAGTGTACTCATAACCCAATGAGCACCTATATACTATCTTAGGTGAACAAACTAACACCAATGGCTTATGAGACCTGGCCACCGCCCCTCGTCGGGGTCTCGATCAGTATACACTAGTCTACACTGGAGTATCGATGCCCAGTCTCGATACTCCCACGACTAGGGACATTTAAGGATGTGCTTATAGACCCCCAACTCCCACGTATATGATCGCCATCATAATGCTGGTAGTCAGGCAAAAATCCTATGGGCTCTATCAACATGTACATGATGATAAAGACAAACCAGATAGCATACTATCATCTCGAGTAAGACTATTCTACCGGTATAGGTTCTCCTTCAATCATCATAATCATATGCCTGCGATTACGATAATTGCCTTGAGGGCACTATAGCCAACAATCTCCCACTTGCACTTAAGGCCAATTATTGCGATGTCGCATACTCACGGCTCGTGTGATACCGAAAACCGAACTTCTCTATTAATCAGTTTCGCAAAGCGCGTTTGCGAAACTAATGCGTTCAAGAAATAGCCTCAGTGAGTGGATCCGCTCCAATGTTTCTTTCTGTATCTCTCTATATCTCAAATTCGCGGAGAAAGCTATCTCCCGAAATGAGCAATACCTGTCTTAGAATTTGTCTGGATATCTGATGGGACCCAGTTCACAAATGAACTCCAAATCCAGCAAACTTCTTAGACTGTATTATCCAATGAATTTAATCAGTATCCTGCGTCATGCCTTCCACAGTATCCGCTTGGACTACCTGTCCAACATACTGCCCCTCAGAAGAGGGAAAAACTACAACTCTGACAGTCACTCTGTCATCCAGATCACCTTGGAAGCCTGAAATGATAACCGTCTCCTGAAGGAGGCTGTCGTTACCATATCCCAAGAACATTCACTTATGTTCATAAACTGCTTCCCTACATTTCTCCAGGATTGGATTAATATATGTTTATTGCAGCTAGTGCAAAAACAACATCTGGTGTGGTACTTGACATTTCATGACTAACTCAATTGCCTAAGCAAGTGATATGCTAATCATGCAGATCTCTCTCCCCTTTAGTCTGTAAGACACCTTTAGAGAGGGTGACTCCATCACCTGCAGGTACACCACCATTCCAGGAGTCGTCCATTCTAAAATCCCTTTAGAATAATGTCAAAGTACCCAGATTGGGATACTTCCCAAATCTAGATCTAAAGCCATAGATCTAGTAACCAGAAACGCTGATATTATATCCATATCCTATGTGGAGAAACAACTTTGTGACAACCACAGTATAAACAATCGTAGTATAGGAATATCTCTTCCTATCAAGTGCATGTCATCCCAATACCTGGACATCACTCTCTACTACCTTCTTACCAGATCCATCTCCTTTTCTGATGAGGTCAAGGCTTATGACTGTCACAACACAAATAGATGATCTATTTCCGCTATACCTGCTTTAGTCTATAAATAGACATAAGCTACTTGCCCACTATGCTTCCACTGCTCCAGCTGACTACAACAACCCTCTGGCAGAGTCATATACATGTGCACTTCTAAAGCTAGTTTAGAACGACGCTATACTCATCCTCCTGCCGGGTCTTATAGTCTAGAACAGCAGCAATAGCAAGTCTGGGTAAACAAGAACCTCCCTGTCACCGTCTCTGAGAAGACCGAAGTGCCTCTCGGGTGCCTGAGATTACCAACCAAATCTGCGGAGTGGCCAATAGAATGTCGAAACTAATTAAATCCTTAGGTTCTATTAAATCTTCAGTGATCGTTTATGGTTCTGGAATCACTTCCAGTTCTGCCATACTCCCACTTATGTTGTTCTGAAAAAAAAATCATTTTACTAAAACTGTGGTGAGTCAAGAACAATATAAATATTGATCTTCCTGATGGTAGAAAGATAACCCTCGTAAAAGCACGGGATAACCCACAAACAACCATTACAGAGACGTGCCTCGAGTTTATCCGGATTCTGGTTTTAAGCAGCAACCGGACTGTAAGACTACGGTAGCGCCCCGGCCGTCTTTCCGAGGCCAAAATACGGAAACGAAAATTTTTCTTAACTTGAAAACCGGCACTATCGTATGCTTAAAACCCGGATCGAACCATTAACCTACAACTAGCTATCTAAAAAGAGGGTTGGAAAGCTATACCGATCGATCCGTGTCCTTCGGTCTTTGGCCACCATCCCAAGCTCCTCGCGGCATCTCCGATCTCGATCTCCTCATCGGAAAAGGCACCACATCATCGATTCCTTTTACGGGTTCCCGCTTCATCCGAAGCAACTTGGGCATGAAGTGTGCTAGCCGACGTGTCCAAGGTGATGTAGAGAATGTTTGAGATCACTTTGTCTCTTGCATCCATGGGTTTGGATGGAGATTAGAGGTGTTGCCATTAATGGAGTCTTTGAGCTAGAGGACGACGAAGAAGAAGAAGCTTTCTTCTTTTCTTTTGCTATGATAAAATGAGAGTGAGAGTGTGAATTATTATCAAAAATACAAGACCAAAACTACTCATAAAGCAGCCCCTCTCTCTCTCCTCTCATCATATCAACACAAATCCTTCATATAATGTGACACATGCACAAGAAAAGAGACCATGAGTCATCACTTGTGCATGTGTCACAATTAATGATCTTAATCATGATTTCTAGCTCATAATTACCATTTACAAACATTAATCCAAATGTTTGCAACAATAAAAAGATACGGCAACATCTAAAGTAAACTCGTGACGGATCACAAGGATACCCCTCACCTGTATATACATACCTGCATCCGCATTCCGACTGAATGCGAATGCGATGAGGCTAAAGTAATCCAACAAATATAATACTAGGATTCGGCTTAAACCAAAGCCCACTAGTATGATCCGTCCGATCATGACCGTGCAATACCGCACGTATATGATCGAACCCTGCCATATATTATACAGCCTCTACAACGTTTCGCCCAAAACTTGAGAAACTGTCTGTGGGGGACTCTAAAGACTCGTCAATACTTTGGCTGTGGATTTTACCACTAGCACGTCAGAGGTACTAGCCGTACGTAACGGGCTACCAGGTATTGACCAAAAGGGAGGTCGATGAGCGAACTCATCTTGACACCCTACTGAGCCTGTCAGTGACAATATCCGTACAGTCCGGTCCGTTCGTCTATGAGCATCGCATGGTGGGCCTAGGGGGTTGGAAAAAGTCAGACCCCCAAAAGCGGTACAAGTCGTGTCGGAGTGTAGCCCAGAACACCCTGAGATACTACTGGAATACCTACCAGTAAATCTCCTGCCTCGGCCGAGGGCTTTGTGTAATGGCTCTCCTAGACACAGCGCGACCTCACCCCCAATACCGGGAGAGACGAACCCCTGCCGATCCGCTCACTGCCTCCATGTGGCTCGGGACTGTACCTAACTAAAACCTGTTTCCACGACTCCTTTAAGCCGTGGTAGGGTAGTAATCAAAGCACAGTGGGAACTCACACAAGATAAATGACGATCTCAGGTCGATGAACTAACCTGTACACATGTCACCAGGGAACTGCTATCTGACGTCAGGTATAATACCAACTAGAATGTTCCCGGCGAGTCCTGTCCGGTGTACTCATAACCCAATGAGCACCTGTATACATCTTAGGTGAATCAACTAACACCAATGGCTTGCGAGACCGGCCACCACCCCTCGTCGGGGTCTCGACTGTATACACTAGTCTACTAATGGAGTATCGATGCCCAGTCTCGAAACTCCCACGACTAGGGACCTTTTAAGGATGTGCTTATAGACCCCAGCTCCCACGTATACGATCGCCATCATACTGCTGGTCGTCAAGCAAGAATCTAAGGGCTCTATCAGTGTGCAATAGCGACCTGTAAGGTCATCTAAAGCAGTACACGATGATAAAGACAAACCATGGTAGCATACTATTCTCCATCAACGTGCAATAGTGAACCACAATGTCACCTAAAGCATGTACACGATGATAGAGACAAACCAGATAGTATACAATCATCTCGAGTAAGATTGTCTTACCGGTATAGGTCCTCCCTCAATCATTGCAATCACGTGCCTGCGATCCAATAATTGACTCTAAGGGCACTATATCCAACACGGACAACTTCCTATACCTTAACATCATTAAGATATAAATTGATTCTATATATATATATAAATAATATAGAAACAAAAGCACTAATTTAATTGGAACCAGATTCAAAATCATGCAGCTGTCTCGAGTGCATATCAACCTAATGGAAAAAGGCCAATCAGCATTACTCATCTAAGAGTGCATCCATATATGAGTAACCTGAAAGAGAAGCAAGTTCTCGAAACCATTACTATCAACGGAATACCAAACATAAGTATCTACATCTTCGAATTCCTCGAAGAATCCTGATACTTCCAACAAATGGTTCTCTACTTTATTCTTATACTTATAACTTCTCAATATCTGGACCTTGTATTTCAACGAAATACCTGTCTAAAATTAGAGAAATCATGAGTAAACAGAATATAGTACGAGTACCAATTCCATTGTCCTAATGGACACCGGACAACATACAGTACTTTGAATAAGTCCACTGAGTTTAATAACTCAAACCCTGTGCGTCGCAGGTTGAAAAACTGTACTGTGGTTAAGAAGAATTACACCGCTGTTGAATGCACCTTACCTAATCACCAGCTGATATAAGTAAATGTCACAGACATAATATCAAAAAGTTATATCTCACTTTGTAAAATAAACGTACAGATATATCAGTTTGAAATTGGTGCATAATAACGGATATTCAAAAACCAAATATTTGCCATCCGGCGAAATCCAGATGATTTCCTAAAATATCACCAATTACAACGAATTCCGATATAATGAGGATCTAATCACCCAATTCCCAATATCATACTCTCACTCACCATCTGTAATAACATACAGATGTGAGAAACTAATCTGGTAAATACATTCCCTGGTGTTAGATTCTAATTAGGAAAACAGTTTTCATTTAACATCGCACAGTGAAACCGAAACATGAAAATGTTTCGAAGGGATAACCTGGTATTCCTAGTAACGCCTCTTCCACTATCCTGATTCATGACTGTAACCGTATACTTCCATGCCCTCACTCCAATCCCTTTTTTATGTCTTTACTTATTACCTTCTGTACACCTTCTTTAGGCTAATTGGTTTTCTTCTTTCCCTATCCTTCGGCACCAGCCTAAGGTTTGAAAGAAGACTATCCAATAAGCATAATAGGTGTACTCTCCTTATTCCAGGAGCCCTCGCAACTTGAGAGAATGTAATGGGAAAAGGCATCTGAATAATCCTATTCTTATTTCTCCTGAACCGGAAACCATCCTCGAATCTGGAACGAATTCCTTCGAGTTCGTATGTAACTATACGATGGCATATCTAATAGGAGTGGATATCTGTAGTGATACGGAGTGTTCTGGAGAAATCCAAAGTGGATGTGGGAGTGGCGGGGGTATACACGGTTTTGTCGTGAATGATGGTGGTCGCAATTTTCTTTGCCCTTAATCTAATCCCTTTATATGTCTTTACTTATTACCTTCTGTACACCATACTTAGGATAATTGGTTTTCTTCCTTCCCTACCGTTCGGCACCTGCCTATGGTTTGGAGGAAGACTATCCAATAAGCTCAATAGGTGTACCCTCTCCTAATCCTAGGAGCCCTCACAACCTGAGAGAAGGTAAAGAGAAAAGACTACTGAATAATCCTATTCAATCTCTCCGGAACCAGAATCCATCCTCGAATCTGGAACAAGTTCCTTCGAGTTCGTACGTAACTATACGATGGATTTATCCAATGGAAGTGGATGTTCGTAGTGATACGGGGTGTTATAGAGAAATGCAAAGGTGATATAGAAGTGGCAATGATATATGTGACACCGTGACATTCCAAAAGCCAAAGTGTTTCAAGAAGGTTCGGTTAACTTGGTTCATGAGTTTTAGTCAAGGGTCGGGTCATGGTCTCTACCAGAGAGAGAAAAGAAACACTCAGCGTGCACTCTAACCTAGATTAGAATGGTTATTTATTCATCTAATCAGTATGGCTCCCACTGTTTCCTCGAATTCTCCTCCAAACCCAAAAGGAGAATTAGTCTGAATCACCCGAGGTGTAATCCTACTCATCAGTGGGAATCGGGATCCAACTCTCATCGCATGATAACTTGATGGAAGCCACTCAAGTCACCACACTCCAGAAGGTAAGCGCATGCCTGGCAAGTTTCCTGTATGTTTGAAACTCCCGATGTGTGTTTTTACCCCTAGGACCCAAGTGACCTTGACTGAGCCAACATATCAAAACGGTCCTAATCAAGTTCAACTCGTCATTACCTTGATTGCATTAAACCCACCCGCACGAGTCCTTAACTGAGCCAAAATGACCGTACGACTGTCCTAACCAATCGCATATCCATGCAACAAAAAAGCACTACATAGCTATCGAACACTACGCCTCGGCTAAGCGCGACATACGTAGAACGAATACTAAGAAATACTAATCTGAAATGACGTAGGGCTACGGCTGGTTTTTGGCGAAAAACGTTTTAACGTAATGAACTTGATATCGTTGAAGAAATCCAAGTGGTTTTTACAAATATATAGTGGAAAAAACTTTTGCTAAAGAGGTCACTCCCGGTGAAGGGATCTCGGCTCTTTCCTCGTCGAATGAGGTGCAGAATATTCCAAACTGAATACCACGATGCAAAGCAAAATAATCGACTATCGTGTCACGACCCGAAATTTGCTCGTGAACGGCACTTAAAGCACGCCACGTCCTAAGGCGTGACGTAATTCAAGTAAGCCGAAACCCAGAAATCTAAACCCTTTTTAAGAAAAATAAAAGGGGTAAAGTTTTGAAATAAGGGTATATTGAAATCAAGTTTTCTTAATTCATAGAATAGGAAGATGAAAAATGCAAGTGGATTATGCAAGTTTAAAAACATGTTTCGTTTTTTTTTAAATTTGGGCATCACCTCCTTTGTATTTTTTTTGATCCAAAACCACAATACAAGAAAATATAAAGGCATCCCGAAGCGGGTGCTAGCTCTTCGCCAACCGGCGGATCACGACCACACAAGACAGTATATATATAAGTATACGACGCCCAACGGAGAAGATCACCACAAAAGATAAAGAAATAAGCAAGAGATAAACCCCAAAAGCGAACATAAAACCCATCGCTCAAGTCTCGTACTACAAGTCTTGCTAAGTCTCATTACTTATACAAATACTAGTTTGATTTGATGGAGTTGACTAGATATAATATGAAATATAAATACAAGAGTGTGTACAATACAAATATCCCACCTACCAAGCAAACAACCCAAAAGTAGCTATGTGCCAGCGATGCCGCTATTGATCCGTGCGGTCAACCTGCAAGAATTGTGGCACAATGGGAGTGAGTTGCCTACTTGTGAATAGAAAAACATCTATAAGTAGAAATCGAATAAACAACGACTCCTAGGTCAACTATATCATAAAAGTAACACTATGATATCTAGGGTGACCGGGTAATCATATGTGCCAACAATATACTCAAAGTCTATAAGAATGCGGATATCATCCAACCATAATCAAATCATGCATGCGTGTGGATCTCGTCCAACCATATAATCAATGTATGTACACATCATAAAAGTATATGCATGTAAAAATGAGGATATAAATCAATGTGTATCCCTCGCGACACATCAAAATAATGGAACCTGAGTGTCCAACATCGACACTCGAAAACATCATGAAACCCGTGTCCAGTATCGACATGTAAATCCTCATATATCTCGGGCTCCGTCAGTCTGGATCGGCCCACGGGCTCCGTCTGCGGGATCGACCCACGGGCTCCGGCAGACGGGTCGGCCCCATATGCATCTCTCGACCTGGTCGGTATCCTCCGGATAACCGCCAGGCCCAACCAATCACTGGTAGGTAGTAGTCCCTCTGCCACGCTCATTATCATCCCTAAAAAAGCTCTCTCTCGTCCCGGGGTACCATACCGGGTCCACCATGTACCCGCAAACGGATTATCCACCCTTTCGAATCGGGTTTCACATGTCACACATCTCAGAACCGAGAAAACGCATGGTGGACGCACTGAAATATCATATCAAGAGAAACCGGGTTTTTAAAACAGTATATACTTTCTTTTGAAATAACCACGGTTCTCAAATCCAGAAATCTCATGAAAACAGCATATCTCAATGCGTAAAATCATAAAGCAAGATGTATGCGACATATGATAAAAATGTAAGCATATCCGTATCTCATGCAACATGGAACAATGATATGCCATATTAAGAGAAAACCACTCTTTTAAATGGATCCAGTTTTTAAAATATAACATGCGGTCCCCAATTCCCCAAAATCAAAGCCAGCATCATCTATGTATGTACAAACGTGTATGTGCGTAGGCATGGATGCACAAGATATATATATATATATATATATATATATATATATATATATATATATATATATATATATATATATATGCACACATGTATGGGTGTACAAAGGGGTATATACGCAAGTATGAGTGTACAATATGCATGTGCGCCAATATGGATGTACAAGTGGGTATATACGCAAGTAAGTTATGCGAAAAGTCATATCATGATGCAGCAATCCTACTTTGTAGTGACATAGCAATTATCGATGATGAAGTGTGTGAGCCGGCCAATCTGTGTAAGTGTAACATACGCATCATCGATAATGGTGCAGGTGTACTAGCACAGGTATAAGTAATGCAATGCGAATAACATGAAGGCAGCATAAGGTAAATCATCAGCTACAAGCTATAAGGTATATGTGTCTACAAGACTGAGTCGGCGGATCTATCAATCGGCATATAGCCTGTAAGTCCACGTTACCCGTCCCCAGTTCTTTCGGGGGTGCGGAAATGGTGAAAATGATTTTTTCGGTGGAGGTAACATGGACTCAAAAACCGGATCTTTGCTAAACTAACTATCTAACAACCTAACTAAGAGTTTAACTACTATGTTAGGGGTTATACCTTAACTTGAACTCCTACTCTTCAACTCCTAGTGGTGGTTGGATCGGCCTCACCTCGTCTTCTCTTTGTGCCGAAGATGGATCCACCCGAAAGTTTCTATCTTTGGCTCCAACCTCAATCTAGAGGAAACTAGAATACTTGGCTTGCTAGACCTTGTACACTAGGATGAGTAGAGAAGTGTTTTGGGTTTTATCTCTATGGTTCTTGTTTCTCAACTCATGAGACAATAGAACCATGAGCAAGAGAGAGAGCAAGAGGAAGAGGGAGAGCTTGAGGATGAGAGAGAATCAAAATGATAGAATGAGAGAAGACTTTTGCAACCATGCTCTCAAAAAACAAAATAATCATAATAATAACAATAATTAAGCATCTTGTGATGGTTCATGTCAATGGCATTATCATTTCATGCATTTAATGCATTTTGCAAACCAACAAGCAAGCAAAAGTCATAGCCATGAAATGATAGCCATTGTCATGATGATGGTCAACAAGTCCAAACTAGTCAACCGGTCAACAAAGTCAATAAGTCAACAAAGTCAACCTTTCAACCCAACCATGGCACAATAATACTTAATTAATATTATTATTAATCATATTTCTTATTCTCATTAGGGTTTAGCAAAAGTCAACAGTCAACAACCCTAATGAGAATCCTCTACCTCTGTCTCTGTCAACCGTGCATACACACCCGCATCCGCGTTCCGAGGAACACGAATACAAACGAGATAAAACCAATCCCAAAACGTATACTAGTTTCTGGCTTAAACCAAAGCCCACTAGTAACAACTGCCCGGACACCAAACGTGCACAAGTGCGCGGATGTGACCGAACCCTGTCGCAAAACCATGCGACCTCTACTCTTTTGCCTAAAGGCGAATAGCTCTCTGTGTGGGACTCTAAATACTCGACACTACGCTGGCAGTGGGTTGAACTACAGACCGCAAGCGGCACTAGCTGTGCGTAACGACCCCCAGGTAGATGTCGATAAGAAGACTGACGAGGTGAACTCATCCAAACTCCTACTGAGCCTGAATGTAACAGTCTCCGTATATTCCGGTCTGTTCGTCTAAGAATATCGCATGGCGGGCCTAGGGGGGCAGTAAACGTCAGTCCCCTAATAGCAGTACAAGTCGTGTCGGAGTGTAGCCCAGAACACCTAGAGATAACACTGGAAACCTACCAGTATATCTCGCTTGCCCTGGCCAGGGACGACTATGTGTAATGGCTCTCCTTGACACAGCGCGATATCAACTCCCAATACCGGGAGAGACGAATTCTGTCTAACCGTCACTGCCTCCAAGTGCTTCGGGACTGCACCCAACTACTACCTGTTTGCACGACTCCTTTTAGCCGTGGTAGGGTAGTAATCAAAGTACAGTGGGAACACACTCAAGGAGAAGTGACAGTGTCAAGTCAGCGGACTAAGCTGTACTCATGTCACCTGGGAACTGATAACTGACGATAGGTATAGTACCAACCAACAGTTCCCGACAAGTCCTATCCAGTGTACTCGTAACCTAACGAGCACCCGCATACTATCTCAAGTACAACGTACTGACATCTGTGGGACAGACCGTCTCCCCTGCTAGGATGAGAAGTGCATACGCTAGTCTACTCCAGAGTATCGATGCCCTGTCTCGATAGTCCTACGACTAGGGACCTATATAAGGATGTGCTTGTAGATTACCCAGCCCCCACGAGTGTGACTGCCATCACAACGCTGGTAATCAAGCAAAGATCCTAAGGGCTCTACTAATATGTATAAGCAATATGCTAAAAGAAACACATGCACATATTGAAGTAGAAACAAACCAAGTAGCATACTGCCATTTTGAGCAAGATTGTCTATACAACTGTGAATATCCCAAGCTTCCACTAAGTAATATACAAACTAGTATGATACAGTAATGGCCTCTAGGGCATATACACTAACAATCTCCCACATGCACTAAGGCCATGTACTGGCGTATCGAAGACCTATCATGTCGATCAGCCGCTCGAACTGAGTCTGGGGTAAGGCGTTCGTGGGTGGATCAGCAGTGTTATCTTCTGAATTTATTCTCTTCACCTCGATCTCCCGGCAATCTACGATCTCCCTGATCAGGTGGTACCGCCTCAAAATGTGCCTGGACTTCTGATGGGACCTGGGTTCCTTCGCTAAAGCTATGGCGCCGTTGTTGTCACAATACAGCGGTATTGGATCAACAATGGTAGGAACCACCTGAAGCTCCGTAAGGAACTTCTTCATCCAGACAGCTTCCTTTGCGGCATCGCAAGCAGCTATGTACTCCGCTTCCATAGTTGAGTCGGCAACAGTTTCCTGCTTGGAACTCTTCCAGCAAACCGCCCCTCAATTGAGGGTAAAGACATAACCCGACATGGACTTGGAGTCATCTTTGTCACTCTGGAAACTGGAGTCAGCAAAGGCCTCGATCTGGAGGTCTTTTCCGCCATACACCAAGAACATCTCCTTAGTCCTTCTCAGGTACTTGAGAATGTTCTTTACTGCTATCCAGTGTTTCTCCCCTGGGTCCGACTGATACCGGCTTACAACGCTCAATGCGTATGCTACATCTGGTCTGGTACATAACATCGCATACATTATAGAGCCTACCGCAGATGCGTAAGGTATAGATGACATGTGAGCCCTTTCCAAATCAGTCTTGGGAGACATCTCTTTGGAGAGGGTGATTCCGTGACAAGCTGGTAGATTACCGTGCTTGGAATCTTCCATACTGAATCGTTTCAGTATGGTGTCAATGTACCTGGACTGTGAAAGTCCCAACATCCTCTTAGATCTATCACGATAGATCTGGATCCCCAGAATGTAGTTGGCATCGCCCAGGTCCTTCATGGAGAACCTCTATGACAAGAATCCTTTGACTGACTGTAATATAGGAATATCATTTCCTATTAGGAGAATGTCATCCACGTACAAGACGAGGAATACTACAGTTCTCCCTACAATCTTACTGTAAATGCATGGTTCATCTGGGTTTTTGATAAAGTTGAATTCTTTGACAGTATCATCAAAGCAGATGTTCCAACTCCGCGATGCCTGCTTCAGTCCACAGATGGACTTGAGCAACTTGCACACTTTACCGCTGCTCCCACTCTGAATGAATCCCTCTGGCTGATCCATATAGACGCACTCTTCCAAATTTCCATTTAGGAAAGCCGTCTTTACTTCCTTCTGCCAGATCTCATAATCATGGAAGGCAGCAATGGCAAGAAGGATCCGAATGGATTTGAGCATAGCCACTGGAGAAAAGGTCTCGTCATAGTCCAAACCAGGTCTTTGATGAAAACCCTTTGCAACAAGTCTAGCTTTATAGGTTTCAACCTGCTCATCTACACCAATCTTCTTTCTGAAGATCCATTTGCAGCCTACGGGTTTTACCCCTTCTGGAGCAAAGTCCAAAGTCCAAACTTTGTTGGTGTACATGGACTCCATCTCGGTCCGCATTGCATCCAGCCATTTTACCGAGTCACTGCTCTGAATGGCTTGCTGGAAGCTAGTAGGCTCATCATAATCCATGGTGCAATCCTCTCTATCCCCGTCTATGAGAAAACCGTAGTATCTCTCGGGCGGATGGGACTGCCTACTACTCCTGCGGAGCGGCGTAGGAATGTCCTGTTCTTTCGAACCCTCTGGTTCTACTAAGCTTTCAGTAATAGTTTGTGGTTCTGGAATTTCTTCCAGTTCTATTGCGCTCCCACTTATTTCTTTTTCTAAGAACTAATGTTCCTAAAGTGGGCATTACGAGAGACAAAGACCTTTTGTTCTTCTGCGTAATAGAAAAGATACCCCCTGGAGTTCTTTGGGTATCCCACAAACTTGCACTGTACTGAGCGTGCCTCGAGTTTGTCCGCATGCTGCTTTTTGACAAAAGCTGGACATCCCCAAATCTTCAGATATTGAAAATAGGGTTTCTTCCCACTCCATATCTGATATGGTGTGGTAGGCACAGTCTTAGTTGGAACTCGGTTCAAAAGATATGCAGCTGATTCTAGCGCATATCCCCAGAATGATCGCGGTAACTCAGCGTTACTCATCATGGAACGCACCATATCCAATAGGGTTCAGTTCCGTCTCTCCGATACACCGTTATGTTGTGGAGTGTATGGAGGAGTAAGCTAAGAGAGAATTCCATTCTCTTTTAGGTAATCCAGGAACTCGGCACTCAAGTATTCACCACCTCGATCAGATCTCAGTGTTTTGATACTTTTGCCTGTTTGTTTTTCTACTTCATTCTTGTATTCCTGGAACTTTTCAAAGGCTTCAGATTTATGCTTCATTAAGAAGACATGCCCGAACCTTGAAAAATCATCCGTAAAAGTAATGAAGTAAGAATAACTGCTTCACGCATGTGTAGACATTAGACCGCACACATCGCTGTGTACGAGCCCCAAGAGCTCGCTCGCTCTTACTCCGTATCCAGTAAACAGAGTCTTTGTCATCTTTCCTTTGAGACAGGATTGACAAGTTGCATATGATTGATATTCGAACGGATCCAAATATCCTTCTGTATGTAACTTCGTCAACCTTCTCTCATTAATGTGACCCAGTCTACAATGCCATAAGTAAGCCTGATTTAATTCCAGAGACTTTCTTTTAAGTGTGTTCTGGACACTGAAAATCTGAGCTTGATTCAATACGTATATCCCGTTATTTAATGTACCTAACCCAATCAGAACTTGATTTAGGTGGATGTGGACCACATCGCTTACAAAAGTAAAATCATATCCTTCCTTAGAAAGTAAGGATACAGATATGATATTACAAGTCGCACCTGGTACATACAAACAGTTATGCAAAATCAATATCTGCCCAGTTGTCAGTCCAAGATGATATTCCCCTACGGATTCAGCGTCCATGCTCATTCCGTTAGCAACCCTGAGAGTCATATCACCTTTCCTGATAACCCTATGGTTTCTCAGAGCCTGTAACGAATTACAGATGTGAGATCCTGATCCGGTATCCAATACCTAGGAAGTAGGGTTAACTGACATACAGTTCTCTATTACAAACACACCCGAAGCCGAACCCATAACATGCTTCGAATTCTGGCTACTGGCTTTGCTAGCCCTGCAATCCTTCTGCCAATGTTCATTCCCGTAACAATAGGAACGTCCCTCTTTTACTACATCCAGCCCCAAAACTTTTGCCCTTCTCTTTCCTTCTACCTCCCTGGTTTCCTTCAGGGTAGAGGGTAGAGACTGTAGAATCAAGTCAGTATTTGACCCGTTCTTCAACGTGGTCTTCAGGTCCGTGAGCTCAAAATAGCTGGTCTCTGTAAGGACGTTGCCCCTACAGGTGACCCGATAGCCAACCTCGTTTGAAGCAATTCGTTCGAGGTCTCATATCTTGCGATACGAGATTGCTCTCCATATAAATCCTTGTTATGGAGGAAGATAGAAACTAAGTCCATCTTCTCGTGCTGCCTCTGGTATCCACCATCAATTGAGGCTAACACGAGGCACCTGGCTTTCGCACAGTCTTTTTCCGATGTCTTACGGATATCAATATCCGAGGCAGGGAAAACTGGTCCTCAGACGGCAGGGGTTTGATTAGTTAAGAGGTGTCCCAGCTTGTCATGGGTAATGGACATCTGGACAGACCTTTGCCAATCATAACAGTAAGATTCAGTCATTTTATTATCTAGATGTAACCTATGTGTGGTCACTGGGTCGCTGCAATTAAGAGAGAGAGAAGAAAACACTCAGCATGATGCTCTTGCAAGTTTAGATTGGTTTTTAATTTATCTAAACAGGATGGCTCCCACTGTTTCTCGAATCCCTCCTCAAACCAAAAAGGAAGAATTAGTCGGGATCAATCTCACCATACAATACTTGCTTAACCGTTCAGCTAGGCCAGTGTCGGTACTTCGAGGGAGGTTTTCCAACACTTTCGCGAACTTCCTTAATTAAATAACCTCTTTTCATTGGGGGCGTAGCCCCGCTAACACCTTTCTAGACACCTACTTGGTTTATAGCCTTGATCGTTAAGTGAGAAAGTTCCCGAGGAGTAGCATATACTCACACTAGGATCGGGATCTAAATATCATTGCGTGACAAAACTGAAGGAATCCTACCAGAATTATCACACTCCAAATGGTATGCAGCGCTAGCAAGTTTCGGTTTCTTTAGAAACACCCGATGTGGATTTTTGCCCCATGCTCTTATGACCTTGACGTAGGCCAAAATATCATAAGTCACATGTCAAGTTCTACCCATCATTATCCAGGTTAATTTGAACCCACCCGTACATACCCTTGACATAGGCCAAAATAGTAGTACGACTGTACCAAACCAACGCATCTATCTATGGTACAGATAAATATCCGGCAGCTACCAATCACTATGCCTTGGCATAGGTCAAAATACATAGCTTGAATACTACCGAATATTTAACTGAAATGATGGAGGGCTACGAATAGTTTTGGCGAAACCGTGAATGTAGTGAACTTGATATAATCGATGGAATCTTGATAGCTTTTAAAAGGAGTGGCTTAAGCTCCGCGTTTAAAAGTTGTTTTTGAAAAGAAACCGAGTGGTTTTTGAAATTGTTCCAATGACTTTAACTTTGGTTTATTTTCTTGCATTAATTTTAATGCGTCCCATCATTTAATCCTACCATTGCAGAAAATAACAAAAATATGACGTACGCTTATGCCATCCGCATTCGCCACGGGGCCCCGTCATTACCCGTTAGGTTACTTAACTAATGACAGAGCGGGGGCTGGACTAGCGCGGATGCAAAACATAAGCAACGCCTAAATAGATATCATATATAGATATATACATTCGTCAGATGCAATGATAGCCATTCCAGATCACAGATGAACACATTGGATATACTAGGAATCCGCATTTCGTACGAGCCTGTAACGAAAAGCCGATTACACGGTCGCGATGAACAGCCAATACCCCACCCTAGACCCCTACTGGTGGGGCAAACCACCCGCTAAATACCCGAAGTGAAGCAACCTCCCTCAACAACGTGAGTAGGCCACTCGGCACTTCGAGGTACCCAGTAGTTTGTGCACCCCCTCCTTGGGTCTATCCTAGGAGCAAAAACAGTAAAAGAAATTATACAATGGCGGCTACAAGCTCATCCCGGATGTGCGGCCATATAAATAATATTACATCAATTGCAAATTACATGAATTGAAAGATAAATAAAATTCTCATCTCACAACCCCGCGGCTATTCATCCGCGACAATCCAATGAATTCATATACACAAACCATCAACATTACAGATCACAGATATGTATAACCCCCACTAATCGACGTATAGCGATTAGCAGACGTTCAATACATATATCACATCATAGATATAATCCGTTAGCTAAAATTTATAGAAGTTCGATCAAAATACGGATTCGTAACTACCCCAAAACACAAATTTGCTTTCTGGAAAATCTGGGCAGAAACAACATACTGTAAAAATCCCAAAACACCCCTACAAAAACACTGCAAGAAAACCGATCCACGGACGAGTCAACTCGGCCGCGGATCCGCGGCAAGAAGCTGTTCTTGCCGCGGTTCCGCGGTGAGTTGGTCGGTTCACCGGATCTTTTTTCTGCTGTGTTTACTAAAAACCCTGAGACGATTTTTCAGATGTGTTAAATAATTTTTTGAGCAGTAAAAAATCAACAGAAAGTTTATGTCTCGGGCGTGTTTTGTGATTTTCTTTTCCGATCGAACTTCTAGTTACTTTGCTAACATGTTAGACAGTATTTAGCTAGGCTCTGATACCACTGTAAGTCTACGTTACCCGTCCCCGGTTCTTTCGGGGATGCGGAAATGGTGAAAAACGATTTTTTCGGTGGAGGTAACATGGACTCAAAAACTGGATCTTTGCTAAACTAACTATCTAACAACCTAACTAAGAGTTTAACTTGTTGGAGATAGTGCCCTCAGAGTCAATTATTGGATCACAGGCACGTGATTGCAATGATTGAGGGAGGACCTATCCCGGTAGGACAGTCTTACTCAAGATGATAGTATGCTATCTGTTCATCTTTATCATCGTGTACTGCTTTAGGTGACCTGACAGGTCTCTATTACACGTTGATAGAGCCTCTAGGATTCTTGCTTGACTGCCAGCAGTATGAGGGCGATCATATACGTGGGAGCTGGTGGTCTATAAGCACATCCTTAAAAGGTCCCTAGTCGTGGGAGTTTCGAGACAGGGCATCGATTCTCCAGAGTAGACTAGTGTATGCAGTCGAGACCCCGACGAGGGGAGGTGGCCAGTCTCACAAGCCACTGGTTTCAGTTGGTTCACCTAAGATGTATACAGGTGCTCATTGGGTTATGAGTACACCGGACAGGACTCGCCGGGAACATGCTAGTTGGTCTTATACCTGACGTCAGATAGCAGTTCCCTGGTGACATGTGTACAGATTAGTTCATAGACCTGGGGATCGTCATTTATCTCGTGTGAGTTCCCACTGTACTTTGATTATTACCCTACCACGCTCAAAGGAGACGTGCAAACAGGTTTTAGTTGGGTACAGTCCCGAGCCACATGGAGGCAGTGAGCGGATCTTCGGGGGTTCGTCTCTCCCGGTATTGGGGGTGAGGTCGCGCTGTGTCTAGGAGAGCCAGAACATGAAAAGTCCTTGGCCAAGGCAGGAGATTTACCGGTAGGTATTCCAGTAGTATCTCAGGGTGTTCTGGGCTGATCTCTGACACGACTTGTACCGCTTTTGGGGGTCTGACTTTTACCAACCCCATAGGCCCGCCATGCGATGCTCATAGACGAACGGACCGGACTGTACGGATATTGTCACTGACAGGCTCAATAGGGTGTCAGGATGAGTTCGCTCATCGACGTCCCTTTTGGTCAATACCTGGTAGCCTGTCACATATTCGCTTATACCTCTGACGTGCTAGTGGTTAAATCCACAACCAAGGTGTTGACGAGTCTTTAGAGTCCCCCACATTCAGTTGCTCAAGTTTTCGGGGGAAACGCTGTAGAGGCCGTATGGATATATGGCAGGGTTCGATCAGATACGTGCGGTATTGCACGGATCAGGATCGGACGGATAATACTAGCCGGCTTTGGTTTAAGCCGGATCCTAGTATAGTACAGTGTAGAATTTGTCTCATTGTATTTGTATTTCGGTCGGAATACAGATGCGGGTGTGTATGCACAGTAGCGGGGTTTTTCCTGTAATTTATTATGGGACCAGTTTTCTGGAGTTGCCAGTTTGCTTTCCGTTTCGGCTATATTTCTTTGTATCCTTCATTGGCCGAAAATTGGTGGAGGAGGGCTTATTTGCATTTGTGCAAATAAGCAATTTGGAAGGGGGTCTTTGCATATTGTTGGATCATTATGGAGGACCATCCCTTGACTTTCTTTGGTTCATGATTGCTTGACTTGGTGAGCAATCATGGTTGTTGATGATGGTTGTGGTGGAGTATTGGATTTTGTTTCATGATCATTTCTTTTGTGAATGATAATCTTTTTCTCTCTCTTGATTATTGGAGATATCAATATTTCATTTGGCCACTCTCATAATTCTCATTCTCACCTTGATGGCCGGCCAAGAAAGGGGAGGGGCTGTCCAAGGTTTTGGTGTGGGGATTTTGGGTCTTTTCATGTTAAGAAAATCCCCAAGTTCATCTAGAAAAAGTTCATATGTCATTCCTCCACCAAATGGCAACCTCCACTATCCCAAAATGAGACATGAGTTCTGCACACATTCTACAACAAACCTTGGGCACATCGGCTCGCCAACTTCGTGCCCGAGTTGCCTCGGTATAGAGACGGGAGCCCGTAAAAGAAGCCGGCGACGTGGTGCCTTTCCGGCGAGGAGGTGGAGACCGGACATTCCGCGGGAGATCGGGACGACGGCGAGAAAACCGGAGGACTCGGATCACTCGGTATATCTCTCTTCCTCATCTTGTAGTTTGCTAGGACTAGTTTAATGGCACGATCCGGGTTTATAGTGCGCGGTGGTGCCGGTTCGAAAAGTTTAAAGTTAATCACCGCTTCTGCATTCCGGCATCGGATTGACGGCCAGGGCGCCACCATGCACTTACAGTGGTATCAGAGCCTCGCCATTAACCTAGTCTAGCTTTGTTTGATGTGTTTAAAGTTTCGATCGAGCAAAAATCCCAAAACCGCGTTTTCATGCATATCAGTTTTCTGTCAAAATTTTTTTGGCTCCAAAATTTTTTCAGTATGTTGCAGAGTGATGTGCATAGAAAGATAAGACATCTGTGAAAATTTGGTGTACTGATACGGCAAGATGACCGCGGAACCGCGGCCAAACCCCCCTTTGCGCCGCGGTTCCGCTGCAGTATAGAGCCTTCAGTGCACCAATTTTGCACAGTAATATTTAAACAGTGAAAATAGGGGTTTGGGAACATTCTTTTTGGGCCCAGAATTTCTTGATATGCTACAGTAGTACTTGGGGGCCCACTTGGAAAATTTTGATCGATCGGATATTTTAAACACATTAGTTCACAGTATTTATATTATATCTGCGACCGTGAATGTCACTTGATCGGTAAATCCTGTCTAACTGCTATAGCCCGGTTAGACGGATTTGCGAACGTGACATTCACGTTGATGTTCTGTGATTTTGCTGTGATGTTGCGGATTGGTCGTGGGGGATAGCCTGGATGCAATGCTAGTACAGTTTTGTTGTATTATGTACATTTGATATTGCGGGGCGAGCGTCCGACATGTGGACTGCCGTCACTGCCTGTTTGTATTATTCTTTTGGGGCACGACCAGGTTGTGGTCGATGTACCCGTTGTATGTATATTTTACTTTCTGTACTAGGATTGTCCCGTGGAGGGGTGCACGGATAGCCGGGTTCTAGAGGGAAACAAGCCCGCATCTCATGGCATTGAGACGGAGGGGGCTTTACTCTAGAATTGGCGGGCTATTCGCCGCACTCGTAGGGGGTACAGGTTGACCCAGGAGGGATGCCCAAGTTACCGAATTCCGTGAAGTGCTGGGTGGTCCATTCACGTTGCTGAAGGGGGCTGCCTCGCTTCAGGTTTTGGCGGGTAACTTGCCGCGCCCGTAGGGGTCTAGGATTTCATTGCATAGGCTATCCACACGACCAGGAGAACGTCGGGTTTCAGTAGTGGCTCTATGAAACCCGGGGATCCCAGATATCTGTATTGTTCTGTGATGCTGTACATTTCTGTGATGTTGCATTTTATCACGCCTTGAGGGAAATATTATATATTGATATATATATACTAGTAGATGTTGTATATGTTTTGCATCCGCGCTAGTCCAGTCCCCGCTCTGTCGTTAGTTATCTAACCTAACGGGTAATAACGGGACCCAGTAGCGAGTGCGGATGGCATATACGTACATCAGTATATTTTCGTTCTTTGTGGTGTGATCAATTGATGGGACTGCGTTGATTCGGATCAATGCAAGTTAAACAAACCTAATCTGATGTTGTTGGAACACTTTTCAAAAAGCTGTTATTGCAAGGACGTTCTCTTTTGTTTTGCATCGTGGTATTCAGTTGGAATATCCTGCTCCTCAGTCGACGAGGCAAGGGCCGAGATCCTTTCACCGGGAGTGACCTCTTGGACAGAAGTGTGCGTCAGGGCAATAACTTCACTATAGCCGATTACTTTTGCTTTGCATCGTGGTATTCAGTTGGAATATCCTGCACCTCATTCTACGGGGAAAGAGCCGAGATCCCTTCACCGGGAGTGACCTCTTTAGCAAAGGTTTTCGTCACTATATTTTTTAAAGCTATCCGTTCCTTCAACGATATCAAGTTCATTACGTTAAAGGTTTTCGCCAGAAACCATTCGTAGCCCTCCGTCGTTTCATATGGGTGGTCAATAGTATTCAAGCTGTGTATGTTGGCCAAAGTCAAGGCACAGTGATTGGTAGCTATTGGGTATTCATATGCAGCATAGATAGATGCGTTGGTTTGGGGCAGTCGTATTACTATTTTGGCCAAAGTCAAGGGTATGTACGGGTGGGCTCAAATTAACCTGGAGAATGACGGGTAGAATTTGACATGTGACTTATGATATGTTGGCCAAAGTCAAGGTCATAAGAGCATGGGGCAAAAATCACATCGGGAGTTTCTAAAGAAACTGAAACTTGCCAGATATGCGCATACCTTCTGGAGTGTGATAGTGTGAGCGGATTCCCTCACATTATCTTGCAATGATAGTTGGATCCCGATTCCCACTGGTGAGTTAGTTTACTCCTCGGGTGACCCCGACTAATTCTTCTTTCAGGTTTGGAGGAGAATTTGAGGTGACAGTGGGAGGTTTCCAGATTAGATAAATTGGTAACCATTCTGATCTAGGTTAGAGTGCACGCTGAGTGTTTCTTTTCTCTCTCTCTTCGGCAGCGACCATTGACCCAACCCTAAGACTATGACTCAAAGACCAAAATTAACCGAACCTTCTTAAACACTGGCTTTTGGATTGTCAGAGTTGCAAACCTCATTGCCACTCCTACTTTTACCCTTTTCTCCAGGACACCCCGTATTACTACGAACGTACACTTCCATTGGACAAAACCATCGTATGGTTATATACGAACTCGAAGGGATTTATTCGAGGATGGTTTCCGGTTCTGGAGAAAACGGATAGGATTATTCAGTTGTCTTTTCCTTTTACCTTCTCTCAAGTTGTGAGTACTCCTTGGTTTAGGAGATAGTACACCTATTACGCAAATTGGATAGTCTTCTTCCAAACCATAGGCAGGTGCCGACCGGTAGGGAATGAAGAAAACCAATTAGCCTAGCGATGGTGTACAGAAGGTATTATGTAAAAACAAAGAAAGGGATTAGTAAGAGGGTAAAGTAAATTGCGACTGATATTCACGACCAAACCAAGTATTTCATTACCACTCCCACTTCACCTTTGTATTTCTCCAATACACTCCGTATCACTACGAAGATCCACAGTTTATTGGATATTCCATCGTATGGTTATATACGAACTCGAAAGGAACTTGTTCCAGTTCGGGGATGGATTCTGGTTCAGCAGAAATAGGAATAAGGTTTATTCAGGTGTCTTTTATCTTCACCTTCTCTCGCATTGCGAGTGTTCCTAGGATTGGGACAGTACACCCATTATGCTTATTGGATAGTCTTCTTCCAAACCATAGGCTGGTGCTGAACGGTAGGGAAGGAAGAAAACCATTTGGCCTAAAGGGGTGTACAGAAAGTAATGACTAAAGACATATGAAGGGATTTGGAGAGGTGGCAGAGATTTATACAGTTACAGTTGTGAATCTGGAAGAGGCATTACTTGGAATACCATGATACCCCTACGAAACATTTCAATATTTCAGCTTCACTGTGTACTGTTAAAGGAAAACTGATTTTCCGATTAGATACTTACTCCAGGGTATGTATTTACCAGGTATGATTCTCACATCTGTATGGTTTTACAGATGATGAGTGGGAGTAAGTTATTGGGAATTAGGTGATCATCCTCATTATATCGGAATTCGTTGTAATTGGTGATATTTGAGGAAGTCACCTGGGTTGTTTGCCGGACGGCGAATATTTGGTTTTGAATATCCGTTATAATGCACCAATTTCAAATTGATATATCTGTACGTCTATTTTTATAGAGTGAGATAAACCTTTTTGAAATTATGTCGATGACATTTACCTATATTAGTTGATGGTTAGGTAAAGAGTATTAAACAGCGGTGTAATTCTTCTTAACCATAAGTACAGTTTTCAATCTACAACACACAGGGAGTGAGTTTTTAGACTCGAGGGACTTATACAGAGTATTGTATGTTGTCCAGTGTCCATTAGGACAGAGGGGTTGGTCCTCGTACTATATTCGGTATACTTATGACTTCTCTAGTTTTTTAGACAGGCGTTTCGTAGAAATACAGGGTCCGAATTTTGAGAAGTTATAGGTATATGAATAAAGTAGGGAACCAGGCGTTGCAAGTATCAGGATTCTTCAAGGTGATCGAAGATGTAGATACTTGTGTAGGGTATTCAGTTGATAGTAATGATTAAGAGAATTTGCTTCTCTTTCAGGTTACTCATAATTGGAAACATTCCTAAGTTGAGTAACGCTGATCGACCTCCTTCCATTTAGTTGACATGCACTGGAGACAGCTGCATGATTTGAATCTGGTTCAATTAAATCAGTGCCTCTGGTTCTATATTGGATATAGAACAGTTCATATCTTAACGATGTTAAGGTATGGGGAGTTGTCCGGCTTATGATTAAAACCAGACTCTGGATAACTCAAGGCGCGTTTCTGTAATGGCAGTTTGTGGGTTGACCCAGGCTATGACGAGGGTTGACTTTCTGTCATCTGGAAGATCAATAGTGATATTGTTCTTGACTCGCCACGGTTTTAATAAAAATGGATTTTTTCAGAAAACAGTAGTGGGAGTATGGTAGAACTGGAAGTGATTCCAGAACCACAAACGATTACTGAAGATTTTGATAAGAACCTAAAGATTCAATCTGGTTTGACATTCCATTGGCCACTCCGCAGATAAGGTGGGTAACTTCAGGCACCCGAGAGGTACTCCGGTAGCCTCAAGGATGGTGACAGGGAAGTTCTTGTTTACCCAAACTTACCATTGCTGTTGTTCCAGACTGTGAGACCCAGCAGGAGGATGAGTATAGCGTCGTTCTAAACTAGCTTTAGAAGCGTACGTCTATATGACTCTGCCAGAGGGTTGTCGTAGTCAGTGGGAGCAGCGGAAGCATGGTGGACAGGTGGCTTATGTCTATTTATAGACTAAAGCAGCTATATCGGAGATAGATCATCTATTTCTGATGTGACAGTCATAGGTTTGACTTCATCAGAATAGGGGATGGATCTGTTAAGAAGGTAGTAGCGTGTGATGTCCTAGATTTGGATGACATACACAGAGTAGGAAGTGATATTCCTATACTACGATCGGTTATACTTTGGTCGTCACACAGTGGTTTCTCCACATAGGACTTGGATATTATACCAGACATACTGGTTACTAGATCTATGGTTTTAGATCTAGATTTGGGTGGTTTCCCAATTAAGGGTACTTAGACAGCATTCTAAGAGTATTTAGAATGGACGACTCCAGGCATGGTGGTGTACCTGTAGGTGATGGAGTCACCCTCTCTAAAGGTGTCTTACAGACTAAAGGGGAGAGGGATGTGCATGATTGGCAGATCACTTGCTCAGGCAATTGAGTCAATCATGAGATATCAAGTACCACACCAGATATTGTTCTTGCACTAGATGCAATAAGTTGACATTGATCCAATCCTGGAGAAACAGTCGGAAGCAGTTTTAGAACATAAGTGTATGTTCTAGGGATATGATAACGACCGCCTCATTCAGGAGACAGTTATCATTCCAGGCTTCCAAGGTGACCTGGACGACAAGGAGGTTGTCAGAGTTATAGTTTTCCTTCTGACGAGGGGCAGTATTTTGGACAGGTGGTCCAAGGCAATACTGAGGGAGGCATGGCGCAGGATACTGATTAAGATCAGTTGACAATACTGTCTAAGATGTTTGGATTTGGAGTTCATTTATGAGCTAGGTCCCATCAGACATCCAGACACATTCCAAGACAGGTATTGCTCATTTCGGGAGATGGGTTTCTCCGCGAACTTGAGATATATAGAGACATAGAAAGAAACATCAAGGCGGATCCACTCACTGAGGCTATTTCTCGAACGCAATAGTTTCGCAAACAGGTTTTATGAGACTGACTAGTAGAGGAGTTGGGTGTTCGGTATCACACGGGCTGTGAGTATGCGACATCGCAATAATTAGCCTTGAGTGCAAGTGGGAGATTGTTGGAGATAGTGCCCTCAGAGTCAATTATTGGATCACAGGCACGTGATTGCAATGATTGAGGGAGGACCTATCCCGGAAGGACAGTCTTACTCAAGATGATAGTATGCTATCTGGTTCATCTTTATCATCGTGTACTGCTTTAGGTGACCTGACAGGTCGCTATTACACGTTGATAGAGCCCCTAGGATTCTTGCTTGACCGCCAGCAGTATGAGGGAGATCATATACGTAGGAGCTGGTGGTCTATAAGCACATCCTTAAAAGGTCCCTAGTCGTGGGAGTTTCGAGACAGGGCATCGATTCTCCAGAGTAGACTAGTGTATGCAGTCGAGACCCCGACGAGGGGCGGTGGCCGGTCTCACAAGCCACTGGTGTCAGTTAGTTCACCTAAGATATATACAGGTGCTCATTGGGTTATGAGTACACCGGACAGGACTCGCCGGGAACATGCTAGTTGGTCTTATACCTGACGTCAGATAGCAGTTCCCTGGTGACATGTGTACAGGTTAGTTCATCGACCTGGGGATCATCATTTATCTCGTGTGAGTTCCCACTGTACTTTGATTACTACCCTACCACGATCAAAGGAGACGTGCAAACAGATTTTAGTTGGGTACAGTCCCGAGCCATATGGAGGCAGTGAGCGGATCTTCGGGGGTTCGTCTCTCCCGGTATTGGGGGTGAGGTCGCGCTGTGTCTAGGAGAGCCAGAACATGAAAAGTCCTTGGCCAAGGCAGGAGATTTACTGGTAGGTATTCCAGTAGTATCTCAGGGTGTTCTGGGCTGATCTCTGACACGACTTGTACCGCTTTTGGGGGTCTGACTTTTACCAAGCCCCTAGGCCCGCCATGCGATGCTCATAGACGAACGGACCGGACTGTACGGATATTGTCACTGACAGGCTCAGTAGGGTGTCAGGATGAGTTCGCTCATCGACGTCCCTTTTGGTCAATACCTGGTACCCCGTCACGTATTGGCTTATACCTCTGACGTGCTAGTGGTTAAATCTACAACCAAGGTGTTGACGAGTCTTTAGAGTCCCCCACATTCAGTTGCTCAAGTTTTCGGGCGAAACGCTGTAGAGGCCGTATGGAAATATGGCAGGGTTCGATCAGATACGAGCGGTATTGCACGGATTAGGATCGGACGGATAATACTAGCCGGCTTTGGTTTAAGCCGGATCATAGTATAGTACAGTGTAGAATTTGTCTCATTGCATTTGTATTTCGGTCGGAATACAGATGCGGGTGTGTATGCACAGTAGCGGGGTTTTTCCTGTAATTTATTACGGGACCAGTTTTCTGGAGTTGCCAGTTTGCTTTCCGTTTCGGCCATATTTCTTTGTATCCTTCATTGGCCGAAGATTGGTGGAGGAGGGCTTATTTGCATTTGTGCAAATAAGCAATTTGGAAGGGGGTCTTTGCATATTGTTGGATCATGATGGAGGACCATCCCTTGACTTTCCTTGGTTCATGATTGCTTGACTTGGTGAGCAATCATGGTTGTTGATGATGGTTGTGGTGGAGTATTGGATTTTGTTTCATGATCATTTCTTTTGTGAATGATAATCTTTTTCTCTCTCTTGATTATTGGAGATATCCATATTTCATTTGGCCACTCTCATAATTCTCATTCTCACCTTGATGGCCGGCCAAGAAAGGGGAGGGGCTGTCCAAGGTTTTGGTGTGGGGATTTTGGTTCTTTTCATGTTAAGAAAATCCCCAAGTTCATCTAGAAAAAGTTCATATATCATTCCTCCACCAAATGGCAACCTCCACTACCCCAAAATGAGACATGAGTTCTACACACCTTCTACAGCTAACCTTGGGCACGTCGGCTCGCCAACTTCATGCCCAAGTTGCCTCGGTATAGAGGCGGAAGCCCGTAAAAGAAGCCGGCGATGTGGTGCCTTTCCGGCGAGGAGGTGGAGACCGGACACTCCGCGGGAGATCGGGACGACGGCGAGAAGACCGGAGAACACGGATCATTCGGTATATCTCCCTTCCCCATCTTGTAGTTAGCTAGGACTAGTTTAATGGCACGATCCGGGTTTATAGTGCGCGGTGGTGCCGGTTCGAAAAGTTTAAAGTTAATCACAGCTTCCGCATTCCGGCGTCGGATTGACGGCCGGGGCGCCGCCGTGCACTTACATAACTACTATGTTAGGGGTTATACCTTAACTTGAACTCCTTCTCTTCAACTCCTTGTGGTGGTCGGATCGGCCTCACCTCGTCGTCTCCTTGTGCCGAAGATGGATCCACCCGAAAGATTCTACCTTTGACTCCAACCTCAATCTAGAAGAAACTAGAATACTTGGTTTGCTAGACCTTGTACACTAGGATGAGTAGAGAAGTGTTTTGGGTTTTATCTCTATGGTTCTTGTTTCTCAACTCATGAGACAATAGAACCATGAGCAAGAGAGAGAGCAAGAGTAAGAGGGAGAGCTTGAGGATGAGACAGAATCAAAATGATAGAATGAGAGAAGACTTTTGCAACCATGCTCTCAAAAAACAAAATAATTATAATAATAACAATAATTAAGCATCTTGTGATGGTTCATGTTAATGGCATTATCATTTCATGCATTTAATGCATTTTGCAAACCAACAAGCAAGCAAAAGTCATAGCCATGAAATGATAGCCATTGTCATAATGATGGTCAACAAGTCCAAACTAGTCAACCGGTCAACAAAGTCATCAAGTCAACAAAGTCAACCTTTCAACCCAACCATGGCACAATAATACTTAATTAATATTATTATTAATCATATTTCTTATTCTCATTAGGGTTTAGCAAAAGTCAACAGTCAACAACCCTAAAGAGAATCCTCTGCCTCTGTCTCTGTCAAATGTGCATACACACCCGCATCCGCGTTCCGAGGAACACGAATACAAATGAGATAAAACCAATCCCAAAACGTATACTAGGTTCTGGCTTAAACCAAAGCCCGCTAGTAATAACTGCCCGGACACCAAACGTGCACAAGTGCGCGGATGTGACCGAACCCTGTCGCAAAACCATGCGACCTCTACTCTTTTGCCTAAAGGCGAATAGCTCTCTGTGTGGGACTCTAAAGACTCGACACTACGCTGGCAGTGGGTTTAACCACAGACCGCAAGCGGCACTAGCTGTGCGTAACGGCCCCCAGGTAGATGCCGATAAGAAGACTGACGAGGTGAACTCATCTGAACTCCTACTGAGCCTGAATGTGACAGTCTCCGTACAGTCCGGTCTGTTCGTCTGAGAATATCGCATGGCGGGCCTAGGGGGCGGTAAACGTCAGTCCCCTAATAGCGGTACAAGTCGTGTCGGAGTGTAGCCCAGAATACCCTGAGATAACACTGGAAACCTACCATTATATCTCGCTTGCCCTGGCCAGGGAAGACTATGTGTAATGGCTCTCCTTGACACAGCGCGATATCAACTCCCAATACCGGGAGAGACAAATCCTGTCTAACCGTCACTGCCTCCAAGTGCTTCGGGACTGCACCCAACTACTACCTGTTTGCACGACTCTTTTGAGCCGTGGTAGGGTAGTAATCAAAGTACAGTGGGAACAAACTCGAGGCGAAGTGACAGTGTCAAGTCAGTGGACTAAGCTGTATTCATGTCACCTGTGAACTGATAACTGATGATAGGTATAGTACCAACCAACAGTTCCCGACGAGTCCTGTCCAGTGTACTCGTAACCTAACGTGCACCCGCATACTATCTCAAGTACGACATACTGATGGCTATGGGACAGACCGTCTCCCCTGCTGGGATGAGAAGCGCATACGCTAGTCTACTCCGGAGTCTCGATGCCCTGTCTCGATAGTCCTACGACTAGAGACCTGTATAAGGATGTGCTTGTGGATTACCCAGCCCCCACGAGTGTGACTGCCATCACAACGCTGGTAATCAAGCAAAGATCCTAAGGGCTCTACTAATATGTATAAGCAATATGCTAAAAGAAACACATACACATATTGAAGTAGAAACAAACCAAGTAGCATACTACCATTTTGAGCAAGATTGTCTATACAACTGTGAATATCCCAAGCTTCCATTAAATAATATACAAACTAGTATGATACAGTAATGGCCTCTAGGGCATATACACTAACATAGCCTCACAACATCACGTATGGTATAATCCATCGTACGGCATCCTCTAGTCAAGGGTATGGATCAATCATCAAGTCGAACTCACCGCGTACGGAAAAATCATCGTACGGCGGCATTAAACCAATAGGGATCCTATCAACCTATGAGACAATGAGGGTACGGCCTAATGTCATGTACGGCCTATCATTCAAGATTCACAACATGCATACATACATATATATATATATATATATATATATCCATATACCTATGTCCCAAGTTACATCCATAACAACCTCATATCAAGGGACCGGCAGGGTATCAATCATCTCAATCGACTCTCATCTATATACCAACATATCACCAAGTCATCATATCGCATCGTACATTCTTTTCATCACATTTATCTCTCACATCAGATCAAATGTTATCTATACATTCTACCTTTACTATAAGCATACGTATCTAATCTAACATACAAACCCGAACCATACAATCAGTTTTTAAAAAGAAGCGAATCGTAGTTTTGAAAGTAGGGGCTACGGTGTTTTTATGAAAAAGATATCATTTGAAAATCCGTAACGTCCCTCAAAGTATCTGTTTAAAAGATGCATACGATTCCTAAGTTAGGAAATAGGTATGGTTCGGATGACACGTCTACGTCGGCTATCTAGTCCTATAGTATCCTAAACGGCAATATCATCAAACATCATCCTTAAATCCCGTCATCACATATTAGCCGTATTATATCACTCATAACTATCCTTTAGTTCCTAAAATAGCTTCTCTAACTATCTTTAACTCTCTATATAGTTTCTATTAAAGGTTCCATTAACCACACTCTATACATAAATCGATTTCCATCAAAGTTTGCGGGGGTGCTATACGCCATCCACCCGACTTCCCCCGTAGATATAGATCTACTCACCTTGATCTTGCTTGCCGAAGTCGATGTCGCCACACCTTTGCTCGTCATCCCGAAGCTTGTGCGGAGGTACCTACATGTCACAACGTATCGTTTCGCATTAATATCCGACTCGAAACCAAAACGACATGCGAAATGCCTATAGGTTAAAACCTACGGACTACGCCTTCAAAACAACCAAACAACCCCCGTCGCTGACGTACAAACATCAGACGATGGAACACAATGTTGGAGATAGTGCCCTCAGAGTCAATTATTGGATCACAGGTACGTGATTGCAATGATTGAGGGAGGACCTATCCCGGTAGGACAGTCTTACTCGAGATGATAGTATGCTATCTGGTTTATCTTTATCATCGTGTACTGCTTAGGTGACCTGACAGGTCGCTATTACACGTTGATAGAGCCCCTAGGATTCTTGCTTGACCACCAACAGTATGAGGGCGATCATATAAGTGGGAGCTGGGGTCTATAAGCATATCCTTAAAAGGTCCCTAGTCGTGCGAGTTTCGAGACAGGGCATCGATACTCCAGAGTAGACTAGTGTATACAGTCGAGACCCCGACGAGGGGCGGTGGCTGGTCTCACAAGCCATTGGTGTCAGTTGGATCACCTAAGATGTATACAGGTGCTCATTAGGTTATGAGTACACCGGACAGGACTCGCCGGGAACATGCTAGTTGGTCTTATACCAGACGTCAGATAGCAGTTCCCAGGTGACATGTGTATAGGTTAGTTCATCGACCTGAGGATCGTCAATTGTCTCGTGTGAGTTCCCACTGTACTTTGATTACTACCCTACCACGCTCAAAGGAGACGTGCAAACAGGTTTTAGTTTCCATCAAGCTTTCTTTCTTGATGAAGATGATGAAGAAGAAGAAAGAATATGATAAGTGTTGCTTTTAAAATGAAAATAAAATCAATACTTATCATATGCTAACCATGGTAAAGTGTAGAGAATAGATCATGGTTAGTTAGAATGGTTAGGGTTAAGGATGAAGACAAAATGGTAACAAAGTCAAACCTTCATGAAGCTTCAACTAAATACAAAGAAAGCCACCATTTTTCTTCATAATCCATTCCAAAATCAATAAATAAATAAATGAGTAATAAAAAGGAAACCCTAACCATTACACAACCATGGTTTAATCTTTACACAAAACACAAGTTAGCATGCAACATCTAACATGATACAATCAAGTGCACACAAAATATATCACATATACAATGTGCTTTTCAAGTGAGAAAATCCCTTTAAAGTGAACCAATACTAGTTAATGCAAAGTAATATATCAAATATATAATTATACATTAAATCATTAAATCAACACTTGATTCAATGATCCGGTCATGTCGCACATAACCGACCAGTATCCAATGTATCGACTTATCGAATCGATCATCGATTCGATAACTAGGTTATATCACATACAACCAATCGAAACATTCATCGCGAGAATGAAATGCGGTATCACATACACGCATCATTCTCGGTCCCGCACATATCTCATATGCGTCCCTATTTCGTTTCGCTTGAGCCAGGAAACCTCTGTGTAGGACTCTAAAGACTCGTCAATACGCCGGTAGCAGATGATGATCATATCAAGCACCCACAAGCCGCAAGCGGTCTGCTAAACGTAATGGCCACCCGGGTACTGAGCGATCAGAAGATCGACGAGCTAGCCCGCTCACACTCCTGTGAATCCAACCAGTAACACTAACCGTACAGTCCGGTCTGTTCGTCTGATATGTCGCATATCAAGTCTAGGGGTGGTAAACGTCAGACCCCAGTAACCGATAAGTCGTGCCGATGTGAGGCTCATAACGGGTCGAGAAACTACTGGTAACACTTACCAGCAAATCTCTGATCAGCCCTGGCCAGGGACTTCCCTGTTACGGCCAATCGAGCACAGCGCAACATCAACCCCCAATACCGGGAGAGACGAAACCCCTCCTATCGCTCATTGCATCCATGTGACTCGGGACTGTACCCAAAGACCACCGTTTTGCACGCCCTCATGGACGTGGTAAGGTGGAGATCAAAGCACAGTGGGAATCACACAAGACTCTATGACGATCTCGGGTCTACAGACTAACCTGCATAAGTGTCACCTAAGAACTGCCATATGACGTGAGGTATAATACCATCTGGGAGTTCTCGGCGAGTCCGTCCAGTGTACCCAGTCCCCACTGAGCACCCGTACACGATCTCTGATGTCAAACACCAATGGATATGGGATCATCTATCGCCCATCTCATGGGTCGAGAAGCGTACACGTTAGTCTACACTGGTATATCGAAGCCCCGTCTCGATACACCCACGACTAGGGACTTTGAAGGATGTACTTATGGACTACCATGTCCCCATTAGTATGATCCGCATCATAGTCCAGGTAGTCAAATACACATCCTAAGGGCTTTACTGACATGTAACTATAAGACAATATAAAGAGACAAGTATACATGTTAAAGTAAAGAGCAACCAGATAGCATACTATCATATCGAGCAAGAAAGTCATCTCTATATATGTCCAAGCATCCAATATAATATACATCATCTGTACAATACTGGCCTCTAGGGCATACATACAACTAACAATCTCCCACTTGCACTAGGGCCAGCTGCTGTAGTATCGCATACCGAGCATCCCGAAGAGTCTCTCAAACTGTATCTGGGGAATGGCCTTCGTGAGTGGATCCGCCGTGTTGTTCTTCGTGTCAACCCTCCTGACCTCGATCTCCCGGCGATCAACTATCTCCCGGATCAGGTGATACCGCGTCAGAATATGCCTGGATCGCTGATGGGACCTGGGTTCCTTGGCCAAAGCCACTGCTCCATTGTTATCGTAATACAAAGGTATTGGATGCTCAATGGATGGAACCACACCAAGTTCGGTAATGAACTTCTTGATCCAGACAGCCTCTTTAGCAGCATCGTTGGCAGCGATGTATTCAACCTCCATCGTCGAGTCAGCCACGGTTTCCTGCTTGGAACTCTTCCTGCTAACCGCCCCTCCGTAAAGGGTAAAGACAAATCCCGACTGCGACTTAGAGTCGTCCTTATCACTCTGGAAGCTCGAATCGGTAAAGGACTCCATTTGGAGTTCTCCGTTACCATACACCAAGAGCATCTCTTTAGTCCTTCGCAAGTACTTGAGGATGCTCTTCACAGCTGTCCAGTGACTCTCTCCAGGATCAGCTTGATACCTGCTCACTATACTTAGTGAGTATGCTACATCGGGTCTGGTACACAGCATCGCGTACATGATAGAGCCTACAGCCGAAGCATAGGGTATCCCTTGCATGCGAGCTCTCTCCAAATTAGTCTTGGGAGACATCTCTTTGGAGAGAGTGACTCCAGAGATCGTGGGTAAGTTCCCACGTTTGGATTCTTCCATACTAAACCTCTTTAGTATGGTGTCAATGTACCTGGATTGGGACAATCCCAATATCCGTTTGGATCTATCTCTATAGATCCTAATTCCCAATATGCAGGAAGCATCACCAAGATCTTTCATTGAGAATCTTTGTGATAAGAAGAGCTTGACCGATTGCAGCATAGGAATATCATTTCCTATCAAGAGTATGTCGTCCACGTACAATACGAGGAAGACAACCTTACTCTCTGCCACCTTCTTGTAAATACAAGGTTCATCTGGGTTTTTGACGAAATCAAACTCTTTGATAACGACGTCAAAGCAGATGTTCCAACTCCGCGATGCTTGCTTTAATCCATAAATGGATTTAAGCAGCTTGCACACCTTCCCGCTGTTCCCACTGTCTACGAAGCCCTCTGGCTGAGTCATGTACACGCACTCTTCTAAATCACCATTTAGAAAGGCGGTCTTAACATCCATTTGCCAGATTTCGTAATCATGATATGCAGCGATGGCAAGCATGATCCGGATGGATTTAAGCATAGCCACTGGAGAAAAGGTTTCGTCATAGTCCACACCTGGTCTTTGACGAAAACCTTTTGCAACAAGTCTAGCTTTGAAAGTCTCCACTTTCCCATCTACACCAAGTTTTTTCTTGAAGATCCACTTGCTCCCAATGGGTTTTACCATTTCAGGAGCAACTTCCAAAGTCCATACTTTGTTGGTGTACATGGATTCCATCTCGGACCGCATAGCATCCAGCCATTTCACAGAGTCCCTACTCGTGATGGCCTGCTCGAAGCTAGTTGGGTCATCATCCTCAATGATGCAATCCTCGCTCCCACCATCCATGAGAAAACCGTAGTATCTCTCATGTGGGCGAGGAACCCTACTAGATCAGCGGAGAGGCTGAGGTTCATCGGGAACTACTGAATCCTCTGGTTCAACCAAATCTTCTGTTGTAGTCTGTATTGCTGGAACCTCTTCCAGTTCTACCTCCTTGCCACTAATCTCTTTTTCAAGAAATTCCTTTTCTAAAAAGGTGGCATGTCGAGAAACAAACACCTTTTGTTCCTCGGTGTGGTAGAAGATATACCCGCGCGAATGTTTGGGATATCCAATAAACTTACACAAAATGGACCTTGCCGCGAGTTTTTCCGGATTTTGTGTTTTTACATATGCCGGACAACCCCATATCTTAACATAATTAAGACATGGTCTCTTTCCTTTCCATATCTCATATGGAGTGGTTGGCACGGTTTTGGTGGGAACCATATTCAATAGGTCTGCAGCTGTTTCCAGTGCATATCCCCAGAAGGAAATAGGTAACTCAGCTGTGCTCATCATAGAGCGCACCATATCTAATAGGGTGCGGTTCCTCCGTTCTGATACACCGTTGTGCTGTGGTGTATATGGAGGAGTCAGCTGAGAGAGAATCCCATTCTCTTTTAGGAAGTCCAGGAATTCATTGCTTAAGTATTCTCCTCCTCGATCAGATCGAAGGATTTTAATACTTTTTCTGGTTTGGTTCTCGACTTCTTGTTTATATTCTCTAAATTTCTCAAAAGCTTCTGATTTGTGTTTCATCAGGAACACATATCCGAATCTAGAGAGATCGTCAGTGAATGTAATGAAGTACGAAGAACCATTCCTGGCATGTGTAGACATGTGACCACATACATCACTATGTATAAGTCCCAAGAGTTCGGTAACTCTTTCTCCGTGTCCCGTAAACGGAGTTTTGGTCATCTTGCCTTTGAGACATGACTGGCAAGTGTCATAAGATGAAAATTCGAACGGATTCAAATATCCATCCTTATGCAACTTAGCCAGTCGTATCACATTGATGTGACCCAGTCTACAATGCCACAAGAAGGATTCGTTCAGTTCTGAACTCTTCCTCTTGTGTGTGTTTGTTATGCTCAGAACTGTTGATTGATTTAGAACATAAATGCCATTGCACAACGTGCCTGATCCAACCAACTTTTGGTTACGGAAAATGTTCATAACATTGTCCTGTAATACAAAATTATATCCCTCTTTACTCAATAAAGAAACCGATATAATGTTGCATATCAAGTTCGGCATGTAATAGCATTCGTTCAGAACCAATGTATTACCAGTTGGTAATACAAGGTGATATTCCCCGACAGTCTTAGCTGCAACAATCGCACCATTTCCAACTCTAATGTCTTTATCACCTTCTCCAAGTTCTCTACCTTTTCTAAGCCTATGTAACTGATTACATATATGGGATCCTGACCCGGTATCTAATATGTAGGGTTCCTAGGCACCCTAATGGAGTCTCACAAGGCATCATTCATGCCAATTTCTAAAAATACGGTACCGAGAAACCCTAGACTACGGATCGTTAACTAGATATTTAGCCGAAACAAGCAAGTAAACGGAAATGTATCTAAAGGAAAGGGGCTACAACCTTTGTAGATCCGGTCCTCCACATCCTAGACTCCGTGATGAGGTCCCTCCGCTGTCCAAATCAAAACCATGACTCTAGCATCGGCTTCATCGGAGAAATGGGCGGGCTTGATCGTCGGTTCGATGCCGAAGATGATCTACGTCGAGGCATCACAAGAATAAGCTCCAACTTCACCAAGCCTTGAAAACTTATGAAGGAAACACCCTATACTACTTGGCATGGGGTAGAGGATGAAGAAATAGGAAGTGGGTAAACTTTAGAATTGGATTTCTCACTTGTTTTGGCTAGTTGCCATTGAAGAGGCAAGCTTTTTCTTCATGTAAGAAGAAGATGAAGATGAAGAAGATGGTATGATAAGTATTAAAAAATAGAAAAGAAATATAATACTTATCATATATTTCAACCATGGTTTAGTGTAGAGATTTAACCAAGGTTAGATGAGTGGTTAGGGTTAGAGAAGAGACAAGAATGGTGGACTTGTTCAAAGCTTCAAGAAGCTTCAAAGGAAAAAACAAACAAAGCCACCATTTCTTTTTCTCTTTATCTTTTCCAAAACAATAATAAATGGATAAATAAATAAGAGAAAAGAAACCCTAACCATTCACTAAACATGGTTTAATCTTTACACAAACCCAAATGAGCAAGTATCATCAAACATGATACAATCTTGTGCACAAAAATATATCATATACACAATGTGCACTTCAAGTGAGAAAATCCTTTTAAAGTGAACCAATACTAGTTGATGCAAAGTAATATATCAAATATATAATTATACATTAAATCATTAAATCAACACTTGATTCAATGATCCGGTCATGTCGCATATAACCGGCTAGTATCCAATATATCGGCTTATCGAATCAATCCTTGATTCGATAACTAGGTTATATCGCATATAACCAATCGATACATTCATCGCGAGAATGAAATACGGTATCACATACACGCATTATTCTCGGTCCCACACATATCCCATATGTGCTCCTTTTTCGTTTCGCTTGAGCCAGGAAACCTCTGTGTAGGACTCTAAAGACTCGTCAATACGCGGCAGCAGATGATGATCATATCAAACACCCACAAGCCGCAAGCGGTCTGCCAAACGTAACGGCCACCCGGGTATTGAGCGATCAGAAGATCGACGAGCAAGCCCGCTCACACTCCTGTGAATCCAACCAGTAACACTTACCGTACAGTCCGGTCTGTTCGTCTGATATGTCGCATATCTCGCCTAGGGGTGGTAAACGTCAGACCCCAATAGCTCGATAAGTCACTGCAACCCTGGCCAGGGATTTCCTGTTATGGCCAGTCGTGCATTGCGCAACATCAACCCCCAATACCGGGAGAGACGAATCCCCTCCTATCGCTCATTGCCTCCATATGAATCAGGACTGTACCCAAAAACCACCTGTTTGCATGACTCAGTAGAGCCGTGGTAGGGTGGAAATCAAAGCACAGTGGGAGACACACAAGACTCTATGACGATCTCGGGTCAACAGACTAAGCTGTACCAGTGTCACCAGAGAACTGCCATCTGACGTGAGGTATAATACCATCTGGGAGTTCTCGGCGAGTCCGTTCAGTGTACCCAGTCTCCACTGAGCACCCGCATACCATCTTCGATGTCAAACACCAACGGATATGGGATCATCCATCGCCCATCGCATGGGTCGAGAAGATATGTGCTAGTCTACTCTGGAATATCGATGCCCCGTCTCGATATTCCCACGACTAGGAACAATGAAGGATGTACTCATTGACTACCCAGGCCCCACTAGTATGATCTGCATCATAGTCCTGGAAGTAGAGTACACATCCTAAGGGCTTTATCAACATGTAATCAGAGAGACAGAAAGTATACATGTTAAGATAAAGAGCAACCAGATAGCGTACTATCATGTCGAGCAAGAAAGTCCTACCTATATATGTCCCAGCATCCACTACAATATACATCCAATGTACAGTAATGGCCTCTAAGGCATACATATAACTAACAATCTCCCACTTGCACTAGGGCCATCTGTAGCAGTGGTCGCAGTATCTAATACTCAACCATCCCATATGAGTCTCTCTCTGGGAAAAGGCCTTCGTGAGTGGATCCGCCGTATTGTCCTCTGAGTCTTCTCTCCTAACCTCGATCACCCTGGAGATCAACTATCTCCATGATCAGGTGATGCTGCCTCAGAATTTGTCTGGGTCACTGATGGGACCAGGGTTCCAGGGCCGAAGCCACACTTCCATTGTCATACAATGGCAGGAACCTAGTTCATCTTATGAACCAATATACACCCAAACTGCCTCTTTGGCAGTATCTTTAATAGCGATGTTACCAGCCTTTATCGTCTAGTTTGCCACGGTATCTATCTTGGAACTCTTCCAACATACTGTCCCTCTACTGAGGGTAAAGACAATGCCTGTGACTGACATTCAGTCGTCCTTATCACCCAGGAACACTTCCAGTGATTCTCCCCAGGATCGATTGATACCATCTCATTACAACTAGTGAGTATCCTAACATCCAATTAGATCTATCTCATAGATCCAAAGCTTAGGATTTAGTAGGTATCATTTTGATCCTATATAGAAAATCATTGTGATAAGCGGAGATTGATCGAGCGTAGCATAGGAAACTCCTTCCCTAACAAGTGTATGTCATCCACGTACTCTACGAGGATCGTCACCATACTCCCTACTACCCTTTTGTTTATACAAGTTTCATCTACCATTTTGATGATGTCAACTTCTTTGACTAATCCATCAAAACAGATGTTCCAACTCCGCGATGCCTGCTTTATCCTATAAAGCATCTTGCACACGTTTCCGCTGCTCCCACTGACTACGAGGCCCTCTGGCTGTGTTCTTATAGACGTTCTCTTCTAAATCAATATTTAGAAAAGTAGTCATGGCACCCAACCACCAGATATCGTAGTCATGGTATGTAGCCGTGGCAAGTAGGATCTGGATGGATTTAAAACATAGTCCCTGGAAAAGGTTTCATCATTATCCGTGCCTGGTTGATGACGAAAACCTTTAACAAGTCTAGCTTTGAAAGTCTCAACTTGTCCATCTACACCAAGTAATCTTCTCAAGATATACTTTCTCCTGATGGGGATTTAACCCTTCAGATATCGCAACCAAAGTCCATACTTTGTTGGTGTATATGGATTCCATCTCAGATTGCTATGCATCCAGCCATTCTTACAGAGTCCCTACTCTTGATGGCTTGCTCGAATCTAGTTGGGTCATCATCTCATGATGTATTCGATGCTCCCACTGTCATCGAGAAACCAAGGTATCTCTCAGGTGGGTGAGGAACCCTACTAGATCGGCGGAGAGGCTGAGGTTCGTCGGGGACTATAGAATCCTTTGGTTCTATCAAATCTTCAGCTGTAGTTTCGTATAGCTGGAACCTTTCCAGTTCTACAGAACTGACCTTGCCTTGATCTTGTCCGGATTTTTCTTTTGGCATAGGCCGGACAATCCCAAATCTTAACTTACTTAAGAGATAGGATCTTCCCACACCATATCTCATATGGAGTGGTAGGCACTGATTTGATTCGAACCTAATTCAATAGGTATGCAGCTTCTCAAGCGCATAACTCCCAAAAAGGAAATAGGTAACTCAGTAGTACTCATCATAGAGCACACCTTATCATATACGGTGTGATTGCTCCGCCCCGATATACCATCGTGCTATGGTTTATACGGAGGAGTAATGCTGAGAGAGAATCTCATTTTCTTTTAGAATAGTCCAGGAATGCCATGCTCAAGTATTCTCCTCCCTGATCTCATCATAGGACATAATACTTATACCCGGTTGTTGGTTCTCTACTTCTAACTTATATTCTGTGAATATCTCAAAAGGTTCGGACTTGTGTTTCAACAGGAACATATGTCAGAATCTTGAGAGATCATCAGAGAACGTAATGAAGTATAAAGAACCAGTCCTGGCATGTGTAGACAGGAGACCTTACATACATCATAATGTATCAGTCCCTAGAGTTTACTAACTCTTTCTCTGTTTCTAACAAACAGAGCTATGGTCATTTTATCTTTGTGACATGACTGGCAAGTTTCACAAGATGTAAATTCAAACTGATTTAAATATGCATCTAAAATGTAACTTCAGCCAGTCGGGTCGCATTGATATGACCTAGTCTACAATACCTCAAGAAGAATTCGTTCATTTCTGAACTCTTCCTCTTGTGTGTGTTCTGCATACTAGCAACTGTAGTTTGATTTAGAACGTCAATGCTTTTAGATAACGTTCCTGAACCGATCAACTTTTGATATAGGAAATGTTCAAAACATTATCCAACAATACAAAATTTTATCATTTCTTTACTAATAAAGAGACTGATATGATTTTGTATATCAGGTTCGGTATCTAATAGCATTTGTTCAGAATCAATGTATTGGTAATACAGGGTGACAGTGACCAACAGACTTGGCTGCAACACTTGCCCCGTTTTCTGTCTCATGAAACTTATCACCCGTTCTCAGTTTTTCTACCTTTTTGTAGCCCTATGTAACATATTACATATCTGGGATCCTGATCCGGTATCAGATACCCAGGATGCAGAGGATACTGAGAAACAGTTCTGCATAATGAACACACTTGAAGGAGATGCATCATATGTACTTTCTTCGTTTGGGCGGCATAGGAATTCTGGTATTCCCCTATTTCCTGCTCTGTCTTATAACAATTATAAGTTGGAGCGGGACCAACGTTCCCCAGCTCAGTATAACAAGCGGGTTCGATCAATACATCCATTTTATTATCTTGATTAAGGCGTGATATGGTCGCTACCAGGAGAGAGAGAGAGAAGAAAACACTCTGCGTGCGCTCTTGCAAGATCAGATTGGTTATATATTTTATCTAATCAGGATGGCTCTCACTGTTTTTATCAAATCTTCCTTCAAACCCTAGAAGGAAAGACTAGCCGGGATTAATTACACTCTACAAGTTCGCCAATGTTTCAGCCAGGCCAGTGTCGGTACTTTGAGGGAGGTTCCCCGTGCTTTCGCACGGACCTAATTACAGTAAACCTCGTTTTCCCAGAGGCGTAACCCCATTGACACCTTTCTAGACACCTACTTGATCGGCTAATTGTAAAGTGCAAAACTCTCCCAGGAGTAACAATTACTCGCAGTGGGTATCGGGATCCAACTATCATATAGAAGGTATGCAATCTCATTGCAAGTTTCAACACTTGAAACTCCCGATAAAGGTTTTTACCCCTAGCACCTATAACCTTAACTATGGTCAACAAATCATAAGTGCTAGTCAAGTTCTACCCGTCATTTCGTGATTAATTAGACCCACCCACATGACCCTTAACTAAGGTCAACAAAGTCATGCAACTGTCCTAACTAATCGCATCATATGCGGTGTAGGAAGACATCACTTAGCTACCGTACACTGTGCCTTAACTAAAGTCAACAAACACAGCACGAATACTAAGTACTCTACTTCCTAAAATGACGGAGGGTTGCGAATGTTTTTTGTGAAAACCTTTAACGCTTTGAACTTGATCTCGTTGCGGAATCAAATGGTTTTTAAATGGAATGTTTTCGAGGCTTTTCTAGTTTTGCTAAAGGGGTCACTCCCGGTGAAGGGATCGTCGGCCCTTTCCTCGTCGAATGAGGTGCGGGAAATATCATATATATCACTGTGCAAAGCGGAAACTATAGAAGCGATCAAATGACAAACCGAGGGTTGTTGCATCTGCCAGTTATTGCTAAAGGAGTCACTCCCGGTGAAGGGATCTCGGTCCATTCCTCATCGAATAAGGTGCAGGATGTTCTATAATGAACACCGCGATGCAAAGCAAGAACTGTAGCTACCTGTTTTATTTTGAAATTTGATTCCACAACATCAATTAGGTTTATTTTCTTTCATTAATCTCGTTAATGAATATCCCATCAATTAAGTCCACCTAATCATCACAGATAAATATAACGTACGCTTATGCCATCCGCATTCGCCTCAATATCCCGTCTGCACCGTTAGGTTAGGTAACTAACGGCAGAGCGAGGCAGGGCTAGCGCGGGTGTAAAACATAAGCAACGTCTATATAATATATCATATATACTATATACTACATCTATCTGAACAGAGTACATAACATCGCATGATCACATCACAGATAACGCAGCAGAAAGAATCATATGAAATATTGGATATACTAGGACGTCCGTGTTTTCAATACGAGCCAGTATAAAACACGGATTCCACGGTCGTGATGAATAGCCAATCCCACACCCCTAGACCCCTATGAGAGCGGCAAGCAACCCTACCAATTCTAGGGTTAGGAGACCCGGACTCGACTCCTCGAGATGGTCTCCCACTGGACCCCAGAACCCGGTTACTTATGCTCCCCTCCTTGGGTCTATCCTAGTGCAGAAAAGTAAATAATATACAAATGGTGACAACATCCGCAACCTGGAAGTGCCCCAATAAAAGAATATTACATACAAGTTTTTACATGAATGAAAATGAAAAACACTCATCTCACATAAAAACCCCCCGGCTATTCAAACACGACGATCCAATATAACATATCCAGCAACACATAACATCACATGTCATCAACGTAAGTAAATATGCGCATCCCAATTGTCGTTGACATATAGCAACGAAACCGGCGATATCACATATTACACTTACGGTCACAGAAAAGAAAGTGTAAAACTACAACAGTTGGAATCCGCAATCACCTCAGACATCGCATGCCTGATCAAATGAATTCTTTAAACATCGCATGCCCAACAATTATAAACCCCGCATTTTAGTCTCATTATCGAAAACCCTTTTCAATACCAAGTCAGGCAATTCAACAGGATTCCCGACATTTTGATCGAATGCTCGTCGCAAACTTTAGTAGGCGGCCGCACCCCTGATGCCGTCGACAAAGTGCACCAAGGCAGAACACCGCTGCCGCGAGCACCCGAACGGATGCTTTCGGCGACGGGGTTCTCCTACAGTCACTTGGTCGGGGCTATGGAGTGAGGCTGTCTATTAAGTTTACCCGGTGAGTATCCGCGTACGCTACGTGATTGCGACGGACTTTTGATCACATCAAAATTCCGTGGCAACCGATCAAGTGAGACTAAACTGCTATGTTTATAATATTCATTCCGTTATCTCATAACTATTTGCGAATTCCAATTATTGTATCACATTCCGGATAAGTAGAAAATGCTAAACTTTTCGATCGAACAATCGAACACCCAAGTTTTCCCGATACAGCTCAACACATGAAATAAGTCTAACAACATTCAGTTCGTGCCTCAGTACCAACGGTCCAGCCGTAGAAGGGTCAAGCCAACGCCTCACATGTGGCACGCCGTACTGCCCCAAACCCTAAGGTTCAAAGGGCAGTTCAAGACGGTCACATAATCGAGTTAAGGTTTGTTGTCTTCTAGAGGGTCCATCGCGTTACTTGCACTACTTAGAACGTTGTTAAACTACGGAAAAATCCAACACATGGAAATTTCCCGGCAGGGGAAAAAGTGGGTATTTATATCCGGTCGAACTTTTTAACATATTCTAAAAATACCCGGAAATACACACCGACAAAATTAGACAGTCCGATCGAATATACTGAGTTCCCAATACAACCCAGAAAATAAAACTCTGGAATAAATATTAAAATATTCCCACGAAAACCAACACCAGAAACTAGGAGTTACTGTGCAAACAGTATTGGGCATTGTGACTATACTGCCGCGGAACCGCCGCAGAATCCTTGCTTCTGCCGCGGTTCCGCCGCACTCTTGTCGAATCATGGACACGTGTTGCACAGTAATTCTTAGGATTCCCTGCTGATTTTTCTGCATATTTTTAATTCACAAAAAACCACGATTTCAGAAAAAGTACAGAGAGCTATATTAGGGTTTGGGTTTTGATTCGATCGGAGTTCTAATTCCGTCAGGACTTCGCCTAAGGCTCTAGCTAGGCTCTGATACCACTGTAGGGTTCCTAGGCACCCTAATGGAGTCTCACAAGGCATCATCCATGCCCATTTCTAAAAATACGGTGCCGAGAAACCCTAGACTACGGATCGTTAACTAGATATTTAGGCGAAACAAGCAAGTAAACGGAAATGTATCTAAAGGAAAGGGGCTACAACCTTTGTAGATCCGGTCCACCACATCCTAGACTCCATGATGAGGTCCCTCCGCTGTCCAAATCAAAACCATGACTCTAGCATCGGCTTCATCGGAGAAATGGGCGGGCTTGATCGTCGGTTCGATGCCGAAGATGATCTACGTCGAGGCATCACAAGAACAAGCTCCAACTTCACCAAGCCTTGAAAACTTGTAAAGGAAACACCCTATACTACTTGGCAAGGGGTAGAGGATGAAGAAATAGGAAGTGGGTAAACTTTAAAATTGGATTTCTCACTTGTTTTGGCTAGTTGCCATTGAAGAGGCAAGCTTTTTCTTCATGTAAGAAGACGATGAAGATGAAGAAGATGGTATGATAAGTATTAAAAAATAGAAAAGAAATATAATACTTATCATATATTTCAACCATGGTTTAGTGTAGAGATTTAACCAAGGTTAGATGAGTGGTTAGGGTTAGAGAAGAGACAAGAATGGTGGACTTGTTCAAAGCTTCAAGAAGCTTCAAAGGAAAAAACAAACAAAGCCACCATTTCTTTTTCTCTTTATCTTTTCCAAAACAATAATAAATGGATAAATAAATAAGAGAAAAGAAACCCTAACCATTCACTGAACATGGTTTAATCTTTACACAAACCCAAATGAGCAAGTATCATCAAACATGATACAATCTTGTGCACAAAAATATATCATATACATAATGTGCACTTCAAGTGAGAAAATCCTTTTAAAGTGAACCAATACTAGTTGATGCAAAGTAATATATCAAATATATAATTATACATTAAATCATTAAATCAACACTTGATTCAATGATCCGGTCATGTCGCATATAACCGGCTAGTATCCAATGTATCGGCTTATCGAATCAATCCTTGATTCGATAACTAGGTTATATCGCATATAACCAATCGATACATTCATCGCGAGAATGAAATACGGTATCACATACACGCATTATTCTCGGTCCCACACATATCCCATATGTGCTCCTTTTTCGTTTCGCTTGAGCCAGGAAACCTCTGTGTAGGACTCTAAAGACTCGTCAATACGCCGGCAGCAGATGATGATCATATCAAACACCCACAAGCCGCAAGCGGTCTGCCAAACGTAACGGCCATCCGGGTATTGAGCGATCAGAAGATCGACGAGCAAGCCCGCTCACACTCCTGTGAATCCAACCAGTAACACTTACCGTACAGTCCGGTCTGTTCGTCTGATATGTCGCATATCTCGCCTAGGGGTGGTAAACGTCAGACCCCAATAGCTCGATAAGTCATGCCGACGTAGGGTCCATAACTATCGTGAAACTACTGATAACTCTTACCAGTATATCACTGCAACCCTGGCCAGGAATTTCCTGTTATGGCCAGTCGTGCATTGCGCAACATCAACCCCCAATACCGGGAGAGAAGAATCCCCTCCTATCGCTCATTGCCTCCATGTGAATCGGGACTGTACCCAAAAACCACCTGTTTGCACGACTCAGTAGAGCCGTGGTAGGGTGGAAATCAGAGCACAGTGGGAGACACGCAAGACTCTATGACGATCTCGGGTCAACAGACTAAGCTGTACCAGTGTCACCAGAGAACTGCCATCTGACGTGAGGTATAATACCATCTAGGAGTTCTCGGCGAGTCCGTTCAGTGTACCCAGTCTCCACTGAGCACCCGCATACCATCTTCGATGTCAAACACCAATGGATATGGGATCATCCATCGCCCATCGCATGGGTCGAGAAGATATGCGCTAGTCTACTCTGGAATATCGATGCCCCGTCTCGATATTCCCACGACTAGGAACAATGAAGGATGTACTCATTGACTACCCAGGCCCCACTAGTATGATCTGCATCATAGTCCTGAAAGTCGAGTACACATCCTAAGGGCTTTATCAACATGTAATCAGAGAGACAGAAAGTATACATGTTAAGATAAAGAGCAACCAGATAGCGTACTATCATGTCGAGCAAGAAAGTCCTACCTATATATCTCCCAGCATCCACTACAATATACATCCAATGTACAGTAATGGCCTCTAGGGCATACATATAACTAACATAATACCCAGGACGTAGGGCAAATGGAGAAACAGTTCTCTGTAATGAACACACCCGAAGAAAATGCATCATCATGTACTTTCTTCAATCGGGTGGCATGGGAATCCTGGTATTCCCCTATATCCTGTTCATTCCTATAACTCTTATAAGAAAGAACGGAACCAACGTTCCCCAGCACAGTATAACATGCGGGTTCAGTCAATACATCCATATTATTATCTTTATTAGGGCATGACATGGTCGCTACCTGGAGAGAGAGAGAGAAGAAAACACTTTAGCGTATGCTCTTGCAAGATCAGATTGGTTATTATCTTATCTAATCAGGATGGCTCCCACTGGTTTTTATCAAATCTTCCTTCAAACCCTAAAAGGAAAGACTAGCCGGGATTAATTACACACTACAAGTTCACCAATCTTTCAACCAGGCCAGTGTCGGTACTTTGAGGGAGGTCCCCCGTGCTTTCGCACGAACCTAATTAATATAAACCTCGTTTTCCCAGAGGCGTAACCCCATTGACACCTTTCTAGACACCTACTTGATCAGCTAATTGCAATGTGTAAAACTCTCCCACGAGTAACTCTTACTCGCAGTGGGTATCGGGATCCAACTATCTCATAGAAGGTATGCAATCTCATTGCAAATTTCAACACTTGAAATTCCCGATAATATTTTGCCCCTAGCGTCCTATGACCTTGACGCAGGCCAACAAACCATAGTGCGCTAGTCAAGTTCAACCCGTCATTTTCTGATTGAATTAAACCCACCCGCACGACCCTTGACGCAGGCCAACAAAGTCGCACGACTACCCTAATCCAATCTGCATCATATGCATAAGCAGATAAATACTAGTTAGCTACCGCACACTACGCCTTGACGCAGGCCAACAAACGTAGCACGAATACTAACTACTACTTATCTGAAATGACGGAGGGCTACGACAGGTTTTTCTGAAAACCTATTGCGTAATGAACTTGATATCGTTGTAGAATGAAGTTTTGAAATGGAGTGATTTTGAGGCTTTTCTAGTTTTGCTAAAGGGGTCACTCCGGGTGAAGGGATCGTCGGCCCTTTCCTCGTCGAATGAGGTGCGGGATATATCATATATATCACTGTGCAAAGCAGAAACTATAGAAGCAATCAAAAGTCAAACTGAGTGTGTAGCATCTGCCAGTTATTGCTAAAGGGGTCACTCCCGGTGAAGGGATCTCGGCGTTTTCCTCATCGAATAAGGTGCAGGATATATCATATATACCGCTATGCAAAGCAAGAACTGTAGCTACCTGTTTTGTTTAAAATTTGATTCTACAACATCTTAGGTTTCTTTTCTTTCATTAATCACATTAATGAAGTCCCATCATTTAAATCACCTAAACATCACAGATAAATACGACGTACACTTATGCCATCCGCATTCGCCTGGATGTCCCCTCGTGCACCATTAGGTTAGGTAACTAACGGCAGAGCGGGACAGGGCTAATGCGGGTGCAAAACATAAGTAACGTCTATATAATATATCATATATACTATATACTGTATCTATCACAGAACATCACATGATCACATCACAGATATCGCAGCAGAAGAAACATATGAAACATTGGATATACTAGGACGTCCGTGTTTTCAATACGAGCCAGTATAAAACACGGATTCCACGATCGTGATGAATAGCCAATCCCACGCCCCTAGACCCCTACGAGAGCGGCAAGCAACCCTACCAATTCTAGGGTTAGGAGACCCGGACTCGACTCCTCGAGATGGTCTCCCACTGGACCCTAGAACCCGGTTACTTATGCTCCCCTCCTTGGGTCTATCCTAATGCGGAAAACTAAATACTATACAAAAGGTGACAGCTTCCGCAACCTGGAAGTGCCCCAAATAAAAGAATATTACATACAAGTTTTTACATGAATGAAAATGAAAAACACTCATCTCACATAAAAAACCCCGGCTATTCAAACACGACGATCCAATATAACACATCCAGCAACGCATAACAACACATGTCATCAACGTAAGTAAATATGCGCATCCCAATTGTCGTTGACATATAGCAACGAAACCGGCGATATCACATATTACACTTACGGTCACAGAAAAGAAAGTGTAAAACTACAACAGTTGGAATCCGCAACCTCTTTAAACATCGCATGCCTAATCAAATGAAATACTTAGACATCACATGCCTAACAATTATAAACCCCGCATTTTAGTCCCATTACCGAAAACTCTTTTCAATATCTAGTGAGACTAAACCGCTAGATTTATAACATTCATTCAGTTATCTCATAACTGTTTGTGAATTCCAATTATTGTATCCCATTCCGGATAAATAGAAAATATTAAACTTTCCGATCGAACATCCGAACACCCAAGTTTTCCCGAAACCGTTCAACACATGAAATAAGTTCAAAGACGTTCATTTCATGCCTCAGTACCAATGGTCCAGCCGTAGAAGGGTCAAGCCAACGCCTCACATGTGGCACGCCGTACTGCCCCAAACCCGAAGGTTCAAAGGGCAGTTCAAGACGGTCACATAATCGAGTTAAGGTTTGTTGTCTTCTAGAGGGACCATCGCGTTACTTGCACTACTTAGAACGTCATTAAACAACGGAAAAGTCCAACAATTGGAAATTTCGTGGCAGGGGAAAAATTGGGTATTTACATCCGGTCAAACCTTTTAACATATTCTAAAATTATCCGGAAAACACATAGACAAAATTTGATAATCCGATCGAATAATCGAAGCTCCAAAACATCCCAGAAAACTCAACTCTTGAGTGCAAATTAAAAATTCCCAGAAAACTCAGCACCTGAAAACATGAATTACTGTGCAAAGTTTGGAGGCAAATCCCATCAAGTGGCCGCGGAACCGCCGCAGAAGCCAGGCTTCTGCCGCGGTTCCGCCGCGCTATAGAGGCATCATGAGATAATTTTTGCACCGTAATTCTTAGAATTCCCTGCTGAATTTTTTAAGCATTTTTAATATGGAAAAAACCCAGTTTTTAGAAAAAGTCCAGAGAGCGATTTGGTTTTAGGGTTTCAGTTTCGATCGGGTTTCAAACATCGTCTAAGCATCGCCTAAGGCTCTATCTAGGCTCTGATACCACTGTAGGGTTCCTAGGCACTCTCAAGAGGTCTCACAAGGTATCAACCATGCCAATTTCAAATTTTATGAGTGCCGAGAAACCCTAATACGGATCGTTAACTAGAATTTTAGGCGAAAAGTTAAGCTAGTTAACATCTTAACTAAAAGTGAGAAGCTACAACCTTTGTAGATCCGGTTATCCACTTCCTTAGCTCCATGTAGACGTCCTCTCGCTGTCCTAGTCGGATCTCGGACTCTAGCATCGGCTTCATCGGAGAAATGAGCGGACAAGTCGTCGGCTACGATGCCGAAGATGATCTACGTCGAGGTTACACAAGATCAAGCTCCAACTTCACCAAGTTGTGAAACTTGTGAAGAAAACACCCTATACTACTTGGCAAGAGGTAGAGGGTGAAGAAATAGGAGGTGGGTTCACTTTAGAATTGGATTTCTCACACTTTTGCACAAGATGCCATTGATGGAATCAAGCTTTCTTTCTTGATGAAGATGATGATGAAGAAGAAAGAATATGATAAGTGTTGCTTTTAAAATGAAAATAAAATCAATACTTATCATATGCTAACCATGGTAAAGTGTACAGAATAGATCATGGTTAGTTAGAATGGTTAGGGTTAAGGATGAAGACAAAATGGTAACAAAGTCAAACCTTCATGAAACTTCAACTAAATACAAAGAAAGCCACCATTTTTCTTCATAATCCATTCCAAAATCAATAAATAAATAAATGAGTAATAAACAGGAAACCCTAACCATTACACAACCATGGTTTAATCTTTACACAAAACACAAGTTAGCATGCAACATCTAACATGATACAATCAAGTGCACACAAAATATATCACATATACAATGTGCTTTTCAAGTGAGAAAATCCCTTTAAAGTGAACCAATACTAGTTAATGCAAAGTAATATATCAAATATATAATTATATATTAAATCATTAAATCAACACTTGATTCAATGATCCGGTCATGTCGCACATAACCAACCAGTATCCAATGTATCGACTTATCGAATCGATCTTCGATTCGATAACTAGGTTATATCACATACAACCAATCGAAACATTCATCGCGAGAATGAAATACGGTATCACATACACGCATCATTCTCGGTCCCGCACATATCTCATATGCGCCCCTATTTCGTTTCGCTTGAGCCAGGAAACCTCTGTGTAGGACTCTAAAGACTCGTCAATACGCCGGTAGCAGATGATGATCATATCAAGCACCCACAAGCTGCAAGCGGTCTGCTAAACGTAACGGCCACCCGGGTACTGAGCGATCAGAAGATCGACGAGCTAGCCCGCTCACACTCCTGTGAATCCAACCAGTAACACTTACCGTACAGTCCGGTCTGTTCGTCTGATATGTCGCATATCAAGTCTAGGGGTGGTAAACGTCAGACCCCAGTAACCGATAAGTCGTGCCGATGTGAGGCTCATAACGGGTCGAGAAACTACTGGTAACACTTACCAGCAAATCTCTGATCAGCCCTGGCCAGGGACTTCCCTGTTACGGCCAATCGAGCACAGCGCAACATCAACCCCCAATACCGGGAGACACGAAACCCCTCCTATCGCTCATTGCCTCCATGTGACTCGGGACTGTACCCAAAGACTACCGTTTTGCATGCCCTCATGGACGTGGTAAGGTGGAGATCAAAGTACAGTGGGAATCACACAAGACTCTATGACGATCTCGGGTCTACAGACTAACCTACATAAGTGTCACCTGAGAACTGCCATCTGACGTGAGGTATAATACCATCTGGGAGTTCTCGGCGAGTCCGTCCAGTGTACCCAGTCTCCACTGAGCACCCGTACACGATCTCTGATGTCAAACACCAATGGATATGGGATCATCCATCGCCCATCTCATAGGTCGAGAAGCGTACACGCTAGTCTACACTGGTATATCGATGCCCCGTCTCGATACACCCACGACTAGGGACTTTGAAGGATGTACTTATGGACTACCATGTCCCCACTAGTATGATCTGCATCATAGTGTAGGTAGTCAAGTATACATCCTAAGGGCTTTACCAACATGTAACTATAAGACAGTTTAAAGAGACTAGTGTTCATGTTAAGATAAAGAGCAACCAGATAGCATATTATCATATCGAGCAAGAAAGTCATCTCTATATATGTCCAAGCATCCAATATAATATACATCATCTGTACAATACTGGCCTCTAGGGCATACATACAACTAACAGGGTACAGTCCCGAGCCACATGGAGGCAGTGAGCGTATCTTCAGGGGTTCGTCTCTCCCGGTATTGGGGGTGAGGTCGCGCTGTGTCTAGGAGAGCCATTACACGAAGCCCTCGGCCGAGGCAGGAGATTTACTGGTAGGTATTCCAGTAGTATCTCAGGGTGTTCTGGGCTACACTCCGACACGACTTGTACCGCTTTTGGGGTCTGACTTTTACCAACCCCCTAGGCCCGCCATGCGATGCTCATAGACGAACGGACCAGACTGTACGAATATTGTCACTGACAGGCTCAGTAGGGTGTCAGGATGAGTTCGCTCATCGACGTCCCTTTTGGTCAATACCTGGTAGCCCGTTACGTATTGGCTTATATCTCTGACGTGCTAGTGGTTAAATCCACAACCATGGTGTTGACGAGTCTTTAGAGTCCCCCACATTCAGTTACTCAAGCTTTCGGGCGAAAAGCTGTAGAGGCCGTATGGAGATATGGCAAGGTCCGATCAGATACGTGCGGTATTGCACGGATCAGGATCGGACAGTTCGTACTAGAGGCCGTATGGAGATATGGCATGGTCCGATCAGATACGTGCGGTATTGCACGGATCAGGATCGGACAGTTTGTACTAGAGGCCGTATGGAGATATGGCAAGGTCAGATCAGATACGTGCGGTATTGCACGGATCAGGATCGGACAGTTAGTACTAGAGGCCGTATGGATATATGGCAGGGTTCAATCAGATACGTGCGGTATTGCACGGATCAGGATCGAACGGATATTACTAGCCGGTTTTGGTTTAAGCCAGATCCTAGTATAGTACAGTGTAGACTTTGTCTCATTGCATTTGTATTTCGGTCGGAATACAAATGCGGGTGTGTATACACAGTATCGGGGTTTTCCTGTAATTTATTACGGGACCAGTTTTCTGGAGTTGCCAGTTTGCTTTCCGTTTCGGCCATTTTCTTTGTATCGTTCAATGGCCGAAGATTGGTGGAGGAGGGCTTATTTGCATTTGTGCAAATAAGCTTTTGTGGAGGGGGTCTTTGCATATTCTTGTATCATGATAATTCCTCCACCATTTGACTTCTCCTTCTCATCATGGCTAGTCTTGTAGTGTCATGATTGCATGACTTTTGTGGACATGATTGTTAATGATAGTTGTGGTTGAGTGTGGATGTTTTTATCATGTTCCTTCATGATTTCATTTTGATTCCCTCTTGCATTATTGATCAAGCCACTCACTCCCTCATTGCTCTCACTCTTATTCTCTCCATTCCATGGTGATGGCCGGCCACATAGAGGGAGGGGGGCTGTCCCAATTTGTTGGGGTGGGATTTTTTTTCTTCTAGCTTCGTAAAATCCCACATGTTCCATCTCCACAAGCTGATATCATTTCCTCCACCATATGGCAATTCCTACAACCCCAAAATGAGACTTGAGCACTACACATTCTACAGCAAATCTTGGGCACGTCGACTAGCCAGCTTCGTGCCCGAGTTGCCTCGGTATTGAAGTGGGTGCCCGTAAAAGATGCAGACGATGTGGTGCCCTTCCGGCAAGGAGGCGACGACCGGAGTTTCCGCAGGAGATCGGGACGACGACGAGAAGGCCGGAGGACTCGGATCAGTCGGTATATCTCTATTCCCCATCTTATAGTTAGCTAGGACTAGTTAATGGTTCGATCCGGGTTTTAGTGCGCGGTGGTGCCGGTTTGCTAGTTTACAAAATTAAAGTTTTACGCTTCCGCATTTGGCCTCGGGATGGAGGCCGGGGCGCCGCCGTGCACTTACAGTGGTATCAAAGCCTCGCCATTAACCTAGTCTAGCTTTGTCTAATGTGTTTACATTTTCGATCGACCAAAATTCCAAAATCCGCGTTTTTCACATGCATCAGTTTTCTGTTGAAATTTTTTGGAGTCGAAAATTTTTTCAGGTTGTAGAAAAGTGATGTACTGGAAATTCTAAGAACACTGTAGAAATTCGATACAGTAACTCCACTATAGGAGCGCGGAACCGCGGCCAAACCCCCCTTTAGGCCACGGTTCCGCCGCACTATGTTGAGATCATTGTATCAAATTTCTACAGTTGCTTTCTGGGTTGAAAATTAGGATTTTTGGAATATTAATTTTGGGCCCAGAATTTCTTGATGTGCTACAGTAGTAATTGGGGCCCACTTGTTAAAATTTGATCGATCGGATATTTTAAACACATTGTTTCACAGTATTTACATTATATCTGCGACCGTGAATGTTACTCGATCGGTAAATCCTGTCTAACTACTATAGCCCGGTTAGACGGATTTGCGAACGTGACTTTCACGTTGATGTTCTGTGATTGCTGTGATGTTGCGGATCGGTCATGGGGGATAGCCTGGATGCAATGCTAGTACAGTTTTGTTGTATTATGTACATTTGATATTGCGGGGCGAGCGTCCGACATGTGGACTGCCGTCACTGCCTGTTTGTATTATTATTTTGGGGCACGACCAGGTTGCGGTCGATGTACCCGTTGTATGTATATTTTACTTTCTGTACTAGGATTGCCCCGCGGAGGGGTGCACGGACAGCCGGATTCTAGAGGGCAACAAGCCCGAATCTCATGGCATTGGGACGGAGGGGGCTTCACTCTAGGATTGGCGGGCTATTCGCCGCACTCGTAGGGGTACAGGTTGACCCAGGAGGGGTGCCCGAGTTGCCGGATTCCGTGAAGTGCCGGGTGGTCCATTCACGTCGCTGAAAGGGGCTGCCTCGCTTCAGGTTTTGGCGGGTAACTTGCCGCGCCCGTAGGGGTCTAGGATTTTATTGCACAGGCTATCCACACGACCAGGGGAACGTCGGGTTTCAGTAGTGGCTCTGTGAAACCCGGGGATCCCAGATATCTGTATTGTTCTGTGATGCTGTACATTTCTGTGATGTTGCATTTTATCACGCCTTGAGCGAAATATAATATATTGGTATATATATTAGTAGATGTTGTATATGTTTTGCATCCGCTCTAGTCCAGTCCCCGCTCTGTCGTTAGTTAGCTAACCTAACGGGTAATGACGGGACCCAGTGGCGAATGCGGATGGCATATACGTACGTCAAATTATTTTCGTTCTTTGTGGTGTGATCAATTGATGGGACTGCGTTGATTCGGATCAATGCAAGTTAAAAACAAACCTATTCTGATGTTGTTGGAACACTTTTCGAAAAGCTGTTATTGCAAGGACGTTCACTTTTGTTTTGCATCGTGGTATTCAGTTGGAATATCCTGCTCCTCAGTCGACAAGGCAAGGGCCGAGATCCCTTCACCGGGAGTGAACCCTTGGACAGAAGTTTGCGTCAGGGCAATAACTTCACTATAGCCGATTACTTTTGCTTTGCATCGTGGTATTCAGTTGGAATATCCTGCACCTCATTCTACGGGGAAAGTGCCGAGATCCCTTCACCGGGAGTGACCTCTTTATCAAAGGTTTTCGTCACTATAGTTTCAAAAAGCTATCCGGTTCCTTCAACGATATCAAGTTCATTACGTTAAAGGTTTTCGCCAGAAACCATTCGTAGCCCTCCGTCGTTTCATATGGATAGTCAATAGTATTCAAGCTGTGTTTGTTGGCCATAGTCAAGGCACAGTGTTTGGTAGCTGTTGGGTGTTCATATGTAGCATAGATAGATGCGTTGGTTTGGGACAGTCGTATAGCCTTGTTGGCCCTAGTCAAGGGCTTGTACGGGTGGGTTCAAATCAACCTGGACTATGACGGGTAGAACTTGACATGTGACTTATGATTTGTTGGCCTTAGTCAAGGTCATAAGAGCATGGGGCAAAAATCTACATCGGGAGTTTCTAAAGAAACTGAAACTTGCCAGATATGCGCATACCTTCTGGAGTGTGATGACGTGAGTGGATTCCGTCACGTTATCATGCGGTGATAGTTGGATCCCGATTCCCACTGATGAGTTAGTTTACTCCTCGGGTGACCCCGACTAATTCTTCTTTCAGGTTTGGAGGAAAATTTGACGGTACAGTGGGAGGTTTCCTGATTAGATAAATTGGTAACCATTCTGATCTAGGTTAGAGTGCACGCTGAGTGTTTCTTTTCTCTCACTCTTCGGCAGCGACCATTGACCCGACCCTAAGACTATGACTCAGAGGCCAAGTTGACCGAACCTTCTTAAACACTGGCTTTTGGATTATCAGAGTTGCAAACCTCATTGCCACTCCTACTTTTACCCTTTTCTCCAGGACACCCCGTATTACTACGAACGTCCACTTCCATTGGACAAAACCATCGTATGGTTAGATACGAACTCGAAAGAATTTATTCGAGGATGGTTTCAGGTTCTGGAGGAAACGGAAAGGACTATTCAGTTGTCTTTTCCTTTTACCTTCTGTCAGGTTGCGAGTACTCCTTGGTTTAGGAGTAGTACACCTATTACGCAAATTGGATAGTCTTCTTCCAAACCATAGGCAGGTGCCGACCGATAGGGAATGAAGAAAACCAATTAGCCTAACAATGGTATACAGAAGGTATTAAGTTAAGACAAAGCAAGGGATTAGTAAGAGGGCAAAGTAAATTGCAACTGATATTCACGACCAAACCAAGTATTTCATTACCACTCCCACTTCACCTTTGTATTTCTCCAGAACACTCCGTATCACTACGAAGATCCACAGTTTATTGGATATTCCATCGTATGGTTATATACGAACTCGAAAGGAACTTGTTCCAGTTCGGGGATGGATTCTGGTTCAGGAGAAATAGGAATAAGATTTATTCAGGTGTCTTTTATCTTCACCTTCTCTCGCATTGCGAGTGCTCCTAGGATTATGACAGTACACCCATTATGCTTATTGGATAGTCTTCTTCCAAACCATAGGCTGGTGCCGAACGGTAGGCAAGGAAGAAAACCATTTGGCCTAAAGGGGTGTGCAGAAGGTAATGACTAAAGATATAAAAAGGGATTTGGAGAGGTGGCAAAGAATTATACGGTTACAGTCATGAATCTGGAAGAGGCATTACTAAGGAATACCGGGATACCCCTACGAAACATTTCAATGTTTCAGTTTCACTGTGTACTGTTAAAAGAAAACTGATTTCCCAATTAGTCCTTACTCCAGGGTATGTATTTACCAGGTATGATTCTCACATCTGTAAGGTCTTACAGATAATGAGTGGGAGTAAGTTATTGGGAATTGGGTGATCATCCTCATTATATCGGGATTCGTTGTAATCGGTGATATTTGAGGAAATCACCTGGGCTGTTTGCCGGTTGGCGAATATTTGGTTTTGAATATCCGCTGTTGTGCACCAATTTCAAATTGATATATATGTACGTCTACTTTTATAGAGTGAGATATATATTTTTGAAATTATGTCTGTGACATTTACCTATATCAGTGGATGGTTAGGTAAGGAGCATTAAACAGCGGTGTAATTCTTCTTAATCATAAGTACAGTTTTCAACCTACGACACACAGTGAATGAGTTATCAGACTCAAGGGACTTATACAGAGTATTGTATGTTGTCCAGGGTCCATCAGGACAGAGGGGTTGGTCCTCGTACTATATTCGGTTTACTTATAACTTCTCTAGTGTTTAGACAGGTGTTTCGTGGAAACACAGGGTCCGAATTTTGAGAAGTTTTAGGTATTTGAATAGAGTAGAGAACCAGGTGTAGTAAGTATCGGGATTCTTCAAAGTGATCGAAGATGTAGATACTTGTATATGGTATTCAGTTGATAGTAATGGTTAAGAGAACTTGCTCCTCTTTCAGGTTACTCATAATTGGAAGTATTCCTAAGTTGAGTAACGCTGATCGGCCTCTTTCCATTTAGTTGACATCACTGGAGACAGCTGCATGATTTGAATCTGGTTCAATTAAATCAGTGCCTCTGGTCCTATATTGGATATAGAACAGTTCGTATCTTAACGATGTTAAGGTACGGGGAGTTGTCCGGCTTATGATTAAAACCAGACACTGGACAACTCAAGGCATGTTTCTGTATTGGCTGTTTGTGGGTTGACCCAGGCTATGACGAGGGTTGACTTTCTACCATCTGGAAGATCAATAGTGATATTGTTCTTAACTCGCCACAGTTTTAATAAAAATGGATTTTTTCAGAAAACAGTAGTGGGAGTATGGTAGAACTGGAAGTGATTCCAGAACCGCAAACGATTACTGAAGATTTTGATAGGAACCCAAAGATTCAATCTGGTTTGACATTCCATTGGCCACTCCGCAGATACGGTGGGTAACCTCAGGCACCCGAGAGGTACTCCGGTAGCCTCAAGGACGGTGACAGGGAGGTTCTTGTTTACCCACACTTGCCATTGCTGTTGTTCCAGGCTGCGAGACCCGGCAGGAGGATGAGTATAGCGTCGTTCTGAACTGGCTTTAGAAGTGTACGTCTATATGACTCTACCAGAGGGTTGTCGTAGTCAGTGAGAGCAGCGGAAGCATTGGTGGACAGGTGGCTTATGTCTATTTATAGACTAAAGCAGATATAGCGGAGATAGATCATCAATTTCTGATGTGACAGTCATAGGTTTGACTTCATCAGAATAGGGGATGGATCTGTTGAGAAGGTAGTAGGGTGTGATGTCATGGTATTTGGATGACATACACAGAGTAGGAAGTGATATTCCTATACTACGATCGTTTATACTTTGGTCGTCACACAGTAGTTTCTCCACATGGGACTTGGACATTATATCAGACATACAGGTTACTAGATCTATGGTTTTAGATCTAGATTTGGGAGGTTTCCCAATCAGGGTACTTAGACAGCATTCTAAGAGCATTTAGAATGGACGACTCCTGGCACGGTAATGTACCTGCAGGTGATGGAGTCACCCTCTCTAAAGGTGTCTTACAGACTAAAGGGGAGAGGGATGTGCATGATTGGCAGATCACTTGCTTAGGCAATTGAGTCAATCATGAGATGTCAAGTACCACACCAGATGTTTTTCTTGCAGTAGATGCAATAAGTTGATATTGATCCAATCCTTGAGAAACAATCGGAAGCAGCTTTAGAACATAAGTGGATGTTCTAGGGATATGATAACGACAGCCTCATTCAGGAGACAGTTATCATTCCAGGCTTCCAAGTTGACTTGGACGACAAGGAGGTTGTCAGAGTTATAGTTTTCCTTCTGACGAGGGGCAATACTTTGGACAGGTGGTCTAAGGCAATACTGAGGGTGGCATGGCGCAGGATACTGATTAAGTTCGGTTGACGATACAGTCTAAGAGGTTTGGATTTGGAGTTCATTTATGAGCTAGGTCCCATCAGACATCCAGACACATTCTAAGACAGGTATTGCTCATTTCGGAAGATGGCTTTCTCCGCGAACATGAGATATAGAGAGACATAGAAAGAAACATCAAAGCGGATCCACTCACTGAGGCTATTCCTCGAACGCATTAGTTTCGCAAATGAGCTTTGTGAGACTGACTAGTAGAGGAGTTGGGTGTTCGGTATCACACGGGCTGTGAGTATGCGACATCGCAATAATTAGCCTAGAGTGCAAGTGGGAGATTGTTGGAGATAGTGCCCTCAGAGTCAATTATTGGATCACAGGTACGTGATTGCAATGATTGAGGGAGGACCTATCCCTGTAGGACAGTCTTACTCGAGATGATAGTATGCTATCTGGTTTATCTTTATCATCGTGTACTGCTTAGGTGACCTGACAGGTCGCTATTACACGTTGATAGAGCCACTAGGATTCTTGCTTGACCACCAGCAGTATGAGGGCGATCATATAACTGGGAGCTGGGGTCTATAAGCATATCCTTAAAAGGTCCCTAGTCATGCGAGTTTCGAGACAGGGCATCGATACTCCAGAGTAGACTAGTGTATACAGTCGAGACCCCGACGAGGGGCGGTGGCCGGTCTCACAGGCCATTGGTGTCAATTGGATCACCTAAGATGTATACAGGTGCTCATTGGGTTATGAGTACACCGGACAGGACTCGCCGCGAAAATGCTAGTTGGTCTTATACCAGACGTCAGATAGCAGTTCCCAGGTGACATGTGTACAGGTTAGTTCATCGACCTGAGGATCGTCATTTGTCTCGTGTGAGTTCCTACTGTACTTTGATTACTACCCTACCACGCTCAAAGGAGACGTGCAAATAGGTTTTAGTTGGGTACAGTCCCGAGCCACATGGAGGCAGTGAGCGTATCTTCAGGGGTTCGTCTCTCTCGGTATTGGGGGTGAGGTCACGCTGTGTCTAGGAGAGCCATTACACGAAGCCCTCGGCCGAGGCAGGAGATTTACTGGTAGGTATTCCAGTAGTATCTCAGGGTGTTCTGGGCTACACTCCGACACGACTTGTACCGCTTTTGGGGGTCTAACTTTTACCAACCCCCTAGGCCCGCCATGCGATGCTCATAGACGAACGGACCGGACTGTACGGATATTGTCATGGACAGGCTCAGTAGGGTGTCAGGATGAGTTCGCTCATCGACGTCCCTTTTGGTCAATACCTGGTAGCCCGTTACGTATTGGCTTATACCTCTGACGTGCTAGTGGTTAAATCCACAGCCATGGTGTTGACGAGTCTTTAGAGTCCCCCACATTCAGTTACTCAAGCTTTCGGGCGAAAAGCTGTAGAGGCCGTATGGAGATATGGCAAGGTCCGATCAGATACGTGCGGTATTGCACGGATCAGGATCGGACAGTTCGTACTAGAGGCCGTATGGAGATAAGGCAAGGTCCGATCAGATACGTGCGGTATTGCACGGATCAGGATCGGACAGTTCGTACTAGAGGCCGTATGGAGATATGGCAAGGTCTGATCAGATACGTGCGGTATTGCACGGATCAGGATCGGACAGTTAGTACTAGAGGCCGTATGGATATATGGCAGGGTTCAATCAGATACGTGCGATATTGCACGGATCAGGATCGAACGGATATTACTAGCCGGTTTTGGTTTAAGCCGGATCCTAGTATAGTACAGTGTAGACTTTGTCTGATTGCATTTGTATTTCGGTCGGAATACAAATGCGGGTGTGTATACACAGTATCGGGGTTTTCCTGTAATTTATTACGGGACCAGTTTTCTGGAGTTGCCAGTTTGCTTTCCGTTTCAGCCATTTTCTTTGTATCGTTCAATGGCCGAAGATTGATGGAGGAGGGCTTATTTGCATTTGTGCAAATAAGCTTTTGTGGAGGGGGTCTTTGCATATTATTGTATCATGATAATTCCTCCACCATTTGACTTCTCCTTCTCATCATGGCTAGTCTTGTAGTGTCATGATGGCATGACTTTTGTGGACATGATTGTTGATGATAGTTGTGGTTGAGTGTGGATGTTTTTATCATGTTCCTTCATGATTTCATTTTGATTCCCTCTTGCATTATTGATCAAGCCACTCACTCCCTCATTGCTCTCACTCTCATTCTCTCCATTCCATGGTGATGGCCGGCCATATAGAGGGAGGGGGGCTGTCCCAATTTGTTGGGGTAGGATTTTTGTTCTTCTAACTTTGTAAAATCCCACATGTTCCATCTCCACAAGCTGATATCATTTCCTCCACCATATGGCAATTCCTACAACCCCAAAATGAGACTTGAGCACTACACATTCTACAGCAAATCTTGGGCACGTCGACTAGCAAGCTTCGTGCCCGAGTTGCCTCGGTATTGAGGTGGGAGCCCGTAAAAGATGCAGACGATGTGGTGCCCTTCCGGCAAGGAGGCGACGACCGGAGTTTCCGCAGGAGATCGGGACTACGACGAGAAGACCGGAGGACTCGGATCAGTCGGTATATCTCCATTCCCCATCATATAGTTAGCTAGGACTAGTTAATGGTTCGATCCGGATTTTAGTGCGCGGTGGTGCCGGTTTGCTAGTTTGCAAAATTAAAGTTTTACGCTTCCGTATTTGGCCTCGGGATGGAGGCCGGGGCGCCGCCGTGCACTTACACACAATATATACCAAAACCAAGATAAAACGAAATCGTAAAACAATGCAGCAACTCAAGAAAATGGTCCTAGATTTTACCCTAGGTGAAATTAGCAAATTTTGCATATGTAAAGGGTCTAATTTATAGCAAAAAGGAGCCATGGACCAAACACGGAGCATTTCCACTCAACCCAGGCAGCGAATTGCAGCCAAAACGGGTAAATTTGCGGCCACAGTAAGGAATTGGGGTCCTGGGTTTTGGGTATAGGTTCTAGGTTGCCTGCACAGCTCTCAGTCTCTGCTAAATAATTTTCCAGGTCCCTGAGTAACTCCAGATTCCTAAATACCATCACAATTCTCACAATTTTCCGATATCGACGAATCTAAAGTTCATATTTTGGGGTTTGGTCACTGGTCCAGGTCAAGAATTGGTCTTTAGGGTCTTGTAACTGCCACTAGGCATCTCCCAAACCACACAACACTCAAACTCCTCTCTAGGAATTTCCAAGCTCACAAATCCACATCTTAACCCCATTTCTAACTAACTAGAATATAAAGAAACTTGAAACTAACTAAATGGTAGAAATTATACCTCATTTAGGCCACTCAATAAAACCCTAGCTTCTCAAAGTTTGTCAAAATCCCACTTTGCTAGGTCCAATACGATGGGGGTGAGGAGGTGATCATTTTTTGTGAAAGGGGTATAGGGTTTTGAGGAAGGATTTGAGATGGGTCATGAGGTAGAGGAGGTGGAGGAGGATTTGAAGAAGAAGAAAAAAACAAAAGGGGAATGGGGAATGAGGCAGCCCTTCTCTCTCTCCCACACTTATTCTCACTCCCTTTTCTCTCTCCTAGCATGCTCACCTCTCATCATTGTGTCCCCTCTCCAACAATTCATTTCTTTTCAATTCTCACAAATAAACACATAAACCTAATAAAACAACACAAATGAAACAACATGGAACATTTCATGGTGCACTAACCATGGAAAACTGTAGAAACACGGATTTGGCCTAATCGCAATTAGCAGTGCACTAATCGGGTTTTTATCCAAACTGCATATAATAAATTTTAAAAATGCCAAATCCTTTAAATATATTTTTAAATGCATAATTCATTTTAATTTCCAATTATTTCACAATTATAGGTATATATTTATACCCTTTTTCGAAAACCCCAATTTCGCAAATCGGGCAGTTTTCGGGAAATATATTATTTTAATATTAAATTCCAAAATTAATATTTTATATTTTCTGAAATGTTACAATCTTCCCCCTTTAAATAAATTCGGTCCCCGAATTTAAATTTAAACCCTTATAATCTAAAATATTTCAATACTCAACTCAAATCAACGGGGTTCCGAAATCACGGAAGATGCAGAATAACACAGCGCATCGCGTGCGCCTGAAAACAAGTATAAAACTCAAAATTGAACTCCATCAAGCGTCACGCAAATCATCTGATTTTCACGCATATCCTCGGAGTTACAATAGAGATACAGATCTCAGAATCACTACTGAAATCCAATATACACTAGTCAATTACTATAATATGTGTATAGTACGCATCCTCGAAAAACTCCAAAATCTGAACAAAATACATGCAAAATCTTTTTTGAATCACCGCGTGAATGCGTAACTCACGGCATAAGTGACGGACTCTCATTTGTAAAATAATAATATATGTTCATATATGTTTTGCTAAATATACATTCCGTCGTTTCAAAATATCCCAAAAGGTTTTCCTTTAAAAACGTTCATATCGCTCATGGACACGTAGGAAATAGTGAGACTATAGCTCTTTTTCAAAAACCACTTGGTAAACTTTTAATGCATGCAAAGTACTCAGGTACTGTCCCCAGATCAGTCCTGTTTGGCTACTACATAATATAGTACCCATCATGAAAACAAGGAGCTCAAAAGCAAAATCAGCCTCAAAAGGCGTATCCAATAATCACGTACGTCTGGTGCGCACGGAAATCAAATCCAAATACAGGTGCTACGATATGCACAAAAGCCAAAACTAAGTGCAACGGGTGTGCACGAAAGCATCTGTCCAGTGCAAAGGGTGTGCACGACAAAAATATCAAGTGCACCTAGAGTGCACGAAAATCTCAATCCAGTGCAACTAACGTGCACGAATAAAAATCCCAAATCGAGTGCATCCGGTGTGCACAAAATCACATCTCATATCATGTGCCCAACATGCGCGAAAATCCACATCTGGTGCATCCATCATGCACGAAAGAAATCTAAATCAAGTGCATCAAACATGCACGAATAAAATCTAAATCAAGGGCATCCGACATGCACGAGTAAAAATCCCACTCAAGTGCATCCACACAAAAATCCAAAATCAAGCGCCTAATATACGCAAAAATCCAACCAAAGAGCGTCGGGTCTGTAAAAGCATATAGTGCAGTAGCATGCACGAAAACGAACGGCAAGTGCCAACGCGCACGAAAACACAAATCAGATAACCCAAATGCTCAAAGACATAAATTGGTGCAACAATGTACGGAGTATAAATCTAGTGCTACCAATGCACAAAATACCGATCTGGCGCAACCAATGCTCAAAACATAAATCCAGTGCAATAAATGCACGAAAAGAAAATCTAGTCCAACAAATGCACGAAACGAAAATCCGGTGCAACAAATGCACGAAACACAAATCCGGTGCATCCAGTGCACGAAATACAAATCTGGTGCATCAAATGCACAAAATACCTATCAATAACTCAAATGCGTAAACAGCAACACCGAGTGTACCAAGGTGTATAAAATCATAAACGTGTGCAAATGCGTGCACACAACACATATCAATGCACTGCAAGCATATATAAGCTATACCGAGTGCAAAAATCAAATCAAGTGCGTACCACACGCACAAAATCAAATCAACTATATGGGATCTACGAAATCATAAACATGTGCAGCCAAGGTACAAAATCAATATCAAGTGCAATAGATATGCACAAATCATAAACCAATACAACGGTGTATAAAAACATATCTCAAGTGCAATAACTATGCACATAATGTAATTACCCAGTGGTGCAGCCACGGTGCACGAAAACAATATCATGAAACTCAATCATCAAAACTCAAATCCAAGCGATATAAGGGTGATACTCGGATCACAAACGCAACTCGCAAAAAAAATGACATTGAGGTACACCTCCTACAATGTCGAAAAAAGTCGGTGCGCCCAAAACCGGAAGAACAAGAACATCTGCTTGCCTCATGCTCATGGTCTGGCGTCTTCTATCTCTGGGTCCTCGTCTTCTCTGTGGATTTACCAATCTCGCAATCCATCGGCTCCTCGGCCCGATCTGGTGTGCTAACGGGAACGATTCCGTTCTGGCACTTCTCTGGTCATCTCTCGGCCAATCATCACAACCACTCATAAAGCAGCACATCACTGGCGTCGGCTTCTGGCTCTCTGAATACACGTGACACAACTGATCCTGGGTTGCAAATATCATTGCATTAGTGTCTTGGAAGGAATCCTGCTCAAGGTCTCTTCCGATCTCGCCTATGCCGAACGGTACGGAGGCTGGTACTCTTACATAATCTTTTCTCGTTTTCTGGACATCTGCGTTCTTAGCACAACATTCCCTCGGGAATTGGCCGCATCCCAACGCTCTGTATGCATATCAGATCTCTAATCTCGATGGGGAGTAACAACAGCTCGTCCGCATCTCGTACGAAACTCTGGTTCCGCTTGTCTTTATCATCGTCTACCTTGACGTCACGCCATGCTATCTGCGCACTGCAACGGTTCTCGACCATGGTCAATCCAAAGTCTCTCACACGGACTCAAAGTCACAAACTCGGTATCTTCATCACTCTGTAGAAGATATCTGTCTGAACACGTCCTCGGGAACTCGTCCCAACCATCGGAGGAATACCCGATACTCGTCCGTCCTCGATCAACTCACAACGCATCTGGGTGAGGTCCTCTATCCGAAGCTGGTCAGCTTACTGATCTCTTATCACATGATATCCGGACGACGCTAAATTTTTCGATCGAGTTATCAAAGTCCCAAAATTTCCCGAAAGCTCAACACCTGAGCACAGTCTAATAATATATAGTACATACCACAGTACCCACGGACCAACCGTAGAAGGGCAAACCCAAGCCTCACTGATGGCACCGCTAAACTGCCGCAAACCTTAAGGTTCAAAAACGGTTCCATGGTCATCATGTCGTGTTAGGGTTTCATTCTTCTAAAGGGTCCACAGAATTACTTGCATGTTCTTCCGAACACTTTAAACTTGGAAAAATGGGTTTCTGACACTCGTTCGAAGTTTTTACCTTCGCCTAGCCAACATGTGAATATCCTTCGTATCTCAACTCAAGGTAGACTAGCTATCATCTATCGTATCTCTGCCTGAAAGCTCCAGCGATCTTAGCTCGTAAAGTCTGGAGGCGTCATCCTATCAATCTCAGCAACAGCTGGGTCATCTGTCTGCACGGTAGATGACATCACAATCTCTGAAGTATGCTGTATATCAACAGTCCTCACGCAACAGGCGGCCTCTATCAATGGCCCAATCATCCGGTGCAAAACTAAACACGCGCCTCATCCGAGAGGTCACAACATAACATTACATCGAGACGTTCCCATGTCACCAGGAAACACAATGGTCAGCCCTCGTAACAGACGAGCTCGCCCTGACCGTAACGCTAGCAGCAGCTCAATCTGTGCTCAAACCATGGTGACAGGAACCTCAATCGTGTATCGAAGAAAATAGATCAAGGGCATGGAAGGAAACGACAGATCCAGAATGGATAAATGATCATAAGAAGAAATAACATCAATGAAAGTATGATCATGGATACGATCAGAATCAAGAATCTCAAATGGATGTATAATCATGGGTACGAAGAGAATCACAGATCTCAGAATATGTACATCCTCAGGTTTCTTAAGTGGAGTATTGTATCGTAAATATGTCACGGAACAAACGTACGGTACGTCACTCTACTCAAGCTACCTACTCCATCAATCAGGGTCAGCCTATGAAACGAAAGTTCGGGTCTAATACCCCCCGTTCAAGTCTAAGTTCCGTAAGGTCAAGCCTAGGTTCCGAAATACATACTCGCCCTAGATTCCGCATAGTCAAACATAGACTCGAACTAAGGTTAAACCTAGTGCTCTGATACCAACTTTGTCACGACCCTAAATTTGATCGGCACTTAAATCACGCCACGCCCAAAAGCATGACGTAATTCAAGTAAGCCGAAACCCAGAAATCTAAGCCCTTTTTAAGAAAAATAAAAGAGGTGAAGTTTTGAAATAAGGGTATAATGAAATCAAGTTTTCTTAATGCATAGAATAGGTGTTAGGTCCACGTTACCCACCCCGGTCCTTTCGGGGAGGCGGAATAGGTAAAAATCAAAATTTTCCTCAATAGGCAACATGGACTATCCATGAAGGATCTTTGCTAAACAAAAACTAACAAATAAACTACAAGTTCTAGCTACTATGTAGAATGGTTATACCTAGCTCTTGAACTCCTTCTCTTCTTTTGGTGGTTCTCCTCCTTGCTTGCTCCTTGTAGTGGCTTGAACGGCTCCTCCTCCTCGTCTCCTCTTTGCCGTAGATGGATCCACCCGAGGGCCTCGAACTTGAGCTCCTATCTCAACCTAGAGATAACTAAGGTGCTTGGTTTGCTAAACCTAGAACCTTAGAATGAGTAGAGAAGAGTTATGGTGGTTTTGTCTCAAAGGTTCATGATTTCCAACTCATGGAACACTTGAACTTTGAGAGAGGAAGAGGGAGAGCTTTCTTTCTAAGAGAGAGAAAGAATATGATAGAATGAGCTCTTATAATGCAACCATGCTCACATATTTTGGAATAATGGTAATAATAATAATCATTAAGAATTGTGATGGTTAGTTTATGAATGACCACTATCATTACCTTCATTTAATGCATTTTGCATATAATAAGAAGCATCATTGAAATGAAATGATGATGGTCAATAAGACCACAAAGGTCAATCGGTCAACAAGGTCAACAAGTCAACAAAAGTCAAATTGTCAACAACCCTAATGATTAGTCGAAAATATTGCATATTTCAGCCGGCAATTTCCCTATCATTTGCATTCATTTAGAAGTGTACGGTATTCATATTTCACATATTAGCAAAACTGTCGCAAAATATCAGATTGCATGTGTTAGACTCTAAAACCGGCACTATAAAGGAAATTGACTGCATTTCATGGCATCGCATCATCCCTATATTGCGCAACACTTGTTTTTGTTAGTGTATATGCCCTAGAGGCCATTACTGTATCATACTAGTTTGTATATTACTTAATGGAAGCTTGGGATATTCACCTTGTATATACAATCTTGCTCAAAATAGTAGTATGCTACTCGGTTTGTTTCTACTTCAATGTGTACATGTGTTTATTTTAGTATATCGCCTATACACATTAGTGGAGCCCTTAGGATCTTTGCTTGATTACCAGCGTTGTGATGGCAGTCACACTAGTGGGGCTTGGTAATCTATAAGCACATCCTTATGCAGGTCCCTGGTCGCAGGACTATTGAGACAGGGCATCGATACTCCGGAGTAGACTAGCGCATGCGCTTCTCATCCCAGTGTGGGAGACGTTCTGTCCCACAGCTGTCGGTACGAGGTACTTGAGATAGTATGCGGGTGCTCGTTGGGTTACAAGTACACTGGACAGGACTCGTCGGGAACTGACTAGTTGGTATTATGCCTATCGTCAGTTATCAGTTCCCAGGTGACATGAGTACAGCTTAGTCCGCTGACTTGACACTGTCACTTCGCCTCGAGTGTGTTCCCACTGTACTTTGATTACTACCCTACCACGGCTCAAAGGAGTCGTGCAAACAGGTGGTAGTTTGGTGCAGTCCCGAAGCACTTGGAGGCAGTGACGGTTAGACAGGATTCGTCTCTCCCGGTATTGGGGGTTGACATCGCGCTGTGTCTAGGAGAGCCATTACACGAGTAGTCCCTGGCTAGGGCAAACGAGATATTCTGGTAGGCTTCTAGTGTTATCTCAGGGTGTTTTGGGCTTCACTCCGACACGACTTGTACCGCTATTGGGGGACTGACGTTTACCGCCCCCTAGGCCCGCCATGCGATGTATCAGACGAACAGACCGGACTGTACGGAGAATGTCACATTCAGGCTCAGTAGGAGTTCAGATGGGTTTCGCCTCGTCAGTCTTCTTGTCGGCATCTACCTGGGGACCGTTACGCACAGCTAGTGCCGCTTGCGGTCTGTGGTTAAACCCACTGCCAGCGTAGTGTCGAGTCTTTAGAGTCCCACACAGAAAGCTATTCGCCTTTTAGGCAAAAGAGTAGAGGTCGCATGGTTTTGCGGCAGGTCGCATGGTTTTGCAACAGGGTTCGGTCACATCCGTGCACTTATGCACGTACAGTGTCCGGACAGTTATCACTAGCGGGCTTTGGTTTAAGTCAGATCCTAGTGTACGTTTTGGGATTGGATTTATCCAGTATGTATCCGTGTTCCTCGGAACGCGGATGCGGGTGTGTATGCACAGTTGACGGAGAGACAGAGGCAGAGGATTCTCATTAGAGTTGTTGACCGTTGACTGTTGAGTATTGACTTTTTTGTCAACCCTAATGAGAATATGATATATGACTAACAATAATATTAATTAAGTATTATGGTGACATGGTTGTTGAGGGGTTGACTTTGTTGACTTGTTGACTTTGTTGACCGGTTGACTAGGTTGGACTAGTTGACCATCATGATGACAATGGCTATCATTTCATGGCAAAGACTTTTTACTTGCTTATTTCTTTTGTGAGAAATGAGTGCATGAAATGATTTAGCCATTTTGACTTGAACCATTTTACACAATACTTGATTATTATTTTTGTGATGATGGTTTTGGATTATGAGAGCCAAGAGAGAAAAGTCTTCTCTCATTCTTTCATGCTCATTCTCTCTCTTGTTCTTGAGCTCTCATCTTCCTCCTCTTGCTCTCCCTCTCTTTACTCTATGGTTCACTTTTCTCATGAGTTGAGAACCAAGAACCATAGATAAAATCCCATACAAACTCTTCTCTACTCACTCTAGTTCACAAGGTTTAGCAAACCGAGTGAACTAGTTTCTTCAAAGTTCGAAGAAGGAGCCAAAGGTTGAAGCTTTCAGGTGGATCTATCTTCGACGCAAGGAGACGACGGGGAGAAGCCGATTCGGACGATCATCGAAGCTTGAAGACGAAGGAGTTCGAGAAAAAGAAAGGTATAACCCCCTAACCGAGTAGTTAGCAACTCGTAGTTAGGTTGTTAGTTAGATGTTTAACAAAGATCCGGTTTTGAGTCCATGTTACCACCTCTAAGAAAAATTGTTTTTCACCAAATTACGCATGCCCGAAAGTACCGGGAGAGGTAGCATGGGCTTACAGTTTTGAGATCTGTGCAGGAAAATCCAGAAGAAAGGCCAAAATTTACATGGTGCTGATCAAAACATTACGCCAACTCAATGATTTCAGTTCTGGTAGCAATCCAAAGGGACAAATACAATTCAACATATCAGATGAAGCCCCAAACATCATCCTAAGACCACACCAGAAAGCCCAAAGCCCAAGCCCCATAAAGAGCCGCAGATCCGCGGCAGGAGCCTGCTTGCGCCGCGGATCCGCGGTGGTTCCATGGAGTTAGCACCTCATCTTTGCACCACAATGCTTATTCCAGGGTCCAGACTTCAGAAAGACATGTCAACTTCCAGAATTCTCCAGAGGCTTCTGCCAGATCAGCAAACTAGGGTTTCTAATGATTAATTAATCCTAGCTTAAAGCCTAAGCTAGATCCTAACAAACTACCTTCTAGAAGCCCCAACAAACTTTTGGAGGGAATTATAATTTCAAACCTAGACCTAGGGTTTGGGAGATCTATAAATAGGACCCTAGGCTTACTTGTAAAGGAGAGGCAATTCTATATTCATTCATTGAAATCAATAGATCCATTCACTCTCTTTCTTCATCTTCTTCCACAAGTCTAGTGAGAAGACTTGTGTGAAACCCTAACAATAAATTCCAATCAAAAGCCAAGATCCCGAGTACCCATCAAGCAAGAAGCCTTGCAACCTTTTATGAGCCGAGCCGATCTTCAACAGAGCAAGTGGTCCAAGCCGATCCGCGACTCAAGGAGCCGAGCGACGCCAATTCAACAATTTAGTTCTTCCTCTTGTAGTTCTTGAGCGACTGTAATCAAATTGTTGATATAAATAAAAGGTGATATTCTTTTATCTTGTTTTCATTAAATTCTCGCATCATGATATCTTTTCAATTCTTGAATACTTTCTGTGTGATGATGTTTGAGTAATACTCCGCTCGTCGAGGAGTCGAGACGATCAATAGAATGATGATGTAATATATCTTAAATCGATTCTTGAGTCCTACGAGTTTTGTAAACCCTAGCAAGTTCAAGAATCGACGACCCAATTCGTTGCGATGCTTTCTTGATTGATATCGCTCGAGATTGGGGAGTTACGACCGTTTCTTGAAATTGTTAGAGGCTAGAATGCAAATGATATCAACGAAAGAACAAGGGTTAAAAGATGAAACCCTAGTTTCATCAAGAAAGCCCTAACTCTCGTCGATCATCATCGATCTAGTATCAATCCTTCGAAGGACAAGAACACGAAATCTTGAAATTACATCACGTCTATAGATCCGATCGATTCCTACGAGCCTCATTTAGATTCTTGACATTTTAGTTGGAAATATTATCGAAACCCAATTCTTGATTGTTTATCAGTTTCTTGATTCTTGATTAAACTCGTGACACCTGAATCAATTGATAAATTCTTGAATCATGTTTTCTTTCCTTTTCGATTAACTTTTCGATTCAAACAAATTAAATACAGAAACGAATCGCACAATCCTTGTGGACGATCCGCACTTGCTAACGAAATCTACACGACACCGTTATTGATTGCGGTCAAATATAATTTTTTTGATTGTGATTTCTTTATACAATTTTCTAAATACCGATACAAGATACTGTTATCGATCACATGAAACCGACATCGGGAAACAATTGATTCAATACTTGCTTTTACACACAATCCGGAATTTGTTTCAATCAAAATGGCGCCGTTGCCGGGGATTACGCGCTAATTCGTTTCATATTATAATTTGAATTAAAAGAATTATTCCATTGTTATTTTGAGATCAAAATTCGTGCAAACCCTAAACGATTTGTTGTGGTTCATTGCAAGGAAATCTGGAGCTGTTTGGCAATTGAAGAAAATTTTTGGAAAATACCAGAGAGTTTAGGGAGTCTACAGAAGCTCCCTGAAAAATTTTGGTTGGGTGATCTCATCACGAGACCGCGGAAGCGCGGCGTAAGTGCCCAATTGCGGTGGAACCGCGGCAAGCTTGGGGGATCTCTGCAAAATTTTTGCTTCAGGTGAATTCTTACCTTCTCCTCTCTCCTCTTTTTAGCTCCAACTAACACTTTGCTGCAGGATTCTTTGCAAATAATCGCAGCGCCGCAAAAGAAAAATTAAATTTGTGCGTGATTTTGATTTCTTGGTTGTTTGCATTCTAAATACGGAAATTAAGGGGCACGGCCAAATCCAAATTAGGTGGGGATTTCATTACCCTTCCTAGGCCCCGAAAACCACAAAACTTGCATCCGCATTGACCCACATTAACTAAAAGAAATCTAGAGAAGACTCTAAGGACTGTCACGCTCAATTAGGACAAGAGAAGGCCATGGGTAATTCATTGCTTATCTGCGTTTTCTTGTGGTGCCTAAGGCGAGTGTGTCTAAGGCTAGTGGTTTTTAATTAGGCCCACTACTTACGTAGTGGAGTACCTTCCCACTTACCTGGCACTTATCCGGCCATAGGGGGACAAAGCGGCAGTGGAGGATTCTATCCTGCGACTTGTCTTTTGGCAGTTAGGAGCGGTCTAGAGCCGGACCTAGGTGTCCACTAGATTCTAGGGTTTGTGTGCTGCATTTGTTTTGTCGCATCATTTTTTCAAAAATCCATCCCTTTTTCAAAGCAAGCACCGCATTCATTCATTACCCCTAATTATAAGTCAATGTTGCCACTTGTACTAACCCATTTTAGTGCAAGATAGGTTAGACACGGGATTCTAGTTCCCGTTTAGTCCGCGCACCCTTTATCGACTCCGAAGTCGATATTTCTCCATTTACCTTTTCTTTACCCACTACCACACCCACACCGATGGATCCGAATCCATCAAACTTCTTTAACCCTAATCTGCCGCCGTCCGTTGGTGCGCAGAATCCACCCCGCATCTCTCTCCAGGAGAGGTTCTACCCTATTCGAGGTCCTCTTTCGACCTGCTTATCCACACCACCAGCCAATGGGGATAACTTTGAGATTAAGCCCCAGTATATCAATCTTTTACCCAAATTCCACGGACTCGAGACTGAGGACGCTTACGTTTTCATTACCAAATTTGAAAACATATGCGCAATGATGGGTACGTCACAACTTTCAGTGGATGCTATGCGTCTACGACTTCTTCCATTTACATTGTGCGATATAGCCGAGAAGTGGCTATATTACACTACCGCACACTCTATTACAAATTGGGAAGAATTCATAGCGGCATTCCTTAAGAAATTTTACCCAATACAAAAGACAGCTCGAATCCGTAGCGAACTGAATCAATTTGCCCAGCTCCCTGCTGAACCATTTTCAAAATGCTTTGAACGTTTCAAGGATCTATTGGTTCAGTGTCCTCATCACGGCATCCCGAGATGGGAATTGTGCCGAATCATTTATGAGGGCATTAACCCAAGCACTAAACAGAGCCTTGAAAACATGTGTCAAGGTACTTTTATGACCAGAGATGATGGGGAAGCTTGGAAGTATTTAGAAGAGTTCGCTGAAAAATCACTACAGTGGGAGAGTGGAACCCAACCATTGAATAGGGGTGGCGTACACCAAATAGATGTGTCCATAGGTGTTCGAGCTGAAATGGCAGCAATGCAAAAGAAGCTTGATGCTATGGAACACAAATTTGCAGCAACCTCCCTAAACCCAGTGTCACTCCCCAAAACTGTTTGTGGGTGCTGTTCTGATCCGTCTCATTTAACGGAAGAATGTCCATTAAACTCTGCGTTTCAAGGTCACGAGCATTCTAATGCCGCATTTCAAAGACCTCGAAACGATCCTTATTCTTCCACGTACAATCAGGGTTGGAGGAATCACCCGAATTTCGCTTGGAACCAAAACCAATCTCAAAACACGGTTCCAAACATGAATCAATTTCAAAGGGCTCTTCCTCCACCACAACAGCAACCCCTTCAACTCACTCAGCACCCCTATCAGTCACAAAATTTCCAAAATCAGGTCAACACTCCTGCACAGTCTAATCCTATGACCTGTTCTGACGAGTTCTCCCAATTCACTCAAACCATGAAATCACTTTTGTCAAATTTCATAGAGGTTTCGGCTGAGGTTAGATCTTCCGTCGGTGAGATAAAGAAAAACTCAGCGTCCCAAGCTGAGAGTATCAGAACGATGGAAGCTGATATCGCACGACTTAAAGCTGAAATGAGTGCGAGAGAAAAAGGGAAACTTCCCTCTCAACCCCTACAGAATCCTGGGCATTACAACGTAAATGCCGTCACAATGTTGAGATCGGGAAGAGTGCTGAACAATCATGTCGGGGAAGGTATTGATGATACTGAAAATCATATTAACACCCCGGCTGAGACCTTTCCACACACACACTTCTCCTTCTGATCCTTCTTCTTCTACCACACCATTTTCTCGCGAGCCTATTCTCCATTTCCCACTAGGCTCGACACCTTCTCCCAACCCTTATAGTTCTCCACAGACGGTCCCCACACCTCTTTTGGGACCTCGTCTACCCCCTCTCCCTTCTCCTGTGATGGACCCTGCGCTTATTGCGAAAGCTCCTTACCAGAACCGGTTAAGGGCTAATAGAACGAGTCCTCATATGGAGAAAATTTTGGAAATTTTCAAACAGGTTAACATCAATATCCTTCTCCTAGATGCAATTCAACAAGTCCCCGCTTATGCGAAAATTCTTAAGGACTTGTGCACTAGGAAGAGGAAGACTTAAGTGCCAAAGAAGGTCTTCATGTCTAATAATATCAGCACTGCTTTTATACCCCAGCTTCCAAAGAAAAGAAAGGACCCAGGATGTCCTACAATATCGATTTCGATTGGGGGTAAAAACATAAATCGTGCTCTTTTAGATCTTGGCGCAAGTGTTAACATGCTCCCTTATTCTGTCTATAAGCAACTAGGGATTGGAAAGCTGAAACCTGCTCACTGCACTCTCCAGATGGCAGACCGATCTATCACCAAACTAAGGGGTGACTTAGAGGATGTGTTGATAAAGGTCGGGGAATTTGTTTTCCCTGTAGACTTCATTGTGCTCGACACACATCCTGTAGCAAACCCCCGGGGCCAAATTCCGGTGATTCTGGGTCGTCCTTTCCTTGCCACTTCCAACGCTGTTATAAACTGTAGAAATGGTTCAATGAATTTATCATTTGGAAATATGACCATTGAACTAAATATCTACAAAGTTGGAAGTCAGCCATCAGAACCCTCTGCTCATATTTTAGATGTGTGCTCTGTTCATGAGATCGCTCCCGATAGTTGTGGAGCTGAGGAACTTTGCTTTACTAATCTCGATGACATTACCACATCTCTGTTTGATTTCACACATGATCTTAGTGAGGACACTTTCTCTACACTTGAGTCCTGCACTCCTGACTTTACTCCACCCGAGTCTGTATCTTTCACAGGCTCTGAGCTTCTTTGTAACTCCAAGAATCACTCAATGATCCCTCCTTCTATCATTTCTCCGCCTGAATTAGATCTCAAAATTTTACCTTCTCACCTTAAATATGCATATCTATGTGAGAATGAGTCTTTACCGGTTATCATATCCGCTTCTCTTGCATCAGAGCAAGAAAATACACTTTTATCGGTATTAAGATCTAACAAAGAGGCGTTTGGTTGGAGTATGGCGGACATCAAAGGGATTAGTCCCTTGATAGTTGAACATCATATATATGTGATGGATGATGCCAGACCAACCCGAGAACCACAGAGACGGCTGAATCCCGTCATGAAGGAAGCGGTCATGAAAGAGATCGTCAAATGCTTAGATAATGGTATTATATACCCCATCTCCGATAGCCAGTGGGTGAGTCCTATACATGTCGTTCCTAAGAAATCCGGCATCACTGTTATAACCAATGAGGCAAATGAGTTGATTCAGACACGCGCCCAAACAGGATGGTGTGTATGTATTGATTATAGAAAACTCAATGCTGCCACGAGGAAAGACCACTTTCCTCTACCATTCATTGATCAGATGCTGGAACGCTTAGCGGGACGAGAGTATTATTGTTTTATGGATGGATACTCAGGCTATAATCAGGTCCCCATCGCCAAAAAGGATCAAGATAAAACCACTTTTACTTGTCCTTTTGGTACCTTTGCTTACAGTCGCATGCCCTTCGGATTATGCAATGCTCCCGCTACCTTTCAGCGGTGTATGATGGGGATATTCTCTGATATGGCGGAGAATTTTCTGGAGATCTTTATGGACGATTTCTCGATTTTTGGAGACTCTTTTTCTGATTGCCTAGCGAATCTTGACGCTGTTCTTACTCGTTGCAAAGAGAAGAACTTGACTTTGAACTGGGAAAAATGCCATTTTATGGTCCAAGAAGGAACAGTACTTGGACATGTCATTTCACAGAAAGGCATTGAGGTTGACAGAGCTAAGATAGATGTCATTCAAAACCTACCTCATCCCAAGAGCATTAAGGACTTTAGCAAAATTGCTAGACCTTTAACTCTTATCCGGGCCAAGGATACGACCTTCCATTTTGACTTGGACTGCGAGACAGCTTTCGACTCACTTAAACACTCACTCACTTCAGCCCCCGTTTTATCATCACCAAACTGGGACTACCCCTTTGAGCTGATGTGTGACGCATCTGATTTTGCAATAGGTGCAGTCTTAGGACAGCACATCGAAAAGATGCCACACGTGATATACTATGCAAGTAAGACCCTGAATGATGCGCAAATCAATTATACAACCACAGAAAAAGAACTCTTAGCGGTTGTATTTGCATTAGAAAAATTCAGACCCTGACTATTCCGCTTTAAAACATCTTCTAGCGAAGAAAGATGCAAAAGGTCGACTAATACGTTGGATCCTTCTGTTACAAGAATTCGATCTTGTTATCAAAGATAAGAAAGGATGTGAAAACGTAGTAGCTGACCATCTTTCACGCATCATTTCTTCTCCTGTGACCCTGCCGATCAATAATTCATTCCCTGACGAACAACTCTTGAGCATATCCGCTGAACCATGGTTCAGGGATATTGTGAACTATCATGCCATGGGACTTATACCGAGCGATTGGTCAAAACAGGACAAATATCGTTTTCTTTCCCAAGTAAAACACTTTTACTGGGACGAGCCCTATTTGTTTAAATATTGTCCTGATCAGATCATTCGCCGATGTGTCCCGAATGAAGAGTTCAAGAGTGTTCTTTCATTTTGTCATGATCAGGCCTGTGGGGGTCACTTTGGTCCTAGAAAGACAGCGGAGAAGGTTTTGCAATGTGGATTTTATTGGCCTACCTTATTCAAGGACGCATTTGAGCATTGCAAAACCTGTACACAATGTCAGTATACGGGTAGAATATCCCAGAGGAATGAAATGCCTCAGCAACCCATTCTGGTTGTTGAAATATTTGATGTTTGGGGCATTGATTTTATGGGTCATTTTCCCAACTCCTTTGGGAATTTGTACATTCTGCTGGCGGTTGATTATGTCTCAAAGTGGGTAGAAGCCATTCCATGTCGCACTCATGACAAGAAAGTTGTCATTAAGTTCTTAAAAGAGAATATCTTCTCGCGATTTGGACACCCACGCGCTATTATTAGCGATAATAGGACACACTTCTACAACAGGTCTTTCGAGACTCTGATGCGAAAATACTCAATCAACCACCGACTTTCTACACCCTATCATCCCCAAACAACCGGGCATGCTGAAATCTCAAACAGACAAATCAAACTTATCCTGGAGAAAACTGTTGCTAAAAATAGAAAAGACTAGTCGACCAAATTGACGGATGCTCTTTGGGCATTCAGAACTGCATTTAAGACCGACCTAGGAATGTCTCCATATAGGATAGTGTTTGGGAAAGCATGTCATTTACCCGTCGAGATAGAGCATAAAGCATTGTGGGCTATAAAAGAAATAAATTTTGATCTAAACCTTGCTTGCAACTTTCGGAAGCTGCAAATAAATGAGCTAAGCGAACTCCGCGATGAAGCTTATGATAACGCTGTAATCACAAAGAATAGGACTAAGGTTTTTCACGATAAAAACATTTTGAGGAAAACATTTTCACCTGGTCAACAAGTCCTTCTTTATGATTCACGATTACACCTTCACGCGGGTAAGCTCCGATCTCGATGGAAGGGACCTTTTGTTGTGCGGTCTGTATACCCGCACGGGGCAGTAGAAGTAGAAAATGTTAAAAACGGCATCTTTTTCAAAGTAAATGGACATAGACTTAAGCCGTATTTTTCCACTGACCCCACGGAGGAGCTCTTGTTCTTACAAGAGCAAGTTTATTTGGATTAAAATTCCTCCGTCTCACCTTCATATCCTGTATATCATTGCATTATTTTTTGAAGGTGAGTGAAAAGAGTAAGTTTGGGGGAAGTTCTTCACTTATATATTTTGCCCCTACTAATAATTCCCCCCAGGCTTACAGTTTTTGTAGGTATATAATTTGGCAACAGTGAGGACACTGTTGAAAACAAGTTTGGGGGAGGTTTGTGCTTATTTTTGCATCATTTGCATATCATCTGCATAAGCACAAAACATTTCTTTAAAAATCTATAAAAATTGAAAATTTTCAAAACCAATAAAAATTTAAAAATTTCCAAATATAAAAATAATTTTAATATTTACATTTTTTTGTACATAAATAAGATAATGAAAGTTTAGATAGTGAAAAATTACATCCATGAGATTGGAAAATTTTTAGAAAACTAAGAAAATTAGAAGTTTTCTTATACGAACTAGTAATAAGTAGTTATGAGCCGTTGTCCCAAGGGTTAGTAAGATGAAGGACGTCACTAATCTGAGGATAAAAATAAGTCTGAAAAATAGTTTCTATTTTGGAAGCCAAACATTTTGAATGTTGATACCCTGCTATTCGCACTTATACACGTCTTGAAAACTGGGATAGTAGAGGATACCTTGAAATGCTCTTGTCTTTAAGCCGATGTATGAAGGAAATAAAAAGAAAAAAAAAACATGAATGAAAAAAATATATATAAAGTGGTGAGAAAAATGGACACTGGTTTTGTTATCACCAAGGGCAATAAAAAATATATAGCAAGGGTGCCTCTTCACCTAGTGCCCTAAGGCCAACTGGTCTGGGAGCCACTGCTATGCCTGAGGTGGTGCAAGACGAGGAAAATACACCAAGTAAGCAAGCACAGGAGTAATCGGTCGGTTAGTACCTCAAGAAGTATTAACGGTCGCATGAAAGTGTGTGAGCAATCTCATCTAAACATTCATTAATTAAAAAGTACTGAGGCTGATGGGCAAGAGTATGATAGCTTGAATTGAATTCTCCGGGTGTAGGGATGTTTTTACATACACGCAGGGTTATATGATCGATGTTTGGACGACAGATAGGAATGAAGAATAAGATGATGTTTTATTGAGGGAGGACGTGATTTCTAACATCTTTTCATGACCATTAAGATAGGGCTCATGACAACCGAAAAGCTAGCTTAGTTGGAAACCCTAATTTTCGAAGCTTTTCTTTTACAATTCTTGTCTTTAAATGTAATATTCATGATCTTTCTTTTATTATTGGATTTTGTGGGTGCAATCCGCTGAAAACCCTCAGGAGACAACACTCCTCCTACTAGGGACACCTAGAAGTTTAAAGGCTTGTTGCACGTGCTCAGTGCAATCGTGTTGCCTACGAAAGTGTGCTAGACAGTTTTTCTCTTCTTCTTTTTTTTCTCCTTCTCTTTTTAACAGTTCGCTCGAGACGATCGAAATTAAGTTTGGGGGAATTTGATTAGTCGAAAATATTGCATATTTCAGCCGGCAATTTCCCTATCATTTGTATTCATTTAGAAGTGTACGGTATTCATATTTCACATATTAGCAAAACTGTCGCAAAATATCAGATTGCATGTGTTAGACTCTAAAACCGGCACTACAAAGGAAATTGACTGCATTTCATGGCATCGTATCATCCCTATATTGCGCAACACTTGTTTTGAGATCTGTGCAGGAAAATCCAGAAGAAAGGCCAAAATTTATATGGTGCTGATCAAAACATTACGCCAACTCAATGATTTCAGTTCTGGTAGCAATCCAAAGGGGCAAATACAATTCAACATATCAGATGAAGCCCCAAATATCATCCTAAGACCACACCAGAAAGCCCAAAGCCCAAGCCCCATAGAGAGCCGCGGATCCGCGGCAGGAGCCTGCTTGCGCCGCGGATTCGCGGTGGTTCCATGGAGTTAGCACCTCATCTTTGCACCACAATGCTTATTCCAGGGTCCAGACTTCAGAAAGACATGTCAACTTCCAGAATTCTCCAGAGGCTTCTGCCAGATCAGCAAACTAGAGTTTCTAATGCTTAATTAATCCTAGCTTAAAGCCTAAGCTAGCTCCTAACAAACTACCTTCTAGAAGCCTCAACAAACTTTTGGAGGGAATTGTAATTTCAAACCTAGACCTAGGGTTTGGGAGATCTATAAATAGGACCCTAGGATCACTTGTAAAGGAGAGGCAATTCTATATTCATTCATTGAAATCAATAGATCCATTCACTCTCTTTCTTCATCTTCTTCCACAAGTCTAGTGAGAAGACTTGTGTGAAACCCTAACCCTAAATTCCAATCAAAAGCCAAGATCCCGAGTACCCATCAAGCAAGAAGCCTTGCAACCTTTTATGAGCCGAGCCGATCTTCAACAGAGCAAGTGGTCCAAGCCGATCCGCGACTCAAGGAGCCGAGCGACGCCAATTCAACAATTTAGTTCTTCCTCTTGTAGTTCTTGAGCGACTGTAATCAAATTGTTGATACAAATAAAAGGTCATATTCTTTTATCTTGTTTTCTTTAAATTCTCGCATCATGATATCTTTTCAATTCTTGAATACTTTCTGTGTGATGATGTTTGAGTAATACTCCGCTCGTCGAGGAGTCGAGACAATCAATAGAATGATGATGTAATATATCTTAAATCGATTCTTGAGTCCTACGAGTTTTGTAAACCCTAGCAAGTTCAAGAATCGACGACCCAATTCGCTGCGATGCTTTCTTGATTGATATCGCTCGAGATTGGGGAGTTACGATCGTTTCTTGAAATTGTTAGAGGCTAGAATGCAAATGATATCAACGAAAGAACAAGGGTTAAAAGATGAAACCCTAGTTTCATCAAGAAAGCCCTAACTCTCGTCGATCATCATCAATCTAGTATTAATCCTTCGAAGGACAAGAACACGAAATCTTGAAATTACATCACGTCTATAGATCCGATCGATTCCTACGAGCCTTATTTAGATTCTTGACATTTTGGTTGGAAATATTATCGAAACCCAATTCTTGATTGTTTATCAGTTTCTTGATTCTTGATTAAACTCGTGACACCTGAATCAATTGATAAATTCTTGAATCATGTTTTCTTTCCTTTTCGATTAACTTTTCGATTCAAACAAATTAAATACAGAAACGAATCGCACAATCCCTGTGGACGATCCGCACTTGCTAACGAAATCTACACGACACCGTTATTGATTGCGGTCAAATATAATTTTTTTGATTGTGATTTCTTTATACAATTTTCTAAATACCGATACAAGATACTGTTATCGATCACATGAAACCGACATCGGGAAACAATTGATTCAATACTTGCTTTTACACACAATCCGGAAATTGTTTCAATCACTTAACCATAGCACAATTATTCTTAATTAAAATTATTAACCATATTCCCCATTCTGATTAGAGTTTAAAAAAAGTCAACGGTCAACAAGTCAACCAAAGTCAAATGGACAACAACCCTAATGAGAATCCTCTGCGTCTGCCTCTGTCAACTGTGCATACACACCCGCATCCGTGATCCGAGGAACACGGATACACTGAGACAAAACCAATCCCAAAACAAATACTAGGATCTAGCTTAAACCAAAGCCCACTAGTAATAACTGCCCGGACACCAAACGTCCACAAGTGCGCGGATGTGAACGAACTCCGTCACAAAACCATGCGACCTCTACTCGGTTTTGCCCAAAAGCGAGTAACCCTCTGTGTAGGACTCTAAAGGCTCGACACTACGCTGGCAGTGGGTTCAACCACAGGCCGCAAGCGGTACTAGCTGTACGTAACGGTCCCCAGGTAGATGCCGATAAGAAGACTGATGAGGTGAACCCATCCGAACTCCTACTGAGCCTGAATGTGACAATCTCCGTACAGTCCGGTCTATTCGTCTAAGAGTATCGCATGTCGGGCCTAGGGGGTGGCAAACGTCAGACCCCTAATAACGGTACAAGTCGTGTCAGAGTGTAGCCCAGAACACCCTGAGAAACTACTGGTAACACTACCAGCAAATCTCGCTTGCCCTGGCCAGGGACGACTATGTGTAATGGCTCTCCTAGACACTGCGCGATATCAACTCCCAATACCGGAATAGACGAATCCTGTCTAACCGTCACTGCCTCCAAGTGCTTCGGGACTGCACCCAACTACTACCTGTTTGCACGACTCAATAGAGCCGTGGTAGGGTAGTAATCTAAAAACAGTGGGGACACACTTGAGGCGAAGTGACAGTGTCAAGTCAACGGACTATGCTGTACTCATGTCACCTGGGAACTGTTAACTGACGATAGGTATAATACCAACCAATAGTTCCCGATGAGTCCTGTCCAGTGTACTCATAACCTAACGAGCACCTGCATACTATCTCCAGTACGACGTACTGATGGCTGTGGGACAGACCATCTCCCCTGCTGGGACGAAAAGCGTATGCACCGGTCTACTCTGGAATATTGATGCCCTGTCTCGATAATCCTACGACCAGGGACCAAAATAAGGATGTGCTTATGGACTACTCAGCCCCCACTACTGTGATCGCCATCACAATGCCGGTAGTAAAGCAAAGATCCTAAGGGCTCTATCAATATGTTTTTGGCGATATGTTAAAAGAAACATATACACATATTAAGATAGATACAAACCAAGTAGCATACTACTATATCGAGCAAGACTGTCGTAGACCCGTGTATATATCCCAAGCTTCCAAAATGTATTATACATACTAGTACTATACAATAATGGCCTCTAGGGCATACATATCCAACAATCTCCAACTTGCACTAAAGGCCAGTAATTGGTGTACCGCATACCCAACCTATGCTCTAAGGCCAGCTGCTGGCGTACCGCATACCCAATAGCTCAAAAACTCGCTCGAACTGTGTTTGAGGAAGGGCCTTTGTGAATGGATCTGCCGTGTTGTCTTTTGTGTCCACTCTCCATACCTCGATCTCCTGGCGATCAATGATCTCCCTGATCAGGTGATACCGCCTTAAGATGTGTCTGGATTTCTGATGGGACCTTGGTTCCTTCGCTAAAGCTATAGCCCCATTATTATCGCAATACAAAGGTATTGGGTCAACAATGGACGGAACCACCTGAAGTTCACTAATGAACTTCTTCATCCAGACCGCCTCTTTTGCGGCATCGCTTGCAGCAATGTATTCAGCCTCCATCGTCGAGTCTGCGACGGTATCTTGTTTGGAACTCCTCCAACATACCGCCCCTCTGTTGAGGGTAAACACAAAACCCGAGACAGACTTGCTATCATCTTTGTCACTCTGGAAGCTTGAATCGGTAAAGGACTCGACCCTAAGTTCTCCATTACCGTAAACCAGGAACATCTTCTTAGTCCTTCTCAGGTACTTGAGAATGTTCTTCACTGCCGTCCAGTGGCCCTCACCTGGGTCTGACTAATACCGGCTCACCACGCTCAGCGCGTAAGCTACATCTGGTCTTGTACATAGCATCGCATACATTATAGATCCTACCGCCGAAGCGAAAGGTATAGTGCTCATGCGAACCCTCTCCTTGTCAGTCTTAGGAGACATCATCTTGGAGAGGGTGATTCCATACAATGCGGGTATATTACCGCGCTTGGAATCTTCCATACTAAATCTCTTTAGTACGGTCTCTATGTACCTGGACTGCGAAAGTCCCAGTAGTCTCTTAGATCTATCTCTGTAGATCTTGATCCCCAGAATGTACGAGGCATCACCCAGGTCCTTCATGGAGAACCGTTGTGACAAGAATAGCTTGACCGATTGTAGCATAGGAATGTTATTTCCTATCAAAGAATGTCGTCCACGTACAAGACTAAGAACACGATAGTTCGTCTTACAATCTTCTTATAGACACAAGGTTCATCTTCGTTCTTGATGAAATCAAATTCCTTGATTGCCTTATCAAAACAGATGTTCCAGCTCCGCGATGCCTTCTTTAATCCATAAATGGATTTAAGCAACTTGCACACCTTCCCGCTGCTCCCACTGTCTACAAAACCCTCTGGCTGATCCATATAAACGCACTCTTCTAAACAGGCGTTTAGAAAAGCCGTTTTTACATCCATCTGCCAGATTTCATAGCCATGGAAGGCAGCAATGGCAAGTAGGATCCGAATGGATTTGAGCATAGCCACTGGAGAAAAAGTTTCATCATAGTCCACACCAGGTCTTTGATGAAAACCTTTTGCAACGAGTCTAGCCTTATAGGTTTCCACCTGCCCATCTACACCAAGTTTCCTTTAGTAGATCCATTTGCATCCAACGGGTTTGCCCTAGGTGGAGCAATATCCAAGGTCAACACTTTATTGGTGTACATAGACTCCATTTCGGATTGCATTGCTTCCAGCCACTTATCAGAGTCCTTACTGATAATGGCCTTCCTGAAACTGGTGGGGTCATCTTCTTCCAAGATGCAATCCTCTCGATCCCCATCTAAGAGAAAACCGTAGTATCTCTCGGGCGGATGAGAAATCCTACCAGATCTGCGGAGTGGCTGAGGATCGTCTGGGGTTATTGAATCTTGAGGTTCTGTCGAATCTTCAGTTACATTTTGTGGTTCATGGATTTCTCACAGTTCTACCGAACTCCCACTAGTTTCTTTTGCAAGAAACTCCCTTTCTAAAAGGGTAGCATGGCGAGCTACTAACATCTTCTGTTCCTCAGTGTGGTAGAACAAATATCCTAGTGAATCTTTAGGATATCACACAAATTTACACAGAACTGACCGTGCCTCTAGCTTGTCCGGTTTCTGTGTTTTCACTTAGGCCGGACAACTACATATCTTAATAAATTTAAGACATGGTTTCTTACTGCTCCATATTTCATACGGAGTTTTAGGTACAGATTTGGACGGAACTTGATTCAAAAGGTATGCCGCTGTCTGAAGCGCATGTCCCCAGAATGAAAGAAGCAACTCAGCACTACTCATCATGGAGCGAACCATATCCAATAGGGTACGATTCCTCCGCTCCGATAAACCGTTGTGCTGTGGTGTATAAGGGGGAGTAAGCTGAGAGAGAATACCATTCTCTTTTAAGTAATCTAGGAATTCCGTGCTTAAGTACTCCCCTCCTCTATCAGACCGGAGGATCTTGATACTTTTTCCAGTCTGGTTCTCTACTTCGTTTCTGAATTCCTTGAATTTCTCAAAAGCTTCAGATTTGTGTTTCATCAGATACACATATCCGAACCTAGAGAGATCGTCAGTAAATGTGATGAAGTACGAGAACCCACCCCCTGCATGTCTAGACATTGGACGACATACATCACTATGTATGAGTCCCAAGAGCTCTGTTGCTCTTTCTCCATGTCCGGTGAACGGAGATTTGGTCATCTTTCCTTTGAGACAAGACTGACAGGTATCATAAGATGAAGACTCGAACGTATTCAAGAGTCCATCTTTATGCAACTTACTTAGTCTTTTCTCTCCGATATGACCAAGTCTACAATGCCACAAGTAGGATTCATTCGTATCTGAATTCTTTCTCCTGCGTGTGTTTTGTACATTGAGAACTGTATTCTGATTTAGAACGTAGATACCATTACACAGTGTACCTTCTGCAACTAGTACCTTATGAAGGTAGATGTTCATGATATTTCTATCAAGAACAAAGTTATATCCATCTTTATCGAGTAAAGAAACTGATATGATGTTGCAAACCATGGAAGGTACATAGTAGCAATCGTTCAAAATCATAGTATTGCCGTTTGGCAACACTAGGTGATATTCACCGACGGCTGTAGCATTAACTTGTCCTCCGTTCGCTACCATGAGCGATATATGACCAGGTACAACTTTCCTACTTTTTCTCAGTCCCTGCAATAGATTACAGATATGAGATCCTGATCCGGTATCAAGTACCCAGGAGGTAGGGCTGACCGTAAAGCAGTTCTCAATTACAAGAACACCTGAAGTAGATGCAAAACTATGCTTCTTCTTCAACTGGGTATCCTTAGAATCCATACAATCCTCTTTCCCTTGCTCATACTTATGACTGTTGTCGTAAGTTAGAGTCGAACCAACGTTCCCCAGCCCCGAATAAGAATTCGGATCGGTCAAGCGATACATTTTATTATCTTGATTAGGGCGTGAAATGGTTGCTACCTGGAGAGAAAGAAAAGAAACACTCAGCGTGCACTCTTGCAAGATTAGATTAGTTTATTAATTTATCTAATCAGGATGGCTCCCACTGTTTTCTCAAATTCTTCTTCAAACCCTAAAAGAAGAACTAGTCGGGATTAATCGCACGTCACAATACTTGCTTAACCTTTCAGCCAGGCTAGTGTTGGTACTTCGAGGGAGGTTTTCCAACGCTTTCGCGAAGTTCCTTAATTAAATAACCACTTTTCCCTGGAGACGTAGCCCCGCTAACACCGTTCTAGACACCTACTTGGTTTATAGCATTGATTGTTAAGTAAAATAATCTCCCGAGAGTAATCCAACTCATCAGTGGGATCGGGATCCAGCTATCATTGTGCGATGACCTAGATGGAATCTACTCTAGTCACCACACTCCAGAAGGTATGCTAAATCTGCAAGTTTCAGTTTCTTTAGAAACTTCCGATGTGGATTTTTGCCCCTAGGACCCAAGTGACCTTGACGAATAATCAACAAATCAAAAGGTCCTAGTCAAGTTCAACCCGTCGTTATCCAGGATTGTATTAGACCCGCCCGCATGATCCTTGACGAATAATCAACAAAATCATGCGACTGTCCTAACCAATCGTATCTATCAGTGCAACAGAGAATTATTACTTAGCTACCGTTCACTGTGCCTTGACGAATAATCAACAAATGCAGCACGAATACTAAGTATTAATTATCTGAAACGACGGAGGGCTATGGCTGGGTTTTTGGCGAAAAACCCGTTAACGTAATGAACTTGATGTAGTTGAAGGAACATGATAGCCTTTTTTTTTGAAAATATAGTGGCGAAAACTTTTGCTAAAGAGGTCACTCCCTGTGAAGGGATCTCGGCTCTTTCCTCGTCGAATGAGGTGCTGGGCATTCATAACCGAATACCTCGATGCAAAGCAAGAATGATCGACTATAGTGAAGTTATTACCCTGACGGAAACTTTTGTCCAAGGGGTCACTCCCGATGAAGGGATCTCGGCCCTTGCCTTGTCGAATGAGGTGCTGGGCATTCATAACCGAATACTTCTATGCAAAGCAAGAATGATCGACTATAGTGAAGTTATTACCCTGACGGAAACTTTTGTCCAAGGGGTCACTCCCGATGAAGGGATCTCGGCCCTTGCCTCGTCGAATGAGGTGCTGGGCATACATAACCGAATACCTCTATGCAAAATAAAAGAGAATGTCCTTGCAATAACAGCTTTTTGAAAATTGTTCCAACAACGTCTTTTTGGTTTATTTTCTTTGTATTAATATAATGTGTCCCATCAATTAATCCTACCATTGCAGAAAGCAATGAAAATATGACGTACGCTTATGCCATCAGCATTCGCCACGGGGCCCCGTCATTACCCGTTAGGTTACTTAACTAACGACAGAGCGGGGGCTGGACTAGCGCGGATGCAATACATAAGCAACACCTACTAGATATCATATATAGATATATGCATTCGTCAGATGCAATGATAGCCATTCCAGATCACAGATGAACACATTGGTTATGTTAGGAATCTGCGTTTTGTTCAAGCCTGCAATGAAAGACGGATTACACGGTCGCGATGAACAGCAAAACCCCACCCTAGACCCCTACGGGTGCGGCAAACTACCCACCAAATATCCGAAGTGAAGCAGCCTCCCTCAACAACTTGAGTAGGCCACTCAGCACTTCAACGTACCCGGTAGTTTGTGCACCCCACCTTGGGTCTATCCTAGGAGCAAAAACAGTAAAAGAAATAATATACAATGGCGGCTACAACCTCATCCCGGATGTGCGGCCATAAAAATAATATTACATCAATTTATATGTTACATCAAATGAAAGATAAAGAAACTCTCATCTCAAAAAACCCCGGCTATTCATTCGTGACAATCCAACAAGTTCATATACATAATCCAACAACATTACAGATCACAGATATACACAACCCCCACTAATCGACGTATAGCGATTAGCCGACGTTCAGTGCATATATCACATTACAGATATAACCAAATAGCTAAAGTTTATAGAACATCGATCAAAATCCAATTTGTAACTACCCCAAACATAATATTGTTCTCTGGAAAAACTGGGCAGAAACAAAACATTTTAAAAATCCCAAAACAACAAACTGAGTAAACTGCAGGAAATCGGAGTCGCGGCCGAGTCAACTCGGCCGCGGTTCCGCGGCGAGTTGGCCGAGTCGTGGGCTCAAATTTCTTGACAATTCCTAGAAAACCCTGCACCGATTTTTAAGGCATGTGGAATAATTTTTATAGCAGTTTTAAAAATCGGCAGAAAGTGTGGTTTTTGATATGTTTTCGGGATTTTTTCCGGATCGAAGTTCTAAAGAGTTTGCTAACAGTTAGTTGTTGTTTAGATAGGCTCTAATACCACTGTTAGGTCCACGTTACCCATCCCGGTCCTTTCGGGGAGGCGGAATAGGTAAAAATCAAAATTTTCCTCATTAGGCAACATGGACCATCCATGAAGGATCTTTGCTAAACAAAAACTAACAAATAAACTACAAGTTCTAGCTACTATGTAGAATGGTTATACCTAGCTCTTGAACTCCTTCTCTTCTCTTGGTGGTTCTCCTCCTTTCTTGCTCCTTGTAGTGGCTTGAACGGCTCCTCCTCGTCGTCTCCTCTTTTCCGTAGATGGATCCACCCGAGGGCCTCGAACTTGAGCTCCGATCTCAACCTAGAGATAACTAAGGTGCTTGGTTTGCTAAACCTAGAACCTTAGAATGAGTAGAGAAGAGTTATGGTAGTTTTGTCTCAAATGTTCATGATTTCCAACTCATGGAACACTTGAACTTTGAGAGAGGAAGAGGGAGAGCTTTCTTTCTAAGAGAGAGAAAGAATATGATAGAATGAGCTCTCATAATGCAACCATGCTCATATATTTTGGAATAATGATAATAATAATAATCATTAAGAATTGTGATGGTTAGTTTATGAATGACCACTACCATTACCTTCATTTAATGGATTTTGTAAAGAACAAGAAGCATCATTAAAATGAAATGATGATGGTCAATAAGACCACAAAGGTCAACCGGTCAACAAGGTCAACAAGTCAACAAAAGTCAAATTGTCAACAACCCTAACCATAGCACAATTATTCTTAATTAATATTATTAACCATATTCCCCATTCTCATTAGGGTTTGGAAAAAGTCAACGGTCAACAAGTCAACCAAAGTCAAATGGTCAACAACCTTAATGAGAATCCTCTGCCTCTGCCTCTGTCAACTGTGCATACACACCCGCATCCGTGTTCCGAGGAACACGAATACACTGAGACAAAACCAATCCCAAAACAAATACTAAGATCTGGCTTAAACTAAAGCCCACTAGTAATAATTTCCCGGACACCAAACGTGCACAAGTGCGCGGATGTGAACGAACTCCGTCGCAAAACCATGCGACCTCTACTCAGTTTTGCCCAAAGGCGAGTAACCCTCTGTATGGGACTCTAAGGGCTCGACACTACGCTGGAAGTGGGTTTAACCATAGTCCGCAAGCGGTACTAGCTGTACGTAACGGTCCCTAGGTAGATGCCGACAAGAAGACTGATGAGGTGAACCCATACGAACTCCTACTGAGCCTGAATGTGATAATCTCTGTACAGTCCGGTCTGTTCGTATAAGAGTATCACATGTCAGGCCTACGGGGGTGGCAAACGTCAGACCCCTAATAGCGGTACAAGTCGTGACGGAGTGTAGCCCAGAACATCCTGAGAAACTACTGGTAACACTACCAGCAAATCTCGCTTGCCCTGGCCAGGGACGACTATGTGTAATGGCTCTCCTAGACACAACGCGATATCAACTCCTAATACCGGGATAGACGAATCCTGTCTAATCGTCACTGCCTCCAAGTGCTTCGGGACTGCACCCAACTACTACCTGTTTGCATGACTCAATAGAGCCGTGGTAGGGTAGTAATCTAAGAACAGTGGGAACACACTTGAGGCGAAGTGACAGTGTCAAGTCAACGGACTATGCTGTACTCATGTCACCTGGGAACTATTAACTGACGATAAGTATAATACCAACCAAAAGTTCCCGATGAGTCCTGTCCAGTGTACTCGTAATCTAACGAGCACCTGCATACTATCTCCAGTACGACGTACTGATGGCTGTGGGACAGACCATCTCCTCTGCTGGGAGAGAAGCATATGCACCGGTCTACTCTGGAGTATCGATGCCCTGTCTCGATTATCCTACGACCAGGGACCAAAATAAGGATGTGCTTATAGACTACCCAGCCCCCACTAGTGTGATCGCCATCACAACGCCGGTAGTCAAGAAAAGATCCTAAGGGCTCTATCTGTTGCGCCACGGCAGCGCCCCGGCCTCGTACTCGAGGCCAAAATGCGGAATCAAAATTTTTCCTTACTCGGAAACCGGCGCTACCGCGGACAATGAAAACCCGGATCGTTTACCATTAACCTAATGCTAGCAATCAAGAGATAGGGTGAGAAGTATACCGAGTGATCCGAGTCCTCCGGTCTTCTCGTCATCGTCCCGATCTCCCGCGGAAAGTGTAGTCTCCATATCGTTGCCTCCTCGCCGGAAAGGGCACCACAATGCCTGCGTCTTTTACGGGCTCCCGCCTCAATACCGAGGCAACTCGAGCATGAAGCCGGCAACTCGACATGCTCAAGATATACTGTAGAATGTGTAGTGTAGTGTCTCACTTGGGGTTTGTTGCCATTTGAAGATGATGGAGGAAATGAGATAAGAAAAATGGTGCTTGCATTTTTCTAGCATGAATGAGATCAAGAAATCAAACTCTCAAGAAGAAGATCTCTTCTTCTTCTTCTCTCTTTCTTTTTCTTCTTCTCTCTTTTCTAATGAAAAACTTATTATTCAAATGAGAATGGTGGAGGAGGTAATATGAAGCATGAAGGGAGGTGAGTGTAGGAGAAAGCAAGTGGTAACCATATCAAAAGCCATCATAACAAACTCACATCAACTCTAATCAAAGATCAAATCCTTTCTCATCACTTCTAATCTTCATAAAGCATGACAAGATGAAAGAAAAGAATGGAATAAAAAGATGCTATCATAATTAATCATCTTACAAATAAAACCTCCACCAAATGTAATTTGCAAAACTGCAAATTACCCCCTCCATCGGAAAAGTCCGGCCGGGAAAGAACAAAGGAAAACCGGCCGGAACGGAAAGCAAACTGGCAACTCCAGAAAACTGGTCCCGTAATAAATTACAGGAAAACCCCCATACTGTGCATACACACCCGCATCTGTATTCCGTCCGGATACAAATGCAATGAGACAAAATCTACACTGTACTAGACTAGGACCGGCTTAAGCCAAAACCGGCTAGTAATATCCGTTCGATCCTGATGCGTGTAATACCGCACGTATCTGATCGAACCCTGCCATATAACCATACGGCTACTAGTACAATACTGTCCGATCCTGATCCGTGCAATACCGCACGTATCTGATCGGACCCTGCCATATCTCCATACGGCCTCTACAGCGTTTCGCCCGAAAGCTTGAGTAACTGAAAATGTGTGGTGGACTCTAAAGACTCGTCAATACTATGGCTATGGATTTAACCACTGGCACGTCAGAGGTATAAGCCAATACGTGACGGGCCACCAGCTATTGACCAAAAGGGACGTCGATGAGGAAGCTCACCCCGACACCCAACTGAGCCTGTCAGTGACAATATCCGTACAGTCCGGTCCGTTCGTCTATGAGTATCGCATGGCGGGCCTAGGGGGTTGGTGAAAGTCAGACCCCCAAAAGCGGTACAAGTCGTGTCGGAGTGTAGCCCAGAACGCCCTGAGATACTACTGGAATACCTACCAGTAAATCTCCTGCCTCGGCCGAGGGCTTTGCGTAATGGCTCTCCTATACACAGCGCGACCTCACTCCCAATACCGGGAGAGACGAACCCCTGAAGATCCGCTCACTGCCTCCATGTGGCTCGGGACTGTACCCAACTAAAACCTGTTTGCACGACTCCTTTGAGCCGTGGTAGGGTAGTAATCAAAGCACAGTGGGAACTCACACGAGACAAATGACGATCTCAGGTCGATGAACTAACCTGTACACATGTCACCTGGGAACTGCTATCTGACGTCTGGTATAAGACCAACTAGCAGGTTCCCGGCGAGTCCTGTCCGGTGTACTCATAACCCAATGAGCACCTGTATACATCTTAGGTGAACCAACTGACACCAGTGGCTTGTGAGACCGGCCACCGCCCCTCGTCGGGGTCTCGACTGTATACACTAGTCTACTAATGGAGTATCGATGCCCAGTCTCGAAACTCCCACGACTAGGGACCTTTTAAGGATGTGCTTATAGACTACCAGCTCCCACGTATATGATCGCCATCATACTGCTGGTCGTCAAGCAAGAATCCTAGGGGCTCTATCAACGTGTAATAGCGACATGTCAGGTCACCTAAAGCAGTACACGATGATAAAGATAAACCAGATAGCATACTATCATCTCGAGTAAGACTGTCCTACCGGGATAGGTCCTCCCTCAATCATTGCAATCACGTGCCTGTGATCCAATAATTGACTCTGAGGGCACTATCTCCAACAATCTCCCACTTGCACTCAAGGCTAATTATTGCGATGTCGCATACTCACAGCCCGTGTGATACCGAACACCCAACTCCTCTACTAGTCAGTCTCACAAAACTCGTTTGTGAAACTATTGCGTTCGAGGAATAGCCTCAGTGAGTGGATCCGCTGTGATGTTTCTTTCTATGTCTCTCTATATCTCAAGTTCGCGGAGAAAGCCATCTCCCGAAATGAGCAATACCTGTCTTAGAATGTCTGGATGTCTGATGGGACCTAGCTCATAAATGAACTCCAAATCCAAACTTCTTAGACTGTATCATCAACTGAACTTAATCAGTATCCTGCGCCATGCCTCCCTCAGTATTGCCTTGGACCACCTGTCCAAAATACTGCCCCTCGTCAGAGGGAGAACTATAACTCTGACAACCTCCTTGTCGTCCATGTCACCTTGGAAGCCTGGAGTGATAACCGTCTCCTAAAGGAGACAGCCGTTATCATATCCCTAGAACATTCACTTATGTTCTAAAACTGCTTCCGACTGTTTTTCCAGGATTGGATTAATATCAACTTATTGCACTTACTGCAAGAACAACATCTGGTGTGGTACTTGACATCTCATGATTGACTCAATTGCCTAAGCAAGTGATCTGTCAATCATGCGTATCCCTCTCCTCTTTAGTCTATAAGACACCTTTAGAGAGGGTGACTCCATTACCTGCAGGTACACTACCATGCCAGGAGTCGTCCATTCTAAATACTCTTAGAATGCTGTCAAAGTACCCTGATTGGGAAACCACCCAAATCTAGATCTAAAACCATAGATCTAGTAACCAATATGTCTGATATAATGTCCAAGTCCCATGTGGAGAAAACACTGTGTGACGACCAAAGTATAACCGATCGTAGTATAGGAATATCACTTCCTACTACCTTCTCAACAGATCCATCCCCTATTCTGACGACGTCAAACCTATGACTGTCACATCAGAAATAGATGATCTATCTCCGCTACATCTGCTTTAGTCTATAAATAGACATAAGCCTGATGTCCACCAATGCTTCCGCTGCTCCCACTGACTACGACAACCCTCTGGCAGAGTCATATAGACGTGCACTTCTAAAGCTAGTTTAGAACGACGCTATACTCATCCTCCTGCCGGGTCTCGTAGCCTGGAACAACAACAATGGTAAGTGTGGGTAAACAAGAACTTCTCTGTCACCGTCCTTGAGGCTACCGGAGTACCTCTCGGGTGCCTGAAGTTACCCACCTTATCTGCGGAGTGGCCAATGGAATGTCAAATCAGATTGAATCTTTAGGTTCCTTATCAAATCTTCAGTAATCGTTTGTGGTTCTGGAATCACTTCCAGTTCTACCATACTCCCACTACTTTTCTGAAAAAATCCATTTTTAATAAAAACTGTGGCGAGTCTAGAACAATATTGCTATTGTTCATCCAGATGGTAGAAAGTTAACCCTAGTCATCGCCTGGGTCAACCCACAAACAGCCATTACAGAAACGTGCCTTGAGTTGTCCAGTGTCTGGTTTTAATCATAAGCTGGACAACTCCCCGTACCTTAACATCGTTAAGATATGAACTGTTCTATATCCAATATAGAACCAGAGGCACTGATTCAATTGAACCAGATTCAAATCATGCAACTATCTCCAGTGCATGTCAACTAAATGGAAGGAGGTCGATCAGCGTTACTCAACTTAGGAATGCTTCCAATTATGAGTAACCTGAAAGAGAAGCAATCTGTCTTCATCATTACTATCAACTGAATATCATACACAAGTATCTACATCTTCAATCTCTTTGAAGAATCCCGATACTTGCTACACCTGGTACTTTACTCTATTCAAATACCTATAACTCCTCAAAACTTAGACCCTGTGTTTCCACGAAACAGCTGTCTAAAATCTAGAGAAGCCATAAGTAAACCGAATATAGTACGAGCACCAACCCCTCTGTCCTAATGGACACTGGACAACATACAATACTCTGTATAAGTCCGCTGAGTCTAACAACTCTTTCACTGTGCGTCGTAGGTTGAAAACTGTACTTATGGTTAAGAAGAATTACACCGCTGTTCAATGCTCCTTACCTAACCATCCACTGATATAGGTAAATGTCATTGACATAATATCAAAAGGTATATCTCACTCTATGAAAATAGACGTACAGATATATCGATTTGAAATTGGTGCACAACAGCGGATATTCAAAACCAAATATTTGCCGACCGGCAAACAACCCAGGTGACTTCCTCAAATATCACTGATTACAACGAATCCCGATATAATGAGGATGATCACCCAATTCCCAATAACTTACTCCCACTCATCATCTGTAAAACCATACAGATGTGAGAGTCCAACCTGGTAAATACATACCCTGGAGCAAGTGTCTAACTGGGAAATCAGTTTTCCATTAACAGTACACAGTGAAACTGAAACATTGAAATGTTTCTGTGGGGAATCCTGGTATTCCTAGTAATGCCTCTACCATTATCCAGATTCACAACTATAACCGTATAATTCTTTGCCACTTGTCCAAATCCCTTTATATGTCTTTAGTCAATACCGTCTGCACACCCCTTTAGGCCAAATGGTTTTCTTCCTTCCCTACCGTTCGGCACCAGCCTATGGTTTGGAAGAAGACTATCCAAAAAAGCATAAAGGGTGTACTGTCCTAATCCTAGGAGCACTCGCAACGCGAGAGAAGGTGAAGATAAAAGACACCTGAATGTACTTTATTCCTATTTCTCCTGAACTAGGATCCATCCCCGAACTGGAACAAGTTCCTTTCGAGTTCGTATATAACCATACGATGGATTATCCAATAAACTGGGATCTTCGTAATAATACGGAGTGTCCTGGAGAAATACAAAGGTGATTTAGGATTGGCGAAGAAATACTTGGTTTGGTCGTGAATAACAGTCGCAATTTACTTTGCCCTCTTACTAATCCCTTGCTTTGTCTTAATCTTAATACCTTCTGTACACCGTTTTAGGCTAACTGGTTTTCTTCATTCCCTACCGGTCGGCACCAGCCTATGGTTTGGAAGAAGACTATCCAATTTGCGTAATAGGTGTACTACTCCTAAACTAAGGAGTACTCGCAACCTGAGAGAAGGTGAAAAGAAAAGACAACTGAATAATCCTATCCGTTTTCTCCAGAACCAGAAACCATCCTCGAAGTCCTTCGAGTTCGTATATAACCATACGATGGTTTTGTCCAATGGAAGTGGACATTCGCAGTAATGCGGGGTGTCCTGGAGAAAAGGGTAAAAGTAGGAGTGGCAATAAGGTCTGCAACTCTGACAATCCAAAAGCCAGTGTTAAGAAGGTTCGGTCAACTTGGTCACTGAGTCATAGTCAAGGGTCGGGTCAATGGTCGCTGCCAAAGAGAGAGAGAAAAGAAACACTCAGCGTGCACTCTAACCTAGATCAGAATGGTTACCACTTTATATAATCAGGAAACCTCCCACTGTATCTCAAATTCTTCTCCAAACCTGAAAGAAGAATTAGTCGGGATCACCCGAGGAGTAAACTAACTCATCAGTGGGAATCGGGATCCAACTATCATCGCATGATAACCTGACGGAATCCACTCAAGTCACCACACTCCAGAAGGTATGCGCATGCCTGGCAAGTTTCAGTTCTTTTGAAACTCCCGATGTGATTTTTACCCCAAGCGGTTTATGACCTTGACTAGGTCAACAAACCATAAACCGCCAGTCAAGTTCAACCCGTCATTGTTCTGGATCGCATTAAACCCACCCGTACGTGCCCTTGACTAGGTCAACAAGGCCGCACGACTGTCCTAACCAATCCCACTTATGCAACAAACAAGTACCACTTAGCTACCGAACACTACGTCTTGACTAGGTCAACAAACGCAGCACGAATACCAAATAATACCTGTAGGAAATGACGGAGGGCTACGAATGGTTTTTGGCGAAAAAACCTTTAACGTAATGAACTTGATATCGGTGAAGGAACTGCATAGCCTTTTATAAAAATATAGTGACGAAAGCCTTTGCTAAAGAGGTCACTCCCGGTGAAGGGATCTCGGCTCTTTCCCCGTAGAATGAGGTGCAGGATATTCCAACTGAATACCACGATGCAAAGCAAAAGTAATCGGCTATAGTGAAGTTAATGCCCTGACGTAAACTTCTGTCCAAGGGGTCACTCCCGGTGAAGGGATCTCGGCCCTTGCCTCGTCGACTGAGGAGCAGGATATTCCAAATGAATACCACGATGCAAAACAAAAGTGAACGTCCTTGCAATAACAGCTTTTTGAAAAGTGTTCCAACAACATTAGATTAGGTTTGTTTATCTTGCATTGATCCGAATCAATGCATTCCCATCAATTGATCACACCAAAAAGAACGAAAATATACTGACGTACGTATATGCCATCCGCATTCGCCACTGGGTCCCGTCATCACCCGTTAGGTTAGCTAACTAACGGCAGAGCGGGGACTGGACTAGCGCGGATGAAAAACATATACAACATCTACTAATATATATACCAATATATAGTATTTCGCTCAAGGCGTGAATAAAACGCAACATCACAGAAATGTACAGCATCACAGAACAAAACAGATATCTGGAAGCCCCGGGTTTCACAGAGCCACTGCTGAAACCCGACGTTCCCCTGGTCGTGTGGATAGCCTGTGCAATGAAAACCTAGACCCCTACGGGCGCGGCAAGTCACCCGCCAAAACCTGAAGCGAGGCAGCCCCCTTCAGCACCGTGAATGGACCACCCAGCACTTCACGGAATCCGGTAACCTGGGCACCCCTCCTGGGTCAACCTGTACCCCCTACGAGTGCAGCGAATAGCCTGCCAATTCCAGACTGAAGCCCCCTCCGTCTCAATGCCCTGAGATGCGGGCCCGTTGCCCTCTAGAACCCGGCTATCCGTGCACCCCTCCGCGGGGTAACCTAGTACAGAAAGTAAAATATACATACACCGGGTACATCGACCGCAACCAGGTCGTGCCCCAAAAGAATAATACAAACAGGCAGTGACGGCAGTCCACATGTCGGACGCTCGCCCCGCAATATCAAAAGTACATAATACAACAAAACTGTACTAGCATTGCATCCAGGCTATCCCCTACGACCGATCCGCAACAACACAGCATAAACATAGAACATCAACGTGAAAGTCACGTTCGCAAATCCGTCTAACCGGGCTATAGCAGTTAGACCGGATTTACCGATCGAGTGACATTCACGGTCGCAGATATAATGTAAATACTGTGAAATAATGTGTTTAAAAAATTTTCCGATTGACCAAAAATTAACTAGTGGGCCCCCAACCAATACTGTAGCAGTTACAGAAATAATTGGCCCAATTTTAATATTCCAAAACCCCTAATTATAGCCCAGAAGCCCACTGGAGAAATTAGAAGCAGTGACCCCACCAACACGCGGCGGAAGGGCGGCGCAAATGGGGTTTCTGCGGCGCTTCCGCGCTCCTTTTGAGTGATCACTGTCTCGAATTTTCCCAGAGTTCTTAGAACTCCCTGCACATCATTCTGAGACCACCTGAAAAATTTTTAGACTCCAAAATATTTCGACAGAAACTGATGTGAAGGAAAAATACGGTTTTTGGAATTTCGGTCGATCGGAACTGAAAAACACATTAGAACAAGCTAGGAAAGGTTAATGGCGTGGCTCTGATACCATGTTGCGCCACGGCAGCGCCCCGGCCTCGTACTCGAGGCCAAAATGCGGAATCAAAATTTTTCCTTACTCGGAAACCGGCGCTACCGCGGACAATGAAAACCCGGATCGTTTACCATTAACCTAATGCTAGCAATCAAGAGATAGGGTGAGAAGTATACCGAGTGATCCGAGTCCTCCGGTCTTCTCGTCATCGTCCCGATCTCCCGCGGAAAGTGTAGTCTCCATATCGTTGCCTCCTCGCCGGAAAGGGCACCACAATGCCTGCGTCTTTTACGGGCTCCCGCCTCAATACCGAGGCAACTCGAGCATGAAGCCGGCAACTCGACATGCTCAAGATATACTGTAGAATGTGTAGTGTAGTGTCTCACTTGGGGTTTGTTGCCATTTGAAGATGATGGAGGAAATGAGATAAGAAAAATGGTGCTTGCATTTTTCTAGCATGAATGAGATCAAGAAATCAAACTCTCAAGAAGAAGATCTCTTCTTCTTCTTCTCTCTTTCTTTTTCTTCTTCTCTCTTTTCTAATGAAAAACTTATTATTCAAATGAGAATGGTGGAGGAGGTAATATGAAGCATGAAGGGAGGTGAGTGTAGGAGAAAGCAAGTGGTAACCATATCAAAAGCCATCATAACAAACTCACATCAACTCTAATCAAAGATCAAATCCTTTCTCATCACTTCTAATCTTCATAAAGCATGACAAGATGAAAGAAAAGAATGGAATAAAAAGATGCTATCATAATTAATCATCTTACAAATAAAACCTCCACCAAATGTAATTTGCAAAACTGCAAATTACCCCCTCCATCGGAAAAGTCCGGCCGGGAAAGAACAAAGGAAAACCGGCCGGAACGGAAAGCAAACTGGCAACTCCAGAAAACTGGTCCCGTAATAAATTACAGGAAAACCCCCATACTGTGCATACACACCCGCATCTGTATTCCGTCCGGATACAAATGCAATGAGACAAAATCTACACTGTACTAGACTAGGACCGGCTTAAGCCAAAACCGGCTAGTAATATCCGTTCGATCCTGATGCGTGTAATACCGCACGTATCTGATCGAACCCTGCCATATAACCATACGGCTACTAGTACAATACTGTCCGATCCTGATCCGTGCAATACCGCACGTATCTGATCGGACCCTGCCATATCTCCATACGGCCTCTACAGCGTTTCGCCCGAAAGCTTGAGTAACTGAAAATGTGTGGTGGACTCTAAAGACTCGTCAATACTATGGCTATGGATTTAACCACTGGCACGTCAGAGGTATAAGCCAATACGTGACGGGCCACCAGCTATTGACCAAAAGGGACGTCGATGAGGAAGCTCACCCCGACACCCAACTGAGCCTGTCAGTGACAATATCCGTACAGTCCGGTCCGTTCGTCTATGAGTATCGCATGGCGGGCCTAGGGGGTTGGTGAAAGTCAGACCCCCAAAAGCGGTACAAGTCGTGTCGGAGTGTAGCCCAGAACGCCCTGAGATACTACTGGAATACCTACCAGTAAATCTCCTGCCTCGGCCGAGGGCTTTGCGTAATGGCTCTCCTAGACACAGCGCGACCTCACTCCCAATACCGGGAGAGACGAACCCCTGAAGATCCGCTCACTGCCTCCATGTGGCTCGGGACTGTACCCAACTAAAACCTGTTTGCACGACTCCTTTGAGCCGTGGTAGGGTAGTAATCAAAGCACAGTGGGAACTCACACGAGACAAATGACGATCTCAGGTCGATGAACTAACCTGTACACATGTCACCTGGGAACTGCTATCTGACGTCTGGTATAAGACCAACTAGCAGGTTCCCGGCGAGTCCTGTCCGGTGTACTCATAACCCAATGAGCACCTGTATACATCTTAGGTGAACCAACTGACACCAGTGGCTTGTGAGACCGGCCACCGCCCCTCGTCGGGGTCTCGACTGTATACACTAGTCTACTAATGGAGTATCGATGCCCAGTCTCGAAACTCCCACGACTAGGGACCTTTTAAGGATGTGCTTATAGACTACCAGCTCCCACGTATATGATCGCCATCATACTGCTGGTCGTCAAGCAAGAATCCTAGGGGCTCTATCAACGTGTAATAGCGACATGTCAGGTCACCTAAAGCAGTACACGATGATAAAGATAAACCAGATAGCATACTATCATCTCGAGTAAGACTGTCCTACCGGGATAGGTCCTCCCTCAATCATTGCAATCACGTGCCTGTGATCCAATAATTGACTCTGAGGGCACTATCTCCAACACTATCAATATGTTTTTGGCGTTATGTTAAAAAGAAATATATACACATATTAAGATAGATACAAACCAAGTAGCATACTACTATATCGAGCAAGACTTTCGTAGACCCGTGTATATATCCCAAGCTTCCAAAATGTATTATACATACTAGTACTATACAATAATGGCCTCTAGGGCATACATATCCAACAATAGGAACATGAAAAATGCAAGTGGGTTATGCAAGTTTAAAAACAAGTTTCTTTTTTTTTTAAAATTTGGACAGCGCCTCCTTTGTATTTTTTTTTATCCAAAACCACAATACATGAAAATATAAAGGCATCCCCAAGCGGGATCTAGCTCTTCGCCAACCGGCAGATCACGACCACGCAAGACAGTATATATATAAGTATACGACACCCAACGGCGAAGATCACCACAAAAGATAAAGAAACAAGCAAGAGATCAACCCCAAAAGCGAACATAAAACCCATCGCTCAATTCTCGCACTACAAGTCTTGCTAAGTCTCATTACTTATACAAATACTAGTTTGATTTGATGGAGTTGACTAGATACAATATGAAATATAAATACAAGAGTGGGTACAATACAAATGTCCCACCAACCAAGCAAACAACCCAAAAGTAGCTATGTGCCAGCGATGCCGCTACTGATCCGTGCGGTTAACCTGCAAGAACTGTGGCACAACGGGGGTGAGTTGCCAACTCGTGAATAGAAAAACATCTACAAGTAGAAATCGAATAAACAACAACTCCTAGGTCAACTATATCATAAAGGTAATACTATGATATTTAGGGTGACCGGGTAATCATATGTGCCAACAATATAATCAAAGTCTATAAGAATGCGGATATCATCCAACCATAATCAAATCATGTATGCGTGTGGATCTTGTCCAACAATATAATCAATGTATGTATACATCATAAAAGCATATGCATGTAAAAATGAGGATATAAATCAATGTGTATCCCTCGCGACACATCAATATCATGGAACCTGAGTGTCCAACATCGACACTCGAAAACATCATGAAACCCGTGTCCAGCATCGACACGTAAATCTTCATATATCTCGGGCTCCGTTAGTCCGGATCGGCCCATGGGCTCCGTCTGCGGGATCGGCCCGCGAGCTCCGACAGACGAGTTGGCCCCATATCCATCTCTCGACCCGGTCGGTATCCTCCGGATAACCGCCAGGCCCAACCAATCACCGATAGGTAGTAGTCCCTCTGCCAGGCTCATCGTCATCTACACAAATCTCTCTCTCGCCCCGGGGTACCATACCAGGTCCACCATGTACACGCAAACGAATCATCCACCTCTTCGAATCGGGTTTCACATGTCACACGTCTCAGAACCGAGAAAACGCATGGTGGACACACTGAAATATCATATTAAGAGAAACCGGGTTTTTAAAACAGTATATACTTTCTTTTGAAATAGCCAAGGTTCTCAAATCCAGAAATCTCATGAAAACAGCATATCTCAATGCGTAAAATCATAAAGCATGATATATGCGACATATGATAGAAATGTAAGCATATCCGGATCTCATGCAACATGGAACAGTGATATGACATATTAAGGGAAAACCGCTCTTTCAAATGGATCCACTTTTTAAAATATAACATGCGGTCCCCAATTCCCCAAAATCAAAGCCAGCATCATCTATGTATGTACAAACGTGTATGTGCATAGGCATGGATGCACAAGATATATATATGCACACAAGTATGGGTGTACAAGGGGGTATATACGCAAGTATGAGTGTACAATATGCATGTGTGCCAATATGGACGTACAAGTGGGTATATACGCAAGTAAGTTATGCGAAAAGTCATATCATGATGCAGCAATCCTACTGCGTAGTGACATAGCAATTATCGATGATGAAGTGTGTGAGCCGGCCAATCTGTGTAAGTGCAACATACGCATCATCGATAATGGTGCAGGTGTACTAGCACAGGTATAAGTAATGCAATGAGAATAACATGAAGGCAACATAAGGTAAACCATCAGCTACAAGCTATAAGGTATACGTGTCTACAGGACCGAGTCGGTGGATCTATCAATCGGCATATAGCCTCACAACATCACGTACGGTATAATCCATCGTACGACATCCACTAGTCAAGGGTATGGATCAATCATCAAGTCGAACTCATCGCGTATGGAAAAATCATCGTACGGCGGCATTAAACCAATAGGGATCCTATCAACCTATAAGACAATGAGGGTACGGCCTAATGTCATGCACGGCCTATCATTCATGATTCACAACATGCATACATATATATATATATATATCCATATACCTATGTCCCAAGTCACATCCATAACAATCTCATATCAGGGGACCGGCAAGGTATCAATCATCTCAATCGACTCTCATCCGTATACTACCATATCACCAAGTCATCATATCGCATCGTACATTCTTTTCATCACATTTATCTCTCATATCGGATCAAATGTTATCTATATATTCTACCTTTACTATACGTATCTAATCTAACATACATACCCGAACCATACAATCCGTTTTTAAAAAGAAGCGAATCGTAGTTTTGAAAATAGGGGCTACGGTGTTTTTAAGAAAAAGATATCATTTGAAAATCCATAACGTCCCTCAAGGTATCTGTTTAAAAGATGCATACGATTCCTCAGCTTAGAAATAAGTATGGTTCGGATGACACGTCTACGTCGGCTATCTAGTCCTATAGTACCCTAAACGGCAATATCATCAAACATCATCCTCAAATCCCGTCATCACATATTAGCCGTATTATATCACTCCTAACTATCCTTTAGTTCCTAAAATAGCTTCTCTAACTATCTTTAACTCTATATATAGTTTCTATTAAAGGTTCCATTAACCATACTGTATATATAAATCGGTTTCCATCAAAGTTTGCGGGGGTGCTATATGCCATCCACCCGACTTCCCCCGTAGATATAGATCTACTCACCTTTATCATGCTTGCCGAAGTCGATGTCGCCACGCCCTTGCTCATCATCCCGAAGCTTGAGTGGAGGTGCATACATGCCACAACATATCGTATCGCATTAATATCCGACTCGAAACCAAAACGACACGCGAAATGCCTATAGGTTAAAACCTACGGACTACGCCTTCAAAACCACCAAACAAACCCCGTCGCTGACATACAAACATCAGACGACGGAACACAATATCAAATACCAAAACCAAGATAAAACGAAGTCGTAAAATAATGCAGCAACTCAAGAAAATGGTCCCAAATTTTACCCTAGGTGAAATTAGCAAATTTTGCATATGTAAAGGGTCTAATTTATAGCAAAAAGGAGCCATGAACCAAACATGGAGCATTTCCACTCAACCCAGGCAGCAAATTGCGGCCAAAAAGGGTAAATTTGTGGACACGGTAAGGAATTGGTGTCCTGGGTTTTTGGGTATAGGTTCTAGGTTGCCTGCACAGCTCTCAGTCTCTGCTAAATAATTTTCCAGGTCCCCGAGTCACTCCAGATTCCTAAATACCATCACAACTCTCACAATTTTCCGATATCGACGAATCTAAAGTTCGTATTTTGGGGTTTGGTCACTGGTCCAAGTCAAGAATTGGTCTTTAGGGTCTTATAACAGCCACTAGGCACCACCCAAACCACACAACACTCAAACTCCTCTCTAGGAATTTCCAAGCTCACAAATCCACATCTTAACCCCATTTCTAACTAACTAGAATATAAAGAAACTTGAAACTAACTAAATGGTAGAAATTATACCTCATTTAGGCCACTCAAGAAAACCTTAGCTTCTCAAAGTTTGTCAAAATCCCACTTTGCTAGGTCCAATGCGATGAGGGTGAGGAGGTGATCATTTTTTATGAAAGGGGTATAGGGTTTTGAGGAAGGGTTTGAGATGGGTCATGAGGGTAGAGGAGGTGGAGGAGGAGTTGAAGAAGAAGAAAACAAAAAGCGAATGGGGAATGAGGCAGCCCCTTTCTCTCCCACACTTATTCTCACTCCCTTTTCTCTCTCCTAGCATGCTCACCCCTCATCATTGTGTCCCCTCTCCAATAATTCATTTCTTTTCTTTTCTCACAAATAAACACATAAACCCAATAAAATAACACAAATGAAACAATATGTAACATGTCATGGTGCACTAACCATGGAAAAACTGTAGAAACACGGATTTGGCCTAATCGCGATTAGCAGTGCACTAATCGGGTTTTTATCCAAACAGAATATAATAAATTTTTAAAATGCTAAATCCTTTATATATATTTTTTAATGCATAATTCATTATAATTTCCAATTATTTCACAATTATAGGTATATATTTATACCCTTTTTCGAAAACCCCAATTTCGCAAATCGGCCAGTTTTCGGGAAATATATTATTTTAATATTAAATTCCAAAATTAATATTTTATATTTTCTGAAATGTTACATATAGTAAAGTTATTACATTGATGCAAACTTTTACTCAAGGGGTCACTCCCGATGAAGGGATCTCGACCCTTGCCTCGTCGAATGAGGTGCTGGATATTCATAACCGAATACCATTGTGCAAAGCAAAAGAGAGTGTCTGTAATGTCAATTTTTATAAAAAAATGGTTCCAACAACATCATATAGTTTTGTTTTATCCTTGCATTGATAAGAATCAAAACAGTCCCATCAATTAATCACACCAGAAAAGAACGAAAATAAAATGTTCGTATATGCCATCCGCATTCGCCACTGGGTCCCGTCATCACCCGTTATGTTACTTAACTAACGAAAGAGCGGGGACTGGACTAGCGCGGGTGCAAAACATATACAACATCTACTAGTATATATAAATATATATAACATTCGTCCCAGGCATGATATAAATCAACATCACAGAAGCAACACAGAATGGTGGATAATCTTGGAGCCCCGGGTTTCATTTGAGTCGTAGATGATACCCGACGTTCCCTGTCGTGTGGATAGCCTGTGTATAGGTTTACAAGGCACTCTCACAAGGGTCTACAAGTCATCAACCATGCCCGATTTAAAATTTAGACTTGCCGAACAACCCTAACCAAGATCTTTAAACTAGAGATTAGGCGAAACAAAGCATGTTAACACTTTAACATCTAAGAGTTTGGGATTACAACCCTTGTAGTCTGGTCCTTTACTTCTTCCCTATCAAGAGTATGTCATCCATGTACTCTACGAGGATCATCACCATACTCTCTACTACCTTTTTGTATATACAAGGTTCATCTACCATTTTGATGAAGTCAAACTCTTTGACTACCTCATCAAAACAGACGTTCCATCTCCGCGATACCTGATTTATCACATAAAACATCTTGCTCACGTTTCCGCTGCTCCAACTGTCTACGAAGCCCTCTGGATGTGTACTTATAGACGCTCTCTTCCAAATCATCATTTAGAAAAGCAGTCATGACACCCAACCGCCACATATCGTAGTCATGGTATGTAGCCATGGCAAGTAGGATCTGGATGGACTTTAAGCATAGCTTTGAAAGTCTCAACTTTTCCATGTACATTAAGTAATCTTCTCAAGATATACTTTCTCCTGATGGGGATTTAACCCTTCAGATTAAGCAACCAAAGTCCATACTTTGTTGGTGTATAAGGATTCCATCTCAGATCGCTAAGCATCAAGCCATTCTTACAGAGTCCCATTCCTGATGGCCTGCTCGAAATTAGTTAGGTCATCATCTCATGATGCAATCCTTGCTCCCACTGTCATAGAGAAACCGAAGTATCTCTCAGGTGGATGAGGAACCCTACTAGATCGGCGGAGAGGTTGAGATTCGTTGGAAATCATTGAATCCTTTGGTTCTACCAAATCATCAGCTGCAGTTTGTATTGCTGGAACTCTTTCCAGTTCTACCTTATGACCAATAATTTCTTCACAAGAAATTCCCTTTCACAAAGGTGGCATGCTGAGAAACAAAACATCTTTTGTTCCTCGGTTTGGTAGAAGATATTCCCTTGCAAATGCTTGGGATATCCAACAAACTTCTACAGAACTGACTTTGCCTCGAGCTTGTCCGGATTTTGCTTTTTAGACATAGGCCGGACAACCCAAATCTTAACAAACTTAAGATATGGGCTCTTTCCTTTCCATATCACATATGAAGTGGTAGGCAACTGATTTGATTTGAACCATTTTCAATAGGTATGCAGCTTTTCAAGTGCATAACTCCCAAAAGGAAATAGGAAACACAGTAGTACTCATCATAGAGCACACCATATCACATCGGGTGCTATTGCTCCACCCCGATATACCATCGTGCTATGGTGTATATGGAGGAGTTATGCTGAGAGAGAATCTCATTCTTCTTTAGAATAGTCCAGGAATCCCGTGCTCAAGTATTCTCTTCCTTGATCACATCAAAAGACATAATACATATACCCGGTTTTTGGTTCTCTACTTCTAACTTACCTTCTGTGATTATCTCAAAAGTTTCGGACTTGTGTTTCAACAGGAACTTATGTCTGAATCTTGAGAGATCATCAGTGAATGTAATGAAGTACAAAGGACCGGTCCTGGCATTTGTAGACAGAGGACTTTCATACATCAGCATGTATCAATCCCAAGAGTTCACTAACTCTTTCTCTGTTTCCAATAAACGGAGCTGTGGTCATCTTATCTCTGTGACATGAATGGCAAGTTTTACAAGATGTAAATTCAAACTAATTTAAATATTCATCTAAATGTAACTTTAGCTAGTCAGGTCGCATTGATATGACCTAGTCTACAATGCCTCAAGAAGGATTCGTTCATTTCTGAACTCTTCCTCTTGTGTGCGTCCTGTATAGTAAGAACTGTGGATTGATTTAGAACGTCTATACTTTTAGATAACGTGCCTGAACCGATCAACTCTTGATATAGGAAATGTTCAAAACATTATCCAACAATACAAAATTATATCCTTCTTTACTAATAAAGAGACTGATATGATGTTGTATATCAGGTTCGGTATCTAATAACATTCGTTCAAAATCAATGTATTTTTTTAATACAGGGTGATAACTACCAACAGACTTGGCTGCAACACTTGCACCGTTTCTATCTCATGAAACTTATCACCCGTTCTCAGTTCTCTACCTATCTGTAGCCCATGTAACAAATTCCGTATGTGGGATCCTGATCCGGTATCTCATACCTAGGGCGTAAAGGATACTGAGAAACAGTTCTCTGTAATGAACACACCCGAAGAAGATGCATCAACATGCACTTTCTTCTTTTGGGCGGCACGGGAATTCTGGTAATCCTCTTATTTCCTGCTCTGTCTTATAACAATTATAAGTTGGAGCGGGACCAACGTTCCCCAGCTCAGTATAACGAGCGGGTTTGGTCAATACATCCGTATTATTATCTTGATTAAGGCGTGATATAGTCGTAACCAGAAGAGAGAGAGAAGAAAACACTCAGCGTATGCTCTTGCAAGATTAGATTGGTTATCAATATATCTAATCAGGATGTCTCCCACTGTTTTAGTCAAATCTTCCTTCAAACCCTAAAAGGAAAGACTACCCGGGATTAATTACACGCTACAAGTTCGCCAATCTTTCAGCCAGGCCAGTGCCGGTACTTTGAGGGAGGTTCCCCACGCTTTCGCACGGACCTAATTAAAATAAACCTCGTTTTCCCAGGGGCGTAACCCCGTTAACACCTTTCTAGACACCTACTTGATCGGCTAATTGTAATGTGTAAAACTCTCCCAGGAGTAACTCTTACTCGCGGCGGGTATCGGGATCCAACTATCTCATAGAAGGTATGCAATCTCATTGCAAATTTCAACACTTGAAATTCCCAATAATATTTTACCCCTAGCGTCCTATGACCTTGACGGAGGCCAAACTACCCATAGTCCGCTAGTCAAGTTCAACCTGTCATTTCCTGATTGAATTAAACCCACCCGCACGACCCTTGACAGAGGCCAAACTACGCCGTACGAATACCCTAATCCAATCGCATCGTATGCTAGCAGATAACCACTAGTTAGCTACCGTACACTACGCCTTGACGGAGGCCAAACTACCGTAGCACGAATAATAAGTAGTACATATCTGAAATGACGGAGGACTACACAGGTTTTTAAGAAAACCATGAGCGTAATGAACTTGATATCGTTGTAGAATCGAGTGATTTTAATTGGAATGTTTTTTAGGCCTTTTCTAGTTTTGCTAAAGAGGTCACTCCTGGTGAAGGGATCGTCGGCTCTTTTCTCATCGAATAAGGTGCAGGATATTTCACAAATACCGCTGTGCAAAGCAAGAACTATAGAAGCAAACGAAAGACAAACCGAGTTTGTAGCATATGCTAGTTTCACTAAAGAGGTCACTCCCGGTGAAGGGATCTCGGCTCTTTCCTTATCGAATAAGGTGATGGATGCTCTACAAGGAACACCGCTATGCAAAGAAAGAACTAGAGCTACCATTTTTTAAACAAGTTTCTACAACATCTTTAGGTTTCTTTTATTTCATTAATCTCATTAATGAAGTCCCATTTTAATTATGCTTCACAAGCATCACATTTGAAACGAAATCTGCAATATAACATATATCTCATATATATAATATAAACATCGTCTCAGGCAGTAATATGATCTCATCACAGAACATTGCAGCAGAAGACATATATGAAATATTGGATATACTAGGATGTCCGTGTTTTAATACGAGCCTGTATAAAACACGGATTCCACGGTCGCGATGAATAGCCAAACCCACATCCCTAGGCCCCTATGAGAGCGGCAAGCAACACTGCCAATTCTAGGGTTAGGAGACCCGGTCTCGACTCCTCGAGATGGTCTCCCACTGGACCCTAGAACCCGGTTACTTGTGCTCCCCGCCTTGGGTCTACCTAATGCGGAAAAGTAAATAATATACAATGGTGATATCATCCTCAGCCCGGAAGTGCCCCAATAAAAGAATATTACATACAAATGAATTTTACATGAATGAAAATAAAAACTCTCATCTCACATAAAACCCCCGGCTATTCAAAACGCGACGATCCAATATAACATATCACAGCAACACATAATATCTCATATCATCAACGTAAGCAAGTATGTGTATCCCGATTATCGTTGATGTATAGCAATGAAGCCGGCGATACACCACATACTACGCTTACGGTCACAGAAAAGAAAGTGTAAAACTAGAATAGTTGGAATCCGCAACCTCCTTAGACATCGCATGCCTAACCAAATGAATTCCTTAGACATCGCATGCCTAACAATTATAAACCCCGCATTTTAGTCTCATTATCGAAAACTCTTTTCAATATCTAGTCGGGCAATTCAACAAGATTCCCGATATCTTGATCGAATGCTCGTCGCAAAATTTAGTAGATGGCCGCACCCCCGATGCCGTCAACGAAGTGCATTAAGGCGGAACACCACTGCCGTGAGCACCCGAACGGATGCTTTTGGCGACGGGGTTCTCCTACAGTCACTTGGTCGGGGCTTTGGGTGTGGCTGTCTATTAAGTTTACCAGGCGAGTATCCGCGTACGCTACGTGATTGCGACGGACTTTTGATAACATCAAAATTCCGTGGCAACCGATCATTTGAGACTGAACTGCTAGATTTATAACATTCAAATTAATTATCTCATAACTACTTGTGGATTCCAAATATTGTATCACATTCCAGATAAATAGACAATGTTAAACTTTCCGATCGAATAAACAAACACCCAAGATTTCCCTAATAGTTCTCAACACTTGAAATTAGTTTTAAAAACATCCATCACATGCCACAGTACCAATGGTCCAGCCGTAGAAGGGTCAAGCCAACGCCTCACATGTGGCAACACCGTACTGCCCCAAACCCTAAGGTTCAAAGGCGGTTCAGACGGTCACATAATCGAGTTAAGGTTTGTGTTCTTCTAGAGGGTCCACCGCGTTACTTGCACGACTTAGAACGTTCTTAAACTACGGAAAAATCCAACACTTGAAAATTTTCCGGCAGGGGAAAAAGTGAGTTATTGATATCCGGTCGAACTTTTTAACACGTTCTAAAATTACCCGGAAAAATTAAACGAAGATAAATTATCCGATCGAATCAAAGAGTCCCCAATACATCCCAGAAAACTCAACACATGAGTATAATTAAAAATTCCCAGAAGCATCAGGAAATTCGTACGGAAGTTTCTGTGAAAAAAGAACATCATAATCGCACTGTAGCGCCGCAGAACCGCCGCGCAAGGCATGGTCCTGCCGCGGTTCCGCGGTGCTTTAAGCGTATTAATGGCTCGTTTTTCACATAAATTCTTAGAATTCCCTGCTGATTTTTTTGAGTATTTCTAATGCAGAAAAATTCACATTTTTAAAAAATATCCAGAAACTAGTGTTTTACGGGTATTCGGAGTTCGATCGGACTTTAAACTTCGCCTAGACTTCGCCTAAAGCTCTAGCTTGTCTCTGATACCACTGTAGGATTACTAGGCACTCTCATAAGGGTCTACAAGACATCAACCATGCCCGATTTAATATTTAGACGTGCCGAACAACCCTAACCAAGATCTTTAAACTAGAGATTAGGCGAAACAAAGCATGTTAAACACTTTAACATCTAAGAGTTTGGGATTACAACCTTTGTAGTCCAATCCTTCACTTCTAAAGCTCCGTGTTGAGGTCCCTTCGCTGCGATCATCAAGTTTCCGGACTCTAGAGAGGCTCCACGAAGAGAAAGATGCAAGCTTGCTTCCGATCTTCGATAACAAAGATGATCTACCTTGAAATTTCTTTAACACAAGCTCTCACTCACTAAATGAAGTGAACACCCTAATCTAAATGGCTAGGATAGATTAGGATGATGAAGTAGGATTTATGCTCTCATTTATTTTCTATTTCTCACACTAAATTATCACATAAAGAAAACCTAGAAAGCTTTCTCAAAGCTCAAGGAAGAAGAAGAAGAAGGAAATTTCTTTTGTGATGAATAATGAAAAATATCATCATGATTAATAATGCAACCATGGTTGAATATGAGAAGGCTAACCCATGTAGAGAGTTAACTAGGGTTAAGAGTATGGTTTGGGTAAGGAAAATATCTCACAAAATATCCATCATTATATCTTTGCAAGGAACAAAAGGAATCGTTCTAGAAGGTTCAAGAAAGAACTAACCCAAATCAAACCCTAACCTTGTTTAATCTCCACTAAACATGTTGCATTAGTAATCATATCATGTTACAATATCATATATCACATATACAATATTTATTGTAACAAAATAAAATAATACAATTAACATATATCGCATATATATCAATGTATTACCCGAGTGAGAAAAAGAATCTTTTAGTGAGCTTATATCAGTTAATGTAATTTAATATATCAAATATATAATTATACATTAAATTATCGAATCAACACTTGATCCGATAATCCGACTATTTCATAAATAACCGACTAATATAATCTGTATCAGTTCATCGAATCAACACTTGATCCGATGACCCGGCTATATCACATATACCCGGCCGATATCTCATATCGTGAGAATCTAATACGGTATCACATACACGTATTGTTCTCGGTCCCGCACATATCATATATGTGCTCCTACTCCGTTTTGCCTGAGCCAAGAACCTCTGTTTAGGACTCTAAAGAATCGTCAATACGCCGGCAGTAGGTGATGATCATATCAAACACCCACATGCTGCAAGCGGTCAGCTAAACGTAACAGCCACCCAGGTATTGAGCGATCAGAAGATCAACAAGCAAGCCTGTACATTCTCCTGCGAATCCAATCAGTAACACTCCCGTACAGTCCGGTCTCTTCGTCTGATATGTCGCTTATCTCGCCTAGGGGTGGTAAACGTCAGACCCCAGTAGCTTGATAAGTCGTGTCGATTTGAGGTCTATAACAGTTCGAGAAACTACTGATAACACTTACCAGTAAATCTCAGCAACCCTGGCCAGGGATTTCCAGTTATAGCCAATCAAACACAGCACAATATCAACTCCCTATACCGGGAGAGACGAATCCCCTCCTATCGCTCATTGCCTCCATATGATTCGGGACTGTACCTAAAAGCCACCTTTTTGCATTCCTCTTGGACGTGGTATGATGGAAATCAAAGCACAGTGGGAATCACACAAGACTCTATGACGATCTCGGGTCTACAGACTAACCTGCACCAGTGTCACCAGAGAACTGCCATCTGACGTGAGGTATAATACCATCTGGGAGTTCTCGGCGAGTCCGTCAAGTATACCCAGTCTCCACTGAGCACCCGTATACCTTCTCTGATGTCAAACACCAATGGATATGAGATCATCCATCGCCCATCATATGGGTCAAGAAGCGCATACGCTAGTCTACTCTGGAGTATCGATGCCCTGTCTTGGTACTCCCACGACTAAGAACATTTGAAAGATGTACTTGGCGACTACACTGTCCTCACTAGTATGATCTGCATCATAGTCCTGGTAGTCAAGTACTCATCCTAAGGGCTTTATCAACATGTGACATATAGACAATCAGAGTATATATTAAGATAAAGAGCAACCAGATAGCGTACTATCATGTAAAGCAAGAAAGTCCTCCATATATATGTCCAAGCATCCACTACAATATACATCGTATGTAAAGTAATGGCCTCTAGGGCATACATATAACTAACACTGTGCAATAAAACCTAGACCCCTATGAGCGCGGCAAGTTACCCGTCAAAACCAGAAGCGAGGCAACCCCCTTCAACAACGTGAATGGGCCACCCAGCACTTCATAGAATCCAGTAACTTGAGCATCCCTCCGTGGGTCAAACTATACCCCCTACAAGTGCGGTGAATAGCCCTCCAATTCTAGAGTAAGGTCCCCTCCGTCCCAATGCCATGAGATGAGGACCCGTTGCCCTCTAGAACCTGGCTATTTGTGCACTCCACCATGGGGTAATCCTAGTACAGAAAAGAAAATAATATACAAGGGTGATATCGACCTCAACCCTGTCGTGCCCCAAACGAATAATATACAAACTGGCAGTGACGACAGTCCACATGTCGGACGCTCACCCCGTAATATCAAATGTACAAATGAAATTAAACTGTACTAACATTGCACCATAGCTATCCACCACGACGATCCAACCAACATCACAGCACAACACAGAACATCAACGTGAATGTCACGTTCGCAAACTCGTCTAAAAGAACATATAGCAATTAGACGAGTTGTACCGCTCGATGACATTCACGGTCACAGATAGTAATTTAAGTACTGTATAAACATTTAAACAGTGTTAAAACATCGACTTCGAAACAACCCGAATAGTCCCTGAACAACTGATAACATAATATCAAAACTGGGCTAAACAAACAATTCCACTGAACCAAGATTCCAGAGACCAAACAACACACAAAATACGAACCCCAAATACCCTAAATAGGCCGGCCAGCTCGGTTTTTAGAGCATTGAGCTCGGGTGAAAACAGGTGGAATTGGTTCGTATTTGGTTTGTGCTCTTGTGGTCAAGTAAGTAGTCTTCTGCAGTTGTTTGAAAATTTTTTTGAAGACTTTTAAAATCGACAGAGAATGAAATCTGCAATGCATCGTTTTGGTACTGTTTCGATTTTGATACTTTAACATTGTCTAAACTAGCTAGCTAAGGGTTTAAAGGGTGGCTCCGATACCATGTTGGGTTACGGCAGTGCCCCGGCCATCAAACGGTAGCCAAATGTGGAACAAAAATTTACTAAACCGGCGCTACCATTACCCGATTCCCGGATCTGCCTTAAACCCTAAACTAGCAAGCTAATAAAGAAGTTAGAATGGTTATACCGAGTTGATCCGTGTCCTTCGGTCTTCATTCCAAGCTCATAGTGGTTCCTTGATGAAGTTTGGTTGCCGGTCTTCCTCCATCTCTGATGATCCACCTGAGGGAAACGGCGCAAGCTTCACCCTCGACAAATGAGACAACGGACACTCCAAAGTTGCTAGCGATGGAGAGTAGAGGTGTAGGAGAGTGTCACTATATTTTTCTCTCTATCACAATGTGCTCATAGAGCATCCATAGAAGATCAAGAAGATGAGGAAACAATGACAAGAGCAACTAAAGAAATTTGCTAAGTGTTTTTGGTGAGCATAAGAAAGTGAGTGTGTAAGCAAGCTAGTGAAGAAATCAAAATGAGCCAAGCCAAGGATGTTGGATGCCCCCTATCTCTCTCATCTCAATTATCCAAAGCATTAAAATATCTCTTTTCCATTTGCAATAAACAAATAAGTGCCCATGCCTCTCTATATGTCCAAGACCATGCTCATGCCACCTCACACCCTCCACCTCATTTGTGAAACAAATGAAGTTCCAAAAAATGGAAAATCATACAAATGAGGTGTCCACTTCTAGTAGCTATTCCGTATAAAATACGAATTTCCGGTACATGTATCGAAATACATATACGCATATTCGTACAAAAATACGAATAGCCAAGAGAGAAAATGAATAGTGAACTATAATACTAGAATATATATATATATATATATATATAAATTATTAAATCAAAACTCGATTTAATAATCCGACTTAATCCAAAGCCGCTAGTATTATCAACCGTCCGATTAAAGTCTACGCAGCATGTACACATATTTAATCGGACATCTGTATGTACCAACATACGTCATCTACACCATATCGCCTGAACCGTGAAAACCATCTGTGTGGGACTCTAAAGACTCGTCAAAACGCTGGCAGTGGGTTTAACCACAAGCACGTCAGCGGCACTAGCTGTACGTAATGGCTACCCAGGTATTGAGCGAAAGGGAGGCCGACGAGCAAACTCATCCTGAACCCCTACTGAGCCTGACAGTGACAATATCCGTACAGTCCGGTCTGTTCGTCTAAGAGTATCGCATATCGAGTCTAGGGCGGTGGGTAAAGTCAGACCTCTAACAACGCAACATTTAGTGTCGACATGAGACCCATCACTACCTGAGAATCTATCGATCCTGGATCGGTAATTCTCATCCACCATGACCATGGATTTCTGGTGATGGCCACCCGTGCACAACGCGACATCAACCCCCAATACCGGGAGAGACGAATCCCCGACGATCCGATCACTGCCTCCATGTGGCTCGGGACTGTACCCAACTAAAACCTGTTTGCACGACTCCTTTGAGCCGTGCTAGGGTAGTAATCAAAGCACAGTATGAACTCACATGAGACAAATGACGATATCAGGTCGACAGACTAACCTATACACATGTCACCTGGGAACTGCTATCTGACAATAGGTATAATACCAACTAGCACGTTCCCGGTGAGTCCATCGAGTGTACTCATAACCCAATGAGCACCTGTATACTATCTTAGGTGAACAAACTAACACCAATGGCTTGTGAGACCTGGCCACCGCCCCTCGTCGGGGTCTCGATCAGTATACACTAGTATACACTGGAGTATCGATGCCCAGTCTCGATACTCTCACGACTAGGGACATTTAAGGATGTGCTTATAGACCCCCAGCTCCCACGTATATGATCGCCATCATAATGCTGGTAGTCAGGAAAGAATCCTATGGGCTGTATCAACATGTATAGTTTTGAACTACCGCGGACTTGTTTCATAGCTTGATGATAAAGACAAACCAAATAGCATACTATCAACTCAAGTAAGACTGCTCTACCGGTATAGGTCCTCCTTCAATCATCATAATCATCTGCCTGCGATTACGATAGTTGCCTTGAAGGAACTATAGCCAACATATCATTCACGACCAAACCGCGTATATCATCGCCACTCCTACTTCACCTTTGAATTTCTCCAGAACACCCCGTATCACTACGAAGATCCATAATTATTGGATAATCCATCGTATAGTTACATACGAACGCGAAGGAACTTGCTCCAGTTTGAGAATGGATTATGGTTCAAGAGAAATAGAATAAGGATTATTCAGTTGTCTTTTATCTTTAGCTTCTCTTGGGTTACGAGGGCTCCCAGGATTAGGAGAGTACACCTATTACGCTTATTGGATAGTCTTCTTCCAAGCCATAGGCTGGTGCCGAACGGTAGGGAAGGAAGTGAACCAATTAGCCTAAGGATAGTGTACAGAAGGTAATAAGTAAAGATAAATAAAGGGATTGGAGAGATGGCAAGGAAATATACGGTTACAGTCATGAATCTGGATAGTGGAAGTGGCATTACTAGGAATACCTGGATACCCCTTCGAAACATTTTCATGTTTCAGTTTCACTATGCGTTGTTAATTGAAAACTGATTTCCCAATTAGATCCTTACTCCAGGGTATGTATTTACCGGGTCTGATTCTCACATCTGCATGGTTTTACAGATGATGAGTAGGAGTAACTTATTAGGAATTAGGTGATTATATCCTCTTAATATCGGAATACGTTGTAATTGGTGATATTTGAGGAAATCGCCTGGGGGTTTGCCTGACGGCAAATATTTGGTTTTGAATATCCGTTGTTATGCACCAATTTCAAACTGATATATCTGTACGTTTATTTCATAAAGTGAGATATAACTTTTTGAAATTATGTCCATGACATTTACCTATATCAGTTGATAATTGAGTAAGGAGCATTAAACAGCGGTGTAATTCTTCTTAACCATAATACAGTTTTCGACCTACGACGCACAAAGTTTGAATTATTCAACTCAGGGGACTTATACAAAGTATTGTATGTTTTCCAGTGTCCATTGTGACAAAAGGGTTGGTGCTCGTACTATATTCTGTTTACTTGTGACTTCTCCAGTTTTAGACAAGTGTTTCATATATATACAAGGTCCAAGTTTTGAGAAGTTATAGGTAAAAGAATAAAGTAGAGAACCATGTGTTACAAGTATCAGGATTCTTCAAGGTGATCGAAGATGTAGATACTTGTGTTTGGTATTCAGTTGATAGTAATAATTTTGAGAACTTGCTTCTCTTTCAGGTTACTCATATTTGGATGCACTCCTAAGTTGAGTAATGCTGATCGGCCTCTCTCCATTTAGTTGACATGCACTGGAAACAGCTGCATGATTTGAATCTGGTTCCAATTAAATCAGTGCCTCTGTTTCTATATTGTATATAGAATTTTCATATCTTAACGATGTTAAGGTATGTGGAGTTGTCCGGCTTATGCTTAAAGCCAGACTATGGATAACTCAAGACACGTTTCTGTAATGGCAGTTTGTGGGTTATCCCGGGCTATAACGAGGGTTAACTTTCTACCATCTGGAAGCTCAATAATGATATTGTTCTTGACTCGCCACAGTTTTAGTAAAATGGAGTTTTTCAAAAAACAGCAGTGGGAGTATGGTAGAACTGGAAGTGATTTCAGAACCACAAACGATTACTGAAAATTTAATAGAACCTAAAGATTCAATCAGATTTAACATTCCATTAGCCACTCTGCAGATATGGTGGGTAACCTCAGGCACTCGAGAGGTACTTCGGTCTTCTCAGAAATGGTGACAGGGAGGTTCTTGTTTACCCAGACTTACCATTACTGTTATTCTAGACTATGAGACTCGGCTTGAGGATGGATATAGCATCGTTCTAAACTAGCTTTAGAAGTGCGTGTGTATATGACTCTGGCAGAAGGTTGTTGTAGTCAGTAGGAGCAGCGGAAGCATAGTGGACAAGTAGCTTGTGTCTATTTATAGACTAAAGTGGGTATAGCGGAGATAGATCATCTATTTTTGATGTGACAGTCATGGGCTTCGACTTCATCAGAATAGGAGATGGATCCGTTAAGAAGGTAGTAGGGTGTAATGTCCTGGTATTTGGATGACATACACATTGTAGGAAGTGAAATTCCTAAACTACGATCGATTATATTATGGTTGTCATACAGTGGTTTCTCCACATAGGATATGGATATTATATTAGCCAATCTAGTTACTAGATCTATGATTTTAGATCTAGATTTAGGTAGTTTCCCAATCTGGGTACTTTGACACTATTCTAAAGGTGTTTTAGAATGGTCGACTCCTGGTATGGTGGTGTACCTGCAGGTGATAGAGTCACCCTCTCTAAAGGTGTCTTACAGACTAAAGGGGAGAGGGATGTGCATGATTGGCATATCACTTGCTTAGGCAATTGAGTCAACCATGATATGTCAAGTACCATACCAGATGTTGTTTTTGCACTTGATGCAATAAGTTTATATATTAATCCAATCCTGGAGAAACGTTCGGAAGCAGTTTATGAACATAAGAGGATTTTCTAGGGATTTGGTAACGGCAGCCTCCTTCGGGAGACGGTTATCATTCCAGGCTTCTAAGGTGACCTGAATGACAGAGTGACTGTCAGAGTTGTAGCTTTCCCTCTTGACGAGGGGCAGTAGTTTTGGACAGGTGGTCCAAGCGGATACTGAGGAAGGCATGGCGCAGGATACTGATTAAATTCAGTGGACGATACAATCTAAGAAGTTTGCTTGATTTGGAGTTCATAAATGAACTGGGTCACATCTGATATCCAGACATATTCTAAGACAGGTATTGCTCATTTCGGGAGATGGTTTTCTCCGCGAACTTGAGATAAAGAGAGACATAAAAGGAAACATTGGAGCGGATCCACTCACTGAGGCTATTTTATGAACGCAATAGTTTTACAAACGAGCTTTGTGAAACTGATTAGTAGAGAAGTTGGGTGTTCGGTATCACACAGGCTGTGAGTATGCGACACCGCAATAATTAGCCTTAAGTGCAAGTGGGAGATTGTTGGCTATAGTGCCTTCAAGTCAATTATTAGATCGCAGGCACGTGATTGCAATGATTGAGAGAGGACCTATACCGGTAGAACAATCTTACTAGAGATGATAATATGCTATCTGGTTTGTCTTTATTATCGTGTACATGCTTCAGGTGACACTACAGATCACTATTACATGTTGATAGAGCCTATAGGATTCATGCTTGACTACCAACAGTATGATGGCGATCATATACGTAAGAGTTGGGTGGTCTATAAGCACATCCTTAAATGTCCCTAGTCATGGGAGTTTCGAGACTGTGCATCGATACTCCAAGAGTAGACTAGTGTATACTGATCGAGACCCCGACGAGGGGCGGTGGTCGGTCTCACAAGCCATTGGTGTTAGTTTGTTCACCTGAGATATATACAGGTGCGCATTGGGTTATGAGTACACCGGACGGACCCGCCGGGAACATGCTAGTTGGTATTATACCTATTGTCAGATAGCAGTTCCCTAGTGACATGTGTACAGGTTTGTATATCGACCTGAGATCGTCATTTGTCTCGTGTGAGTTCCCACTATGCTTTGATTACTACCCTACCACGGCTTAAAGGAGTCGTGCAAACAGGTTTTAGTTGGGTACAGTCCCGAGCCACATGGAGGCAGTAAGCGGATCGCCAGGGGATTCGTCTCATCCGGTATTGGGGGTTGATATCGCGGTGTGCACGGGTGGCCATTACCAGAAATCCTTGGCCATGGTAGTCGAGAATTACTATTTCGGATCAGTAGTTTCTCATATGGTGATGGGCTTCATACCGACACTGAATATCAAGTTATTAGGGGTCTGACTTTATCCACCCCCTAGACTCGATATGCAAAACTCATAGACGAACGGACCGGACTGTACGGATATTGTCACTGTCAGGCTCAGTAGAGGTTTCAAGATGAGTTTGCTCCTCAGCCTCCCTTTTCGCACAATACCTAAGTAGCCGTTACGTACAGCTAGTGCCGCTGACGTGCTTGTTGTTAAACCCCCTGCCAGCGTATTGACGAGTCTTTAAAGTCCCACACAGAGGGTTTTCCTGCTTCGAGCGAAACGATGTAGAGGCCATATGGTTTTACGGCAGGGTTCGATCACATACGTGTACTTGTGCACGGATGATGTTCGGACGGATAATACTAATGGGCTTTGGCTTAAACCGGATCCTAGTATTATATTTGTTGGATTATTTTTGTCTCTTTGTATTCGTATTCTTCGAAATACAGATGCGAGTATGTATATACGGTTAAGGGGTATTCTTGTAATTTATTATAAGTTTACTTTTAGAAGATTACATCTCATCATGGTTTAGACTTTTTTGGATTAAAAGGTTATTGAGGTGTAGGATGTGGAGTTTATTGCATATTTATGGCATGGCTAATTAGTGACCGATGGTGACTATTCTAGCATGCTTAAGGTTTTGTTTATTATGAGATTATTGTTGATTTGAGATATTATGGTTGAATCTAGATATTTTGGTGGCATGGGATATTTTTATGGATGGCGTCATTATTTATTGAATAATCTCACAACAAACAAAATGTTAAGCCATTATTCAGTTCATTTTTTCTCTTTCTTGAGTTGCTCAAAACTCTCATCCTCATGGCATCTTCTTCTTCCTCTAGCTCTACCCAAATCCTCTCATGAGTTGAGAATTCTTGGGTGTCTTGAGACAAATTAATCCTTCATCACTCTCTCTTTCATCTACGGTGTCTAGAGTAGCGATCTAGGTGCCCTAGTTGGCTCGGATATGAGGTTGGAGCTCATTGCATAGACTCTCGGGTGGATCTATCTTTGATGGAGGAAGACCGGAGATCAAGATTGATCAAGGAAGCCCTTAAGAGCTTGGGATGATGGTTGAAGACCGAAGGATACGGATCTATTCGGTATAACCACTCTAAACTCCTAGATTATAGATTTCTAATTAAGGGTTAATGGTAGATCCGGGTAAATGGTTGTGGTAGCGCCAAGTTTTATAAATTTTTGTTCCGCATTTGGTCACGGATTGATGGTCGGGGCGCTGCCGTAACCCAACACATGCCTCATCCAAATAATATCAACACCTCATTTTCTACACCTCACTAAAAGATTTAATCCAAAAGGAAAAAAGAAACCCTAATAAGGTGTCTCTTCTAGAAGCTTTCCCGAGAAATTACGAGAATGCCCCTCATCCGTATATATATACACGCATCCGCATTCCGAAGAATACAAATACAAAGAGACAAAAATAATCCATCAATATAATACTAGGATCCGGCTTAAACCAAAGCCCGCTAGTATTATCCGTCCGATCATCATACGTGCACAAGTACACGTAAATGATCGAACCCTGCCGTAAAACCATATGGCCTCTACACCTTTTGCCCGGTGCAGCGAAACTCTCTGTGTGGGACTCTAAAGACTCGACACTATGCTGGCAGTGGGTTTAACCTCAAGCCGCAAGCGGTACTAGCTGCACATAACAGCTACCCAGGTATGTGTCGATAAGAAGGTCGATGAGCTAACTCATCTGAACTCCTACTGAGCCTATCTGTGACAATCTATGTACAGTCCGGTCTTTTCGTCTAAGAGTATCGCATATCGGGCCTAGGGGGCGGTAATCGTCAAACCCCTAATAGCGCAATAACTCGTGTCGGAGTATAGCCCAAAACACCCTGAGAAACTACTGGAGTACCTACCAGTAAATCTCGCTTGCCTTGGCCAAGGACTTTATGTAATGGCCTTCCGAACTGTAGGGTTACTAGGCACTCTCACAAGGGTCTATAAGGCATCAACCATGCCCGATTTAAAATTTAGACGTGCCGAACAACCCTAACTAAGATCTTAGACTAGAGATTAGGCGAAAACAAAGCAAGTAAACAACTTTACTTCTAAGAGTTTGGGATTACAACCTTTGTAGTCCGGTCCTTCACTTCATAAGCTCCGTGTTGAGGTCCCTTCACTGCGATCATCGAGAATCCGGACTCTAGAGAGGCTCCACAAAAGAAAGATGCAAGCTTGCTTCCGATCTTCGATAACTAAGATGATCTACCTTGAAGAAACTTTAACACAAGCTCTCACTCACTAATGAAGTGAACACCCTAATCTAAATGGTTAGGATAGATTAGGATGATGAAGTAGGAATTTAGCTCCCTTTTATTTTCATAATCTCACACTAATTCATCACAAATCTCAAAGCTAGAAAGCTTTGCAAGGAGGAAGAACAAGATGAACTCATTTGTGATGAATAATGAATTGTCATAATAATTACCAATGCAAACATGGTTCAACAAAAGAAAGGGCTAACCATTGTAGAGAGTTAACTAGGGTTAAGGGTGTGGGTTGGGTTTAGAAAATATCTCCAAAAATATCAACCATAATATCTTTGCAAGAAACAAAACCAAAAGCTTCTAGAAGGTTCTAGAAAAGATTAACCCAAATCAAACCCTAACCATGTTTAATCTCCACTAAGCATGTTGCATTAGTAATCATAACTTGTTACAATATTATATATCACATATATAATATATTTTTGTAACAAAAGAAAATAATACAATTAACATATTTCGCATTTATATCAATGTATTATCCGGTGAGAAAATGAAACTATAAAGCGAGCCAATATTAGATAATATAATGCAATATATCACATATATAATTATACATTAAATTATCGAATCAATACTTGATCTGACAATCCGGTTATATCTCATATAACCGACTAATATATCATGTACCGATTCATCGAATCAACACTTGATCCGATGACCCGGCTCATATCAAAATATCGCGAGAATAGAATACGGTATCTCATATCGTATTATCCTCTGTCCTGCACATATCACATATGTGCTCCTACTCCATTTTGCCTGAGTCAAGAAACCTCTGTGTAGGAATCTAAAGAATCGTCAATACGCTGGCAGTAGGTGATGATCATATCAAACACCCACAAGCTGCAAGCGGTCAGCTAAACATAACAGCCACCCAGGTATTGAGCGATCAGAAAATCAACAAGCAAGCCTATACATTCTCCTATGAATCCGGTCAGTAACACTCCCGTACAGTCCGATCTCTTCGTCTGATATGTCGCATATCTCGCCTAGGGGTGGTAAACGTCAGACCCAAGTAGCTTGATAAGTCATGTCGATATGAGGTGTAAAACAGTTCGAGAAACCACTGATAACACTTACCAGTAAATCTCAATAACCCTGGCCAGGGATTTCCAGTTATAGCCAATCGAACACAACGCAACATCTACTCCCTATACCGGAAGAGACGAAACCCCTTCTATCGCCCATTGCCTCTATGTGATTCGTGACTGTACCTAAAAGCCACCTTTTTGCACGCCCTCTTAGACGTGGTATGATGGAAATCAAAGCACAGTGGGAATCACACAAGACTCTATGACGATCTCGGGTCTACAAACTAACCTGTACCAGTGTCACCAGAGAACTGCCATCTGACGTGAGGTATAATACCATCTGGGAGTTCTCGGCGAGTCCGTCCAGTATACCTAGTCTCCACTGAGCACCCATATACCTTCTCTGATGTCAAACACTAATGGATATGGGATCATCCATCACCCATCATATGGGTCAAGAAGCGTACACGCTAGTCTACTCTGGTGTATCGATGCCCTGTCTCGATACACCCACTACTAGGAACAGTTATAGGATGTACTCATCGACTACCGTGGCCCCACTAGTATGATCTCATCATAGTCCCAGTAGTCGAGTACATATCCTAAGGGCTTTATCAACATGTGAGAGTAAGACAGTAAACTAATATAAGTCAACATGTTAAGATAAAGAGCAACCAGATAGCGTACTATCATGTCGACCAAGAAAGTCCTCCCTATATATGTCCAAGCATCCACTACAATATACATCGTATGTACAGTAATGGCCTCTAGGGCATACATATAACTAACAATCTCCCACTTGCACTAGGGCCATCTGTTGTGGTATCGCATACCCAACAATCAGCTGTGGTTGAAGTATCTCATCCTCAACCATCCCATAAATGTCTCTACTGGGAAATAGGCCTTTGTGAGTGGATCCGCGCTGTTGTCCTGTGTGTCTACTCTCCTAACCTCGATCTCCCTAGAGATCAACCATCTCCATGATCAGGTGATACTGCCTAAGAATTATATCTGGATTTCTGATGGGACGGGGGTTCCTAGGCCAAAGTCTTAACTCCATTGTCACACAATGGTTGGAACGAAGTTCATCTCATGAACTATATATATCCAGACTGCCTCTTAGGTAGCATCCTTGGTAACGATGTATCTTGCCTTTAATCGTCTAGTAAGTCACGGTATCTAGCTTGGAACTCTTCCAACATACCGTCCCTCCACTGAGGGTAAAGACAATGCATGCGACTGACATTCAGTCGTCCTTATCACCCTGGAACCTTTTCCAGTGATTCTCCCCAGGATTGATTGATACCATCTCACTACAACTAGTGAGAATTCTAACATCCAATTAGATCTATCTCATAGATATAAAACCCAGGATTTAGGAGGTATCATTTCAATCCTATATGGAGAATCCTTGTGATAAGCGGAGATTGACCGAGCGTAGCATAGGAAACTCCTTTCCTATCAAGAGTATGTCATCCACGTACTCTACGAGGATCACCACTATACTCCTTACTACCTTTTTGTATATACAAGGTTCATCTACCATTTTGATGAAGTCAAACTCTTTGACTACCACATCAAAACAGACATTCCAACTCCGCGATGCCTGCTTTATCACATAAAACATCTTGCACACGTTTCCGCTGCTCTCACTATCTACGAAGCCCTCTGGCTGTGTACTTATAGACACTCTCTTCCAAACATCATTTAGAAAAGCAGTCATGGCACCCAACCACCAGATATCGTAGTCATGGTATGTAGCAGTAGCAAGTAGGATCTGGAGGGACTTAAGCATAGCTTTGAAAGTCTCGACTTTTCTATGTACACCAAGTAATCTTCTCAAGATATAGTTGCTCCTGATGGGGGTTTAACCTTTCAGATAAAGCAACCAAAGTCCATACTTTGTTGGTGTATAACGATTCCATTTCAGATCGCTATGCATCCAGCCATTCTTACAGAGTCCCACTCATGATGGCCTGCTCGAAACTAGTTGGGTCATCATCTCATGATGCAATCCTCTCTCCCACTGTCATAGAAAACCCGAAGTATCTCTCTGGTGGGTGAGGAACCCTACTAGATCGGCGGAGAGGCTGAGGTTCGTTGGAAACTATTGAATCCTTTGGTTCTACCAAATCATCAGCTACGGTTTGTATAGATGGAACTCTTTCCAGTTCTACCTCATAACCACTAATTTCTTCACAAGAAATTCCCTTTCACAAAGGTGGCATGCTGAAAAACAAAAACACCTTTTGTTCCCCAGTTTGGTAGAAGATATTCCCTTGCGAATGCTTGGGATATCCAACAAACTTCCACAGAACTGACTTTGCCTCGAGCTTGTCCGGATTATGCTTTTAGACATAGGCTGGACAACCCCAAATCTTAACATACTTAAGATATGGGATCTTCCCATTTTATATCACATATGAAGTGGTAGGCAACTGATTTGATTGGAACTCTATTCAATTGGTATGCATCTTCTCAAATGCATAACTCCCAAAAGAAAATAGGAAAATCAGTAGTACTCATCATAGAGCGCACCATATCTAATAGGGTGTGATTGCTCCGCCCCGATACACCGACGTGCTGTGGTGTATACGGAGGAGTAATGCTGAGAAAGAATCTCATTCTCTTTTAGAATAGTCCAGGAATTCCGTGCTCAAGTATTTTTTGTTAGTGTATATGCCCTAGAGGCCATTACTGTATCATACTAGTTTGTATATTACTTAATGGATGCTTGGGATATTCACCTTGTATATACAATCTTGCTCAAAATAGTAGTATGCTACTTGGTTTGTTTCTACTTCAATGTGTACATGTGTTTATTTTTGTATATCGCCTATACACATTAGTAGAGCCCTTAGGATCTTTGCTTGATTACCAGCGATGTGATGGCCGTCACACTAGTGGGGCTGGGTAATCTATAAGCACATCCTTATGCAGGTCCCTGGTCGCAGGACTATCGAGACAGGGCATCGATACTCCGGAGTAGACCAGCGCATGCGCTTCTCATCCCAGTGTGGGAGACGGTCTGTCCCACAGCCGTCAGTACGTCGTACTTGAGATAGTATGCGGGTGCTCGTTAGGTTACGGGTACACTGGACAGGACTCGTCGGGAACTGACTAGTTGGTATTATACCTATCGTCAGTTATCAGTTCCCAGGTGACATGAGTACAGCTTAGTCCGCTGACTTGACACTGTCACTTCGCCTCGGGTGTGTTCCCATTGTACTTTGATCACTACCCTACCACGGCTCAAAGGAGTCGTGCAAACAGGTGGTGGTTGGGTGCAGTCCCGAAGCACTTGGAGGCAGTGACGGTTAGACAGGATTCGTCTCTCCCGGTATTGGGGGTTGACATCGCGCTGTGTCTAGGAGAGCCATTACACGAGTAGTCCCTGGCCAGGGCAAACGAGATATACTGGTAGGTTTCCAGTGTTATCTCAGGGTGTATTGGGCTTCACTCCGGCACGACTTGTACCGCTATTGGGGGACTGACGTTTACCGCCCCCTAGGCCCGCCATGCGATGTATCAGACGAACAGACCGGACTGTACGGAGAATGTCACACTCAGGCTCAGTAGGAGTTCAGATGGGTTTCGCCTCGTCGGTCTTCTTGTCGGCATTACCTGGGGACCGTTACGCACAGCTAGTGCCGCTTGCGGTCTGTGGTTAAACCCACTGCCAGCGTAGTGTCGAGTCTTTAGAGTCCCACACAGAAAGCTTTTCGCCTTTAGGCAAAAGAGTAGAGGTCGCATGGTATTGCGACAGGTCGCGTGGTTATGCGACAGGGTTCGGTCACATCCGTGCACTTGTGCACGTACAGTGTCCGGACAGTTTACACTAGCGGGCTTTGGTTTAAGCCAGATCCTAGTGTACCTTATGGGATTGGATTTATCCAGTTTGCATTCGTGTTCCTCGGAACGCGGATGCGGGTGTGTATGCACAGTTGACAGGGAGGCAGAGGCTGTGGATTCTCATTAGGGTTGTTGACAGTTGACCGTTGACTATTTGACTTTATGCTCAACCCTAATGAGAATATGATATGTGATTAACTATTATATTAATTAAGTATTATGGTGATATGGTTGTTGACTTGTTGACTTTTGTTGACTTGTTGATTTTGTTGACTTGTTGACTTTTGTTGACTTGTTGACCGGTTGACTAGGCTTGACTAGTTGACCATCATGATAACCATGGTTATCATTTCATGCCAAAGACTTTTTCTTGCTTGCTCATTTGAGTAAAATGAGTGCATGACATGATAAGGTTATGGTTGCTTCTAACCATCACATAAGACTTTTTTGATATGATGAGTTATGATCACTTTGGATTATGAGAGGGTGAAAGACAAAAGAGTTGCTCATTCTTTCTTGCTCATTCTCTCTCTTGTTCTTGAGCTCTCCTCTTGCTCTCACCCTCAACCTCTTGCTCCCTCTCTTGATCTATGGTTCTCTTGTCTCATGAGTTGAGAATCAAGAACCATAGATAAAATCCCATTCTAAATCATCTCTACTCATTCTAGTTCACTAGGTTTAGCAAACCAAGTGAACTAGTTTCTTCAAAGAACGAAGAAGGAGCTAAAGGTTGGAGCTTTCAAGTGGATCTATCTTCGGCGTACGGAGACAACGAGAAGGAGCCATCGAACCACCATCGGAGCTTGAAGAGAAGGAGTTCAAGTTTAGGTATAACCATCTTCATCCGAGTAGCTAAATATCTTTAGCTTAGTATGCTAGTTTTAGTTTAGGTAAAGATCCCGACCTAGCTTAGTCTATGTTGCCTCTTGCGTTAAAATTTTGATTTTATACCGTTTCCGCCTCCCCGTAAGAACCGGGGGTCGCAACGTGGACTTACAGTGGTATCAGAGCCTAACTAAACTTAAACTAGCTTGGTAGTGAAGTGTAACGAAGTTCGGAACCGGAAAAATCCAAAAACCAAACTTTTAAAAATAAAACTGAAAACTGAGTTTCTGTTGAAATTTTTTTGGCTCAAAATGAAAAACTTTACACTTGTAAATTCGGCTCAGGGTTTTGTGTGAACACCCAAGAAAAATGATACAGTAATTCGTCCAAACCGCCGCCCTTCCGCCGCGCGAGCTAGGCATCCGCCGCGGAACCGCCGCGCTTTGTCGTCTTCTGTGCATCGTTTTTCGTGCAGTGTGTGTATGTGTTGGTTTTGGGATTTTTGGAATATATTATATGTGGCCAGATTTTCCAGAAAAGAAATTTCCTTTTGGGGTCCTATAATTCCGTATTTTTTCCGAACTTCACTGCACTTTGACTATGATGGTTATATCTGTGATGTTTGCATGTATTGAACGTCGGCTAATCGCTATAAGTTGATTGGTCGGGGTTATACATGATCTGTAATGTGCTGGAATGTGTATATAAATATGTTGGATTGTCGCGGGTGAATAGCCGGGGGTTGTGAGACGAGAGTTTTCTTTTCTTGCAATTCATGTAAATTTGTAAATTGATGTAATAATTATTTGTATGGCCGCACAACCGGGTCGGGGTTGTAGCCGTCATTGTATAATTTCTTTTTACTGTTTTTGCTCCTAGGATAGACCCATGGAGGGGTGCACAAACTACCGGGTATGCCGAAGTGTCGAGTGGCCTACTCATGGAAATGAGGGAGGTTGCTACGCTTCGGGTACTTGGCGGGTAGTTTGCCGCACCCGTAGGGGTCTTGGGTGGGGTTTTGGCTATTCACCGCGACCGTGTAATCTGTTTTTGTTACAGGCTCGTACAAATTACAGATTCCTAGTATATCCAATGTATTTATCTGTGATCTGAAATGTTTATCATTGCAGTATATCTATATATGATATTATTTAGGCGTTGCTTATGTTTTACAGACGCGCTAGCCCAGCCCCCGCTCTGTCGTTAGTTAAGTAACCTAACGGGTAATGACGGGGCCCAGTGGCGAATGCGAATGGCATAAGCGTACGTCATATTTTGGTTGTTTTCTGCAATGGTAGGATTAAATGATGGGACGCATTAAAAGAACTAATGCAAGAATATCACGCATTAAAAGAACTAATGCAAGATAATAAACCAAGTTAAAGTCGTTGGAACACTTTCGAAAAAACACTCGGTTCTTTTCAAAAACAACTTTTAAATGCGGAGCTTGAGCCACTCCTTTTAAAAGCTATCTCGTTCCATCGACCAAATCAAGTTCACTACGTTCACGGTTTTGCCAAAACCATCCGTAGCCCTCCGTCGTTTCACATGAATAGTCAATAGTATTCAAGCTGTGTTTGTTGGCCAAAGTCAAGGCACAGTGATTGGTAGCTATTGGGTATTCATGTGCAGCATAGATAGATGCGTTGGTTTGGAACAGTCGTACTGCCTTGTTGGCCAAAGTCAAGGGTAGGTGCGGGTGGATTCAAATTAACCTGGAGAACGACGGGCAGAACTTGACATGTGACTTATGATTTGTTGGCCAAAGTCAAGGTCATAAGAGCATGGGGCAAAAATCCACATCGGGAGTTTCATAAGTACTGAAACTTGCTAGATTTGCATACCATTTGGAGTGTGATGATTCTGGTAGGATTCCTTCAGTTTCATCACGCAATGATATTTGGATCCCGATCCTACTGTGAGTATATGCTACTCCTCGGGAAATTTCTCACTTAACGATCAATGCTATAAACCTAGTAGGTGCCTAGAAAGGTGTTAGCGGGGCTACGCCCCCAGGGAAAAGAGGTTCTTTAATTAAGGAACTTCGCGAAAGCGTTGGAAAACCTCCCTCGAAGTACCGACACCGGCCTGGCTGAACGGTTAAGCAAGTATTGTACGGTGGGATTGATCCTGACTAATTCTTCCTTTATGGTTTGAGGAGGGATTCGAGAAACAGTGGGAGCCATCCTGTTTAGACAAACTAAAAACCACTCTAAACTTGCAAGAGCATCATGCTGAGTGTTTCTTCTTCTCTCTCCTAATTGCAGCGACCAATCAAACATGACTGGACTTAAGTTACTCCTAGATAAAAACAAACTGACAGGGCCAAACTACAAAGATTGGCTCAGGAATGTCAAGATAGCAATCACTTATGACAAGCTGGGGTATCTTCTTACCACCAAAGCTCCCCCTGTCCCTGGTCCAACTTCCAGTGTCGCGGATAAGGAAACCCGCAAGACTTGGGAGATTGATAGCGCGAAGGCCAAGTGCCTCCTGCTTGCCTCGATGGACAACGAACATCAGAGGAGGCATGAGAATATGGACATGGAGTCCATATTGCTCCATACAAAAGAACTGTATGGAGAGCAATCACGTATCGCAAGATACGAAGCGTCGAAAAAGTTATTTTCGACAAGAATGGCCGTCGGATCATCAGTAGCCGAGCACGTGCTAAAGATGATCGGCTACATTGAGGAGCTCGCTGACCTAGGGATCACATTGGAGAGTGAGCTATATACGGATATAGTTCTCCAGTCCCTTCCTTCCACTTACGCCCAGTTTATACTGAACTTCAACCTACAAGAAAAAGAGGTTGAACTATCAGAGCTCCTCAACATGCTGAGGAGCGCAGAGGGCACCCTACAGAAAGGTAGGGATACATCCACTTTGTTTGTAGGAGGATCATCTTCTTCTAGGTCCAAGGCGAAAGCCAAGGGAAAGAAGAAGAAGGCCCCCGCCAAACCAAGGGGCGGTGTTAGTAAAGTGGATACGAAGGGAAAAGCAAAAGCAACAAAGATAGCGGGGAAGCTTGTGGATAAGGAAGAATGCTTCTATTGTCATAAGAAAGGACACTGGAAGAATGATTGCAGGGCCTGGAAGACCAGAACACAGGAATTGAAGCAGGTTGCAGCTTCAGCTTCAGGTGTGTATGTTATTGAAAACTGTCTTTCAATAAACTCTACTTCCTGGGTATTGGATACCGGATCAGGATCTCATATCTGTAATTCTTTGCAGGCGTTGAGAAACCGTAGTGTTTTGAAAGCAGGTGACATGACCCTCAGAGTTGCAAACGGAGCTAGCATGGATGCTAAAGCCGTGGGGGACTATCATCTGGGAATGTCAGATGGACATGTTTTGGTTTTGCGTAATTGCTTTTTTGTACCCAACGCAACTTGTAATATCATTTCTGTATCTTTAGTTTCTAAAGAAGGTTATGAATTTGCGTTTGTAAGTAATGTTGTAAACATTCACCTTAATCAAGTTCTGATTGGGTCAGGTACATTGAGTAATGGTATATACGTGTTAAACCAACCACAGATTTTCAACGTCCAGAATACACACAAAAGAAAGTCTCCAGAACTAAATCAGACTTTCTTATGGCATTGTAGATTGGGTCACATCAATGAGAGAAGGTTGACTAAGTTACATACAGAAGGATATTTGAATACGTTCGAATATCAATCGTATGCCACTTATCAATCTTGTCTCAAAGGAAAGATGACAAAGACTCCGTTTACTGGACAAGGAGTAAGAGCGAGCGAGCTCTTGGGACTCGTACACAGTGACGTGTGCGGTCCAATGTCTACACATGCCCGAAGCGGACATTCTTACTTCATTACTTTTACGGATGACTTCTCAAGGTACGGTTATGTCTTCTTAATGAAACATAAGTCCGAGGCCTTTGGAAAATTTCAGGAGTATAAGAATGAAGTAGAGAAACAGACCGGCAAAAGTATTAAGATTCTAAGATCGGATCGAGGTGGAGAATACTTAAGTGCCGAGTTCCTGGACTATCTAAAAGAGAACGGAATTCTCTCTCAGCTTACTCCTCCATACACCCCGCAACATAACGGTGTATCGGAGAGACGGAACCGCACCCTATTGGATATGGTGCGGTCCATGATGAGTAACGCTGAGTTACCGCGATCATTCTGGGGGTATGCGCTAGAATCAGCTGCGTACCTTTTGAACCGAGTTCCGACTAAGACTGTGCCTACCACCCCATATGAAATGTGGAGTGGGAAGAAACCCTATCTTCAATATCTGAAGATCTGGGGATGTCCAGCTTTTGTCAAAAAGCAGCATGCGGACAAACTCGAGGCACGCTCAGTACTGTGCAAGTTTGTGGGATACCCAAAGAACACCAGGGGGTATCTTTTCTACTACGCAGAGGAACAAAAAGTCCTTGTTTCTCGTAATGCCCACTTTCTGGAACACCAGTTCTTGGAAAAGGAGATTAGTGGGAGCGCAGTAGAACTGGAAGAAATTCCAGAACCACAGACTATTACTGAAAGGTTAGTGGAACCAGAGGGTTCAACAGAACAGGACATTCCTACGCCGCTCCGCAGAAGTAGTAGGCAGTCTCATCCGCCCGAGAGATACTACGGTTTTCTCATAGACGGGGATAGAGAGGATTGCATCATAGATTATGATGAGCCTACTAGCTTCCAGCAGGCCGTTCAGAGCGTTGACTCAGTGAAATGGCTGGATGCAATGCGGACCGAAATGGAGTCCATGTACACCAACAAGGTATAGACGTTGGACATTGCTCCAGACGGGGTAAAACCCGTAGGATGCAAGTGGATCTTCAAAAGGAAGATTGGTGTAGATGGACAGGTTGAGACCTATAAAGCTAGGCTGGTAGCAAAGGGTTTTCGTCAACGACCTGGCTTGGACTACGACGAAACCTTTTCTCCAGTAGCCATGCTGAAATCCATTCGGATCCTTCTTGCCATTGCTGCCTTCCACGATTATGAGATCTGGCAAATGGACGTAAAGACAGCTTTTCTAAATGGAAATTTAGAGGAGTGTGTCTATATGGACAAGCCAGAGGGTTTCATTCAGAGTAGGAGCAGCGGAAAGGTGTGCAAGTTGCTTAAGTCCATCTATGGACTAAAGCAGGCATCGCGGAGTTGGAACATCTGTTTTGATGAGACGGTCAAAGAATTTGGCTTTATCAAAAATCCAGATGAACCATGCATCTATAGTAGATTTGTAGCGAGAACTGTAGTATTCCTCGTTTTATACGTGGATGAAATTCTCTTAATAGGAAATGACATTCCTATGCTACAATCTGTCAAGGGGTTCTTGTCACACAGGTTCTCCATGAAAGACCTGGGTGATGCCTCATACATTCTGGGTATCCGGATCTACCGTGACAGATCCAAGAGGATATTAGGACTTTCGCAGTCCAGGTACATCGACACCATACTAAAGAGGTTCAGTATGGAAGATTCCAAGCGCGGTAACCTACCGGCTTGTCACGGGATCACCCTCTCTAAAGAGATGTCTCCCAAGACTGATTTAGAGAGGGATCGCATGTCTATTATACCCTACGCTTCTGCGGTAGGCTCTATAATGTATGCGATGTTGTGTACCAGACCGGATGTAGCTTATGCACTGAGTGTGGTAAGCCGGTATCAGTCTAACCCTGGGGAGAAACACTGGATAGCGGTAAAGAACATTCTCAAGTACCTGAGAAGGACTAAGGAGATGTTCTTGGTGTATGGCGGAAAAGACCTCCAGATCGAGGCCTTTGCTGACTCCAGCTTCCAGAGTGACAAGGATGATTCCAAGTCCATGTCGGGTTTTGTCTTTACCCTCAATGGAGGGGCGGTGTGTTGGAAGAGTTCCAAACAGGAAACCGTTGCAGACTCGACGATGGAAGCGGAATACATCGCTGCATCTGATGCCGCAAAAGAAGCTGTCTGGATGAGGAAGTTCTTGAAAGAACTTCAGGTGGTTCCGTCCATTGTTGATCCAATACCTCTGTATTGCGACAACAACGGGGCTATAGCTTTAGCGAAGGAACCCAGGTCCCATCAGAGATCCAGGCACATCTTGAGGCGGTATCACCTGATCAGGGAGATCGTGGATCGCCAGGAGATCGAGGTTCGGAGAGTCGCTTCAGAAGACAACACTGCTGATCCATTCACCAAGGCCTTGCCCCAGACTCAGTTCGAGCGGCTGATCGAGATGATAGGTCTTCGATAAGCCAGTACATGGCCTTAGTGCAAGTGGGAGATTGTTAGTGTATATGCCCTAGAGGCCATTACTGTATCATACTAGTTTGTATATTACTTAATGGATGCTTGAGATATTCACCTTGTATATACAATCTTGCTCAAAATAGTAGTATGCTACTTGGTTTGTTTCTACTTCAATGTGTACATGTGTTTATTTTTGTATATCGCCTATACACATTAGTAGAGCCCTTAGGATCTTTGCTTGATTACCAGCGATGTGATGGCCGTCACACTAGTGGGGCTGGGTAATGTATAAGCACATCCTTATGCAGGTCCCTGGTCGCAGGACTATCGAGACAGGGCATCGATACTCCGGAGTAGACCAGCGCATGCGCTTCTCATCCCAGTGTGGGAGACGGTCTGTCCCACAGCCGTCAGTACGTCGTACTTGAGATAGTATGCGGGTGCTCGTTAGGTTACGGGTACACTGGACAGGACTCGTCGGGAACTGACTAGTTGGTATTATACCTATCGTCAGTTATCAGTTCCCAGGTGACATGGGTACAGCTTAGTCCGCTGACTTGACACTGTCACTTCGCCTCGGGTGTGTTCCCACTGTACTTTGATCACTACCCTACCACGGCTCAAAGGAGTCGTGCAAACAAGTGGTGGTTGGGTGCAGTCCCGAAGCACTTGGAGGCAGTGACGGTTAGACAGGATTCGTCTCTCCCAGTATTGGGGGTTGACATCGCGCTGTGTCTAGGAGAGCCATTACACGAGTAGTCCCTGGCCAGGGCAAACGAGATATACTGGTAGGTTTCCAGTGTTATCTCAGGGTGTATTGGGCTTCACTCCGGCACGACTTGTACCGCTATTGGGGGACTGACGTTTACCGCCCCCTAGGCCCGCCATGCGATGTATCAGACGAACAGACCGGACTGTACGGAGAATGTCACACTCAGGCTCAGTAGGAGTTCAGATGGGTTTCGCCTCGTCGGTCTTCTTGTTGGCATTACCTGGGGACCGTTACGCACAGCTAGTGCCGCTTGCGGTCTGTGGTTAAACCCACTGCCAGCGTAGTGTCGAGTCTTTAGAGTCCCACACAGAAAGCTTTTCGCCTTTAGGCAAAAGAGTAGAGGTCGCATGGTATTGCGACAGGTCGCGTGGTTATGCGACAGGGTTCGGTCACATCCGTGCACTTGTGCACGTACAGTGTCCGGACAGTTTACACTAGCGGGCTTTGGTTTAAGCCAGATCCTAGTGTACCTTATGGGATTGGATTTATCCAGTTTGCATTCGTGTTCCTCGGAACGCGGATGCGGGTGTGTATGCACAGTTGACAGGGAGGCAGAGGCTGCGGATTCTCATTAGGGTTGTTGACAGTTGACCGTTGACTATTTGACTTTATGCTCAACCCTAATGAGAATATGATATGTGATTAACTATTATATTAATTAAGTATTATGGTGATATGGTTGTTGACTTGTTGACTTTTGTTGACTTGTTGATTTTGTTGACTTGTTGACCGGTTGACTAGGCTTGACTAGTTGACCATCATGATAACCATGGTTATCATTTCATGCCAAAGACTTTTTCTTGCTTGCTCATTTGAGTAAAATGAGTGCATGACATGATAAGGTTATGGTTGCTTCTAACCATCACATAAGACTTTTTTGATATGATGAGTTATGATCACTTTGGATTATGAGAGGGTGAAAGACAAAAGAGTTGCTCATTCTTTCTTGCTCATTCTCTCTCTTGTTCTTGAGCTCTCCTCTTGCTCTCACCCTCAACCTCTTGCTCCCTCTCTTGATCTATGGTTCTCTTGTCTCATGAGTTGAGAATCAAGAACCATAGATAAAATCCCATTCTAAATCATCTCTACTCATTCTAGTTCACTAGGTTTAGCAAACCAAGTGAACTAGTTTCTTCAAAGAACGAAGAAGGAGCTAAAGGTTGGAGCTTTCAAGTGGATCTATCTTCGGCGTACGGAGACAACGAGAAGGAGCCATCGAACCACCATCGGAGCTTGAAGAGAAGGAGTTCAAGTTTAGGTATAACCATCTTCATCCGAGTAGCTAAATATCTTTAGCTTAGTATGCTAGTTTTAGTTTAGGTAAAGATCCCGACCTAGCTTAGTCCATGTTGCCTCTTGCGTTAAAATTTTGATTTTATACCGTTTCCGCCTCCCCGTAAGAACCGGGGGTCGCAACGTGGACTTACATTTTTCTCCATGATCTCATCAAAGGACATAATACTTATACCCGTTTTGGTTCTCTACTTCTAACTCATATTCATTGAATATCTCAAAAGTTTTGGACTTGTGTCTCAACAGGAACATATGCCTGAATCTTGAGAGATCATCAGTGAATGTAATGAAGTACAAAGAACCAATCCTGGCATGTGTAGACAGGGGACCTTACATACATCATCATGTATCAATCCCAAGAGTTCACTAACTCTTGCTCTGTTTCCAATAAACAGAGCTATGGTCATCTTATCTTTGTGACATGACCGGCAAGTTTCACAAGATGTAAATTCAAACTAATTTAAATATGCATCTTAATGTAACTTAGCTAGTCGGGTCGCATTGATATGACCTAGTCTACAATGCCTCAAGAAGGAATCATTCATTTCTGAACTCTTCCTCTTGTTTGTGTTCTGTATACTAAGAACTGTGGTTTATTTAGAACGTATATGCTTTTAGATAACGTGCCTGAACCGATCAACTCTTGATATAGGAAATGTTCAAAATATTATCCAACAATACAAAATTATATCCTTCTTTACTAATAAAGAGGCTTGATATGATGTTGTAAATCAGGTTCGGTATCTAATAACATTCGTTCAGAATCAATGTATTCTGGTAATACAGAGTGATAACTACCAACAGACTTGGTTGCAACACTTGCACCGTTTCTATCTCATGAAACTTATCGCCCGTTCTCAGTTCTCTATATATCTGTAGCCCATGTAACAAATTACATATGTGGGATCCTGATCCGGTATCAAATACTCAGGATGTAAAGAATATTGAGAAACAGTTCTTTATAATGAACACACCCGAAGAAGATGCATCAACATGCACTTTCTTCGTTTGGGCGGCACAGGAATTCTGGTAATCCCCTATTTCCTGCTCTATCTTATAACAATTATAAGTTGGAGTGGGACCAACGTTCCCTAGCGCAGTCTAACAAACGGGTTCGGTCAATACATCCATATTATTATCTTGATTAAGGCGTGATATGGTCGCTACCTGGAGAGAGAGAGAAGAAAACACTCAGCGTATGCTCTTGCAAGATTAGATTGGCTATTTAATATATCTAATCAGGATGTCTCTCACTGTTTTAGTCAAATTTTCCTTCAAACCCTAAAAGGAAAGACTAGCCGGGATTAATTATACCCTACAAGTTCGCCAATCTTTCAGCCAGGCCAGTGCCGGTACTTTGAGGGAGGTTCCCCGTGCTTTCGTACGGACCTAATTAAAGTAAACCCCGTTAACACCTTTCTAGACACCTACTTGATCGGCTAATTGTAATGTGTAAAACTCTCCCAGGAGTAACTCTTACTCGCAGGGGTATCGGGATCCAACTATCACATAGAAGGTATGCAATCTCATTGCAAATTTCAACACTTGAAATTCCCAATAATATTTTACCCCTAGCGTCCTATGACCTTGACGGAGGTCAACAAACTATAGGCTACTAGTCAAGTTCAACCCGTCATTTCCTGATTGAATTAAACCCACCCACACGACCCTTGACGGAGGTCAACAAGGCCGCATGACTACCCTAATCCAATCTGCATCATATGCATAATCAGATAAATAATAGTCAGCTACCGCACACTACGCCTTGACGGAAGTCAACAAACGTATTACGAATACTAAGTAGGGCTTATCTGAAATGACGGAGGGTTACGACAGGTTTTTAAGAAAACCCTTTGCGTAATGAACTTGATATCGTTGTAGAATCGAGTGATTTTAAATGGAGTGTTTTTCTGAGGCTTTTACTAGTTTTGCTAGGTCATTCCTGGTGAAGGGATCGTCGGCTCTTTCCTCATCAAATAAGGTGCAGGATATTTCACAAATACCACTATGCAAAGAAAAAACTATATAAGCAATCAAAAGACAAACCGAGTATGCAGCATCTGCTAGTTTCGCTAAAGAGGTCACTCCCGGTGAAGGGATCTCGGCTCTTTTCTTATCGAATAAGATGATGGATGTTCTACAAGGAACACCGCTATGCAAAGCAAGAACTAGAACTACCAGTTTTTAAACAAGTTTCTACAACATCTTTAGATTTCTTTTACTTCATTAATCTCATTAATGAAGTCCCATTTTAATTATGCTTCACAAGCATCAGATATGAAACGAAATCAACAATATATAATATATATATCATATATATGATATAAACATTCGTCTCAGGCAGTAATATGATCTCATCACAGAACATTGCAGCAGAAGAACACATATGAAATATTGGATATACTAGGACGTCCGTGTTTTAATATGAGCCTGTATAAAACACGGATTCCACGGTCGCGGTGAATAGCCAAACACACATCCCTAGACCCCTACGAGTGCGGCAAGCAACACTGCCAATTCTAGGGTTAGGAGACCCGGTCTCGACTCCTCGAGATGGTCTCCCTCTGGACCCTAGAACCCGGTTACTTGTGCTCTCCGCCTTGGGTCTACCGAATGCGGAAAAGTAAATAATATACAATGGTAACATAATCCTCAGCCCGGAAGTGCCCCAATAAAAGAATATAACATACAAATGAATTTTACATGAATGAAAATAAAAACCCTCATCTCACATAAAACCCCCGGCTATTCAATCACGACGATCCAATATAACATATCACAACAACACATAATATCACATATCATCTGTAAGTCGACGTTGTACACCCCACGAGTTGCGGGGAGGCGGAAATATGAAAAACAATCTTTTTCTTTAAACTAATATCGACTAACCGTACGGATCTTTGCTAAACTCTAACTAACATTATCATAGGAGGAATTAGCTACTATGAAAGAAGATTATACCTAATGAACCAAGTCCTTCTTCTTCTCGTTAACCACCTCCTCGTCGGCCTCCTCTTTGTAATAGAAGATCCACCCGAGAGCTACTACTTCAAGCTTGACCTCTAACTTGAGGCAACTAGGTTACTCAAAGTGCTAATCAAAGCAACCTAGGGAATATAGAGTAGGATTAGGGATTAATAAGTCTTGCTAACCCTTGATCTCAACACATGAGAGGTTAGGGTTAGGGTTTGAAGAGAGAGAGCTTGAGGAGAGAGAAGGTGAGAGTGAGAATGAAATGAGATAATATCTCATCTTGAATATATATGAAGCATAATAATTATTAAATGAATAATCAAATGATAATATCAACCATGCTTCATTTATTCACTTTGTGTGATTCATCACATGAGTCATTAATCATTAAATGCAACACTAACTCCTTTTTATGAATCACACCATGAGTCATTAAATCATTTAATGCAAATGCCACCTTAGCCTCCAAGTCATCATCCTTCTAAAAGCTTCTCGAGAATTTACGAGAACGCCCCTTCTATCCATGAAAACACGGAAATACTTTAGACTGTATAAATCCAATAATCCGATACTAAAATCTGGCTTAAACCAAAATCCGCTAGTAAAAGCTGTCCGAACATCATATGTGCGTAAAAACACGTATGCGTCCGAACCCTGTCGTAAAACCATACGACCTCTATATCGTTTCGCCCGTAGCAGGGAAACTCTCTGTGTGGGACTCTAAAGACTCAACTACTACGATGGCAGTGGGTTTATCCACAGACCGTAAGTGGCACTAGCTGTACGTAACGGTCCCCAGGTAGATGTCGATAAGAAGGTCGATGAGGAAACCCATCTGAACTCCTACTGAGCCTGATGTGACAATCTCCGTACAGTCCGGTCTGTTCATCTAGGACTATCGTATATTGGGCCTAGGGGGCGGCAAGCGTCGGTCCCCTAAAAGCGGTATAAGTCGTGTCGGAGCGAAGCCTATTAGACCTTGAGAAACTACTGGAAAACCTACCAGTAAATCTCGCTTGCCCTGGCCAGGGACTTTACGTAATGGCTCTCCAGACACAGCGCGATATCAACTCCCAATACCGGGAGAGACGAATCCTGTCTAACCGCCACTGCCTCCAAGCACTTCAGGACTGCACCCAACTACTACCTGTTTACACGACTCCTTTGAGCCGTGGTAGGGTAGCAATCTAAGAACAGTGGGAACAAACTCGAGGCGAAGCAGCAGTGTCAAGTCTGCGGACTATGCTATACTCATGTCACCTGGGAACTGTTAACTGACGACGGGTATAATACCAACCAACAGTTCCCTGCGAGTCCTGTCCGGTGTACCCGTAACCCAACGAGCACCTATATACTATCTCTAGTACGACGTACTGATGGCTGTGGGACAGACCATCTCCCCGACTGGGATGAGAAGCGTACACACTAGTCTACTCCAGAGTATCGATGCCCTGTCTCGATAATCCTATGGCTAGGGATCTGAAAAGGATGTGCTTGTAGACTACCCAGCCCCTACTAATGTGACTGCCATCACAATGCTGGTATGAAGCAAGATCCTAAGGGCTCTATCAATACGTACATACATATTAAGATAGATATAAACCAAGTAGCATACTACCATGTTTAACAAGACTGTTAATATAACTGTGAATATCGCAAGCTTCCATTAAGTAATATACAAGCCAGTATGATACAACAATGGCCCCTAAGGCATATACACTAACAATCTCCCGCTTGCACTAGGGCCATGTACTGGCATATCGAAGACCGATCATCTCGAGTAGCCTCTCGAACTGAATCTGAGGTAAGGCCTTTGTGAATGGATCAGCAGTGTTCTCCTCTATAGCAACTCTCCGGACCTCGATCTCCTGGCGATCTATGATCTCCCTGATCAGGTGATACCGCCTTAAGATGTGTCTGGACTTCTGACGGGACCTGGGTTCCTTCGCTAAAGCTATAGCTCCGTTGTTGTCGCAATACAGCGGTATTGGATCAACAATGGTAGGAACCACCTGAAGTTCTGTGAGGAACTTCTTCATCCAGACCGCTTCTTTTGCGGCATCGCAAGCAGCAATATACTCCGCTTCCATCGTCGAGTCAGCAACGGTGTCCTGCTTGGAACTCTTCCAGCACATCGCCCCTCCATTGAGGGTAAAGACATAACTTGACATGGACTTGGAGTCATCCTTGTCACTCTGGAAGACGGAATTACCAAAGTCCTCGATCTTGAGGTCTTTTGCGCCGTAAACCAAGAACATCTCCTTAGTCCTTCTCAGGTACTTGATAATGTTCTTTACTGCTATCCAGTGCTTCTCCCCTGAGTCTGAATGATACCTGCTTACCACGCTTAGTGCATAAGCTACATCTGGTCTGGTGCACAACATCGCATACATTATAGAGCCTACCGCAAAAACGTAGGGTATAATAGACATGCGTTCCCTTTCCAAATCAGTCTTGGGAGACATCTCTTTGGAGAGGGTGATTCCGTGACAAGCCGGTAGATTACCGCGCTTAGAATCTTCCATACTGAATCTTTTCAGTATAGTGTTGATATACCTGGACTGCGAAAGTCCCAACATCCTCTTGGATCTATCACGATAGATCCGGATCCCCAGAATGTAAGAGGCATCACCCAGGTCTTTCATGGAGAACCTGTGTGACAAGAATCCTTTGACAGATTGTAGCATAGGAATGTCATTTCCTATCAAAAGAATGCCATCCACGTACAAGACGAGGAATACGACAGTTTGTGCTACAATTTTACTATATATACATGGTTCATCTGGATTTTTGATAAAGTCATATTTTTTGACCGTTTCATCAAAACAGATGTTCCAACTCCGCGATACCTGCTTTGGCCCATAAATGGATTTAAGCAACTTGCACACTTTCCCGCTGCTCCCACTCTGATTGAAGCCTTCTGGCTGATCCATATAGACGCACTCTTCTAAACTACCATTTAGAAAAGTCGTCTTTACGTCCATCTGCCAGATCTCATAATCATGGAAGGCGACAATAGCAAGAAGGACCCGAATGGATTTGAGCATAGCCACTGGAGAAAAAGTTTCGTCATAGTCCAAACCAGGTCTTTGACAAAAACCCTTTGCAACAAGTCTAGCCTTATAGGTTTCCACCTGTCCATCTACACCAATCTTTTTCTTGAAGATCCATTTGCATCCTATGGGTCTTACCCCATCTGGAGCAAAGTCCAAAGTCCATACTTTATTGGTGTACATGGACTCCATCTCTGTCCGCATTGCATCTAGCCATCGTACCGAGTCGCCGCTCTGGATGACCTGCTGGAAGCTAGTAGATTCATCATCATCAATGATGCAATCCTCTCTATCCCCATCCATGAGAAAACCGTAGTATCTCTCAGGCGGATGAGATGGCCTACTACTCCTGCGGAGGGGTGGGGGAATGTCCTGTTCTTCTTGAACTACTGATTCTACCAAACTTTCAGTAGTAGTTTGTGGTTCTGGAATTTCTTCCAGTTCTATTTCGCTCCCACTTGTTTCCTTTTCTGAAAACTGCTGTTCTAGAAAATGGGCATTACGAGAAACAAAAACCTTTTGTTCCTCTACGTAATAGAAGTAATACCCCTTGGAGTTCTTTGGATATCCCACAAACTTACACTGTACTGATCGTGCCTCGAGTTTGTCCGCATGCTGCTTTTTAACAAAAGCTGGACATCCCCATATCTTTAGATACTGAAGATAGGGTTTCTTCCCACTCCACATCTGATATGGCGTGGTAGGCACAGTCTTGGTAGGAGCCCTGTTCAAAAGATATGCCGCTGATTCTAGCTCATAACCCCAGAAAGATCGCGGTAACTCAACATTACTCATCATGGAACGTACCATATCCAATAGGGTTCGATTCCGTCTCTCCGATACACCGTTATGCTGTGGAGTGTATGGAGGAGTAAGCTGAGAGAGAATTCCTTTCACTTTTAGGTAACCTAGGAACTCGGCACTTAAGTATTCACCACCTCCATCAGATCTCAGTGTCTTGATACTTTTGCCGGTTTGGTTTTCTACTTCATTCTTATACTCTTGGAATTTCTCAAAAGCCTCGGATTTATGTTTCATCAAGAAAATGAATCCGTACCTAGAGTAATCATCCGTAAAAGTAATGAAATAGGAAAAACCACCTCTTGCATGTGTAGACATTGGACCACATACATCACTGTGTATGAGTCCTAAGAGCTCGCTCGCTCTTACTTCATGTCCAGTGAATGGAGTCTTTGTCATCTTTCCTTTGAGACATGATTGACAAGAGGCATAAGTTTGATATTCGAACGAATCCAAATATCCTTCTTTATGTAACTTAGTTAACCTTGTCTCATTGATGTGACCCAGTCTACAATGCCATAAGAAAGCCATATTTAAATCTGGAGACTTTCTTTTTAGTGTGTTCTGGACATTGAAAATCTGTAATTGGTTTAAGACATATATACCGTTATCTAGTGTACCGGACCCAATCAAATCATAATTAAGGTGGATGTTAACAACATCGCTTACAAACGTGAAATCATAACCTTCTTTTGATAACAACGAAACCGATATGATATTATACATTAATCTGGGTACACAAAAACAGTTATGCAAAACCAAAATATGTCCACTCGTCAATCCAAGATGATAATCCCCTACGGACACAGCACCCACACTAGCTCCGTTAGCAACCTGGAGGGTCATATCACCAACCTTCAGCACTCTACGGTTTCTCAGTGCCTGCAATGAATTGCATATATGAGATCCTGATCCGGTATCCAATACCCAGGAAGTAGAGTTGATTGACAGACAATTTTCAATTACAAACACACCTGAAGTCGAACCCACAGCTTGCTTCGGTTCCTGGTTCTTGGCATTCCAAGCTTTGCAATCCTTTCTCCAGTGCCCTTTCCTACAACAGTGGAAGCACTCTTCCTTTACCACTACTGGCACCGCAATCTTTTTCTTTTCCCTGACTCCCACCTTACTAACACCTCCTCTGGGTTTGGTGGCAGCCTTATTCTTCCTTCTTTTGGCCCTAGCCTTGGACCCGGAAGAAGAAGCACCGCGAACAAACATAGCGGGTGTTTCTCTTGCCTTCTGCAAGGTGCCCTCTGCACTCCTCAATATGTTAAGGAGTTCTGGAAGTTCAACTTCTTTTCTTTGAATGTTGAAATTCAGAATAAACTGGGCGTAGGTGGAAGGAAGGGACTGAAGAATCAAGTCTGTATAGAGCTCGTTCTCCGAAGTCATCCCGAGGTCTGCGAGCTCTTCTATATAGCCAATCATCTTTAGGACATGTTCTCCTACAGACGATCCGACGGCCAACCTCGACTGAAACAAGTTCTTCGAGGTTTCGTATCTTGCTATACGAGATTGCTCCCCATACAAATACTTTGTATGGAGAAATATGGATTCAAGATCCATATCCTCGTGCCTCTTCTGATGTTCATTATTCATAGAGGCAAGCACGATGCACTTGGCCTTCGCGCAATCTAACGCCCAGGTCTTGTGGATTTCCTTAACCGCAATACTGGATTTTGGACCAGGGACAGCAGGTGCCTTAGTGGTAAGGACATACCCCAATTTGTCATAAGTTAAAGCCATCTTGACATTTCGCAGCCAATCTTTATAGTTTGGCCCTGTCAATATATTTTTTTCTAGTAGTAACTTAAGGCCTGTCATGTTTTAAGTCGCTGCAATGAGAGAGAGAGGGAATACTTTAGCATGATTCTCTTGAAAGTTTAGAATGGTTATTAGTTTATCTAAACTGGATGGCTCCCACTGTTTCTCGAATCCCTCCTCAAACAAAAAAGGAAGAACTAACTAGGACTATTCTCACCGTACAATACTTGCTTAACCATTCAGCCAGGCCGGTGTCGGTACTTCGAGGGAGGTTTTCCAACGCTTTCGCGAAGTTCCTTAATTAAATAACCTCTTTTCTCTGGGGGCGTAGCCCTACTGACACCTTTCTCGGCACCTACTTGGTTTATAGCATTGATCGTTAAGTGACGAATCTCCTGATGAGTAGCATATACTCACAGTAGGATCGGGATCCAAATATCATCGTGTGATAATGCTGAAGGAATCCTACCAACATTCATTAAATTCCAAATGGTATGCATCTCTTTGCAAATTTCAGTTTCTTTAGAAATTCCCGATATAAATTTTTGCCCCATGCTCTTATGACCTTGGCGTTGGTCAAAATGTCATAAGTCACATGTCAAGTTCTACCCATCATTATCTTGTTAATTTGAACCCATCCGTACATATCCCTGACGTTGGCCAAATGATAATATGACTGCTCCAAACTAACTCATCTATCTATGCAACAAATGAATACCCAGCAGCTACCAAACACTATGCCTTGGCATTAGTCAAAATATATAGCTTGAATACTACTGAATACCCAAATGAAATGACGGAGGGCTACGAATGGTTTTGGCGAAACCGTGAACGTAGTGAACTTGATATGATCGAAGGAACCTGATAGCTTTTTAAAAGGAGTGGTTAAAGCTCCGCAATTTAAAAAATATCCTCTGTTTTAAAATAACCGAGTGGTTTCTTTTAAACTGTTCCAACGATTCAACTTTGGTTTATTTTCTTTTCATTAATATAATGTGTCCCATCAATTAACCTATCATTGCAGAAAACAACGAAAATACAACGTTCTCTTATGCCATCCGCATTCGCCACTGGGTCCCGTCATCACCCGTTAGGTTACTTAACTAACGACAGCGCGAGGGCTGGGCTAGCACGGGTGTAAAATATAAGTGATGTCTAAATAGCTATCATATATAAATATTGTACATTCGTCAGATGCAATAATAGGCATTCCAGATCACAGATGAACATATTGGATTTTCTACGAATCCGCATTTCTTTTGAGCCTGCAAAGAAAGACGGATTATACAGTCGTGATGAATAGCCAAAACCCCACCCTAGACCCTACGGGTACGGCAAACTACCCGCCAAGTACCTGAAGTGAAGCGGTCTCCCTCAACAACGTGAGTAGGCCACTAAACACTTCAAAGTACCCGGTAGTTTGTGCAACCCACCTTGGGTCTATCCTAGGAGCAAAAATCAGTAAATGAAATAATACAACGGTGGCTACAACTGCAACCTGGATGTACCCTGCAAAAGAATATTACAACAATTTACAAATTACATTTGAATGAAAGAAACGCTCGTCTTACATCACCGGCTATCCATTCACGACAATCCAACAAGTCCACAAACACAAACAGTAAAAACATTACAGAAATGTGCAACCCCCTGCCAACCGACATACTAGCAGTTAGGGGAGGTTTACGAACACATTATACAAATCATAGATATAATCAAATTAGCCAAACATCTTAGAATTTCGATCAAGCAAACACAATTGATTCTACTCCAAAAACTTCTCTGTGCACCTGAGACTTGAGCAGAAACAAAACATTCCAGAAAGAAAAAAATTATCACAGAAGAGTTACTGGGAATTTTGAGTCGACTCGGCTTCAACTCGGCGGCGGACCCGCGGCGGATCGGTTGGATCGGCCGCGGATCCGCGGCGGTTTGGCCGAGTTAGGACCCCAAAATTCTCCAGTAACCTTATAATTCCCTGCTTGTATTTTTAAGGGTCCCTGAAAAATTTTTAGACCCCGTTTTAAAACCGACAGAAACTGTGTGAAAATTAAGTTTTTTCCGGTTCATTTCGCGATCGAATTTCTAACGACTTTACTAACTAGTTAGTTATGGTTTAGCGAGGCTCTGATACCACTGTAAGCCGACGTTGTACACCCCACGAGTTGCGGGTGTTAGTGTATATGCCCTAGAGGCCATTACTGTATCATACTAGTATGTATATTACTTGATGGAAGCTTGGGATATTCACAGTTGTATATACAATCTTGCTCGAAATGGTAGTATGCTACTCGGTTTGTCTCTGCTTTAATATGTGCATGTGTTTCTTTTAGCATATCGCTTATATACATATTAGTAGAGCCCTTAGGATCTTTGCTTGATTACCAGCGTTGTGATGGCGCTCACACTCATGGGGGCTGGGTAATCCATAAGCACATCCTTATACAGGTCCCTAGTCCTTGGACTATCGAGACAGGGCATCGATACTCCGGAGTAGACTAGCGTATGCGCTTCTCATCCCAGCGTGTGAGACGGTCTGTCCTACAGCCGTCAGTACGTCGTACTTGAGATAGTATGCGGGTGCTCATTAGGTTACGAGTACACTGGACAGGACTCGTCGGGAACTGTTGGTTGGTATTATACCTATCGTCAGTTATCAGTTCCCATGTGACATGAGTACAGCTTAGTCCGCTGACTTGACACTGTCACTTCGCCTCGAGTGTGTTCCCACTGTACTTTGATTACTACCCTACCACAGCTCAAAGGAGTCGTGCAAACAGGTAGTAGTTGGGTGCAGTCCCCAAGCACTTGGAGGCAGTGACGGTTAGACAGGATTCGTCTCTCCCGGTATTGGGGGTTGACATCGCGCTGTATCTAGGAGAGCCATTACACGAGTAGTCCCTGGCCAGGGCAAGCGAGATATACTGGTAGGTTTCCAGTGTTATCTCAGGATATTCTGGGCTACACTCCGACACGACTTGTACCGCTATTAGGGGACTGACGTTTACCGCCCCCTAGGCCCTCCATGCGATGTATCAGACGAACAGACCGGACTGTACGGAGACTGTCACATACAGGCTCAGTAGGAGTTCAGATGGGGTCACCTCGTCGGTCTTCTTATCGGCATCTACCTGGGAACCGTTACGTACAGCTAGTGCCGCTTGCGGTCTGTGGTTAAACCTACTGCCAGCGTAGTGTCGAGTCTTTAGAGTCCCACACACAGAGCTATTCGCCTTTAGGCAAAATGAGTAGAGGTCGCATGGTTTCGCGACAGGGTTCGTTCACATCCGCGCACTTGTGCACGTTTGCTGTCCGGACAGCTTATACTAGCGGGCTTTAGTTTAAGCCAGATCCTAGTATATGATTTGGGATTGGTTTTATCTCTTTGTATTCGTGTTCCTCGGATCACGAATACGGGTGCGTATGCACAGTTGATTGAGACAGAGGGAGAGGACTTTGATTAGGGTTAATGACCATTGTCATTTTATTAACCCTAATGCTTATGTGTGTATTATGATTAATTGATATTAGTTTAATATAGTTGTGCATGGTTAGGGTTATTGACCATTTGACATTCTTGACTTGTTGACCTAGGTTGACACTTTGACCATCATCATTTCATATAAAAGATGCTCTTTGATCCTTGCAATTTGCATTAAAAATGAAATGATAATGGTCATGTCTTGATTAAGCCATGACAATTATCTTGCTAATTATCAATTTACATAATTCACCCATATATGAGAGAATGGTTCATTTTATTCTCTCATTCTATCATATGCTTTCTCTCTCCTCCTCTTCCTCTCTCTCAAGCTCTCCCCTCTCATGTGTTGAGAAACACTTGAGCTTGAGAAAAACCTCTTCTTGATAATCTCTACTCTCATCTAAGGTTCTAGGATTAGCACTTCTAGCACTTTAGTTATTTCTAGCTTGAAGTTGAAGCCAAAGGTTGAGGCTCTCGGGTGGATCCTTCTTCGACGAGAGAAGACGACAAGGAGATCACTTCCGTTCACTACAAGGAGCAAGGAGAAGCCTTAGGTATAACCTTTCTTCCATGTAGCTAATTTCTAGTTAGCTTTAGTTTGTTTTTGTTTAGTAAAGATCCCGTCTTTGTCTAGTCCATGTTGCCTAGAGTAGTAAAAATCCGATTTTTTTTCCGTTTTCCGTCTCCCCGTAAGCACCGGGGTGGGCAACGTGGACTTACAGTAGTATCAGAGCCTAACTAAACATAAACTAGCTAGATAGTAAAGTGTATGGAAGTTTGATCGGAAAAATCGCAAAACCAAAACATGAAACCCTAACTTTCTGTTGAAATTTTTTCTCCTCTCAAAATAAAAAATCATACGTCAAAAATCATCTCAGGGTTTTTTTAAGAAACTCACCAAACCCGGTCCAGTGAATCGTTCAAAGCGCCGCGGTTCCGCGGCAATAGCAAGCTATTGCCATGCAACCGCGGCCGAGTTGACTCGATTCTGGATCGAGTTTGGTGCAGTGTTCTTCTGACATGGTTTTGGGATTTTTAAGATGGTTTATTTGTGCCCAGGTTTTCCAGAAAAGAAATTTGTTTTTGGGGGCCTATAAATCCGTATTTTTGATCGAACTTCACTACACTTTGACTAAAGGGTTATATCTGTGATGTTTATATGTATTGAACGTCTGCTAATCGCTATACGTCGATTAGTGGGGGTTATACATATCTGTGATCTGTGTTTGTTGATGGTATGTGTATATGAATGCGTTGGATTTTCGCGAGTGAATAGCCGGGGTGGATGTGAGATGAGTGTTTCTTTTTCTTTCATTTATGTAATATGTAAATTGATGTAATATTATTTGTTTGGCCGCACAACCGGGTCGGGGTTGTAGCCGTCATTGTATAATTCTTTTTACTATTTTTGCTCCTAGGATAGACCCATGGAGGGGTGCACAAACTACCGGGTATCTCGAAGTGCCGAGTGGCCTACTCACGGTGTTGAGGGAGGTTGCTTCACTTCGGGTACTTGGCGGGTAGTTTGCCGCACCCGTAGGGGTCTTGGGTGGGGTATTGGCTATTCACCGTGACCGTGTAATCCGCTTTTCGTTGCAGGCTCGAACGGATTGCGGATTCCTAGTATATCCAATGTATTCATCTGTGATCTGTAATGTCTATCATTGCTCTATATCTATATACTATAAATATTTAGGCGTTGCTTATGTTTTACAGCCGCGCTAGCCCAGCCCCCGCTCTGTCGTTAGTTAAGTAACCTAACGGGTGATGACGGGGCCCCGTGGCGAATGCGAATGGCATAAGCGTACGTCATATTTTGGTTGTTTTCTGCAATGGTAGGATTAAATGATGGGACGCATTAAAAGAACTAATGCAAGAAAATAAACCAAGTAAAAGTCGATTGGAACACTTTGAAAACCACTCGGTTCTTTTCGAAACTAAACTTTTAAACGCGGAGCTTGAACCACTCCTTTTAAAAGCTATCTCGTTCCATCGATTATATCAAGTTCATTAAGTTCACGGTTTCGCCAAAACCATTCGTAGCCCTCCGTCATTCCACATGAATGGTCAAAAAGTATTCAAGCTATGTATTTTGGCCAAAGTCAAGGCATAGTGATTGGTAGCTATTGGGTATTCATGTGCAGCATAGATAGATGCGTTGGTTTGGGACAGTCGTGCTGCCATTTTAGCCAAAGTCAAGGGTAGGTGCGGGTGGGTCCAAATTAACCAGGAGAATGACAGGTAGAACTTGACATGTGACTTATGATATTTTGGCCAAAGTCAAGGTCATAAGAGCATGGGGCAAAAATCCACATTGGGAGTTTCATAAGTACTGAAACTTGCTAGCGCTGCATACCATTTGGAGTGTGATGATTCTGGTAGGATTCCTTCGGTTTTATCACGCGATGATATTTGGATCCCGATCCTACTGTGAGTATATGCTACTCCTCGGGAAAACTCTCACTTAACGATCAATGCTATAAACCTAGTAGGTGTCTAGAAAGGTGTTAGCGGGGCTACGCCCACAGGGAAAAGAGGTTACTTAATTAAGGAACTTCGCGAAAGCGTTGGAAAACCTCCCTCGAAGTACCGACACTGGCCTGGCTGAACGGTTAAGCAAGTATTGTACGGTGAGATTGATCCCGACTAATTCTTTCTTTATGGTTTGAGAAGGGATTCGAGAGACAGTGGGAGCCATCCTGTTTAGACAAACTAAAAACCACTCTAAACTTACAAGAGCATCATGCTAAAGTGTTTCTTTTCTCTCTCATAATTGCAGCGACCATTCAACATGACCGGACTTAAGTTATTACTAGATAAAAACATACTGATAGGGCCAAACTACAAAGATTGGCTCAGGAATGTCAAGATGGCAATCACTTACGAAAAGTTGGGGTATCTCCTTACCACCAAAGCTCCCCCTGTCCCAGGTCCCAAAACTAGTGTCGCGGATAGGGAAATCCGTAAGGCCTGGGAAATAGATTGCGCGAAGGCCAAATGCCTCGTACTTGCCTCGTTGGACAATGAACATTAGAGGAGGCACGAGAATATGGACCTAGAGTCCATATTTCTTCATACAAAAGAACTGTATGGAGAGCAGTCTCGTATCACCAGATACGAAGTGTCGAAGAAGTTGTTTTCGGCAAGGTTGGCCGTCGGATCATCGGTAGCGGAACACGTGCTTAAGATGATTGGCTACATAGAGGAGCTCGCGGAACTTGGGACCACGTTGGAGAATGAGCTCTATACGGACTTGATTCTCCAGTCCCTTCCATCCACTTACGCCCAGTTCATCCTGAACTTCAACTTACAGGAAAAGGAAGTTGAACTTTCAGAGCTCCTCAACATGCTGAGGAGTGCAGAGGGCACCCTACAGAAAGGTAGGGAGACATCCACTTTGTTTGTAGGAGGATCTTCCTCTTCTAGGTCCAGGGCGAAAGCCAAGGGCAAGAAGAAGAAAGCCTCTGCCAAACCAAGAGGCGGTGTCAGTAAAGTGGATACGAAGGGAAAAGGAAAGGCAAAAGCAACAAAAGTAGCGGGGAAGCTTGTGGGGAAAGAAGAGTGCTTTTACTGTCACAAAAGTGGACACTGGAAACAGGATTGCAAGGCTTGGAAGGCCAGAACCCAGGATCTGAAGCAAGTTGCGGCTTCAGCTTCAGGTGTGTATGTTATTGAAAACTGTCTATCAATAAACTCTACATCCTGGGTATTAGATACCGGATCAGGATCACATATCTGTAATTCTTTGCAGGCGTTGAGAAAGCGTAGAGTTTTGAAGGCAGGTGACATGACCCTCAGAGTTGCAAACGGAGCTAGCATGGATGCTGAGGCCGTGGGGGACTATCACCTGGGATTGTCAAATGGACACTTTTTGGTTTTGCGTAGTTGTTATTTTGTACCAAATGCAACCTGTAATATCATTTCTGTATCTTTATTATCTAAACAAAGTTATGAATTTGCATTTGTAAGAAATGTAGTGAACATTCACCTTAATCAAGTTTTGATTGGGTCAGGTACATTAAACAACGGTATATACGTATTAAACCAACCACATATTTTCAATGTCCAGAATACACACAAAAGAAAGTCTCTAGAAATCAATAAAACTTTCTTATGGCATTGTAGACTGGGTCACATCAATGAGAGAAGGTTGACTAAGTTACATAAAGAAGGATATTTGGATCCGTTCGAATATCAGTCATATGCAACTTGTCAATCCTGTCTCAAAGGAAAGATGACAAAAACTCCGTTCACTGGACACGGAGTAAGAGCGAGCGAGCTCTTGGGACTCATACACAACGACGTGTGCGGTCCAATGTCTACGCATGCACGAAGCGGTTATTCTTACTTCATTACTTTTACGGATGACTTTTCAAGGTACGGTTATGTCTTCTTAATGAAACATAAATCCGAGGCTTTTGAAAAATTCCAGGAATATAAGAATGAAGTAGAAAAACAAACAGGCAAAAGTATCAAGGCACTAAGATCTGATCGAGGTGGTGAATACTTGAGTGCCGAGTTCCTGGGTTACTTAAAAGAGAATGGAATTCTCTCTCAGCTTACTCCTCCATACACTCCGCAATATAACGGTGTATATGAGAGACGGAACCGAACCCTATTGGATATGGTACGGTCCATGATGAGTAACGCTGAGTTGCCGCAATCATTCTGGGGATATGCGCTAGAATCAGCTGCATACCTTTTGAACCGAGTTCCTACTAAGACTGTGCCTACTACACCATATCAGATGTGGTGTGGGAAGAGGCCCTATCTTAATCACATTAAGACATGGGGATGTCCAGCTTTTGTCAAAAAGCAGCATGCAGACAAGCTCGAGGCACGCTCAGTACAGTGCAAGTTTGTAGGATATCCAAAGAACTCCAAGAGATATTTCTTCTATTGCGAAGAGGAACAAAAGGTTTTTGTTTCTCGCCATGCCCACTTTCTAGAACACCAGTTCATAGAAAAAGAAATAAGTGGGAGCGCAATAGAACTGGAAGAAATTCCAGAACCACGAGCTATTACTGAAAGCTTAGTAGAACCAGAGGGTTCGAAAGATCAGGACATTCCCACGCCACTCCGCAGGAGTAGTAGGCAGTCTCATCCGCCCGAGAGATACTACGGTTTTCTCATAGACGGGGATAGAGAGGATTGCATCATAGATTCTGATGCGCCTACTAGCTTCCAGCAAGCCATTCAGAGTGTCGACTCGGTAAACTGGCTGGATGCAATGCGGACCGAAATGGAGTCCATGTACACCAACAAAGTATGAACGTTGGAAATTGCTCCAGATGGGGTAAAACCCGCAGGATGCAAGTGGATCTTCAAAAGGAAGATTGGTGTAGATGGACAGGTTGAGACCTATAAAGCTAGACTGGTTGCAAAGGGTTTTCCTCAGCGACCTGGTTTGGACTATGACGAATCCTTTTCTCCAGTAGCTATGCTGAAATCCATTCGGATCCTTCTTACCATTGCTGCCTTCCACGATTATGAGATTTGGCAGATGGACGTAAAGACCGCTTTTCTAAATGGAAATTTAGAGGAGTGTGTCTATATGGACCAGCCAGAGGGTTTCATTCAGAATGGGAGCAGCGGAAAGGTGTGCAAGTTGCTTAAGTCCATTTATGGACTAAAGCAGGCATCGCGGAGTTGGAACATCTGTTTTGATGAGACGGTCAAGGAATTTGGCTTTATCAAAAATCCAGATGAACCATGCATCTATTGTAGATTTGTAGCGAGAATTGTAGTATTCCTCGTTTTATACGTGGATGACATTCTCTTAATAGGAAATGACATTCCTATGCTACAATCTGTCAAGGGGTTCTTGTCACACAGGTTCTCCATGAAAGACCTGGGTGATGCCTCATACATTCTGGGGTTCCGGATCTACCGTGACAGATCCAAGAGGATTTTAGGACTCTCACAATCCAGGTACATCGACGCCATACTGAAAAGATTCAGTATGGAAGATTCTAAGCGTGGTAATCTACCGGCTTGTCATGGGATCACCCTCTCCAAGGAGATGTCTCCCAAGACTGATTTGGAGAGGGATCGCATGTCTATTATACCCTACGCTTCTGCGGTATGCTCTATAATGTATGCGATGTTGTGTACCAGACCAGATGTGGCTTATGCACTGAGTGTGGTAAGCAGGTATCAGTCAAACCCTGGGGAGAAACATTGGATAGCAGTAAAGAACATTCTCAAGTACCTGAGAAGGACTAAGGAGATGTTCTTGGTGTATGGCGGAAAAGACCTCCAGATTGAGTCCTTTGCTGACTCCAGCTTCCAGAGTGACAAGGATGATTCCAAGTCCATGTCGGGTTTTGTCTTTACCCTCAATAGAGGGGCGGTGTGTTGGAAGAGCTCCAAACAGGAAACCGTTGCTGACTCGACTATGGAAGCGGAATACATCGCTGCATCTGATTCCGCAAAAGAAGCTGTCTGGATGAGGAAGTTCTTGAAAGAACTTCAGGTGGTTCCGTCCATTGTTGACCCAATACCTCTGTATTGCGACAACAACGGGGCTATAGCTTTAGCGAAGGAACCCAGGTCCCATCAGAAATCCAGACACATCTTAAGGCGGTATCACCTGATCAGGGAGATCGTGGATCGCCAGGAGATCGAGGTTCGGAGGGTTGCTTCAGAAGATAACACTGCAGATCCATTCACGAAGGCCTTACCCCAGAATCAGTTCGAGCGGCTGATCGAGATGATAGGTCTTCGATACGCCAGTACATGGCCTTAGTGCAAGTGGGAGATTGTTAGTGTATATGCCCTAGAGGCCATTACTGTATCATACTAGTATGTATATTACTTGATGGAAGCTTGGGATATTCACAGTTGTATATACAATCTTGCTCGAAATGGTAGTATGCTACTTGGTTTGTCTCTGCTTTAATATGTGCATGTGTTTCTTTTAGCATATCGCTTATATACATATTAGTAGAGCCCTTAGGATCTTTGCTTGATTACCAGCGTTGTGATGGCACTCACACTCGTGGGGGCTGGGTAATCCATAAGCACATCCTTATACAGGTCCCTAGTCGTTGGACTATCGAGACAGGGCATCGATACTCCGGAGTAGACTAGCGTATGCGCTTCTCATCCCAGCGTGGGAGACGGTCTGTCCCACAGCCGTCAGTACGTCGTACTTGAGATAGTATGCGGGTGCTCGTTAGGTTACGAGTACACTGGACAGGACTCGTCGGGAACTGTTGGTTGGTATTATACCTATCGTCAGTTATCAGTTCCCAGGTGACATGAGTACAGCTTAGTCCGCTGACTTGACACTATCACTTCGCCTCGAGTGTGTTCCCACTGTACTTTGATTACTACCCTACCACGGCTTAAAGGAGTCGTGCAAACAGGTAGTAGTTGGGTGCAGTCCCGAAGCACTTGGAGGCAGTGACGGTTAGACAGGATTCGTCTCTCCCGGTATTAGGGGTTGACATCGCGCTGTGTCTAGGAGAGCCATTACATGAGTAGTCCCTGGCCAGGGCAAGCGAGATATACTGGTAGGTTTCCAGTGTTATCTCAGGGTGTTCTGGGCTACACTCCGACACGACTTGTACCGCTATTAGGGGACTGACGTTACCGCCCCCTAGGCCCGCCATGCGATGTATCAGACGAACAGACCGGACTGTACAGAGACTGTCACATACAGGCTCTGTAGGAGTTCAGATGGGGTCACCTCGTCAGTCTTCTTATCGGTATCTACCAGGGGACCGTTACGTACAACTAGTGCCACTTGCGGTCTGTGGTTAAACCCACTGCCAGCATAGTGTCGAGTCTTTAGAGTCCCACACAGAGAGCTATTCGCCTTTAGGCAAAATGAGTAGAGGTCACATGGTTTCGCGACAGGGTTCGTTCACATCCGCGCACTTGTGCACGTTTGCTGTCCAGACAGCTTATACTAGCGGGCTTTGGTTGAAGCCAGATCCTAGTATATGATTTGGGATTGGTTTTATCTCTTTGTATCCGTGTTCCTCGGATAGCGTATGCACAGTTGATTGAGACAGAGGGAGAGGACTTTGATTAGGGTTAAGGACCATTGTCATTTTATTAACCCTAATGCTTATGTGTGTATTATGATTAATTGATATTAGTTTAATATAATTGTGCATGGTTAGGGTTATTGACCATTTGACATTCTTCACTTGTTGACCTAGGTTGACACTTTGACCATCAACATTTCATATAAAAGATGCTCTTTGATCCTTGCAATTTGCATTAAAAATGAAATGATAATGGTCATGTCTTGATTAAGCCATGACAATTATCGTGCTAATTATCAATTTACATAATTCACCCATATATGAGAGAATGGTTCATTTTATTCTCTCATTCTATCATATGCTTTCTCTCTCCTCATCTTCCTCTCTCTCAAGCTCTCCCCTCTCATGTGTTGAGAAACACTTGAGCTTGAGAAAAACCTCTTCTTGATAATCTCTACTCTCATCTAAGGTTCTAGGATTAGCACTTCTAGCACTTTAGTTACTTCTAGCTTGAAGTTGAAGCCAAAGGTTGAGGCTCTCGGGTGGATCCTTCTTCGACGAGAGAAGACGACAAGGAGATCACTTCCGTTCACAACAAGGAGCAAGGAGAGAAGGACATAAAGCCCTAGATATAACCTTTCTTCCATGTAGCTAATTTCTAGTTAGCTTTAGTTAGTTTTTGTTTAGTAAAGATCCCGTCTTTGTCTACTCCATGTTGCCTAGAGTAGTAAAAATCCGATTTTTATTCCGTTTTCCGCCTCCCCGCAAGCACCGGGGTGGGCAACGTGGACTTACAGCGGGGAGGCGAAAATATGAAAAACAATCTTTTTCTTTAAACTAACATCGACTAACCGTACGGATCTTTGCTAAACTCTAACAAACATTATCATAGGAGGAATTAGCTACTATGAAAGAAAATTATACCTAATGAACCAAGTCCTTCTTCTTCTCGTTAACCACCTCCTCGTCGGCCTCCTCTTTGTAATAGAAGATCCACCCGAGAGCTACTACTTCAAGCTTGACCTCTAACTTGAGGCAACTAGGTTACTCAAAGTGCTAATCAAAGCAACCTAGGGAATATAGAGTAGGATTAGGGATTAATAAGTCTTGCTAACCCTTGATCTCAACACATGAGAGGTTAGGGTTAGGGTTTGAAGAGAAAGAGCTTGAGGAGAGAGAAGGTGAGAGTGAGAATGAAATGAAATAATATCTCATCTTGAATATATATGAAGCATAATAATTATTAAATGAATAATCAAATGATAATATCAACCATGCTTCATTTATTCACTTTGTGTGATTCATCACATGAGTCATTAATCATTAAATGCAACACTAACTCCTTTGTATGAATCACACCATGAGTCATTAAATCATTTAATGCAAATGCCACCTTAGCCTCCAAGTCATCATCCTTCTAGAAGCTTCTCGAGAATTTACGAGAACGCCCCTCCTATCCGTGAAAATACGGAAATACTTTAGACTGTATAAATCCAATAATCCGATACTAGAATCTGGTTTAAACCAAAGCCCGCTAGTAAAAGCTGTCCGAACATCGTACGTGCGTAAAAACACGTATGCGTCCGAACCCTGTCGTAAAACCATACGACCTCTATATCATTTCGCCCGAAGCAGGGAAACTCTCTGTGTGGGACTCTAAAGACTCGACTACTACACTGGTAGTTGGTTTAACCACAGACCGCAAGCGGCACTAGCTGTACGTAACGGTCCCCAGGTAGATGTCGATAAGAAGGCCAATAAGGAAACCCATCTGAACTCCTACTGAGCCTGATATGACAATCTCCGTACAGTCCGGTCTGTTCGTCTAGGACTATCGCATATCGGGCCTAGGGGGCGGCAAGCATCAGTCCCCTAAAAGCGGTATAAGTCGTGTCGGAGCGAAGCCTATTACACCTTGAGAAACTATTGAAAAACCTACCAGTAAATCTCGCTTGCCCTGGCCAGGGACTTTGCGTAATGGCTCTCCAGACACAGCGCGATATCAACTCCCAATACCGGGAGAGACAAATCCTGTCTTACCGCCACTGCCTCCAAGCGCTTCAGGACTGCACCCAACTGCTACCTGTTTGCACGACTCCTTTGAGCCGTGGTAGGGTAGCAATCTAAGAACAGTGGAAACACACTCGAGGCGAAGCAGCAGTGTCAAGTCTGCGGACTATGTTGTACCCATATCACTTGGGAACTGTTTACTGACGACGGGTATAATACCAACCAACAGTTCCCTGCGAGTCCTGTCCGGTGTACCCGTAACCCAACGAGCACCTGTATACTATCTCTAGTAAGACGTACTGATGGCTGTGGGACAGACCATCTTCCTAACTGGGATGAGAAGCATACACACTAGTCTACTCCGGAGTATCGATGCACTGTCTCGATAATCCTACGACTAGGGACCTGAAAAAGGATGTGCTTATAGACTACCCAGCCCCCACTAGTGTGACTGCCATCACAACGCTGGTAGTCAAGCAAGATCCTAAGGGCTCTATCAATACATACATACATATTAAGATAGATATAAACCAAGTAGCATACTACCATGTTTAGAAAGACTGTTAATATAACTGTGAATATCCCAAGTTTCCATTAAGTAATATACAAGCCAATATGATACAATAATGGCCCCTAGGGCATATACAATAACATCATCAACGCAAGTAAATATGCGTATCCCAGTTGTCGTTGATGTATAGCAACGAAACCGGCGATACACCACATATTACACTTACGGTTGCAGAAAAGAAAGTGTAAAACTATAACAGTTGGAATCCGCAATCTCCTTAGACATCGCATGCCTAACTAAATGAATTCCTTCGACATCTCATGCCTAACAATTATAAACCCTGCATTTTAGTCTCATTATCGAAAACTCTTGTCAATATTAAGTCGGGTAATTCAACAAGATTCCCGACATCCTGATCGAATGCTCGTCGCAAACTTTAGTAGACGGCCGCACCCCCGGATGCCGTCGACGAAGTGCACTAAGGCTGAACACCGCTGCCGTGAGCACCCGAACAGATGCTTTTGGTGACGGGGTTCTCCTACAGTCACTTGATCGAGGCTATAGGGCGTGTCTATCTATTAAGTTTACCCGGTGAGTATCCGCATACGCTACGTGATTGCAACGGACTTTTGATCACATCAAAATTCCATGGAAACCGATCAACTGAGACTGAACTGCTAGATTTATAACATTCAAATTAGTTATCTCATAACTACTTTAGGATTCCAAATATTGTATCACAATCCAGATAAATAGACAATGTTAAACTTTCCGATCGAATAAAGAAACACCCAAAATTTCCCAAATGGCTCAACACTTGAGCGGAGTTCAAAAAGAATCCATCACATGCCACAGTACCAATGGTCCAGCCGTAGAAGGGTCAAACCAATGCCTTACATGTGGCAACGCCGTACTGCCCCAAACCCTAAGGTTTAGAGGCAGTTCAGACGGTCACATAATCGAGTTAAGGTTTGTGTTCTTCTAGAGGGTCCACCGCGTTACTTGCACGACTAAGAACGTTCTTAAACTACGGAAAAATCCAACACTTGGAAATTTTCCGGCAGGGGAAAATGTGAGTTATTGATATCCGTTCGAACTTTTTAACACGTTCTAAATTACCCGGAAAAATAAACGAAGTTAAACTTTCCGATCGAATCAACGAATGAAAAAGATCTCCAGAAAACTCAACACTTGAGTAATATCAAAAATTCCCAGAAGCATCAGGAAATACATACGGATATTACTGTACAAAAAAAACCCTAATTCCACTGTACCGCCGTGGAACCGCCGCGCAAGGCATGTCTTTGCCGCGGTTCCGCGGCTCTTTAATGGGATTAGTGGCTCGTTTTTCACAGAAATCCTTATAATTCCCTGCTTATATTTCTGAGTATTTTTAATATGAAAAAATCAACATTTTGAAAAATTTCCAGAGAAGGGGTCTAAACCGACGTTTCGGGGTTCGATCGGACTTTTAATTTCGTCTACACGACGCCTAAAGCTCTAGCTTGTCTCTGATACCACTGTAGGGTTACTAGGCACTCTCACAAGGGTCTATAAGGTGTCAACCATGCCCGATTTAAAATTTAGACCTGCCGAACAACCCTAACCAAGATCTTAGACTAGAGATTAGGCGAAAACAAAGCAGATAAATAACTTTACTTCTAAGAGTTTGGGATTACAACCTTTGTAGTCCGGTCCTTCACTTCATAAGCTCCGTGTTGAGGTCCCTTCGCTGCGATCATCGAGAATCCGGACTCTAGAGAGGCTCCAAAAAAGAAAGATGCAAGCTTGCTTCCGATCTTCGATAACTAAGATGATCTACCTTGAAGAAACTTTAACTCAAGCTCTCACTCACTAATGAAGTGAACACCCTAATCTAAATGGCTAGGATAGATTAGGATGATGAAGTAGGAATTTAGCTCTCTTTTATTTTCATAATCTCACACTAATTTATCACAAATCTCTAAGCTAGAAAGCTTTGCAAGGAGGAAGAACAAGATGAACTCATTTGTGATGAATAATGAATTGTCATAATAATTACCAATGCAACATGGTTCAACAAAAGAAAGGGCTAACCATTGTAGAGAGTTAACTAGGGTTAAGGGTGTGGGTTGGGTTTAGAAAATATCTCCAAAAACATCAACCATAATATCTTTGCAAGAAACAAAACCAAAGCTTCTAGGAGCTTCTAGAAAAGATTAACCCAAATCAAACCCTAACCATGTTTAATCTCCACTAAGCATGTTGCATTAGTAATCATAACTTGTTACAATATTATATATCACATATATAATATATTTTTGTAACAAAAGAAAATAATACAATTAACATATATCGCATATATATCAATGTATTATCCGGTGAGAAAATGAAACTATAAAGCGAGCCAATATTAGATAATGTAATGCAATATATCACATATATAATTATATATTAAATTATCGAATCAACACTTGATCCGACAATCCGGTTATATCGCATATAACCGACTAATATATCATGTACCGATTCATCGAATCAACACTTGATCCGATGACCCGGTTCATATTAAAATATCGCGAGAATAGAATACGGTATCTCATATCGTATTATTCTCGGTCCTGCACATATCACATATGTGCTCCTACTCCGTTTTGCCTGAGTCAAGAAACCTCTGTGTAGGACTCTAAAGAATCGTCAATACGTCGGCAGTAGGTGATGATCATATCAAACACCCACAAGCTGCAAGCAGTCAGCTAAACGTAATAGCCACCCAGGTATTGAGCGATCAGAAGATCAACAAGCAAGACTGTACATTCTCCTGTGAATCCAGTCAGTAACACTCCCGTACAGTCCGGTCTCTTCGTCTGATATGTCGCATATCTCGCCTAGGGGTGGTAAACGTCAGACCCCAGTAGCTTGATAAGTCATGTCGATATGAGGTCTATAACAGTTCGAGAAACTACTGATAACACTTACCAGTAAATCTCAACAACCCTGGCCAGGGATTTTCAGTTATAGCCAATCGAACACAGCGGAACATCTACTCCCTATACCGGAAGAGATGAACCCATCCTATCGCTCATTGCCTCCATGTGATTCGGGACTGTACCCAAAGCCACCTTTTTGCACACCCTCTTGGACGTGGTATGATGGAAATCAAAGCACTGTGGGAATCACACAAGACTCTATGACGATCTCGGGTCTACAGACTAATATGTACCAGTGTCACCAGAGAACTGCCATCTGACATGAGGTATAATACCATTCTGGAGTTCTCGGCGAGTCCGTCCAGTGTACCCAGTCTCCACTGAGCACCCGTATTCCTTCTCTGATGTCAAACACCAATGGATATGGGATCATCCATTGCCCATCATATGGGTCAAGAAGCACACACGCTAGTCTACTCTGGTGTATCGATGCCCTGTCTCGATACACCCATGACTAGGAACAGTTATAGGATGTACTCGTCGACTACCGTAGCCCCACTAGTATGATCTCATCATAGTCCCAGTAGTCGAGTACATATCCTAAGGGCTTTATCAACATGTGAGAGTAAGACAGTAAACTAATATAAGTCAACATGTTAAGATAAAGAGCAATCAGATAGCGTACTATCAAGTCGAGCAAGAAAGTCCTCTCTATATATGTCCAAGCATCCACTACAATATACATCGTATGTACAGTAATGGCCTCTAGGGCATACATATAACTAACACGAACACAGCGCGATATCAACCCCCAATACCGAGAGAGACGAATCCTATCTAACCGCCACTACCTCTAAGTGCTTCGGGACTGCACCCAACTGTTAGGAATATGTATGCCCTGGAGGCCATTATTGTTGATATAGTGGATGCTTGAACTCAAAGCTAGCACCATCATGAAGCTTGAACACAAATAAGTGAGTAGGGTTACTTGCCGCTCTCGTAGGGGTCTAGGGATGTGGGTTTGGCTATTCTTCACGACCGTGGAATCCATGTTTTATATTACTAGCTAAATTTAAAACACGGACATCCTAGTATATCCAATATTTCATATGTTGCTTCTGCTGCTTGGTCCTGTGATGTGATCATATAACTGTATGAGACGAATGTGATATTATATATATGATATATAATAAACGTTGCTTATATTTTGCACCCGCACTAGTCCAGCCCCCGCTTTGCCGGTAGTTAAGTAACCTAACGGTGCATAACGGGGCCCAGTAGCGAATGCGGATGGTATAAGAGTACGTTCTATTTTCGTTTCACTTTTCTGTGATGTTTAGAAAACATTAAATGATGGGACTTCATTAATGAGATTAATGAAAAGAAAGAAACCTAAAGATATTGTAGAATCAAATTTTTAAAAGGGGTAGCTCTAGTTCTTGGTTTGCATAGTGGTATTCCTTGATGAATATCCAGCACCTCATTCAATGAGGAAAGAGCCGAGATCCCTTCACCGGGAGTGACCTCTTTAGCGAAACTAGCAAATGCTACAACTCACTCGGTTTTGTTTTTGATTGCTTCTCTAGTTCTTGCTTTGCATAGTGGTATTCCTGAATATCCTGCACCTCATTCGATGAGGAAAGAGCCGAGATCCCTTCACCGGGAGTGACCTCTTTAGCGAAACTAGCAAAAGCCTCGAAAACACTCCTTTTCAAAATCATTAGATTCTACGACGATATCAAGTTCATTACGCAAAAGGTTTTCTTAAAAACCTGTCGTAGCCCTCCGTCATTTCAGATAAGTACTATTTAGTATTCGTGCTGCGTTTGTTGGCCTTTGTCAAGGCGCAGTGTACGGTAACTGATTAGTGCTTATCTGCAACCATATGATGTGAATGGATTAGGGTAGTCATACGACCTTGTTGAACTTTTTCAAAGGTCGTACGGGTGGGTTTAATTCAATCAGGAAATGACGGGTTGAACTTGACTAGCGCCCTATGGTTAGTTGGCCTTTGTTAAGGTCATAGGACGTTAGGGGCAAAAATATTATTGGGAATTTCAAGTGTTGAAATTTGCATTGAGATTGCATACCTTCTATTAGATAGTTGGATTCCGATATCCACTGCGAGTAAGAGTTACTCCTGGGAGAGTTTTGCACTTTACAATTAGCTAATCCAGTAGGTGTCTAGAAAGGTGTCAACGGGGTCATGCCTCTAGGGAAACGAGGTTTATTTTAATTAGGTCTATGCGAAAGCACGGGAAACCTCCCTCGGAGTACCGATACCTGCCTAGCCGAAAGATTGGCGAACCTTTAAGGTGTAATTAATCCCGGCTAATCTTACCTTTTAGGGTTTGAAGGAAGATTTGATAAAAACAGTGGGAGCCATTCTGATTAGATAAAAACCAATCTAATCTTGCAAAGAGCGCACGCAAAGTGATTATCTTTCTCTCTCTCCTGGTAGCGACCAATGACATGTCTTAATCAAGATAATAATATCGATGTATTGACCGAACCTACTTATTATACTAGGCTAAGTTCCGCTCTATCTTATGATTGTCATAACTCTGAGCAAGGAATAGGGGAATATCTGGATTCCCACGCCACCCTAACGAAGAATAAGCATGTTGATACATTATCTTCGGGTATGTTCGTTACCAAGAACTGTTTCTCAGTTTACTCTACGTCATGGGTATTGGATACCGGATCAAGATCCCATATATGTAATTTGTTACATGGGCTGCAGATAGGTAGAGAACTGGAAAAGGGTGATATGTCTCTAGTAGTAGGGAATGGTGCAATTGTTGCAGCCAAAGTAGTTGGCAAATATCACCTAGTATTACCAACTGGTAATACATTGATTCTGAGCGACTGTTATTTCGTACCAAAAATATTGTGAATATTTTCCTAGATCAAGTGTTGATTGGGTAAGGTACGTTGTATAACAGTATACACGTTCTGCATCAAACCACAATTCTAAACGTACAGAACACACACAAGAGGAACAATTCAGAAATGAACGAAGTCTTCTTGTAGCATTGTAGACTGGGCCATATCGATGAAACAAGACTAGCTAAAATTCCATAAGGATGCATATTTGAATCCGTTCGAATTTACATCTTATGAAACTTGCCAGTCATGTCTCAAAGGCTAGGTGACAAAATCTCCATTTACTTGAAACAGAGAAAGAGCTACTGAACTCTTAGACAAATACATAGTGATGTATGCGGTCCTATGTCTACACAATCCAGGAAATGTTCCGCGTACTTTATTACATTCACCGATGTACTCTCAAGATACGGACATGTGTTCTTGTTGAAACACCAAATCTGAATCTTTTGAGAATTTCAAGGAATATAAGTACGAAGTTGAGAACCAGATGAGTAAAGGTATTCAAATCCTTCGATATGATCGGGAAGGAGAATACTTGAGCAACGGAATTCCGAGACTACTTAAAAGAGAATGGGATTCTCTCTCAAATAATTCCTCCATATATACCACAGCACAACAGTATATCGGGGTGGAGGAATCGCATCCTATTAAATATGGTGCACTCTATGATGAGTACTGCTGAGTTATCTATTTCTTTTTGGGGATATGCACTTGAGATAGCTGTATGCCTATTGAATAGAGTTCCGACCAAATCTGTTGCCTACCACTCCATATGAGATATGGAATAGGAAGAGTCCATCTCTTAAACGAGTTAAGATACGGGTTTTCCGTCCTACGGTGAAAAGAAAAATCCGGACAAGCTTGAGGCAAGGTCAGTTCTGTGCAAGTTTGTAGGATATCCCAAACATTCGCGAGGGTATATCTTCTACCACACCGAGGAACAAAAGGTGTTTTGCTTCTCGACATGCCACCTTTTTAGAAAAGGAATTTCTTGTGAAAGAAATTAGTGGCAAAGAGGTAGAACTGAAAGAAATCTAGTAGGGTTACTTATCCACCTGAGAGATACTACGGTTTTCTCATAGATGGTGGGAGCGAGGATTGCATCATGGAGATGATGACCCAACTAGTTTCGAGCAGGCCATCACAAGTGGAGACTATATGAAATGGCTGGATGCTATGTGATCTGAGATGGAATCCATGTACACCAGCAAGTGTTGACTTTGCATGTTGCTCCCGAAGGGGTAAAACCCATCGGGAACAAGATCTTTAAGAAAGATAATTTGGTGTAGATAGAAAAGTTGAGACTTTCAAAGCTAGAATTGAAGAAAAAGGTTTTCGTCTATGAACTGGTGTCGACTATGATGAAACCTTTTCTCCTGTCGCTATGCTTAAGTCCATCAGGATCCTACTTGCCATTGTTGCATACCATAACTACGAAATCTGGCAGACTGCACATCAAAACCGCTTTTCTAAATGGTGATTTAGAAGAGAGTGTGTATATGACACTGCCAGAGGGCTTCGTAGACAGTGGGAGCAGCGGAAGCTTATGCAAGCTGCTTGAATCCATCTACGAATTAAAGCAGACATCGCAGAGATGGAACATCTGTTTTGATCAAGCTGTCAAAGAGTTTGACTTCATCAAAAAGGTAGATGAACCATGTATATATAAGAAGGTTGTAGAGAGTATGGTTGTCTTCCTTGTATTGTACGCGGATGGCATACTCTTGATAGGAAAAGGTGTTCAGATGCTACACTCGGTCAAGCTCTTCTTATCACATGTGTTCTCCATGAAAGATCTTGATGATGCCTCCTACATCCTGCGGATATAAATCTATAGAGATGGATCTAGACGGATTTGGGATCTTCCCAATCCAGGTACATAGACACCATACAAAAGGGGTTTAGTATGGAAGATTCTAAGCGTGGTAATGTACCCGCTTGTTCAGGAATCACTCTCTCCAAAGAGATGTCTCCCAAGACTGATTTGGAGAGGGCTCGCATACAAAAGATACCCTATTCTTCGGCAGTCGGGTCAATCATGTATATGATGTTGTGTACCAGACCGGATGTAGCTTGCTTACTAGGTGTAGTGAGTAAGTATCGAAAAGATCTTAGGGAAAACCACTGGAAAGCTATGAAAAACATTCTTAAGTACTTGAGAAGGACTAAAGAGTTGTTCTTGGTGTATGGTAACGGTGAACTCCAGATGGAGTCCTTTACCAATTCGAGCTTCCAGAGTGATAAGGACGACTGAAAGTCAGTCTCAGGTTTTGTATTCACCCTCAGTGGAGGGACGGTATGTTGGAAGGGTTCCAAGCTATATAACGTAGAAGACTCGTTGATAAAGGGTAATTACATCGCTACCAACAATGCTGCCAAAGAGGTTGTCTGGATGAATAAGTTCATAGGATGAACCTGGTTCCGACCATTGAGCATCCAATACCTATGTATTGTGATGAAAATGGAGTTGTGGCTTTGGCCTAGGAACCCCAGTCCCGTCAGCGATCCAGACATATTCTTAGACAGTACCACCTGATTAGGGATATAGTTGATCACTGGGAGATTGAGGTCAGGAGAGTTAACACAGAGGATAACACAGCGGATCCACTCACCGAGGCTATCCCCCAGATGCTATTCGAGAAACTTTTGGGACGTTGGGTATGAGATACTACAACAACTGGCCTTAGTGCAAGTGGGAGATTGTTAGGAACATGTATGCTCTAGAGAACATTATTGTTGATATAGTGGATGCTTAGATATATATGTATATAGGACTTTCTTGCTCGACATGATAGTATGCTATCAGGTTACCTTTATCTTAACATGTTGACTGGTATTCTTTACTGTCTTTCTCTCATATGTCTGGACTACCAGGATTATGATGAGATCATACTAGTGGGGCCATGGTGGTCTAAAAGTACATCTTTTAATCTGTTCCTAGTCGAGGGGATATTGAGACTAGGGCATCGATATTCCAGAGTAGACTAGTGTGTACGTTTCTTGTCCCTTGGAGGGCGATGGTTGATCCCACAACCATTGATGTGTAACATCAAAGATTGTACACAGGTGCTTATTAGAGAATGGGTACACCGAACGGACTCGTCGAGGACTCCTAGTTGGTAGTATACCTATCGTCAGATAGCAATCCTCTGGTGACACTGGTACAGGTTAGTCTGTAAACCCGAGATCGTCATAGAGTCTTGTGTGGCTCCCACTGTGCTTTGATTTCCTCCCTACCATGCTCAAGAGGAGTTGTGCAAATAGGTTGATTTTGGGTACAGTCCTGAGTCACATGGAGGTAATGAGCGATAGGAGGGGTTTCGTCTCTCCCGGTATTGGGGGTTGATGTTGCGCTATGCTCGATTGGCTGTAACTGGAAGTCCCTGGCCAGGGCTGCTGCTGAGATTTACTGATAAGTGTTATCAGTTGTTTCTCGAACCGTTATAGGCCAGACATCGGCATGACTTATCACGTTACTGGGGTCTGACGTTTACCACTCCTAGACATGTTATGCGACATATCAGACGAAGAGACCGGACTGTAAGGTAGTGTTACTGATAGGCTTCATTGAAAGTATGGACATGCTTGCTTGTTGATTTTCATATCGCTCAATACCCGGGTAGCCGTTACGTCTAGCTAGTACCGCTGAAGGCTTGTAGGTAACTAATGTGATCATCACCTATTGCTGGCGTATTGACGAGTCTTTAGAGTCCCACACAGAAGTCCCTTGGTTCAAGTGAAACGAAGTAGGACACATATGTGATATGTGTGTGGTCCTGATTAAATACGTGTATGTGATACCGTATTGTAATCTGGCAGTTATCTGTTATCAGTTAGGTTATATGTGATATAACCAGATTATCAAATCAAGTGTTGATTTGATAATGTGATATACAGATAAATGATATTAGTCGGTCATATGTGCTATAACCGGATTATTAAATCAAATGTTGATTTAATAATGTGATATATATTATATTTGAAATAATTATATCTTAACTAATATCATTAGCTCACTAAATATTTTCTTATATGTATTAATATATATATGATATATATATATATATAGCATGGCATGAATTCTATTTTGTGAAAATAGAAATGAGTTGGAAATTGGGAGCATGGATGAAGGCATGGGCTTTATTGTTTGTTTATTCATCTTGACTCGCTATTCAAGCATGGTTGCAATTTTATATTGCTATTTTCCATGCTTGAATGAGTGGGGGTCAAGGGTTGCCATTCATTCACTTCATTCATTCAACACTTAGTCTTTTTCCATGTGTTGCTCTCATGCTCTCATCTTCTTCTTCCTCCTCTTCATGCATCAAGGTTCCAACCCCTCACATGAGATGTGAACCATGGAACCTTGAACACATACTAGTGAACAAACCAAATCCCCTACTTCACCATCCTACACTTGACTAGCGATCAAGTATAGCGTGTTTCCTACATTAATAGAGTTTAGTGTATTGGAGGGACTTCGCGTGGATCATCTTCGGCATGAAGGTCATCGGATGAAGCTTGTTCAAACACTCAAGTGGAGCCTAGTGGAGTCGCGGGACTACTACACGGAGCATCTGAAGTGAAGGACTCGATCTACGAGGGTATAGCAATCTTCACTTCTCTTTAGTTTACTTTATTATCAAACTTAAAACCCTAATCAACTAGCTAAAGATCTTGGATAGTATAGTGTAGCTTAGCACCAACAAAAATTTGATTTTGGCATTCTTGATGTCATTATAACCTCATGGTGGTGCTCGCGTACACTTTCACCAACTACTACCTGTCTGCACGACTCCTTTGAGCCGTGGTAGGGTAGTAATCAAAGTAGTGGGTGTTGGATATAGTGCCCTCTAAGTCAATTATTGGATCGCAGGTATGTGATTGCAATGATTGAGGGAGGACCCATACCGATAGAACAGTCTTACTCGAGATGATAGTGTGCTATCTGGTTTGTCTATATCATCATGTAGATGTTGATAGAGCCCATAGGATTCTTGCTTGACTACCAGCAGTATGATGGCGATCATATATGTAGGAGCTGGGGTCTATAAGCACATCCTTAAAGTGTCCCTAGCCGTGGGAGTTTCGAGACAGGGCATCGATACTCCAGAGTAGACTAGTGTATACATTCGAGACCCCGATGAGGGGCGGTGGTTCTCACAAGCCATTGGTGTTAGTTGATTCACTTAAGATGTATACAAGTGCTCATTGGGTTATGAGTACACCAGACAGGACTCGTCGGGAACTTGTTGGTTGGTATTATACCTAGCGTCAGATAGCAGTTCCTTGGTGACATGTGTACAGGTTAGTTCATCGACCTGAGGTCGTCATTTGTCTCGTGTGTGTTCCCACTGTGCTTTGATTTATACCCTACCACGGGTCAAAGGAGTCATGCAAACAGGTATATTTTGGGTACAGTCCCGAGCCACATGGAGGCAGTGAGCAGATCATCGGGGATTCGTCTCTCCCGGTATTGGGGGTGAGATCGCGCTGTGTTTAGGAGAGCCATTACACGAAATCCCTGGTCAGGGTAATCGAGATTTACTGGAAGGTATTCCAGTAGTATCTCAAAGTGTTCTGGGCTGCTCTCTGACACGACTTATGCAGCTATTGGGGGTCTGACGTTTACCGGCCCCCTAGGCCTAATATGCGATACTCATTGACGAATGGACCGGACTGTACGGATATTGTCACTGTCAGGCTCAGTAGGGTTTATAGATGAGTTCGCTTGTCAGCTTCCCTTCCAATCAATACATAGGCAAACCGTTACGTACAGCTTGTACCTCTGACGTGCTAGTGGTTATACCCAGTGCCAATGTATTGATGAGTCATTAGAGTCCCCCACAGACACTTTCCCAAGTTCGGGCGAAACGTTGTAGATGCCGTATGGTATTATGGCAGGGTTCGGAAAATACACGTGCGATTTCGCACGTGTCATTTTTCGGGCAGATAATACTGGTAGGCTTTGGTTTAAGCCGGATCCCATTATTATACTGTGTAGATATAATATCTTTGTCTCAGTTGCATTTGTATTCGGTCGTAATACAAATGCGGGTATATTTATACTGTTACGGGGTTGTCCTAAAATTCGTTTCGGGGTCGCTTTTAGAAGTTGCCAGTTTCCAGTTTTCTATCACCCGTATTTAACATTCGGTTAAATACGGATTTGTCTTTTCTTCTTGAGGGTGAGTCATCGTGTGTGGAAGCTTCAAGATTAGTGACTAGGTTAGTGACTCATTCTTTAGCATTAATGAGTTGATGACTAGGCTTCATGATTCATGCTTTTACATTTAATGTCTTTTGATGATTCATTCTTTCATTAATTGTGTGGATAACTATTATATTGTTATGGTCATCACTTGAAGCTCCTACACTCACCCCCTCCTTGTTATAAGTGGCCGGCCCCTTCTTTGTGGGATAAGGGATTCATTTTTGAGAAAAGATTATGATAGTTTAGTGTATGGAAATTTCATATCCCAATTTCCATTTACCCAATTCCAATTGGCAACTTCATTAATCATTCGTCCATAGCTTTGGACGTAACGAGACAAAGTGTTCTACTCATTCTCTACAACATCTTGGTCGTCTCTTTTAGCAAACTTGACGACCGAGTTGCCTCGGTTCAGAGGCGGGAGCCCGTTTAAAGATCCGTCGACGTGGTGCCACCTGGACGACGAGACTGGAGTTTCAGAAGATCGAAGCCGCCGCAACAAAGCGTGGGATGATGGTTAAAGACCGAAGGACTCGGATCGTTCGGTATAACAATTCTACCCTCTTTACAATTTGTTAGTTTAGCTTTAATGGCAGATCCGGGTTATAGTATGCGATAGCGCCAGTTGTTAAAAGTTTTGTTCCGCATATTGGTGTCTGTTAGACGGCCGGGGCGCTACCGTAGACTTACAGTGGTATCAGAGCCTCACCATTAAGCTATACTAACTTGTGCTAACGCGTTTAAAACATCGATCGAACGGATTTTCGAAAACCGCAAAATTCCAGTTCAAAGTTTCTGTTGATTTTTAAACTGTTCTAAAAATTATTTTGACCATACATAAAAATCAAGCAGGCTTTTTTATGGAGACAGAAGAAAAACGAACCATCAATTCATCCGTACGACCGCGGAAGCGCGGCCGTATTGGCAACTTGATGGGCTATTTTTCTTCTGGGCTTTCAACTTGGGATATTGTGGTTTCTGGTATGGTTCTTTTGGGCCAAGTTTTTGTTACTGTACACCAATGTTTGTGGGACCCACTTCGGGAAATTTTGTCGATCGAAATTTAAACGTGTTAGTTTACAGTACTTACTTTATATCTCCGACCGGGAATGTCATTTGATCGGTAAACCGCGTCTGATTGCTATAGTTCTTTTAGACGGGTTTGCGAACGTGACATTCGCGTTGATGTTCTGTGTTGTGCTGTGATGTTGCGGATTTGTCGTGGTGGATAGCAGTGTGCAATGATAGTGCAGTTTGGATTTATTTGTACATTTGATATTGCGGGGCGAGCGGCCGACTTGTGGACTGCCGTCACTGCCTGTTTGTATAATATTCTTTTGGGGCACGACCGGGTTGAGGTCGATGTACCCGTTGTACATATTTTTAATTCTGTACTAGGTTCATCCCGCGAAGGAGTGCACGGATAGCCGGGTTCTGAAAGGCAACGGGTCCGTATCTCATGGCTTTGAGAGGCAAAGGGACCTCACTCTAGAATTGGCAGACTATTCGCCGCACTCGTAGGGGGTACAGGTTGACACAAGGAGGGGTGCTCAATTTACCGGATTCTGTGAAGTGCCGGGTGTTCCATTCACTATGTTGTGGGGACTATCTCGCTTCAGGTTTTGGCGGGTAACTTGCCGCACCCGTAGGGGCTAGGTTACATTGCACAGGCTATCCACACGACCAGGGGAACGTCGGGTTTCAGTAGCGGCTCTGTGAAACCCGGGGATCCCAGATTATCTGTATTGTTCTGTGATGCTTATTACTTTTCTGTAATGTTGCATATTATCACGCCTGGAGCGATTATTGTATATTAGTATATATACTATTAGATGTTATATATGTTTTACACCCGCGCTAGTCCAGCCCCCGCTCTGTCGTTAGTTAAGTAACCTAACGGGTGATGACAGGACCCAGTGACGAATACGGATGGCATATACGTACATTTTATTTTCGTTCTTTTCTGGTGTTATTAAATGATGGGAATGCGTTGATTCTTATCAATGCAAGATAAAACAAACCTATATTTGATGTTGTTGAAACAAATTTTAAAATGAGTTATTACAAAGAGGTTTCCTTTTGTTTTGCATAGCGGTATTCAGTTGGAATATCCTGCACCTCATTCGACGAGGCAAGGGCCGAGATCCCTTCACCGGGAGTGACCCCTTGGGTAGAAGTTTACATCAGGGTAATAACTTCAATATAGTCGATTACAAGTTGCTTTGCATAGCGGTATTCAGTTGGAATATCCTGCACCTCATTCCACGAGGAAAGAGCCGAGATCCCTTCATCGGGAGTGACCTCTTTAGCAAAAGGTTTTCGCTACTATATTTTTTATAAAAAGTTATCAGATTCCTTCAACGAGATCAAGTTCATTACGTTAAAGGTTTTTCGCCAAAAACCAACCGTAATCCTCCATCATTTCTTATGGATGGTCAGTAATATTCAAGCTATGTTTGTTGGCATACGTCAAGGCGTAGTGTTTGGTAGCTGCTGGGTATTCATTTGTTGCATAGATAGATGCATTAGTTTTGGACAGACGTACAGCCTTATTGGCCTACGTCAAGGGCATGTACGATGACCTAAATTAATCAGGACAACGACGGGTAGAACTTGACATGTGGCTTATGATTTGTTGGCCTACGTCAAGGTCATAAGTGCATGGGATAAAAATTATATCGGGAGTTTCAAACATACAGGAAACTTGCCAGACTTGCGCATACCTTCTGGAGTGTGTTAACTTGAGTGGCTTCCATCAAGTTATCATGCGATGATAGTTGGATCCCAATTCTCACTGATGAGTTGGTTTACTCTTCGGGTGAACCCGACTAATTCTTCTTTCAGGTTTAGAGGAGAATTTGAGATTACAATGGGAGGTTTCCTAATTAGATAAAGTGATAACCATTCTGATCTAGGTTAGAGTGCACGCAGAGTGTTTCTTTTCTCTCTCTCTCTTTGGCAGCGACCTTTTACTGACCCTAGACTATGACTCAGTGACCAAGTTGACCGAACCTTCTTAAAATACTGGCTTTTGGATTGTCCGAGTTGCATAAGTCATTACCGCTCCTTCTTTTACCCTTTGTATTTCTCAGAACACCCCGTATTACTACGGACATCCACTTTCATTGGATAGATCCATCGTATGGTTATATACTGTCACGACCTGAAAGTACGGAACATGACCGGCACTTAGATTACGAAGCGTCTAGAGGTGCAACGTAACCTAAGTAAGCTGAAGCCCAGAAATCTAAACCATAAAAAGAAGAAGAAGTAAAAGGAAAACATGTAGAAAACAAGTCTAAAAACAACATCCAATTTTCTCAAAAATTTCGGCAGAGTCTCCTTTGTAAAAACTGGCCCCAAACGGGTACAAACAAGAATAATATATATACAAACAATATAAAAGCATCCCCAAACGGGAGCTAGCTCTACGCCAAAAGGCGGAAACAACCACATCAATGCACAATAGTATACAACGCCAAAGGGCGAGGCTCAAAACTCAAAAGAAAACAAAACCACCAAATATCATAATAATACAAGCGCGACTCTAAGGTCGAAATAAATAAATGGTCCAGGAAACTATCAAGTAAAACAAGTTTGGTTGATGGAGCTTACTAGATACAAATGAAGTAATAACAGTACAACGGCGGTCCAGATATAAGTGAACCAACCTACCGTGCAAATCACCCTGAATGAAAAGATGTGCCAGCAAGCTGCCAGGGAAACCTGTACATCGAACCTGTAATAAAATTTGCCACAACGGGGGTGAGTTGCCAACTCGTGAGTAGAAGATATCTGCGAAAAGAAATCGAATGCACGACGCTGTCCTAGGTCATAATAATATACTAATATACTACTAGTCATCAAGTAAAGGAAGAATAATAAGCTACGTGTAAGTGCAAATGCTCCGTGCTCGTATCAGTGCCTCATATAGAACTATGTCATGTGAATGAGTATGCATGCACCATGAATGTAAAATAACCAATCCTGAAATCTAGATATATCTGTATAAGAAATCTTTAGCTTTTATCATGGTAAAATGTGTATAGAAATTTGAAATATCAACGATGAAATCCATGGAAATCCGTGTCAAGCATAGACACAAAACATGTAAATCTCAAGTCTTAATACCTCATAATCGCAATGTCTCATAGTCTCAATATCTCGGGCTCCGTCAGTCCGGATCGGCCCATATCATCAAATCTCACGACAACGGTCGGTATCCTCCGGATATCCGCCGCGCCAGACATCACCGGTAGGTAGTCCTCCCCTGCCAGGCTCATCGTCTACAACTCGATCTTCTTGCCCCGGGGTACCATACCGGGCCCACCATGTACCCGAGACGGTTCATCCACTCCTCGAATCGGGTCTCGAAATCCAACAGAAAACATGAAATCTCATGGTGGACGACACATACATCACGAGAAAACCGCATCTTATGTTTTTAAAAAGAGAGGAGGAGAGAGAGAAGTTTTTATATATTCTTGCGGTTTTCCCCAAAAATCCAGAAATCTCATAGAAATCCAAAATCCCAAAATCATGAGTAAGTATATGATAAGTGTCGGCATATGCCCCATAATACTGCATGATAACATGAAAATGCGAATGCATGAAATGTCTAAGTAATAATACCATGTCTATACTAACACCAGAGAGTAATCACAATATTATATCGATCTAGCTGTTAGCTGATTGTATCAATAAAATATAATATGATCTAAAGTGTACGTGACATAGCAATTACCGATGATGATGTGTGTAAGCCGGCAAATAAGTGTGCGTGGAATATGCGCATCATCGGTAATGGTGCTGGTGTCCTAAAAGGCAGAGTTTTATACTGATTATAGAAACATATGTATGAATATGCAACATTATGATTACGGTATGAATGTAAAGACGGATGTGTAATAACTACTCATCTGTGATATACAAGTATAACTACAACTATAAGACTCGAGCCTAAACTAGTGTCCATCTAACCTCCTAAGGAACTAAACCTAAGAAACTAGTCAATAAGAAATAAGAGTCCACCTAAGGTCTGAATCCATATCTCTAATAGTCGGCGATCCAGCCTCAATAGCGTCACGTACGTAGTACGGCTTTCTCGAATCAAGAGTGCGGATCAATCATCATATCTACGCCTCGTACGGTAAAATCCATCGTACGGCATCCCAATATCGGGGTACGGGTCAAGTATCTCCTATGTGTCTCATCATTCGTATAATATCATCATCAACACATGTCAAGATCAAGGTGCTATACTGTAATCGCATACATCAATCATATATCATTGCCAACATAAATATGCATCGTTAATTATCCTCAGAAATGTTATGTCATATGTATCATATTGTGATTAAGTCACACTTAGATCATATCGTAATCATTTTACACCTATATGATATCGTAATCAAGTTACACATATATATCATATCGAAATCAAGTCACACCTATATGATGTCGTAATCAAGTCACACCTATATGATATCATATCAGAATTTCAGGCACAGGTTACGGTCCGGGTTTTATTTTAGAGTCCCATATACTTCAATATTATCACCACCCTTTATTATTTTTGTATACCTATTCATTATCTCATTTCCTAATGATCCGCTAACATCAAAACACTACCGTAAAGCCAAGAATCACGGCATCAAGCCCAGTTATATTGTTTCATCCCGGTGTATCATATCATATCCTTGTATCACATATATGTATCGTGTATATATATATATACCTACACCTAGTCCTATATATATATACACATACACGTATACACCACGTCGAGTCTCAGTGTGTGCGTGTGTGTATCTACCTGAAACCTACGAATCTCCTCCAAGATATTCATACTCGGGTAAGGTCTTTCAAAATCAATCTAGTCCAACCTAAGGTCACTACTAGGATCCTACTCACCGAAATTCTAAGGTCACGTCTGGCTTCCTAATGACAATAAGTACTATCCCTATTCTACGTTTGCGGGGGTGCTAAACGCCATCTACCCGACTTTCCCCCGTAGATATACATCTACTCACCTGGTCCTTATCTACCGAAGACGGTGTCGCCATCCTCTTCTTCATCGCCCGCAGTCCACGTGAGAGGTACCTATACGCAAACACATATAATATCGTAAACTGAATCACGGACAACATCAAAACGACGCACGAAACGCGCATAGGTTAAAACCTATGTCCCGCTCATGCAAACGAACCAAATATCACTCGATATCGGCGTACAAACGCCGATTGATCGAGATAAGCATCAACAAACAACTCATAGTTATAAAACTCATTACTTATAATATAAAACATGATTTAATTCATCGAAACCCTAAAAATCAATCAAATCGTCCGATTTCGAAAAAACCCGAAAACGCCAAATTACCGTTTTACTTCAAACCTTGACATTTAAATGAAACTAAAGGTCATAGTATTCATTAATTAGCATAACTAGACTATATAAACCATCACTATATTTTTAACACCCTAATTTATATTAGTTTGAAAATTCCAGTTTGCAAACTTGCCCGATTTTGATACTTTTAAGGAAAATTTCACAATATCACATCTAAACTGGATTTTGCATGAATTAATGTATTAAACTACAATTCATGATGATAATAATAAAATGAAATCATAATTTAGATTTTAAACATCATTTATTTAAGAATTTCCAAAATCTAGTTAGCAAAAATAGCATTTTTATTAGTATTTTTCAATTATCAACAGAAACTAGTAACCAATTTAAGTTTTGTTAGTTATATGTATGCCCTAGAGGCCATTACTGTACATTGGATGTATATTGTAGTGGATGCTGGGACATATATAGGTAGGACTTTCTTGCTCGACATGATAGTACGCTATCTGGCTGCACTTTATCTTAACATGTATACTTTCTGTCTCTCTGATTAAATGTTGATAAAGCCCTTAGGATGTGTACTCGACTTCCAGGACTATGATGTAGATCATACTAGTGGGGCCTGGGTAGTCCATGAGTACATCCTTGAAACGTTCCTAGTCGAGGGAATATCGAGACGGGGCATCGATATTCCAGAGTAGACTAGCGTATATCTTCTCGACCCATGTGATGGGCGATGGATGATCCCATATCCATTGGTGTTTGACTTCAGAGATGGTATACGGGTGCTCAGTGGAGACTGGGTACACTGAACGGACTCGCCGAGAACTCCCAGATGGTATTATACCTCACGTCAAATGGCAGTTCTCTGGTGACACTGGTACAGCTTAGTCTGTTGACCCGAGATCGTCATAGAGTCTTGTGTGTCTCCCACTGTGCTTTGATTTCCACCCTACCACGGCTCTACTGAGTCGTGCAAATAGGTGGTTTTTGGGTACAGTCCCGATTCACATGGAGGCAATGAGCGATAGGAGGGGATTCTTCTCTCCCGGTATTGGGGGTTGATGTTGCGCAATGCACAACTGGCCATAACAGGAAATCCCTGGCCAGGGTTGCAGTGATATACTGGTAAGAGTTATCAGTAGTTTCACGAATGTTATGGACCTCAAGTCGGCATGACTTATCGAGCTACTGGGGTCTGACGTTTACAACCCCTAGGCGAGATATGCGACATATCAGACGAACAGACCGGACTGTACGGTAAGTGTTACTGGTTGGATTCACAGGAGTGTGGGCGGGCTTGCTCGTCGATCTTCTGATCGCTCAATACCCGGGTGGCCGTTACGTTTAGCAGACCGCTTGCGGCTTGTGGGTGTTTGATATGATCATCATCTGCTGCCGGCGTATTGACGAGTCTTTAGAGTCCTACACAGAGGTTTCCTGGCTCAAGCGAAACGAAATAGGAGCGCATATGAGATATGTGCGGGACCGAGAATAATGCGTGTATGTGATACCGTATTCCATTCTTGCGACGAATGTATCGATTGGTTATATGCGATATAACCTGGTTATCGAATCAAGGATTGATTCGAGAAGCTGATACATTGAATACTAGTCGGTTATATGCGACATGACCGGATCATTGAATCAAGTGTTGATTTAATGATTTAATGCATAATTATATATGTTTGATATATTACTTTGCATTAACTAGTATTGGTTCACTTTAAATGGATTTACTCACTTGGTTTGTGCACATTGCATATGTGATATATTTTGTGCACATGTTTGTATCATGTTTGATGATACATGCAAGCTAGGGTTAGTGTAAAGAATTAGACCATGGTTAAGATTATGATTAGGGTTTTCTTTTTTCTTATTTATTTATTTATTTATTTTGGAAAAAGATGAGAAAAGAATCGTTGCTATTTTTGTTTGCTAGTTGAAGATTCTTGAAGCTTTGAATTAGTCCACCATTCTTGTCTCATCCTTAACCCTAACCATTCAAGTTAACCATGGTCCATTCTCTACAACTAACCAAGGGTTAGTAAATGATAAGTATTGATTTATTTATCATTTACATAATACTTATCATATCTTCTTCTTCTTCTTCATCTTCTTCTTCCATGAAGAAAGCTAGTGACCATCAATGGCAACTAGTGAAATCAAGTGAGAAATCCAATTCTAAAGTCTACCCACTTCCTATTTCTTCATCCTCTACCTCTTGCCAAGTTGTATAGGGTGTTTCCTTCACAAGTTTTCAAGGCTTGGTGAAGTTGGAGCTTGTTCTTGTGATGCCTCGACGTAGATCATCTTCGGCATCGAACCGACGATCAAGCCCGCCCATTCTTCGATGATGCCAATGCTAGAGTCAAGGGTTCGATTTGGACAGCGGAGGGAGATCATCGCGGAGCTTAGGAAGAGTGGTGGACCGGATCTACAAAGGTTGTAGTCACTTTCCCTTAGCATTTAATTCGATTACATGCTTGCTTAGCCTATATATCTAGTTAACGATCCGTATTAGGGTTTGTAGGCACTTGTAAAATTTGATTTGTGCATGTTTGATCACTTGTGAGACTTCATTAGAGTGCCTAGGAACCCTACAGTGGTATCAGAGCCTAGCTAGAGCCTTAGGCGAAGTCCCGACGGAATTAGAAGTCCGATCGACCCAAAACCCCAATATTTAACATGCTCTCTGGACATTTCTGTAAAATATGGATTTTTTTGAATTAAAAATAATCAGAAAAATCAGCAGGGAATTTTAAGAAAAACTGTGCAGCACGTGCCCGTGATTCAACTAAAGTGCGGCGGAACCACGGCATGAGCTTGCTCATGCGGCGGTTCCGCGGCCCGTTTGTCGTTTTGTGCATCCAATTTTGCACAGTAGTTCTTAGTTGTCTGTGCTGGTTTTCCTGGGGATTTTTAATATTTTATTCCAGAGTTGTATTTTCTGAGCTGTATTGGGGACTCGGTGTATTCGATCGGACTGTCTAATTTTGTCGGTGTGCTTTTTCGGGTATTTTTTAGAATATGTTAAAAAGTTCGATCGGATATAAATACCCACTTTTTCCCCTGCCGGGAAATTTCCAATTGTTGGATTTTTCCATAGTTTAACGACGTTCTAAGTAGTGCAAGTAACGCGATGGACCCTCTAGAAGACAACAAACCTTAACTCGATTATGTGACCGTCTTGAACTGCCCTTTGAACCTTCGGGTTTGGGGCAGTACGGCGTGCCACATGTGAGGCGTTGGCATGACCCTTCTACGGCTGGACCGTTGGTTTTGAGGCACGAACTGAATATTGTTAGACTTATTTCATGTGTTGAGCTGTATCGGGAAAACTTGGGTGTTCGATTGTTCGATCGAAAAGTTTATCATTTTCTATTTATCCGGAATGTGATACAATAATTGGAATTCACAAATTGTTATGAGATAACGGAATGAATATTATAAACGTAGCAGTTTAGTCTCACTTGATCGGTTGCCACGGAGTTTTGATGTGATCAAAAGTCCGTCGCAATCACGTAGCGTACGCGGATACTCGCCGGGTAAACTTAATAGACAGCCTCACCCCATAGTCCCGACCAAGTGACTGTAGGAGAACCCCGTCGCCGAAAGCATCCGTCTGGGTGCTCGCGGCAGCGATGTTCCGCCTTGGTGCACTTCGTCGACGATATCAGGGGTGCGGCCGCCTACTAAAGTTTGCGACGAGCGTTCGATCAGTTTTTCGGGAATCTTGTTGAATTGCCCGACTTGATATTGAAAAGTGTTTTCGATAATGAGACTAAAATGCGGGGTTTATAATTGTTAGGCATGCGATGTCTAAAGAATTCATTTGGTCAGGCATGCGATGTCTGAGGTGGTTGCGGATTCCAACTGTTGTAGTTTTACAATTTCTTTTCTGTGACCGTAAGTGTAATATGTGGTGTCGCCGGTTTCGTTGCTATATGTCAACGACAATTGGGATGTGCATATTTACTTACGTTGATGACATGTGATGTTATGTGTTGCTGGATATGTTATATTGGATCGTCGTGTTTGAATAGCCGGGGGTTTTTATGTGAGATGAGTGTTTTTCATTTTCATTCATGTAAAAACTTGTATGTAATATTCTTTTATTGGGGCACTTCCAGGTTGCGGAAGATGTCACCGTTGATGTATATTATTTACTTTTCTGCACTAGGATAGACCCAAGGAGGGGAGCGCAAGTAACCGGGTTCTGGGGTCCAGTGGGAGACCAACTCGAGGAGTCGAGTCCGGGTCTCCTAACCCTAGAATTGGTAGGGTTGCTTGCCGCTCTCGTAGGGGTCTAGGGGTGTGGGATTGGCTATTCATCACGACCGTGGAATCCGTGTTTTATACTGGCTCGTATTGAAAACACGGACGTCCTAGTATATCCAATATTTCATATGATTCTTTCTGCTGCGTTATCTGTGATGTGATCATGTGATGTTCTGTGCTTTGTTCAGATAGATGTAGTATATAGTATATATGATATATTATATAGACGTTGCTTATGTTTTACACCCGCGCTAGCCCTGCCTCGCTCTGCCGTTAGTTACCTAACCTAACGGTGCAGACGGGACATCGAGGCGAATGCGGATGGCATAAGCGTACGTTATATTTATCTGTGATGATTAGGTGGACTTAATTGATGGGATATTCATTAATGAGATTAATGAAAGAAAATAAACCTAATTGATGTTGTAGAATCGAATTTCAAAATAAAACAGGTAGCTACAGTTCTTGCTTTGCATCGCGGTGTTCATTATAGAACATCATGCACCTTATTCGATGAGGAAAGGACCGAGATCCCTTCACCGGGAGTGACTCCTTTAGCAATAACTGGCAGATACTACAACCCTCGGTTTGTCATTTGATCGCTTCTATAGTTTCCGCTTTGCACAGTGATATATATGATATATCCCGCACCTCATTCGACGAGGAAAGGGCCGACGATCCCTTCACCGGGAGTGACCCCTTTAGCAAAACTAGAAAAGCCTCAAAAACATTCCATTTAAAAACCATTTGATTCCGCAACGAGATCAAGTTCAAAGCGTTAAAGGTTTTCACAAAAACCATTCGCAACCCTCCGTCATTTTAGGAAGTAGAGTACTTAGTATTCGTGCTGTGTTTGTTGACTTTAGTTAAGGCACAGTGTACGGTAGCTAAGTGATGTCTTCCTATACCGCATATGATGCGATTAGTTAGGACAGTTGCGTGACTTTGTTGACCTTAGTTAAGGGTCATGTGGGTGGGTCTAATTAATCACGAAATGACGGGTAGAACTTGACTAGTACTTATGATTTGTTGACCATAGTTAAGGTCATAGGTGCTAGGGGTAAAAACCTTTATCGGGAGTTTCAAGTGTTGAAATTTGCAATGAGATTGCATACCTTCTATATGATAGTTGGATCCCGATACCCACTGCGAGTAATTGTTACTCCTGGGAGAGTTTTGCACTTTGCAATTAGCCGATCAAGTAGGTGTCTAGAAAGGTGTCAACGGGGTTACGCCTCTGGGAAAACGAGGTTTACTTTAATTAGGTCCGTGCGAAAGCACGGGGAACCTCCCTCAAAGTACCGACACTGGCCTGGCTGAAAGATTGGCGAACTTGTAGAGTGTAATTAATCCCGGCTAGTCTTTCCTTTTAGGGTTTGAAGGAAGATTTGATAAAAACAGTGGGAGCCATCCTGATTAGATAAAATACATAACCAATCTAATCTTGCAAGAGCGCACGCAGAGTGTTTTCTTCTCTCTCTCTCCAGGTAGCGACCATATCACGCCTTAATCAAGATAATAAAATGGATGTATTGACCGAACCCGCTTGTTATACTGAGCTGGGGAACGTTGGTCCCGCTCCAACTTATAATTGTTATAAGACAGAGCAGGAAAATGGGGAATACCAGAATTCCTATGCCGCCCAAACGAAGAAAGTGCATATGATGCATCTCCTTCGGGTGTGTTCATTACAAAGAACTGTTTCTCAGTATCCTCTGCATCCTGGGTATATGATACCGGATCAGGATCCCAGATATGTAATCTGTTACATAGGGCTACAAAAAGGTAGAAAAACTGAGAACGGGTGATAAGTTTCATGAGGCAGAAAACGGGGCAAGTGTTGCAGCCAAGTCTGTTGGTCACTGTCACCCTGTATTACGAATACATTGATTCTGAACAAATGCTATTAGATACCGAACCTGATATACAAAATCATATCAATCTCTTTTAGTAAACAAAGGATATAATTTTGTATTGATGGATAATGTTTTGAACATTTCCTATATCAAAAGTTGATCGGTTCAGGCACGTTATCTAAAAGCATTGACGTTCTAAATCAAACTACAGTTCCTCGTATACAGAACACACACAAGAGGAAGAGTTCAGAAATGAACGAATCATTCTTGAGGCATTGTGACTAGGTCATATCAATGCGACCCGACTGGCTGAAGTTACATTTTAGATGTATATTTAAATCAGTTTGAATTTACATCTTGTGAAACTTGCCAGTCATGTCACAAAGATAAGATGACCATAGCTCTGTTTATTGGAAACAGAGGAAGAGTTAGTAAACTCTTGGGACTGATACATGATGATGTATGTAAGGTCTCCTGTCTACATATGCCAGGACTGGTTCTTTATACTTCATTATATTCTCTGATAATCTCTCAAGATTCAATCGTATGTTCCTGTTGAAACATGAGTCCGAACCTTTTGAGATATTCACAGAATATAAGCAAGAAGTAGAGAACCAAAATACGGGTATAAGTTTTATGGCCTTTGATGTGATCAAGAAGGAGAATACTTGAGCACGGAAATCCTGGTCTATTCTAAAGGAGAATGAGATTCTCTCTCAGCATTACTCCTCCGTATACACCATAGCACGATAGTGTATCAGGGCGGAGCAATTACACCCTATATGATAAGGTGTGCTCTATGATGAGTACTACTGAGTTACCTTTTTCCCTTTTGGGAGTAATGCGCTTGAGAAGCTGCGTACCTATTGAATTAGGTTCGAATCAGATCACTGCCTACCATTCCATATGAGATATGGTATGGGAAGAGCCTATCTCTTAAGTAAGTTAAGATTTGGGATTGTCCGGCCTATGTCAAAAGCAAAATCCGGACAAGATCGAGGCAAGGTCTGTAATGTAGAACTGGAAAGGTTCCAGCTATACAAACTACAGCAGATGATTTGACAGAACCAAAGGATTCTATAGTCCCCGACGAACCTCAGCCTCTCCGCCGATCTGGTAGGGTTCCTCGCCTGCCTGAGAGATACCTCGGTTTCTCGATGACAGTGGGAGCAAGGATTGCATCATGAGATGATGACCCAACTAGATTCGAGCAGGCCATCAAGAGTAGGGACTCTGTAAGAATGGCTGGATGCTTAGCAATCTGAGATGGAATCCATATACACCAACAAAGTATGGACTTTGGTTGCGATATCTGAAGGGTTAAATCCCCATCAGGAGCAAGTATATCTTGAGAAGATTACTTGGTGTAGATGGACAAGTTGAGACTTTCAAAGCTAGACTTGTTAAAGGTTTTCGTCATCGACCAGGCACGGATAATGATGAAACCTTTTCCAGGGACTATGCTTAAGTCCATCCAGATCCTACTTGCCACGGCTACATACCATGACTACGATATCTGGTGGTTGGGTGCCATGACAACTTTTCTAAATAATGATTTAGAAGAGAACGTCTATAAGAACACAGCCAGAGGGCCTCGTAGACAGTGGGAGCAGCGGAAACGTGTGCAAGATGCTTTATAGGATAAAGCAGGCATCACAGAGTTGGAACATCTGTTTTGATGGATTAGTCAAAGAAGTTGACATCATCAAAATGGTAGATGAACCTTGTATAAACAAAAAGGTAGTAGGCAGTATGGTGACGATCCTTGTAGAGTACGTGGATGACATACTCTTGTTAGGGAAGGAGTTTCCTATGCTACGCTCGATCAATCTCCGCTTATCACAAAGATTTTCCATATAGGATCAAAATGATACCTACTAAATCCTAAGCTTTGGATCTATGAGATAGATCTAATTGGATGTTAGGATACTCACTAGTTGTAGTGAAATGGTATCAATCGATCCTGGGAAGAATCACTGGAAGGGTTCCAGAGTGATAAAGACGACTGAATGTCAGTCACAGGCATTGTCTTTACCCTTAGTAAAGGGACGGTATGTTGGAAGAGTTCCAAGCTAGATACCGAGGCAAACTAGACGATAAAGGCTGGTAACATCGCTATTAAAGATACTACCAAAGAGGCAGTTTGGGTGTATATAGGTTCATAGGATGAACTAGGTTCCTATCATTGTGTGACAATGGAAGTGTGGCTTCGACCCTGGAACCCTGGTCCCATCAGTGACCCAGACATATTCTGAGGCAGCATCACCTGATCATGGAGATAGTTGATCTCCAGGATGATCGAGGTTAGGAGAGTAGACTCAGAGGACAACACGGCGGATCCACTCACGAAGGCCTTTTCCCAAAGAGAGACTTTTATGGGATGGTTGAGTATGTGATACTGCAACCACTGCTACAGATGGCCCTAGTGCAAGTGGGAAATTGTTAGTTATATGTATGCCCTAGAGGCCATTACTGTACATTGGATGTATATTGTAGTGGATGCTGGGACATATATAGGTAGGACTTTCTTGCTCGACATGATAGTACGCTATCTGGTTGCACTTTATCTTAACATGTATACTTTCTGTCTCTCTGATTACATGTTGATAAAGCCCTTAGGATGTGTACTCGACTTCCAGGACTATGATGTAGATCATACTAGTGGGGCCTGGGTAGTCCATGAGTACATCCTTGAAATGTTCCTAGTCGAGGGAATATCGAGACGGGGCATCGATATTCCAGAGTAGACTAGCGTATATCTTCTCGACCCATGTGATGGGCGATGGATGATCCCATATCCATTGGTGTTTGACTTCAGAGATGGTATACGGGTGCTCAGTGGAGACTGGGTACACTGAACGGACTCGCCGAGAACTCCCAGATGGTATTATACCTCACGTCAGATGGCAGTTCTCTGGTGACACTGGTACAGCTTAGTCTGTTGACCCGAGATTGTCATAGAGTCTTGTGTGTCTCCCACTGTGCTTTGATTTCCACCCTACCACGGCTCTACTGAGTCGTGCAAACAGGTGGTTTTTGGGTACAGTCCCGATTCACATGGAGGCAATGAGAGATAGGAGGGGATTCGTCTCTCCCGGTATTGGGGGTTGATGTTGCGCAATGCACGACTGGCCATAACAGGAAATCCCTGGCCAGGGTTGCAGTGATATACTGGTAAGAGTTATCAGTAGTTTCACGAATGTTATGGACCTCAAGTCGGCATGACTTATCGAGCTACTGGGGTCTGACGTTTACCACCCCTAGACGAGATATGCGACATATCAGACGAACAGACCGGACTGTACGGTAAGTGTTACTGGTTGGATTCACAGGAGTGTGAGCGGGCTTGCTCGTCGATCTTCTGATCGCTCAATATCCGGGTGGCCGTTACGTTTAGCAGACCGCTTGCGGCTTGTTGGTGTTTGATATGATCATCATCTGTTGCCGGCGTATTGACGAGTCTTTAGAGTCCTACACAGAGGTTTCCTGGCTCAAGCGAAACGAAATAGGAGCGCATATGAGATATGTGCGGGACCGAGAATAATGCGTGTATGTGATACCGTATTCCATTCTCGCGACGAATGTATCGATTGGTTATATGCGATATAACCTGGTTATCGAATCAACGATTGATTCGAGAAGCTGATACATTGAATACTAGTCGGTTATATGCGACATGACCGGATCATTGAATCAAGTGTTGATTTAATGATTTAATGCATAATTATATATGTTTGATATATTACTTTGCATTAACTAGTATTGGTTCACTTTAAATGGATTTACTCACTTGGTTTGTGCACATTGCATATGTGATATATTTTGTGCACATGTTTGTATCATGTTTGATGATACATGCAAGCTAGGGTTAGTGTAAAGAATTAGACCATGGTTAAGATTATGATTAGGGTTTTCTTTTTTCTTATTTATTTATTTATTTATTTTGGAAAAAGATGAGAAAAGAATCGTTGCTATTTTTGTTTGCTAGTTGAAGATTCTTGAAGCTTTGAATTAGTCAACCATTCTTGTCTCATCCTTAACCCTAACCATTCAAGTTAACCATGGTCCATTCTCTACAACTAACCAAGGGTTAGTAAATGATATGTATTGATTTATTTATCATTTACATAATACTTATCATATCTTCTTCTTCTTCTTCATCTTCTTCTTCCATGAAGAAAGCTAGTGACCATCAATGGCAACTAGTGAAATCAAGTGAGAAATCCAATTCTAAAGTCTACCCACTTCCTATTTCTTCATCCTCTACCTCTTGCCAAGTTGTATAGGGTGTTTCCTTCACAAGTTTTCAAGGCTTGGTGAAGTTGGAGCTTGTTCTTGTGATGCCTCGACGTAGATCATCTTCGGCATCGAACCGACGATCAAGCCCGTCCATTCTTCGATGATGCCAATGATAGAGTCAAGGGTTCGATTTGGACAGCGGAGGGAGATCATCGCGGAGCTTAGGAAGAGTGGTGGACCGGATCTACAAAGGTTGTAGTCACTTTCCCTTAGCATTTAATTCGATTACATGCTTGCTTAGCTTATATATCTAGTTAACGATCCGTATTAGGGTTTGTAGGCACTTGTAAAATTTGATTTGTGCATGTTTGATCACTTGTGAGACTCCATTAGAGTGCCTAGGAACCCTACAAGTTTTTCATTCCACTAACAAGTTATTATCCTCATTAAAACCACAATCTAGTGTTACAAACATTAATTGGAATTTTATTTCACCAATATATACAATATATAGAAATCTAGTTTGCAAAATGGATTAATTTAAACAATTTTGGATAAACAATTTACAATATATCATCCATACAAGATTTTCCACTTCTAAAAATGTTAAACTAGTTATTATAACCCTACTTAATTAATAAAAACCATAACTTAATTTTATAAATCCTAACTTGAATTTTAAAACTTGTAGATAGAAATTATTTATTAAATCTAATTATGCTTAAATGAAACATCTAATAACAATAAATCAAAAGAAGATTTGTACCTCCACAACATGAAATCCAAACATGAAAATAAGCCTCGAAAATGAATGCTTTCAATCTCCAGAATCCATGTAAAGATGAGCAAAGAATAGTGGGTAGGAATTAATTAGGATTTTGTGGGGTTTTTATTGAATTTTTGATGAATTTTGATGATTTTTAATACAAAAATGATGGGGGGAAATTTTAGGGCTGCCCATGGTGGTGAGGCCGGCCATGAGGTGAGGAAAAGAGAGGAGAGTGAGAAAAGGTGAAGAAAAGTGTAGAAGGTTTCAAAAAAATATCACACAATTAAGTCTTTTCATGAATTTATTTAAAAATTCTTTATTTTCTTCACTCCATTTGACCTAGAATGGTCTAGAACCATTGTAAAATTTTAAAAATAAATTTTGCATGAAACACACTTGATTCTAATATATAATGGTTCACTTTTGCTAATTAAACACAATCAAATTTGTAATTTACACTAATTTAGTGTAAAAATAAAGCTTATGTTAATATTTAAAATAATTAATTTAAGAAAAATATTTAATTAAACTAAAAATTTATAAGTGGATAAATAAACACCATTTACTAGTAATAACATAATTAAAATAGGTATTTTTAAATCTATAGTGAAAAAAAATTACGGTTTAGTTTTATGAAAACTACGTTTTACTTTACCGAAAATTATAAAATTCACTTAAACGATTTTATTTATTTAACTAATTATTTAATTATTTTTAAAATTTTACAGTCTTCCCCCTTTTAAGAAATTCGGTCCCCGAATTTAAATTAAAACTCCCTCCAATTACTAAAACATTCAGCCAAAACACTCAAATCGTCGGGGCTCTGAAATCATCAATACATAACTAAAATCAACTCCGTCAAGCATAACACAATCATCGGAGTTACGGCGAAAATAAAATACCAAAACCCAATACGAAAACCAACATAATATACATCAATACTACAACTTATATATTGTGCGCATCATAGTAAAATCGTCCAAACATCTGGATAAAGAAGCATGCAAGAACCCCTTTTGAAAATCGCCGTCTGATGCACGTGCCACGGCAAAAGTAGCGGACGTTTATTTTTAAAAAAATAGCTATATATATATATCTTTTATTTAACATACACGTCCCGCCTGGTTACCACATCAATAGTAATGATTATAAAAACATACTGATCAAACTGAAATCAATCCCAATCACATCATAAAAATATAATGTGCATCCGGTGCGCATTGAAATCGAAACCAAATACAGATGCCACGAATTCACACAAAAACAAAACTGAGTGCAACAGGTGTACACCAAAAACATCTGTCAAGTGCAACGGGCATGCACGACTCTAATATCAGGTGCATCTAATCAGCACAAAACCACGATTTAGTGCATCTGGTGTGCACAAATCGTATCAGGTGCACCGAATGTGCGCAAGAATCTCAATCAGGTGCACATGGTGCACGAAAACATACACCGAATATCAAAATCGAAATCACAGTACGAAAATGTAGGGTTCCTAGGCACTCTAATGAAGTCTCACAAGTGATCAAACATGCAAATTTCCAAAAAATTACGGTGCCGAGAAAACCTAGAACGGATCGTTAACTAGATAAATAGGCGAAACGATGCAAATAAACAACTTTATCTAAAAGGAAATTGACTACAACCTTTGTAGATCCGGTCCACCACTTCCTAGACTCCGTGATGAGGTCCCTCCGCTGTCCAAATCGAACCCTTGACTCTATCATTGGCATCATCGAAGAATGGGCGGGCTTGATCGTCGGTTTGATGCCGAAGATGATCTACGTCGAGGCATCGCAAGAACAAGCTCCAACTTCACCAAGCTTTGAAAACTTGTGAAGTAAACACCCTATACAACTTGGCAAGAGGTAGAGGATGAAGAAATAGGAAGTGGGTAAACTTTAGATTTGGATTTCTCACTTGTTTTCTCAAGTTGCCATTGAACTAGAAAGCTTTTTTTTTCCTAGTTCTTGAAGAAGAAGAAGAAAGATATGATAGATTGAATTATAAAAATGAATAAGAATTAAATCTTATCATACTTTTAACCTTAGTTAAGTGTAGAGAAAAGACCATGGTTAATGGAATGGTTAGGGTTAAGGATAAGAACAAAAAAGGAGACTAAGTCAAAACTTCATGAATGTTCAACTAGCAAACAAATAATGCCACCATTTCATCATTTATCTTTTCCAAAATAAAAAGATAAATAAAGAAATAGATAAATAAGTAAATGACTAAACAAAACCCTAATCATTAGTTTAAACCATGGTTTGATTCTTTACACTTAACCAAGTAAGCATGTATCATCAAACATGATACAAACATGTACACAAAAGTATATCACATATACAACTTGCACAATTCAAGTGAGAAAATCCATTTAAAGTGAACCAATACTAGTTAATGCAAAGTAATATAACAAATATATAATTATACAATAAATCATTAAATCAACACTTGATTCAATGATCCGGTCATATCGCATATAACCGGCTAGTATCCAATCTATCGGCTTATCGAATCAATTCTTGATTCGATAACTAGGTTATATCGCATACAATCATTCGATACATTCATCGCGAGAATGGAATACGGTATCACATACATGCATTATTCTCGGTCCCGCACATATCCCATATGTGCTCCTATTTCGTTTCGCTTGAGCCAGGAAACCTCTGTGTAGGACTCTAAAGACTCGTCAATACGCCGACAGCAGATGATGATCATATCAAACACCCACAAGCCGCAAGCGGTCTGCTAAACGTAACGGCCACCCGGGTATTGAGCGATCAGAAGATCGACGAGCAAGCCCGCTCACACTCCTGTGAATCTAACCAGTAACACTTACCGTACAGTCCGGTCTGTTCGTCTGATATGTCGCATATCTCGCCTAGGGGTGATAAACGTCAGACCCCAATAGCTCGATAAGTCATGCCGACATGAAGTCCATGACATGTGTGAAACTACTGATAACTCTTACCAGTATATCACTGCAACCCTGGCCAGGGATTTCCTGTTATGGCCAGTCGAGCATAGCGCAACATCAACCCCCAATACCGGGAGAGACGAATCCCCTCCTATCGCTCATTGCCTCCATGTGAATCGGGACTGTACCCAAAAACCACCTGTTTGCACGACTCAGTAGAGCCGTGGTAGGGTGGAAATCAAAGCACAGTGGGAGACACGCAAGACTCTATGACGATCTCGGGTCAACAGACTAAGTTGTACCAGTGTCACCAGAGAACTGCAATCTGACGTGAGGTATAATACCATCTGGGAGTTCTCGGCGAGTCCGTTCAGTGTACCCAGTCTCCACTGAGCACCCGCATACCATCTCCGATGTCAAACACCAATGGATATGGGATCATCCATCGCCCATCACATGGGTCGAGAAGATATACGCTAGTCTACTCTGGAATATCGATGCCCCGTCTCGATATTCCCTCGACTAGGAACAATGAAGGATGTACTCATTGACTACCCAGGCCCCACTAGTATGATCTGCATCACAATCCTGGAAGTCGGGTACACATCCTAAGGGCTTTATCAACATGTAATCAGAGAGACAGAAAGTATACATGTTAAGATAAAGAGCAACCAGATAGCGTACTATCATGTCGAGCAAGAAAGTCCTATCTATATATGTCCCAGCATCCACTACAATATACATCCAATGTACAGTAATGGCCTCTAGGGCATACATATAACTAACAATCTCCCACTTGCACTAGGGCCATCTGTAGCAGTGGTTGCAGTATCTAATACTCAACCATCCCATATGAGTCTCTCTCTGGGAAAAGGCCTTCGTGAGTGGATCCGCCGTGTTGTCCTCTGAGTCTTCTCTCCTAACCTCGATCACCTTGGAGATCAACTATCTCCATGATCAGGTGATGCTGCCTCAGAATTTGTCTGGGTCACTGATGGGACCAGGGTTCCAGGGCCAAAGCCACACTTCCATTGTCATAGAATGGCAGGAACCTAGTTCATCTTATGAACCAATATACACCCAAACTTCCTCTTTGGTAGTATCTTCAATAGCGATGTTACCAGCCTTTATCGTCTAGTTTGCCACGGTATCTAGCTTGGAACTCTTCCAACATACCGTCCCTTTACTGAGGGTAAAGACAGTGCCTGTGACTGACATTCAGTCGTCTTTATCACCCTGGAACACTTCCAGTGATTCTCCCCAGGATCGATTGATACAATCTCACTATACCTAGTGAGAACCCTAATATCCCTTTAGATCTATCTCATAGGTCCAAATCTCAGGATTTAGGAGGTATCATCTTTATCCTATTTGGAGAATCCTTGTGATAATAGGAGATTGATCGATCGTAGTATAGGAAACTCTTTTCCTATCAAGAGTATGTTGTCTACGTACAATACGAAGATGACCACCTTATTCTCTACTACCCTTTTGTATATACAAGGTTCGTCTACCATTTTGATGAAGTCAAACATTTTGACTATCACATCAAAACAGACGTTCCAACTCCGCGATGCCTGCTTCATTATGTAAAGCAACTTGCACACGTTTCCGCTGCTCCCACTGTTTACGAAGACGTCTGGCTGTGTTCTTATAGACGTTCTCTTCTAAATCAGTATTTAGAAAAGCAGTCATGGCACCCAACCGCCAGATATCGTAGTCATGGTATGTAGCCGTGGCAAGTAGTATCTGGATGGACTTAAGCATAGGTACTGGAAAAAGGTTTCATCATTATCCACGCCTGGTCGATGACGAAAACCTTTAACAAGTCTAGCTTTGAAAGTCTCAACTTTTCCATCTACACCAAGTAATCTTCTCAAGATATACTTGCTCCTGATGGGGATTTAACCCTTCAGATATAGCAGCTAAAGTCCATACTTTGCTGGTGTACATGGATTCCATCTCAGATCGCTAAGCATCCAGCCATTCTTACAAAGTCCCCACTCTCGATGGCCTTCTCGAAACTAGTTAGGTCATCATCTCATGATGCAATCCTTGCTCCCACTGTCATCGAGAAACTGAGGTATCTCTCAGGCGGATGAGGAAGCCCTACTAGATCGGCGGAGAGGCTGAGGTTCGTCGGGAACTATAGAATCTTATGGTTCTGTCAAATCATCAACTGCAGTTTTGTATAGCTGGAACCTTTCCAGTTCTACAGAACTAATCCTGCCTCGATCTTGTCCGGATTTTGCTTTAAACATAGGCCGGACAACCCCAAATCTTAACTCGCTTAAGAGATGGGTTCTTCCCATACCATATCTCATATGGAGTGGTAGGCACTGATTTGATTCAAACCTAATTCACTAGGTATGCAGCTTCTCAAGTGCATAACCCCAAAAGGAAATAGGTAACTCAGTAATACTCATCATAGAGCACACCATATCTAATATTGTGCAATTGCTCCGTCCTGATACACCGTTGTGCTGTGGTGTATTCAAAGGAGTAATACTGAGAGAAAATCTCATTCTCCTTTAGAATAGTCCAGGAATTCTATGCACAAGTATTCTCCTCCCTGATCTTATCATAGGACATAATACTTATACCCGCATTTTGGTTCTCTACTTCTAACTTATATTCTGTGAACATCTCAAAAGGTTCGGACTTATGTTTCAACAGGAACATATGACTGAATCTTGAGAGATTATCAGAGAATATAATGAAGTATGAAGAACCAGTCCTGGCATGTGTAGACAGGAGACTTTACCTACATCATCATGTATCAGTCCCAAGAGTTTACTAACTCTTTCTCTGTTTACAGTAAACGGAGCTATGGTCATCTAATCTTTGTGACATGACTGGCAAGTTTCATAAGATGTAAATTCAAACTGATTTAAATATGCATCTAAAATGTAACTTCAGCCAGTCGGGTCGCATTGATATGACCTAGTCTACAATGCCTCAAGAATGATTCGTTCATTTCTGAACTCTTCCTCTTGTGTGTGTTCAGTATACAAGGAACTGTAGTTTGATTTAGAACGTCAATGCTTTTAGATAACGTGCCTGAACCGATCAACTTTTGATATAGGAAATGTTCAAAACATTATCCAACAATACAAAATTATATCATTTCTTTACTAATAAAGAGACTGATATGATTTTGTATATCAGGTTCAGTATCTAATAGCATTTGTTCAGAATCAATGTATTGGTAATACAGGGTGACAGTGACCAACAGACTTGGCTGCAACACTTGCCCCATTTTCTGCCTCATGAAACTTATCACCCGTTCTTAGCTTTTCTACCTTTTTGTAGCCCTATGTAACATATTACATATCTGGGATCCTGATCCGGTATCATATACCCAGGATGCAGAGGATACTGAGAAACAGTTCTTTGTAATGAACACACCCGAAGGAGATGCATCTCATGCACTTTCTTCATTTGGGCGGCATGGGAATCCTGGCATTCCCCTATTTCCAGCTCTATCTTATAACAATTATAAGTTGGAGCGGGACCAACGTTCCCCAGTTCAGTATAACAAGCGGGTTCGGTCAATACATCCATATTATTATCTTGATTAAGGCGTGATATGGTCGCTACCTGGAGAGAGAGAGAAGAAAACACTCAGCGTGCGCTCTTACAAGAATAGATTGGTTATTATTTTATCTAATCAGGATGGCTCCCGCTGCTTTTTATCAAATCTTCCTTCAAACCCTAAAAGGAAAGACTAGCCGGGATTAATTACACACTACAAGTTCGCCAATCTTTCAGCCAGGCCAGTGTCGGTACTTTGAGGGAGGTCCCCCGTGCTTTCGCACGAACCTAATTAATGTAAACCTCGTTTTCCCAGAGGCGTAACCTCGTTAACACCTTTCTAGACACCTACTTGATCGGCTAATTGCAATGTGTAAAACTCTCACAGGAGTAACTCTTACTCGCAGCGGGTATCGGGATCCAACTATCTCATAGAAGGTAAGCAATCTCATTGCAAATTTCAACACTTGAAACTCCCGATAATGGTTTTTACCCCTAGCACCTATGACCTTGGCTAAGGTCAACAAATCATAGATACTAGTCAAGTTCTACCCGTCATTTCATGATTAATTAGACCCACCCACATGACCCTTGGCTAAGGTCAACAAAGCCACATGACTGTCCTAACTAATCGCATCATATGCTGTATAGGAAGACATCACTTAGCTACCGTACACTGTGCCTTGACTATGGTCAACAAACACAGCACGAATACTAAGTACTCTACTTCCTAAAATGACGGAGGGTTGCGGCTGGTTTTTGTGAAAACCTTTAACGCTTTGAACTTGATCTCGTTGCAGAATCAAATGGTTTTTAAATGGAATGTTTTTGAGGCTTTTCTAGTTTTGCTAAAGGGGTCACTCCCGGTGAAGGGATCGTCGGCCCTTTCGTCGTCGAATGAGGTGCGGGATATATCATATATATCACTGTGCAAAGCAGAAACTATAGAAGCTATCAAAAGACAAACCGAGTGATGTAGCATCTGCCAGTTATTGCTAAAGGAGTCACTCCCGGTGAAGGGATCTCGGTCCTTTCCCTATCGAATAAGGTGCAGGATGTTCTACAAGGAACACCACGATGCAAAGCAAGAACTGTAGCTACCTATTTTATTTTTGAAATTCGATTCCACAACATCTATTAGGTTTATTTTCTTTCATTAATCTCATTAATGAATATCCCATCATTTAAGTCCACCTAACCATCACAGATAAATATGACGTACACTTATGCCATCCGCATTCGCTACGATGTCCCCTCGTGCACCGTTAGGTTAGGTAACTAACGGCAGAGCGGGGCAGGGCTAGCGCGGGTGTAAAACATAAGTAACGTCTATATAATATATCATATATACTATATACTACATCTATCTGAACAGAGCACAGAACATCGCATGATCACATCACAGATAACGCAGCAGAAAGAATCATATGAAATATTGGATATACTAGGACGTCCGTGTTTTCAATACGAGCCAGTATAAAACACGGATTCCACGGTCGTGATGAATAGCCAATCCCACACCCCTAGACCCCTACGAGAGCGGCAAGCAACCCTACCAATTCTAGGGTTAGGAGACCCGGACTCGACTCCTCGAGTTGGTCTCCCACTGGACCCCAGAACCCGGTTACTAGTGCTCCCCTCCTTGGGTCTATCCTAGTGCAGAAAAGTAAATAATATACATCAACGGTGACAACTTCCGCAACCTGGAAGTGCCCCAATAAAAGAATATTACATATAAGTTTTTACATGAATGAAAATGAAAAACACTCATCTCACATAAAAAAAACCCCGGCTATTCAAACACGACGATCCAATATAACATATCCAGCAACACATAACATCACATGTCATCAACGTAAGTAAATATGCGCATCCCAATTGTCGTTGACATATAGCAACGAAACCGGCGACATCACATATTACACTTACGGTCACAGAAAAGAAAGTGTAAAACTACAACAGTTGGAATCCGCAACCACCTCAGACATCACATGCCTGACCAAATGAATTCTTTAGATATCGCATTCCTAACAATTATAAACCCCACATTTTAGTCTCATTATCGAAAACTCTTTTCAATATCAAGTCGGGCAATTCAACAGGATTCCCGACATTCAGATCGAATGCTCGTCGCAAACTTCAGTAGACGGCCGCACCCCCGATGCCGTCGACGAAGTGCACCAAGGCGGAACACCGCTACCGCGAGCACCCGAACGGATGCTTTCGGCGACGGGGTTCTCCTACAGTCACTTAATCGGGGCTATAGGGCGAGGCTGTCTATTAAGTTTATCCGGCGAGTATTCGCGTATGCTACGTGATTGTGACGGACTTTTGATCACATCAAAATTCCGTGGCAACCGATCAAGTGAGACTAAACTGCTACGTTTATAATATTCATTCCGTTATCTCATAACAATTTGTGAATTCCAATTATTGTATCACATTCCGGATAAATAGAAAATGCTAAACTTTTCGATCGAATAATCGAACACCCAAGTTTTCCCGATACAGCTCAACACATGAAATAAGTCTAACAACATTCAGTTCGTGCCTCAGTACCAACGGTCCAGCCGTAGAAGGGTCAAGCCAACGCCTCACATGTGGCACGCCGTACTGCCCCAAACCCGAAGGTTCAAAGGGCAGTTCAAGACGGTCACATAATCGAGTTAAGGTTTGTTGTCTTCTAGAGGGTCCATCGCGTTACTTGCACTACTTAGAACGTCGTTAAACTACGGAAAAATCCAACAATTGGAAATTTCCCGGCAGGGGAAAAAGTGGGTATATATATCCGGTCGAACTTTTTAACATATTCTAAAAATTATCCGGAAAAACACACCGACAAAATTAGACAATCCGATCGATACACTTAGTTCCCAATACAACCCAGAAAATAAAACTCTGGAATAAATATTAAAATATCCCCAGAAAAACCAGCACTAAAAACTAGGAGTTACTGTGAAAAATAAAAATGCTGATGTGACTAGTTGGCCGCGGAACCGCCGCACGAGCCATGCTCGTGCCGCGGTTCCACCGCTCTTTAGAGGAATCGTGCTCTCGAATTTCACAGTAAGTCTTAGGATTACCAGCTGATTTTTCTGAATATTTTTAATTTCGAAAAAACCACATTTTACAGAAAAGTCCAGAGAGCATTTTTCAAGTCGGGGTTTTGGGTCGATCGGACTTCTAATTCCGTCGGGACTTCGCCTAAGGCTCTAGCTAGGCTCTGATACCACTGTAGGGTTCCTAGGCACTCTAATGAAGTCTCACAAGTGATCAAACATGCAAATTTCCAAAAAATTACGGTGCCGAGAAAACCTAGAACGGATCGTTAACTAGATAAATAAGCGAAACGATGCAAATAAACAACTTTATCTAAAAGGAAATTGACTACAACCTTTGTAGATCCGGTCCACCACTTCCTAGACTCTGTGATGAGGTCCCTCCGCTGTCCAAATTGAACCCTTGACTCTAGCATTGGCATCATCGAAGAATGGGCGGGCTTGATCGTCGGTTTGATGCCGAAGATGATCTACGTCGAGGCATCGCAAGAACAAGCTCCAACTTCACCAAGCTTTGAAAACTTGTGAAGTAAACACCCTATACAACTTGGCAAGAGGTAGAGGATGAAGAAATAGGAAGTGGGTAAACTTTAGTTTTGGATTTCTCACTTGTTTTCTCAAGTTGCCATTGAACTAGAAAGCTTTTTTTTTCCCTAGTTCTTGAAGAAGAAGAAGAAAGATATGATAGATTGAATTATAAAAATGAATAAGAATTAAATCTTATCATACTTTTAACCTTAGTTAAGTGTAGAGAAAAGACCATGGTTAATGGAATGGTTAGGGTTAAGGATAAGAACAAAAAAGGAGACTAAGTCAAAACTTCATGAATGTTCAACTAGCAAACAAATAATGCCACCATTTCATCAATTATCTTTTCCAAAATAAAAAGATAAATAAAGAAATAGATAAATAAGTAAATGACTAAACAAAACCCTAATCATTAGTTTAAACCATGGTTTGATTCTTTACACTTAACCAAGTAAGCATGTATCATCAAACATGATACAAACATGTGCACAAAAGTATATCACATATACAACTTGCACAATTCAAGTGAGAAAATCCATTTAAAGTGAACCAATACTAGTTAATGCAAAGTAATATATCAAATATATAATTATACAATAAATCATTAAATCAACACTTGATTCAATGATCCGGTCATATCGCATATAACCGGCTAGTATCCAATGTATCGGCTTATCGAATCAATCCTTGATTCGATAACTAGGTTATATCGCATACAATCATTCGATACATTCATCGCGAGAATGGAATATGGTATCACATACACGCATTATTCTCGGTCCCGCACATATCCCATATGTGCTCCTATTTCGTTTCGCTTGAGCCAGGAAAGCTCTGTGTAGGACTCTAAAGACTCGTCAATACGCCGGCAGCAGATGATGATCATATCAAACACCCACAAGCCGCAAGCGGTCTGCTAAACGTAACGGCCACCCGGGTATTGAGCGATCAGAAGATCGACGAGCAAGCCCGCTCACACTCCTGTGAATCCAACCAGTAACACTTACCGTACAGTCCGGTCTGTTCGTCTGATATGTCGTATATCTCGCCTAGGGGTGGTAAACGTCAGACCCCAATAGCTCGATAAGTCATGCCGACGTGAAGTCCATGACATGTGTGAAAATACTGATAACTCTTACCAGTATATCACTGCAACCCTGGCCAGGGATTTCCTGTTATGGCCAGTCGAGCATAGCGCAACATCAACCCCCAATACCGGGAGAGACGAATCCCCTCCTATCGCTCATTGCCTCCATGTGAATCGGGACTGTACCCAAAAACCACCTGTTTGCACGACTCAGTAGAGCCATGGTAGGGTGGAAATCAAAGCACGGTGGGAGACACACAAGACTCTATGACGATCTCGGGTCAACAGACTAAGTTGTACCAGTGTCACCAGAGAACTGCCATCTAACGTGAGGTATAATACCATTTGGGAGTTCTCGGCGAGTCCGTTCAGTGTACCCAGTCTCCACTGAGCACCCGCATACCATCTCCGATGTCAAACACCAATGGATATGGGATCATCCATCACCCATCACATGGGTCGAGAAGATATACGCTAGTCTACTCTGGAATATTGATGCCCCGTCTCGATATTCGCTCGACTAGGAACAATGAAGGATGTACTCATTGACTACCTAGGCCCCACTAGTATGATCTGTATCACAATCCTGGAAGTCGGGTACACATCCTAAGGGCTTTATCAACATGTAATCAGAGAGACAGAAAGTATACATGTTAAGATAAAGAGCAACCAGATAGCGTACTATCATGTCGAGCAAGAAAGTCCTATCTATATATGTCCCAGCATCCACTACAATATACATCCAATATACAGTAATGGCCTCTAGGGCATACATATAACTAACAGAAAATGCATGAAAACTAGGTCGAAGCATATGTCAAAATCATATGTAACCATATGCACGAAATCAAATCAAAATCTCAAAATTTATAAAATCCAAATCAAGTGCACTGGGTACGTACTAAACAACATCAATACCACTGATATATGAAACACAAATAGAATGTAATGATGGTGCACATAAGAAATACCAATCGTAGAACAAAGTCCTCAAAATACCAAAATCCAATCAACGAAAATATGAAATTCAAATCACCAAATCACAATCGTAAACACTATCGTCAATGTGTGCCTCTTTCCCCCTTTCCTCTGGTGTCGACTGCTTCGAACTAGTCTCTTCATAGGTGTGCTGACTGCGCTACCAACGGCAATACTCATATCTAGAGTCTCCCACGTAGTCGATCCCTTCACCTGATATCCGGACTACATTAAACTTTTCGATCGATCCATCAAAATTCCATAATTCTCCGAGAGCTCAACACTCAAGTACAGTTTAAAAAATATCCGGTACATACCCCAACATCGATGGTCCAGCCGTAGAAGGGCAAACCCAAGCCTCACTAATGGCACCGTGGAACTGCCGTAAACCCTAAGGTTCAAGGGCGTTCTCATGGTCATTATGTCGAGTTAGGGTTTCATTATTCTAGAGGGTCCATTGAAATACCTGCATGTTCTTCCGAATACTTTAAACTTGGGGAAAAGGTTTCTGACAATCGTTCGAATCCTTTAACTTCGTCTGGACGGCATGTGAATACCCTTCTCCCGCACGCTAAACAATGCTTCAATCCTCAAGAATAACCGATACCCTAATGGTTATCACATTCGAGCTGCAGCTCCTTCTGCCCGTGCGCCCGTGGTAACAGAAACCACCCTCCGATATTGACGAAGATAGATCAAAGGAACGAATGAAATGCGGTGAAAACAAATGTACATCCTAAGGCTACTTAAGAAGATTAGCTTATCGTAAGTATGCCGCGGATCATACCCACGGTACGTCACTCTACCTAAGTCGCCTACTCCATCAACCAAGGGTCACCCTAGACATATACAAGGTTAAACCTAGCGCTCTGATACCAACTTTGTCAAGACCCGAAAGTACGGAACGTGACCGGCACTTAGATTACGAAGCGTCTAGAGGCGCAACGTAACCTAAGTAAGCCGAAGCCCAGAAATCTAAACCATAAAAAGAAGAAGAAGTAAAGGAAAACATGTAGAAAACAAGTTTAAAAGCAACATCCAATTTTCTCAAAAATTTCGGCAGAGTCTCCTTTGTAAAAACTAGCCCCAAACGGGTACAAACAAGAATAATATATATACAAACAATAAAAAAGCATCCCCAAACGGGAGCTAGCTCTACGCCAAAAGGCAGAAACAACCACATCAATGCACAATAGTATACAACGCCAAAGGACGAGGCTCAAAACTCAAAAGAAAACAAAACCACCAAATATCATAATAATACAAGCGCGACTCTAAGGTTGAAATAAATAAATGGTCCAGTAAACTATCAAGTAATACAAGTTTGGTTGATGGAGCTTACTAGATACAAATGAAGTAATAACAGTACAACGGCGGTCCAGATACAAGTGAACCAACCTACCGTGCAAATCACCCTGAATGAAAAGATGTGCCAGCAAGCTGCCAGGAAAACCTGTACATCGAACCTGTAATAAAATTCGGCACAATGGGGGTGAGTTGCCAATTCGTGAGTAGAAGATATCTGCGAAAAGAAATCGAATGCACGACGCTGTCCTAGGTCATAATAATATACTAATTTACTACTAGTCATCAAGTAAAGGCAGAATAATAAGCTACGTGTAAGTGCAAATGCTCCGTGCTCGTATCAGTGCCTCATATAGAACTATGTCATGTGAATGAGTATGCATACACCATGAATGTAAAATAACCAATCTTGAAATCTAGATATATCTGTATAAGAAATCTTTAGCTTTTATCATGGTAAAATGTGTATAGAAATTTGAAATATCAACGATGAAATCCATGGAAATCCGTGTCAAGTATCGACACAAAACATGTAAATCTCAAGTCTCAATACCTCATAATCTCAATGTCTCATAGTCTCAATATCTCGGGCTCCGTCAATCCGGATCGGCCCATATCATTAAATCTCACGACAACGGTCGGTATCCTCTGGATATTCGCCGCGCTAGACATCACCGGTAGGTAGTCCTCCCCTGCCAGGCTCATCGTCTACAACTCGATCTTCTTGCCCCAGGGAACCATACAGGGCCCACCATGTACCCGAGACGGTTCATCCACTCCTCGAATCGGGTCTCGAAATCCAACAGAAAACATGAAATCTCATGGTGGACGACACATACATCACGAGGAAACCGCATCTTATATTTTTAAAAAGAGAGAAGGAGAGAGAGAGAAGTTTTTATATATTCTTGCGGTTTTCCCCAAAAATCCAGAAATCTCATAGAAATCCAAAATCCCAAAATCATGAGTAAGTATATGATAAGTGTCGGCATATGCCGCATAATACTGCATGATAACATGAAAATGCGAATGCATGAAATGTCTAAGTAATAATACCATGTCTATACTAACGCCAGAGAGTAATCACAATATTATATCGATCTAGCTGTTAGCTGATTGTATCAATAAAAGATAATATGATCTAAAGTGTACGTGATATAGCAATTACCGATGATGATGTGTGTGAGCCGGCAAATAAGTGTGTGTGGAATATGCGCATCATCGATAATGGTGCTGGTGTCCTAACAGGCAGAGTTTTATACTGATTATAGAAACATATGTATGAACATGCAACATTATGATTACGGTATGAATGTAAAGACGGATGTGTAATAACCGCTCATCTGCGATATACAAGTATAACTACAACTATATGACTCGAGCCTAAACTAGTGTCCATCTAACCTCCTAAGAAACTAAACCTAAGAAACTAGTCAATAAGAAATAAGAGTCCACCTAAGGTCTGAATCCATATCTCTAATAGTCGGCGATCCAGCCTCAATAGCGTCACGTACGTAGTACGGCTTCCTCGAATCAAGAGTGCGGATCAATCATCATATCTACGCCTCGTACGGTAAAATCCATCGTACGGCATCCCAATATCGGGGTACGGGTCAAGTATCTCCTATGTGTCTCATCATTCGTATAATATCATCATCAACACATATCAAGATCAAGGTGCTATACTGTAATTGCATGCATCAATCATATATCATTGCCAGCAAAATATACATCGTTAATTATCCTCAGAAATGTCATGTCATATGTATCATATTGTGATTAAGTCACACTTAGATCATATCGTAATCATGCCACACCTATATGATATCGTAATCAAGTTACACATATATATCATATCGAAATCAAGTCACACCTATATGATGTCGTAATCAAGTCACACCTATATGATATCATATCAGAATTTCAGGCACAGGTTACGGTCCGGGTTCTATTTTAGAGTCCCATATACTTCAATATCATCACCACCCAATATTATTTATGTATACCTATCCATTATCTCATTTCCTAATTATCCGCTAACATCATAACACGACCGTAAAGCCAAGAATCACGGCATCAAGCCCAGTTATATTGTTTCATCCCCGTGTATCATATCACATCCTTGTATCACATATATGTATTGTGTGTGTGTGTGTATATATATATATATATACCTACACCTAGTCCTATATATATATACACATACACGTATACACCACGTCGAGTCTCAGTGTGTGCGTGTGTGTATCTACCTGAAACCTACGAATCTCCTCCAAGATATTCATACTCGGGTATGGTCTTTCTAAATTAATCTAGTCCAACCTAAGGTCACTACTAGGGTCCTGCTCACCGAAATTCTAAGGTCACGTCTGGCTTCCTAATGACAATAAGTACTATCCCTATTCTACGTTTGCGGGAGTGCTAAACGCCATCCACCCGACTTCCCCCCGTAGATATACATCTACTCACCTGGTCCTTGTCTACCGAAGACGGTGTCTCCATCCTCTTCTTCATCGCCCGCAGTCCATGTGAGGGGTACCTATATGCAAACACATATAATATCGTAAACTGAATCACGGACAACATCAAAACGACACACGAAACGCGCATAGGTTAAACCTTATGTCCCGCTCATGCAAAAGAACCAAATATCGCTCGATATCGGTGTACAAACGCCGATTGATCGAGATAAGCATCAACAAACAACTCATAGTTATAAAACTCATTACTTATAATATAAAATATGATTTAATTCATTGAAACCCTAAAAATCAATCAAATCGTCCGATTTCGAAAAAACCCGAAAACGCCAAATTACCGTTTTACTTCAAAACTTGACATTTAAATGAAACTAATGGTCATTGTATTCATTAATTAGCATAACTAGACTATATAAACCATCACTATATTTTTAACACCCTAATTTATATTAGTTTGAAAATTCCAGTTTGCAAACTTGCCCGATTTCGATACTTTTAAGGAAAATTTCACAATATCACATCTAAACTTGATTTTGCATGAATTAATGCATTAAACTACAATTCATGATGATAATAATATAATGAAATCATAATTTAGATTTTAAACATCATTTATTTAAGAATTCCCAAATCTAGTTAGCAAAAATAGCATTTTTATTAGTATTTTTCAATTATCAATAGAAACTAGTAACCAATTTAAGTTTTTCATTCCACTAAAATGTTATTATCCTCATTAAAATCACAATCTAGTGTTACAAACATTAATTGGAATTTTATTTCACCAATATATACAATATATAGAAATCTAGTTTGCAAAATTGATTAATTTAAACAATTTTGGATAAACAATTTACAATATATCATCCATACAAGGTTTTCCTTTTTTAAAAATGTTAAACTAGTTATTATAACCCTACTTAATTAATAAAAACCATAACTTAATTTTATAAACCCTAACTTGAATTTTAAAAATTGTACATAGAAATTATTTATTAAATCTAATTATGCTTAAATGAAATATCTAATAACAATAAATCAAAAGAAGAAGATTTGTACCTCCACAACATGAAATCCAAACATGAAAATAAGCCTCCAAAATGAATGCTTTCCATCTCCAAAATCCATGTAAAGATGAGCAAAAAATAGAGGGTAGGAATTAATTAGGATTTTGTGGGTTTTTTATTGAATTTTTGATGAATTTTGATGATTTTTAATACAAAAATGATGGGGGGAAAATTTTGGGGCTGCCCATGGTGGTGAGGCCGGCCATGAGGTGAGGAAAAAAGAGGAGAGTGAGAAAAGGTGAAGAAAAGTGTAGAAGGTTTCTCAAAAATATCACACAATTAAGTCTTTTCATGAATTTATTTAAAAATTCTTTATTTTCTTCACTCCATTTAACCTAGAATGGTCTAGAACCATTATAAAATTTTGAAAATAAATTTTGCATGAAACAAACTTGATTCTAATATGTAATGGTTCACTTTTGCTAATTAAACCCATTCAAATTTGTAATTTACACTAATTTAGTGTAAAAATAAAGCTTATATTAATATTTAAAATAATTAATTTAAGAAAAATATTTAATTAAACTAAAAATTTATAAGTGGCTAAATAAACACCATTTACTAGTAATAAAATAATTAAAATAGGTATTTTTAAATCTATAGTGAAAAAAAATTACGGTTTAGTTTTATGAAAACTACGTTTTACTTTATCGAAAATTATAAAATTCACTTAAACGATTTTATTTATTTAATTAATTATTTAATTATTTTTAAAATGTTACATATACGAACTCGAAGGGATTTCTTCGAGGATGGATCCAGGTTCAGGAGAAATAGAATTGTTTTATTCAGTTGTCTTTTATTATCACCTTCTCTTTGGTTGCGAGGGCTCCTTGGTTTAGAAGAGTACACCTATTACGCTTATTGGATAGTCTTATTCCAAACCATAAGCAGGTGTCGAAAGGTAGGGAATGAAGAAAACCAATTAGCCTAAGTAGGGTGTGCAGAAGGTAATATGTAAAGACAAATAAAGGAATTAGAAAGAGGGCAAAGTAAATTGCGACTACTAATTTTCACGACCAAACCACGTATTTCATAGCCACTCCTACTTCACCTTTAATTTCTCCAGAACAACCCGTATCATTACGAACATCCAATTCCATTGGATAAATCCATCGTATGATTATATACGAACTCGAAGGATATTTTTTCGAGGATGGATTCTGGTTCAGGAGAAATAGGAATAAGGTTTATTCAGTTGTCTTTTATCATCACCTTCTTTCAAGTTGCGAGTACTCCTAGGTTTAGGAGGGTACACCTAAACCATAGGCTGGTGCCGAACGGTAGGGAAGGAAGAAAACCACTTAGCCTAATGATGGTATACAGAAGGTAACGACTAAAGACAAATAAAGGGATTTGGAGATATGGCAAAGAAATATGCGGTTACAGTCATGAAATAGATTATGGAAGAGGCATTAATAAGAATACTAGGATACCCCTACGAAAACATTTTCATGTTTCAGTTTTACTGTGCATTGTTAAAAGAAAACTGATTTCTCAATTAGACACTCACTCCAAGGTATGTATTTATCAGGTTTCATTCTCACATCTGTATAGTTTTACAGATAATGAGTGGGAGTAAGTTATTGGGAATTAGGTGATCATCCTCATTATATCGGAATTCTTTGTAATTGGTGATATTTGAGGAAATCGCCTGGGTACAGTTTTCAACCTACGACGCACAGGTTTTGAGTTATTAAACTCAGCGGACTTATACAAAGTATTGTATGTTGTCCAATGTCCATCAGGACAAAGGGGTTGGTCCTCATACTATGTTCTATTTACTTGTGACTTCTCTAGTTTTTAGACAAGTGTTTCGTAGAAATACAATGTCTAAGTTTTGAGAAGTTGTGAGTATAGGAATAAAGTAGAGAACCAAGTGTCGCAAGTATCAGGATTCTTCAAAGAGATCGAAAATGTAGATTCTTGTGATTGGTATTCAAGTAATGGTTTTGAGAAACTTGTTTCTCTTTTAGGTTACTTATAATTGGATGGATTCCTAAGTTGAGTAATGTTGATTAGCCTCTCTCCATTAAGTTGATATGCACTGGAAACAGCTGCATGATTTGAATCTGGTTCCAATTAAATAAGTGCCAAAGTTTCTATATTAGATATAGAATGCTTCATATCTTAACGATGTTAAGGTAAGGGGAGTTGTCCAGTTTATGCTTAAAACCAGACATTGGATAACTCAAGGCACGTTTCTGTAATGGCAATTTGTGGGTTGACTCTAGCTTTGATGAGGGTTGATTTTCTACCATCTGGAAGATCAATAGTGATATTGTTCTTGACTCGCCACAGTTTTAATAAAATGGATTTTTTCAGAAAACAGTAGTGGGAGTATGGTAGAACTGGAAGTGATTCCAGAACCGCAAACGATTACGGAAAATTTAATAGGACCTATATATTCAATCAGGTTTGACATTCCAATAGCCACTCCGCAGATATGGTGGGTAACCTCAGACACCCGAGAGGTACTCCGGTAGCCTCAAGGACGGTGACAGGGAGGTTCTTGTTTACCCAGACTTGACACTACTGTTGTTCCAGACTATGAGACCCGGCAGGAGGATAAGTATAGCATCGTTCTAAACTAGTTTTAGAGGTACACGTATATATTATTCTGCCAGAGGGTTATCGTAGTCAGTGGGAGCAGCAGAAGCATAGTGGGCAAGTAGCTTATGTCTATTTATAGACTTGAGCAATTATAGCAGAGATAGATCATCTAATTTTGATATGACAGTCATGGGTTTGACTTCATCAGAATAGGGGATGGATCTGTTAAGAAGGTAGTAAGGTGTGATGTCTTGGTATTTGGATGGCATACACAGAGTAGGAAGTAAAATTCCTATACTACGATCGGTTGTACTGTGGTCGTCACACAATTGTTTCTTCACAAGGGACATGGATATAATATTTGACATTCTGGTTACTAGATCTATGTTTTTAGATCTAGATTTGGGTAGTTTCCCAATATGGGTACTTTGACAGTATTCTAATAGTATTTTAGAATAGATGACTCCTGGCATGGTGGTGTACCTGCAGGTGAGGGAGTCACCCTCTCTAAACGTGTCTTACAGACTAAAGGGGAGAGGGACATGCATGATTGGTAGATCACTTGCTTAAGCAATTGAGTCAATCGTGAGATGTCAAGTACCACACCAGATGTTGTTTTTGCACTAGATGCGATAAGTTTATATTAATCCAATCCTGAAGAAACATAAGGATGCAGTTTTACGGATTTGATGACGGCGGCCTCCTTCGGGAAACGGTTATCATTCCAGGCTTCAAAGGTGACATGGATGACAGAGTGATTGTCAGAGTTATAGTTTTCCCTCAGACGAGGGACAGTATTATGGACAGGTGGTCCAAGAGGATACTGTGGGAGGCATAGTGCTAGACACTGATTAGTTTCAGTGATCGATACAGTCTAAGAAGTTTGGATTTGGAGTTCATTTATGAACTAAGTCCCATCAGATATCCAGACATATTCTAAGACAGGTATTACTCGATTCGGGATATGGTTTTCTCCGCAAACTTGAGTTTAAGAGAGACAAAGAAAGAAACATCAGGGCGGATCCACTCACTGAGGCTATTTCTCGAACACAATAGTTTTACAAACGGGCTTTATGGAACTGATTACTAGAGGAGTTGGATGTTCGGTATCACACGGGCTGTGAGTATACGACATCGCAATAATTAGCCTTAAGTGCAAGTGGGAGATTGTTGGATATAGTGCCCTCTAAGTCAATTATTGGATCGCAGGTATGTGATTGCAATGATTGAGGGAGGACCTATACCGATAGAACAGTCTTACTCGAGATGATAGTGTGCTATCTGGTTTGTCTTTATCATCATGTAGATGTTGATAGAGCCCATAGGATTCTTGCTTGACTACCAGCAGTATGATGGCGATCATATATGTGGGAGCTGGGGTCTATAAGCACATCCTTAAAGTGTTCCTAGTCGTGGGAGTTTCGAGACAGGGCATCGATACTCCAGAGTAGACTAGTGTATACATTCGAGACCCCGACGAGGGGCGGTGGCCGGTCTCACAAGCCATTGGTGTTAGTTGATTCACTTAAGATGCATACAGGTGCTCATTGGGTTATGAGTACACTGGACAGGACTCGCCGAGAACTTGCTGGTTGGTATTATACCTAGCGTCAAATAGCAGTTCCCTGGTGACATGTGTACAGGTTAGTTCATCGACCTGAGGTCGTCATTTGTCTCGTGTGAGTTCCCACTGTGCTTTGATTTATACCCTACCATGGGTCAAAGGAGTCGTGCAAACAGGTATATTTTAGGTACAGTCCCGAGCCACATGGAGACAGTGAGCAAATCTTCGGAGATTCGTCTCTCCCGGTATTGAGGATGAGATCGCGCTGTGTTTAGGAGAGACATTACACGAAATCCCTGGCCAGGGTAATCGAGATTTACTGGAAGGTATTCCAGTAGTATCTCAGAGTGTTCTGGGCTGCTCTCTGACACGACTTATGCAGCTATTGGGGGTCTGACGTTTACCGGCCCCCTAGGCCTAATATGCGATACTCATTGACGAATGGACCGGACTGTACGGATATTGTCACTGTCAGGCTCAGTAGGGTTTATAGATGAGTTCGCTTGTCAGCTTCCCTTCCAATCAATACATAGGCAAACCGTTACGTACAGCTTGTACCTCTGACGTGCTAGTGGTTATACCCAGTGCCAGTGTATTAATAAGTCATTAGAGTCCCCTACAGACACTTTCCAAAGTTCGGGCGAAACGTTGTATATGCCGTATGGTATTATGGCAGGATTCGGAAAATACACGTGCGTTTTCGCACATGTCATTTTTCGGGCAGATAATACTGGTAGGTTTTGGTTTAAGCCAGATCCCAGTATTATACTGTGTAGATATAATATCTTTGTCGCAGTTGCATTTGTATTCGGTCGTAATACAAATGCGGGTATATTTATACTGTTACGGGGTTGTCCTGAAATTCGTTTCGGGATCGCTTTTGGAAGTTGCCAGTTTCCAGTTTTCTATCACCCGTATTTAACATTCGGTTAAATATGAATTTGTCTTTTCGTCTTGAGGGTGAGTCATCGTGTGTGGAAGCTTCAAGATTAGTGACTAGGTTAGTGACTCATTCTTTAGCATTAATGAGTTGATGACTAGGCTTCATGATTCATGCTTTTACATTTAATGTCTTTTGATGATTCATTCTTTGATTAGTTGTGTTGATAACTATCATATTGTTATGGTCACCACTTGAAGCTCCTACACTCACCCCCTCCTTGTTATAAGTGGCCGGCCCCTTCTTTGTGGGATAAGGGATTCATTTTTGAGAAAAGATTATGATAGTTTAGTGTATGGAAATTTCATATCCCAATTTCCATTTACCCGATTCCAATTGGCTACTTCATTAATCGTTCGTCCATAGTTTTAGACGTAACGAGACAAAGTGTTCTACTCATTCTCTACAACATCTTGGTCGTCTCTTTTAGCAAACTTGACGACCGAGTTGCCTCGGTTCAGAGGCGGGAGCCCGTTTAAAGATCCGTCGACGTGGTGCCACCTGGACGACGAGACTGGAGTTTCAGAAGATCGAAGCCGCCGCAACAAAGCGTGGGATGATGGTTAAAGACCGAAGGACTCGGATCATTCGGTATAACAATTCTACCCTCTTTACAATTTGTTGGTTTAGCTTTAATGGCAGATCCGGGTTATAGTATGCGATAGCGCCAGTTGTTAAAAGTTTTGTTCCGCATATTTGCGTCTGTTAGACGGCCGGGGCGTTACCGTAGACTTACAGTGGGAACACACTTGAGGCGAAGTAGCATTGTCAAGTCGACGGACTAAGCTGTACTCATGTCACCTGGGAACTGCTACCCGACGATAGGTATAATACCCACCAACAGTTCCTGACGAGTCCTGCCCAGTGTACTCATAACCCAATAAGCACCTGCATACTATCTCCAGTACGACGTACTAATGGCTGTGGGACAGACCATCTCCACTGCTGGGATGAAAAGCATATACACTAGTCTACTCTGGAGTATCGATGCCCCGTCTCGATAATCCTATGACTAGGGACCTGTATAGGATATGCTTATAGACTACCCATCCTCTACTAGTGTGACTGCCATCATAACGCTGGTAATCAAGTAAAAGATCCCAAGGGCTCTACCAATATGTATAAGCGATATGCTAAAAGAAACACATGCACATATTGAGTTAGAAACAAACCAGGTAGCATACTACCATTTCGAGCAAGACTGTTACTATATCCGTGTATATCCCAAGCTTCCATTAAGTAATATACAAACCAGTATGATATAATAATGGCCTATAAGGTATATAACACTGACAATCTCCAACTTGCACTAAGGCTATATATTGGCATATCGCAGACCTAAGATCTCGAATAGCCTCTCGAACTATGTCTGAGGGATGGCCTTAGTATAAGTCTACGCCAGCACCCCGGCCGTCAATCCGATGCCAAATGCTGAATAAAAACTTTTCAAAATGGCGCTAATGTAACCCTAAGAACCCGGATAGTGCCATTAACCGTAAACTAGTATATTGTAAAAGAGTTTGGAGAGATTATACCGATCGATCTGTGTCCTTCGGTCTTCAATCTCTGCGCCAAGCTCTTTGCGGCTGCCCTAACGAAATTCGCTCTCCGATCTCGCTCGTCGAAGTGGCTCCACGTCGAGGATTCTTTATACGGGCTCCCGCTTCTAAACCGAAGCAACTCGGACATCAAGTTTTCCAAAAGAGATGACCAAGATGAAGTAGAGATAGTGTGTGATTACTTTGTCTTAATCACCCTAGGATTCTCAACACATGAGAGGGATAGGGTGGAGATGAAGAAGAAGCCATATGAAGTGAAATGTGAGCACAAAGTTTTGCCAAAGAGAAAACCAACACCTAGGAAAATCAAGTGGCTGCTGCTATTGCTTTTTGTTGTATGGTATTTTGTGAGTGTGGCCTCCTTTCAAAAACAATCCCAGCACACCAAAATTTGCCACACAACCCTCACATAATATCTCACAACCAAAAAACAATAAACAATGAAGTATGGCTCAAGCCATATATGCACCATGCCAAAACCCATGCTCAACTTTCCACCTCAACAAAAATATTAAACATTTACAAAACAAAACCCTAAATGTTTAATACTTTAAAAAGAAATCGCATCTTCAAAAATAATCTTGTAACGGATTACAAGAATACCCCTCATCCGTATATACATACCCGCATCCGTATTCCGACCGAATACGAATACTACGAGACGAAAGTAATCCAACCAATCTAATACTGGGATCCGGCTTAAACCAAAGCCCACTAGTATGATCCATCCAATCATGATCCGTGCACAAGTGCACGTATATGATCGAACCCTGCCATAAAACCATACGGCCTCTACAACATTTCGCCCGAACTTGGGAAATTGTAACGCCTTGAAAAGTCGTTTTGGTATTTTCCCGAAAATCGGTAAATATTTGGTATTTTTCCGTAAATTGTCATTATAATTATTTTTGCAATATAGGCCTAATTATACCTAATTTGGATAGGTAATTGCTAGTTTTTAGTAGCTAATGAGTCACTTATAAAATTCTAGTCATTTAAAAAAAATTCCCTATTTTACGATTTTTAATATTATTTTAAGCTGTTAAAAATACATTAAATTAGCGATAAATACAAATTTGAATAGGCTAATTACATACTATAGAACCATGACAACTAAAATCTAGTTAGTAAAATAAATTTTTAGCATTTTATTTCAAGTTCTTATTAGTTATAATCAAAGGAAATTAAAATTTTAAATAAATTAAACTAAAACTTGCAATTTTGGACTTGTGGGGGTCTTTTTGCATAGAAATCTTTTGTACACTCTCTCACAACCTCAACCCTCTTATTTGGCCGGCCCCACCACCAATTCAGCAGTCCATAATTTTCCCCCCTCCAAATTGTGTTCTTCAACTCTTTTTAAATTGTTTGAAAAGGGTTTAAAATATAGTAAATGGGTGGGGGTATTATGGTATTTTTGGGGGGGGCTTTAACTTAGACTTTTTACACCATCCTCTCACTTTCCCCCATCCCTCTACCTCTGGCCGAAAACTCCTGCACCAACAGCCCCAAATTTTCCCCAATTCTCCTTCTCTTTTGCTTCAATTTCATCTCAAAAATCCACAATTTCCTTCACAAATTCAACACAAAACCATATTCTATCTCTTCTCAAACCTGATTTGGTTCAAAACTTGGAGAAAGATGGCATCTTGGGAGGCTAGAGCAAGCTAGGGTTGAACTTGTGAGGTATAATTTCTAATCAATTGGTTAATTTGTAGTTTATGTGTGCTAATTTAGAACTTTGAAATGTTAAACTATTGTTAATTTCTAATCTAGGTTTTTCAAGAGAGTAGTTTGAGTTTAAACTAGGGTTTTAGAAACTATTACTAAGTTAATTATGTCTATTTTGCTATCTAGTTGTTATGCTAACCTAATCCAAGAGGTTAACTTGCTATTTGGGCTTCAAATTAGTGTTAATCTAGGTTTTTCTAGTATGGAAATTGTTTGGAATTGATAGTTTATAAATTCTAGAAAGGGTTTGTTTATGGAAAATGGATTTTGAAGCATGGTAAATGGGTTAAATTGAGTTTTGTCGCTAGCTAGTTGTGTGGATTGGATGTTTGTGCGATGATGTGAGCACTTTATCGCAAATCCGCGATGTTTGCACGAATTTGGAAATTCTTAGTGCTTACTAGGTTTTTATAAAAATTGAGTGGTGAATTATTTGTGATACCTTGATGATATTTTTAGCATCTCCTACAACTTGTAGGGTATGTGAATACAGAATTTTATTTGATCGGGTTTTTGTTTTGCCGGGCGCTCCAAAACGACGATTCTAGTTAGGGTTTTTGTGATTTTCGTGTGTGTTCCGCGCACCTAGTGCACGTTGTGCCTAGCTTGTGAACGCTGATCTTTTCGTATGGTGATTTGCGTCGTTTCATGATATGTAACCTTATGTTTTGTATGGTGTAAATTCCAGGACCGGTCGCGGAGACTTCGGACACGGCACAAAAAGGGAAAGCGGTGATTGGACATAGCTAGCTGGGGATTTCCGGTGAATAGATGTTTACATCTATGGGGAAATCGTCTGGATGGAGCGAAGCGCCCCATAGTTAGGATCACTTTATTACCTGCTACCATATTGCATAGTTAGCTAGTTAACCATCTCATTCATGTGCGATATCACCTTTTAGGACACATACACCATTACCATTGGCTCATGTCGCACGCGCACTATTTCATGTGCAAACACACACGCCTTGGTAATTTCTATGCCACACACATTAGATAACTTGTTTAAAAAGGAATTTAGAATAATTTCACTATATAGGACGTAAAAACCAGCACCAATATACTAAATTCCTCAAAATGAACATATAAAATTGCTAGTCATGTGCATGTACTTCATTACATCATTCGATCATACATAGTCTTTATGTCATATATTGCAGTTCGCACTATTGATATCATAGGCATTCATCATCATTGACATGCATACTTATGGTACTTCTTCTGGAGGATTTCAGTATTTGAGATTTATGAGATTTTGGAGAAACCGCAAGAATTTAATGAAACTGATACCATTTTAAATATTGCAAATTTGCGGTTTTCTCGTGACATGATACTTGTGTCGTCCACCATGAGTTTTCAGTTGGTTTTCGAGACCCTTTTCGAGGAGTAGGATGATTCGTCTCGGGTACATGGTGGGCCCGGAAAGGTACCCCGGGGCAAGAAGTTCGAGTAGTAGACGATGAGCCTGGCAGGGGCAGACTACCTACCGGTGATTGTTGGCGCGGCGGATATCCAGAGGATACCGACCGTGGCCGTGAGATATTGAGATATCGATATTTTGAGATAGACCAGCCGGACGGCTGGGGCCGGGATATTGGATACAGATACTTTGGGACATTGAGTTATTCAATTGGGGTGTCGATGCTTGAAACGGATTTCTGTTGATTTCATATGATATTTCCTCAGATATTTCACAAAAATTTTCCTAAGATGAAAATAATGATTTCCTCATATTAGCATATTCAGATCATGTGTTATATTGCATTCATGTCGCATACATGCTAGTACTTCACACCATATCAATATTGTAGAATTGTGGTACTTTTCGTTCATGCTTACGATAGTCTTATAGATGTTACATATTACTCACGAGTTGGCAACTCACCCCCGTTGTGCCACAGTCTTCTTGCAGGTCCGAGCCGTCAGTACTATAGCGGCGGACGCACTTCCTCCTTTTGCATGGATTGAGGGTTTTTGCTCGTATGTGGGTTATGTGTTTTATTTTGTTTCCTACCTTGTACATTCATTGTATCTAGTGTACTCCATCTACTGTATCATCTACCAGTACTGTTGTATATTGACTTAGAGACGAGACAGTGAGATTTGTGGGCATGTATATTGTTTCTTTGGGTCGCGCTCACTTGAGCCGACGTGTTGCTTATTACTTGTGCCTTTTTATGCTTATTTTGCACATTGCTAATTTATATTGCGTGGGATTTGTGTCCGCCTTGGGGCGAAGAGCTAGCTCCCGCTTGGGGATTCCTTATTTCATGTTATTGATATATTCCTGTTTTGTACCCGTTTGGGGGCCAGTATTTACAAAGGAGACTCTGCCGAAATTTTCGGAAAAATGGATGTTGCTTTTAAAAAGGCTTAATGTGATTTATTTGATTAAAATCGCTTTCAATAAATTGGTTTTCCTTCACTCTACTGCTTATTTGGTTTTGATTTCTGGGCTTTGGCTTACTTAGATTACGTCCGCCTTGAGACATTCGTAATTTAAGTGCCTGTCACATTCCGTACCTTTCGGTTCGTGACAGAGTTGGTATCAAAGCTATAGGTTTTACCTTTCTGAGTGTAGGATGACCCTTGGTAGATGGAGTAAGTTACTTAAGCAGGGTAACATGGCGTGTGTATGTCTGCGGCATACTTGCGATACGGTACTCCGCCTAGGTGACTTTAGGATATACTTGCTTGAAATTCTTTCTTCAATTCCGTGTATCCTATGATTCTATTGCACTGTTCTTATTATCCTGTTTCCTGTACCAGCCACTATGCCACCGAAGGCTACGAGAACGCAGAGGGCTGCCGCCCGAGATGAGATCCGAGTAGGCTCGTCCGAGACAAGGACCGAGCAGGGTGGCATACCTACGCCTCAGAGACAGACTGATCTGCCTTCCCCAGGATGCATGGATAGGTTGGAGTCTGGTATGGAGGAGTTATGACAGATGATGGGAGGTATGAAGGAGTTATGACAGATGGTGGGATCCTTAGTAGAGGCCAGTCGTGCACCGAGATCGGAGGACGTACCTACCACAGCACAGACTACGATAGTACCTGCTATCCAGACAGTCGCTCCTACTACTACAGTGGCTATTCCAGTATCACTACAGGATTTCATGAGGCTGAGACCCCAGTTTTCACCGGCACCGATGCAGCGGAGGATCCGCAGACATTCCTTGACCGCTCAGATATTCCGATGATAGATGGGTGGAGCTTACGAGTTTCCGTCTGGAGGGCCTTGCGCAGACATGGTGGGAGTCAGTCGAGAGAGGTCGAGCTGCAGGTCTACCTCCTATGACTTGGGCCGAGTTCACAGCAGTATTTCTAGCCCGTTTCCTTCCAGAGAGCGTTCATAATGCTAGAGCTCGTAGTTTTGAGGCTTTGATAAAGACTCCAGGGATGACAGTGTCCGAGTATGATATCCAGTTTACTCAGTTGTCCCGATATGCGCTCCGTACTTGGTTGATACTGAAGAGAAGAGGGTAAAGAGGTTTGTGTAGGGACTCGACACACAGTTATTTCTTGCCATCGGCGCCCAGCACTTCAACACTTATGCTGCTGTTATGGACACGGCCTTACGGATGGAGGCGCGCATTTCAGAGACTTCGGCCGTTTCTGGGCCGAAGAGGATTCGTACTGATATGCCAGCTCAGAGGCATCGCGCCAGATTCTTTCCGAGAGATAGCGGAAGAGGATCTGGACGGGGTCAGCTATTTGGTTCGTATCCGCAGGGACAGCAGGTGTTGCCAGGATGTTTTGGGTGCGGGAGTCCGCACCATCGTATCAGAGACTGTCCGGTAAGACGACAGGGAGCGGTGACAGTTCCACACATGACTTTACCACCTTCACCACTTCCTCAGCGAGCTCTACTTCCTGCCCCCGGTGGTGCTCCACGTCAGTTAGACGCCACAGAGGCCGTGGACGTAGTGGTCCTATTCAGAGAGGACGAGGAGGCCGAGGCCGAGGCCGAGGACAGCCAGCTATTGGTGGGGGACAGGCCCGAGTGTTCGCTTTGACACCGCAGGATGCGCAGGCATCCAATGCCGTTGTGACAGGTACCTTGCCAGTATGTTCTTTCGATGCGCGAGTATTATTCGACCCGGGTTCCACACATTCGTATGTTTCTACACACTTTGCACCGATGTTGGGCCATGAGTCATCATCGTTAGATCAGCCGCTTATTGTTATTACTCCGGTAGGCGAGTCGTTTGTTGCTCGTTTTATGTTTCGATTGTGTTCCATTCGTATCGGGGAGAGGGATTCGTTGGTTGATTTGATTCTCCTCGATATGTTGGACTTTGATATGCTTCTGGGCATGGACTGGCTGGCCACTTGTTATGTATCTGTGGACTGCCGTGAGAAGGCAGTCAGATTTAGCTTTCCAGGGGAGCCAGTCCTTGTTATTCAGGAAGACCGTAGTGTCACCCTTCCCAGCTTGATTTCGTCTCTTCGCGCCGGTCAGCTCTTGCGGAAGGGATGTCAGGGATTCTTAGCTTATGTTTATGATACTCGAGCTGCAGAGGTTCCTTTGGACTTAGGTCCCGATTGTTGGTGAGTTCCCTGATGTTTTCCCTGACGAGCTGCCTGGGTTACCGCCTGAGCGCGATGTAGAGTTCTGCATCGATTTGATTCCCGGCTCGGGGCCTATTTCCATACCGCCTTATCGGATGGCCCCGGCGGAGCTTAGAGAGCTAAAAGATCAGTTGCAGGATTTGTTAGATAAAGGGCTTATTCGATCTAATGTGTCTCCGTGGGGTGCTCCTGTCCTGTTCGTCAAGAAGAAAGACGGCAGTTTGCGCTTGTGCATTGATTACCGCCAGCTGAACAGAGTTACCGTACAGAACAGATATCCCTTACCACGTATCGATGATTTGTTTGACCAGCTTCAGGGTGTGGGATACTTTTTGAGGATTGACTTGCGATCGGGTTACCATCAGTTGCGGGTGCGGCAGGAGGATATTCCGAGGATGGATTTTCGCACACGTTACGGGCACTATGAGTTTTTGGTGTTGTCGTTCGGAGTCACCAATGCACCAGCTGCGTTTATGGACTTGATGAATTGCATTTTTAGGCTGTATCTAGATCTGTTCCTCATCGTGTTTATTGACGACATTTTGGTGTATTCCCGGAGCCGAGAGGAGCACAGGCAGCACTTGCGAATCACATTACAGACATTGAGGGAGCACCGGCTGTTCGCGAAATTTTCCAAGTGCGCATTTTGGCTTGACAGTGTTGATTTCTTGGGTCACGTGATTACGAAAGATGGCATATGTGTGGACCCGAAGAAGATCGAGACCGTTCAGCATTGGCCCAGACCAGCATCAGTTACAGAGATCCGCAGCTTCCTAGGCCTGGCTGGCTATTATTGCCGATTTTTTCAGGACTTCTCCCGTATTGCTGCACCGTTGACCGGGTTGACCCGGAAGGGAGTTCTTTTTGATTGGACCGAGGCGTGCGAGCATAGCTTCCAGCAGTTGAAGACTCGTCTGACTACTGCACCGGTGTTGTCATTGCCTTCGGGATCAGGTGGATTCGTGGTTTATTGTGACACTTCTCGAGTGGGACTAGGTTGCGTGTTGATGCAGCACGACAGGGTTATTGCGTATGCTTCTCGGCAGCTGAAGACACATGAACAGAACTATCCTATGCACGATTTATAGATGGCTGCAGTGGTGTTTGCACTCAAGATCTGGAGACATTACCTATACGGCGAGTCGTGCCAGATATTTACGGACCACAAGAGCTTGAAATACATATTTCAGCAACGAGACCTGAATCTGAGACAGCGCCGTTGGATGGAGCTGGTGAAAAACTATGATTGCGAGATCCTTTATCATCCGGGCAAGGCGAACGTAGTGGCTGATGCTTTGAGTAGGAGGCCCGGAGGTAGTTTATCTTGTTTGAGCGCCGTACAGAGTCAGTCGTCAGGAGATTGGCAGATTTTATTCGACAGCCGAGTTGTTAGTTATATGTATGCCCTAGAGGCCATTACTATACATAGGATCTATATTGTAGTGGATGCTTGGACATACATAGGGAGGACTTTCTTGCTCGACATGATAGTATGCTATCTGGTTGCTCTTTACCTTAACGTGTACACTGATTGTCTCTCTGTTACATGTTGGTAAAGCCCTTAGGATGTGTACTTGACTACCTGGACTATGATGCGGATCATACTAGTGGGGACATGGTAGTCCATAAGTACATCCTTCAAAGTCCCTAGTCGTGGGTGTATCAAGACAGGGCATCGATATACCAGAGTAAACTAGCATGTACCTTCTCGACCCATACAGATGGGCGATGGATGATCCCATATCCATTGGTGTTTGACATCAGAGATGATATACGGGTGCTCAGTGGAGACTGGGTACACTGGACGGACTCGCCGAGAACTCCTAGATGGTATTATACCTTACGTCAGATGGCAGTTCTCTGGTGACACCGGTACAGAGTAGTCTGTTGACCCGAGATCGTCATAGAGTCTTGTGTGATTCCCACTGTGCTTTGATTTCCACCTTACCACGTCCAAGAAGGCGTGCAAAACGGTGGTTTTTGGGTACAGTCCCGAATCACATGGAGGCAATGAGCAATAGGAGGGGATTCGTCTCTCCCGGTATAGGGAGTTGATGTTGCGCTGTGTTCGATTGGCTATAACCGAAAATCCCTGGCCAGGGTTGCTGAGATTTACTGGTAAGTGTTACCAGTAGTTTCTCGAACTGTTATAGACCTCATATCGACACGACTTATCAAGCTATTAGGGTCTGACGTTTACCACCCCTAGGTGAGATATGCGACATATCAAACAACGAGACCGGACTGTACGGTAAGTGTTACTGGTAGGATTCACAGGAGTGTGAGCGGGCTTGCTCGTCGATCTTCTGATCGTTTAATACCCGGGTGGCCGTTACGTTTAGCAGACCGCTTGCGGCTTGTGGGTGTTTGATATGATCATCACCTGCTGCCGGCGTATTGATGAGTCTTTAGAGTTCTACACAGAGGTTTCCTGGCTCAAGCGAAACGAAATAGGAGCGCATATGAGATATGTGCGGGACCGAGAATAATACCAGTATGTGATACTGTATTCTATTCTCGTGATTTGTATCATTGGACGGTTATATATGATATAGCCGGGATACCGAATCAAGTGTTGATTCGATACATTGATACACTTGATATTAGTCGGGTATATGCGATATGACCGGATCATTAAATCAAGTGTTGATTTAATGATTTAATGTATAATTATATATTTGATATATTACTTTACATTAACTAGTATTGGTTCACTTAAGATTGATTATCTCACTTGATTGTGCACATTGTATATATGATATAGTTTTGTGCACTAGTTTGTATCATGTTTGATGATACATGCAAACTTGGGTGTGTGTATGCTTTAAACCTTGATTAGGTTAATGGTTAGGGTTTGGTTTTCTTATTTATTCTTTTTATTTATTTTTGGCAAAATATAAGATGGTGGCTTCTTTTGTTTTCTACTTGAAGCTTCATGAAGCTTTAAAAAGCTTTGACCATTTTGTCTTTTGCCTTAACCCTAACCATTTACCTAAACCCTAGTTCATTCTCTACATGAGTTAGCCTCATCCATGGTTGCATTATGATAACCATCACTTCATTTTTCTTTTTGGAATTAATCCATAATTCTTTTTCTTTCTTCTTCTTCATCTTCTTCATGAAGAGAAGAAAACCTAGCTAGAAAATTCTAAGTGATGAATCCAAGTGAGAAATCAAAATCCAAAGTGAACCCACTTCCTATTTCTTCATCCTCTACCACTTGCCATGTTGTATTGGGTGTTTTCTTTACAAGTTTCATGACTTAGTGAAGGTGGAGCTTGAGTTTGAGTTGCCTCGACGTAGATCATCTTCGGCATTGAAGTCAACGACCTAGCCCGATCATTTCTCCGACGAAACCATCGCTAGGGTCCGGGATCGTGGTGATCGCAGCGAAGGGGCGTCAACACGGAGCTTAGGCAGTGGATGACCGGATCTATAAAGGTTGTATTTCCATTCACTTAGCAATAAAGTTATTTACTTGCTTGTTTCGCCTAAACTCTAGTTAACGATCTTTGCTTAGGGTTTCTCGGCACCTAAAATTTTAATTTGGCATGGTTGATGCCTTGTGGAACCTCTTGAGTGTGCCTAGGAACCCTACAGTGGTATCAAAGCTACTAGGCATTGGATGTCGACCTATGGGGGGTTCTCACTGTGTGACAGTGTGGCGAAGCATAGGCACTTACCCCCAGGGTGTCCCGAGACCGGAAGGTGTTCCGACGGGTTGTAGTCCTCGCGAGGGGGCATGCGTAAAAAGTAGCGGCTGAGGGACCCGTTGGTGCCACGGCGACCCCATTGGATGGGGTGGCTGCCTGACCTACAGTGGTATCAGAGCCTAGGTAGAGTTTTAGGCGAAGTGTAGATGAAGTTAGAAGTCCGATCGAACCCGTAAACCCCGACAAAACCCTTCTCTGTACATTTTTCAAAACAGCGGATTTTTGTGAATTAAAAATTCTCAGAAAAACAAGCAGGAAAAACTAAAAATTACTGTGAAGTACGGTCCACTAAGTCAATAATTTGACCGCGGAACCGCGGCGATACCATGGGTTTGGCGGCGGTTCCGCGGCCAAAATTTGCACTTAGTCCCTGAAATTTCATACATTTATTCTTAGGTCCTTTCTTGGCAATTTTTTATGGGAATTTTTTAATTCCACTCAAGTGTTGAGTTTTCTAGGGTTTTATTGGGGACTTGTTAATTTGATCGCATAATTTAACTTCGTTTATGTTTTTCCGGATATTTTAGAAACTGTTAAAAAGTTCGACCGGATATAAATACCCACTTTTTCCCCTGCCGGGAAATTTCCAAGTGTTGGATTTTTCCGTAGTTTAAGAATGTTCTAAGTAGTGCAAGTAACGCGATGGACCCTCTAGAAGACAACAAACCTTAACTCGATTATGTGACCGTCTTGAACTGCCCTTTGAACTTTCGGGTTTGGGGCAGTACGGCGTGCCACATGTGAGGCATTGGTTTGACCCTTCTATGGCTGGACCGTTGGTACTGAGGCATGAACTGGATGTTTTTAAACTTGTTTCATGTGTTGAGCTGTTTTGGGAAAACTTGGGTGTTTGAATGTTCGATCGGAAAGTTTAACATTTTCTATTTATCTGGAATGGGATACAATATTTGGAATTCACAAGTAGTTATGAGATAACTGAATGAATGTTATAAATCTAGCGGTTTAGTCTCACTTGATCGGTTGCCACGGAATTTTGATGTGATCAAAAGTCCGTCGCAATCACGTAGCGTACGCGGATACTCGCCGGATAAACTTAATAGACAACCTCACCCCATAGCCCCGACCAAGTGACTGTAGGAGAACCCCGTCGCCGAAAGCATCCATTCGGGTGCTCGCGGCAGCGGTGTTCCACCTTGGTGCACTTCGTCGACGACGTCGGAGGTGCGGCCGCCTACTAAAGTTTGCGACGAGCATTCGATCAGGATGTCGGGAATCTTGTTGAATTGCCCGACTTGATATTGAAAAGAGTTTTCGATAAAGAGACTAAAATGCGGGGTTTATAATCGTTAGGCATGCGATGTCTAAGGAATTCATTTGATTAGGCATGTGATGTCTAAGGAGGTTGCGGGTTCCAACTGTTGTAGTTTTACACTTTCTTTTCTGTGACCGTAAGTGTAATATGTGATATCGCCGGTTTCGTTGCTATATGTCAACGACAATTGGGATACGCATGTTTACTTACGTTGATGACATGTGATGTTATGTGTTGCTGGATATGTTATATTGGATCGTCGTGTTTGAATAGCCGGGGGGGTTTTATGTGAGATGAGTGTTTTTCATTTTCATTCATGTAAAAACTTATATGTAATATTCTTTTATTGGGGCACTTCCAGGTTGCGGAAGATGTCACCTTTTGTATATTATTTACTTTTCCGCACTAGGATAGACCCAAGGAGGAGGGCACAAGTAACCGGGTTCTGGAGTCCAGTAGGAGACCAACTCGAGGAGTCGAGTCCGGGTCTCCTAACTCTAGAATTGGTAGGGTTGCTTGCCGCTCTCGTAGGGGTCTAGGGGTGTGGGTTTTGGCTATTCATCACGACTGTGGAATCCGTGTTTTATACTGGCTCGTATTGAAAACACGGACGTCCTAGTATATCCAATATTTCATATGATATTTTCTGCTGCGTTATCTGTGATGTGATCATGTGATATGTTCTGTGATAGATACTGTATATAGTATATATGATATATTATATAGACGTTACTTATGTTTTACACCCGCGCTAGCCCTGCCCCGCTCTGCCGTTAGTTACAACCTAACGGTGCACGAGGGGACATCGAGGCAAATGCGGATGGCATAAGTGTACGTCGTATTTATCTATGATTTTAGGTGCTTAAATGATGGGACTTCATTAATATGATTAATGAAAGAAAAGAAACCTAATATGTTATGGAATCGAATTTCTAAATAAAACAGGTAGCTACAGTTCTTGCTTTGCATCGCGGTGTTCCTTGTAGAACATCCTGCACCTTATTCGATAAGGAAAGGACCGAGATCCCTTCACCGGGAGTGACTCCTTTAGCAATAACTGGCAGATGCTACACCCCTCGGTTTGTCTTTTGATTGCTTCTATAGTTCTTGCTTTGCACAGTGATATATATGATATATCCCACACCTCATTCGACGAGGAAAGGGCCGACGATCCCTTCACCGGGAGTGACCCCTTTAGCAAAACTAGAAAAGCCTCAAAAACACTCCATTTTAAAATCATTTGATTCTACAACGATATAAAGTTCATTACGCAAAAGGTTTTCTTAAAAACCTGTCGTAGCCCTCCGTCATTTCAGATAAGTAATAGTTAGTATTCGTGCTGTGTTTGTTGACTCAGTCAAGGCGTAGTGTGCGGTAGCTGATTAGTGCTTATCTGCAAAGCATATGATGCGATTGGATTAGGGTAGTCGTGCAGCCTTGTTGACTCAGTCAAGGGTCGTGCGGGTGGGTTTAATTCAATCGAGAAATGACGGGTTGAACTTTACTTGTGGTCTATGGTTTGTTGACTCAGTCAAGGTCATAGATCGCTTGGGGCAAAATATTATCGGGAATTTCAAGTGTTGAAATTTGCAATGAGATTGCATACCTTCTATGAGATAGTTGGATCCCGATACCCGCTGCGAGCAAGAGTTACTCCTGGGAGAGTTTTACACATTACAATTAGCCGATCAAGTAGGTGTCTAGAAAGGTGTCAACGGGGTTACGCCTCTGGGAAAACAAGGTTTACATTAATTAGGTCCGTGTGAAAGCATGGGGAACCTCCCTCAAAGTACCGACACTGGCCTGGCTGAAAGATTGGCGAACTTGTAGTGTGTAATTAATCCCGGCTAGTCTTTCCTTTTAGGATTTGAAGGAAGATTTGATAAAAACAGTGGGAGCCATCCTGATTAGATAAAATAATAACCAATCTGATCTTGCAAGAGCATACGCTGAGTGTTTTCTTCTCTCTCTCTCCAGGTAGCGACCATATCATGCCTTAATCAAGATAATAATACGGATATTTGACCGAACCCGTTTGTTATACTGAGTTGGGGAACGTTGGTCCCGCTCCAACTTATAATTGTTATAAGACAGAGTAGGAAATAGGGGAATACCAGAATTCCTATGCCGCTCAAACGAAGAAAGTGCATATGATGCATCTCCTTCGGGTGTGTTCATTATAAAGAACTGTTTCTCTGTATCCTCTACGTCCTGGGTATTTGATACCGGATCAGGATCCTAGATATGTAATCTGTTATATAGGGCTACGGAGAGGTAGAGAACTGAGAACGGGTGATAGGTTTCATGAGACAGAAAACGGTGCAAGTGGTGCACCCAAGTCTGTTGGTCACTGTCACCCTGTATTCCAAATACATTGATTCTGAACGAATGTTATTGGATACCGAACCTGATATACAAAATCATATCAGTCTCTTTATTAGTAAAAAAATGATAAAATTTTGTATTGTTGGATAATGTTTTGAACATTTCCTATATCAAAAGTTGATCGGTTCAGGCACGTTATCTAAAAGCATTGATGTTCTAAATCAAACTACAGTTCTTAGTATACGGAACACACACAAGAGGAAGAGTTCAGAAATGAACGGATCCTTCTTGAGGTATTGTAGACTAGGTCATATCAATGCAACCCAACTAGCTAAGTTGCACATAAATGCATATTTAAATCTGTTTGAATTTATATCTTGTGAAACTTACCAGTCATGTCACAAAGATAAGATGACCATAGCTCTGTTTACTGGAAACAGAGAAAGAGTTAGTGAACTCTTGGGATGATACATGTTGATGTATGTAGGTCCCCTGTCTACACAGGCCAAGACCGGTTCTTTGTACTTCATTACATTCTCTGATAATCTCTCAAGATTCAGACATATGTTCCTGTTGAAACACAAGTCCGAACCTTTTGAGATATTCACAGAATATAAGGTAGAAGTAGAGAACCAAAATATGGGTATAAGTATTATGTCCTATGATGAGATCAATGAGGAGAATACTTGTGCATGGAATTCCTGGACTATTCTAAAGGAGAATGAGATTCTCTCTCAGCATTACTCCTCCGTATACACCATAGCACGATGGTATATCGGGGCGGAGCAATCACACCCTATATGATATGGTGCGCTCTATGATGAGTACTACTGAGTTTCCTATTTTCGTTTGGGAGTTATGCACTTAAGAAGCTGCATACCTATTGAATAGAGTTCAAATCAAATCAGTTGCCTACCACTTCATATGTGATATGGAAAGGGAAGAGCCCATATCTTAAGTTTCTTAAGATTTGGGGTTGTCCGGCCTATGTCTAAAAAGCAAAATCCGGACAAGCTTGAGGCAAGGTCTGTTATGTAGAACTGAAAATGTTCCAGCTATACAAACTGCAGCTGATGATTTAATAGAACCAAAGGATTCAGTAGATTCCAACGAACCTCAGCCTCTCCGCCGATCTAGTAGGGTTCCTCACCCACCTGAGAGTTACTTCGGTTTCTCTATGACAGTGGGAGCGAGGATTGCATCATGAGATGATGACTCAACTAGTTTCGAGCTGGCCATCAGGAGTGAGACTCTGTAAGAATGGCTGGATGCTTAGTGATCTGAGATGGAATCCATGTACACCAACAAAGTATGGACTTTGGTTGCTATATCTGAAGGGTTAAATCCCCATCAGGAGTAAGTAAATCTTGAGAAGATTACTTGGTGTAGATGAAAAAGTTAAGACTTTCAAAGCTAAACTTGTTAAAGATTTTCATCATCGACCAGGCGTGGATAATGATGAAACCTTTTCCAGTGCCTATGCTTAAGTCCATCCGGATCCTACTTGCCACGGCTACATACCATGACTACTATATCTGGCGGTTGGGTGTCATGACTGCTCTTCTAAATGATATTTTAGAAGAGAGAGTCTATAAGTACACAGCCAGAGGGCTTCGTAGACAGTGGGAGCAGCGGAAACGTGTACAAGATGCTTTATAGGATAAAGCAGGCATCGCGGAGTTGGAACGTCTGTTTTGATGTAGTAGTCAAAGAGTTTGACATCATCAAAATGGTAGATGAACCTTTTATAAACAAAAGGATAGTAGGGAGTATGGTGGTGATCCTCGTAGAGTACGTGGACGACATACTCTTGATAAGAAAGGAGTTTCCTTTGCTACGCTCGGTCAATCTCCGCTTATCATAATGATTCTCCACATAGGATCAAAGTGATACCTGCTAAATCCTTGGTTTTGGATCTATGAGATAGATCTAATTGGATATTAGGATACTCACTAGTTGTAGTGAGACAGTATCAATTGATCCTGGGGAAAATCACTGGAAAGGTTCCAAGGTGATAAGGACGACTGAATGTCAGTCACAGGCATTGTCTTTACCCTTAGTAAAGGGACGGTATGTTGGAAGAGTTCCAAGCTAGATACCGTGTGTAGCGCCTTGAAAAGTCATTTTGGTGTTTTCCCGAAAATCGGTGAAAATTTGGTATTTTTCCGTAAATCGTCTTTTTTGTTATTTTGCAGTTTAGGACTAATTATACCTAATTTGGTTAGCTAATTGCTAATTTTTAGTAGCAAATGAGTTACTTATAAAATTCTGGTCGTTTAAAATTTTTCCCTAATTTTTCAATTTTTAATATTATTTTAAGCCGGTAAGAAAATACATTAAATTAGCGATAAATACAAATTTAAATGGGCTAAATTTAAGCTTTAAAATCATGTTAATTAAAATCTAGTTGTAACATAAATTTTTAGTATTTTATTTTAAGTTTTAACTAATTTTTATTATGGAAAACGAAATTTATTGAATTTAAGCTAAAACTTGCAATTTTGGACTTGTAGGGGGTCTTTTTGCATAAAATTTTTTTTGTAAAACCCCTCTCACTCTTCCCTCACCCCTAGGCCGGCCCACCTTCAGCAGCACAAGGAAAAATTCCTTGCCTCTTTTGACTTTTAATCATGTGTTGAAATGAGGTGTTTTTAAAAGGATTTTGATTTATTAATTGGGTATGGGTCTTTAGTTGATTGGTATGGTTTGACCTTGACTTTTCCAACACCACCCACACCATTCCCCTTCCCTCCTCTGGCCGAGAATGCTGCAGCCCTCCCCCTTCATCATTTTTCTTTTCATTTCCTTCAAAATTTCATCAAGATTGCTCCAAAATTCCAATTTAAATCTCACAAATTAACCCCCATCCTTCATCCCATTCTCCTTAGCCTTTCTTGCTTGGATCATGGTGCTATGAAGCCATCTTTGGAGGCATCTTGTTCTTTGCTAGATCTCTAGTGTGAGGTATAATTTCTAATCTAAGGTTAATTTGTAGTTAAAATGTGCTAATTAGAACTTGCATGTTGTGTTAGTGTTAAAATTATAGCTAAATCCTAATCTAGTTTTTTCTAGTTCATGGTTTGAAATTAAACTAGGGTTTTAGAAATCTTTAGTAGGTTAATTAAATCTATTTTGTTATCTAGTTGTTTTACTAACCTAATCTAAGAGGTTAACTTGCTAATTGGGCTTTAAACTAGTGTTAATTTAGGGGTTTTCATGTATAGTTTGGATTAAGATTGCTAGTTATGAAATTCTAGAAAAGGGTTTGTTTATGGAAAATGTGTTTTGAAGCATGGTAAATGGGTTAAATTGAGTGTTGTGGCTAGCTAGTTGTGTGGATTGTAGGTTTGTGCGATGATGTGAGCACTTTATCGCAAATACGCGATGTTTGCACGAATTTGGAATTTTTAGTGCTTACTAGGTTTTTATAAAAATATTGTGATGAATTATTTGCGATATCTTGATGATATATTTTTGGCATATCCTATGACATTTAGGATGTGTGAGTGCGGATTTTTGAGTGATCGGGTTTTAGCTTTGCCGGGCGACCAAATCGACGATTTTAGTTAGTTTTTGCGATTTTCGCGTGTGTTCCGCGCACCTTGTGCACGTTGTACCTAGCTTGTGAACGTTAGTATTTTCGTTTGGGATTTGCGTCGTTCTTGATATGTAACCCTATGTTTGGTATTGATGTAAATTCCAGGTTCGGCCGCGGAGACGTCAGACGCGGCACAAAAGGGGAAAGCGGTGATTGGACGTGGCTAGCTAGGGATTCCGGTGAGTAGATCTAACATCTACGGGGGACCATCGTTGGATGGCGCAAGTCGCCCGATAGTTTTAGTAACTTAAAAAGATTCTTAGTAATGTTAGTAATTAGGGGCGTAATACTTGTATGATTATTTGCTACATTCATGCCTTATATTGACATACATATGCGAACCCATTCTATAGGACACCTGCACCATTGCCAGGGTTTTTATATGCAGCACGAGCACTATTCATGCTTACACACACGCCCTGGTAATTGCCATGCCACCACACTAGATAACCTACAATTTGAAACTTTTACTATAATTGATGCTTAAACCTGTGCTATTGCCTTTAATTCCTTAAAATGAAATCGTAGGATTGCTATTCATGTGCATGTACCTCATCATATTATTTGTTCATGCCTAGTCTATTAATCATACATCGCAACTTGATTATTAATACCATATGCATTCATTATCATTGACATATGCACTTATGAGGATTTTCTTGAGATTTTATGATATTTCTGGATTTCGGGGGAAAGTCGCAAAAATTTCTAAACTTATTGCTTTTTTTAAAATATGTAAATTGCGGTTTTCTAGTGATGTAAGTGTCGTCCACCATGAGTTTGCTGTGGTTTTCGAGACCCGTTTCGAGGAGTTGGATGAACCGTCTTGGGTACATGGTGGGCCCGGTAAGGTACCCCGGGGCAAGAAGCTCGTGTTGCTGACGATGAGCCTGGCAGAGGACGGATTACCTACCGGTGACTGTTTGGCACGGCGGATATCCAGAGGATACCGACCGTGGCCGCGAGATGATGAGATATTGATATTGAGATGGGTCAGTCGGATGGCTGAGGCCAGAGATACTATGACATGGATATATGAGATTTGTGATAGTTTTGAGGTGTCGTTGCTGGACACAGGTTCTTGTTGATTCTATCGGTATTGTGCTAGTATTTTAAAAGAGATTCCTAAAGGAAAAACATGATTTCTTATACTTACACATTCAGATCACGAGTTGATTCACATTGCATTCATACCCGCTAGTATATTCATATTGCATACATACCTGCTATTATGTCCTGCCATACCTGTATTATAGATGCTAGGATGCTTGTGTGCATACTTGCGATAGCCTCTATAGATGTTATTTATTACTCACGAGTTGGCAACTCACCCCCGTTGTGCCACAGCCTTTTGCAGGTCCGCTCCGTCAGTACAGTAGCGGCGGGCGCACTTGCTTCTTTTGCCTCTTTTGCCTGGACTCAAGGTTTTGCTCTTAGGTGGGTTATATTATTATTTTTGTACCACCTTGTATATTCTTTGTATCTAGTGTACTCCATCTACTGTATCTACCAGTACTGTTGTATATTGACTTAGAGGTGAGACAGTAAGATTTTTGGGCTTGTATTTTGTTCTTTGGGTCGAGCTCACTTGAGCCGACATGTTGCTTCTTACTTATGCCTCTTTATGATTATTTTGCTTGTTGTTGTTTTACATTGCGTGGGATTTGTGACCGCCTTGAGGTGAAGAGCTAGCTCCCGCTTGGGGATGCCTTTTTTTTGTTGCATATATATATATATATATATATATATATATATATATATATATATATATATATATATATATATATATTCTTGTTGTACCTATTTTGGGGGCCTGTATTTACAAAGGAGACTCTGCCGAAATTTTCGGGAAAATTAATATTGCTTTTAAAAAAATGCTTGATATGACTTATTTGATAAACTCGCTTTCAATTGATTGGTTTTTCTTCACTCTTTTGCTTATTTGGTTTTGGTTTCTGGGCTTTGGCTTACTTGTTTTACGGACGCCTTGAGACGTTTCGTAAACTTAAGTGCCAGTCACGTTCCGTATCCTACGGGTCGTGACACCGTGGCATACTAGACGATAAAGGCTGGATACATCGCTACTTAAGATGCTACCAAAGAGGCAGTCTGGATGTATATTTGTTCATGAGATGAACTTAGTTCCTCCCATTGTGTGACAATGGAGTTGTGGCTTATGCCAAGGAACGTCCGACCCATCAGTGATCCAGACATATTCTAAGGCAGTATCACCTGATCATGTAGATGGTTGATCTCCAAGAAGATCGAGGTTAGGAGAGTAGACTCAGAGGACAACACGGCGGATCCACTCACAAAGGCCTTTTTCCCAGAGTGAGACTTTTATGGGATGGTTGAGTATGAGATACTACAACCACTGCTATCAGATGGCCCTAGTGCAAGTGGGAGATTGTTAGTTATATGTATGCCCTAGAGGCCATTACTATACATAGGATCTATATTGTAGTGGATGCTTGGACATATATAGGGAGGACTTTCTTGCTCGACATGATAGTATGCTATCTGGTTGCTCTTTACCTTAACGTGTACACTGATTGTCTCTCTGTTACATGTTGGTAAAGCCCTTAGGATGTGTACTTGACTACCTGAACTATGATGCGGATCATACTAGTGGGGACATGGTAGTCCATAAGTACATCCTTCAAAGTCCCTAGTCGTGGGTGTATCGAGACGGGGCATCGATATACCAGAGTAAACTAGCATGTACCTTCTCGACCCATACAGATGGGCGATGGATGATCCCATATCCATTGGTGTTTGACATCAGAGATGATATACGGGTGCTCAGTGGAGACTGGGTACACTGGACGGACTCGCCGAGAACTCCCAGATGGTATTAAACCTTACGTCAGATGGCAGTTCTCTGGTGACACCGGTACAGAGTAGTCTGTTGACCCGAGATCGTCATAGAGTCTTGTGTGATTCCCACTATGCTTTGATTTCCACCTTACCACGTCCAAGAAGGTGTGCAAAACGGTGGTTTTTGGGTACAGTCCCGAATCACATGGAGGCAATGAGCGATAGGAGGGGATTCATCTCTTCCGGTATAGGGAGTTGATGTTGCGCTGTGTTCGATTGGCTATAACCGGAAATCCCTGGCCAGACTTGCTGAGATTTACTGGTAAGTATTACCAGTAGTTTCTTGAACTGTTATAGACCTCATATCGACACGACTTATCAAGCTATTGGGGTCTGACGTTTACCACCCCTAGGCGAGATGTGCGACATATCAGACAACGGGACCGGACTGTACGGTAAGTGTTACTGGTTGGATTCACAGGAGTGTGAGCGGGCTTGCTCGTCGATCTTCTGATCGTTCAATACCCGGGTGGCCGTTACGTTTAGCAGACCGCTTGCGGCTTGTGGGTGTTTGATATGATCATCACCTGCTGCCGGCGTATTGACGAGTCTTTAGAGTCCTACACAGAGGTTTCCTGGCTCAAGCGAAACGAAATAGGAGCGCATATGAGATATGTGCGGGACCGAGAATAATACCAGTATGTGATACTGTATTCTATTCTCGCGATTTGTATCATTGGACGGTTATATATGATATAGCCGGGATACCGAATCAAGTGTTGATTCGATACATTGATACACTTGATATTAGTCGGGTATATGCGATATGACCGGATCATTAAATCAAGTGTTGATTTAATGATTTAATGTATAATTATATATTTGATATATTACTTTACATTAACTAGTATTGGTTCACTTAAGATTGATTATCTCACTTGATTGTGCACATTGTATATATGATATAGTTTTGTGCACTAGTTTGTATCATGTTTGATGATACATGCAAACTTGGGTGTGTGTATGCTTTAAACCTTGATTAGGTTAATGGTTAGGGTTTGGTTTTCTTATTTATTCTTTTTATTTATTTTTGGCAAAATATAAGATGGTGGCTTCTTTTGTTTTCTACTTGAAGCTTCATGAAGCTTTAAAAAGCTTTGACCATTTTGTCTTTTGCCTTAACCCTAACCATTTACCTAAACCCTAGTTCATTCTCTACATGAGTTAGCCTCACCCATGGTTGCATTATGATAACCATCACTTCATTTTTCTTTTTGGAATTAATCCATAATTCTTTTTCTTTCTTCTTCTTCATCTTCTTCATGAAGAGAAGAAAACCTAGCTAGAAAATTCTAAGTGATGAATCCAAGTGAGAAATCAAAATCCAAAGTGAACCCACTTCCTATTTCTTCATCCTCTACCACTTGCCATGTTGTATTGGGTGTTTTCTTCATAAGTTTCATGACTTAGTGAAGGTGGAGCTTGAGTTTGATTTGCCTCGATGTAGATCATCTTCGGCATCGAAGTCAACGACCTAGCCCGATCATTTCTCCGACGAAACCATCGCTAGGGTCTGGGATCGTGGTGATCACAGCGAAGGGACATCAACACGAAGCTTAGGCAGTGGAGGACCGGATCTACAAAGGTTGTATTTCCATTCACTTAGCAATAAAGTTGTTTACTTGCTTGTTTCGCCTAAACTCTAGTTAACGATCTTTGCTTAGGGTTTCTCGGCACCTAAAATTTTAATTTGGCATGGTTGATGCCTTGTGGAACCTCTTGAGTGTGCCTAGGAACCCTACATGAGTTGAGTTTGAGTTCACTCCGACAGAGGGACAGCTTGCGCATGTTAGTGTACGTCCGCAGTTGCTTGACTGTATTCGAGAGGCACAGCCCAGTGATGACCGTCTTTCAGAGATCATAGAGCAGGTTCGACAGGGAAGAGTTTCCGAGTTCGTGATCAATGATCAGGGGGTACTGTGATTTGGGACTCGACTGTGCATACTAGATTCTGAGGGACTGCGGCGTGAGATTCTTGAGGAGGCACATAGATCGATGTATAGCGTTCATCCCGGTTCCATGGAGATGTACCACGATTTGCGAGGTGTTTACTGGTGGGACGGAATGAAGAAGGACATCACTGATTTTGTGTCGAGATGCCTGACTTGTCAGCAAGTCAAGGCCGAGCACCAGAGGCCCGCGGGAGAGTTGCAGCCTTTGCCCATTCCGGAGTGGAAATGGGAGCAGATTTCTATAGACTTCATTGTGGGTCTACCCAGGACCAGTCAAGGGTATGACTCCATTTGGGTGATCGTGGATCGTTTGACAAAAGCGGCTCACTTCCTGCCTGTTAGTTGTATGTATGCCCTAAAGGCCAATATTGTACAGATGATGTATATTATATTAGATGCTTGGACATATATAGAGAGGACTTCTTGCTCGACATGATAGTATACTATCTGGTTGCTCTTTATCTTAACATGTATACTTGTCTCTTTATACTGTCTTATAGTTACATGTTGGTAAAGCCCTTAGGATGTGTACTTGACTACCTGGACTATGATGCGGATCATACTAGTGGGGACATAGTAGTCCATAAGTACATCCTTCAAGGTCCCTAGTCGTAGGTGTATCAAGACGGGGCATCGATATACCAGTGTAGACTAGCGTATACGCTTCTCGACCCATGAGATGGGCGATGGATGATCCCATATCCATTGGTGTTTGACATCAGAGATGGTATACGGATGCTCAGTAGAGACTGGGTGTACTGGACGGACTCACCGAGAACTCCCAGATGGTATTATACCTCACGTCAGATGGCAGTTCTCTGGTGACACTTGTGCAAGTTAGTCTGTAGACCCGAGATCGTCATAGAGTCTTGTGCGATTCCCACTGTGCTTTGATTTCCACCTTACCACGTCCATGAGGGCGTGCAAAATGGTGGTTTTTGGGTACAGTCCCGAGTCACATGGAGGCAATGAGCGATAGGAGGGGTTTCGTCTCTCCCGGTATTGGGGGTTGATGTTGCGCTGTGCTCGATTGGCCGTAACAGGGAAGTCCCTACCCAGGGCTGATTTAGAGATTTACTGGTAAGTGTTACCAGTAGTTTCTCGACCCGTTATAAGCCTCACATCGGCACGACTTATCGGTTATTGGGGTCTGACGTTTACCACCCCTAGACTTGATATGCGACATATCAGACGAGGAGACCGGACTGTACGGAAAGTGTTACCAGCAGGCTTTTACAGGAGTTGGAGCGAGCTTGCTTGCTGATCTTCTGATCGCTCAATACTCAGGTAGTCGTTACGTCCAGCTAGTACCGCTGACGGCTTGTGGGTGCTTGATATGATCATCACCTACTGCCGGCATATTGACGAGTCTTTAGAGTCCTACATGGAGGTTTTACGGGCTCAGGCAAAACGAAATAGGAGCGCATATATGATATGTGCGGGACCGAGAATAATGCGTGTATGTGATACAGTATTCCATTCTCGCGACTTTATGTATCAGTCGGTTATATATGATATAGCCGAGTTATCGAATCAAGTGTTGATTCAATAAGTCGATACATTGGATGTTAGTCGGTTATATGAGACATGACCGGATTATTAAGTCAAGTGTTGATTTAATAATTAAGTGTATAATTGTATATTAGATATACTAGTTTACATTTACTAACACTTGTTCACTTTAGGTTTTTCTCACATGAACACTTGAATATATATATATGTGATATATATATATTAAAAGTGTTTTCTTTTGTATCATGGTTGATGATACACTAAACATGGGTGTGTAAGACATACACCATACTATATTAGATGGTGGTTAATATTTATTTAAAGTAATTACAAATTAGTGGTGCTTAGGTCATAAGCATGAAGCTTGTAGAAGCTTGGAGATGCTTTGACAAAGTCCACTAAATTTGTTTTACTTTAGATTTTTATTAACCTAACCATTTTGAATTAGCTATGGTTATGGCTCTACAAGAGTTAGTATATGATACTCACTCACCATGGTTAGCCTTCTCACTTGATCATTATCCTCATCTCTTTCATTTCTTCTTCTTCTTCATTGCTAAAAGGAAAAAGCTTGCTAGGGTTTGATCAAAAGTGAGATAGATTGTGAGAAAAAAAATTCTAAAGAGAACCCACTTCCTATTTCTCCATCCTATACTAGACTAGCACTTTAGTTTAGGGTGTTTGCTTCACTAATTCTCAAGTTAGTGAAGTAGAAGCTAGAGTTGGCATCCCCTCGACGTAGATCATCTTCGGCCTCGAAGACTTCAAGCAAGGACGCGTCTATTTCCTCATGAATCCATGCAAGGGTCTGGGAGAACCACGATCATAGCGAAGGGACTTCAACAAGGAGCTAAAGAAGTGAAGGACTGATCTACAAAGGTTGTATATCGTATTCACATAGTTGTAAACCTAGTTTACATACATATGAAACCCTAATTTTCTAGCAACGATCTTGCTTAGGGATATTCGGCACGGCTAAAATTTTAAATGGGCATGTTTGATGCTTCCTTAAACCTTATTAGAGTGCCTAGTAACCCTACAGTGGTATCAGAGCCTAGCTAGAGCATTAGGCGATGTGTTAACGAAGTTAAAACTCCGTACGAACCCGAACACGTCAAGATAAACCCCTCTCTGTACATTTTTTAAAAACAGGGTTTTTTCTGAATTAAAAATACCTAAAAAAATCAGCAGGCAATTATAAGAGTTACCATGAAAAACGAGCCCTCAACCCCTCCACGTGGCCGCGGAACCGCGGCACTAAGCCACCTTGGGCGGCGGTTCCGCGGCAGAAGAGGAGTATTGGGGACGGTTCTTTATGCAGTAACCTCCGTAGCTATTCCTATATTTTTCTGGGTATTTTTAAAATGACTCAAGTGTTGAGTATTTTGGGGTTTATTTTGTAATCGTCGATTCGATCGGAGAATTTAATTTTGTTTTGTTATTCCGGATAATTTAGAAAGTATTAAAATGTTCGAACGGATATCATTAACTCAATTTTTCCCGGCACGAAAAACATTCAAGTGTTGAATTTTTCTCGGGTTTAAATCTTTCGTAAAAACGTGCATGTGACGCGATGGACCCTCTAGAAAACAAAAAACCTTAACTCGATTATGTGACCGTCTTGAACTGCCTTTTGAACCTTAGGGTTTGAGGCAGTACGGCGTGCCACATGTGAGGCGTTGGCTTGACCCTTCTACGGCTGGACCGTTGCTACTGTGACGTATTCTGGTATTTTTGAACTCCGCTCAAGTGTTGAGCTATTTAGGAAATCTCGGGTATTTGATTATTCGATCGGAAAGTTTAATACTGTCTATCTATCTGGAATATGATACAATATGTGGAATTCATACAGTTAGGCATGAAATGCGAAGTATGTGATATTTCGGATTTACGATGTCTAAAGAGATTGTGGATTCCAAATGTTGTAATTTTACACTTTCTTTTCTGTGACCGTAAGTGTAATATGTGATACCGCCGGTTTCGTTGCTATATGTCAACGACAATTGGGATGCGCATATTTACTTACGTTGATGACATGTGATGTTATGTGTTGCTGGATATGTTATATTGGATCGTCGCGTTCTGAATAGCCGGGGGGTTTTATGTGAGATGAGAGTTTTTATTTTCATTCATGTAAAATAAAATGTATGTAATATTCTTTTATTGGGGCACTTCCGGGATGAGGTTAATGTCACCTTTTGTATATTTTTTTACTTTTCCGCACTAGGATAGACCCAAGGAGGAGAGCACAAGTAACCGAGTTCTGGAGTCCAGTGGGAGACCAACTCGAGGAGTCGAGTCCGGGTCTCCTAACTCTAGAATTGGTAGCGTTGCTTGCCGCTCTCGTAAGGGTCTAGGGGTGTGGGTTTGGCTATTCATCGCGACCGTGGAATCCGTGTTTTATAGAGGCTCAAAATAAAACACGGACGTCCTAGTATATCCAATATTTCATATATTTCTTCTGCTGCGATATCTGTGATGTGATCATTTGATGTGCTGTGATAGATACTGTATATAGTATATATGATATATTATATAGGCGTTACTTATGTTTTACACCCGCGCTAGCCCTGCCCCGCTCTACCGTTAGTTACCTAACCTAACGGTGCACGAGGGGACATCGAGGCGAATGCGAATGGCATAAGTGTACGTCGTATTTATCTGTGATGTTTAGGTGACTTAAATGATGGGACTTCATTAATGTGATTAATGAAAGAAAAGAAACCTAAAAGATGTTGTAGAATCAATTTTTTCAAAAAGGGTAGCTACAGTTTTGCTTTGAATAGCGATATATATGATATATCCTGCACCTTATTCGATGAGGAAAGAGCCGAGATCCCTTCACTGGGAGTGACCTCTTTAGCAAAACTGGCAGATGCTACAACACTCGGTTTGTCTTTTGATTGCTTTTGGAGTTTTGCTTTGCATAGTGATATATATGATATGTCCTGCACCTTATTCCATAAAGAAAGAGCCGAGATTCCTTCACCGGGAGTGACCTCTTTAGCAAAACTAATAAAAGCCTCAAAATCACTCCATTTCAAAACTCACTAGATTCTACAATGATATCAAGTTCGATACGCAATAGGTTTTCAGAAAAACCTGTCGTAGCCCTCCGTCATTTCAGATAAGTCCTGCTTAGTATTCGTGCTGCGTTTGTTGACCTTGTCAAGGCGTAGTGTGCGGTAGCTGACCAGTATTTATCTGTTTATGCATATGATGCAGATTGTTTTAGGGTAGTCGTATGGTCTTGTTGACCTTGTCAAGGGTCGTGCGGGTGGGTTTAATTCAATCAAGAAATGACGGGTTGAACTTTACTTACGGTCTATGGTTTGTTGACCTTGTCAAGGTCATAGATCGTTTGGGGCAAAATATTATCGGGAATTTCAAGTGTTGAAATTTGCAATGAGATTGCATACCTTCTATGAGATAGTTGGATCCCGATACCCATTGCGAGTAATTGTTACTTCTGGGAGAGTTTTATACAGGACAATTAGCCGATCAAGTAGGTGTCTAGAAAGGTGTCAACGGGGTTATGCCTCTGGGAAAACGATGTTTACTTTAATTAGCTCCGTGCAAAAGCACGGGGAACCTCCCTCAAAGTACCGACACTGGCCTGGCTGAAAGATCGGCGAAATTGTAGGGTGTAATTAATCCCGGCTAGTCTTTCCTTTTAGGGTTTGAAAGAAGATTTGATAAAAACAGTGGGAGCCATCCTGATTAGATAAAATAATAACCAATCTGATCTTACAAGAGCATACGCTAAAGTGTTTTCTTCTCTCTCTCTCCGGGTAGCGACCATATCATGCCTTAATCAAGATAATAATATGGATGTATTGACCGAACCCGCATGTTATACTATGCTGGGGAACGTTGGTTCCGTTCTTTCTTATAAAAGTTATAAGACTGAACAGGATATAGGGGAATACCAGGATTCCCATGCCACCCGAATGAAGAAAGTACATGTTGATATATTTTCTTCGGGTGTGTTCGTTACAGAGAACTATTTCTCCATTTCCTCTACGTCATGGGTATTAGATACCGGGTCAGGATCCCATATATGTAATCAGTTACATGGGCTTAGGAAAGGTAGAGAACTTGGAGAAGGTGATAAAGACACAAGGGTTGGAAATGGTGCAATTGTTGCAGCTAAAACCGTCGCGGAATATCACCTTGTATTGCCAACTGGTAGTACATTGATTCTGAACGAATGCTATTACATGCCGAACCTGATGTGCAACATTATATCGGTTTCTTTGTTGAGTAAAGAGGGATATAATTTTGTATTACAGGATAATGTTATGAACATTTTTCTAAACCAAAAGTTGGTTGGATTAGGCACGATGTGCAATGGCATTTATGTTCTAAATCAATCAACAGTTCTGAGCATAACAAACACATACAAGAGGAAGAGTTCAGAAATGAACGAATCCTTCTGTGGCATTGTAGACTGGGTCACATCAATGCGACACGACTAGCTAAGTTACATAAAGATGGATATTTAAATCCGTTTGAATTTTCATCTTATGACACTTGCCAGTCATGTCTCAAAGACAAGATGACTAAAACTCCGTTTACGGGACACGGAGAAAGAGTTACCGAACTCTTGGGACTGATACATAGTGATGTATGCGGTCCCATGTCTACACATGCCAGGGATGGTTCTTCATACTTCATTACATTCACTGACGATCTCTCTAGGTTAGGATATGTGTTCCTGATGAAACACAAATCAGAAGCTTTTGAGAAATTTAGGGAATATAAACAAGAAGTCGAGAACCAAACGGGAAAAAGTATTAAAATCCTTCGATCTGATCGAGGAGGTGAATACTTGAGCAATGAATTCCTGGACTTCCTAAAAGAGAATGGGATTCTCTCTCAGCTGACTCCTCCATATACACTACAGCACAACGGTGTATCGGAACGGAGGAACCGCACCCTATTAGATATGGTGCGCTCTATGATGAGCATAGCTGAGTTACTTATTTCCTTCTAGGGGTATACGCTGGAGACAGCAGCATACCTATTGAATCAAGTTCCATCTAAATCTGTACCTACCACACCATATGAGATATGGAGTGGGAAGAGGCCATATCTTAAACGAGTTAAGATATGGGGTTGTCCGGCCTATGTCAAAAGACAAAATCCGGACAAACTCGAGGCACGGTCAGTTCTTTGCAAGTTTGTGGGATATCCAAAGAATTCATATGGATATTTTTTCTACCACAGTGAGGAACAAAAGGTATTTGTTGCTCAACATGCCACCATTTTAGAAAAGGAATTTCTTATAAAAGAAATTAGTGGCAAAGTGGTAGAGCTGGAAAAGGTTCCAGATACACAAACTGCAATTGAAGATTTAGTGGAACCAGAGGATTCAGTAGTTCCCGATGAACCCCAGCCACTCCGCCGATCTAGTAGGGTTCCTCACCCACCTGAGAGATACTATGGTTTTCTCATGGATGGTGGAAGCGAAGATTGCATCATGGTTGATGATGACCCAACTAGCTTCGAGCAGGCCATCACGAGTGGGGACTCAGTGAAATGGCTGGATGCAATGCGGTCCGAGATGGAATCCATGTACACCAACAAAGTATGGACTTTGGAAGATGCTCCTGAAAGGGTAAAACCCATTGGGAGCAAGTGGATCTTCAAGAAAAAACTTGGTGTAGATGGGAAAGTGGAGACTTTCAAAGCTAGACTCGTTGCAAAGGGTTTTCGTCAAAGACCAGGTGTGGACTATGACGAAACCTTTTCTCCAGTGGCTATGCTTAAATCCATCCGGATCATGCTTGCCATCGCTGCATATCATGACTATGAAATCTAGCAAATGGATGTTAAGACCGCCTTTCTAAACGGTGATTTAGAAGAGTGCGTGTACATGACTCAGCCAGAGGGCTTCGTAGATAGTGGGAGCAGCGGGAAGGTGTGCAAGCTGCTTAAATCCATTTATGGATTAAAGCAAGCATCGCGGAGTTAGAACATCTACTTTGACGTCGTTATCAAAGAGTTTGATTTCGTCAAAAACGTAGATGAACCTTGTATCTACAAGAAGGTGGCAGAGAGTAAGGTAGTCTTCCTCGTATTGTACGTGGACGACATACTCTTAATAGGAAATGACATTCCTATGCTGCAATCGGTCAAGCTCTTCTTATCACAAAGATTCTCAATGAAAGATCTTGGTGATGCCTCCTGCATATTGGGAATTATGATCTATAGAGATAGATCTAAAAGGATATTGGGATTGTCCCAATCCAGGTACATTGACACCATACTAAAGAGGTTTAGTATGGAAGAGTCCAAACGTGGGTTTTTACCCACGATCTCAGGGCTCACTCTCTCTAAAGAGATGTCTCCCAAGACTGATTTGGAGAGAGCTCGCATGTAAGGGATACCCTATGCTTCGGCTGTAGGCTCTATCATGTACGCGATGCTATGTACCAGACCCGATGTAGCATACTCACTAAGTGTAGTGAGTAGGTATCAAGCTGATCCTGGAGAGAGTCACTGGACAGCTATGATGTGCATTCTCAAGTACTTACGAAGGACTAAAGAGATGCTCTTGGTGTATGGTAACGGAGAACTCCAAGTGGAGTCCTTTACCGATTCGAGCTTCCAGAGTGATAAGGACGACTCTAAGTCGCAGTCGGGATTTGTCTTTACCCTTTACGGAGGGGCGGTTAGCTGGAAGAGTTCCAAGCAGGAAACCGTGGAAGACTCGACGATGGAGGCTGAATACATCGCTGCCAACGATGCTGCCAAAGAGGCTGTCTGGATCAAGAAGTTCATTACTGAACTTGAAGTGGTTCCATCCATTGAGCATCCAATACCTTTGTATTGTGATAACAATGGAGCGGTGGCTTTGGCCAAGGAACCCAGGTCCCATCAGCGATCCAGGCATATTCTGAGGCGGTATCACCTGATCCGGGAGATAGTTGATCGCCGGGAGATCAAGGTCAGGAGGGTTGACACGAAGAACAACACAGCGGATCCACTCACAAAGGCCATTCCCCATATACAATTTGAGAAACTCTTCGGGATGCTTGGTATGAGATACTACAGCAGCTGGCCCTAGTGCAAGTGGGAGATTGTAAGTTGTATGTATGCCCTAGAGGCTAGAATTGTACAGATGATGTATATTATATTGGATGCTTGGACATATATAGAGAGGACTTTCTTGCTCGACATGATAGTATGCTATCTGGTTACTCTTTATCTTAACTTGTATACTTGTCTCTTTATACTGTCTTATAGTTACATGTTGGTAAAGCCCTTAGGATGTGTACTTGACTACCTGGACTATGATGCGGATCATACTAGTGGGAACATGGTAGTCCATAAGTACATCCTTCAAGGTCCTTAGTCGTAGGTGTATCAAGACGGGGCATCGATATACCAGTGTAGACTAGCGTATACGCTTCTCGACCCATGAGATAGGCGATGGATGATCCCATATCCATTGGTGTTTGACATCAGAGATGGTATACGAGTGCTCAGTAGAGACTGAGTACACTGGACGGACTCGCCGAGAACTCCCAGATGGTATTAATACCACACGTCAGATGGCAGTTCTCTGGTGATACTTGTGCAGGTTAGTCTGTAGACCCGAGATCGTCATAGAGTCTTGTGTAATTCCCACTGTGCTTTGATTTCCACCTTACCATGTCCATGAAGGCGTGCAAAACGGTGGTTTTTTGGTACAGTCCCGAGTCACATGGAGACAATGAGCGATAGGAGGGGTTTCGTCTCTCCCGGTATTGGGGGTTGATATTGCGCTGTGCTCGATTGGCCGTAACAGGGAAGTCCCTGGCCAGGGCTGATTTAGAGATTTACTGGTAAGTGTTACCAGTAGTTTCTCGACCCATTATGAGCCTTACATCGGCACGACTTATCGGTTATTGGGGTCTGACGTTTACCACCCCTAGACTTGATATGCGACATATCAGACGAGGATACCGGACTGTACGGGAAGTGTTACCGTCAGGCTTTTACAGGAGTTGGAGCGGGCTTGCTTGCTGATCTTATGATCGCTCAATACCCGGGTAGCCGTTACGTCCAGCTATTACCGCTGACGGCTTGTGGGTGCTTGATGTGATCATCACCTACTGCCGGCGTATTGACGAGTCTTTAGAGTCCTACATAGAGGTTTTACTAGCTCAGGCAAAACGAAATAGGAGCGCATATGTGATATGTGCGGGACCGAGAATAATGTGTGTATGTGATACCGTATTCCATTCTCGCGACTTTATGTATCAGTCGGTTATATATGATATAGCCGGGTTATCGAATCAAGTGTTGATTCGATAAGTCGATACATTGGATGTTAGTCGGTTATATGAGATATAACCGGATTATTAAGTCAAGTGTTGATTTAATAATTAAGTGTATAATTGTATATTAGATATACTAGTTTACATTTACTAACACTTGTTCACTTTAGGTTTTTCTCACATGAACACTTGAATATATATATATATATATGTGATATATATATTAAAAGTGTTTTCTTTTGTATCATGGTTAATGATACACTAAACATGGGTGTGTAAGACATACACCATACTATATTAGATGGTGGTTAATATTTATTTAAAGTAATTACAAATTAGTGGTGCTTAAGTCATAAGCATGAAGCTTGTAGAAGCTTGGAGATGCTTTGACAAAGTCCACTAAATTTGTTTTACTTTAGATTTTTATTAACCTAACCATTTTGAATTAGCTATGGTTATGGCTCTACAAGAGTTAGTATATGATACTCACTCACCATGGTTAGCCTTCTCACTTGATCATTATCCTCATCTCTTTCATTTCTTCTTCTTCTTCATTGCTAAAAGGAAAAAGCTTGCTAGGGTTTGATCAAAAGTGAGATAGATTGTGAGAAACAAAATTCTAAAAAGAACCCACTTCCTATTTCTCCATCCTCTACTAGACTAGCACTTTAGTTTAGGGTGTTTGGTTCACTAATTCTCAAGTTAGTGAAGTAGAAGCTTGAGTTGGCATCCTCTCGACGTAGATCATCTTCGGCCTCGAAGACTTCAAGCAAGGACGCGTCTATTGCCTCGTGAAGCCATGCAAGGGTCCGGGAGAACCACGATCGTACCGAAGGGACTTCAACAAGGAGCTAAAGAAGTGAAGGACCGATCTACAAAGGTTGTATATCATATTCACTTAGTTGTAAACCTAGTTTACATACATATGAAACCCTAATTTTCTAGCAACGATCTTGCTTAAGGATATTCGGCACGGCTAAAATTTTAAACGGGCATGTTTGATGCTTCCTTAAACCTTATTAGAGTGCCTAGTAACCCTACACTGCCAGTGAAGACCACTTTCAGTTTAGCTCCGTATGCCCAGATTTACATCGACGAGATCGTATGGTTGCATGGCATCCCGACATGTATTGTGTCAGACCGAGGCACCCAGTTTACCAGCCGACTATAGCAGAGACTTCAAGAGGCGTTGGGCACCCGATTGAGTTTCATCACAGCATTTCATCCGCAGACCGACGGCCAGTCAGAGCGGACTATTCAGACTCTTGAGGACATGCTTCGAGCATGCGTTTTAGACTTCAAAGTTAGCTGGGATCATCATTTACTCTTAGTGGAGTTCTCCTACAACAGCAGCTACCAGGATACTATTCAGATGGCACCTTTCGAGGCCTTGTATGGGAGGAGATGCAGATCGCCCGTCTGTTGGACAGAGCTCAGCGAGAGCAGTATTTTGGGGCCACAGATCGTGCAGGAGATGACCGAGAAGATACAGTTGATTCGAGACCGGATGAGAGCGGCCCAGAGCAGGCAGAAATCGTATGCGGACAGACGCCGTCGCAGACTAGTTTTCGCAGATGGCGATCATGTTTTTCTGAGGGTCTCTCCGATGAAGGGCGTGATATGATTTGGGCGAAAAGGAAAGCTTAGTCCCAGATTTGTGGGTCCCATCGAGATCCTCGAGCGTGTCGGCGCAGTTGCGTATCGTTTGGCTCTTCCGTCCAGCTTTCCTGATGTTCACCCCGTCTTCCACGTTTCGATGCTCCGCAAGTACCTTCATGACCCTTCGCATGCAATTCAGCACCCGACAGTCCAGCTAGAGCGCGACCTTTCTTTTGTAGAGCAGCCGGTGGTCATCCTGGAACGGCAGGTGAAGAAATTGAGATCGAAAGTTATACCGACCGTCAAGGTCCTTTGGCGTGGCCCGAGCAGAGAGGAGGTCACCTGGGAAACCGAGGGTGAGATGAGGAAGAAATATCCCCATCTCTTTGAAGGTACGCATAGCTAGATTTTTTTAATTCGGGGACCAAATTTCTTTAAGGGGGAAAGATTGTAACGCCTTGAAAAGTCATTTTGGTATTTTCCCGAAAATCGGTAAATATTTGGTATTTTTCCGTAAACTGTCATTATAATTATTTTGCAATATAGGCCTAATTATACCTAATTTGGATAGGTAATTGCTGGTTTTTAGTAGCTAATGAGTCAGTTATAAAATTCTAGTCATTTAAAAAAATTTCCCTATTTTACTATTTTTAATATTATTTTAAGCTGTTAAAAATACATTAAATTAGCGATAAATACAAATTTGAATAGGCTAATTACACACTATAGAACCATGACAACTAAAATCTAGTTAGTAAAATAAATTTTTAGCATTTTATTTCAAGTTCTTATTAGTTATAATCAAAGGAAATTAAAATTTTAAAAAAATTAAACTAAAACTTGCAATTTTGGACTTGTGGGGGGTCTTTTTGCATAGAAATTTTTTGTACACTCTCTCACAACCTCACCCCGCTTATTTGGCCAGCCCCACCACCAATTCAGTAGCCCATAATTTTCCCCCCCTCCAAATTGTGTTCTTCAACTCTTTTTAAATTGTTTGAAAAAGATTTAAAATATAGTAAATGGGTGGGAGTATTATGGTATTTTTGGGGGGGCTTTGACTTAGACTTTTTACACCATCCCCTCACTTTCCCCCATCCCTCTACCTCTGGCCGAAAATTCCTGCACCAACAGCCCCAAATTTTCCCCCAATTCTCCTTCTCTTTTGCTTCAATTTCATCTCAAAAAACCATAAAAATCCACAATTTCCTTCACAAATTCAACACAAAACCATATTCTATCTCTTCTCAAACCTAATTTGGCTCAAAACTTGGAGAAAGATAGCATCTTGGAAGGCTAGAGCAAGCTAGGGTTGAACTTGTGAGGTATAATTTCTAATCAATTGGTTAATTTGTATTTTATGTGTGCTAATTTAGAACTTTGAAATGTTAAACTATTGTTAATTTCTAATCTAGGTTTTTCAACAGAGTAGTTTGAGTTTAAACTAGGGTTTTAGAAACCATTACTAAGTTAATTAATTCTATTTTGCTATCTAGTTGGTATACTAACCTAATCCAAGAGGTTAACTTGCTATTTGGGCTTTAAATTAGTGTTAATCTAGGTTTTTCTAGTATGGAAATTGTTTGGAATTGATAGTTTATAAATTCTAGAAAGGGTTTGTTTATGGAAAATGGGTTTTGAAGCATGGTAAATGGGTTTAATTGAGTGTTGTGGCTAGCTAGTTGTGTGGATTGGATGTTTGTGCGATGATGTGAGCGCTTTATCGCAAATCCGCGATGTTTGCACGAATTTGGAAATTCTTAGTGCTTACTAGGTTTTTATAAAAATTAAGTGGTGAATTATTTGTGATACCTTGATGATATTTTTAGCATCTCCTATGTCTTGTAGGGTATGTGAATGCGGAATTTTGTTTGATCGGGCTTTAGTTTTGCCGGGCGCTCCAAAACGACGATTCTAGTTAGGGTTGTTATGATTTTCGTGTGTGTTCCGCACACCTAGTGCACGTTGTTCCTAGCTTGTGAACGTTGATCTTTTCGTATAGTGATTTGCGTCATTTCATGATATGTAACCTTATGTTTTGTATGGTGTAAATTCCAGGACCGGTCGCGGAGACTTCGGACGCGGCACGAAAAGGGAAAGCGGTGATTGGACATTGCTACTTGGGAATTTCCGGTGAGTAGATGTTTACATCTATGGAGAAATCGTCTGGATAGCGTGAAGTGCCCCATAGTTAGGATCACTTTATTGGTATACTACCATATTGCATAGTTAGCTAGTTAACCATCTCATTCATGTGCGATATCACCTTTTTGGATACATACACCATTACCATTGGCTCATGTCGCACGCGCACTATTTCATGTGCACACACACATGCCTTGGTAATTTCTATGCCACACACATTAGATAACTTGTTTAAAAAGGAATTTAGAATAATTTCGCTATATAGGACGTATAAACCAGTACCAATATACTAAATTCCTCAAAATGAACATGTAAAATTGCTAGTCGTGTGCATATACTTCATTACATCATTCAATCATACATAGTCTTTATGTCATATATTGCAGTTCGCACTGTTGATACCATAGGCATTCATCATCATTGACATGTATACTTATGGTACTTCTTCTGGAGGATTTCAGTATTTGAGATTTATGAGATTTTGGAGAAACCGCAAGGATTCAATGAAACTGATACCATTTTAAATATTACAAATTTGCGGTTTTCTCGTGACATGATACATGTGTCGTCCACCATGAGTTTTCAGTTGGTTTTCGAGACCCTTTTCGAGGAGTAGGATGATCCGTCTCGGGTACATGGTGGGCCCGGTAAGATACCGCGGGGCAAAAAGTTCGAGTAGTAGACGATGAGCCTGGCAGGGGCAGACTACCTACCGGTAATTGTTGGCGCGACGGATATCCAGAGGATACCGACCATGGCCGTGAGATGTTGAGAGATTGATATTTTGAGATGGACCAGCCGGACGGCTGGGGCCGGGATATTGGATAAAGATACATTGGGACATTGAGTTATTCAGTTGGGATGTCGATGCTTGACATGGATTTCTGTTGATTTCATATGATATTTCCTCAGATATTTCACAGAAATTTTCCTAAGATGAAAATAATGATTTCCGCATATCAGAATATTCAGATCACGTGTTATATTGCATTCATGTCGCATACATGCTAGTACTTCACACCATATCAATATTGTAGAATTGTGGTACTTTTCGTTCATGCTTATGATAGTCTTATAGATGTTACATATTACTCACGAGTTGGCAACTCACCCCCGTTGTGCCGTAGTCTTTTTGCAGGTCCGAGCCGTCAGTATTATAGCGGCGAACGCACTTCCTCCTTTTGCGTGGATTGAGGGTTTTTGCTCGTAGGTGGGTTATGTGTTTTATTTTGTTTCCCACCTTATACATTCATTGTATCTAGTGTACTCCATCTACTGTATCATCTACCAGTACTGTTGTATATTGATTTAGAGGCGAGACAGTGAGATTTGTGGGCATGTATATTGTTTCTTTGGGTCGCGCTCACTTGAGCCGACGTGTTGCTTATTACTTGTGCCTTTTTATGCTTATTTTGCACATTGCTGATTTATATTGCGTGGGATTTGTGTCCGCCTTGGGGCGAAGAGCTAGCTCCCGCTTGGGGATGCCTTATTTCATGTTATTGATATATTCCTATTTTGTACCCGTTTGGGGGCCAATATTTACAAAGGAGACTCTGCCGAAATTTTCGGAAAAATGGATGTTGCTTTTAAAAAGGCTTAATGTGAATTATTTGATTAAAATCGCTTTAATAAATTGGTTTTCCTTCACTCTACTGCTTATTTGGTTTTAATTTCTGGGCTTTGGCTTACTTAGATTACGTCCGCCTTGAGACGTTCGTAATTTAAGTGCCAGTCACGTTCCGTACCTTTCGGGTCATGACAGAAACTTTCTGTGGGGGACTCTAAAGACTCGTCAATACGCTGGCAGTGGGTTTAACCACAAGCACGTCAGTGGCACTAGCTGTACGTAACGGCTATCCAGGTATTGAGCAAAAGGGAGGCTGATGAGCGAACTCATCCTGAAACCCTACTGAGCCTGTCAGTAACAATATCCGTACAGTCCGGTCCGTGCGTCTATGAGTATCGCATATCGGGCCTAGGGGCTGGTAAAATTCAGACCCCCAATAGCGGTATAAGTCGTGTAGGAGTGTAGCCCAGAACACCCTGAGAAACTACTGGAATACCTACCAGTAAATCTCGCTTGCCCTGACCAGGGACTTTGTGTAATGGCTCTCCAGACACAGCGCGATCTTACCCCCAATACCGGGAGAGACGAATCCCCTGCCGATCCGCTCACTACCTCCATGTGGCTCGGGACTGTACCCAACTAAAACCTGTTTGCACGACTCCTTTGAGTCGTGGCAGGGTAGTAATCAAAGCACAGTGGGAACTCACATGAGACAAATGACGATCTCAGGTCGATAGACTAACCTGTACACATGTCACCAGGGAACTGCTATCTGACGATAGGTATAATACCAACTAGCATATTCCCGGCGAGTCCGTCCGGTGTACTCATAACCCAATGAGCACCTGTATACGTCTTAAGTGAACCAACTGACACGAATGGCTTGTGAGACCGGCCATCGCCCCTCGTCGGGGTCTCGATCCGTATACTAGTCTACTCTCGGAGTATCGATGCCCAGTCTCGAAACTCCCAGGACTAGGGACACTTTAAGGATGTGCTTATAGACTACCCAACTCTCACGTATATAATCGCCATCATACTGCTGGTAGTCAAGCAAGAATCCTATAGGCTCTATCAACATGTAATAGTGATCTGTAATGTCACCTAAAGCATGTACACGATGATAAAGACAAACCAGATAGCATACTATCATCTCGAGTAAGACTGTCCTACCGGTATAGGTCCTCCTTCAATCATTGCAATCACGTGCCTGCTATCCAATAATTGACTTTGAGGGCACTATAGCCAACAATCTCCCACTTCCACTTAAGGATAATTATTGCGGTGTCGCATACTCACAGCCCGTGTGATACCGAACACCCAACTCCTCTACTAATCAGTTTCACAAAGCTCGTTTGTAAAACTATTGCGTTCGAGAAATAGCCTCAGTGAGTGGATCCGCCCTGATGTTTCTTTCTATGTCTCTCTTTATCTCAAGTTCGCGGAGAAAGCCATCTCCTGAAATGAGCAATACCTGTCTTAGAGTATGTCTGGATATCTGATGGGACCCAGTTCACAAATGAACTCCAAATCCAGCAAACTTCTTAGGCTGTATCGTCAACTGAATTTAATCAGTATCCTACACTATGCCTCCCTCAGTATCCGCTTGGACCACTTGTCCAAACTACTGCCCCTCGTCAGAGGGAAAACTATAACTCTGACAGTCACTCTGTCATCCAGGTCACCTTGGAAGCCTAGAATGATAACTGTCTCCCGAAGGAGGCTGTCGTTATCATATCCCTAGAACATTCACTTATGTTCTAAAACTGCTTCCGAATGTTTCTCCAGGATTGAATTAATATATCAACTGATTGCATCTAGTGCAAAAACAACAACTGGTGTGCTACTTGATATCTCATGATTGACTCGATTGCCTAAGCAAGTGATATGCCAATCATTCACATCCCTCTCCCCTTTAGTCTGTAAGACACCTTTAGAGAGGGTGACTCCATCACCTGCAGGTACACCACCATGTCAGGAGTCGTCCATTTTAAAATACCTTTAGAATACTGTCTAAGTACCCAGATTGGGAAACTACCCAAATCTAGATCTAGATCTAGTAACCAGAATGCCTGATATAATATCCATATCCTATGTGGAGAAACCACTGTGTGACAATCACAGTATAACCGATCGTAGTATAGGAATTTCACTTCCTACTCTGTGTATGTCATCAAATACCAGGACATCACACCCTACTACCTTCTTAACAGATCCATCCCCTATTCTGATGAAGTCAAAACCTATGAATGTCGCATCAAAAATAGATGATCTATCTCCGCTATATCTGCTTTAGTCTATAAATAGACATAAGATACTTGTCCACTATGGTTCCGCTTCTCCCACTGACCACAATAACCCTCTGGCAGAATCATATACACGTGCACTTCTAAAGCTAGTTTAGAACGATGCTATACTCATCCTCCTACCGGGTCTCATAGTCTGGAATAGCAGTAATGGCATGTCTGGGTAAACAAGAACCTCCCTGTCACTGTCCTTGAGGATACCGAAGTACCTCTCGGGTGCCTAAGGTTACCCACCATATCTGCGGAGTGGCTAATGGAATGTCAAACCTGATTGATTCTTTAGGTCCTATTAAATTTTCAGTAATCGTTTGTGGTTCTGGAATCACTTCCAGTTCTACCATACTCCCACTACTGTTTTCTGAAAAAATCCATTTTACTAAAACTGTGGCGAGTCAAGAACAATATCACTACTGATCTTCCAGATGGTAGAAAGTTAACCCTCGTCATAGCCCGGGTTAACCCACAAACAACCATTACAGAAACGTGCCTTGAGTTTTTCAGAGTCTAGTTTTAAGCATAAGCCGGACAACTCCATATACCTTAACATCGTTACGATATGATCCATTCTATATACAATATAGAAATAGAGGCACTGATTTAATTGGAACAAGATTCAAATCATACAGCTGTCTCCAGTGTATGTCAACTGAATGGAGATAGGTCGATCAACATTACTCAACTTAGGAGTGCTTCCAATTATGAGTAACCTGAAAGAGAAACAAGTTTCTCAAAACCATTACTATCTACTGAATACCTAATACAAGTATCTACATCTTCGATCACCTTGAAGAATCCTGATACTTGCAACACGTGGTTCTCTACTTTATTCTTATACCTATAACTTTTCAAAACTTAGACCTTGTATTTCTACGAAATACTTGTCTAAAATTGAAGAAGTCATAAGTAAACAGAATATAGTACGAGGACCAACCCCTCTATCCTAATGGACACTGGACAATATACAATACTTTGTATAAGTCCCCTGAGTTTAATAACTCAAACCTTGTGCGTTGTAGGTTAAAAACTGTACTATGGTTATGAAGAATTACACCGCTGTTGAATGCTCCTTACCTAACCATCAACTGATATAGGTAATGTCATGGACATAATTTTAAAAAGTTATATCTCACTTTATATAAAATAAACGTACAGATATATCAGTTTGAAATTGATGCATAACAACGGATATTCAAAACCAAATATTTGTCGTCTGACAAAAACCCAGATGATTTCCTCAAATATCACCAATTACAACGAATCCCAATATAATGAGGATGATCACCCAATTCCCAATAACTTACTTCCACTCATCATCTGTAAAACCATACAGATGTGAGAAGTATACCTGGTAAATACATACCCTGGAGTAAGTGTCTAATTGGGAAATCAGTTTTCTATTAACAACGGATAGTGATGAAACATGAAAATGTTTCAAAGGGGTATCCGGGTATTCCTTGTAATGCCTCTTCCATTATCCAGATTCATGACTGTAACCGTATATTTCCTTTCCATCTCTCCAATTCCCTTTATTTATCTTTACTCATTACATTCTGTACACCCTCTTAGGCTAAATGGTTTTCTTCCTTCCCTACCGTTCGGTACCAGCTTATGGTTTGGAAGAAGACTATCCAATAAGCATAATAGGTGTACTCTCCTAATCCTAGGAGTACTCACAACCTGAGAGAAGGTAAAGATAAAAGACAACTGAATAAACCTTATTCCTATTTCTCCTGAACCAGAATCCATCCCCGAACTGGAACAAGTTCCTTCGAGTTTGCATATAACCATGCAATGGATTTATCCAATGGAAGTGGATGTTCGTAGTGATACGGGGTGTTCTGGAGAAATGCAAAGGTGAAGTAGGAGTGGCGATGAAATACGTGGTTTGGTCATGAATGATAGCAGTCGCATTTTACTTTGCCCTCTTTCAAGTCCCTTTATTTGTCTTTACTTATTACCTTCTGTACACCATACTTAGGCTAATTGGTTTTCTTCATTCCCTACCTTTCGGCACCTTCCTATGGTTTGGAAGAAGACTATCCAATAAGCGCAATAGGTGTACCCTCTCCTAATCCTAGGAGCCCTCACAATCTGAGAGAAGGTAAAAGGAAAAGACAACTGAATAATCCTATTCAATCTCTCCATTACCAGAATCCATCCTCGAATCTGGAACAAGTTCCTTCGAGTTCGTATATAACTATACGATGGATTTATCCAATGGAAGTGGATGTTCGTAGTGATACGGGGTATTTTGGAGAAATGCAAAGGTGAAGTAGGAGTGGGGATGAAATATGCAACTCAGACAATCCAAAAGCCAGTATTTTAAGAAAGTTCGGTTAACTTGGTCACTGAGTTATATTCTAGGGTCGGGCCATGGTCACTGCCAAAGAGAGAGAGAAAAGAAACACTCTGCGTGCACTCTAAGCTAGATCAGAATGGTTAATTACTTTATCTAATCAGGAAGACTCCCACTGTATCCTCAAATTCTCCTCCAAACCTGAGTGAAGAATTAGTCGAGATCACCCGAGGAGTAAACCAACTCATCAGTGGGAATCGGGATCCAACTATCATCGCATGATAACCTGATGGAATCCACTCAAGTTATCACACTCCAGAAGGTATGCGCATGCCTGGCAAGTTTCCTATATGTTTGAAACTCCCGATGTGATATTTACCCCATGCTCTTATGACCTTGACGAAGGCCAACAAATCATAAGTCACATGTCAACTTCTACCCGTCATTGTCCAGGTTAATTTGAACCCACCCGCACTCGCCCTTGACGAATGCCAACAAGGCTGTACGACTGTCCCAAACCAACGCATCTATCTATGCAACATAAAGGTAACAAGCAGCCACCATACACTATGCCTTGACGAAGGCCAACAAACATAGCATGAATACTAAATGCTACCCGTCTGAAATGACGGAGGGCTATGAATGGTTTTTGGCGAAAAACCTTTAACGTAATGAACTTGATATCATTGAAGGAACCTGATAGCTTTTTACAAAAATATAGTGGCGAAAACCTTTGCTAAAGAGGTTACTCCCGGTGAAGGGATCTCGGCTCTTTCTCCGTAGAATGAAGTGCAGGATATTCCAAACTGAATACCATGATGCAAAGCAAAAATTAATCGACTATAGTAAAGTTATTACCCTGACGTAAACTTCTGTCCAAGGGGTCACTCCCGGTGAAGGGATCTCAGCCCTTGCCTCGTAGAATGAGGTGCTGGATATTCATAACCGAATACCACTGTGCAAAACAAAAGAGAACGTCCTTGTAATAACAGCTTTTTGAAAATTGTTCCAACAACATTGAATAGGTTTGTTTTCTTTGCATTGGTCAGAATCAATGCAGTCCCATCAATTAATCACACCATAAAAGAACGAAAATATAATGTACGTATATGCCATCCGCATTCGCAACTGGGTCCCGTCATCACCCGTTAGGTTACTTAACTAACGATAGAGCTGGGATTGGACTAGCGCGGGTGTAAAATATATACAACATCTACTAGTATATATAACAATATATAATAATCGCTCCAGGTGTGATAAATGCAACATCACAGAAAAGTAATAAGCATCACAGAACAATACACATAATCTGGGAGCCTTGGGTTTCCTTTGAGCCGCAACTGAAACCCGACGTTCCCCTGGTCGTGTGGATAGCCTGTGCAATGAAAACCTAGACCCCTACGAGCACGGCAAGTTACCCGCTAAAACAAGAAACGATGCAGCCCCCTTCAGCAAAGTGAATGGACCACCCAGCACTTCATGGAATCCGGTAACTTGAGCACCCCACCTTAGGTCAACCTATAGCCCCTACGAGTGCGGCGAATAGCCCGCCAATTCTAGAGTGAAGCCCCCTCCGTCTCAAAGCCATGAGATGCAGGCCCGTTGCCCTCTAGAACCCGTCTATCCGTGCACTCCACCGCGGGGTAATCCTAGTACAGAAAAGAAAATATATACAACGGGTACATCGACCTCAACCCGGTCGTGCCCCAAAAGAATAATATACAACCAGGCAGTGATGGCAGTCCACATGTTGGACGCTCGCCCTGCAATATCAAATGTACAAATAATACTAAATTGTACTAACATTGCATCCAAGCTATCCACCATGACAATCCGCAACAATACAGCACAACACAGAACATCAATGTGAATGTCACGTTCGCAAACCCGTCTAAAGGAACTATAACGATTAGACAAGTTGTACCGATCAAATGACATTCACGGTCGCAGATAGAAATGTATGTACTGTAAATTTTAAACAATGTTAGAAAATATCGACTTCGAAATAACCCCCGAATAGCCCCAAACAACTAGATAAAACCATATCCAAACTGGGCTAAACAAACAGCACCACTGCACCAACATTACAGAGACAAGACAACACCCGAAATACGAAGCCCATAAGCCTCAACAAAACCGGCCTGCTCGGTTTTAACCCCAATGTGCTCGGCCAAAATACAGCGAAATGGGTTCGTGTTTGGGGTGAATTCTAGTGGTCACTTAAGTAGTCTTCTGCAGTTGTTTAAATAATTTTTGAAGACACTTTTGAAATTGACAGAAACTGCAATGTTACGAGTGATATTTCGGGTTGTTTCGGTTTCGATAGTTTAACATATCTAAACCAACTAGTATGCAGTTACTGGTTTGGCTCTGATACCATGTAAGTCTACGCCAGCGCCCCGGCCATCAATCCGAGGTAAAATGCGGAATAAAAACTTTTCAAAATGGCGCTAATCTAACTCTAAGAACCCGGATCGTGCCATTAACCGTAAACTAGTATACTGTAAAAGAGTTTGGAGAGATTATACCGATCAATCCGTGTCCTTCGGTCTTCAATCTCTGCGCTAAGCTCCTCGCGGCTGCTCTAACGAAGTTCGCTCTCCGATCTCGCTCGTCGAAGTGGCTCCACGTCGAGGATTCTTTATACGGGCTCCCGCTTCTAAACCGAAGCAACTCGGACATCAAGTTTTCCAAAAGAGATGACCAAGATGAAGTAGAGATAGTGTGTGATTACTTTATCTTGATCATCCTAGGATTCTCAACACATGAGAGGGATAGGGTGGAGGAGAAGAAGAAGCCATATGAAGTGAAATGTGAGCACAAAGTTTTGCCAAAGAAAAAACCAACACCAAGGAAAATCAAGTGGCTGCTGCTATTGCTTATTGTTGTATGGTATTTTGTGAGTGTGGCCTCCTTTCAAAAACAATCCCAGCACACCAAAATTTGCCACACAACCCTCACAAAATATCTCACAACCAAAAAACAATAAACAATGAAGTATGGCTCAAGCCATAAATGCACCATGCCAAGACCCATGCTCAACTTTCCACCTCAACAAAAATATTAAACATTTACAAAACAAAACCCTAAATGTTTAATACTTTAAAAAGAAATGGCATTTTCAAAAGTAATCTTGTAACAGATTACAAGAATACCCCTCATCTGTATATACATACCTGCATCCGTATTCCGACTGAATACGAATACTACGAGACGAAAGTAATCCAACCAATCTAATACTAGGATCCGGCTTAAACCAAAGCCCACTAGTATGATCCGTCTGATCATGATCCATGCACAAGTGTATGTATATGATCGAACCCTGCCATAAAACCATACGGCCTCTACAACGTTTCGCCCGAACTTAGTAAACTTTCTGTGGGGGACTCTAAAGACTCGTCAATACGCTAGCAGTGGGTTTAACCACAAGCACGTCAGTGGCACTAGCTGTACGTAACGGCTGCCCAGGTATTGAGCAAAAGGGAAGCCGATGAGCGAACTCATCCTGAAACCCTACTGAGCCTGTCAGTTACAATATCCGTACAGTCCGGTCCGTTCGTCTATGAGTATCGCATATCGGGCCCAGGGGGCTGGTAAACGTCAGACCCCCAATAGCGGTATAAGTCGTGTAGGAGTGTAGCCCAGAACACCCTGAGAAACTACTGGAATACCTACCAGTAAATATAGCTTGCCATGGCCAGGGGCTTTGTGTAATGGCTCTCCAGACACACGATCTCACCCCCAACACCGGGAGAGACGAATCCTCTGCCGATCCGCTCACTGCCTCCATGTGGCTCGGGACTGTACCTAACTAAAACCTGTTTGCACGACTCCTTTGAGCCGTGGTAGGGTAGTAATCAAAGCACAGTGGGAACTCACACAAGACAAATGACGATCTCAGGTCAATAGACTAACATGTACACATGTCACCAGGGAACTACTATCTGATGATAGGTATAATACCAACTAGAATGTTCCCGGCGAGTCCGTCCGGTGTACTCATAACCCAATGAGCACCTGTATACGTCTTAGGTGAACCAACTGACGCTAATGGCTTGTGAGACCGGCCATCGCCCCTCGTCGAGGTCTCGATCCGTATACACTAGTCTACTCTCAGAGTATCGATGCATAGTCTCGAAACTCCCACGACTAGGGACACTTTAAGGATGTGCTTATAGACTACCCAACTCTCACGTATATGATCGCCATCATACTACTGGTAGTCAAGCAAGAATCCTATGGGCTCTATCAACATGTAATAGTGATCTGTAATGTCACTTAAAGCATGTACACGATAATAAAGACAAACCAGATAGCATAATATTATCTCGAGTAAGACTGTCCTATCGGTATAGGTCCTCCCTAAATCATTGCAATCACGTGCCTGCGATCCAATAATTGACTTTGAAGGCACTATAGCCAACACTTGGTGAGTGAATCTGCAGTGTTGTTCTCCTAATCTACTCTCCTCAGCTCGATCTCCCGGAGATCAACGATCTCCCGGATCAGGCGGTACCGCCTCAAGATATATTTGGATCTCTGATGGGACCTGGGTTCCTTCCCTAAAACTATAGCGTCGTTTGTTGTTACAATACTAAAGTATTGGATAAACAATGGAAGGAACCACCTGAAGTACAGTTATGAACTTCCTCATCCAGACTGCCTCTTTTGCGGCGTCTCATGCAGCAAACTACTCTGTTTCCATCGTCGAGTCTGCAACGGTGTCCTTCTTAGAGCTCTTCCAACAAACCTCCCCTCTATTGAGGGTAAAGACATAACCTAACATGGACTTGGAGTCTTTCTTATCACTCTGGAAGCTGGAGTCAGCAAAGGCCTCGATCTGGATGTCTTTTTCGCCATACACCAAGAACATCTCCTTAGTCCTTCTTAAGTACTTGAGAATGTTCTTTACTGCTATCCAGTGCTTCTCCCCTGGGTTCGACTGATACCGTCTTACCACGCCAGTGCGTAAGCAACATTTGGTCTTGTACATAACATCGCATACATTATAAAGCCTACCGCAGAAGTGTAGGGTACAGATGTGATGCGAGCCCTTTCCAAATGAATCTTAGAAGACATCTGTTTGGAGAGGGTGATTTCGTGACAAGCCGGTAGACTACCGCGCTTTGAATCGTCCATAATAAATATTCTCAGTATGGTCTTGATGTACCTTGACTGTGAAAGTCCCACCATCCTCTTTGATCTTGTTGGAGTTAGTGCCCTCAGAGTCAATTATTGGATCACAGGCACGTGATTGCAATGATTGAGGGAGGACCTATCCCGGTAGGACAGTCTTACTCGAGATGATAGTATGCTATCTGGTTTATCTTTATCATCGTGTACTGCTTTAGGTGACCTGACATGTCGCTATTACACGTTGATAGAGCCCCTAGGATTCTTGCTTGACGACCAGCAGTATGATGGCGATCATATACGTGGGAGCTGATAGTCTATAAGCACATCCTTAAAAGGTCCCTAGTCGTAGGAGTTTCGAGACAGGGCATCGATACTCCATTAGTAGACTAGTGTATACAGTCGAGACCCCGACGAGGGGCGGTGGCCGGTCTCACAAGCCACTGGTGTCAGTTGGTTCACCTAAGATGTATACAGGTGCTCATTGGGTTATGAGTACACCGGACAGGACTCGCCGGGAACCTGCTAGTTGGTCTTATACCAGACGTCAGATAGCAGTTCCCAGGTGACATGTGTACAGGTTAGTTCATCGACCTGAGATCGTCATTTGTCTCGTGTGAGTTCCCACTGTGCTTTGATTACTACCCTACCACGGCTCAAAGGAGTCGTGCAAACAGGTTTTAGTTGGGTACAGTCCCGAGCCACATGGAGGCAGTGAGCGGATCTTCAGGGGTTCGTCTCTCCCGGTATTGGGGGTGAGGTAGCGCTGTGTCTAGGAGAGCCATTACGCAAAGCCCTCGGCCGAGGCAGGAGATTTACTGGTAGGTATTCCAGTAGTATCTCAGGGCGTTCTGGGCTACGCTCCGACACGACTTGTACCGCTTTTGGGGGTCTGACTTTTACCAACCCCCTAGGCCCGCCATGCGATACTCATAGACGAACGGACCGGACTGTACGGATATTGTCACTGACAGGCTCAGTTGGGTGTCGGGGTGAGCTTCCTCATCGACGTCCCTTTTGGTCAATAGCTGGTGGCCCGTCACGTATTGGCTTATACCTCTGACGTGCCAGTGGTTAAATCCACAGCCATAGTATTGACGAGTCTTTAGAGTCCACCACACTTTCAGTTACTCAGCTTTCGGGCGAAACGCTGTAGAGGCCGTATGGAGATATGGCAGGGTCCGATCAGATACGTGCGGTATTGCACGGATCAGGATCAGACAGTATTGTACTAGTAGCCGTATAGGTATATGGCAAGGTTCGATCAGATACGTGCGGTATTGCACGGATCAGGATCGAACGGATTTTACTAGCCGGCTTTGGCTTAAGCCGGTCCTAGTCTAGTACAGTGTAGATTTTGTCTCATTGCATTTGTATCCGGACGGAATACAGATGCAGGTGTGTATGCACAGTATCGGGGTTTTCCTGTAATTTATTACGGGACCAGTTTTCTGGAGTTGCCAGTTTGCATTCCGTTCCGGCCGGTTTTCCTTTGTTCTTTCCCGGCCGGACTTTTCCGATGGAGGGGGTAATTTGCAGTTTTGCAAATTACACTTTGTGGAGGGGTTTTATGCAATTATGTTGATTATGATACCTTTCATATCTTGCTCCATGCTTGCATTAATTTGACATGATATAGGTATGGGTTTAAAGTGAAAGCATGGTTGAAGTTTTCATTGACTTTGGATATGGTCACCACATTCTTCTCCTACACTTACCTCCCTCATTTGATTTAGTTTTGTTCCCTCCACCATTCTCATTCAAGAGAGAGGCCGGCCACTATGAGTGAGGATGAGAGAAAATTTGATTTTTTGGCATGACACAAATTTCTTCATCTCATATCTTCATGCAAGGAAAAATGAAAGCACCATATTTTCCTTGTTCTCATTCCTCCATCCAAAGGCAACAAACCCCAAAGTGAGACTATGATTCTACACTACGCATTCTACAGCAAATCTTGAGCATGTCGAGTTGCCGGCTTCATGCTCGAGTTGCCTCGGTATTGAGGCGGGAGCCCGTAAAAGACGAAGGCGATGTGGTGCCCTTTCCGGCGAGGAGGCGACGATGTGGAGCAAACACTTTCCGCGGGAGATCGGGGCGATGATGAGAAGACCGGAGGACTCGGATCTCTTGGTATACTTCTCACCCCCTCTCTAGATAGCTAGTATAGGTTAATGGTTACGATCCGGGTTATTGTCCGCGGTAGCGCCGGTTTCCGAGCAAGGAAAAATTTTGATTCCGCAATTTGGCCTCGAGTAAGACGGCCGGGGCGCTCCCGTGGCGCAACATGGTATCAGAGCCACGCCATTAACCTTACCTAGCTTGTTCTAATGCGTTTTACTTATCCGATCGACCAAAATCTCAAAAACCGTATTTTAGTTCACATCAGTTTCTGTTGAAATTTTTTGGTGTCTAAAAATTTTTCAGGTGGTCTCAGAAAGATGTGCAGGGTGTTCTAAGAACGCTGGAGAAAAACGACAAAGTGAACCCTTACTTGGAGCGCGGAAGCGCGGCAATACCCCCCTTTCTGCCGCTCTTCCGCCGCACTATGGTGGGCCCACTTGGTCATTTTTCTTAAGTTGTCTTATGGGATGAAAATAGGGCTTTTGGGATATTAAAATTGGGCCAGTTATTTCTGTGAGTGCTACAGTTTTCTTTTGGGGCCCACTTGTTAATTATTTGATCGATCGGATATTTTAAACACATTATTTCACAGTATTTACATTATATCTGCGACCGTGAATGTCACTCGATCGGTAAATCCGGTCTAACTGCTATAGCCCGGTTAGACGGATTTGCGAACGTGATTTTCACGTTGATGTTCTATGTTTATGCTGTGATGTTGCGGATCGGTCGTGGGGGATAGCCTGGATGCAATGCTAGTACAGTTTTGTTGTATTATGTACATTTGATATTGCGGGGCGAGCGTCCGACATGTGGACTGCCGTCTCTGCCTGTTTGTATTATTCTTTTGGGGCACGACCTGGTTGCGGTCGATGTACCCGGTGTATGTATATTTTACTTTCTGTACTAGGGTTGCCCCGCGGTGGGGTGCACGGATAGCCGGGTTCTGGAGGGCAACGGGCCCGCATCTCAGGGCATTGAGACGGAGGGGCTTCAGTCCAGGATTGGAGGGCTATTCGCTGCACTCGTAGGGGGTACAGGTTGACCCAGGAGGGGTGCCCAAGTTGCCGGATTCCGTGAAGTGCTGGGTGGTCCATTCACGGTACTGAAGGGGGCTGCCTCGCTTCAGGTCTTGGCGGGTGACTTGCCGCGCCCGTAGGGGTCTAGGATTTCATTGCACAGGCTATCCACACGACCAGGGGAACGTCGGGTTTCAGCAGCGGCTCTGTGAAACCCGGGGCTTCCAGATATCTGTATTGTTCTGTGATGCTGTACATTTCTGTGATGTTGCATTTTATTCACGCCTTGAGCGAAATACTATATATTGGTATATATATTAGTAGATGTTGTATATGTTTTACATCCGCGCTAGTCCAGTCCCCGCTCTGCCGTTAGTTAGCTAACCTAACGGGTGATGACGGGACCCAGTGGCGAATGCGGATGGCATATACGTACGTCAGTATATTTTCGTTCTTTGTGGTGTGATCAATTGATGGGACTGCATTGATTCGGATCAATGCAAGATATACAAACCTAATCTGATGTTGTTGGAACATTTTTTCAAAAAAAAAAAAAAAGCTGTTATTGCAAGGACGTTCTCTTTTGTTTTGCATAGTGGTATTCGTTTGGAATATCCTGCTCCTCAGTCGACGAGGCAAGGGCCGAGATCCCTTCACCGGGAGTGACCCCTTGGACAGAAGTTTGCGTCAGGGCATTAACTTCACTATAGCCGATTACTTTTGCTTTGCATCGTGGTATTCAGTTGGAATATCCTGCACCTCATTCTACGGGGAAAGAGCCGAGATCCCTTCACCGGGAGTGACCTCTTTAGTAAAGGTTTTCGTCACTATATTTTATAAAAGGCTATGCAGTTCCTTCAACGATATCAAGTTCATTACGTTAAAGGTTTTTCGCCAAAAACCATTCGTAGCCCTCCGTCATTTCTTATGGGTATTATTTAGTATTCGTGCTGCGTTTGTTGACTCCGTCAAGGCGTAGTGTACGGTAGCTAAGTGGTGCTTGTTTGTTGCATAAGTGGGATTGGTTAGGACAGTCGTACGGCCTTGTTGACTCCGTCAAGGGCACGTACGGGTGGGTTTAATGCAATCCAGATAATGACGGGTTGAACTTGACTAGGACTCTTTGATTTGTTGACTCCGTCAAGGTCACTTGAGTCCTAGGGGTAAAAACAAACATCGGGAGTTTCAAAAGAACTGAAACTTGCCAGGCATGCGCATACCTTCTGGAGTGTGGTGACTTGAGTGGATTCCGTCAAGTTATCATGCGATGATAGTTGGATCCCGATTCCCACTGATGAGTTGGTTTACTCCTCGGGTGATCCCGACTAATTCTTCTTTCAGGTTTGGAGGAGAATTTGAGGTACAGTGGGAGGTTTCCAGATTAGACAAAGTGACAACCATTCTGATCTAGGATAGAGTGCACGCTGAGTGTTTCTTTTCTCTCTCTCTCTGGCAGCGACCATTGACCCGACCCTGGATTTTGACTCAGTGACCAAGTTGACCGAACCTTCTTAACACTGGCTTTTGGATTGTCAGAGTTGCAGACCTCATTGCCACTCCTACTTTTACCCTTTTCTCCAGGACACCCCGTATTACTGCGAACGTCCACTTCCATTGGACAAAACCATCGTATGGTTAGATACGAACTCGAAGGACTTCGAGGATGGTTTCTGGTTCTGGAGAAAACGGATAGGATTATTCAGTTGTCTTTTCTTTTTACCCTCTCTCAGGTTACGAGTACTCCTTGGTTTAGGGGTAGTACACCTATTACGCAAATTGGATTGTCTTCTTCCAAACCTTAGGCTGGTGCCGACCGGTAGGGAATGAAGAAAACCAATTAGCATAACGATGGTGTGCAGAAGGTATTAAGTTCAGACAAAGCAAGGGATTAGTAAGAGGGCAAAGTAAATTGCAACAGATATTCACGACCAAACCAAATATTTCGTTACCACTCCCACATCACCTTTGTATTTCTCCAGGACACTCCGTATCACTACGAAGATCCACAGTTTATTGGGTACTCCATCGTATGGTTATATACGAACTCGAAAGGAACTTGTTCCAGTTCGGGGATGGATTCTGGTTCAGGAGAAATAGGAATAAAGTACATTCAGGTGTCTTTTATCTTCACCTTCTCTCGCATTGCGAGTGTTCCTAGGATTAGGACAGTACACCCTTTATGCTTTTTGGACAGTCTTCTTCCAAACCATAGGCTGGTGCCGAACGGTAGGGAAGGAAGAAAACCATTTGGCTTAAAGGGGTGTACAGAAGGTAATGACTAAAGACAAATAAAGGGATTTGGAGAGGTGGCAAAGAATTATACGGTTATAGTTGTGAATCTGGATAATGGTAGAGGCATTACTAGGAATACCAGGATACCCCATCGAAACATTACAATGTTTCAGTTTCAACTGTGTACTGTTAAAAGAAAACTGATTTCCCGATTAGACACTTACTCCAGGGTATGTATTTGCCAGGAATAATTCTCACATCTGTATGGTTTTACAGATGATGAGTGGGAGTAAGTTATTGGGAATTGGGTGATCATCCTCATTATATCGGGATTCGTTGTAATCGGTGATATTTGAGGAAGTCACCTGGGTTGTTTGCCGGTCGGCAAATATTTGGTTTTGAATATCCGCTGTTGTGCACCAATTTCAAATCGATATATCTGTACGTCTATTTTCATAGAGTGAGATATACCTTTTGATATTATGTCGATGACATTTACCTATATCAGTGGATGGTTAGGTAAGGAGCATTAAACAGCGGTGTAATTCTTCTTAACCATAAGTACAGTTTTCAACCTGCGACGCACAGTGAAAGAGTTGTTAGACTCAGCGGACTTATACAGAGTATTGTATGTTGTCCAGTGTCCATTAGGACAGAGGGGTTGGTCCTCATACTATATTCTGTTTACTTTTAACTTCTCAAGTTCTTAGACATGTGTTTCGTAGAAACACAGGGTCTAAGTTTTGAGGAGTTATAGGTATTTGAATAGAGTAGAGAACCAGGTGTAGCAAGTATCGGGATTCTTCAAAGTGATCGAAGATGTAGATACTTGTGTATGGTGTTCAGTTGATAGTAATGATGAAGACAGATTGCTTCTCTTTCAGGTTACTCATAATTGGAAGCATTCCTAAGTTGAGTAACGCTGATCGACCTCCTTCCATTTAGTTGACATGCACTGGAGATAGATGCATGATTTGAATCTGGTTAAATTGAATCAGTGCCTCTGTTTCTATATTGGATATAGAACAGTTCATATCTTAACGATGTTAAAGTACGGGAAGTTGTCCGGCTTATGCTTAAAACCAGACTCCGGATAACTCAAGGCACGTTTCTGTAATGGCTGTTTGCGGGTTGACCCAGGCTATGACGAGGGTTGACTTTCTACCATCTGGCAGATCAATAGAAATATTGTTCTAGACTCGCCACAGTTTTATTAAAAATGGATTTTTTCTTCAAAAACAGAAGTGGGAGTATGGTAGAACTGGAAGTGATTCCAGAACCGCAAACGATTACTGAAGATTTAATAAGGAACCTAAAGATTCAATCTGATTTGACATTCCATTGGCTACTCCGCAGATAAGGTGGGTAACTTCAGGCACCCGAGAGGTACTCCGGTAGCCTCAAGGACGGTGACAGGGAAGTTCTTGTTTACCCACACTTGCCATTGTTGTTGTTCCAGGCTGCGAGACCCGGCAGGAGGATGAGTATAGCGTCGTTCTAAACTAGCTTTAGAAGTGCACGTCTATATGACTCTGGCAGAGGGTTGTCGTAGTCAGTGGGAGCAGCGGAAGCATTGGTGGACTTTGTGCTTATGTCTATTTATAGACTAAAGCAGATATAGCGGAGTAAGATCATCTGTTTCTGATGTGACAGTCATGGGTTTGACGTCATCAGAATAGGGGATGGATCTGTTGAGAAGGTAGTAGGAAGTGATATTCCTATACTACGATCGGTTATACTTTGGTCGTCACACAGTGTTTTCTCCACATGGGACTTGGATATTATATCAGACATATTGGTTACTAGATCTATGGTTTTAGATCTAGATTTGGGTGGTTTCCCAATCAGGGTACCTTGACAGCATTCTAAGAGTATTTAGAATGGACGACTCCTGGCACGGTAGTGTACCTGCAGGTAATGGAGTCTCCCTCTCTAAAGGTGTCTTACAGACTAAAGGGGAGAGGGATACGCATGATTGACAGATCACTTGCTTAGGCAATTGAGTCAATCATGAGATGTCAAGTACCACACCAGATGTTGTTCTTGCACTAGATGCAATAAGTTGATATTAATCCAATCCTGGAAAAACAGTAGGAAGCAGTCTTAGAACATAAGTGAATGTTCTAGGGATATGATAACAGCTGCCTCTTATAGGAGACGGTTATCACTCCAGGCTTCCAAGGTGACATGGACGACAAGGAGGTTGTCAGAGTTATAGATCTCCCTCTGACGAGGGGCAGTATTTTGGACAGGTGGTCCAAGGCAATGCTGAGGGAGGCATGGCGCGGGATACTGATTATTTTCAGTTGATGATACAGTCTAAGAAGTTTGGATTTGGAGTTCACTTATGAGCTAGGTCCCATCAGACATCCAGACATTCTAAGACAGGTATTGCTCATTTCGGGAGATGGCTTTCTCCGCGAACTTGAGATATAGAGAGACATAGAAAGAAACATCACAGCGGATCCACTCACTAAGGCTATTCCTCGAACGCAATAGTTTCGCAAACAAGCTTTGTGAGACTGACTAGTAGAGGAGTTGGGTGTTCGGTATCACACGGGCTGTGAGTATGCGGCATCGCAATAATGAGCCTTGAGTGCAAGTGGGAGATTGTTGGAGTTAGTGCCCTCAGAGTCAATTATTGGATCACAGGCACGTGATTGCAATGATTGAGGGAGGACCTATCCCGGTAGGACAGTCTTACTCGAGATGATAGTATGCTATCTGGTTTATCTTTATCATCGTGTACTGCTTTAGGTGACCTGACATGTCGCTATTACACGTTGATAGAGCCCCTAGGATTCTTGCTTGACGACCAGCAGTATGATGGCGATCATATACGTGGGAGCTGATAGTCTATAAGCACATCCTTAAAAGGTCCCTAGTCGTAGGAGTTTCGAGACAGGGCATCGATACTCCATTAGTAGACTAGTGTATACAGTCGAGACCCCGACGAGGGGCGGTGGCCGGTCTCACAAGCCACTGGTGTCAGTTGGTTCACCTAAGATGTATACAGGTGCTCATTGGGTTATGAGTACACCGGACAGGACTCGCCGGGAACCTGCTAGTTGGTCTTATACCAGACGTCAGATAGCAGTTCCCAGGTGACATGTGTACAGGTTAGTTCATCGACCTGAGATCGTCATTTGTCTCGTGTGAGTTCCCACTGTGCTTTGATTACTACCCTACCACGGCTCAAAGGAGTCGTGCAAACAGGTTTTAGTTGGGTACAGTCCCGAGCCACATGGAGGCAGTGAGCGGATCTTCAGGGGTTCGTCTCTCCCGGTATTGGGGGTGAGGTCGCGCTGTGTCTAGGAGAGCCATTACGCAAAGCCCTCGGCCGAGGCAGGAGATTTACTGGTAGGTATTCCAGTAGTATCTCAGGGCGTTCTGGGCTACGCTCCGACACGACTTGTACCGCTTTTGGGGGTCTGACTTTTACCAACCCCCTAGGCCCGCCATGCGATACTCATAGACGAACGGACCGGACTGTACGGATATTGTCACTGACAGGCTCAGTTGGGTGTCGGGGTGAGCTTCCTCATCGACGTCCCTTTTGGTCAATAGCTGGTGGCCCGTCACGTATTGGCTTATACCTCTGACGTGCCAGTGGTTAAATCCACAGCCATAGTATTGACGAGTCTTTAGAGTCCACCACACTTTCAGTTACTCAGCTTTCGGGCGAAACGCTGTAGAGGCCGTATGGAGATATGGCAGGGTCCGATCAGATACGTGCGGTATTGCACGGATCAGGATCAGACAGTATTGTACTAGTAGCCGTATAGGTATATGGCAAGGTTCGATCAGATACGTGCGGTATTGCACGGATCAGGATCGAACGGATTTTACTAGCCGGCTTTGGCTTAAGCCGGTCCTAGTCTAGTACAGTGTAGATTTTGTCTCATTGCATTTGTATCCGGACGGAATACAGATGCAGGTGTGTATGCACAGTATCGGGGTTTTCCTGTAATTTATTACGGGACCAGTTTTCTGGAGTTGCCAGTTTGCATTCCGTTCCGGCCGGTTTTCCTTTGTTCTTTCCCGGCCGGACTTTTCCGATGGAGGGGGTAATTTGCAGTTTTGCAAATTACACTTTGTGGAGGGGTTTTATGCAATTATGTTGATTATGATACCTTTCATATCTTGCTCCATGCTTGCATTAATTTGACATGATATAGGTATGGGTTTAAAGTGAAAGCATGGTTGAAGTTTTCATTGACTTTGGATATGGTCACCACATTCTTCTCCTACACTTACCTCCCTCATTTGATTTAGTTTTGTTCCCTCCACCATTCTCATTCAAGAGAGAGGCCGGCCACTATGAGTGAGGATGAGAGAAAATTTGATTTTTTGGCATGACACAAATTTCTTCATCTCATATCTTCATGCAAGGAAAAATGAAAGCACCATATTTTCCTTGTTCTCATTCCTCCATCCAAAGGCAACAAACCCCAAAGTGAGACTATGATTCTACACTACGCATTCTACAGCAAATCTTGAGCATGTCGAGTTGCCGGCTTCATGCTCGAGTTGCCTCGGTATTGAGGCGGGAGCCCGTAAAAGACGAAGGCGATGTGGTGCCCTTTCCGGCGAGGAGGCGACGATGTGGAGCAAACACTTTCCGCGGGAGATCGGGGCGATGATGAGAAGACCGGAGGACTCGGATCTCTTGGTATACTTCTCACCCCCTCTCTAGATAGCTAGTATAGGTTAATGGTTACGATCCGGGTTATTGTCCGCGGTAGCGCCGGTTTCCGAGCAAGGAAAAATTTTGATTCCGCAATTTGGCCTCGAGTAAGACGGCCGGGGCGCTCCCGTGGCGCAACAGATCTATCACGATAGATCTAGATCCCCAGAATGTAGTTGGCATCACCCAGGTCAATCATGGAGAACCTCTGTGACAAGAATCCTTTAAGTCATTGTAATATAGGAATGTCACTTCCTATCAAGAGAATGTCATCCACGTACTAGACGACGAATCCTATAGTTCTCGCTACAATCTTACTATAAATGCATGGTTCATCTGGATTTTTGAAAAAGTCGAATTCTTGGACCGTCTCATCAAAATAGATGTTCCAACTCCACGATGCCTGCTTTAGTCCATAAATGGACTTAAGCAACTTTCACACTTTCCCGCTGCTCCCACTCTGATTGAAACCCTCTGGCTGATCCATATATACGCACTCTTCCAAATTACCATTTAGAAAAGCTGTCTTTATGTCCATCTGCCAGATCTCATAATTTTGGAAGGCAGCAATGGCAAAAAGGATCCGAATGGATTTGAGCATATCCACTAGAGAAAAGGTTTCATCATAGTCCAAACCAGGTCTTTGACGAAAACCTTTTGCAACAAGTCTAGCCTTATAGGTTTCAACCTGTCCATCTACACCAATCTTCTTTCTGAAGATCTATTTGCAGCCTACGGGTTTTATCCCTTCTAGAGCAATGTTCAAAGTGCATACTTTGTTGGTGTACATGGACTCCATCTCAGTCTGCATTGCATCCAGCCATTTTACCGAGTCACCACTCTGAATGGCTTGCTGGAAGCTAGTTGGCTCATCATTGTTAATGATGCAATCCTCTCTGTTCCCGTCTATGAGAAAACCGTAGTATCTCTTGAGCAGATGAGACTGCCTACTAGTCCTGCGGAGTGGCGCAGGGATGTCCTGTTCTTTTGAAACCTCTAGTTCTACCATACTTTCAGTAATAGTTTGTGGTTCTGGAATTTCTTCCAGTTCTATTGCGCTCCCACTAGTTTCTTTTTCAAAAAATTGATTTTCTAAAAAGTGGGCATGACGAGAAACAAAAACCTTTTGTTCCTCTGCGTAATAGAAAAGATACCCCTTGGAGTTCTTTGGGTATCCCACAAACCTACACAGTACTGAGCGTGCCTCGAGCTTGTCCGCATACTGCTTTTTGACAAAAGCTGGACATCCCCTATATCTTCAGATACTGAAGATAGGGTTTCTTCCCACTCCACATCTGATATGGTTTGGTAGGCACGGTCTTAGTAGGAACCTTATTCAAAAGATATGCAACTGATTCTAGTGTATAACTTCAGAAGGATCGCGGTAACTCGGCGTTACTCCTCATGGAACGAACCATATCCAATAGGGTTCTGTTCCGCCTTTCTGATACACCGTTGTGTTGTGGTGTGTATGGAGGAGTAAGCTGAGAGAGAATTCCATTCTCTTTTAAGTAATCCAGGAACTCGACAATTAAGTATTCACTACATCGATCAGATCATAGTGTCTTGATACTTTTACCTGTTTGTTTTTCCACTTCATTCTTATATTCTCGGAATTTCTCAAAGGCCTCGGATTTATACTTCATCAGGAGGACATGTCCTCACCTAGAGAAATTATCCATAAAAGTAATGAAATAGGAATAACCACTTCGTGCATCTGTAGATATTGGACCACACACATCGCTGTGTATGAGACCTAAGAGCTCGCTCGCTCTTGCTCCGTGTCCAGTGAACGGAGTCTTTGTCATCTTTCCTATGAGACAAGATTGACAAGTTTCATAAGACTGATATTCGAACGGATCCAAATATCCCTCTCTATGTAACTTCGTCAACTGTGTTTCATTGATGTGACCCAGTCTACAATGCCATAAGAAAGCCTTATTTAATTTTGGAGACTTTCTTTTAAGTGTGTTCTGGACGTTGAAAACCTGAGCTTGATTTAACACGTATTTACTGTCCTCTAGAGTACCTGACCCAATCAAACTTTGATTTAGGTGGATGTGGACCACATCGCTTACAAACTAGACTAGGTACACACAACAGTTACGTAGAATCAATATCTACCCACTTGTCAATCCTAGGTGATATTCGCTACGGATACAGCATCCACGCTCATTCCATTAGCAACCCTGAGAGTCATATCACCTGCCCTGATAACTCTACGGTTTCTCAAAGCCTATAATGAATTACAGATATGAGATCCTGATCCGGTATCTAGTACCCAGGAAGTAGAGTTAATTGATAGACTGTTTTCAATCACAAACACACCCGAAGTCGAAGTCACAACGTGCTTCGGATCCTGGATTCTGGCTTTCCAAGCTCTGCATCCCTTCTGCCAATGCCCTTTCCTGTGACAATAGTAACATCCCTCCTTACCTACTGTTAGCCCCGAAACTTTTGCCCTGCCCTTTCCCTCTACCTTACAGACACCGCCTATTGGCTTTGTGGAGGTCTTCTTCTTCTCACCCTTGTCTTTCTCCTTGGATCCAAAAGAGGAAGATTCCCCAATAAGCAGAGTGGGTGTCTCCCTGGTTTCCTTCAAAGTGCCCTCAACTGGAAATATTCCCTTTGGCGTAAGTAGAAGGTAGGGACTGTAGAAACAAGTCAGCATATGACTCATTCTTCAACGTGGTCCCCAGGTCCGTGAGCTTTTCAATATAGCTAGTCATTGTAAGGACGTGGTCCCCTACAGATGATCCGATAGCCAACCTCGCTTGAAGCAATTTCTTCAAGGTCTCATATCTTGCGATATGAGATTGCTCTCCATATAAATATTTGTTATGGAGGAAGATGGAAACTAAGTCCATCTTCTCGTGCTGCATCTGGTATAGACCATCAACTGAGGCGAATACAGGGCACTTGGTATTCGCACTGTCTTTTTCCCTTGTCTTACGGATATCAACATCCGCGATGGTGGAAACAGGACCTGGGACAACGGGGGATTGAGTAGTAATGAGGTGTCCAGTTTGTCATAGGTAATGGACATATGGATAAACCTTTGCCAGTCAATATAATATAACTCAGTCATTTTATTATCTATCTGTAACCTAATCTTGATCACCTGGTCACTGCAATTAGGAGAGAGAGGAAAACACTCAGCATGATACTCTTGCAAGTTTAGATTGGTTTTTAATTTATCTAAAGACTCCCAATGTTTCTCGAATCCTTCCTCAAACCATAAAAGAAGAATTAGTCAGGATTAATCTCACCGTACAATACTTGCTTAACCGTTCGGCCAGGCTAGTGTCGGTACTTCAAGGGAGGTTTTATGACGCTTTCGCGAAGTTCCTTAATTAAATAATCTCTTTTCCCTAGAGGCATAGCCCCGCTAATACTGTTCTAGACACCTACTTGGTTTATAGCATTGATCGTTAAGTGAAAAATCTCCCGAGGAGTAGCATATACTCACAGTAGGATCGGGATCCAAATATCATTGTGTGATAATCCTGAAGGAATCCTACCAACATTATCACACTCCAAATGGTATGCAGCACTAGCAAGTTTCAGTTTTCTTAGAAACTCCCGATGTGGATTTTTGCCCCATGCTCTTATGACCTTGATGAAAGCCAACAAATCATAAGTCACATGTCAAGTTCTACCCATCATTGTCCAGGTTAATTTGAACTCACCCGTATATACCCTTAACAAAGGCCAACAAAGTAATACGGCTTTTCCAAACCAACGCATCTATCTATACTACATATGAATATCCAGTAGCTACAAATCACTATGCATTGGCGAAGGTCAACAAACATAGCTTGAATACTACTGAATATTCATATGAAATGACGGAGGGCTATGAATGGTTTTGGAGAAACCGTGAACGTAGTGAACTAGATATAATCGAAGGAACCTGATAGCTTTTAAAAGGAGTGGTTTAAGCTCCGCATTTAAAAGTCTGCTGTTTTGAAAAAACCGAGTGGTTTTAAAAAAAATTTCAACGATTCAGCTTTGGTTTGTTTTCTTTGCATTAATGTAATGCAGTCCCATCATTTACACCTATCATCACAGAAAGAAACGAAAATATGACGTACGCTTATGCCATCCGCATTCGCCACTGGGCCTCGTCTTACACCGTTAGGTTACTTAACTAACGCCAGAGCAGCGGGCTGGACTAGCGCGGATGCAAAACATAAGCAACGTCTATTATATAGCATATATAATAACCATTCGTCTCACGCAATAATAGACATTCCAGATCACAAATGAACATATTAGATATACTATGAATTCCACGTTTCGTTTGACCCTGTAACGAAACACGGATTCCACGGTCGTGATGAATATCCAAACCCCACCACAGGCCCCTACGGTTGCAGCAAACTACCCGCCAAATACCCAAAGCGAAGCAACCTCCCTCAGTAACATGAGTAGGCCACTCAGCACTTCAAAGTACCCGGTAGTTTGTGCACCCCACCTTAGGTCTATCCTAGGAGCAGAAAATAATACAATGGCGGCTACAACCTCAACCCGGATGTGCCCCGCAAAATAATATTACATCACTTTACAATTTACATCAAATGAAAGAATGAAAACCCTCGTCTCACATCCCCCGTCTATTCATCCACGACGATCTAATAAGTTCATATACACAAACCAACGTCACTGATCACAGATATGTGCAACCCCCACTAATCGACGTATAGTGATTAGCAGACGTTCAGCACATATATCACAACACAGATAAAACCCGATTAGCAAATAACTTAGAATTTTGATCGAAAACTATTTTCCGTGTCTACCCCAAATGCAAACCAGCACTTAGATCATCATGGGTAGAAACTAAATATACAAGAAAACAACATACCCAGAATAAGAAACACTGTGCAAAAATGAGCCGACTCGGCCTTGAATCGGCCGTGGAACCGCGGCGAAACCCACCGTTTCGCCGCACTTCCACGGTCTTCTTGGAGAGTCAGTGACTCGTTTTTCAACAGTGAATTTTCATGCCTCTGAAATAATTTTAAGCATAGTTTTAAAAATAAACAGAAACTGGAGGGATCGGGTGTATGGTTTTCGAGTTTTCCGACGATCGAAGTTCTAATAACTTGCTAACAAGATAGTAAAGGTTTAGTTAGGCTCTGATACTACTGTAAGTCGATGTCGCGCACCCCGCGTGTTCGTGGGGAGGCGGAATATGTAAAAAATGATTTTTCAAAGGTCGCAACACCGACTTGAACTCCAGGATCGATACTAAACCCTAACTAGCTAACTTGCAATGAGATTTAACTACTTGGAAAGAAGTTATACCTCACGATACCAAGTCCTTTGGGTCTTCTTCACTGTCCTCCACCTCGCCGTCATCTCCAAGGATCGAAACGGATCGGGCAACCTCGATGGCCTCCTCGAGTCAAAGACGATCCACCCGAGAGTCTATAGTCCGAGCTCCCACCTCAAATCCGAGATAACTACGGCCTCTAGTTCGCTAAACTAGAAGTCCTAGGTTGTGTAGAGTGAGAAGATGGAGTGATTTGTCTCTTGGAACCCTAGGATTCTCAACACATGAGAGGTTTAGGGTTTTGATGAAGAAGAAGGTCACTTGAGAAAATGAGAGAGGAGAAGAGAGTTGGATGAAGCTTGACTTCTCATTTGTGATGAATAATGAACCATAAAGATAATTGATGAGATAATATCTCACAAAATATCTAGCATAGTTCATAAATATCTAATTTGTCAAGTGATGAGTCATGCCTCATCCAAATAATATCTCCACCTCATTTTCTACACCTCACTAAAAGATTTAATCAAAAACGAAAAAGAAACCCTAATGAGGTGTCTCTTCTAGAAGCTTTCCTGAGAAATTACAAGAAAACCCCTCATCCATATATACATACCCGCATCCGCATTCCGAAGAATACAAATACAAAGAGACGAAAATAATCCATCAATATAATATTAGGATCCGGCTTAAACCAAAGCCCGCTAGTATTATCCGCCCGATCATCATACGTGCACAAGTACACGTAAGTGATCAAAGCCCTGTCGTAAAACCATACGGCCTCTACACCTTTTGCCCGGTGCAGGGAAACTCTCTGTATGGGACTCTAAACACTCGACACTACGCTGGCAATGGGTTTAACCACAAGCCGCAAGCGGTACTAGCTGCACGTAACGGCTACCCAGGTATGTGTCGATAAGAAGGCCGATGAGCTAACTAATCCGAACTCCTACTGAACCTATCTGTGACAATCTCCGTACAGTCCAGTCTGTTCTTCTAAGAGTATCATATATCAGGCCTAGGGGCGGTAATCGCCAGACCCCTAACAGCGCAATAAATCATTTCGGAGTATAGCCCAAAACACCCTGAGAAACTACTGGAGTACCCGTAAATCTCGCTTGCCTTGGCCAAGGACTTTGTGTAATGGCCTTCCGAACACAGCGCGATATTGTAACATTTCAGAAAAATAAAATAATATTTTTGGGAATTTTTATAATTAAATATTAAATATTATAAATATTTTAATGATGCGGTACAATTAAATACCGATAAATTGGGAAAAATTTGGAAAATTATTGGAATTACTGAAAATAGGGTGTTTAATAAGATTTAAGCAAATTTTAAATAAATTATGATTAATTATATTCTATTTTAATGCTAATCACGATTAAATATCACTAATCGTGTATTAAGCCGGATTTGTGCACATGACATGCACCATGTCACATTTTTAGCACTTGTTACATTTTTCCACCATGTCTTTTCTTTATTTCTTCATGCATTCTTGTTTTAAAATGAGAAGAGAAAAGAATAGAAAAGATAAAGAAAAGAAAAGAAAAGAATTAAGAAATGTGGGATGGGCATGAGAGAGAGAGGTGAGGGGTCTCCTTTGACTTGGCCATTTCCTTTCCCTCTTCATTCTCTTCATCATTCTCACTTCATTCTTCCTCCATGGCTGCCTCCATCTCCCTTCCCCTCTTCATCCTCTCAAACTTCATCAAAACAACATCAAAAGTCCATCCCCACTTCACAAAAAGCATGCACAAGACTCTCACAAACATTTTGGACCAAGAAAATCCGATTTTGAGCACTAGGGCCAACTCAAGAAAATTATTGAGTTGCCAAATGAGCTAATTCCTATACCATTTGAATTGTATTTCATTCACTTTAGCTTCCATGTTTGATTAGAAGTGTTTTAGTGATGTTTAGTGAGGATAGGAAATTCCAAGTTAGGGGTTAAGGAAAACTTAAATTGAGATAGTGTAATTGAGGTTTGTTAAGGCCATATAACCCCTCTAATGTAAATTTCATGGACTGAAACCATATACTTAAACCCAAAACCTCAACTTAGAAACCCCGATATCGGAGAATTGTGGATTCTGTGATGGTATATTGACATCTGCTATCACCCGGGACACCTGAAAAATATTTAGCAAGCATAGTGATGTGTGCAGGTGACCAGGAGATTACCATTGAAACCCCAGCCCCTAACTCCTAACTAAGGCTGCAAATATATCCTTTCTGGCCGCAAATTGCGGCCAAAGCAGGGAATTATTGGTTTGTTCTGGGTCCAGGAATTTATCTCCAGTAAAATAGACCCTTCACATATGCAAAATTGACTAATTTGGCCATGGGTAAAATCTGGGACCATTTTCATGAGTTGATGCATTGTTTTACGACTTTGTTTTAACTTAATTTTGGTATTTGATATTGTGTTTTCGTCGTGTCGCTTTTGAACGTCAACGACTAGGGTTATTGATCGTGTTTTGCATGCGAGGCTATAGGTTTTGACCTATGAGCGAAACGTGTGCCGTTTTGGTTTTCCGACTTGGTTTTAATACGCATTCGTGATTGTGTATTGTTGTAGGTACCTCTGCGTGAACTACAGGATGACAAGAAAGAGCGTGACGACATCGGCATCGGCACGCAAGGAGCAAGGTGAGTAGATATATATCTACGGGGGAAGTCGGGTGGATGGCGTATAGAACCCCCACAGTTTCGTAAAATAGAACGCGAATACGTTATAATTATATTATATATATACGGATGTGATATGAAATGACTTTGGATTAGTATAGTGTACTTGTAAGATAGTGTTTAGTTAGTTTATTAGTCGCGAACCCTAAAGTAGTGATTTGCATACACGCACACACACACACTTGCATACTTTTATACTTATGTGTATATGGGGATATGTATATATATATATACACACACACATAGGTGTGGGACTATGTATATATGTATATACGTATACGTATACATGGATTATGAGGATAGTAGATGATACTTGGAGATAAGTCGATGAGATTGGGCTTGAGGCCATGAGATCGGTGATGTGACATGGTTCGTATTTGAGATACGACATGATGTTTAGCGGGACTATAGGCGTGGTGTTTTCATACACACGCATATATTGTTTGTAGATGGTATCAGTATTGTACTAGACTTAGATCGGTACCCCCCCAGATCATGATATATGATAAAAAGGATACCAAGTGTATAATGAGATAAATGTGATATTTGACCCATACCCTGACTTGGGAGGCCGTACGATGGATTTACCGTACGAGCTATATATTGATGATTGATCCGCACTCTTGACTCGAGGATGTCATGTTATATATATATATATATATATATATATATATATATATATATATATATATATATATATATATATATATACTGTATCATATGTGATACTATTGAGGCGGGATCATCTATATATATATATAGATAGATAGATAGATAGATATATCGACTCAGACTTAGGCGGTTTTCCTTACCCTTTCGATTAGTCTGTAGTTTAGTCCTGTAGTTACTTGTAGATGTTAGACTAGACTCGAGTCATACCTATTTCAAAACTAACGAATCGTGAGTATTTTAAAGACAGGCCAAGAGATTCTACGGATATTTCAAAGGACGCACATTTTCTTAAAAACATCGTAGTCCCTATTTTCTAAACACATGATTCGTGTTATTTCAAATGGCAAAACTGTATGACTCATATTTATATAAATGCAGATTCGTTATCATCGTGTTTATTATTCAGCTCCCGCATATTCTTGCTGTTCGCATCTGTAATACCCAGTCCTTTTGAATACCAATATGCGTATTTTTGTCACTCTCAAAATTTATTTATTTTATAATTATTATTTGTATTATTCTAAAAACCCAAATCCTAATCTAATCTCATATCTTTTAATTTTCCCTAACCCAAACCCTCATTCCCTTCCTCTTTTATTATCCCCTTTCTTTTTCATTTTTAGCCCAGCCGTTACTTTCCCCAAACCTAGAGCCGGCCCACTCCTCTAATCCTTTTCTCATTCACTTAAAATCCCAAGCCCGGCCCCTTTCTTTTCCCTACTATCTTATCCCTTGGCCCGAGCCCATTTTCCCTCCCCAGCCCATTAAAATAACAATTATCCCACCTCATTTCTTTTAAATCCCTTCAAATCCAAACCCAAATCTCCTCTATAAATTCCTATTAAACCACCAAGTTAATGCCTCTTTAATCCCAATTAATTTCCCCCATTAATCCCTTTTAAAATCTTATTAATCACCACTTAATTCTCATTCATTCTATTCCCCCTCTCTCATCTCACCCATGTTCTTTCTCTCTAATTCCCTCTCTCTCTCTCAATTTCTCTAATTCTCTCTCTCTCTCTAATTCCCTCTCTCTCTCTCTCTAATTCTCTCTTCCTCTCTCTCTAAATTTCTCTCTTTTTATCAGCGTCTCACCCTCCCTCATATCAAATCAAGGAACAGCGTGAAGCAGTGAAGAAAAGGAAGGCACGAAGAGTAGCTAGATCGAGTGAAATTGTCGGATTCCAAAGGACTAAGCCGGTGCTGCGTTCGTGGCGCGATCGTGCTAATACCACCGCAGTATTATTGTTGACACATTTCCAGGCAAGTTCTCTACTTGCTACATACTACTTATGATAGCCATAAATTACAATAGTGTATATCCCATGTTTTAATTTTCTGTTAAATATTACGACGCAACTGTTCGATACATGTTCTCATAGGAAATCATCAATTAATTTGACGGAACTCAATTGTATAAGCTGGCCCGTATGGCTGTGAATCTAGTGTGTGAATTTCGTTGGAAAATATGACCGTTAACGACTAAAACGACTACCCCCAAGTTTACTAGAAAAACTGGAATTTTATTGTACCTGAAACCGTTAAAATCGCCATAAATTATATATACACTGGAATGATGCGTTCGAGGGCTCAAATCGAAGCCGACTCGACGAACTATAACCCTATGCAAGTTTCTAATTGTTTCTATACTTAAACTGTGACAATATTTGGATCGGAGTGCGACTCTGGACTGCAGTCCAGAGCGACTCTGTTTTCTGTGTGCTGTCCCGTAATGGGTACCACCAGGTTTCCTTAACTCGTAGGTTGCGGAACTCAGCTGTTTATTAAAGATGAATCTGTTAGATAGATAATACAAGTGGTTTCATCCTGTTTCTTCATCATTTGCTATTTAATCTGTAATTTAATAGATGGGGACATATAACAGTCCCAACAGAATCAGAATTGACATATTAGTGTTAAACAGTGTTTAACTCCTGACGTGGAGATGAGATTGATGATCCGTCTGTTGCGTTGAAAACCTTACTGAAAACCCTAGAATTCATCCAACTGTAGCGTCGCTAAAATTCTGATCCCAACTGGAATTAAAATGCGTTGCGAAACGGAGTTCCGATTCTGAAACCGGATTTCCAGCCGTGAACGCTTAAAATGAAATGGCTATAATTAGTGATCCTGGAACCCGATTGGCATGAAACTAAATTCGAGGGATAGATAATTGAACATACTAATTATTCCCTATAATCGTTTCGCTAAACTGTACACGTTTGATGTATGATAAATATTGCAAGTGGTAGATTACTGATTCATGACATCCTAATCATGCTTTACATACTGTTTACGCATCATATCATACATATGTCACTGCATTGATAACTTAGTGATAATGTGCATTATCCAGTGTTAGGTATTAGTGATGATTGTGGCAAGTACGTTAGTGTTCGTGTATAAGTGAATAAGTGAAAGTGGCACATACTTGTACACAATCAGTGAACCTTATTATTCTATTGCATTGTCGATGTCTGTGGGACGCGTGTACGTGTGACTATAAGTGGTATGGGACACTTATGGAAGCTCTTGCACGGGTGTCACAGATAAGGCACCAGACACTGCCATTTATCTTAGGTATTAGTCGGGACGTGCTTGATGGAGGTCCTGCCTCCAGTTCTCGTGCAGACTTGTCACAGACCGATTGGTAGTTTAGGTTATGGTTAGCATTTGATGTAGACCACGGGGTGTGGGGTAGTTTAAGTGTGAGTTCAACAGAATCTCGGGAGTCCCATGCCGGCTTATATATATATGGAGATATATGGAGATTTACAGGGTATATGATTATTACCGTGAGTTACATGTTGGGCCCGTGGTCCCTTGCCCTTGGGTTCTACCCTTGGGTGGAGGACACTCGCGAGTGGTTGACTCTCACACTTGGACTGACGATAGGCTTAGTGACCGTACAGTGAGACTTAGAGACTGATAGGGATGATAGCATCGATATACATACTTACTGTGTTGACATACTTGGCATATCATTTTACTGCTTTTACTGTTCCACTGCATCGATTACTACATGTTCATACCTATACCGTCATTGATTTACTGTTATATATATTTATTATCACTGTTAGAGTTATCACTTGGATTTATATATTATATTGTTGTTGTGTCGCTCTGACGACCTGAGTATGCATGCTCAGTGTGAGGAGAAGATTTAGCCTGGACCAGGGCTAGACGCACTTCACGGACATCTTGTTTAGCTATCCGGAGTTATATCTTTTGTTTCCCATCAGGTCAGTTCATTTTATTGTTTTGTTTCAGTTACTGCATTTCTTATTACCTGCGCATCATTTACTGTTTACCATGAAAAACTAGAAGCCGAAGTGTGACTACGGCAAGACATTTCCTTGACCGTAGGAGCATGGCTGGCCTTGTCTACCCCTCGTATTCCGTATTTTGGGAAGCGGGGCGTGAGATGGTTTAGTTGGTATCAGAGCCAGGTTTTGCTTCGATCGGGATTGCATTTTTTCGTGTATAGCTCGACAATCTAAGACATCCCTCGGTCTAGATTGTAAACTTGATATTCTTGATCCATATTCACATTGAGTGTTCTGCTATCCATTCGCTAGGGTTTCGGGTGACTTGGCAAGGTTACGTGGTTGCAATTGCACTACCGTACTCTGTTTAAATGACTTAGAATCCTACAGTTGATTTCCAATTGTAATGAATTTCATCACATCTGATATTCTTGAATCTTTGTCCAATCCTTATTATATTTGAATCTTATAGCTTGTGCCTTATATCATCCTCAAAATTATTGTTTCAGGATCATGTCTTCCAACGACTCTTCCTCTATCTCCACTCCCCAGAATAAAAACATCGAGATTCTGAGTGTACTGCAAGGTCTGAAGGAAGCCCAGGAGCGGGTACGAACGACTTGCTAACTGAAAGGCTGAGAAGGCAGGTGAATCAGGCACCAGCGGGAGTCTCAAATTGTAAAGGGATCCCTGTTAGACGAGGAAAAGAGAAGAAGATGAAGCGCCAATTTGTTTTCCCGCGACAGAAGCAGCAGAAGACCCAATGTTGTGGGTACTGTAAGAGGCCAGGACCTCTTCAGAGGGATTGTCGCCGCGCCCAAGAGAAATTTCTGATTTGCGGATCCAGCGAACATCTTATCAACGGTTGCCCAAAAAGGAAGGAGCTGCAAGGAGGAGACTCGTCCACTCTCCCCACTTCTGCCAAGTGATGATTATTGCGTAGTTCGAACTTTGAGAATAAAGCGGACCCAACACAGGATTCAACTCGCGTAAGCGAGAATGCAGTGGTCTAGCAATCAAAGAAGAATTTTCATGTTTTCTAATTTCAGTAATAATGTTGTCATCCTCTTATAAATATTTCTTTCCATTTGAAATCTTGTATCCGTCGAACTTTTAGTTGAATGCAATAAAACTTTGAATCGTAATATATGTATCATTCTCTTGTCTTTCCCCTTATTTATACTATTCATTATCACAGCATTTTTATCCTGATTTTTCAGTTCCTGCCACCGTATATTTTCCTATACTTCGTACCCTGAGCTATTCTCTTGATGTATTTCACTGTCTAATCATGACCCTTTCCTTGCAGGCCATGGCCCACCCTGGAGTAGCGCCGCATCTAGATGAGGATGCACAGTCATGTGTTTCCTTAGACCGCACGCTGATGAGTTCTGATGATGAGATCAACGATCCCTAGGTCATTTTTGGAAACAGCGATTCCGAAGACGAAGGAGCAGCCGCCCCAGAGTTTAACATGATAGACGATTCCGACGAAGAGGAAGAAGACCCTGAAGAGAACCCGATAGAGGAAGATCCCGAGAAAGACCCGATAAAAGAAAACCCAGTGGAGGAAAATCCCATGGAAGAGAATCACATGGAAGCAGGTCATGATGAAGGAGCTCCAGCCGAGGAAGAAGGACCAGAAGAACATGACCCTGCTGTGGAAGAACTCCCAATGGCGGTCCCCGTGAGGTGCTATGGAAATGGACGTCCCTACCTGAGTACGCGAGCCTACCGCAACCTGCTGAATCTCCACAACTGCGACTGACGGGATTTCTTTTTAGATGTTGTCTTCTCTGGCCAAATAAATTTATGTATAGTTTAGGGCCACCTTCGTTTTTCGAAAGTGCTTTGTTTCGAATCTTCTTGAATAAAATAAATCTTCTGAGTTCGCAAATCTTTTGTTTACTGGTTCACTCGATGCTTTGATTTTTTCCCTTTACTGTTTTCCTCCTGAGACCCCTTACTGTCCACACCTATACCTTGTGCTGTTTCGACCCTCACTCAGATTAACCAGTACCGCACTCAATCTTTTTAGAGGTCCACCCTCCATCCTTTGTCTGTGCTTCATTTGAGATCCTTCTGGGAGGGGAAATTGATGGTAAAATTTCCGAGTTAGCTGATCCTTCGGATTTTTTTCGCTTGATGTGTCGACCGTTTCCTTCCCATACATTCCCTCCCCTCCTGAGGTTCATTACTGTTCATCCTTACACACTGGGCTGAACCGACCCCAACCTCTTCGACCTTCAGTCTAAAGCCGTCACACTCCAACCTTTTGAATGAGCCACACTCCATTGTAATCCCTACCCTAGCTAGCCCTATACATTTTTGTGCTTTTCCCTGTTACCCTAACTATAGTTAGGGACATCATTATTCGAAAATTTAATTTCATTATTTTGTATTTATCGAAGAATGCGTGATATTGACTACTCCGTTTTATGTATTTAAGTACACTACTATTCTCCTCATTTTTCGGTAGCGCGACCATATGTATTACACATATTATTTTGGTGCTATGTTTCTTATTTTCACCATATAGTTTTCTAAGTTATGTAAAAATGGTTTGACTGATACGTTATTCTAAAAATGTTTTAAACCACCGTCAAGTCCTTCTCTGCTTCATTATGATTATACCTTATACTTACTATTTCTACTGTGCTACTTTTGATATACTTATATGTGCACATATTTAGGTTTCGATTTTATCGAACACGCCTCGAATATTATTATTCGTTATTGTTATTTATATTCTCGTATGCATGTAGTTTTCCTTTATAGTTGTTCCTACCTTATACTTATTTAGACCTATCCTTTTGTATGTTGTTCTTACATATATAGACCTTCAAAATTTTATCCACCCGTTTTAAGTAAATCACTATGTATTAGTGTTCGATGTGGTAACTTTTCGCTTACTATTTTATAGCTTGTCGTTTCTTTTAAATTTCGAGGACGAAATTTTTGTAAGGGTGGTATGATGTAATACCCAGTCCTTTTGAATACCAATATCTGTATTTTTGTCACTCTCAAAATTTAGTTATTTTATAATTATTATTTGTATTATTCTAAAAACCCAAATCCTAATCTAATCTCATATCTTTTAATTTTCCCTAACCCAAACCCTCATTCCCTTCCTCTTTTATTATCCCCTTTCTTTTTCATTTTTAGCCCAGCCGTTATTTTCCCCAAGCCTAGAGCCGGCCCACTCCTCTAATCCTTTTCTCACTCACTTAAAATCCCAAGCCCGGCCCCTTTCTTTTCCCTACTATCTTATCCCTTGGCCCGAGCCCATTTTCCCTCCCCAGCCCATTAAAATAACAATTGTCCCACCTCATTTCTTTTAAATCCCTTCAAATCCAAACCCAAATCTCCTCTATAAATTCCTATTAAACCACCAAGTTAATGCCTCTTTAATCCCAATTAATTTCCCCCATTAATCCCTTTTAAAATCCTATTAATCACCACTTAATTCTCATTCATTCTATTCCCCCTCTCTCATCCCACCCATGTTCTTTCTCTATAATTCCCTCTTTCTCTCTCAATTTCTCTAATTCTCTCTCTCTCTAATTCCCTCTCTCTCTCTCTCTCTCTAATTCTCTCTTTCTCTCTATCTAAATTTCTCTCTCTTTATCAGCGTCTCACCCTCCCTCACATCAAATCAAGGAACAGCGTGAAGCAGTGAAGAAAAGGAAGGCACGAAGAGCAGCTAGATCGAGTGAAATTGTCGGATTCCAAAGGACTGAGCCGGTGCTGCGTTCGTGGCGCGATCGTGCTGATACCACCGCAGTATTATTGTCGACACATTTCCAGGCAAGTTCTCTACTTGCTACAATCTACTTATGATAGCCACAAATTACAATAGTGTATATCCCATGTTTTACTTTTCTGTTAAATATTACGGCGCAACTGTTCGATACATGTTCTCATAGGAAATCATCAATTAATTTGACAGAACTCAATTGTATAAGCTGGCCCGTATGGCTGTGAATCTAGTGTGTGAATTTCGTTGGAAAATATGACCGTTAACGACTAAAACGACTACCCCCAAGTTTACTAGAAAAACTGGAATTTTATTGTACCTGAAAACCGTCAAAATCGCCATAAATTATATATACACTGGAATGATGCGTTCGAGGGCTCAAATCGAAGCCGACTCGACGAACTATAACCCTATACAAGTTTCTAATTGTTTCTATACTTAAACTGTGACAATATTTGGATCGGAGTGCGACTCTAGACTGCAGTCCAGAGCGACTCTGTTTTCTGTGTGCTGTCCCGTAATGGGTACCACCAGGTTTCCTTAACTCGTAGATTGTGGAACTCAGCTGTTTATTAAAGATGAATCTGTTAGCTAGATAATACAAGTAGTTTCATCCTATTTCGTCATCATTTGCTATTTAATCTGTAATTTAATAGATGGGGACGTATAACAGTCCCAACAGAATCAGAATTGACATAGTAGTGTTAAACAGTGTTTAACTCCTGACGTACAGATGCGATTGACGATCCATCTGTTGCATTGAAAACCTTATTGAAAACCCTAGAATTCATCCAACTGTAGCGTCGCTAAAATTCTGATCCAACTGGGATTAAAATGCGTTGCGAAACGGACTTCCGATTCTGAAACCGGATTTCCAGCCGTGAACGCTTAAAATGAAATGGCTATAATTAGTGATCCTTGAACCCGATTGGCATGAAACTAAATTCTAGGGATAGATAACTGAACATACTAATTATTCCCTGTAATCGTTTCGCTAAACTGTACATGTTTGATGTATGATAAATATTGCAAGTGGTAGATTACTGATTCATGACATCCTAATCATGCTTTACATACTGTTTACGCATCATATCATACATATGTCACTGCATTGATAACTTAGTGATAATGTGCATTATCCAGTGTTAGGTATTAGTGATGATTGTGGCAAGTACGTTAGTGTTCGTGTATAAGTGAATAAGTGAAAGTGACACGTACTTGTACACAATCAGTGAACCTTATTATTCTATTGCATTGTCGACGTCTGTGGGACGCGTGTACGTTTGACTATAAGTGGTATGGGACACTTATGGAAGCTCTTGCACGGGTGTCACAGATAAGGCACCAGACACTGCCATTTATCTTAGGTATTACTCGGGACGTGCTTGATGGAGGTCCTGCCTCCAGTTCTCGTGCAGACTTGTCACAGACCGATTGGTAGTTGAGGTTATGGTTAGCGTTTGATGTAGACCACGGGGTGTGGGGTAGTTTAAGTGTGAGTTCAACAGAATCTCGGAAGTCCCATGCCGGCTTATATATATATGGAGATATATGGAGATTTACAGGGTACATGATTATTACCGTGAGTTACATGTTGGGCCCGTGGTCCCTTGCCCTTGGGTTCTATCCTTGGGTGGAGGACACTCGCGAGTGGTTGACTCTCACACTTGGACTGACGATAGGAATAGTGAGCGTACAGTGAGACTTAAAGACTGATAGGGATGATAGCATCGATATACATACTTACTGTGTTGACATACTTGGCATATCATTTTACTGCTTTTACTGTTCCACTGCATCGATTACTACATGTTCATACCTATACCGTCATTGATTTACTGTTATATATATTTATTATCACTGTTAGAGTTATCACTTGGATTTATATATTATATTGCTGTTGTGTCGCTCCGACGACCTGAGTAAGCATGCTCAGTGTGAGGAGAAGATTTAGCCTGGACCAGGACTAGACGCACTTTACGGACATCTTGTTTAGCTATCCGGAGTTATATCTTTTGTTTCCCATCAGGTCAGTTTATTTTATTGTTTTGTTTCAGTTACTGCATTTCTCATTACCTGCGCATCATTTACTGTTTACCATGAAAAACTAGAAGCCGAAGTGTGACTACAGCAGGACATTTCCTTGACCGTAGGAGCATGGCTGGCCTTGTCTACCCCTCGTATTCCGTATTTTGGGAAGCGGGGTGTGACATGGTTTAGATGGTATTAGTGCCAGGTTTTGCTTCGATCGGGATTGCAGTTTTCCGTGTATAGCTCGACAATCTAAGACATCCCTCGGTCTAGATTGTGAACTTGATATTCTTGATCCATATTCACATTGAGTGTTCTGCTATCCATTCACTAGGGTTTCGGGTGACTTGGCAAGGTTACGTGGTTGCAATTGCACTACCGTACTCTGTTTATTTTAGTGTATATGCCCTAGAGGCCATTACTGTATCATACTAGTTTGTATATTACTTAATGGAAGCTTGGGATATTCACCTTGTATATACAATCTTGCTCAAAATAGTAGTATGCTACTTGGTTTGTTTCTACTTCAATGTGTACATGTGTTTATTTTAGTATATCGCCTATACACATTAGTGGAGCCCTTAGGATCTTTGCTTGATTACCAGCGTTGTGATGGCAGTCACACCAGTGGGGGCTGGGTAATCTATAAGCACATCCTTATGCAGGTCCCTAGTCGCAGGACTATCGAGACAGGGTATCGATACTCCGGAGTAGACTAGCGTATGCGCTTCTCATCCCAGAGTGGGAGGTGGTCTGTCCCACAGCCATCAGTACGTCGTACTGGAGATAGTATGCGGGTGCTCGTTGGGTTACGAGTACACTGGACAGGACTCATCGGGAATTGACCGGTTGGTATTATACCTATCGTCAGTTATCAGTTCCCAGGTGACATGAGTACAGCTTAGTCCGCTGACTTGACACTGTCACTTCGCCTCGAGTGTGTTCCCACTGTACTTTGATTACTACCCTACCACGGCTCAAAGGAGTCGTGCAAACAGGTAGTAGTTTGGTGCAGTCCCGAAGCACTTGGAGGCAGTGACGGTTAGACAGGATTCGTCTCTCCCGGTATTGGGGGTTGACATCGCGCTGTGTCTAGGAGAGCCATTACACGAGTAGTCCCTGGCCTGGGCAAGCGAGATATACTGGGAGGCTTCCGGTGTTATCTCAGGGTGTATTGGGCTTCACTCCGACACGACTTGTACCGCTATTAGGGGACTGACGTTTACCGCCCCCCTAGGCCCGCCATGCGATGTATCAGACGAACAGACCGGACTGTACGGAGATTGTCACATTCAGGCTCAGTAGGAGTTCAGATGGGTTTCACCTCGTCAGTCTTCTTGTCGGCATCTACCTGGGGACCATTACGCACAGCTAGTGCCGCTTGCGGTCTGTGGTTAAACCCACTGCCAGCGTAGTGTCGAGTCTTTAGAGTCCCACACAGAAAGCTATTCGCCTTTAGGCAAAAGAGTAGAGGTCGCATGGTTTTGCGACAGGGTTCAGTCACATCCGTGCACTTGTGCACGTTTATTGTCCGGACAGTTTACACTAGCGGGCTTTGGTTTAAGCCAGATCCTAGTGTACGTATTGGGATTGGTTTTATCCAGTTTGTATTCGTGTTCCTCGGAACACGAATGCGGGTGTGTATGCACAGTTGACGGAGAGACAGAGGCAGAGGATTCTCATTAGGGTTGTTGACCGTTGACTGTTGACTATTGACTTTTTGCTCAACCATAATGAGAATATGATATATGATTAGCAATAATATTAATTAAGTATTATAGTGACATGGTTGTTGAGGGGTTGACTTTGTTAACTTGTTGACTTTGTTGACCGGTTGACTAGGTTGGACTAGTTGACCATCATCATCACAATGGTTGTCATTTTCATGCAAAGACTTTTGCTTGCTTGTTATGGTTTGCAAAATGAGTGCATAGAAATGATATTGCCTTTGACATGAGATGAACCATCACATAATAATACTTGATTAACATTATGGCTCATGATGCTTTTGGAGTATGAGAGGGTGAAAGAGAAAAGAGAGGCTCATTTCTTTCATTGTCTCTCTCTCTCTCTTGGTTTTGAGCTCTCTCTTCCTCTTGCTCTCACCCTCTTCCTCTTGCTCTCTCTTGTCTATGGTTCACTAGTCTCATGTGTTGAGAAGCAAGAACCATAGAGAAAATCCCATCACACTCTCCTCTACTCACTCTAGTTCACAAGGTTTAGCAAACCAAGTGAACTAGTTTCTTCAAAGTTCGAAGAAGAAGCCAAAGGTAGAAGCTTTCGGGTGGATCGATCTTCGGCGCAAGGAGACGACGGGGTGAAGCCAATCCGTACACCATCAAGAGATGAAGACGAAGGAGTTCAAGAAAGAAAGGTATAACCCCCTAACCGAGTAGTTAACAACTCCTAGTTAGGTTGTTAGTTAGATGTTTAACAAAGATCCGGTTTTGAGTCCATGTCACCGTCTCTAGAAAATTGTTTTTCACCAAATTCCGCATGCCCGAAAGTACCGGGAGAGGTAGCATGGACTTACTGTGGTATCAGAGCCTAGTTAAACTCTATCTAACATGTTAGCATAGTAGCTAGGAATTCGATCGGAGAAAAAGTCCTGAAATAAACCCGAAATTCAAACTTTCTGTCGATTTTCAAAGTGCTGCAAAAATTATTTGAGATATACCAAAAATCGACTCAGGGTTTTTAGAAGAAACTGCAAAAATTCGACCTACTGAATCGATCAACGCGCCGCGTTTCCGCGGCGGGAGCTTGCTCCCGCCGCGGAACCGCAGCCGAGTTGACTCGGTCGTGGGATTTTATTTTTGCAGTTTGTTCATAGGGGTATTTTGGGATTTTTGGAATATGTATTTTCTGCCCAGATTTTCCAGAACGAAAATTTTGTGTTTGGGGCCTGAAAATCCGTATTTTTGATCGAACTTCTAAAAGACTTAAGCTGACGGATTTTTCTGTGATGTGATATTTGTATTGAACGTCTGCTAATCGCTATATATCGATTAGTGGGAGTTATACAAATCTGTGATCTGTAATGTTGCTGGAATGTGTATATGAATTCATTGGATTGTCGCGGGTGAATAGCCGGGGGTTGTGAGACGAGAGTTTTCTTTTCTTTCAATTCATGTAAATTTGTAAATTGATGTAATAATTATTTGTATGGCCGCACAACCGGGTCGGGGTTGTAGCCGTCATTGTATAATTTCTTTTTACTGTTTTTGCTCCTAGGATAGACCCATGGAGGGGGTGCACAAACTACCGGGTATGCCGAAGTGCCGAGTGTCCTACTCACGGGGTTGAGGGAGGTTGCTTCGCTTCGGGTACTTGGAGGGTAGTTTGCCGCACCCGTAGGGGTCTTGGGTGGGGTATTGGCTATTCACCGCGACCGTGTAATCTGCTTTTCGTTACAGGCTCGTATGAATTGCGGGTTCCTAGTATATCCAATGTGTTCATCTGTGATCTGAAATGGCTATCATTGCAATATATCTATATATGATATTATTTAGGCGTTGCTTATGTTTTACAGCCGTGCTAGCCCAGCCCCCGCTCTGTCGTTAGTTAAGTAACCTAACGGGTAATGACTGGGCCCCGTGGCGAATGCGAATGGCATAAGCGTACGTCATATTTTGGTTGTTTTCTGCAATGGTAGGATTAAATGATGGGACGCATTAAAAGAACTAATGCAAGAATATCACGCATTAAAAGAACTAATGCAAGAAAATAAACCAAGTAAAAATCGTTGGAACACTTTCGAAAAACCACTCGGTTCTTTTCAAAACTAACTTTTAAATGCGGAGCTTGAGCCACTCCTTCTAAAAGCTATCTCGTTCCTTCGATTATATCAAGTTCACTATGTTCAAGGTTTCGCCAAAACCATTCGTAGCCCTCCGTCGTTTCGTATGAATATTCAATAGTATTCAAGCTAAGTTTGTTGACCTTCGTCAAGGCATAGTGATTGGTAGCTGTTGGGTGTTCATATGTAGCATAGATAGATGCGTTGGTTTGGGACAGTCGTATTACCTTGTTGACCTTCGTCAAGGGTATATACGGGTGGGTTCAAATTAACCTGGATAATGACGGGTAGAACTTGACATGTGACTTATGATTTGTTGACCTTCGTCAAGGTCATAAGAGCATGGGGCAAAAATCCACATCGGGAGTTTCAAAAGAACTGAAACTTGCTAGCGCTGCATACCATTTGGAGTGATGATTCTGGTAGGATTCCTTCAGTTTTGTCACACAGTGATATTTGGATCCCGATCCTACTGTGAGTATATGCTACTCCTCGGGAAATTTCTCACTTAACGATCAATGCTATAAACCAAGTAGGTGTCTAGAAAGGTGTTAGCGGGGCTATGCCCACAAGGAAAAGAGGTTATTTAATTAAGGAACTTCGCGAAAGCGTTGGAAAACCTCCCTCGAAGTACCGACACTGGCCTGGCTGAACGGTTAAGCAAGTATTGTACGGTGAGATTGATCCCGACTAATTCTTCCTTTATGGTTTGAGGAGGGATTCGAGAGACAGTGGGAGCCATCCTGTTTAGATAAATTAAAAACCAATCTAAACTTGCAAGAGCATCATGTTGAGTGTTTTCTTCTCTCTCTCTTAATTGCAGCGACCCAGTGACCACACCTAGGTTACATCTAGATAATAAAATGACTGAACCCGACTGTTATGACTGGCAAAGGTCTGTCCAGATGTCCATTGCCCATAACAAGCTGGGACACCTCTTAACTGATCATACTCCTACCGTCTCAGGTCCAGTTTCCCCTGTCACGGATGTTTACATCCGCAGGACATCGGAAAAGGATTGTGCGAAAGCCAAGTGCCTCGTGTTAGCCTCAGTTGATGGTGCAAACCAGAGGCAGCGCAAGAAGATGGACTCAGTTTCTATCTTCCTGCATAACAAAGTTTTATATGGAGAGCAATCTCGTATCGCAAGATATGAGACCTCGAACGAATTGCTTCAAGCGAGGTTGGCTGTCGGGTCATCTGTAAGGGACAACGTCCTTACAGAGACCAGCTATTTTGAGCTCACGGACCTGGAGACCACGTTGGAGAATGGGTCAAGTACTGACTTAATTCTACAGTCCCTGCCCTCTGCTTATACCCTGAAGGAAACCAGGGAAGAAGAAGGAAAAGGAAGGGCAAAAGTTTCGGGACTGGATATGGTTAAAGAGGGACGTTCCTATTGTAACGGGAATGAACATTGGCAGAAGGATTGCAGGGCTTGCAAAGCCAGTAGCCAGAATTCGAAGCATGTTGTGGCTTCGGCTTCGAGTGTGTTTGTAATTGAGAACTGTATGTCAGTTAACCCTACTTCCTAGGTATTGGATACCGGATCAGGATCTCATATCTGTAATTCGTTACAGGCTCTGAGAAACCGTAGGGTTATCAGGAAAGGTGATATGACTCTCAGGGTTGCTAACGGAATGAGCATGGATGCTGAATCCGTAGGGGAATATCATCCTGGACTGACAACTGGGCAGATATTGATTTTGCGTAACTGTTTGTATGTACCAGGTGCGACTTGTAATATCATATCTGTATCCTTACTTTCTAAGGAAGGATATGAATTTACTTTTGTAAGCGATGTAGTACACATCCACCTAAATCAAGTTCTGATTGGGTCAGGTACATTACAGAACGGAATATACGTGTTAAATCAAGCTCAGATTTTCAGTATCCAGAACACACTTAAAAGAAAGTCTCCGGAAACAAATCAGGCTTTCTTATGGCATTGTAGACTGGGTCACATTAATGAGACACGATTAACTAAGTTACATAAAGAAGGGTACTTGAATCCGTTCGAGTATCAGTCTTATGCCACTTGTGAATCTTGTCTCATGGGAAAGATGACAATGACTCCGTTCACTGGACGCGGAGAAAGAGCGAGCAAGCTCTTGGGACTCATACACAGTGATGTGTGTGGTCCAATGTCTACACATGCGCGAAGTGGTTATTCCTACTTCATTACTTTCACAGATGATTTCTCTAGGTATGGACATGTCTTCTTAATGAAGCACAAATCCGAGGCCTTTGGGAAATTTCAAGAATACAAGAATGAAGTTGAAAAACAAACCGGAAAAAGTATCAAGATTCTAAGATCGGATCGAGGTGGAGAATACTTGAGTGCCGAGTTTCTGGGCTACTTAAAAAAGAATGGAATTCTCTCTCAACTTACTCCTCCATACACACCACAAAACAACAGTGTATCGGAAAGGCGGAATCGGACACTATTGGATATGGTTCGTTCCATGATGAGTAAGGCTGAGTTACCGCGATCTTTCTGGGGTTATGCACTAGAAGCAGCTGCATATCTCTTGAACATGGCTCCAACCAAGACTGTGCCTACCACCCCATATCAGATGTGGAGTGGGAAGAAACCCTGTCTTAAGTATCTTAAGGTATGGGGATGTCCAGCTTTTGTAAAAAAGCAGCATGCGGACAAGCTCGAGGCACGCTCAGTACTGTGTAAGTTTGTGGGATACCCAAAGAACTCCAGAGGGTATCTTTTCTATTCCGCAGAAGAACAAAAAGTTTTTGTTTCTCCGCATGCCCACTTCTTGGAAACTGAATTTTTGGAAAATCAGATAAGTGGGGGCGCAATAGAACTGAAAGAAATTCCAGAACCACAAGCTGCTACTGAAAGCTTGGATGAACCAGACATTTCAAGAGAACCGGACATTCCTACGCCGCTCCGCAGAAGTAGTAGGCAGTCTCATCCGCCCGAGAGATACTTCGGTTTTCTCATAGACGGGGATAGAGAGGATTGCACAATTAATTATGATGAGCCTACTAGCTTCCAGCAAGCCATTCAGAGCGGTGACTCGGTAAAATGGCTGGATGCAATGCGGACCGAGATGGAGTCCATGTACACCAACAAAGTTTGGACTTTGGACTTTGCTCCAGAAGGGGTAAAACCCGTAGGCTGCAAATGGATCTTCAGAAAGAAGATTGGTGTAGATGGGCAGGTTGAAACCTATAAAGCTAGGCTCGTTGCAAAGGGTTTTCGTCAAAGACCTGGTTTGGACTATGACGAGACCTTTTCTCCGGTAGCCATGCTTAAATCCATTCGGATCCTTCTTGCCATTGCTGCCTTCCACGATTATGAGATCTGGCAGATGGACGTAAAGACGGCTTTCCTAAATGGAAATTTGGAAGAGTGCGTCTATATGGATCAGCCAGAGGGATTCATTCAGAGTGGGAGCAGCGGTAAAGTGTGCAAATTGCTCAAGTCCATCTATGGACTCAAGCAGGCATCGCGGAGTTGGAACATCTGCTTTGATGATACTGTCAAAGAATTCGACTTTGTCAAAAACCCAGATGAACCATGCATTTACAGTAAGATTGTAGGGAGAAATGTAGTATTCCTCGTCTTGTACGTCGATGACATTCTCCTAATAGGAAATGATATTCCTATGCTACAGGCAGTCAAAGGATTCTTGTCGCAGAGGTTCTCCATGAAGGACCTGGGCGATGCCAACTACATTCTGGGGATCCAGATCTTTCGTGATAGATCTAAGAGGATGTTGGGACTTTCACAGTCAAGGTACATCGACACCATACTGAAACGATTCAGTATGGAAGAGTCCAAGCGCGGTAATCTACCGGCTTGTCACGGAATCAACCTCTCCAAAGAGATGTCTCCCAAGACTGATTTGGAAAGGGCTCGCATGTCATCAATACCCTACGCATCTGCGGTAGGCTCTATTATGTATGCGATGTTATGTACCAGACCAGATGTAGCATACGCATTGAGCGTTGTAAGCCGGTATCAGTCGAACCCAGGGGAGAAACACTGGATAGCAGTAAAGAACATTCTCAAGTACCTGAGAAGGACTAAGGAGATGTTCTTGGTGTATGGCGGAAAAGACCTCCAGATTGAGGCCTTTGCTGACTCCAGCTTCCAGAGTGACAAGGATGACTCCAAGTCCATGTCGGGTTATGTCTTTACCCTCAATGGAGGGGCGGTTTGCTGGAAGAGTTCCAAGCAGGAAACCGTTGCTGACTCAACTATGGAAGCGGAGTACATAGCTGCTTGCGATGCCGCAAAGGAAGCTGTCTGGATGAAGAAGTTCCTCACGGAACTTCAGGTGGTTCCTACCAGTGTTGATCCAATACCGCTGTATTGTGACAACAACGGCGCTATAGCTTTAGCGAAGGAACCCAGGTCCCATCAGAAGTCCAGGCACATTTTGAGGCGGTTCAACCTGATCAGGGAGATCATTGATCGCCGGGAGATCGAGGTAAAGAGAGTAAATTCAGAAGATAACACTGCAGATCCACTCACGAAGGCCTTGCCCCAGACTCAGTTCGAGCGGCTGATCAAGATGATAGGTCATCGATACGCCAGTACATGGCCTTAGTGCAAGTGGGAGATTGTTAGTGTATATGCCCTAGAGGCCATTACTGTATCATACTAGTTTGTATATTACTTAATGGAAGCTTGGGATATTCACCTTGTATATACAATCTTGCTCAAAATAGTAGTATGCTACTTGGTTTGTTTCTACTTCAATATGTACATGTGTTTATTTTAGTATATCGACTATACACATTAGTGGAGCCCTTAGGATCTTTGCTTGATTACCAGCGTTGTGATGGCAGTCACAACTGTGGGGGCTGGGTAATCTATAAGCACATCCTTATGCAGGTCCCTAGTCGCAGGACTATCGAAACAGGGCATCGATACTCCGGAGTAGACTACCGTATGCGCTTCTCATCCCAGAGTGGGAGGTGGTCTGTCCCACAGCCATCAGAACGTCGTACTGGAGATAGTATGTGGGTGCTCGTTGGGTTACGAGTACACTGGACAGAACTCGTCGAGAACTGACCGGTTGGTATTATACCTATCGTCAGTTATCTGTTCCCAGGTGACAAGAGTACAGCTTAGTCCGCTGACTTGACACTGTCACTTCGCCTCGAGTGTGTTCCCACTGTACTTTGATTACTACCCTACCACGGCTCAAAGGAGTCATGCAAACAGGTAGTAGTTGGGTGCAGTCCCGAAGCACTTGGAGGCAGTAACGATTAGACAGGATTCGTCTCTCCCGGTATTGGGGGTTGACATCGCGCTGTGTTTAGGAGAGCCATTACACGAGCAGTCCCTGGCCAGGGCAAGCGAGATATACTGGTAGGCTTCCAGTGTTATCTCAGGGTGTATTGGGCTTCACTCCGAAACGACTTGTACCGGTATTAGGGGACTGACGTTTACCGCCGCCCTAGGCCCGCCATGTGATGTATCAGACGAACATACCGGACTGTACGGAGATTGTCACATTCAGGCTCAGTAGGATTTCAGATGGGTTTCACCTCGTCAGTCTTCTTGTCGGCATCTACCTGGGGACCATTACGCACAGCTAGTGCCGCTTGCGGTCTGTGGTTAAACCCACTGCCAGCGTAGTGTCGAGTCTTTAGAGTCCCACACAGAAAGCTATTCGCCTTTAGGCAAAAGAGTAGAGGTCGCATGGTTTTGCGACAGGTCACATGGTTTTGCGACAGGGTTCAGTCACATCCGTGCACTTGTGCACGTTTAGTGTCCGGACAGTTTACACTAGCGGGCTTTGGTTTAAGCCAGATCCTAGTGTACGTATTGGGATTGGTTTTATCCAGTTTGTATTCGTGTTCCTCGGAACGCGAATGCGGGTGTGTATGCACAGTTGACGGAGAGACAAAGGCAGAGGATTCTCATTAGGGTTGTTGACCGTTGACTGTTGACTATTGACTTTTTGCTCAACCCTAATGAGAATATGATATATGATTAGCAATAATATTAATTAAGTATTATAGTGACATGGTTGTTGAGGGGTTGACTTTGTTGACTTGTTGACTTTGTTGACCGGTTGACTAGGTTGGACTAGTTGACCATCATCATCACAATGGTTGTCATTTTCATGCAAAGACTTTTGCTTGCTTGTTGTGGTTTGCAAAATGAGTGCATGGAAATGATATTGCCTTTGACATGATATGAACCATCACATAATAATACTTGATTAACATTATGGCTCATGATGCTTTTGGATTATGAGAGGGTGAAAGAGAAAAGAGAGGCTCATTTCTTTCATTGTCTCTCTCTCTCTTGGTTTTGAACTCTCTCTTCCTCTTGCTCTCACCCTCTTCCTCTTGCTCTCTCTTGTCTATGGTTCACTAGTCTTATGTGTTGAGAAGCAAGAACCATAGAGAAAATCCCATCACACTCTCCTCTACTCATTCTAGTTCACAAGGTTTAGCAAACCAAGTGAACTAGTTTCTTCAAAGTTCGAAGAAGAAGCCAAAGGTAGAAGCTTTCGGGTGGATCGATCTTCGGCGCAAGGAGACGACGGGGTGAAGCCAATCCGTACACCATCAAGAGATGAAGACGAAGGAGTTCAAGAAAGAAAGGTATAACCCCCTAACCGAGTAGTTAACAACTCCTAGTTAGGTTGTTAGTAAGATGTTTAACAAAGATCCGGTTTTGAGTCCATGTCACCGTCTCTAGAAAATTGTTTTTCACCAAATTCCGCATGCTCGAAAGTACCGGGAGAGGTAGCATGGACTTACAGTTTAAGTGACTTAGAATCCTACAGTTGATTTCCAATTGTAATGAATTTCATCACATCTGATATTCTTGAATCTTTGTCCAATCCTTATTATATTTGAATCTTATAGCTTGTGCCTTATATCATCCTCAAAATTATTTTTTCAGGATCATGTCTTCCAACGACTCTTCCTCTATCTCCACTCCCCAGAATCAGAACATCGAGATTCTGAGTGTACTGCAAGGTCTGAAGGAAGCCCAGGAGCGGACGAACGACTTGTTAACTGAAAGGCTGAGAAGGCAGGTGAATCAGGCACCAGCGGGAGTCTCAAATTGTAAAGGGATCCCTGTTAGATGAGGAAAAGAGAAGAAGATGAAGCGCCAATTTGTTTTCCCGCGACAGAAGCAGCAGAAGACCCAATGTTGTGGGTACTGTAAGAGGCCAGGACCTCTTCAGAGGGATTGTCGCCGCGCCCAAGGGAAATGTCTGATTTGCGGATCCAGCGAACATCTTATCAACGGTTGCCCAAAAAGGAAGGAGCTGCAAGGAGGAGACTCGTCTACTCTCCCCACTTCTGCCAAGTGATGATTATTGCGTAGTTCGAACTTTGAGAATAAAGCGGACACAACACAGGATTCAACTTGCGTAACGAGAATGCAGCGGTCTAGCAATCAAAGAAGAATTTTCATGTTTTCTAATTTCAGTAATAATGTTGTCATCCTCTTATAAATATTTCTTTCCATTTGAAATCTTGTATCCGTCGAACTTTTAGTTGAATGCAATAAAACTTTGAATCGTAATATATGTATCATTCTCTTGTCTTTCCCCTTATTTATACTATTCATTATCACAGCATTTTTATCCTGATTTTTCAGTTCCTGCCACCGTATATTTTCCTATACTTCATACCCTAAGCTATTCTCTTGATGTATTTCACTGTCTAATCATGACCTTTTCCTTTCAGGCCATGGCCCACCCTGGAGCAGCGCCGCATCTAGATGAGGATGCACAGTCATGCGTTTCCTTAGACCGCACGCTGATGAGTTCTGATGATAAGATCAACGATCCCCAGGTCATTTTCGGAAACAGCGATTCCGAAGATGAAGGAGCAGCCGCCCCAGAGTTTAACATGATAGACGATTCCGACGAAAAGGAAGGAGACCCTGAAGAGAACCCGATAGAGGAAGATCCCGAGGAAGACCCGATAGAAGAAAACCCAGTGGAGGAAAATCCTATGGAAGAGAATCACATGGAAGCAGGTCCTGATGAAGGAGCTCCAGCAGAGGAAGAAGGACCAGAAGAACAAGACCCTGCTGTGGAAGAACTCCCAATGGCGGTCCCCGCGAGGCGCTATGGAAATGGACGTCCCTACCTTAGTGCGCGAGCCTACCGCAACCTGCTGAATCTCCACAACTACGACTGATGGGATTTCTTTTTAGATGTTGTCTTCTATGGCCAAATAAATTTATGTATAGTTTAGGGCCACCTTCGTTTTTCGAAAGTGCTTTATTTCGAATCTTCTTGAATAAAATAAATCTTCTGAGTTCGCAAATCTTTTGTTTACCGGTTCACTCGATGCTTTGATTTTTTCCCTTTACTGTTTTCCTCCTGAGACCCTTTACTGTCCACACCTATACCTTGTGCTGTTTCGACCCTCACTCAGATTAACCAGTACCGCACTCAATCTTTTTAGAGGTCCACCCTCCATCCTTTGTCTGTGCTTCGTTTGAGATCCTTCTAGGAGGGGAAATTGATGGTAAAATTTCCGAGTTAGCTGATCCTTCGGATTTTTTTCGCTTGATGTGTCGACCGTTTCCTTCCCATACATTCCCTCCCCTCCTGAGGTTCATTACTATTCATCCTTACACACTGGGCTGAACCGACCCCAACCTCTTCGACCTTCAGTCTAAAGCCGTCACACTCCAACCTTTTGAATGAGCCACACTCCATTGTAATCCCTACCCTAGCTAGCCCTATACATTTATGTGCTTTTCCCTGTTACCCTAACTATAGTTAGGGACATCATTATTCGAAAATTTAGTTTCATTATTTTGTATTTATCGAAGAGTGCGTGATATTGACTACTCCGTTTTATGTATTTAAGTACACTACTATTCTCCTCATTTTTCGGTAGCGCGACCATATGTATTACACATATTATTTTGGTGCTATGTTTCTTATTTTCACCATATAGTTTTCTAAGTTATGTTAAAATGGTTTGACTGATACGTTATTCTAAAAATGTTTTAAACCACCGTCAAGTCCTTCACTGCTTCATTATGATTATACCTTATACTTACTATTTCTACGGTGCTACTTTTGATATACTTATATGTGCACATATTTAGGTTTCGATTTTATCGAACATGCCTCGAATATTATTATTCGTTATTGTTATTTATATTCTCGTATGCATATAGTTTTCCCTTATAGTTGTTCCTACCTTATACTTATTTAGACCTATCCTTTTGTATGTTGTTCTTACATATATAGACCTTCAAAATTTTATCCACCCGTTTTAAGTAAATCACTATGTGTTAGTGTTCGATATGGTAACTTTTCGCTTACTATTTTATAGCTTGTCGTTTCTTTTAAATTTCGAGGACGAAATTTTTGTAAGGGTGGTATGATGTAATACCCAGTCCTTTTGAATACCAATATCCGTATTTTTGTCACTCTCAAAATTTATTTATTTTATAATTATTATTTGTATTATTCTAAAAATCCAAATCCTAATCTAATCTCATATCTTTTAATTTTCCCTAGCCAAACCCTCATTCCCTTCCTCTTTTATTATCCCCTTTCTTTTTCACTTTTAGCCCAGCCGTTACTTTCCCCAAGCCCAGAGCCGGCCCACTCCTCTAATCCTTTTCTCATTCACTTAAAATCCCAAGCCCGGCCCCTTTCTTTTCCCTACTATCTTATCCCTTGGCCCGAGCCCATTTTCCCTCCCCAGCCCATTAAAATAACAATTATCCCACCTCATTTCTTTTAAATCCCTTCAAATCCAAACCCAAATCTCCTCTATAAATTCCTATTAAACCACCAAGTTAATGCCTCTTTAATCACAATTAATTTCCCCCATTAATCCCTTTTAAAATCCTATTAATCACCACTTAATTCTCATTCATTATATTCCCCCTCTCTCATCTCACCCATGTTCTTTCTCTCTAATTCCCTCTCTCTCTCTCAATTTCTCTAATTCTCTCTCTCTCTCTCTCTCTCTCTAATTCTCTCTTCCTCTCTCTCTAAATTTCTCTCTCTTTATCAGCGTCTCACCCTCCCCCACATCAAATCAAGGAACAGCGTGAAGCGGTGATGAAAAGGAAGGCACGAAGAGCAGCTAGATCGAGTGAAATTGTCGGATTCCAAAGGACTGAGCCGGTGCTGCGTTCGTGGCGCGATCGTGCTGATACCACCGCACTATTATTGTCGACACATTTCCAGGCAAGTTCTCTACTTGCTACATTCTACTTATGATAGCCACAAATTACAATAGTGTATATCCCATGTTTTACTTTTCTGTTAAATATTACGACGCAACTGTTCGATACATGTTCTCATAGGAAATCATCAATTAATTTGACAGAACTCAATTGTATAAGCTGGCCCGTATGGCTGTGAATCTAGTGTGTGAATTTCGTTGGAAAATATGACCGTTAACGACTAAAACGACTTCCCCCAAGTTTACTAGAAAAACTGGAATTTTATTGTACCTGAAAACCGTTAAAACCTCCATAAATTCTATATACACTAGAATGATGCGTTCGTGGGCTCAAATCGAAGCCGACTCGACGAACTATAACCATATGCAAGTTTCTAATTGTTTCTGTACTTAAACTGTGACAATATTTGGATTGGAGTGCGACTCTGGACTGCAGTCCAGAGCGACTCTGTTTTCTGTGTGCTGTCCCGTAATGGGTACCACTAGGTTTCCTTAACTCGTAGGTTGCGGAACTCAGCAGTTTATTAAAGATGAATCTATTAGCTAGATAATACAAGTGGTTTCATCCTGTTTCGTCATCATTTGCTATTTAATCTGTAATTTAATAGATGGGGACGTATAACAGTCCCAACAGAATCAGAATTGACATATTAGTGTTAAACAGGGTTTAACTCCTGACATGCAGATGCGATTGACGATCCGTCTATTGCGTTGAAAACCTTACTAAAAACCCTAGAATTCATCCAACTGTAGCGTCGCTTAAATTCTGATCCCAACTGGGATTAAAATGCGTTGCGAAACGGACTTCCGATTCTGAAACCGGATTTCCAACCGTGAACGCTTAAAATGAAATGGCTATAATTAGTGACCCTGGAACCCGATTGGCATAAAACTAAATTTGAGGGATAGATAACTGAACATACTAATTATTCCCTGTAATCGTTTCGCTAAACTGTACACGTTTGATGTATGATAAATATTGCAAGTGGTAGATTACTGATTCATGACATCCTAATCATGCTTTACATACTGTTTACGCATCATATCATACATATGTCACTGCATTGATAACTTAGTGATAATGTGCATTATCCAGTGTTAGGTATTAGTGATGATTGTGGCAAGTACGTTAGTGTTCGTGTATAAGTGAATAAGTGAAAGTGACGCGTACTTGTACACAATCAGTGAACCTTATTATTCTATTGCATTGTCGACGTCTGTGGGACGCGTGTACGTGTGACTATAAGTGGTATGGGACACTTATGGAAGCTCTTGCACGGGTGTCACAGATAAAGCACCAGACACTGCCATTTATCTTAGGTATTAGTCGGGTCGTGCTTGATGGAGGTCCTGCCTCCAGTTCTCGTGCAGATTTGTCACAGACCGATTGGTAGTTGAGGTTATGGTTAGCGTTTGATGTAGACCACGGGGTGTGGGTGTTAGTTGTATGTATGCCCTAGAGGCCAGTATTGTACAGATGATGTATATTATATTGGATGCTTGGACGTATATAGAGATGACTTTCTTGCTCGATATGATAGTATGCTATCTGGTTACTCTTTATCTTAACATGTACACTTGTCTCTTTAAACTGTCTTATGGTTACATGTTGGTAAAGCCCTTAGGATGTGTACTTGACTACCTGGACTGTGATGCAGATCATACTAGTGGGGACAAGGTAGTCCATAAGTACATCCTTCAAGGTCCCTAGTCGTGGGTGTATCGAGACGGGGCATCGATATACCAGAGTAGACTAGCGTATACGCTTCTCGACCCATGAGATGGGCGATGGATGATCCCATATCCATTGGTGTTTGACATCAGAGATGGTGTACGGGTGCTCAGTGGAGACTGGGTACACTGGACGGACTCGCCGACAACTCCCAGATGGTATTATACCTCACGTCAAATGGCAGTTCTCAGGTGACACTTGTACAGGTTAGTCTGTAGACCCGAGATCGTCAGAGAGTCTTGTGTGATTCCCACTGTGCTTTGATCTCCACCTTACCACGTCCATGAGGGCGTGCAAAACGGTGGTCTTTGGGTACAGTCCCGAGTCACATGGAGGCAATGAGCGATAGGAGGGGTTTCGTCTCTCCCGGTATTGGGGTTTGATGTTGCGCTGTGCTCGATTGGCCGTAACAGGGAAGTCCCTGGCCAGGGCTGATCAGAGATTTGCTGGTAAGTGTTACTAGTAGTTTCTCGACCCGTTATGAGCCTCACATCGGCACGACTTATCGGTTATTGGGGTCTGACGTATACCACCCCTAGACTTGATATGCGACATATCAGACGAACAGACCGGACTGTACGGTAAGTGTTACTGGTTGGATTCACAGGAGTGTGAGCGGGCTAGCTCGTCGATCTTCTGATCGCTCAATACCCGGATGGCCGTTACGTTTAGCAGACCGCTTGCGGCTTGTGGGTGCTTGATATGATCATCATCTGCTACCGGCGTATTGACGAGTCTTTAGAGTCCTACACAGAGGTTTCCTGGCTCAAGCGAAACGAAATAGGAGTGCATATGAGATATGTGCAGGACCGAGAATGATGCGTGTATGTGATACCGTATTCCATTCTCGCGATGGATGTATCGATTGGTTATATTCGATATAACCTAGATATCGAATCAAGGATTGATTCGATAAGCCGATACATAGGATACTAGTCGGTTATATGCGATATGACCGGATCGTTAAATCAAGTGTTGATTTAATGATTTAATGTATAATTATATATTTGATATATTACTTTGCATTAACTAGTATTGGTTCACTTTAAATGGATTTTCTCACTTGATGTGCAAGAAGTATATGTGATATACTTTTGTGCACATATTTGTATCATGTTTGATGATACTTGATCATGTGGTTAAGTGTAAAGGATTAAACCATGGTTAAGAGATGATTAGGGTTTTGCTTTTTCATTTATTTATTTGTTTATTTATTTGGAAAAGATTTAGATAAGAATGGTGGCTATGTTTGTTTCTAGTTGAAGCTTCATGAAGCTTTGACTTCTTAACCATTCTTGTCTTCATGCTTAACCCTAACCCATCCAAGTAACCATGGTCTATTCTCTACACTCTACTATGGTTAGCTTATGATAAGTATTGAATTATTTTTCATTTTAATTCAACACTTATCATATTCTTTCTTCTTCTTCATCATCTTCTTCTTCAAGAAAGCTTGATGCCATCAATGGCAACTTGAGTTCTAAAGTGAGAAATCCAATTCTAAAGTGAACCCACCTCCTATTTCTTCACCCTCTACCTCTTGCCAAGTTGTTTTGGGTGTTTTCTTCACAAGTTTCACAAATTTGTGAAGTCGGAGCTTGAACTTGTGATGCCTCGACGTAGATCATCTTCGGCACGAAGCCGACGACCTAGGCCGCCCATTTCTCCGATCAAGCCGACGATTGAGTCCTGGATTCGAGATGGACAGCGAGAGGACGCCTACGTGGAGCCAAGGAAGTGGATATCCGGATCTACAAAGGTTGTAGCTTCTTATCTTTAGTTAAGTTGTTAACTAGATTCGTATATCCCCTAAACTTCTAGTCAACGATCCGTATTAGGGTTTCTCGGCACCCATACATTTTTGAAATTGGCATGGTTGATGCCTTGTGAGACCTCTATAGTGTGCCTAGGAACCCTACAGTGGTATCAGAGCCTAGCTAGAGCCTTAGGCGATGTGTAGACGGAGTTAGAAGTCCGATCGAACCGAAACCCTAATCCAAAACATGCTCTCTGTACATTTTTGAAAATCTGGGAATTTTGTGAATTAAAAATATGCAGAAAAATCAGCAGGAATTTCTAAGAGTTACTGTGAAATTCGACAACCCAATTCCATCAACCCACCGCGGAAACGCGGCAGAAGCATGCCTTCTGCGGCGGTTCCGCAGCCGTATGGTCACAATGCCCTATAATTTTTGCACAGTAATTCCTCTTTTCTGATGCTGGATTTTCTGGGAATTTTTAAATATCACTCAAGAGTTGAGTTTTCTGGGTTGTATTAGGGACTCGGTATTTCGATCGGATTATCAAACTTTGTCTATGTGTTTTCCGGATATTTTTGAATATGTTAAAAAGTTCGACCGGATATAAATACCCACTTTTTCCCCTGTCGGGAAATTTCCAAGTGTTGGATCTTTCTGTGGTTTAAAGACGTTCTGAGCAGTGCAAGTAACGCGATGGTCCCTCTAGAAGACAACAAACCTTAACTCGATTATGTGACCGTCTTGAACTGCCCTTTGAACCTTCGGGTTTGGGGCAGTACGGCGTGCTACATGTGAGGCGTTGGCTTGACCCTTCTACGGCTGGACCGTTGGTACTGAGGCATGAAGTGAATGTCCTTGAACCCATTTCATGTGTTGGACGGTTTCGAAAAACTTGGGTGTTCGAATGTTCGATCGGAAAGTTTAATATTTTCTATTTATCCGGAATGGGATACAATAATTGGAATTCACAAACAGTTATGAGATATAAGGATGAATGTTATAAATCTAGCGGTTTAGTTTCACTTGATATTGAAAAGAGTTTTCGATATTGAGACTAAAATGCGGGGTTTATAACTGTTAGGCATGTGATGTCTAAGTACTTCATCTGATTAGACATGCGATGTCTAAAGGGTTGCGGATTCCAATTGTTGTAGTTTTACACTTTCTTTTCTGTGACCGTAAGTGTAATATGTGATATCGCCGGTTTCGTTGCTATATGTCAACGACAATTGGGATGCGCATATTTACTTACGTTGATGACATGTGATGTTATGTGTTGCTGGATATGTTATTGGATCGTCGTGTTTGAATAGCCGGGGGGTTTTATGTGAGATGAGTGTTTTTCATTTTCATTCATGTAAAAACTTGTATGTAATATTCTTTTATTTGGGGCACTTCCAGGTTGCGGAAGCTGTCACCCTTTGTATATTATTTACTTTTCTGCACTAGGATAGACCCAAGGAGGGGAGCACAAGTAACCGGGTTCTAGGGTCCAGTGGGAGACCATCTCGAGGAGTCGAGTCCGGGTCTCCTAACCCTAGAATTGGAAGGGTTGCTTGCCGCTCTCGTAGGGGTCTAGGGGTGTGGGATTGGCTATTCATCACGACCGTGGAATCCGTGTTTTATACTGGCTCGTATTGAAAACACGGACGTCCTAGTATATCCAATGTTTCATATGTTTCTTCTGCTGCGATATCTGTGATGTGATCTTGTGATGTTCTGTGATAGATACAGTATATAGTATATATGATATATTATATAGACGTTACTTATATTTTGCACCCGCACTAGCCCTGCCCTGCTCTGTCGTTAGTTACCTAACCTAACGGTGCACGAGGGGACATCGAGGTGAATGCGGATGGCATAAGTGTACGTCATATCTATCTGTGATGTTTAGGTATTTAAATGATGGGACTTCATTAATGTGATTAATGAAAGAAAAGAAACCTAAGATGTTGTAGAATCAAATTTTAAACAAAAAGGGTAGCTACAGTTCTTGCTTTGCATAGCGGTATATGTGATATATCCTGCACCTTATTCGATGAGGAACGGACCGAGATCCCTTCACCGGGAGTGACTCCTTTAGCAATAACTGGCAGATGCTACACACTCGGTTTGACTTTTGATTGCTTCTATAGTTTCTGCTTTGCACAGTGATATATATGATATATCCCGCACCTCATTCGACGAGGAAAGGGCCGACGATCCCTTCACCGGGAGTGACCCCTTTAGCAAAACTAGAAAAGCCTCAAAATCACTCCATTTCAAAACTTCATTTGATTCTACAACGATATCAAGTTCATTACGCTCATGGTTTTTATGAAAAACCTGCGTAGCCCTCCGTCATTTCAGATAAGTACTAGTTAGTATTCGTGCTGCGGTAGTTTGGCCTCCATCAAGGCGTAGTGTACGGTAGCTAACTAGTGCTTATCTGCTAGCATATGATGCGATTGGATTAGGGTATTCGTACGGCGTTGTTTGGCCTCCGTCAAGGGTCGTGCGGGTGGGTTTAATTCAATCAGGAAATGACGGGTTGAACTTGACTAGCGGACTATGGGTTGTTTGGCCTCCGTCAAGGTCATAGGATGCTAGGGGCAAAATATTATCGGGAATTTCAAGTGTTGAAATTTGCAATGAGATTGCATACCTTCTATGAGATAGTTGGATCCCGATACCCGCTGCGAGTAAGAGTTACTCCTGGGAGAGTTTTACACATTACAATTAGCCGATCAAGTAGGTATCTAGAAAGGTGTTAACGAGGTTACGCCTCTGGGAAAATGAGGTTTACATTAATTAGGTTCGTGCGAAAGCACGGGGGACCTCCCTCAAAGTACCGACACTGGCCTGGCTGAAAAATTAGCGAACTTGTAGTGTGTAATTAATCCCGGCTAGTTTTTCCTTTTAGGGTTTAAAGGAAGATTTGATAAAAAGCAGTGGGAGCCATCCTGATTAGATAAGATAATAACCAATCTGATCTTGCACGAGCATACGCTAAAGTGTTTTCTTCTCTCTCTCTCCAGGTAGCGACCATTTCATGCCCTAATAAAGATAATAATATGGATGTATTGACCGAACCCGCATGTTATACTGTGCAGGGGAACGTTGAACCCGTTCTATCTTATAAGTGTTATAAGAATGAACAGGAAACAGGAGAATATCTGGATTCTCACACCGCCCAAAAGGAGAACATGCATGTTGATGCATCATCTTCGGGTGTGTTTGTCATTGAGAACTGTTTCTCAGTTCACCCTACGTCCTGGGTATTAGATACCGAATCAGGATCCCACATATGTAAGATGTTACATGGGCTACGGAAAGGTAGAGAACTGGGAAAAGGTGATCTTTTCATTCAAGTAGGGAATGGTGCAAATGTTGCAGCCAAAGCAGTTGGCGAATATCACCTAGTATTACCAAGTGGTGATACTATGATTCTGAATGAGTGCTATTATATACCGAACATGATGTGCAACATTATATCAGTTTCTTTATTGAGTAAAGAAGGATATAATTTTGTAGTACAGGATAATGTTATGAACATATTCCTAGATCAAAAGTTGATTGCATCAGGCTCGTTACATAATGGCATATTCATTCTAAATCAAAATACAGTCCTTAATTTACAAAACACACACAAGAGGAAGAGTTCTGAACTGAACGAATCCTTCTTGTGGCATTGTAGACTGGGTCACATCAATGCGACACGACTAGCTAAGTTGCATAAGGATGGATATTTAAATCCGTTTGAATTTTCATCTTATGACACTTGCCAGTCATGTCTCAAAGGCAAGATAACCAAAACTCCGTTTACGGGACACGGAGAAAGAGTTACCGAACTCTTGGGACTGATACATAGTGATGTATGCGGTCCCATGTCTACACATGCCAGGGATGGTTCTTTGTACTTCATTACATTCACTGACGATCTCTATAGATTCGGATATGTGTTCCTGATGAAACACAAATCAGAAGCTTTTGAGAAATTTAGAGAATATAAACAAGAAGTAGATAACCAAACGGGCAAAAGTATTAAGATCCTTCGATCTGATCGAGGAGGAGAATACTTAAGTAACGAATTCAGAGATTATCTAAAAGAGAATGGGATTCTCTCTCAGCTTACTCCTCCTTATACACCACAGCACAACGGTGTATCGGAGCGGAGAAATCGCACCCTATTAGATATGGTGCGCTCTATGATGAGTGCAGCTGAGTTACCTATTTCCTTCTGGGGATATGCACTGGAGACTGCTGCATATCTATTGAATAGAGTTCCAACCAAATCTGTGCCTACCACTCCATATGAGATATGGAATGGTAAGAGACCATGTCTTAATTTTATTCAGATATGGGGTTGTCCGGCCTATGTTAAAACACAAAATCCGGACAAGCTCGAGGCAAGGTCTGTTCTATGTAAGTTTGTTGGATATCCCAAACATTCGCGAGGGTATATCTTCTACCACTCCGAGGAACAAAAAGTGTTTGTTTCTCGACATGCCACTTTCTTAGAAAAGAGTTTTCTTATGAAACAGACAAGTAGCATTGAGGTAGAACTGGAAGAGGTTCCAGCAACACAAACTGAAACAGAAAACTTGGTAGAGCCAGAGAATTCAGTAGAACTCGACGAACCCCAGCCTCTCCGCCGATCTAGTAGGGTATCTCGTCCACCTGAGAGATACTACGGTTTTCTCATTGACGGTGGAAGCGAGGATTGCATCATGGAGGATGATGACCCAACTAGCTTCGAGCAGGCCATCACGAGTAGGGACTCAGTGAAATGGCTGGATGCTATGCGGTCCGAGATGGAATCCATGTACACCAACAAAGTATGGACTTTGGATGTTGCTCCTGAAGGGGTAAAACCCATCGGGAGCAAGTGGATCTTCAAGAAAAAACTTGGTGTAGATGGGAAAGTGGAGACTTTCAAAGCTAGACTTGTAGCAAAGGGTTTTCGTCAAAGACCAGGTGTGGACTATGAAGAAACCTTTTCTCCAGTGGCTATGCTTAAATCCATCCGGATCATGCTTGCCATCGCTGCATATCATGATTACGAAATCTGGCAAATGGATGTTAAGACCGCCTTTCTAAATGGTGATTTAGAAGAGTGCGTGTACATGACTCAGCCAGAGGGCTTCGTAGACAGTGGGAGCAGCGGGAAGGTGTGCAAGCTGCTTAAATCCATTTATAGATTAAAGCAAGCATCGCGGAGTTGGAACATCTGCTTTGACGTCGTTATCAAAGAGTTTGATTTCGTCAAAAACCCAGATGAACCTTGTATCTACAAAAAGGTAGCAGAGAGTAAGGTTGTCTTCCTCGTATTGTACGTGGACGACATACTCTTGATAGGAAATGATATTCCTATGCTGCAATCGGTTATGCTCTTCTTATCACAAAGATTCTCAATGAAAGATCTTGGTGATGCCTCCTGCATATTGGGAATTAGGATCTATAGAGATAGATCCAAACGGATATTGGGATTGTCCCAATCCAGATAAATTGACACCATACTAAAGAGGTTTAGTATGGAAGAATCCAAGCGTGGGAACTTACCCACGATCTCTGGAGTCACTCTCTCCAAAGAGATGTCTCCCAAGGATGATTTGGAGAGAGCTCGCATGCAAGGGATACCCTATGCTTCGGCTGTAGGCTCTATCATGTATGCGATGCTATGTACCAGACCCGATGTAGCATACTCACTAAGTGCAGTGAGCAGGTATCAAGCTGATCCTGGAGAGAGTCACTGGACAGCTGTGAAGAGCATTCTCAAGTACTTACGAAGGACTAAAGAGATGCTCTTGGTGTATGGTAACGGAGAACTACAAGTGGAGTCCTTTACCGATTCGAGCTTCCAGAGTGATAAGGACGACTCTAAGTCGCAGTCGGGATTTGTCTTTACCCTTTACGGAGGGGCGGTTAGCTGGAAGAGTTCCAAGCAGGAAACCGTGGCAGACTCGACGATGGAGGCTGAATACATCGCTGCCAACGATGCTTCTAAAGAGGCTGTCTGGATCAAGAAGTTCATTACTGAACTTGGAGTGGTTCCATCCATTGAACATCCAATACCTTTGTATTGCGATAATAATGGAGCGGTGGCTTTGGCCAAGGAACCTAGGTCCCATCAGCGATCCAGGCATATTCTGAGGCGGTATCACCTGATCCGGGAGATAGTTGATCGCCGGGAGATCGAGGTTAGGAGGGTTGACATGAAGAACAACACGGCGGATCCACTCACGAAGGCCATTCCCCAGATACAGTTTGAGAGACTCTTCGGGATGCTCGGTATGCGATACTACAGCAGCTGGCCCTAGTGCAAGTGGAAGATTGTTAGTTGTTTGTATGCCCTAGAGGCCAGTATTGTACAGATGATGTATATTATATTGGATGCTTGGACGTATATAGAGATGACTTTCTTGCTCGATATGATAGTATGCTATCTGGTTACTCTTTATCTTAACATGTACACTTGTCTCTTTAAACTGTCTTATGGTTACATGTTGGTAAAGCCCTTAGGATGTGTACTTGACTACCCAGACTGTGATGCAGATCATACTAGTGGGGACAAGGTAGTCCATAAGTACATCCTTCAAGGTCCCTAGTCGTGGGTGTATCGAGACGGGGCATCGATATACCAGAGTAGACTAGCGTATACGCTTCTCGACCCATGAGATGGGCGATGGATGATCCCATATCCATTGGTGTTTGACATCAGAGATGGTGTACGGGTGCTCAGTGGAGACTGGGTACACTGGACGGACTCGCCGAGAACTCCCAGATGGTATTATACCTCACGTCAGACGGCAGTTCTCAGGTGACACTTGTACAGGTTAGTCTGTAGACCCGAGATCGTCATAGAGTCTTGTGTGATTCCCACTGTGCTTTGATCTCCACCTTACCACGTCCATGAGGGCGTGCAAAACGGTGGTCTTTGGGTACAGTCCTGAGTCACATGAAGGCAATGAGCGATAGGAGGGGTTTCGTCTCTCCCGGTATTGGGGTTTGATGTTGCGCTGTGCTCGATTGGCCGTAACAGGGAAGTCCCTGGCCAGGGCTGATCAGAGATTTGCTGGTAAGTGTTACCAGTAGTTTCTCGACCCGTTATGAGCCTCACATCGGCACGACTTATCGGTTATTGGGGTCTGACGTATACCACCCCTAGACTTGATATGCGACATATCAGACGAACAGACCGGACTGTACGGTAAGTGTTACTGGTTGGATTCACAAGAGTGTGAGCGGGCTAGCTCGTCGATCTTCTGATCGCTCAATACCCGGATGGCCGTTACGTTTAGCAGACCGCTTGCGGCTTGTGGGTGCTTGATATGATCATCATCTGCTACCGGCGTATTGACGAGTCTTTAGAGTCCTACACAGAGGTTTCCTGGCTCAAGCGAAATGAAATAGGAGTGCATATGTGATATGTGCAGGACCGAGAATGATGCGTGTATGTGATACCGTATTCCATTCTCGCGATGGATGTATCGATTGGTTATATTCGATATAACCTAGATATCGAATCAAGGATTGATTCGATAAGCCGATACATAGGATACTAGTCGGTTATATGCGATATGACCGGATCGTTAAATCAAGTGTTGATTTAATGATTTAATGTATAATTATATATTTGATATATTACTTTGCATTAACTAGTGTTGGTTCACTTTAAATGGATTTTCTCACTTGATGTGCAAGAAGTATATGTGATATACTTTTGTGCACATATTTGTATCATGTTTGATGATACTTGATCATGTGGTTAAGTGTAAAGGATTAAACCATGGTTAAGAGATGATTAGGGTTTTGCTTTTTCATTTATTTATTTGTTTATTTATTTGGAAAAGATTTAGATAAGAATGGTGGCTATGTTTGTTTCTAGTTGAAGCTTCATGAAGCTTTGACTTCTTAACCATTCTTGTCTTCATGCTTAACCCTAACCCATCCAAGTAACCATGGTCTATTCTCTACACTCTACTATGGTTAGCTTATGATAAGTATTGAATTATTTTTTATTTTAATTCAACACTTATCATATTCTTTCTTCTTCTTCATCATCTTCTTTTTCAAGAAAGCTTGATGCCATCAATGGCAACTTGAGTTCTAAAGTGAGAAATCCAATTCTAAAGTGAACCCACCTCCTATTTCTTCACCCTCTACCTCTTGCCAAGTTGTTTTGGGTGTTTTCTTCACAAGTTTCACAAATTTGTGAAGTCGGAGCTTGAACTTGTGATGCCTCGACGTAGATCATCTTCGGCACGAAGCCGACGACCTAGTCCGCCCATTTCTCCGATCAAGCCGACGATTGAGTCCGAGATTCGAGATGGACAGCTAGAGGACGCCTACGTGGAGCCAAGGAAGTGGATATCCGGATCTACAAAGGTTGTAGCTTCTTATCTTTAGTTAAGTTGTTAACTAGATTCGTATATCGCCTAAACTTCTAGTCAACGATCCGTATTAGGGTTTCTCGGCATCCATACATTTTTGAAATTGGCATGGTTGATGCCTTGTGAGACCTCTATAGTGTGCCTAGGAACCCTAGAGTGGGGTAGTTTAAGTGTGAGTTCAACAGAATCTCGGGAGTCCCATGTCGGCTTATATATATATGGAGATATATGGAGATTTACAGGGTACATGATTATTACCGTGAGTTACATGTTGGGCCCGTGGTCCCTTACCCTTGGGTTCTACCCTTGGGTGGAGAACACTCGCGAGTGGTTAACTCTCACACTTGGACTGACGATAGGCTTAGTGACCGTACAGTGAGACTTAGAGACTGATAGGGATGATAGCATCGATATACATACTTACTGTGTTGACATACTTGGTGTTCATACCAGAATACTGCATTTTAAACCGCCCATTCTTATGCTCGTTTGGTTATAGGGAGGTGCTTTTAGTCAGTGTTTGCTACATATTTGCAGAATACAGGTTCTCGGCTCTGAACAGTGAAATTCATGGAAAAGTACGTCAAATTCCGGATTACTGCCAACACAGATAAAACACGGGTCTCCACTCTCTATCCGTATGTTGCCACACACCAGTTTAAGGGACAAAATGGCAAATCGATGTCATTTTCATGCACAAAGCTCAATGTCAACACAAGATCCAACATATCTACGCGAAGCTCGAGAAAATCTTGGCAAAAGATCCACATCACGTCACCTTTTGATCTACTGAAATTCTGGAAGAAATGGGTAGAGTTTCTGAGAAAAAGTCATATACCACACTGAAGAGTACTAAAAACTAGGGAAAACCACCAAATTTCATGGCCTAACTCCACTAAACGGCCGCGGTTCCACGGCATAAGCACGCTTAGGCCGCGGAACCGCGGCCATTTAGTCTCCTCTAGTTGACGTTTTTCAGGGGCATGTTGGTCTTTTCTTGTAGGGGCAGATTCTTGCCCTAGGTTTCCAGTTCCCTGCCTATAAATACTCCAGAACTGAGCTAAGCCAAGGGTCCAATTTTGTGTTCATTCTCTTGCCCTCTTTTTGTTAGTTTTAGTTTTCTTCTTCTTCTTCTTCTTCATTCTTCCTCCATGAAAATGTAGTGAGAGCATTGAGTGGATGTTAATGAAGATGAGGGTTTTTGTATCATTCTTGTTTGTTTAACTTCCCCTTGAGATTTTTGATTCCTCTTGATCTTTCAACCTCGTCATTGAGCTTGAAAGGTTAAGGGTTAGTTATTGATCTCAAGGGTCGTATTTTCTTATGGAATTAGCGCTTCATTTCACATGCGTTCTCTACTCTTCTCTTGATCTTGCAACCTCTTGATTGAGCTTGCAAGTTTAAGGGTTGGCTATTGATCCCATGCTTGTCTTGAGTTCTAGTTTCTAGTTCTTTCTTTCTTGCTTTTTATTACTTGCTTTTTATTATCTTGCTTTACTTATTTGCAATTTAAATTCATGCACTTACTTACTTGTAATCTTTTCTTTTCTTTGTTCTTTTTGTTCTCTCTTTTTTGCTCATTTTGTGAATGGTTGTAATTATTGTTGTTGTTAAGAATTAATACGATATTGTAAGTTAACATTTCTTTGCTCATTTCCTTTTCCCGTTATTTTCCATTGAACTCCGCCCAAACGTTACGCAAGCGCTCCGTTAGGTACCCTACCCTAACAAGGTAACGGTGATTCCTAACCGCGACCGGTTGCGTTCGGTTTGGCCGGAGGCGAAAGCAAGAGACAAGAACGGAAGTACAAGGGTAAATAAGCCGGATTCCACGAATACCGTGCTTAAATCCCCTAATCCACGTTGTTGCCGATTGCTCTAGCTTCAATTGGTCAAGACTCGGCTCAAAGGTTTTGAGTACGGATTTCTTTAGCTTACATTTTTCGTATCTTTTCTTAACAACTTTATACTTGCAAATAATACACATAGGTTAGTCTTGAACAACATATACTCATTCTTTATTGACTCGTCTAAGATAAGAACGGAAATACAACCATCTCCCTGTGGATCGACCCGTGCTCAACCGGCTAGCTGCATAGCGACACCGTCTTGATTGCGGTTAACTTTAATTCTTCCAATCAAATGGCGCCGTTGCCGGGGAGACGGTAGCGTATTTTCTTTCTTGTTATTTGGGTTAATATTCTTTTTGTATATATTTAAAAAATATATATATATATCTTTTTGTTGTTTTTGATCATTTTTGTGGGCAAGAGTGCAGATTTTTGCAGATTTGCAAACTGCGATTGTGGGGAGCAAAGTGTACATTCAAGGCTAAGGTGATTGCAAAGTATAGTGCCAAAGATCCGGGTAGTTTGACCCGCGCAAGCGAACTTTTCAAGCTTACCGGATTTGATTCAACGGGGGTTTCCTAACCCAAAAACTTAACGGTACGTACTTTACTAACACCTTCTTCTCAAATCCGACGCGTCCAATATACTATTCTTTGCAGGATTCTTTGCAAGTTCGCTAACAAACGCTAAAAATTGACTAACCCGTATTTGTTGCAGTGCCGCGCTTAAACTAAAAAACGATTTTTTGATTCTTTATAGAATTTTTATTGAATTGCGCATTGCATCAATTAATACGGACTTAAGGGCAAGCGAACCCCACAATATACGGTAAAGGATTTCATCACCTTTTCCGTGGCCCACAAATCACGAACTTGAGCATAACGCTTACCCGCACAAAAGTTAAAAGAAACTAGACTGTAGGCCTTAAGGACTTCGCGCTCACTAGGAGAAGTCAACTGTATTTAGAACCTCGCTTAACGATATATTGATTACGGGGTGTCTAGGAAAGTGTTAACGGCGAAACCACCAAAAGAGAAAGGGTTATTTAATTAAAGAACTTCGCGAAAGTGTTGGAAAACCTCCCCTTATCTCTGCACTTACCTGGCCTCGTGATCAGTGTATCTTGAGCCCGTTTCTCGACACAGTTTTACTTCGACAATCAAGTTCTGGAGCAGGTCTAGTTGACCTTGGTGAACCCTAGAACGATTAGGTGTGTGGTATTTTTGTGTCGTGATTGTTTTTGTCCATATTCTTTTTTTTGTGTGTATATTTCATTCTTTTGTTAATATCTAAAAAATTTATAAAAAAAAACACATTGTTTCCCCCTCTTTTTCGCTGCCTTTCTTTCTTTCTCTCTTCATATCATGGGTACCCCACCTCGCAAAACTCTTGCCGAACTTTGGTACCCACAACCAGACATTACTTCTTACGGTTCTTGCTTTGGCCGAACGTCGAACGATCCCTCCATGCCCAAAATCTGTTTGAAAGATCGGATAGCAGCGTCTAGGACAAACACTTGCACTCCTCATTCCACTTTGTATCAACCTTTTCAACCTCCCACACCCGCTTATGTTGATACCCCTTTTGCAAGTCGTCCTTTGTCCATCGCTGAACGTATTGAACAATCTCATAGCCGATCTTTCACTCCTTTCACCACTTCAAATTCCTGGGATCAACAATTCCATTCACCTTCCTATCCAAATGTTGATCCTGCTCCTGTCCAGCCATTCAATTCCTACCAATCCTACCCTACTTTTTCACCTTCCCTAGACATTGCTTCAGAACCGCCATTTGGGAGTTTTCAGTATCCAAACAACTTTGAATCTTTTACTGAAACCCATTCACAACCCATGTCTAGTCTGGAACAGTCGTTGGAAGACTTTAGGGTAGCGTCAAGCCAACAGATGATGGATTTGAATGCGTCCATGGCCGCTCTTATACAACCTACTGACCCGGTAGCTAGTTTCCAACTAGCTCCAAATTTTCCAATGTATGAAGAGGCGGTAGGAAAGGCTGAGAATTTGAGTGGAGAGAGTGAGATATACCCCCTTCCAAATCAAACCTACCCGTCCCAAATTGAATCCCACAACTCCTGTTTTGAAAGTCTATCGAGTATCCCACATGCTTTATCAATTGAAGATAGAATGATTAATGAGTTGTGCGACTTTGTAGTATTTGATTTACCAGATTGTGAAGGGTCCCTTCCAAGTGAAACCATTCCTAACCCTTATGACCTCTACACCTCCACTTTAGAACCTGAATTGATTGATATCCATGCTTTTGTTAAGGTGTCTGAGAATATTGATTGTCACTTGATTAAGGATATTGACGCTGGGAATATTTTGGATGATGAACCCGCAGATTTGACTGAGTTTTTCTCTCCAATTCATCATCCCGAGTCATTAAATGTTTTTCCCGAACCCCATATGCGTCTGGACTTTGATGAAATATGCATGGATGAGCTTAACTTTGAGGAGAATTTTGAGGATATTTTTTAGGATGAAATAGTTCTAGATGATGAGTCGGATTTTCCAATTCATTCTGTTCCTTTCACTGACTGTGTACACCCTCCAGAACCCTTAACCGATACCCTTCCTCAACCACTTCCCTCCATCCTTTCCATCGTTCCGACCTTGCAAGAAACCGTATCATTTTCACTTCCTGTGTCTGGTTTTCCAAGTTCGGCGTACCCATGGTTTCTCACGAATCTTGAGGGATTTGATCCAATTTCTCGCCATATTGAAAGATTAGTACAATCCATCTTTTCACATCGATCATTACAGATTGTACTAATTTATTCAATCCATTTCCACCCTCAAGTTCGTATTCCACTTCTCTCTCCCTTCCGCCATTCTTCTTCTCATATACCAAGACCGTATCCTGCTTCTATCTCCATACGGTCTCGCGTATTCTCCATTTCTTACCTCTCCGCGTTCTTTCACCAACCAGCACATTATAGAGATAAAATCTTTGAATGGTTGGTGCTCTCTTTTGGCCTGTGTAAGGCCTTGTATAGTTTGAAACTGTTCTCTTTCCCCCCTAATCCTGAACTTCAACGCTTAACAGTGGAAACACTGTTTTACTTAAGTTTGGGGGGGGCTCTTTTTTTTTGTATATATTTTTTAATTTCCTTTTTTGTTTGTATATAATTTGTTTCTAGGGAGCGCCGACAATTTTGACCCTCTTGGTATAGCCTGACAGTGAAGGCACTGTCAAGTTTAAGTTTGGGGGTGTGCTCAGTAAGCTTTCTTCCTTCGCATTCATTTGTATATTTTGCATTTTGCATACCTTATTAAAAACCCACAAAAATTAAAAAATTTCCAAAAAATATAAAAACTTCGTCGTCAAGTTAGCTAATAGGGTAACTTAGATCTTTATTCCGAAAGTTTAGTTAATATGATAGAAATAACTAAATTCTAGGCTTAGGGATTGAAAACCCTAAAAATAACCCTCATTCTGTCTAACTTTGGTAAGTATATGTCCTTACAGTTTTTTTTGAGAAATAGGTAATCTTGAGTTCAGTTCTTGAGTTAAGTCAAGATGAAGGGAAAGTATTGATGCTTTACTGAAGGATAAGTCTGAAAAATAGTTTCTTTTCTTGAGTTCAAATTTAGAAAGTATATACCCTACAAACTGCACTTACACGCACCTTGAAACTTGGGATAGTAGAGGATACCTAGAAATACTCTTGCCTGAAAACCTAGTATGAAAGAAAAAACGGTATTTAAAGCTAAACACCAAAAGAGCATATTGAAAAATATATCCGGTCTTGAAAAAGAAAAAGAAAAAGAAAAAAGAAAAAAAAATAGAATAAAGTCAAGACCTGGAAACCGCTATTTACGCTTTAAAGTTCACACATTCAGTAATCGGTCATTAGTGCCTCAAGAAGCATTAATAGTCGCATGAAAAGTGTGTGAGCAAATCCGTCCATCCTTAATGAAAAGAAGTAGTATTAGGTATTAGGGCAAGGGTATTATAGCTTGAATTGAATTCTTGAGTGTAGGGGTGCAAATATACACACACGTAGGGGTATACAATCGATGTTTGGATAAAAGATAGAAATAAAGAATAAGACTTGTGTTTTCTATAAAGTTGATAAAAATCCCTGATTTGAGGCCGCACTTTAGAAGGAAAACTCAGGAGATCCAAAGTTAAATAGATAGGAGGTGTGAAAAATAAGGGTTGGATATTTCTAACTTAGGATGATAGAATTTCTAACGTAAATACTAAACTGTAGGAGTAGAATCGACGTTAACTTATGACACTAGCTTGACGGGATTTTGTGGGTGTAATCCGCTGAAAACCCTCAGGAGACAACACTCCACCAACTAGGGACACCTAGAGGTTTAACGGCTTGTTGCACGTGCTCAGTGCAATCGCGTTCCCTGCAAAAGTGCGGTTAGGACTTTTTTGTGAATAATTGGTTTTGCTCGGGACGAGCAAAAGTTAAGTTTGGGGGTATTTGTTCATACCAGAATACTGCATTTTAAACCGCCTATTCTTACGCTCGTTTGGTTATAGGGAGGTGCTTTTAGTCAGTGTTTGCTACATATTTGCAGAATACAGGTTCTCGGCTCTGAACAGTGAAATTCATAGAAAAGTACGTCAAATTCCGGATTACTGCCAACACAGATAAAACACGGGTCTCCGCTCTCTATCCGTATGTTGCCACACACCAGTTTAAGGGACAAAATGGCAAATCGATGTCATTTTCGTGCACAAAGCTCAATGTCAACACAAGATCCAACATATCTACGCGGAGCTCGAGGAAATCTTGGCAAAAGATCCACATCACATCACCTTTTGATCTACTGAAATTCTGGAAGAAATGGGAAGAGTTTCTGAGAAAAAGTCATATACCATACTGAAGAGGACTAAAAACTAGGGAAAACCACCAAATTTCATGGCCTAACTCCACTAAACGGCCGCGGTTCCACGGCATAAGCACGCTTAGGCCGCGGAACCGCGGCCATTTAGTCTCCTCTAGTTGACGTTTTTCAGGGGCATGTTGGTCTTTTCTTGTAGGGGCAGATTCTTGCCCTAGGTTTCCAGTTCCCCGCCTATAAATACTCCAGAACTGAGCTAAGCCAAGGGTCCAATTTTGTGTTCATTCTCATGCCCTCTTTTTGTTAGTTTTAGTTTTCTTCTTCTTCTTCTTCTTCTTCATTCTTCCTCCATGAAAATGTAGTGAGAGCATTGAGTGGATGTTAATGAAGATGAGGGTTTTTGTATCATTCTTGTTTGTTTAACTTCCCCTTGAGATTTTTGCTTCCTCTTGATCTTTCAACCTCTTCATTGAGCTTGAAAGGTTAAGGGTTAGTTATTGATCTCAAGGGTCGTATTTTCTTATGGAATTAGCGCTTCATTTCACATGCGTTCTCTACCCTTCTCTTGATCTTGCAACCTCTTGATTGAGCTTGCAATTTTAAGGGTTGGCTATTGATCCCATGCTTGTCTTGAGTTCTAGTTTCTAGTTCTTTCTTTCTTGCTTTTTATTACTTGCTTTTTATTACCTTGCTTTACTTATTTGCAATTTAAATTCATGCACTTACTTACTTGTAATCTTTTCTTTTCTTTGTTCTTTTTGTTCTCTCTTTTTTGCTCATTTTGTGAATGGTTGTAATTATTGTTGTTGTTAAGAATTAATACGATATTGTAAGTTAACATTTCTTTGCTCATTTCCTTTTCCCGTTATTTTCCATTGAACTCCGCCCAAACGTTACGCAAGCGCTCCGTTAGGCACCCTACCCTAACAAGGTAACGGTGATTCCTAACCGCGACCGGTTGCGTTCGGTTTGGCCGGAGGCGAAAGCAAGAGACAAGAACGGAAGGACAAGGGTAAATAAGCCGGATTCCACGAATACCGTGCTTAAATCCCCTAATCCACATTGTTGCCGATTGCTCTAGCTTCAATTGGTCAAGACTCGGCTCAAAGGTTTTGAGTACGGATTTCTTTAGCTTACATTTTTCGTATCTTTTCTTAACAACTTTATACTTGCAAATAATACACATAGGTTAGTCTTGAACAACATATACTCATTCTTTATTGACTCGTCTAAGATAAGAACGGAAATACAACCATCTCCCTGTGGATCGACCCGTGCTCACCGGCTAGCTGCATAGCGACACCGTCTTGATTGCGGTTAACTTTAATTCTTACAATCACTTGGCATATCATTTTACTGCTTTTACTGTTCCACTGCATCGATTACTACATGTTCATACCTATACCGTCATTGATTTACTGTTATATATATTTATTATCACTGTTAGAGTTGTCACTTGGATTTATATATTATATTGCTGTTGTGTCGCTCCGACGACCTGAGTATGCATGCTCAGTGTGAGGAGAAGATTTAGCCTGGACCAGGACTAGACGACTTCATGGACATCTTGTTTAGCTATCCGGAGTTATATCTTTTGTTTCCCATCAGGTCAGTTCATTTTATTGTTTTGTTTCAGTTACTGCATTTCTCATTACCTGCGCATCATTTACTGTTTACCATGAAAAACTAGAAGCCGAAGTGTGACTACGGCAGGACATTTCCTTGACCGTAGGAGCATGGCTGGCCTTGTCTACCCCTCGTATTCCGTATTTTGGGAAGCGGGGTGTGACAGCATCGCATCGCATGCTTATATTGTGTTTTCATATGCTATTATTGAAATCATGCTGTCAGGACACCAGCACCATTACCGATAATGCATATGTTCCACGTACACCTGCTTGCCGGCTCACACACATCTTCATCGGTAATTGCCATGTCACGTACACATTAGAAAATACCAGTCATTTGTACAAATTGTTAGCTGATAGTTTCGACATGGCATTGGTGTACTTGCTGTTATTTCTACCTTAGACATTGCATTTATTACTGTGATTGTCATGCATACTTATGTATTCATTGTCATGCATTATTATTAAGGCGAGTCCGGATTGCCGGAGCCCATTACTTTTAATTCATTGTTTATTTATACTTGCGATTGGGATTTCGGATTTCCATGAGATTTCTGGATTTGGAGATACCGCAACATTTTATAAACTTATTATTCATTTTAAAAAATATAAATTGCGGTTTTCTCATGATATGATTTGAGATATGTCCACCATGAGTTTTCTCGGCTCTTGAGCGATATCATACACCCGATTCGAGGAGGAAGAGGAACCGTCTGTGGGTGCATGGTGAACCCAGTGCGGTACCCCGGGGCAAGAAGGTCGCAGATGATGGCGTTGAGCCTGTGACAGGGGAACACTACTGACCGGTGATTTTAGTGTGACTCGACGGATATCCGGAGGATACCGATCGGAGTCGGGCCAGTCCGGAAAGCCGGAGCCCAAGAGCCAGTCTGAATAGCCGGAGCCCTACATATTGATATTTGAGGTATTTGAGATTTTATGATGTGGGTCAGTTCGGATAGCCGGAGCCCGAGATATTGGATATTTGATATATGTTTTGTGTCAATGCTAGACACTGATTTATATTGATTTATTGATGATACCTCATTTTAAATATACAGAAATCTCACTAAATTAAGAAAACAGTTTCTTCTTTTACATGTATCCTATTTTCATGCATTCATACCTCATACATATGATATATTGCTACCTGAGCCACTGACACGAGCACATGGGATTACACTTATATATAGATGTATACCCTTGCCACCTTATCATGCTTCAGACCTTATCATATTGAGGATATATTTATTACTAATCGTATGGACCTAGGATTGAGTCATACATACGATTTCTGCTCTGTGATGTTTTCTACTCACGAGTTGGCAACTCACCCCCGTTGTGCCATAGTTTCTTGCAGGTTTTGCCGTACAGGTTTCGCTGCGGCTTTGTGGCACATTGCTCCTTTCCGGGTGATTGCTTTGGTAGGTGGGTTCACTTGCATCGTGTCCACCTTTGTATTTTATTTACATTATTGTATCTAGAAACTCCATCAACCAAACTTGTATATTTATTTCATACTTAGAGACCAGTTGTATATTATTTCGATCTTAGAGTCGCGCATTGTATTATTACGGTTTTCATATTGTTTTTGAGTTTCCTTTTGAGTTTTGATCCTCGCCCTTCGGCGTTATATATTATATTGAATGCGTAGTTGTGACCGTCGATTGACAAACAGGTAGCTCCCGCTTGGGGATGCCTTTTATCATTATGTACATATTATTCATGTTGTACCCCATTTGGGCCAGTTTTTACAAAGGAAACTCTGCTGAAATTTTCAGAAAAGACTTGATGTTTTAAAAACATATATTCGGCTTATTTAACAAAACACTTTCTTTAAAATGGTTTAGATTTCTGGGATTTTGGCTTACTTGAATTAGATGGGGTCCTATAGACTTCATATGATTCAAAGGACAATCACGTGCCATTTCGGGTCGTGACAAAGTTGGTATCAGAGCGCTAAGTTAACCTTAGTTCGAGTCTATGTTTGACTATGCGGAGCCTAGGGCGTTTGTATATATACGGAATCTAGGCTTGACTTTACGGAACGTAGACCTAGTCGAGGGGGTATTAGACCCGAATTTTCGTCGCATAGGTTGACCTTGGTTGATGGAGTAGGTGACTTAAGAAGAGTGACGTACCGTGTGTATGTTCCGCGGCATACTTACGATACGCTACTCCGCTTAAGAAGCCTCAGGATGTACATTTCCTTGCACAGCATTATATTCATTCCTATGATCTATCCTCATCGATATTGGTTTATGGTTTTGTTGCCACGATTACACGGGCAGAGAGAGCTACGGCTAGAGTTGGGTCAGCATGAGCTCGTCACGGACGAGGACTGACCAGGGCATGATTCCAAGGTCATACGATTGCATAGATGTATCGTCCTACAGTATTTTCGCGCCATGAGCATTTGATGGATCTCTTTTACGAGATTTCTCGGACGTGCAGAACAGCACCAGAGGATCAGGCTGATGCTAGAGGCCAGCCAGCATGTGATGACCGTCAATGCACTGATTATTTGATGATTTAGGCACTGTTCAGCATGCGGACAATTGAGCCAGTTGTAGTTGCGAATGACGAGATATCGCCCTAGAAGTTTGGAGCTATTGTCGCATGAGTTATACTTAGAGATATGATAGAAGATCGCTAGTCACCCAAGGAGGAATGACTAGGACATGTGATTCGTTGCTTACCCCGATGCGAGGTCATCAGATTGATTGATTCCAGCTTGAGGAGACTTCACGCAGGTACGTTGAGAGTCGATAGAGACGATCGAATGTCAGAAGCCTATTTTCTAAGTTTAAAGTATTCAGAGACAAATGCAAGTAATTCTATGGACCCTCTAGGAGAATGAAACCCTAACTCGACATAATGACCATGAGAACGCTTGAAAACCTTAGGGTTTGCGGCGGTTCAGCGGTGCCATTAGTGAGGCTTGGGTTTGCCCTTCTACGGCTGGTCCACAGGTACTGTGGCATGTACTGGATACTATTAAACTGTACTCAAGAGTTGAGCTCTTGGGGGATTACGAGGCTTTGACAAATCGATCGATAGGTTCGACTTCATTCGGATATCATGTGATGGGATATATTGCTTGGGAGACTCCAGATACGAGTATAGCCGTTGGAGCGCAGTCCATGCATCCACGAAGAGACAAGTCCGAATCAGTCGACATTAGAGAAAGGTGGAGTAAGAGGTTCGTACGAGATTTCGACTAGATAACGTTCCACTCCGCTGACATCAGAGATGTGATACGCATGCAGAGGCGTTGGATATTGATATATCTTCCAGAAGGAGTCGCGATGAGTATGCAGCCGTTCCGGAACAAGAAATAGATTTAGTAAAAGATGAAAACTTCCGGGCAGTTCGGCAGAAACGAGATTTGGGAGAGACTTCGACAGAACCTTTCTGGAATACAATACGAGAAGACTTGGACCCAGGATCGGTCTTATTGCACACACCCAGTAGGCCAAAGTTCGGCATCGTCGAGGAGACATGTTATGAGTGACTATGACAGTTGGCCAGAGATCTTTAGAGGATGTGCCAGAGCGGGACTGTTTCCGCTATCATGATTCTGATATTTTGGGCGATTTATTGCATGATTGAGATTTTGTGCACCACAGTTGCACTTGACTTCGTTTTTATGTCATTCGAGATGCTGATTTTGATTTCATGCCTATGGTATGCATATGATTTGACTTGTGTTTTCAGCATAGTTTTCATGCACTTTTAGTATTTTTGATTCGACCTTGTGCACGCAGATGCACATGGTTATGAGATTATATACCATGGTATACTTGATTTTGATTTGGATTTGAGATGTGTTATATACCGTCGATTTCGATTGTAATATTCAATATTTGTTTTCGTGCACCTTGTGCACTTAATTGGATTCTTGCACATATATGATGCACTTGGATTGGATTTTTGCGCATGTTCGGCGCTTCATATTGGATTTCGTGCATGTTGGATGCATTGGAATTAGATTTTATTCGTGCATGATGGATGCACTTGATTTGGATTTTCGCGCATGTTGGGTGCATGATATGAGATGTGATTTTGGTGCACACCAGATGCACTAAATCGGTTTTTTTTTGTGCATATCAGATGCACCTGATATTGCTTTCAGGCACACCCGTTGCCTCTGATAGGTGTTTCGTGCACCCCCGTTGCAATTAGATATTGTTTCTATGCACATGTATGGCACATCCATAGATTTCGATTTCCGTGTGCACCAGACGCACGTGGCATTCTTGTATGCATTTTGGGAGTGATTTACTTTGAGCAGTGTGGTTTATTAAATTTACTATTTGATATAGTGACTGAGCAGGACTAGTCAGAGGACAGTATCTGAATATATTTTGCATGCATTGATAGTTATCGAAGGGATTTCCAAAAAGGAGCTATAGTCTCAGTATTTACCTACGTGTCCGAGATGACACGAAACATTTTATAAAGGAAACCCTTCCAAATTATTTTCAAAACGGCAGGACGTGTATATTTAACAAAGGATATATATAGATATAGTTATTTTCTTACAATAAACGTCCGCCACTGTGCTGCGATACGCGCATCGCACAGCAACATGAAAGGTTTGGCATGCATTCCTTTCCGATGTTTTAATAATATTTACATGTATAGTTTGATGTGTATCATGTTGGTTTTCGTATTGGATTTGACATTGGTGTCTTCACCATAACTCCGATGATTGCGGGATGCTTGACGGAGTTTTGATTTTGATTGATATACTCGTTTTCATGGTCATGCATTGCCCTACGATGTGCTTTATGTATTTATGATTTCGGGACCCCGACGACTTAGTCTTTTTTTATGAAATGTTTTAGTATTTGAGGGGTTTAAATTTAAATTCGGGGACCGAATTTCTTTAAGGGGGGAAGACTGTAACATTTCAGAAAAATAAAATATTATTTTTGGGAATTTTTATAATTAAATATTATAAATATTTTAATGGTGCGGTATATTTAAATACCGATAAATTGGGAAAATTTTGAAAAATTATTGGAATTACTGAAAATAGGGTGTTTTATATGATTTAAGCAAATTTTAAATAAATTATGATAAATTATATTCTATTTTAATGCTAAGCGCGATTAAATATCACTAATCATGTATTAAGCCGGATTTGTGCACATGACATGCACCATGTCACATTTTTAGCACTTGTTACATTTTTCCACCATGTCTTTTCTTTATTTCTTCATGCATTCTTGTTTTAAAATGAGAAGAGAAAAGAATAGAAAAGATAAAGAAAAGAAAAGAATTAAGAAATGAGGGATGGGCATGAGAGAGAGAGGTGAGGGGTCTCCTTTGACTTGGCCATTTCCTTTCCCTCTTCATTCTCTTCATCATTCTCACTTCATTCTTCCTCCATGGCTGCCTCCATCTCCCTCCCCCTCTTCATCCTCTCAAACTTCATCAAAACAATATCAAAAGTCCATCCCCACTTCACAAAAAGCATGCACAAGACTCTCACAAACACTTTAGACCAAGAAAAATCCGATTTTGAGCACTAGGGGAAACTCAAGAAAATTCTTGAGTTGCCAAATGAGGTAATTCCTATACCATTTGCAATGTATTTCATTCACTTTAGCTTCCATGTTTGATTAGAAGTGTTTTAATGATGTTTAGTGAGGATAGGAAATTCCAAGTTAGGGTTTAAGGAAAACTTAAATTGAGATAGTGTAATTGAGGTTTGTTGAAGCCATATAACCCCTCTAGTGTAAGTTTCATGGACTGAAACCATAGACATAAACCCAAAACCCCAACTTGGAAACCCCGATATCGAAGAATTGTGGATTCTGTGAGGGTATATTGACATCTATTATCACCCAGGACACCTAAAAAATATTTAGCAAGCATAGTGATGTATGCAGGTGACCAGGAGATTACCATTGAAACCCCAGCCCCTAACTCCTAACTAAGGCCGCAAATTTATCCTTTCTGGCCGCAAATTGCGGCCAGAGCAGGGAATTATTGGTTCGTTCTGGGTCCAGGGCTTATCTCCAGTAAAATAGACCCTCCACATATGCAAAATTGACTAATTTGGCCTAGAGTAAAATCTGGGACCATTTTCATGAGTTGATGCATTGTTTTACGACTTTGTTTTAACTTGATTTTGGTATTTGATATTGTGTTTCCGTCATGTGGCGTTTGAACGTCAACGACTAGGGTTACTGATCATGTTTTGCATGCGAGGCAATAGGTTTTGACCTATGAGCGAAATGTGTGCCGTTTTGGTTTTCCGACTTGGTTTTAATACGCATTCGTAATTGTGTATTGTTGTAGGTACCTCCGCATGAACTACGGGACGACAAGCAAGAGCGTGGCGACATCGGCATCGGCACGCAAGGAGCAAGGTGAGGAAGTCGGGTGGATGGCGTATAGCACCCCCGCTGTTTCGTAAAATAGAACGCGAATGCGTTATAATTATATTATAAATATATACGGATGTGATATGAAATGACTTTGGATTAGTATAGTGTACTTGTAAGATAGTGTTTAGTTAGTTTATTAGTCGCGAACCCTAGAGTAGTAATTTGCATATACGCGCATACACACACTTGCATACTTTTATACTTGTGCGTATATGGGGATATGTATACATATACACACACACACACACATAGGTATGGGACTATATATATATGTATATATGTATACGTATACATGGATTATGAGGATAGTATATGATACTTGGAGATGAGTTGATGAGATTGGGCTTGAGGCCATGAGATCGGTGATGTGACATGGTTCGTATTTGAGATACAACATGATGTTTAGCGGGTCTTTAGGCGCGGTGTTTTCATACACACGCATATATTGTATATAGATGGTATCAGTATTGTACTAGACGTAGATCAGTACCCCCCCAGATCATGATATATGATAAAAAGGATACCAAGTGTATAATGAGATAAATGTGATATTTGACCCGTACCCTGACTTGGGAGGCCGTACGATGGATTTACCGTACGAGCTATATATTGATGATTGATCCGCTCTCTTGACTCGAGAATGTCATATATATATATATATATATATATATATATATATATATATATATATATATATATATTGTATTATATGTGATACTATTGAGGCGGGATCACCGACTATTATATATATATATATATATATATATATATATCAACTCAGACTTAGACGGTTTTCCTTACCCTTTCGATTAGTCTGTAGGTTAGTCCTGTAATTACTTGTAGATGTTAGACTAGACTCGAGTCATACGTATTTCCAAACTAATGAATCGTGAGTATTTTAAAGACAGGCCAAGAGATTCTACGGATATTTCAAAGGACGTACATTTTCTTAAAAACACCGTAGTCCCTATTTTCTAAACATATGATTCGTATTATTTCAAATGGCAAAACTGTATGACTCATATTTATATAAATGCAGATTCGTTATCATCGTGTTTATTATTCAACTCCCGCATATTATTGTTGTTCGCATCGCATCACATGCTTATATTGTGTTTTCATATGCTATTTTTGAAATCATGCTGTCAGGACACCGGCACCATTACCGATGATGTGTATGTTTCACGTACACCTGCTTACCGGCTCACACACATCTTCATCAGTAATTGCCATGTCATGTACACATTAGAAAATACCAGTCATTTGTACAAATTGTTAGCTGATAGTTTCGACATGGTATTAGTGTGCTTGCTGTTATTGCTACCTTAGACATTGCATTTATTACTGTGATTGTCATGCATATTTATGTATTCATTATCATGCATTATTATTAGGGCGAGTCCGGATTGCCGGAGCCTAATACTTTTAATTCATTGTTTATTTATACTTGAGATTGGGATTTCGGATTTCCATGAGATTTCTGGATTTGGAGAAACCGCAACATTTTATAAACTTATTATTCATTTCAAAAGACAAAAATTGCGGTTTTCTCATGATATGATTTGAAATATGTCCACCATGAGTTTTCTCGGCTCTTGAGCGATATCATACACCCGATTCGAGGAGGAGGAGGAACCGTTTGTGGGTGCATGGTGGACCCGGTGTGGTACCCCGGGGCAAGAAGGTCGCAGATGATGGTGTTGAGCCTGTGACAGGAGAGCACTACTGACCGGTGATTTTAGTGTGACTCGACAGATATCCGGAGGATACCAATTGGAGTCGGGCCAGTCCGGATAGCCGGAGCCCTAGATATTGATATTTGAGGTATTTGAGATTTTATGAAGTGGGTCAGTCCGGATAGCCGGAGCCCGAGATATTGGATATTTGATATATGTTTTGTGTCGATGCTAGACACTGATTTATATTGATTTATTGATGATACCTCGTTTTAAATATACAGAAATCTCACTAAATTAAGAAAACAGTTTCTTCATTTACATGTATCCTGTTTTCATGCATTCATACCTCATACATATGATATATTGTTACCTGAGGCACTGACACGAGCACATGGGATTACACTTATGTATAGATGTTTACCCTTGCCACCTTATCATGCTTCAGACCTTATCATATTGAGTATATATTTATTACTGATCGTATGGACCTACGATTGAGTCATACATACGATTTCTGCTCTGTGATGTTTTCTACTCACGAGGTGGAAACTCACCCCCGTTGTGCCACAGTTTCTTGCAGGTTTTGTCGTACAGGTTTCGTTGCGGCTTTGCTGGCACATTGCTCCTTTCTGGGTGATTGCTTTGGTAGGTGGGTTCACTCGCATCTTGTCTACCTTTGTATTTTATTTACATTGTTGTATCTAGAAACACCATCAACCAAACTTGAATATTTATTTCAGACTTAGAGACCAGTTGTATATTATTTCGACCTTAGATTCACGCGTTGTATTATTACGGTTTTCGTGTTGTGTTTGAGTTTCCTTTTGAGTTTTGATCCTCGCCCTTCGGCGTTGTATATTATATTGACTGCATGGTTGTGACCGTCGATTGACGAAGAGCTGGCCCCCGCTTGGGGATGCCTTTTATCATTATGTACATATTATTCATGCTGTACCCCGTTTGGGGCCAGTTTTTACAAAGGAAACTCTGCCGAAATTTTCAAAAAAGACTTGATGTTTTAAAATCATATATTCGGCTTATTTAACAAAACACTTTCTTTAAAATGGTTTAGATTTCTGGGATTTTGGCTTACTTGAATTAGATGGGGTCCTATAGACTTCATATGATTCAAGGGCCAGTCACGTGCCATTTCGGGTCGTGACAGATATCAACCCCCAATACCGGGAGAAACCAATCCTATCTAACCGCTACTGCCTCCAAGTGCTTCGGGACTGTACCCAATTACTACCTGTTTGCACGACTCCTTTGAGCCATGGTAAGGTAGTAATCAAAGTACAGTGGGAACACACTCAAGGCGAAGTAACAGTGTCAAGTCGACGGACTAAGCTATACTCATTGTTGGATATAGTGCCCTCAGAGTCAATTATTGGATCACAAGCACGTGATTGCAATGATTGAGGGAGGACCCATACCGGTAGGACAGTCTTACTCAAGATGATAGTATGCTATCTGGTTTATCTTTATCATCGTGTACTGCTTTAGGTGACCTTACAGGTCACTATTGCGCGTTGATAGAGCCCTTAGGATTCTTGCTTGATGGCCAGCAGTAAGATGGCGATCATATACGTGGGAGCTGGGGTCTATAAGCACATCCTTAAAAGGTCTCTAGTCGTAGGAGTTTTCGAGACAGGGCATCGATACTCCGGAGTAGACTAGTGTATACAGTCGAGACCCCGAAGAGGGGCGATGGCCGATCTTACAAGCCATTGGTGTCAGTTGGTTCACCTAAGATGTATACAGGTGCTCATTGGGTTATGAGTACACCGGACAGGACTCGCCGGGAACATGCTAGTTGGTATTATACCTGACGTCAGATAGCAGTTCCCTGATGACATGTGTACAGGTTAGTTCATCGACCTGAGATCGTCATTTGTCTCGTGTGAGTTCCCACTGTACTTTGATTACTACCCTACCACGGCTCAAATGAGTCGTGCAAACAGGTTTTAGTTGGGTATAGTCCTGAGCCACATGAAGGCAGTGAGCGGATCGGCAGGGGTTCGTCTCTCCCGGTATTGGGGGTAAGGTCGCGCTGTGTCTAGGAGAGCCATTACACGAAGTCCTTGGCCAAGGCAGGAGATTTACTGGTAGGTACTCCAGTAGTATCTCAGGGTGTTCTGGGCTACACTCCGACACGACTTGTACCGCTTTTGGGGGTCTGAATTTTACCAACCCCCTAGGCCCGCCATGCGATGCTCATAGACGAACGGACCGGACTGTACGGATATTGTCACTGACAGGCTCAGTAGGGTGTCAGGATGAGTTCGCTCATCGACGTCCCTTTTGGTCAATACTTGGTAGCTCATTACGTACGGCTAATACCTCAGACCTGCTAGTGGTTAAATCCACAGCCAAAGTATTGACGAGTCTTTAGAGTCCCCCACAGACAGTTTCTCAAGTTTCGGGCGAAACGTTGTAGAGGCCGTATGATATATGGCAGGGTTCGATTTTATACATGCGGTATTGCACGGATCATGATCGGACGGATCATACTAGTGGGCTTTGGTTTAAGCCGGATCCTTGTATTAGATTTGTGTGGTTACTTTAGTCTCATCGCATTCGCATTCAGTCGGAATGCGAATGCAGGTATGTATATACAGGTGAGGGGTATCCTTGTGATCCGTCACGAGTTTACTTTAGATGTTGCCGGATCTTTTTGTTGGACCAAACATTTGGATTAATGTTTGGATAATGGAATTAGTGAGCTAGATTTCATCATGACATGCATTAAATGTGACATGAACACATTAGTGACTCATAGTCTCTTTTTGTGTGTTGATGTCACATTATATGATGTTTTTGGGTTGATATGATGAGAGGAGAGAGAGAGGGGCTGCCTTGAGTGAGCTTGGTCTCATATTATTCTTTTCACTCTCTCTCACTTCCATCACAAGAAAAGAAAAGAAGAAAAAGCCTTCTCTTCTTCTTCTTCTTCCTCTAGCTTACATTCTCCATTAATGGCAACACCTTCAACCTCCATCCAAGCCATGGATGCAAGAGACAAAGTGATCACAAACATTCTCTACAACACCTTGGACACGTCGGCTAGCACACTTCGTGCCCGAGTTGCTTCGGATGAAGCGGGAGCCCGTAAAAAGACTTCTCGATGTGGTGCCCTTTCCGACGAGGAGATCGAGACCGGAGATGCCGCGAGGAGTTTGGGATGGTGGCCGAAGACCGAAGGATACGGATCGCTCGGTATAGCCTCTCTACCCTTTCTCTAATTAGCTAGTAGTAGGTTAATGGTTCGATTCGGGTTTTAAGCATACGGTAGCGCCGGTTTCTAGTTATAGAAAAGTTTTTGTTTCCGCATTTTGGTCTCGGACAGACGGCCGAGGCGCTACCGTGGACTTACATGGTATCAGAGCCACGCCATTAACCTTTTCTAGCTTGCTCTAACTTGTTTAGAACTTCGATCGAACAAAAATTCCAAAACCGCGATTTCAAAAGCATCAGTTTCTGTCGATTTTCATTTGTGCTCGAAAAATTATTTTGAGTGTTGTAGAAATTCGTGCAGGCGATTTTAAGAATTCTGTAAAAATTTGGTTTGGTGATGCTACAGTAGGACCGCGGAACCACGGCCAAACCCATGTTCTGGCCACGGTTCCGCCGCAGTAATGAGTCATCACCGTACCATTTTTCTACAGTGCTCTTTAAACTTGGAATTGGGGTTTTTGGTATATTCTGTTTGGGCCCAGATTTATTTTGAGTGCTACAGTTGTGCTTGGGGCCCGCTTCGGGAATTTTTGTCGATCGAAAATTTTAAATATATTAGTTCACAGTATTTACATTATATCTGCGACCGTGAATGTCATTTGATCGGTAAATCCTGTCTAATTGCTATAGCCCTTTTAGACGGATTTGCGAACGTGACATTCACGTTGATGTTCTGTATTGTGCTGTGATGTTGCGGATCTGTCGTGGTGGATAGCCTGGATGCAATAGTAGTATAGTTTGGTTGTATATATACATTTGATATTGCGGGGCGAGCATCCGACATGTGGACTGCCGTTACTGCCTGTTTGTATATTATTCTTTTGGGGCACGACCGGGCTGAGGTCGACGTACCCGTTGTATATATATTTTATTTTCTGTACTGGGATTACCCTGCGGTGGGGTGCACGGATAGCCGGGTTCTAGGGGGCAACGGGCCCGCATCTTATGGCTTTGAGACGGAGGGGGCTTCACTCTAGAATTGGCGGGCTATTCGCCGCACTCGCAGGGGGTACAGGTTGACCCAAGGAGGGGTGCTCAAGTTACCGGATTCCGTGAAGTGCTGGGTGGTCCATTCACGTTGTTGAAGGGGGCTGCCTTACTTCAGGTTTTGGCGGGTAACTTGCCGTGCCCGTAGGGGTCTAGGATTTCATTGCACAGGCTATCCACACGACCAGGGGAACGTCGGGTTTCAGTAGTGGCTCTATGAAACCCGGGGATCCCAGATATCTGTATTGTTCTGTGATACTTATTACATTTCTGTGATGTTGCATTTTATCACGCCTTGAGCGAATATTATATATTGATATATATACTAGTAGATATTGTATATGTTTTGCATGCGCACTAGTCCAGTCCCCGCTCTGTCGTTAGTTAAGTAACCTAATGGGTGATGACGGGACCCAGTGGCGAATGCGGATGGCATATACGTACATCATATTTTTTCGTTCTTTATTGGTGTGATCAATTGATAGGACTGCATTGATTCAGATCAATGCAAGCTAAATAAACCTATTCTGATGTTGTTGGAACAATTTTTCAAAAAGCTGTTATTGCAAGGACGTTCTCTTTTGTTTTGCACAGTGGTATTCGGTTATGAATATCCAGCACCTCAGTCGACGAGGCAAGGGCCGAGATCGCTGTAAGTCCACGTTGCGACCCCCGGTTCTTACGGGGAGGCGGAAACGGTATAAAATCAAAATTTTAACGCAAGAGGCAACATGGACTAAGCTAGGTCGGGATCTTTACCTAAACTAAAACTAGCAAACTAAGCTAAAGATATTTAGCTACTCGGATGAAGATGGTTATACCTAAACTTGAACTCCTTCTCTTCAAGCTCCGATGGTGGTTCGATGGCTCCTTCTCGTTGTCTCCGTACGCCGAAGATAGATCCACTTGAAAGCTCCAACCTTTAGCTCCTTCTTCGTTCTTTGAAGAAACTAGTTCACTTGGTTTGCTAAACCTAGTGAACTAGAATGAGTAGAGATGATTTAGAATGGGATTTTATCTATGGTTCTTGATTCTCAACTCATGAGACAAGAGAACCATAGATCAAGAGAGGGAGCAAGAGGTTGAGGGTGAGAGCAAGAGGAGAGCTCAAGAACAAGAGAGAGAATGAGCAAGAAAGAATGAGCAACTCTTTTGTCTTTCACCCTCTCATAATCCAAAGTGATCATAACTCATCATATCAAAAGAAAGTCTTATGTGATGGTTAGAAGCAACCATAACCTTATCATGTCATGCACTCATTTTACTCAAATGAGCAAGCAAGAAAAAGTCTTTGGCATGAAATGATAACCATGGTTATCATGATGGTCAACTAGTCAAGCCTAGTCAACCGATCAACAAGTCAACAAAAGTCAACAAGTCAACAAAGTCAACAAGTCAACAACCATATCACCATAATACTTAATTAATATAATAGTTAATCACATATCATATTCTCATTAGGGTTGAGCAAAAAGTCAAAAAGTCAACGGTCAACTGTCAACAACCCTAATGAGAATCCGCTGTCTGTGCCTCCCTGTCAACTGTGCATACACACCCGCATCCGCGTTCCGAGGAACACGAATGCAAACTGGATAAATCCAATCCCATAAGGTACACTAGGATCTGGCTTAAACCAAAGCCCGCTAGTGTAAACTGTCCGGACAGTGTACGTGCACAAGTGCACGGATGTGACCGAACCCTGTCGCAAAACCATGCGACCTATCGCAATACCATGCGACCTCTACTCTTTTGCCTAAAGGCGAAAAGCTTTCTGTGTGGGACTCTAAAGACTCGACACTACGCTGGCAGTGGGTTTAACCACAGACCGCAAGCGGCACTAGCTGTGCGTAACGGTCCCCAGGTAATGCCGACAAGAAGACCGACGAGGCGAAACCCATCTGAACTCCTACTGAGCCTGAGTGTGACATTCTCCGTACAGTCCGGTCTATTCGTCTGATACATCGCATGGCGGGCCTAGGGGGCGGTAAACGTCAGTCCCCCAATAGCGGTACAAGTCGTGCCGGAGCGAAGCCCAAAACACCCTGAGATAACACTGGAAACCTACCAGTATATCTCGTTTGCCCTGGCCAGGGACTACTCTGTAATGGCTCTCCTAGACACAGCGCGATGTCAACCCCCAATACCGGGAGAGACGAATCCTGTCTAACCGTCACTGCCTCCAAGTGCTTCGGGACTGCACCCAACCACTACCTGTTTGCACGACTCCTTTGAGCCGTGGTAGGGTAGTGATCAAAGTACAGTAGGAACACACTCGAGGCGAAGTGACAGTGTCAAGTCAGCAGACTAAGCTGTACTCATGTCACCTGGGAACTGATAACTGACGATAGGTATAATACCAACTAGTCAGTTCCCGACGAGTCCTGTCCAGTGTACCCGTAACCTAACGAGCACCCGCATACTATCTCAAGTACGACGTACTGACGGCTGTGGGACAGACCGTCTCCCACACTGGGATGAGAAGCGCATGCGCTGGTCTACTCCGGAGTATCGATGCCCTGTCTCGATAGTCCTGCGACCAGGGACCTGCATAAGGATGTGCTTATAGATTACCCAGCCCCACTAGTGTGACGGCCATCACATCGCTGGTAATCAAGCAAAGATCCTAAGGGCTCTACTAATGTGTATAGGCGATATACAAAATAAACACATGTACACATTGAAGTAGAAACAAACCAAGTAGCATACTACTATTTTGAGCAAGATTGTATATACAAGGTGAATATCCCAAGCATCCATTAAGTAATATACAAACTAGTATGATACAGTAATGGCCTCTAGGGCATATACACTAACAATCTCCCACTTGCACTAAGGCCATGTACTGGCGTATCGAAGACCTATCATCTCGATTAGCCGCTCGAACTGAGTCTGGGGCAAGGCCTTGGTGAAAGGATCTGCAGTGTTGTCTTCTGAAGCGACTCTCCGAACCTCGATCTCCTGGCGATCCACGATCTCCCTGATCAGGTGATACCGCCTCAAGATGTGCCTGGATCTCTGATGGGACCTGGGTTCCTTCGCTAAAGCTATAGCCCCGTTGTTGTCGCAATACAGAGGTATTGGATCAACAATGGACGGAACCACCTGAAGTTCTTTCAAGAACTTCCTCATCCAGACAGCTTCTTTTGCGGCATCAGATGCAGCGATGTATTCCGCTTCCATCGTCGAGTCTGCAACGGTTTCCTGTTTGGAACTCTTCCAACACACCGCCCCTCCATTGAGGGTAAAGACAAAACCCGACATGGACTTGGAATCATCCTTGTCACTCTGGAAGCTGGAGTCAGCAAAGGCCTCGATCTGGAGGTCTTTTCCGCCATACACCAAGAACATCTCCTTAGTCCTTCTCAGGTACTTGAGAATGTTCTTTACCGCTATCCAGTGTTTCTCCCCAGGGTTTGACTGATACCGGCTTACCACACTCAGTGCATAAGCTACATCCGGTCTGGTACACAACATCGCATACATTATAGAGCCTACCGCAGAAGCGTAGGGTATAATAGACATGCGATCCCTCTCCAAATCAGTCTTGGGAGACATCTCTTTAGAGAGGGTGATCCCGTGACAAGCCGGTAGGTTACCGCGCTTGGAATCTTCCATACTGAATCTCTTCAGTATGGTGTCGATGTACCTGGACTGAGAAAGTCCTAATATCCTCTTGGATCTGTCACGGTAGATCCGGATACCCAGAATGTATGAGGCATCACCCAGGTCTTTCATGGAGAACCTGTGTGACAAGAACCCCTTGACAGATTGTAGCATAGGAATGTCATTTCCTATTAAGAGAATGTCATCCACGTATAAAACGAGGAATACTACAGTTCTCACTACAAATCTACTATAGATGCATGGTTCATCTGGATTTTTGATAAAGCCAAATTCCTTGACCGTCTCATCAAAGCAGATGTTCCAACTCCGCGACGCCTGCTTTAGTCCATAGATGGACTTAAGCAACTTGCACACCTTTCCGCTGCTCCCACTCTGAATGAAGCCCTCTGGCTGGTCCATATAGACACACTCCTCTAAATTTCCATTTAGAAAAGCTGTCTTTACGTCCATTTGCCAGATCTCATAATCGTGGAAGGCAGCAATGGCAAGAAGGATCCGAATGGATTTCAGCATGGCTACTGGAGAAAAGGTTTCGTCGTAGTCCAAGCCAGGTCTTTGACGAAAACCCTTTGCTACCAGCCTAGCTTTATAGGTCTCAACCTGTCCATCTACACCAATCTTCCTTTTGAAGATCCACTTGCATCCTACGGGTTTTACCCCGTCTGGAGCAATGTCCAACGTCCATACCTTGTTGGTGTACATGGACTCCATTTCGGTCCGCATTGCATCCAGCCATTTCACTGAGTCAACGCTCTGAACGGCCTGCTGGAAGCTAGTAGGCTCATCATAATCTATGATGCAATCCTCTCTATCCCCGTCTATGAGAAAACCGCAGTATCTCTCGGGCGGATGAGACTGCCTACTACTCCTGCGGAGCGGCGTAGGAATGTCCTGTTCTGTTGAACCCTCTGGTTCCACTAACCTTTCAGTAATAGTCTGTGGTTCTGGAATTTCTTCCAGTTCTACTGCGCTCCCACTAATTTCCTTTTCCAAGAACTGGTGTTCTAGAAAGTGGGCATTACGAGAAACAAGGACTTTTTGTTCCTCTGCGTAGTAGAAAAGATACCCCCTGGTGTTCTTTGGGTATCCCACAAACTTGCACAGTACTGAGCGTGCCTCGAGTTTGTCCGTATGCTGCTTTTTGACAAAAGCTGGACATCCCCAGATCTTCAGATATTGAAGATAGGGTTTCTTCCCACTCCACATTTCATATGGGGTGGTAGGAACAGTCTTAGTCGGAACTCGGTTCAAAAGGTATGCAGCTGATTCTAGCGCATACCCCCAGAACGATCGCGGTAACTCAGCGTTACTCATCATGGACCACACCATATCCAATAGGGTGCGGTTCCGTCTCTCCGATACACCATTATGTTGCGGGGTGTATGGAGGAGTAAGCTGAGAGAGAATTCCGTTCTCTTTTAAATAGTCCAGGAACTCGGCACTTAAGTATTCTCCACCTCGATCCGATCTTAGAATCTTAATACTTTTGCCGGTCTGTTTCTCTACTTCATTCTTATACTCCTGGAATTTTCCAAAGGCCTCGGACTTATGTTTCATTAAGAAGACATAACCGTACCTTGAGAAGTCATCCGTAAAAGTAATGAAGTAAGAATGTCCGCTTCGGGCATGTGTAGACATTGGACCGCACACGTCACTGTGTACGAGTCCCAAGAGCTCGCTCGCTCTTACTCCTTGTCCAGTAAACGGAGTCTTTGTCATCTTTCCTTTGAGACAAGATTGACAAGTGGCATACGATTGATATTCGAACGCATTCAAATATCCTTCTGTATGTAACTTAGTCAACCTTCTCTCATTGATGTGACCCAATCTACAATACCATAAGAAAGTCTGATTTATTTCTGGAGACTTTCTTTTGTGTGTATTCTGGACATTAAAAATCTGCGGTTGGTTTAACACGTATATACCATTACTCAATGTACCTGACCCAATCAAAACTTGATTAAGGTGAATGTTTACAACATTACTTACAAACGCAAATTCATAACCTTCTTTAGAAACTAAAGATACAGAAATGATATTACAAGTTGCGTTGGGTACAAAAAAGCAATTACGCAAAACCAAAACATGTCCATCTGACATTCCCAGGTGATAGTCCCCCACGGCTTTAGCATCCATGCTAGCTCCGTTTGCAACTCTGAGGGTCATGTCACCTGCCTTCAAAACCCTACGGTTTCTCAACGCCTGCAAAGAATTACAGATATGAGATCCTGATCCGGTATCCAATACCCAGGAAGTAGAGTTTATTGAAAGACAGTTTTCAATAACATACACACCTGAAGCTGAAGCTGCAACCTGCTTCAATTCCTGTGTTCTGGCCTTCCAGGCCCTGCAATCATTCTTCCAGTGTCCTTTCTTATGACAATAGAAGCATTCTTCCTTATCCACAAGCTTCCCCGCTATCTTTGTTGCTTTTCCTTTTCCCTTCGTATCCACTTTACTAACACCGCCCCTTGGTTTGGCAGGGGCCTTCTTCTTCTTTCCCTTGGCTTTCGCCTTGGACCTAGAAGAAGATGATCCTCCTACAAACAAAGTGGATGTATCCCTACTTTTCTGTAGGGTGCCCTCTGCGCTCCTCAGCATGTTGAGGAGCTCTGAAAGTTCAACCTCTTTTTCTTGTAAGTTGAAGTTCAGTATAAACTGGGCGTAAGTGGAAGGAAGGGACTGGAGAACTATATCCGTATATAGCTCACTCTCCAATGTGATCCCTAGGTCAGCGAGCTCCTCAATGAAGCCGATCATCTTTAGCACGTGCTCGGCTACTGATGATCCGACGGCCATTCTTGTCGAAAATAACTTTTTCGACGCTTCGTATCTTGCGATACGTGATTGCTCTCCATACAGTTCTTTTGTATGGAGCAATATGGACTCCATGTCCATATTCTCATGCCTCCTCTGATGTTCGTTGTCCATCGAGGCAAGCAGGAGGCACTTGGCCTTCGCGCTATCAATCTCCCAAGTCTTGCGGATTTCCTTATCCGCGACACTGGAAGTTGGACCAGGGACAGGGGGAGCTTTGGTGGTAAGAAGATACCCCAGCTTGTCATAAGTGATTGCTATCTTGACATTCCTGAGCCAATCTTTGTAGTTTGGCCCTGTCAGTTTGTTTTTATCTAGGAGTAACTTAAGTCCAGTCATGTTGATTGGTCGCTGCAATTAGGAGAGAGAAGAAGAAACACTCAGCATGATGCTCTTGCAAGTTTAGAGTGGTTTTTAATTTGTCTAAACAGGATGGCTCCCACTGTTTCTCGAATCCCTCCTCAAACCATAAAGGAAGAATTAGTCAGGATTAATCCCACCGTACAATACTTGCTTAACCGTTCAGCCAGGCCGGTGTCGGTACTTCGAGGGAGGTTTTCCAACGCTTTCGCGAAGTTCCTTAATTAAAGAACCTCTTTTCCCTGGGGGCGTAGCCCCGCTAACACCTTTCTAGGCACCTACTAGGTTTATAGCATTGATCGTTAAGTGAGAAATTTCCCGAGGAGTAGCATATACTCACAGTAGGATCGGGATCCAAATATCATCGCGTGACGAAACTGAAGGAATCCTACCAGAATCATCACACTCCAAATGGTATGCAAATCTAGCAAGTTTCAGTACTTATGAAACTCCCGATGTGGATTTTTGCCCCATGCTCTTATGACCTTGGCGTGAGGTCAAAATGTCATAAGTCACGTGTCAAGTTCGTCCCATCATTATCCAGGTTAATTTGAACCCACCCGTACATACCCTTGACGTAGGCCAAAATGGCAGTACGACTGTCTCAAACCAACGCATTCTATCTATGCAACAGATAAATATCCGGCAGCTACCAATCACTATGCCTTGGCGTGAGGTCAAAATACATAGCTTGAATACTACCGAATATTTAACTGAAATGATGGAGGGCTACGGATGGTTTTGGCAAAACCGTGAACGTAGTGAACTTGATTTGGTCGATGGAACGAGATAGCTTTTAAAAGGAGTGGCTCAAGCTCCGCATTTAAAAGTTGTTTTTGAAAAGAACCGAGTGGTTTTTCGAAAGTGTTCCAACGACTTTAACTTGGTTTATTATCTTGCATTAGTTCTTTTAATGCGTGATATTCTTGCATTAGTTCTTTTAATGCGTCCCATCATTTAATCCTACCATTGCAGAAAACAACCAAAATATGACGTACGCTTATGCCATTCGCATTCGCCACGGGGCCCCGTCATTACCCGTTAGGTTACTTAACTAACGACAGAGCGGGGGCTGGGCTAGCGCGTCTGTAAAACATAAGCAACGCCTAAATAATATCATATATAGATATACTGCAATGATAAACATTTCAGATCACAGATAAATACATTGGATATACTAGCAATCTGTAATTTGTACGAGCCTGTAACAAAAACAGATAACACGGTCGCGGTGAATAGCCAAAACCCCACCCAAGACCCCTACGGGTGCGGCAAACTACCCGCCAAGTACCCGAAGCGTAGCAACCTCCCTCATCTCCATGAGTAGGCCACTCGACACTTCGGCATACCCGGTAGTTTGTGCACCCCTCCATGGGTCTATCCTAGGAGCAAAAACAGTAAAAAGAAATTATACAATGACGGCTACAACCCCGACCCGGTTGTGCGGCCATACAAATAATTATTACATCAATTTACAAATTTACATGAATTGCAAGAAAAGAAAACTCTCGTCTCACAACCCCCGGCTATTCACCCGCGACAATCCAACATATTTATATACACATTCCAGCACATTACAGATCATGTATAACCCCGACCAATCGACTTATAGCGATTAGCCGACGTTCAATACATGCAAACATCACAGATATAACCATCATAGTCAAAGTGCAGTGAAGTTCGGAAAAAATACGGAATTATAGGACCCCAAAAGGAAATTTCTTTTCTGGAAAATCTGGGCACATATAATATATTCCAAAAATCCCAAAACCAACACAGACACACACTGCACGAAAAACGATGCACAGAAGACGACAACGCGCGGCGCTTCCGCGGCGGTTGCCTTGCTCACGCGGCGGATGGGCGGCGGTTTAGACGAATTACTGTATCGTTTTTCTTGGGTGTTCACACAAAACCCTGAGCCGAATTTACAAGTGTAAAGTTTTTCATTTTGAGCCAAAAAAATTTCAACAGAAACTCAGTTTTTGTAAAAGTTTGGTTTTTGGATTTTTCCGGTTCCGAACTTCGTTACACTTCACTACCAAGCTAGTTTAAGTTTAGTTAGGCTCTGATACCACTGTAAGTCCACGTTGCGACCCCCGGTTCTTACGGGGAGGCGGAAACGGTATAAAATCAAAATTTTAACGCAAGAGGCAACATGGACTAAGCTAGGTCGGGATCTTTACCTAAACTAAAACTAGCAAACTAAGCTAAAGATATTTAGCTACTCGGATGAAGATGGTTATACCTAAACTTGAACTCCTTCTCTTCAAGCTCCGATGGTGGTTCGATGGCTCCTTCTCGTTGTCTCCGTACGCCGAAGATAGATCCACTTGAAAGCTCCAACCTTTAGCTCCTTCTTCGTTCTTTGAAGAAACTAGTTCACTTGGTTTGCTAAACCTAGTGAACTAGAATGAATAGAGATGATTTAGAATGGGATTTTATCTATGGTTCTTGATTCTCAACTCATGAGACAAGAGAACCATAGATCAAGAGAGGGAGCAAGAGGTTGAGGGTGAGAGCAAGAGGAGAGCTCAAGAACAAGAGAGAGAATGAGCAAGAAAGAATGAGCAACTCTTTTGTCTTTCACCCTCTCATAATCCAAAGTGATCATAACTCATCATATCAAAAAAAAGTCTTATGTGATGGTTAGAAGCAACCATAACCTTATCATGTCATGCACTCATTTTACTCAAATGAGCAAGCAAGAAAAAGTCTTTGGCATGAAATGATAACCATGGTTATCATGATGGTCAACTAGTCAAGCCTAGTCAACCGGTCAACAAGTCAACAAAAGTCAACAAGTCAACAAAGTCAACAAGTCAACAAAAGTCAACAAGTCAACAACCATATCACCATAATACTTAATTAATATAATAGTTAATCACATATCATATTCTCATTAGGGTTGAGCAAAAAGTCAAAAAGTCAACGGTCAACTGTCAACAACCCTAATGAGAATCCGCTGTCTGTGCCTCCCTGTCAACTGTGCATACACACCCGCATCCGCGTTCCGAGGAACACGAATGCAAACTGGATAAATCCAATCCCATAAGGTACACTAGGATCTGGCTTAAACCAAAGCCCGCTAGTGTAAACTGTCCGGACACTGTACGTGCACAAGTGCACGGATGTGACCGAACCCTGTCGCAAAACTATGCGACCTGTCGCAATACCATGCGACCTCTACTCTTTTGCCTAAAGGCGAAAAGCTTTCTGTGTGGGACTCTAAAGACTCGACACTACGCTGGCAGTGGGTTTAACCACAGACCGCAAGCGGTACTAGCTGTGCGTAACGGTCCCCAGGTAATACCGACAAGAAGACCGACGAGGAGAAACCCATCTGAACTCCTACTGAGCCTGAGTGTGACATTCTCCGTACAGTCCGGTCTGTTCGTCTGATACATCGCATGGCGGGCCTAGGGGGCGGTAAACGTCAGTCCCCCAATAGCGGTACAAGTCGTGCCGGAGCGAAGCCCAAAACACCCTGAGATAACACTGGAAACCTACCAGTATATCTCGTTTGCCCTGGCCAGGGACTACTCGTGTAATGGCTCTCCTAGACACAGCGCGATGTCAACCCCCAATATCGGGAGAGACGAATCCTGTCTAACCGTCACTGCCTCCAAGTGCTTCGGGACTGCACCCAACCACTACCTGTTTGCACGACTCCTTTGAGCCGTGGTAGGGTAGTGATCAAAGTACAGTGGGAACACACTCGAGGCGAAGTGACAGTGTCAAGTCAGCGGACTAAGCTGTACTCATGTCACCTGGGAACTGATAATTGACGATAGGTATAATACCAACTAGTCAGTTCCCGACGAGTCCTGTCCAGTGTACCCGTAACCTAACGAGCACCCGCATACTATCTCAAGTACGACGTACTGACGGCTGTGGGACAGACCGTCTCCCACACTGGGATGAGAAGCGCATGCGCTGGTCTACTCCGGAGTATCGATGCCCTGTCTCGATAGTCCTGCGACCAGGGACCTGCATAAGGATGTGCTTATAGATTACCCAGCCCCACTAGTGTGACGGCCATCACATCGCTGGTAATCAAGCAAAGATCCTAAGGGCTCTACTAATGTGTATAGGCGATATACAAAATAAACACATATACACATTGAAGTAGAAACAAACCAAGTAGCATACTACTATTTTGAGCAAGATTGTATATACAAGGTGAATATCCCAAGCATCCATTAAGTAATATACAAACTAGTATGATACAGTAATGGCCTCTAGGGCATATACACTAACAATCGCTTCACCGGGAGTGACCCCTTGGACAGAAGTTTGCGTCAGGGTAATAACTTCACTATAGCCGATTACTTTCGCTTTGCATCGTGGTATTCAGTTGGAATATCCTGCACCTCATTCTATGGGGAAAGAGCCGAGATCCCTTCACCGGGAGTGACCTCTTTAGAAAAGGTTTTCGCCACTATATTTTTATAAGAAGCTATCCGGTTCCTTCAACGATATCAAGTTCATTACGTTAAAGGTTTTTCGCCAAAAACCATTCGTAGCCCTCCGTCATTTCAGAGCGGTAGCACTTAGTATTCATGCTATGTTTGTTGGCCAAAGTCAAGGCATAGTGTTTGGTAGCTATTTGTTACTTTTCTGTTGCATAGATAGATGCGTTGGTTTGGGACAGTCGTACTGTCTTGTTGGCCAAAGTCAAGGGTAGGTACGGGTGGGTTCAAATTAACCTGGATAATGACGGGTAGAACTTGACATGTGACTTATGATTTGTTGGCCAAAGTCAAGGTCATAAGAGCAAGGGGTAAAAATCACATCGAGAGTTTCTAAAGAAACTGAAACTTGCCAGATATGCGCATATCTTCTGGAGTGTGATAACGTGAGTGGATTCCATCACGTTATCATGCGATGATAGTTGGATCCCGATTCCTACTGATGAGTTGGTTTACTTCTCGGGTGATCCCGACTAATTCTTCTTTCAGGTTTGGAGGAGAATTTGACGATACAGTGGGAGGTTTCCTGATTAGATAAAGTGATAACCATTCTGATCTAGATTAAAGTGCATGCTGAGTGTTTCTTTTCTCTCTCTCTTTGGCAGCGACCATGTCCCGACCCTTGACTATGACTCAATGACCAAGATTAACCGAACTTTCTTAAAACACTGGCTTTTGGATTGTCAGAGTTGCATACATCATTGCCACTCCTACTTTTACCCTTTTCTCCAGAACACCCCGTATTACTACGAATGTCTACTTCCATTGGATAAAACCATCGTATGGTTATATACGAACTCGAAGGAATTTATTCGAGGATGGTTTCCGGTTCTGGAGAAAATGAATAGGACTATTCAGTTGTCTTTTCCTTTTACCTTCTCTCAGGTTGCGAGTGCTCCTTAGATTAGGACGGTACACCTCTTATGCTAATTGGATAGTCTTCTTCCAAACCATAGGCAGGTGCTGAACGGTAGGGAATGAAGAAAACCATTTAGCCTAAAAGGTGTGCAGAAGGTATTAAATAAAGACAAATAAAGGGATCAGTAAGAGGGCAAAGTAAATTGCGACTGCTATTCACGACCAAACCAAGTATTTCTTTGCCAATCCTATATCACCTTTGTATTTCTCCAGAACACTCCATGTCACTACGAAGATCCACAGTTATTTGGATACTCCATCGTATGGTTATATACGAACTCAAAGGAACTTGTTCCAGTTCAGGGATGGATTCCGGTTCAGGAGAAATAGGAATAAGGTTTTATTCAGTTGTCTTATATCTTTACCTTCTCGCGGGTTGCGAGTGCTCCAAGGATTAGGACAGTACACCCATTATGCTTATTGGATAGTCTTCTTCCAAACAATAGGCTGGTGCCGAATGGTAGAGAAGGAAGAAAACCATTTAGCCTAAAGGGGTGTACAGAAGGTAATGACTAAAGACATATAAAGGGATTTGGAGAGATGGCAAAGAAATGTACGGTTACAGTTGTGAATCTGATAATGGAAGAGGCATTACTAGGAATACCAGGATACCCCTTCGAAACATTTACATGTTTCAGTTTTACTGTGTACTGTTAAAAGAAAACTGATTTCCCAATTAATCCTTGCTCCAGGGTATGTATTTACCAGGTTTGATTCTCACATCTGTATGCTTTTACAGATGATGAGTGGGAGTAAATTATTGGGAATTAGGTGATCATCCTCGTTATATCGGAATTCGTTGTAATTGGTGATATTTGAGGAAGTCACCTGGGTTGCTTGCCGGACGGCAAATATTTGGTTTTGAATATCCGTTGTTATGCACCAATTTCAAATTGATATATCTGTATGTTTATTTTTATAAAGTGAGATATAACTTTTTGAAATTATGTCTATGACATTTACCTATATTAGTGGATGGTTAGGTAAGGAGCATTAAACAGCGGTGTAATTCTTCTTAACCATAAGTACAGTTTTCAACCTACGATACACAGGGAATGAGTTATTAGACTCAGGGGACTTATACAGAGTATTGTATGTTGTCCAGTGTCCATGAGGACAGAGGGGTTAGTACTCGTACAATATTCTGTTTACTTGTGACTTCTCTGGTTCTTAGACATGTGTTTCGATGAAATGCAAGGTCTAAGTTTTGAGAAGTTATAGGTATAAGAATAAAGTAGAGAACCAGGCATTGCAAGTATCAGGATTTTTCAAGGTGATCGAAAATGTAGATACTTGTGTATGGTATTCAGTTGATAGTAATGATTATGAGAACTTCCTTCTCTTTCAGGTTACTCATAATTGGATGTATTCCTAAGTTGAGTAATGCTGATCGGCCTCTCTCCATTTAGTTGACATGCACTGGAGACTGCTGCATGATTTGAATCTGGTTCCAATTAAATCAGTGCCTCTTTTTCTATATTGGATATAGAATAGTTCATATCTTAACAGTGTTAAGGTACGGGGAGTTGTCCGGCTTATACTTAAAACCAGACTCTGGATAACTCAAGGCACGTTTCTGTAATGGCTGTTTGTGGGTTGACCTGGGCTATGACGAGGGTTGACTTTCTACCATCTGGAAGATCAATAGTGATATTGTTCTTGACTCGCCACAGTTTTAATAAAAATGGATTTTTTCATAAAACAGTAGTGGGAGTATGGTAGAACTGGAAGTGATTCTAGAACCGCAAACGATTACTGAAATTTTGATAAGAACCTACAGATTCAATCTGGTTTGACATTCTATTGGCCACTCCGCAGATATGGTGGGTAACCTCAGGCACTCGAGAGGTACTTCGGTATGCTCAAGGACGGTGACAGGGAGGTTCTTGTTTACCCAAACTTGCCATTGCTGTTGTTCTAGACAGTGAAACCCGGCAGGAGGATGAGTATAGCGTTGTTCTAAACTAGCTTTAGAAATGCACGTGTATATGATTCTGCCAGAGGGTTGTCGTAGTCAGTGGGAGCAACGGAAGCATAGTGGACAAGTAGCTTATGTCTATTTATGGACTAAAGCAGATATAGCGGAGATAGATCATCTATTTCTGATATGACAGTCATAGGTTTGACTTCATCAGAATAGGGGCTGGATCTGTTAAGAAGGTAGTAGGGTGTGATGTCTGTTGGAGATAGTGCCCTCAAAGTCAATTATTGGATCGCAGGTACGTGATTGCAATGATTGAGGTAGGACCTATACCGATATGACAGTCTTGCTCAAGATGATGGTATGCTATCTGGTTTGTCTTTATCATCGTATACATGCTTTAGTTCGCTATTGCATGTTGATAGAGCCCATAGGATTCTTTCTTGACTGCCAGCAGTATGATGGCGATCATATACGTGGGATCTAGGGTCTGTAAGCACATCCTTAAAGTGTCCCTAGTCGTGGGAGTTTCGAGACAGGGCATCGATACTCCAGATTAGACTAGTGTATACAGTCGAGACCCCGACGAGGGGCGGTGGCCGGTCTCACAAGCCACTGGTGTCAGTTGGATCACCTAAGATGTATACAGGTGCTCATTAGGTTATGAGTACACCGAACAGGACTCGCCGGGAATCTGCTAGTTGGTATTATACATATCGTCAGATAGCAGATCCCTGGTGACATGTGTACAGGTTAGTTCATCGACCTGAGGTCGTTATTTGTCTCGTGTGAGTTCCCACTGTGCTTTGATTTCTACCCTACCACGGCTCAAAGGAGTCGTGCAAATAGGTCTTTTTTGGGTACGGTCCCGAGCCACATGGAGGCAAGTGAGCATATCGGCAGGGGATTCGTCTCTCCCGGTATTGGGGGTGAGATCGCGCTGTGTCTAGGAGAGCCATTACACAAAGCCCTCGGCCGAGGCAGGAGATTTACTGGTAAGTACTCCAGTAGTATCTCAGGGTGTTCTGGGCCACTCTCTGACACGCCTTATACCACTAATGGGGGTCTGACGTTACCAGCCCCCTAGGCAGATATGCGATACTCATAGACGAATGGACCGGACTGTATGTATATTGTCACTGTTAGGCTCAGTAGGGTTTAGAGATGAGTTCGCTCGTCAGCTTCCCTTCCAATCAATACATAGGCAATCGTTACGTACAGCTTGTACCTCTGACGTGCTAGTGGTTATACCCAGTGCCAGTGTGTTGATGAGTCATTAGAGTCCCCCACAGACACTTTCCTAAGTTCGGGCGAAACGTTGTAGACGCCGTATGGTTTTATGGCAAGGTTCGGAAAATGCACGTGCGTTTACGCACGTGTTATTTTTCGGGCAGATAATACTGGTCGGCTTTGGTTTAAGCCGGATCCGAGTATTATGCTGTGTAGATATAATATTTTTGTCTCAGTTGCATTTGTATTCGGTCGTAATACAAATGCGGGTATGTTTATACCATTACGGGGTTATCCTGAAATTCGTTTCAGGATCACTTTTGGAAGTTGCCAGTTTCCAGTTTACTATCGCCCGTCTTTATCATTCGGTTAAAGACGGATTTATCTTTTCTTCTTGAGGGTGGGTCATGAGGTGAGTCGAGGTTCTAGATGGTTCTAGATGGTGACTAGGTTCATGAATCTTAGTGACTCATTAGTGCATTTAATGAAATATGATGATGTGTTGTGATGATTCATTTGTTCATTAATGGTTTTTGATGACAAGGTTTATATGACTCATTCTTTCATTATGGTTATGGTCACCCCCTCCTCTCTCTTACACTCACCCCCTCCTTGATAAATAGTGGCCGACCATTCCTTGTAGGGATGATGGTTGTTAGGAAAAAAGATATAGTTATTTGGTTTATGGAAATTAAGCATACTCATTTCACATTTCCACCCGATCCAAAAGGCAACTTCATTAACCGTTCGTCTATAGTTTTGGACGTAACGAGACAAAGTGTTCTACTCATTCTCTACATCATCTTAGTCGTCTCTTTTGGCAAACTTGACGATCGAGTTGCCTCGGTTCAGAGGCAGGAGCCCGTTTAAAGATCCGTCGACGTGGTGCCATCTGGACGAGAAGATTGGAGATTCAGGAGATCAGAGCAGCCGCAACGAAGCGTGGGATGATGGTTGAAGACCGAAGGACTCGGATCATTCGGTATAACGTTTCTACCCATTTTGTAGTTTGTTAGTTTAGCTTTAATGGCAGATCCGGGTTATAGTACGCGATAGCGCCAGTTGTAAAAAGTTTTTGTTCCGCATTTGGCTTCTGTTAGACGGCCGGGGCGCTACCGTGGACTTACAGTGGTATCAGAGCCTCACCATTAAGCTATACTAACTTGTGCTAACGAGTTTAAAATATCGATCGAACGGAATTTCAGAAATCGCAATTTTCTAGCATACAAGTTTCTGTCGATTTTTAAAGGGGCCTAAAAATAATTTTGCATATCACAGAAAAGCGTGCAGGGTTTTTTAAGAATTCTGGGAAAACTTGGGCACGTGATCCCTCATTAACACCGCAGATCCGCGGTCAAACTTAGGGTTTTACCGCGGAACCGCGGCCGTTTTGAGGGAACAGTGCTCCAAGTTTTCCAGAGAGCTTCAACTTGGGAAATTGTGGTTTTTGGTATAGTTCTTTTGGGCCCAGATTTTGTTATTGTACAGCAGATGTACGTGGGGCCCACTTCGGGAAATTTGGTCGATCGAAATTTTAAATTTGTTAGTATGCAGTATTTACATTATATCTTCGACCGGGAATGTCATTTGATCGGTAAACCGCGTCTGATAGCTATAGTTCTTTTAGACGGGTTTGCGAACGTGACATTCGCGTTGATGTTCTGTGTTGTACTGTGATGTTGCGGATATGTCGTGGTGGATAGCAGTGTGCAATGGTAGTGCAGTTTGGATTTATTTGTACATTTGATATTGCGGGGCGAGCGTCCAACATGTGGACTGCCGTTACTGCCTGTTTGTATAATATTCTTTTGGGGCACGACCGGATTGAGGTCGATGTACCCGTTGTACATATTTTTATTTCTGTACTAGGTTTATCCCGCGAAGGAGTGCACAGATAGCCGGGTTCTGGAGGGCAACGGGTCCGTATCTCATGGCTTTGAGAGGCAGAGAGACCTCACTCTAGAATTGGCAGACTATTCGTCGCACTCGTAGGGGGTACAGTTTGACCCAAGGAGGGGTGCTCAATTTACCGGATTCCGTGAAGTGCCGGGTGTTCCATTCACTAGGCTGTGGGGACTGCCTAGCTTCAGGTTTTGGCGGGTAACTTGCTGCACCAGTAGGGGTCTAGGTTTCATTGCACAGGCTATCCACACGACCAGGGGAACGTCGGGTTTCAGTAGCGGCTCTGTGAAACCCGGGGATCCCAGATTATCTGTATTGTTCTGTGATGCTTATTACTTTTCTGTAATGTTGCACATTATCACGCCTGGAGCGATTATTGTATATTAGTATATATACTATTAGATGTTGTATATGTTTTACATCCGTGCTAGTCCAGCCCCCGCTCTGTCGTTAGTTAAGTAACCTAACGGGTGATGACGGGACCCAGTAACGAATGCGGATGGCATATACGTACATTATATTTTCGTTCTTTTCTGGTGTGATTGATTGATGGGACTGCATTGATTCTTATCAATGCAAGGATAAAACAAACCTATATTTGATGTTGTTGGAACAAATTTTAAAAAAGTGTTATTACAAAGACGTTTTCTTTTGTTTTGTATAGTGATATTCAGTTAGAATATCCTGCACCTCATTCGACGAGGCAAGGGCCGAGATCCCTTCACCGGGAGTGACCCCTTGGGCAGAAGTTTACGTCAGGGTAATAACTTCAATATAGTCGATTACAAGTTGCTTTGCATCGCGGTATTCAGTTGGAATATCCTGCACCTCATTCCACGAGGAAAGAGCCGAGATCCCTTCACCGGGAGTGACCTCTTTAGCAAAGGTTTTCGCCACTATATTTGTATAAAAAGCTATTAGGTTCCTTCAGCGAGATCAAGTTCATTACGTTAAAGGTTTTTTCGCCAAAAACCAGCCGTAGCCCTCCGTCGTTTCTTTTGGGTATTCAGTAGTATTCAAGCTATGTATTTTGACCTTCGCCAAGTGATTTATCTCAAAAATATTTCTAGTAACCGCAATCAAAAACGGCGTCGCTTGGTAGCTAGCCGGTGAGTACAGGTCGGTCCACAGGGATGTTGTGAATTTCCTAATCGCTCTTACGAGTTAATTCCGATGGGCGTCGGATTGATTTAATCTAAAAACTGAATTAATCTAGATCTAAATCTTGCTAGGGTTAGGTCTAGGTTAAGTTTGGAAAGTCTATAAATCTCACCGCTTTCTATACCTATATGAAGATCTAATTAGGTGTTATGGTAATTATCAATAAAGGGGATTAGATCCATTCGGGAAGGTGTTCCTTCCTTTAGGTTCTTGTCCTTCCTTTAGAGATCCTTACCCTAACCTCCATGGAAAACGCGCGCAACCGGGCCTTTACACTACGGTATCACCGCTACCTCGAGGGATAGGATGCCGTAGGGCGCGGTGTGTGCGTGTATGCATGGAGTCCTATTGAAAATATATGATGGGTAAGAAAGGGATGAGAGATCTCATCTCTCAAAAGCCTTCCCCAAAGCTAACTCTAAATAATTATCTATGGCAATGAATTAAATCTACCTAGGGCAAAGAATTAAAATCTAAACTAGAGCAATTAATTAAAACTACTTACAGATGGCTCTCTCCAATCATCAACGCAGGTTTGTCAGATCTGAATTTCTGAATTGAAAAGAGGCACCGATGCTCTCCATAAAGAATTCTGGAATTTATTATTAAAAGGAGGCATAAGAAATTACAATGATTAGAGTTCCTATTTATAAAAGATAGGAAACCCTAGGTTACATTTGATCCGCACGTCTGCAATTACAAAAATACCCCTAGGAAATCTTTTCAGAGCCGCCACGACATTTTGGTAAAAAATAATCTGAGTAAGGGCACAAGATGGCCGCGGAACCGTGGCAATGGCAGGCGCCCATTTGTTGGTTCAAGTGCTGAAAATTTTGGGTATGCTTCTGGGTCATTTTGGGCTACTGATTCTTTGGTTCTTTTATCAATTGGGTTTCTACATTGGTTCCAGATCTTCAGTGAACAATTTGCAATGGATTTTTAACCGTTCGCTTTGTATTCTTGGATCTTGCATTGCCTTGTACATTGTGAATTGTTTTTTTGTCTAGGCTTGACTAAGATCCTCCTATTTGTTGGTCAAAAGTCCTTCTTTGGTGTCGTCTTTTGTATTTTTCACTGTTTTCGCTCCAAGAACCTGTAACCTGTACTATATAGCAGATGTGGGTCAAAAGCACCTATTTTTATTGTAAAATGCATAAGAATGGGGAATACAAAATACAATATTATGATATGAACAAATACCCCCAAACTTATCTTTTGATCGTCCTCGAGCAAACTTATTTTTATTCACTAAAAAAAATCTAACCTAACCACACTTTCGCAGGGAAACGCGATTGCACTGAGCACGTGCAACAAGCCATTAAACCTCTAGGTGTCCCTAGTAGGAGGAGTTTTGTCTCCTAAGCGTTTTCAGTGGATTACACCCACAAAATCCTATCAATTTGGCTTCTCGACTTTTGTTTTCCAATTAGGTTTTCTAACAAGGAACTCTATTATCTTCGACCCGCAAATTATCCACCCATATTCTTCACACTTCCTCATCATTTAACTTAAGATTATATATGTCCTGTAGATTTACTTAGTTTTCGGCATTTCTTAAGTTTTCCTTCTAAAATTCCATCTCCACTTAGGAATTTTTATCAACTCTACTAAAGATACAAGTTCTATTCTTCATTCCTTTCTCTCATCTAAACTCCAATCACATATCCCCACGTGTGTGTATAAATCACCCCTACACTTGGAAATTCAAATCAAGCAATCATACCCTTGTCCGTTGTCCAAAGTACTTATTAGTAGGTGAATTTTTAATTGAATTTTGCCTACACATCCTTCATGCGACCGTTAATACTTCTTGAGGTACCAACAACCGATTACAAGATGTGTTTGCATATTAAAGCGTAATTCCTAGTCTTGCAACACCTAAGGCTTTTAGCAGTGACTCCCAAACCAGTTGGTCTAAGGCACTAGGTGATGAAGCACCCTCGCTACATATTTTTCTATTTTTACAGCCTTAAGTAATCACAAAAACCAGCGTTCATTTGTTTCTTTATTCACTTTTTTTTCTTTTATTTTCATTGTACTAAGGACTTTAGACAAGAGCATTTCAAGGTCTCCTCTACTATTCCAAGTTTCAAGATGCGTAATTGTGCAAATTGTAGGGTATACATTTTCAGAATCAAGACTTAAGCTAGGAACTGTTTTTCAAACTTATACTCTAATGAATGTTTCAATACTTTTCCTTTGTTTCGACTTAGCCCAAGAAGTGAACCCAAAATTTGCCTATTTCTAAATAACTACAAAGACATATACTCTCTGCCGTTAAACTTTAAGGAAGGTTATTTTTAGGATTTTTAATTTACTAAGTCTAAGATCTAGTTGTTCCTAGCCAGTTAACCTATTTGTCAAACTCAAGTCAAATAAGGCCAAAATTGAATACATTAATTTTTATAATTTTTGAAATTTTTCAATTTTTATGGGTTTTAGAATAAGTATGCAAATGCAAAAAATGTACACATGAATGCGAAGAAAGAAGACTTACCGAGCATACCCCCAAACTTAAACTTGACAGTGTCCTCACTGTCATGCTACACCAAGAGAGTCAAAATTGCCGGCACTCCCCTGTTTATTTATTTATAATTTTTTATATATTTTTTAATGTTTTGAAATTTTTTTTTATTTTTTTTTTAGAAAAAGAAAACAAAAATATATATACATATATACAACAAGGTTCCCCCCAAACTTAAGCTTGGCCTTACACAAGCCAAAGGTTAGCACCAACCATTCAAAGATCTTATCGTGGTAATGGTAGGGTTGGTGAAAGAATGGGGTGTAAAGGAAAGAAATGAGAAACACACGAGACCGTGTGGGAAGAATGGTAGAATATGGTCTCGGTGGGGGAGAAGAATGGCGGAAAGGAGAAAGAAGTGGAGTACGATCTTGAGGGTGTAAATCGAGTGAATAAATTAGCGCAATTTGTGATGCCCGATGTATTAAAAGCGATTGCGCTAACCTATCAACCCGTCGAGAAATGGGGTCAAATCCCTCAAGATTCGCAAGAAAACATGGGTACGCCGAACTTGGTATTGGAGATGAAAGCGTAACGGTCTCTTGTACGGTCGGAACAATAGGAAGGACGAAAGGGAGTGAATTAAGGATAGTATCATTCTCACCGTAGTAAATTGTCTCGAACTTGAAATATTCCATTAATGGTTCGAAACTACTGTAAGCAACCAAGTCTGATGGTTCAACTAACTCATCTGAAAATGTAAAGGACTCAAACTCGGGCGTTGAGTCATCAATATCGTCCGAAAAAGTGAAACACTCGTAAGTGTTATCGTCTGTGAGAACTGTGTCAGATTCGAAGGAAAATTTTTCAAGCTCACAGTTTTCAAGCGGGGTCGGAACGATGGAAAGGAGGGAGGTGATACAAAAGTCAAAGGTTGAGGAGGATGAATTGGAAAATCAGACACATCAAATAAAAATGGTTCAACCTCAATATGGTCCTCAAAACTCTCCTCAATACTATCCTTATAATTCTCCTCAAAATTCAACTCATCCATGCCATTATCATCAAAATCCAGACACATATGAAGTTCGGGAGAAACATCTAATGACTCGGGATGATGATTTGAACATAAAATTTCAATTAAATCGACAGGTTCATCATCCGAAATATTCCCGGCGTCTATATCCTCAATCAAGTGAAAATCAATTTCTTTAGACACCTCATCAAAAGCATGGATATTTATCCATTTAGATTCTAGAGTGGAGGTGTAAAGATCGAAAGGATTAGGTGTGGTTTCACTCGAAAGGGGTTATTCACAATTTGGCAAATCAAACACTACAAAGTCGCACAACTCATCATTTTGGAGACATGTTTGAAAATTGGAGTTGTTGGATTCAATTGGGTATGGGTAGGTTTGATTTGGAAATCCTCTCTCATTCTCACTCTGTCCAACCGCCTCCTCATACATTGGAAAATTTGGAGCTAGCGGGAAACTAGCTACCGGTTCAGTAGGTTGCATAAGAGCGGCCATGGACGCTTCCACATTCCTAACCATTTTGTTTGTTGCTGCGATATACGCCTCCAACGACTCTTCCAAACTAGACTTGGGTGGTAAGGGGGTTGCGGTAAAAGATTCGAAATCGTGTGGATATGCAAAACTCCCAGCAGGCTGTGTAGAAGCAGTGTCTAGTGAAGATGGGAAGGTCGGGTAGGACTGGTAGGAAGTGGGTGGTTGGACAGGGGTAGGGTCAACATGTGGATAAAAAGGTGAATGGACTTGTTGATCCCTAGAACTAGATGAGTGGAGAGGGGTGAAAGATCGGCTACGAGATTGAGCAATATGCTCAGCAATGGACATCGGTTTAGGAGTTACAGCTGGACTTGAAAAAGTGGTATCAACATATAGAGGTGGTAAAGGTTGACTTGGTTGAAACAAAGTGGGTTGAAAAGTCAAACTGTTTCTCCTAGACGCCTCTATTTGATCTTTCAAAGATTTTTTAGGCAAGGAAGGATCGTCTTTAAATTGACCGAATAAATTGACGTACGACGCAAAATTAGATTCGGGATACCAAAGTTCGGCTAGTGATTTATTATGTGGGGTACCTATGTTAGAAGAAAGGGGGAAAGAAAGAAAGTTGGTTGGTGCAAGGATTTAATTGCGGCAAAAGTTTGCAAGTTTTCTAATAAAAATTTTTCTTTTTCTTTTTATCTTTATTTGGAAAATTTTGTTGAAAAAAGATTTTCGAGAAAAGATATGCAACAGAAAAATATTACTTGCAATCTATTTTTATTTTAAGCGGGGCCCAAAAATCCTGCACAAGATTTGTTATTTGGAAAGGAAAAGATTTTTCAAGGGCACAAAATTCTGCAGGGATTTTTCAAAAAAGATATATCAAAATTTACAGAGAAGAAACAGAGGGGCTTACAGAAGATTTTTCACGAGCTGTAGACACTAGATAGCCGCGTTTCCGCGGTATAATGTGGGGTTACACCGCGGTTTCGCGGTCAGGTAGTCGGCGCGAGACCCTAGAATTTTTCTGACGCTCTGATCTGACTAGAAGGCCGCGTTTCCACGGTCTAAGATGGGTATGCGCGGCGGAATCGCGGCGTGGTGGAGGCTTCAGGGTGCGGGAAAAATTCCACTGTTCTGTTTTGAAAATCCTTCTCTGTTCTGATCTCCTGATTTCTGTTTCGCTTTCTGGAAATTTCCAGATCCGATTTTGTATATCCTGCAAAATTCAAACAACAAAGTATCCCTTCCAAAAATAACAGATGAAATATTTTTATATTTTTATGATTTTTCAGATTTTTATGATTTTTTATTTTATTAAGATTAACCCGAAATTGCAACAAGGAAATAACACGCCATCCCCGGCAACGGCGCCATTTGATTTATCTCAAAAATATTTCTAGTAACCGCAATCAAGAACGACGTCGCTTGGTAGCTAGCCGGTGAGTACGGGTCGGTCCACAGGGATGCTGTGAATTTCCTAATCGCTCTTACGAGTTAATTCCGATGGGCGTCGGATTGATTTAATATAAAAACTGAATTAATCTAGATCTAAATCTTGCTAAGGTTAGGTCTAGGTTAAGTTTGGAAAGTCTATAAATCTCACCGCTTTCTATACCCATATGAAGATCTAATTAGGTGTTATGGTAATTATCAATAAAGGGGATTAGATCCATTCGGGAAGGTGTTCCTTCCTTTAGGTTCTTGTCCTTCCTTTAGAGATCCTTACCCTAACCTCCATGGAAAACGCGCGCAACCGGGCCTTTACACTACGGTATCACCGCTATCTTGAGGGATAGGATGCCGTAGGGCGCGGTGTGTGCGTGTATGCATGGAGTCCTATTGAAAATATATGATGGGTAAGAAAGGGATGAGAGATCTCATCTCTCAAAAGCCTTTCCCAAAACTAACTCTAAACAATTATCTACGGCAATGAATTAAATCTACATCGGGCAAAGAATTAAAATCTAAACTATGAAGGGTTTGTTTAGCACCCTATGAAGAGTTTTGAAGCATCACATGTCCAAAAGTTATGATTTTTAAGGTGCTAAACTAACACGCATATGGATCGATCCTAGAAAATTAAGGTTACTAAACTTTAAGCTAACAAAAGTTAGGGTTTAGAGACTACAACCTTTGAAGCTCCCTTTTTGCTTGACTCCTTAGACTCTAAGGTGTTGGAAGAAGGTCCGCTTGTACTCCTCCCACGTCCACGACGATCCACCCGGAGTTTCCCGTCCAAGCTTGCAACTTTGAAAAACAAAGAGAACACTCTAATCAAGTTGGCTAAACTTGATTAGAATGATGTTGTGGCTATGGATCTCACTTCAAAATCCTATTTTTATGAGTATTTTACTCTCTTATAAGAACTAGAGAGCAAAGCATGGAGGTTGATGAAGATGGTGGAAGAAGAGAATGAATTATCTATGAAAGAGAAAAGAAAAATGACTATATATATTTTTCTTTCTCATAACCAACCATGGTTAGATTTAAAGGTATCATTTGATTTAAGTTAAAAGCATAAAAAGAAAATAAACCATGGGTTAAAAGTTAGGTGAGCATGGTAGAGTTTAGAAGAGTGTAGAAACTCTTAAATGATTTAACCCATTTTTCATTTTCTTTTGCTTTAATTTAAATCCAATAATAATCCAAAAATAACCATGGTGTAATTCTTATACATCCACCATTCTCATTGTATAAACAACCATGATAAAAATTGATGTATGTATGCATGTGTGCTTGCACATCAATATGTGCATGAACAAGAATGAATGCATACATGCATGCATACATCCAAAATAAGCAAGATAGGATTTGTAGTGAGAAACTAATGATGAATCAACACTTGATTCACTAATCCGGTCATATCACATATGACCCGACCATTAGCAAGCCGCCCAATTAATATACGGTATCCTATACACGCATTTTAATCGGGTCCAAGCGCATATCGCATATGCGCACCACAACTTTTCGCCTGGACTAAGTAACTCCTATGTGGGACTCTAAGACTCGTCAATACGCCGGTAGCGGGTGATGATCATATCAAGCACCCCCAAGCCGCAAGCGGTCAGCTAAACGTAACGGCCACCCGGGTATTGAGCGATTAGAAGAAAACAAGCGAACCTGTTACAACTCCCGTCGAGCCATCCGGCAACACTACCGTACAGTCCGGTCTCTTCGTCAGATATGCTGCATATCGAGCCTAGGGATGGTCACGTCGACCCCAATAACTCAATAAGTCATGCCGGTGAATGGTCTATAACAGATCGAGAAACTACTGATAACACTTATCAGCAAATCTCAGCAGCCCTGGCCAGGGACTTGCTGTTATAACCAGTCGGGCACAGTACAGCATCAACTCCCAATATCGGGAGAGACGAAACCCCTCCTATCGCTCATTGCCATCGTGTGTCTCGGGACTGTACCCAACGGCCACCTGCTTGCACTACTCAGTAGAGCCGTGGTAGGGTGGTAATCAAAGTACAGTGGGAGAACACACAAGGCTCTATGACGATCTCGGGTCTACAGACTAACCTGTACCAGTGTCACCTGAGAACTGCTATCCGACGATAGATATAATTCTATATAGGAGTTCTCGGCGAGTCCGTCCAGTGTACCCAGTCACCACTGAGCACCCGTATATGATCTTGATGTCAAACATCGATGAATGTGGGAACATCCATCGCCCATCACATGGGTCTAGTATCATATACGCTAGTCTACTCTGGTATATCGATGCCCCGTCTCGATACACCTCCGACTAGGGACATTTCAGGATATGCTTATAGACTACAGATGTCCCACTAGTATGATCTCCATCATAATCAGAGTAGTCAAGCCGATATCCTTAGGGCTTTATCAGCATGTATGAATGAATAAAAGCATGATCAAATCAACATGTCAGATAAAGAAGAACCAGATAGCATACTATCATGTCGAGCAAGAATGCAAACCGAATATATATATACATGTATAGATACATCCACTATCACATAATGGCCTCTAGGGCATACATATATCCAACAATCTCCCACTTGCACTAAGGCCAGTTATTGGCGTATCTCATACCCAACATCTCAAAAAGTCGCTCATGCTGTGGCTGAGGGAGGGCCTTGGTGAGTGGATCCGCGGCGTTGTTCTTTGTGTCTACTCTCTTAATCTCGATCTCGCGGCGATCTACAATCTCCCGGATCAAATGAAATCGCCTCAGGATGTGTCTGGACCGCTGATGGGATCTGGGCTCCTTGGCTAACGCCATAGCCCCATTATTATCACAATACAAGGGTATTGGATCAATAATGGTTGGAACTACTCCTAGCTCCGAGACGAACTTCTTCATCCAGACGGCTTCCTTGGCGGCATCATTTGCAGCAATGTACTCAGCTTCCATCGTAGAGTCTGCAACGGTATCTTGTTTGGAACTCTTCCAACTTACCGCCCCTCCATTGAGGGTAAATACAAACCCTGAGATAGATTTGCTGTCATCCTTATCGCTCTGGAAGCTCGAATCGGTAAAGGCCTCCATTTGGAGATCTGTATTACCATACACCAAGAACAATTCTTTAGTCCTTCGTAAGTACTTAAGAATGTTCTTCACAGCTGTCCAGTGGTTCTCCCCTGGGTTGGATTGATACCTGCTTACAACACTAAGTGCATAAGCTACATCTGGGCGTGTACATAACATCGCATACATTATAGACCCTACTGCCGAAGCATAAGGTATAACGCTCATGCGAGCTCTCTCTTCATCGGTCTTTGGACAAGAATCCTTGGAGAGAGTGACTCCATGGCAAGCGGGTAAGGCACCCCGCTTGGAGTCTTCCATACTAAACCTCTTTAGGATGGTGTTGATGTACCTGGTTTGGGACAGTCCCAATAACTTTTTGGATCTATCCCTATAGATCCTTATACCCAGGATGTATGTGGCATCTCCCAGGTCCTTCATGGAGAACCGTAGTGATAAGAATGATTTGACCGACTGTAGCATAGGAATATCATTTCCTATCAGAAGAATGTCATCCACGTACAATACGAGGAATGTGACAGCTCTTCCTACAGCCTTCTTATAAACACAAGGTTCATCTGGATTTTTGATGAAATCAAACTCTTTGATCACATCATCGAAACAGATGTTCCAACTCCGAGATGCCTGCTTTAACCCATATATGGATTTAAGCAATCTACATGCTTTCCCGCTGCTCCCACTGTCAATGAAGCCCTCTGGCTGATCCATATAAACGCATTCTTCTAAATCTCCATTTAGAAATGCCGTTTTAACGTCCATCTGCCAGATTTCATAGTCGTAGTGAGCAACAATAGCAAGTAGGATCCGAATGGATTTAAGCATGGCTACGGGCGAAAAAGTTTCGTCATAGTCCAAACCTGGTCTTTGACGAAAACCTTTCGCCACAAGTCTTGCCTTATAGGTCTCTACCTGCCCATCCACACCAATCTTTCTTTTAAAGATCCATTTGCACCCTACAGGTTTTACCCCAGGGGGTACAACGTCTAAAGTCCATACTTTGTTGGTGTACATAGACTCCATTTCGGATCTCATGGCATCCAGCCACTTCACAGAGTCACCACTCGTGATAGCTTGCTAAAAACTGGTAGGATCATCATCATCCATGATGCAATCTTCTCCGTTACCATCAATGAGGAAACCGTAGTACCTCTCCGGTGGGCGAGAAGTCCTACCAGATCTACGGAGTGGCCGAGGTTCTTCAGTTTCTGTTGCAACAGCCGGTTCAACCAAATCGTCATTTGTAGTTTGTGTCTCCAGAACCTCTTCTAGATCTACTACCTTGCCATCATCTTTATCTGTGAAAAACTCTTTTTCCAAGAATGTGGCATACTGAGAAACAAACACCTTTTGTTCCTCTTTGTGGTAGAACAGATATCCATAAGAATTCTTTGGATATCCCACAAAGTTACACATGACTGACCGTGTCTCGAGTTTGTTCGGATTCTGCTTTTTAACATAGGCCGGGCAACCCCAAATCTTAATTCTTTTAAGAGATGGTCTCTTCCCATTCCATATCTCATATGGCGTGGTAGACACGGCTTTGGTTGGAACCCTGTTTAGCAGAAACGCTGCAGTCTCCAATGCATGTCCCCAAAACGAGACTGGTAACTCAGCGTCACTCATCATGGACCGGACCATATCTAATAGGGTCCTATTCCGTCGTTCTGACACACCGTTGTGCTGTGGTGTGTAAGGAGGAGTGAGCTGAAAGAGAATCCCATTCTCTTTTAGGAAGTTTGCAAATTCTGTATTGAGATACTCACCACCTCGATCTGATCGAAGCATCTTAATACTCAAGCCGGTTTGTTTTTCTACTTCTTGTTTATATTCAATGAATTTCTCGAAAGCGTCGGACTTGTGCTTTAATAAAAATACATGACCGAATCTTGAGAAATCATCAGTGAATGTAATGAAGTATGAAAAACCGCCTCTAGCCAGTGTAGACATAGGCCCACATACATCACTATGTATGAGGCCCAGGAGCTGAGTAGCTCTTTCTCCGTGTCCGGTAAACGGAGTTTTGGTCATTTTACCCTTGATACAAGACTGGCAAGTTGCATAAGATTTATATTCAAAAGAGTTTAAATATCCATCTTTGTGTAGCTTGTTTAGTCTTGTTTCGTTAATATGACCAAGTCTACAGTGCCAAAGAAAAGCTTCATTTAATTCTGAATTTTTTCTTTTATTAGTGTGTTGTATACTGAAAACTGTGTGTTGATTTAGGACATATATTCCGTTATTAAGCATACCATACCCAACCAATATTTGATTTAGGTGAATGTTCATAACATTGTTCTGCAACACAAAATTATATCCTTCATTGTCCAACAAAGAAACGGATATTATATTACATAGCATACTTGGTACAAAATAACATGGATTCAAAATCAAAATACATCCAGATGGCAACTGTAAGTGCACGGCGGCGCCCCGGCCGTCAATCCGACGGCCAAATGCGGAAGCGGTGATAAACTTTAATTTTGCGGACTTAGCAAACCGGCACCACCGCGCACTAAACACCCGGATCGTAACCATTAACAAGTCTAAGCTAACTAGAAGATGGGAAAGAGATATACCGACGATCCAAGTCCTCCGGTCTTCTCGTCGTCGTCCCGATCTCCTGCGGAATGTCCCGTCTCCTCCTCGTCGCCGGAAGTGCACCACATCGCCTACTTCTTTTACGGGCTCCCACCTCAATGCCGAGGCAACTCGGGCACGAAGCCGGCTACTCGACGTGCCCAAGATTCGCTGTAGAATGTAGTGAGCTATTGTCTCTATTGGGGTTGAAGGAGTTGCCATATGGTGGAGGAAAAGATACAAGCTTTTGGAGAGGAGCTAAAAAGACTTTGCCAAACCAAAATGAGTGTAATTCCCTCTTCTAAAAATTGGGACAGCCCCCACACACATGTGGCCGGCCATGGATATAGGAGGGGAGGGAATGAAGGAGGTCACCCAAAGAATGAGTGGAGAAGTCTATCATGCAAGTGAGAGGAATCAAAAAATATCATGAAAGAACATGGTCACCAAAACAAAAGCCACACTCAACCACAACCATCATCAACAATTATGTCCACAAAAGTCATGCCATCATGACACAAAGAAGTCAAGAAGTCAAGGTCAATGAAAAGCTATCATGACACAAGAATATGCAAAGAACCCCCTTCCAAATACTTATTTGCAACAATGCAAATAAACCCTCTTCCACCATTCTTCGGCCAATGAACGGAACAATGGAAATTGGCCGAAACGGAAAGCAAATTGGCAACTCCAGAAAACTGGTCCCGTAATAAATTACAGGAAAACCCCGATACTGTGCATACACACCCGCATCTGTATTTCGACCGAAATACAAATACAATGAGACAAAATCCACACTGTACTATACTAGGATCCGGCTTATACCAAAGCCGGCTAGTAATATCTGTTCGATCCTGATCCGTGCAATACCGCACGTATCTGATCGAACCCTGCCATATAACCATACGGCCTATAGTACAAACTGTCCGATCCTGATCCGTGCAATACCGCACGTATCTGATCGGACCTTGCCATATCTCCATACGGCCTCTACAACCTTTCGCCCGAGAGCTGAGTAACTGAAATGTGGGGGACTCTAAAGACTCATCAACACCTTGGTTGTGGATTTAACCACTAGCACGTCAGAGGTATAAGCCAATACGTAACGGGCTACCAGGTACTGACTAAAAGGGACGTCTGTGAGCGAACTCAGCCTGACTCCCTACTGAGCCTGTCAGTGACAATATCCGTGCAGTCCGGTCCGTTCGTCTATGAGTATCGCATGGCGGGCCTAGGGGGTTGGTAAAAGTCAGACCCCCAAAAGCGGTACAAGTCGTGTCGGAGTGTAGCCCAGAACACCCTGAGATATTACTGGAATACCTACCAGTAAATCTCCTTGCCTTGGCCAAGGACTTTGTGTAATGGCTCTCCTAGACACAGCACGACCTCACCCCCAATACCGGGAGAGACGAACCCCTGAAGATACGCTCACTGTCTCCATGTGGCTCGGGACTGTACCCAACTAAAACCTGTTTGCACGACTCCTTTGAGCCGTGGTAGGGTAGTAATCAAAGTACAGTGGGAACTCACACGAGACAAATGACGATCCCCAGGTCGATGAACTAACCTGCACACATGTCACCAGGGAACTGCCATCTGACGTCTGGTATATGACCAACTAGCATATTCCCGGCGAGTCCTGTCTGGTGTACTCATAACCCAATGAGCACCTGTATACATCTTAGGTGATCCAACTGACACCAGTGGCTTGTGAGACCGGCCACCGCCCCTCGTCGGGGTCTCGACTGTATACACTAGTCTACTAATGGAGTATCGATGCCCAGTCTCGAAACTCCCACGACTAGGGACCTTTTAAGGATAAGCTTATAGACCCCCAGCTCCCACTTATATGATCGCCCTCATACTGCTGGTGGTCAAGCAAGAATCCTAGGGGCTCTATCAACGTGTAAGAGCGACGTGTCAGGTCACCTAAAGCAGTACACGATGATAAAGGTAAACCAGATAGCATACTATCATCTCGAGTAAGACTGTCCTACCGGGATATGTCCTCCATCAATCATTGCAATCACGTACCTGTGACCTAATAATTGACTCTGAGGGCACTATCTCCAACAATCTCCCACTTGCACTCAAGGCTAATTATTGCGATGTCGCATACTCACAGCCCGTGTGATACCGAACACCCAACTCCTCTACTAGTCAGTCTCACAAAGCTCGTTTGCGAAACTATTGCGTTCGAGGAATAGCCTTAGTGAGTGGATCCGCTTTGTTGTTTCTTTCTATGTCTCTCTATACCTCATGTTCGCGGAGAAAACCATCTCCCGAAAAGAGCAATACCTGTCTCAGAATATGTCTGGATGTCTGATGGGACCTAGCTCATAAATGAACTCCAAATCCAAACTTCTTAGACTGTATCGTCAACTGAACTTAATCAGTATCCTGCGCGCCATGCCTCCCTCAGTATTCCCTTGGACCACCTGTCCAAAATACTGCCCCTCATCAGAAGGAAAAACTATAGCTCTGACAACCTCCTTGTCGTCCATGTCACCTTGGAAGCCTGGAATGATAACTGTTTCCCGAATGAGGCTGTCGTTATCATATCCCTAGAACATCCACTTATGTTCTAAAACTGCTTCCGACTGTTTCTCCAGGATTGGATTAATGTCAACTTATTGCATCTAGTGCAAGAACAACATCTGGTGTGGTACTTGACATCTCACGATTGACTCAATTGCCTGAGCAAGTGATCTGCCAATCATGCCCGTCCCTCTCCCCTTTAGTCTGTAAGACACCTTTGGTGAGGGTGACTCCATCATCTGCAGGTACACTACCGTGCCAGGAGTCGTCCATCCTAAATACTCTTAGAATGCTGTCAAGTACCCTGATTGGGAAACCACCCAAATCTAGATCTAAAACCATAGATCCAGTAACCAGTATGTCTGATATAAAATCCATTTCCTTTGTGGAGAAACAACTGTGTGACGACCAAAGTATAACCGATCGTAGTGTAGGAGTTTCTTTTCCTACTCTGTGTATATCATCCAAATACCAGGATATCACACCCTACTACCTTCTCAACAGATCCATCCCCTATTCTGATGAAGTCAAACCCATGACTGTCACGTCAGAAATAGATGATCTATCTCCGCTACATCTGCTCTAGTCTATAAATAGACATAAGCAACCTGTCCACCAATGCTTCCGCTGCTCCCACTGACTACGACAACCTTCTGGCAGAGTCATATAGATGTACACTTCTAAAACTAGTTTAGAACGACGCTATACTCATCCTCCCGTCGGGTATCGCACCCTGGAACAACAGCAATGGTAATTGTGGGTAAACAAGAACTTCCCTGTCACCGTCCTTGAGGCTACCGTAGTACCTCTCGGGTGCCTGAAGTTACCCACCTTATCTGCGGAGTGGCCAATGGAATGTCAATCCAGATTGAATCTTTAGGTTCATTATCAAATCTTCAGTAATCGTTTGTGGTTCTGGAATCACTTCCAGTTCTACCATACTCCCACTACTGTTTTCTGAAAAAATCCATCTTTAATAAAACTGTGGCGAGTCTAGAACAATATCGCTATTGTTCATCCAAATGGTAGAAAGTCAACCCTCGTCATAGCCTGGGTCAACCCACAAACAGCCATTACAGAAACGTGCCTTGAGTTGTCCAGTGTCTGGTTTTAATCATAAACCGGACAACTCCCCGTACCTTAACATCGTTAAGATATGAACTGTTCTATATCCAATATAGAAACAGAGGCACTGATTTAATTGAACCAGATTCAAATCATGCAGCTGTCCCCAGCGCATGTCAACTAAATGGAAGGAGGCCGATCAGCGTTACTCAACTTAGGAATACTTCCAATTATGAGTAACCTGAAAGAGAAGCAAGATCTCTTTATCATTACTATCAACTGAATACCATACACAAGTATCTACATCTTCGATCTCTTTGAAGAATCCCGATACTTGCTATACCTGGTTCTCTACTCTATTCAAATACCTATAACTTCTCAAAATTTGGACCCTGTGTTTCCGCGAAACACCTGTCTAAAAACTAGAGAAGTCATAAGTAAACCGAATATAGTACGAGGACCAAGCCCTCTGTCCTGATGGACCCTGGACAACATACAATCCTTTGTATAAGTCCCTTGAGTCTGATAACTCATTCACTGTGTGTCGTAGGTTGAAAACTGTACTTATGGTTAAGAAGAATTACACCGCTGTTTAATGCTCCTTACCTAACCATCCACTGATATAGGTAAATGTCGTAGACATAATTTCAGAAAGGTATATCTCACTCTATGAAAATAGACGTACAGATATATCAATTTGAAATTGGTGCATAACAGCGGATATTCAAAACCAATTATTTGCCGACCGGCAAACAGCCCAGGTGATTTCCTCAAATATCACCGATTACAACGAATCCCGATATAATGAGGATAATCACCCAATTTCCAATAACTTACTCCCACTCATCATCTGTAAAACCATACAGATGTGAGAATCGTACCTGGTAAATACATACCCTGGAGTAAGTATCTAATCGGGAAATCAGTTTTCCTTTAACATTACACAGTGAAACTGAAACATTGAAATGTTCCGATGGGGTATTCTGGTATTCCTAGTAATGCCTCTTCCAGATTCACGACTGTAACCGTATAGTTCTTTGCCACCTCTCCAAATCCCTTCATATGTCTTTAGTCTTTACCTTCTGCACACCCTTTTAGGCCAAATGGTTTTCTTCCTTCCCTACCGTTCGGCACCAGCCTATGGTTTGGAAGAAGACTATCCAATAAGCATAATGGGTGTACTGTCCCAATCCTAGGAACACTCTCAATGAGAGAGGGTGAAGATAAAAGACAACCGAATAAACCTTATTCCTATTTCTCCTGAACCAGAATCCATCCCCGAACTGGAACCAGTTCCATTCGAGTTCGTATATAACCATACGATGGAGTATCCAAATAAACTGTGGATCTTCGTAGTGATACGGAGTGTCCTGGAGAAATACAAAGGTGATGTGGGAGTGGTAACGAAATATTTGGTTTGGTCGTGAATATCTGTTGCAATTTACTTTGCCCTCTTACTAATCCCTTGCTTTGTCTGAACTTAATACCTTCTGCACACCACCGTTATGCTAATTGGTTTTCTTCATTCCCTACCGGTCGGCACCAGCCTAAGGTTTGGAAGAAGACAATCCAATTTGCGTAATAGGTGTACTACCCCTAAACCAAGGAGTACTCGTAACCTGAGAGAGGGTAAAAGGAAAAGACAACTGAATAATCCTATCCGTTTTCTCCAGAACCGGAAACCATCCTCGAATAAATTCTTTCGAGTTCGTATCTAACCATACGATGGTTTTGTCCAATGGAAGTGGACGTTCGTAGTAAAACGGGGTGTCCTGGAGAAAAGGGTAAAAGTAGGAGTGGCAATGAGGTTTGCAACTCTGACAATCCAAAAGCCGGTGTTTAAGAAGGTTCGGTCAACTTGGTCACTGAGTCAAAGTCTTAGGGTCGGGTCAATGGTCGCTGCCAAAGAGAGAAAGAAAAGAAACACTCAGCGTGCACTCTAACCTAGATCAGAATGGTCACCAATTAATCTAATCTGGAAACCTCCCACTGTACCTCAAATTCTCCTCCAAACCTGAAAGAAGAATTAGTCGGGGTCACCCGAGGAGTAAACTAACTCATCAGTGGGAATCGGGATCCAACTATCATTGCATGATAACGTGATGGAATCCGCTCACGCTATCACACTCCAGAAGGTATGCGCATATCTGGCAAGTTTCAGTTCTTTTGAAACTCCCGATGTGATTTCTGCCCCATGCTCTTATGACCTTGGCGTGAGGTCAAAATATCATAAGTCACATGTCAAGTTCTACCCATCATTATCCAGGTTAATCTGAACCCACCCGTACATACCCTTGACGTAGGCCAAAATAGTAGTACGACTGTCCCAAACCAACGCATCTATCTATGCAACAGATAAATACCCTGCAGCTACCAAACACTATGCCTTGGCGTGAGGTCAAAATACATAGCTTGAATACTACCGAATATTTAACTGAAATGATGGAGGGCTACGAATGGTTTCTGGCGAAAACCTTTAACGTAATGAACTTGATATCGTCGAAGGAACGGATAGCTTTTTAGAAAATATAGTGACGAAAACCTTTACTAAAGAGGTCACTCCCGGTGAAGGGATCTCGGCTCTTTCCCCGTAGAATGGGGTGCAGGATATTCCAAATGAATACCGCGATGCAAAGCAAAAGTAATCGGCTATAGTGAAGTTAATGCCCTGACGCAAACTTTTTGTCCAAGGGGTCACTCCCGGTGAAGGGATCTCGGCCCTTGCCTCGTCGACTGAGGAGCAGGATATTCCAACTGAATACCACGATGCAAAACAAAAGAGAACGTCCTTGCAATAACAGCTTTTTGAAAAGTGTTCCAACAACATCAGATTAGGTTTGTTTTAACTTGCATTGATCCGAATCAATGCAGTCCCATCAATTGATCACACCAAAAAGAACGAAAATATACTGATGTACGTATATGCCATCCGCATTCGCCACTGGGTCCCGTCATTACCCGTTAGGTTAGCTTACTAACGACAGAGCGGGAACTGGACTAGCGCGGATGCAAAACATATACTACATCTACTAATATATATACCAATATATTATATTTCGCTCAAGGCGTGAAAGAAATGCAACATCACAGAAAAATGTACAGCATCACAGAAACAATACAGATATCTGGGATCCCCGGGTTTCACAGAGCCACTACTGAAACCCGACGTTCCCCTGGTCGTGTGGATAGCCTGTGCAATGAAATCCTAGATCCCTACGGGCGCGGCAAGTTACCCGCCAAAACCTGAAGCGAGGCAGCCCCCTTCAGCAACGTGAATGGACCACCCAGCACTTCACGGAATCCGGTAACTTGGGCAACCCTCCTGGGTCAACCTGTACCCTCTACGAGTGCGGCGAATAGCCCGCCAATCCTAGAGTGAAGCCCCCTCCCTCTCAATGCCATGAGATGCGGGCTTGTTGCCCTCTAGAACCCGGCTATCCGTGCACCCCTCCGCGGGGTAATCCTAGTACAGAAAGTAAAATATACATACAACGGGTACATCGACCGCAACCAGGTCGTGCCCCAAAATAATAATACAAACAGGCAGTGACGGCAGTCCACATGTCGGACGCTCGCCCCGCAATATCAAATGTACATAATACAACAAAACTGTACTAGCATTGCATCCAGGCTATCCCCCACGACCGATCCGCAACATCACAGCAAAAACAGAACATCAACGTGAAAGTCACGTTCGCAAATCCGTCTAACCGGGCTATAGCAGTTAGACCGGATTTACCGATCAAGTGACATTCACGGTCGCAGATATAATGTAAATACTGTGAAAAATGTGTTTAAAATATCCGATCGATCAAAAATTAACAAGTGGGCCCCCAATCAAAACTGTAGCACTCACAGAAAACCTGGGCCCAATTTTAATATTCCAAAACCCATATTTTAAGCCCAGAAGGCCTCTGTAAAAAATTGGTGAAGTGATCTCCACAGTGTGCG